>OY997273.1:586931739-588181739 GCA_963921465.1 Triticum timopheevii | reverse complement strand
GTCATAAGGTCAAGGTACAACTCCAAGTCGTCCTGTTACCGAAGATCACGGCTATTCGAATAGATTAACTTCCCTACAGGGGTGCACCACATTTCCCAACACGCTCGATCCCCTTTGTCCGGACACACTTGTCTGGGTCATGCCCGGCCTCGGAAGATCTACACGTCGCAGCCCTACCTAGGCACAACAGAGAGGTCAGCACGCCGGTCTAAATCCTATGGCGCAGGGGTCTGGGCCCATCGCCCATTGCACACCTGCACGTTGCGAGGGCGGCCGGAGAGCAGACCTAGCAACCTCCATTACAAAGGAAGTTACGTTACGCGGTCCAACCCAGCGCACGCCGCTCAGTCGCTGACGTCACGAAGGCTTCGGCTGATACCACGACGTCTAGTGCCCATAACTGTTCCCACGTAGTTGGTTAGTGCGTATAGGCTAGTAGCCAGACTCAGATCAAAAACCCAGATCTCGTTAAGCATGTTATTTTGAAGTAACCGCGAACGCCGACCAGGGCCAAACCCACCTCTCTCCTAGGTGGTCTCAACTTGCCCTGTCGCTTCGCCTCAAAGTAACAGTTGGGGGCCGTCGGGAACCTAGGCCCACCACTACCTGGATGGAACCACCTGCCCCTTCAGCCCCCACATCTGAATCACTTGCGGGTACTCAACGAGCCGACCCGACTTTAGTCACCACCTGTATAGCATGTATATATGTATGTATATACCCGTGATCACCTCCCGAGTGATCACGACCCGATAGTATAGCATGGCAGACAGACAAGAAGGTAGGGCCACTGATGAAGTACTAGCAACCTATACTAAGCATGTAGGACTGCAAGTAAGGTATCAACAGTTGTAGCAACAATGACAGGCTATGCATCAGGATAGGATTAACGGAAATCAGTAACATGCTACACTACTCTAATGCAAGCAGTAGAAAGAGAGTAGACGATATCTGGTGATCAGGGGGCTTGCATGGTTGCTCTGGCAAGAGAGAGGGGTCGTCAACACCGTAGTCGTACTGGGTAGTAGTGGCGTCGGTCTCGGTGTCTAACGAGAGAAGAGGGGGGAGAAACAATAAATATTAAGCAAACAGATGCAAAGCGATGCATGCCATGATAAGTAGCGGTATGAGGTGGTACCGGTGAAGGGGGGAAACATCCGGGAAAATATCCTTGGTGTTTCGCGTTTCCGGACAGATGAACGGAAGGGGAAAGTTGCGTGTTCGTTACGCTAGGGATGCGTGGCTGACGAACGGGCTGCGTATCCCGATTTGTCTCGTCGTTCTGAGCAACTTTCATGTACAAAGTTTTTTCATCTGAGCTACGGTTTTTTATATTAATTTTAAAAGATTTAAATCATTTTTAGGATTTATTTAATTATTTAAATTCAACATTATCCAGAATAGTGTTTGCTGGCGTCATCATGACGTCCAGTTGACCTGGTCAACCTGACAGGTGGGTCCCACCAATCATTGACCCATTTTAATTAAACACATTACTTAACCTAATCAGGATTAATTAGGGGGGTGGGCCCCACTATCATTGACTAATTAAGTAATTAACTAATCAGGTTAATTAGGTAACTAACGTTTAATTAGTTGTTTAACTTAATTAACTAACTTAATTATTTCTTTAATTAATTAATTAATTTATTATTATTTATTTTAATTTTTATCTATTAATTTTTTATCCTTTTTTAATAGATGTTTTGGGCGTTGGGCCTGCATGTAAGTGGCCCAGGGCCTTGCGGGCGCCGGGTTCATGGTTGCGGGTGCTCGCACCCGAGGCCATGAGAGGCGAGGGCGAGCGCGCCCGGGGCCTCGATGGCCGGCGACGACGGGAGCAGTGTCGGGCATGCGCGACGGCGAGACGAGCCATGGCGGCCTTCGGCAGGCGGGAGGAAGCGCGGTAGGCACCGGCGGCAATAGGTAGCAGGGGGCGGCGGTAGGCGTAGCCCCGGCGCGGCAGCACGGGCAAGCGGGGCACGAGGCCACCGCGAGCGGCGGCGCGAGCGGCCGGCGAGGCAAGCGCAGCAGGTTCAGCGGTGGAGGAGCAGAAGCAGGGCGGGGTCAACGCGAGAAGTGGGGCATGCACGAGAGGGAGCAGAGGCCAGCGCGCGAGGAGCTGCGGGAAGGCGAGCAGCGGAGCTCGGCAGGGGGCGCGCGGGAGGCTAGCAGCAACGACGGCAGAGCAGCAGGGGGCGTGGCCGCGGGCGCGCGGCAGTGCGCGGGGGTGGGGCGAGGCTCGGCAGCAGCAGCAGCAGTAGTAGCAGCTACCGCAGCGGGAGGGCGTGGCCGCAGGCGGCGTTGATGAGCGCAATGGCACGGCCGGCGGCCAGGTGCGAGCGGGCGGCGTGGTGACCGCGGGTGAAAGTGCGTTATATCGACTAGGGGGTGAATAGGCGATTTTTATGAAATTCTTCACTGAGGAATTTGCCGCTGAGGAAATTCCTTAGCGAAGAACTACTAGCAGCGGAATAAGTACTCAAAAGTAAACATAACAGAATACAAGCATAGTCATCATGATGAAATGAAGACAGGCACAGACTACAGGAAGCGGAAGCACAGGATAACACAGGATGAAGACAAATAGACTGAAGAAATTGAATTGAGGAAATTGAGAAAGTCTTCAGTCAAAGTCTTCAAACACAGATATGAACAAGCACACAACACAGTTATGAGGAAATGAAAGAGTTGAGGAAATAGAACCAGTAAGCTTGGTGAAGACAATGATTTGGTAGACCAGTTCCAACTGCTATATCAGTTGTACGTCTGGTTGGAGCGGCTGAGTATTTAAACTCGAGGACACACAGTCCCGGACACCTAGTCCTGAACACGCAGCTCAGGACACCCAGTCCTCACCGTATTCTCCTTGAACTAAGGTCACACATACCTCGTCCAATCACTCGTGGTAAGTCTTCAGGCGACTTCCAAACCTTCACAAACTTGGTCACTCGACGATCCACAATTCCTCTTGGATGCTCTAGACCATGACGCCTAACCGTCTGGAAGAAGCACAGTCTTCAAAGGTAACATGCGTCGGATCCACGCAGGATCAATCTCTTCAGTGATGCTCAATCACTTGGGGTTTGTAGGTGTTTGGGTTTTGGGTTTTTCCTCACTTGATGATTTTCGCTCAAAGTCCTCGGAGGATGGGTTGCTCTCAAATGACAAGTGTCAGTTTCTCTCGGAGCAGCCAGCCAGCTAGTGGTTGTAGGGGGCAGCTATTTATAGCCTAGGGAGCAGCCCGACATGATAAGACATAAATGCCCTTCAATGATATGACCGTTAGGTGGATATATATTTTGGGACAGCTGGCGCATAGCACAACAACGGTCGGGATTTTGAGTAGCAAAATCCTCAGGGCTATCATGTTCCTCACTGTGTAGGTAATCCGCACTGGCAAATTCCTAACTCCTCAGTCAGAACAAATTCCCCAGAGACCAGAAGAACTTCATCTCTGTCACTGAAGAAATTGACTGAACTGTATGAGATTTCCAATGGCTTCACTCGAAGGGATTGGTAGGTGAAAGATTTTGAGTTGAGCATCACATGGAAATTTTTCCTTAGTATTTTCTTGACCCCCTTTAACAGTACGGTGTTTCCTATGACTCAAGAAAGAGAAAATGAAACTACGAAAACAAAAGTCTTCACGCTTCATGTTCCTCGAATGAATACCAAGTCTTCAAGGTCACACCAATTTCTCCACTTTCAAAGTCTTCAGAAAGTCTTCAGAGATTTAAAGTCTCCAGTCGAAGAACTTCATTTTTGGGGGTCGACTTTCTCTATAAATATCAAACTCCTCATAGGCTTATAGACCTATGTACACTCACAAACGCATTAGTCCCTTAACCTATAAGTCTTCAATACACCAAAATCACTAAGGGGCACTAGATGCACTTACAATCTCCCTCTTTTTGGTGATTGATGACAATATAGGTTAAGTTTTCAACGGGGATAAACATATGAAGTGTAAATACTGATATTGAGGAATTTGATTGCAAGATATAGAAGAGCTCCCCCCGAAGATGTGCATAGTGAGAAATTTGCTTTTGAAGCAATGCACACTTGAAGAGTTGAATCATGGAGATCTCCCCCTATATCTTGTAATTCATACACGCATTTGACATATAACAGAGAAGAATTTGAAATGCATGATGAACTATGGTGACTGATGTAATTCAGCATGCGTGCATTAGCATATATGAGGAATAAGCATGCAGAAAAACATATCAAAAGTATCAGAGCACCATCGGGTTTAAGTTTACAACTCGATCCAATAAAGTCTTAGAAGAACGAGAGTTGTAACTTAACAAAAAAACGCCCATATAGAAAGACCCGCTTGAAGACTAATTCAAAATTCTCCCCCTTTGTCATCAAATGACCAAAAGGATCGAATATGAGGACTAACGCCCCTGAAGAATATCAAGTTGATGAAGGAGCACCAGGGTTGTTGGGGTCGTTTGTCGTAGTAGGGCCTGCCGCAGTGTCGTCCAAGTCTTCATTTTCATTATTGTCGCGCGATGAAGAATATGAGCTTGCCACCAGAGAAGGAACCTTGACCTTCTTGAATTTCTTCGGTGGAGGTGCAGACCAGTCAAAATCTTCATTGAGACCCATTTTCTTCAGATCTTCTTCACCATACAGATGTGACAGGATTGCCCAGGTGCGACTGAAGACTTGATGGAGGTAGTAATGGTTTTTCTTCACTGCATTGTGTGTAGCAGTCATGTTGTGAAGAAATGAACCAAACTGTTGCTTAACCCATTTGTGATTTCGATCCACCTTCTGGTGAAGACTAAGCAGAAGTTCACGGTCAGTCATCATGCGCGGAGCAGTGGCTTGAGGAGTGGACTTGGGTGCATTGGCAGAGTCATGTGTGGCAGAGTTATCATTGGTGGAATAAGAGACAGCTTTGTGAAATTGACCATCCAATGGACGAATGCCTTCATCAATAACAGCTGGTGCCTTGCCCTTTCCATCAACTGAGGAATAGGTCTGCTTGATGACTTCAATCGGGGTCAAGTAGCTGAGGTGATTCTGAAAATCAGCTTTGTAGTTAAGTGAAGACATTGTCCTGAGGAATCTCATAATCCAAGGTGCATAAGGCTTCAGCTCAAATGGAGACAGTGCAACATTTGCCAGTCCTCATGAAGAAATCATGATAATTGACAAGAATGCCATGAACGATGTTGAATACCAGATTCTTCATGATGCCAACAATTTCCTCATCAGACGAGTCGTGGCCTTTGATAGGACTTATTGTCCTCGTAAGAATATGATAGATAGTTTTGGGCACATAAAGCAATTCCTTCATGAGGAATTTGGTTCTTGGTGCCTGACCTGGCTTCAAAGGCTTCATCAGAACCTGCATGTAGTGATTTGTAAGCTCAGGTTCACTGTAGATACACCAAGATTCTTCAAGGGGAGGACTGAGTGGTAAGGCACGAAACAATTCAGAGGCTGGTGCAGTGTAGTGAGTATTTTCAGACATCTAGTCCAACACCCATGAATTCACATCTTCAGAATCTCCTGTGATGTGCAGCGTTGCATAGAATTGAAGAACCGGTTCTTCATTCCAATCGCAGATGTCAGAGCAAAAGTTTAACAGTCCAGCGTCGTGAAGAACACTAAGGACTGGTGCAAAGCACGGCAGAGATTCCATATCCACGTGAGGAATATGATCATGGTAGAAGATTTTCTCTTTGTTGAACAACACTGAGGAATAGAAATTTGCTTGACTAGCAGTCCAGAAACGCCTCTTCCTAATGCGAGCAGAGTTGTATGGGTTGTAATCTTCGAAGAATACGTGCTCGCCGAAGAAATCATCAGCCTTGAACTTTTGCTTGCATGAGAATGGATCCTTTGGCTTCGGCAGAGGAGTGTCAGTGAGTTGCATCACGACCTCAGGAATCGCAATATCAGGTTCTTCAGGCTGAGGAATTTCTGGTTCCTCTTCAGTGGCAGTCTGCGTCTTCAGATGTTCAGCAGCAGCATTTTCTTCAGCACTAGTGGCTGGAATTTCCTCATGTATAGATGAAGTGGGGTGAGTTTCTTCAGAGCCCATTTGAACAGTTGGCACAGGCGACTGAGGTATTTGCTGCAGCGGTGTGAACATTGGAGAGTTTGGATGCTGACTTTCCCAGAATTCATCACTAATTATGGGTGTGGAGCAGCCAACGACCACATCTTCGTCTTCCATTTCTTCAACGCCAGCCTCTTCAGCTGTGAAGTGAGGCATGGGCGAGGAGATGACAGGTGTTGAAGGGATCGTATCCACTTCAATTTCTTCATCAATCTGCTCTGACGAAGCAGCAGAATGATTTTCTTCATCAAATCTGCTAGGGATCTCATATTCTTCACCAAAAGGAACAAGGTCCTTTGATGGCCTGGTTGAGATGGGAACAGCATCAATGGGATTAGCAAAGGAACTTGGCATAGGCTTCATCTTCTTCAGAGCTGAAGAATCTGAAGCAGCTGATGCTTTCCTTTTCTTCACTGTTGCACGCTCCGCAGCCTTGGTCTTCTTCACATCTGATGCAGATGGAAGGATTGGAGTTGGTGTAGGCGCAGGAGGAGCAGAGGAATCTGGTTGATTTTCTTCATTTTCTTCAGACTCACCACTAATGGGTGCCCTGGCAATTTCTTCAGCGGCTGGAATGCAGTCATCAGCCCTGGAACTCACGTTTTCTTCAGCAGCCTGATTGTCATCAGCGGCGCTGGCATTTTCTTCGGTAGGCTGAGCAGATGCTTCAGCCCGAGGAATTTCCTGTTGCGTTGGGGCTGCAACAGTGGAGGTGAACTATTCTGTGATCTTTAGAAATCTGACTTTGGCTCCCAGCCAGTCAGCATAATAGTGATCAAATTCATCACTCAGTTTCTTGATTTCAGATTGGAGAGCAACTAGTTCTTCAGGTGAAAGCTTCAGAACGTTTTGCTTCAGAAAGTGCTCTTTCTTGTACTATGCTTTCTTCACTCTCCTCCCGTGTTCGAATTTCCACTTCTCTTCTTGTATGAAGTGATTCAGCATGTGACTTTGACCAGGAGTCAGCTTGAAATCAGGCATGGGAGTGTTGGGGTCCTTGTGCCAAACATCAATGTATTCGAGGGTCAACTGGGGATCCAAAAGCAGTGGCACATTTGTTCCCTTGGATCTAGTGGCCCCTGACTTGCCTATCTCTGATGATTTCTGCAAGTTCATCATCATCAGCTTCGTCTTCATCAGATGACACTTGGAAAGCGACTTGCTTCTTTTGAGGACTTAGTCGAGGACCGCGTCCAGCAGTTGACTTAATCTTCAGCTGTGAGGGGCCAGCTGAGGAACTTGGTGCAGCTGAGAAACTTGCTGAGACACCTGAGGCAATAGATATGCCTGCAGTCCTTTGGCACGAGGCAAGATGCACGGGTGTTGAGGACTTTATCAGAACAGCTGAGGACATTGGAGGAGCTGAGGATTTTGAAGGAGCAAGAGCAGCATGAGGAATTGGCCGTGAGGGCTTTGAGGATTCTAGATGAGGGAGTCCTGGACTAGGGGGTGTCCGGACAGCCGGACTATCAATACCCGCCGGACTCCAAGACTACGAAGATACAAGATTGAAGACTCCGGCTCGTGTCTGGATGGTACTTTACTTGGCGTGGAAGGCAAGCTTGGCAATACGGATACGTAGATCTCCTACCATTGTAACCGACTATGTGTAACCCTAGCCCTCTCCGGTGTCTATATAAACCGGAGGGCTTTAGTCCGTAGGACAACATACATTACAACAATCATACCATAGGCTAGCTTCTAGGGTTTAGCCTCCTTGATCTCGTGGTAGATCTACTCTTGTACTACCCATATCATCAATATTAATCAAGCAGGACGTAGGGTTTTACCTCCATCGAGAGGGCCCGAACCTGGGTAAAAACATCGTGTCCCTCGTCTCCTGTTACCATCCACCTAGACGCACAGTTTGGGACCCCCTACCCGAGATCCGCCGGTTTTGACACCGACATTGGTGCTTTCATTGAGAGTTCCTCTGTGTCGTCACCGATAGGCTTGATGGCATCTTCGACCTGCAACGCTGTCCAGGGTGAGACTTTTCTCCCCGGACAGATCTTCGTATTCGGCGGCTTCGCCCTGCGGGCCAATTCACTTAGCCATCTGGAGCAGATCGAAAGCTACGCCCCTGGCCGTCAGGTCAGATTTGGAAGCTTAAACTTCACGGCCGATGTCTGAGGAGACTTGATCCTCGATGGACTCGAGCCACAGCCAAGCGCGCCGCACTGTGACGATGGGCATGATCTAGCTCTGCCGCCGAACAGTGCCTTGGTGGCCGCACACAGATCCGCCCCGGCCATTGACCCGGAGCCGATCGCCCAGATCGAGGGCCGGTGGATAGACGCCGCCCCGGGGGCTTCAACATCCACGGCGATGGAGCCGAACACTAATCTTGTCCCCTGCGAAACTCGTGATTCCGAGGCGCCGGACTCCTCGCCGGACTCCGAACCTCCCGCGCCCCTACCAATCGATCTGGATTGGGTGCCGGTTATGGAATTCACCGCCGCGGACATCTTCCAATGCTCGCCTTTCGGCGATATCTTAAATTCACTAAAGCATCTCTCGTTATCAGGAGAGTCCTGGCCGGATTATGGCCAGGATGGTTGGGATGCGGACGACGAAGAAATTCAGAGCCCACCCACCACCCACTTTGTAGCCACTGTCGACGATCTAACCGACATGCTAGACTACGACTCCGAAGACATCGACGCTATGGACGACGATGCCGGAGACGAACAGGAACCAGCGCCCACAGGGCACTGGAAGGTCACCTCGTCATATGACATATATATGGTGGATACCCCAAAAGATGGGGACGGCGAAGAAACAGCGGAGGCAGATCCCTTAAAGAAACAGCCCAAGCGCCGGCGTCAGCGGCGCCGCTCTAAATCTCGCCACAGCAAGAATGGAAATTCCGGCACAGGAGATAATAATACTCCAGAGAGTGCCGAAGACAATCCCCTCCAGCAAGACTCAGTGCAGGAGGATGCAGAAGCAAGCCCTCATGAGGGGGCGGCAGATGAAGAGGTTGAGGATCATAATTATATGCCTCCCTCCGAAGACGAAGCAAGCCTCAACGATGACGAATTCGTCGTACCCGAGGATCCCGTCGAACAAGAGCGCTTCCAGCGCAGGCTTATCGCCACAGCAAAAAGCCTGAAGAAGGAAAAACGGAGGCTCAAAATAGCGGAAGACACACTCAGAATGAGATGGAGCAAAGTGCTCAAAACCGCAGATAAGTACGGCAATGGCCACCAATCAAAGAGCTACCCGAAGCGCAAGCTGCTACCAGAATTCGACGAGGAGGCCATAGAGCCCCCACCGTCCAAAAATACAGAGGCTGCCTGGCTGGATAGACGGCCAGATGATAGGCCAAATTCTGACAGCGGCGCCCCACATAAACCAACCAACGAACTTGGAAGGATAGATGGCCCAGCCAGATCCATCTACGGGCCAAAGGAGAAGGCCCCAGGAAGCAAGGCAACACGTCAAGTGTCCGATGATAGAGGCACACACAAATACAGGGGCGCCGCACACCCACTATGTTTCACTGACGAGGTGCTGGACCATGAATTCCCAGCAGGATTTAAACCCATAAACATAGAAGCCTACGATGGAACAACAGACCCTGGAGTCTGGATAGAAGATTATATACTACATATACATATGGCCAGAGGAGATGATCTCCACGCCATAAAATACCTACCCCTCAAGCTCAAAGGGCCAGCCCGTCATTGGCTTAAAAGCCTCCCAGAAAATACTGTTGGAAGTTGGGAAGAGCTCGAGGACGCGTTTAGAGCAAATTTTCAAGGGACTTATGTCCGCCCTCCGGATGCAGATGACCTAATTCATATAACTCAACAGCCCGGAGAGTCAGCGCAGAAATTCTGGAACAGGTTCCTTACCAAAAAGAACCAAATAGTCGACTGTCCGGACGCCGAAGCCTTAGCAGCTTTCAAGCACAATGTCCGAGACGAATGGCTCGCCAGGCACCTCGGTCAAGAGAAACCGAGGACAATGTCCGCACTGACAAGCCTCATGACCCGCTTCTGTGCGGGCGAGGATAGCTGGTTAGCACGATGCAGCACCAGCGTCCCAAGTACATCAGAGATAAGAGATGGAAACGGAAAATCACGGCGCAGAAAAGAGCAGCGCCGGAATAAAGAGAAAAGCCCAAAGAGCGCGGCAGTCAACGCCGGATTCAAAAGCTCGCGGCCCAATAATAAAACACAGCCTCTTAAGGATGACAGGGATGAATTGTCCAACTTAAACAAAATTTTGGGTCGGATATGTCAAATCCACAGTACCCCCGGAAGGCCTGCAAATCACACCCACAGGGATTGTTGGGTTTTTAAACAGTCCGGCCGACTAAATGCCGAACACAAGGGGCTCGACGCGTCAAGCGAAGAAGATAAACCCCACCAGCAGAGCACCGGAAAACAAAAGACTTTCCCACAAGGGGTCAAAGCAATAAACTCACTTCACGTGATAATACGGAAAAATAGTGCGGCACTTTCTAAAAAGAGCTTCGCACGGTCCAACCCAGCAGACCGTAGAGATTGGATATCAAAACCAATCACTTTCGACCACCTGGACTATTCCAGAAGCGTTCGAAATGCGGGACGGACTCCCCTGATATTGAATCCCATAATAGATGGATTGCAATTTACTAATGTCCTAATGGACGGAGGCAGTGATTTAAACCTGCTATATTCAAACACAATCCGTAGGATGGGGATAGACCCTACCAAAATTCGACACAGCCGCACTTCCTTCAAAGGAGTGACGCCAGGCCATTACGGCAAGTGCACAGGCTCCATATTACTAGAAGTCGTGTTCGGATCGCCGAACAATTTTCGACGCGAAAAATTAATTTTTCACATCGTCCCATTTGAAAGTGAATATCAAGCACTCTTGGGACGAAAGGCTTTTGTCCACTTCAACGCCATACCACATTACGCGTCTCTTACACTCAAGATGCCCGGACCACGTGGCGTAATTTTAGTGCGAGGGTCACTTAAAGACCCCGGACTTGGATAGACGAATCCGGTGTCAGTAGGCTAGGGGCTCCCTAGCCGCATACCCCTTCACAGGGGGCTGCGCGCACAAATAACCGCGGGTTCATACAAACCCCGCTTTAATTATTTATATTTCTAATATTTTTTGCACGAATTGTTTTTCAAACTAAACATTCCTCTCTTTTTACAGATGAACAACGTGCATACCCGTCCAGGATAACGGCGCAACGGAGACACAGGCGCAGACGTGCAGTAGGGACCCCCTGTGAGGATTCTTTTCAGATTAAGACCCTGCGTAGACCTTTTTTACTGTCTCTTGTTGTTATTCTCCCTTGGTTTCTTCCTATAGCCAAAGCGGAGCCTGACGCTTTGGCATCGGCCGCGTCAGACCATGCCCGTACCTGGACACTAGGGGCTTAGGGCATCATTCTGCCCATTATTATAAAGACCGAACACCTTAGGGAGTGTTCGGCATCTCGAGTTAGGCATTATATGCATCAGCTCCGAATCATGTCTTTGGTCAAATGTTGGGTTTGCCCGGCTCCTGTGTTTTGCTGCCTTACGTTCCGTATCATTGGCTAACGCGGCACCAGGAGAACTACTGCGATTGTGCCCCAGTTCGGCTGGGCGAGCACCTCAGTAGAGAAAGCCGAAAACTGACTGTCATGATACAGCGAGGGACTGGTCAGCCCTCGATCGACTATCGGAATTTTTAGAATTCCCCGCTTTGACGAAGGGCCGTTTCCCGGTCAGGCACACGCGCTCCGACTTCGGAGAAGGGCGATGCCACCAGGGGCTATATCGTAGCTCCACCCTCGAGCTCCACTAGCTAAGTGAAAGTGATAAAGCATTATAGTCCGGATTGCCTCGTTCGCTACGCTACCACCTCCTTATAATAGGACCGAGACGTCGGATTAAGTGTGAAAACGCGCTATTTTTGCGAACACCCCAGCACCTTGTGCGTGGGGGCTGAAGCCGAAGACTGCCATCTTTCAGGTTATACACAAGTATACGTAAACGGCCGAAAAGGAGAAGTTTTACTACTTGGACGCACAAGTATAAAAAGCAGTTATAACATAATCATCGATTTATAAGCTAATGCGTTCATTTGAATGTTACATTCTTCGAGCACTGCGACTCTATTACATGAGCGCCACGCATAACTTCCCCGAAATAGTGCTCGACAGGGAGCCGTTTTTCATCCGAACCCTGGGCAGCAACAGCGGTGGCGTCCATCTCTGGACAATGCGCCTTTACACGGGCAAGAGCCATCCGCGCGCCCTCTATACAGGCCGACCGCTTCATCTCCTTTATATGCGGCACCGCTCCAAGGAATTGCTGTAATAAGCCAAAGTAGCTCGTCGCCTTGGACCTCTCTGGCCAGACATGGGCCACGATGTCAGTCATGGCAAGTCCGGACAGTCTATTTAGCTCGGCCCATTCGGCCAACCAGTCTGTCAATGGAAGTGGGTGATCCAGACTGTGGAATTGAGACCAATATAGCTCTTCCGTTTCGTGATCCTTCTGGCCCCGGAAGTGCTTAACGGCATCGGCCGCACTTGCAGCTAAGTCCATATATGGATCCTCCGGACTCCACAGCCGCTCAAATTGAGCATACTTTCCATCCATAAACCGGCGACGCAGCAGAAAAGGCTTGCCAGCCACGATCTCTCCGGCCTGGCGCAGTTCCTCCTTCATAGCCCGCATTGCAGAGCGGGCATCCTTGGCTTCGGCGGTGGCCTTCTTCAGGTCTTCCCGCTCCGATAAGCGCTCCTTTTCAAGAGCCTCATTGCGGTCGGCAGCATCCTTTACTTTCATGGCCAATTCGGCCACCTCGGCCCTGCTTAGGCAGTGCGCAGCCTTTTCGGCTTTCAACTCCTCGGCCGCCCTCGAGGCAGCCGCTTCACTCCTTCGGGCTTGCTCCTTAGCTCGAGCAAGTTCGGCCCGAAGGCCCTCCACAGCAGCAGCACCGTCTGTATAAACAGCATATAATTTATCAAAGGAGGGCTTCGACCCCCTTAATAAAGCGTCTGCGGAGAACTCTTTTACCTTGCGACTCGTCAAGTCGCCTGTTGACAAGTGCGATGTTCGCATCTGCCAAGTCCAATTGCCGATTTAACTCGGCAAACTCACTAGTCCGTCTAGCCCCCGGACTATCCGCCACCTGCATAGGAACGACGGAATTCATTTCTTTAGATTTCGATCCTCGGTATGCTGTCGTTTCCGACAACCTACCGAGTCTCAGGGGCTACTATCTATACAGGGCGCATTTTTTATATGCAAAACTGTTAAAAGACAAAGGGGTGCGTTATTCTCGCATACCTCAAATCCCGCCAGCAAACTCATGGCGGCATTATGCAATCCGCTCTCAGCGGACGAAATCCTTCCAATCACCATACGCATTAATGCACGGTGATCTTCTGAAATGGACGCCCTCTCAAGCAGATTCTTCAGTTCTCCCGGCCAGACACTAGTAGGCGCCGAACTCTCTGGCCCCTCCGGACTCAGGGATACCCTCCGTGATGACACTTCGGGTTCGCCTGCCTCATCTGGCGGCACTGCGGACGGAGGCGTATCGCTCTCCATCATCTCCGGAAGAAGGTCCCCCGAAGATGAACTCATCTGAGAAGGCTGCAGATCCGAACTGCAATATAAATATTTTGGTTATCTACAGAAGCACAAATGAAGGTATTGCCTTACTAATTAACTCCCTCTTTCATACTCACGGCTCGCTGGAGGGCCGATCCTTTGATGATGATTGTGCGTCCGGATTCCTTCCGGGCGCCGGACCCCCCGGGGAAGATCTCTTCCCACGCTTAGGGGCTTTGGCCTCCGGATCTTCGGAGGCGGTCCTCTTCTCCCCCTGAAGGGAGGGGTTCTTGCTTCCTCCCGCTTCAGTCGCCCCTTTGGGCGAAATATTAGCTCCTCTATTTTCCCCGTCGCCCCCTTCCGCGGGCGCAACCTCCAACATTCTGACCAGCACGGGCTCCTGTGCGGTCTCTGGGAGGGGGGCCGGACACCTTATCAGCCTTGATCGCGCCACCCATTCCTGTAAAGAACAAAGGGTCAGGAGGCGAACTATAGAAAGGCACATAAACAAAATGTCCGGACTCTGAGCTACTTACCTGAGTATCCGGGCGATCGCGGCTTAGACCTGCATCCTTGGCTAAATCCGGACACGCCACCTGCGGTCCGAAGAACAACTTGTACATCTCCACGGGTGTCGCACCCATGAAATGTTGGAGAATCCGAGGTCCCTCCGGGTTGAACTCCCATAGACGGAGAGGACGGCGTTTGCAGGGCAGAAGATGCCTGATTAGCATAACCTGCATTACCTTGATCAGGTCGATCTCCCTCGCTTGGAGATCTCGAATCCGGCCCTGCAGTGAAGGCACGTCTTCGGACGACCCCCAATTGAGCCCTTGGTTGACCCACGACATCAGTTGGCGTGGAGGTCCCGGGCGGAATAAGGGCGGCGGCTTTTGCCTGCTGCCACTTGGAGCGGTGATATAGAACCACTCCTGCTGCCACGGTCCAAGTTCCTCTTGGAAGGAACCCTCGGGCCACGGGGCATCAACCTTTTTGCTTATGGTCGCCCCGCCGCACTCTGCATGACGCCCCCCGATCACCTTCGGCTCCACCTTGAAGGTCTTCAGCCATAAGCCAAAGTGGGGAATGACGCGGAGGAAGGCTTCGCAGACGATAATGAATGCGGAGATATGGAGGATGGACTCCGGAGCCAAGTCGTGAAAGTCCAGCCCGTAGTAGAACAGGAGCCCTCTCACGAAGGGATCCGTTGGGAAGCCTAAACCCCGACGGAGGTGGGATATGAAAATGACGTATTCACTGGGCTCGGGGGCTGGCACGGCCTGCCCTTGGGCAGGCAACCTGTGCGAGACCTCGTAGGCCAGGTACTTGGCCTCACGCAACTTTAATATGTCCTCCTCCGTGACGGAGGAGGGCATCCACCGGCCCTGGAGGTCGGAGTCGGACATGATTAAGGATCCGAAGCGCTCGAATCTGAGGCTCTGGGTGTTGGAACTGGGAGCGGGGAATAGATTCGATGCGAGATTGAAGAACAACGGCGAGCCTTGGTCCTCTTATAAAGGGGAAGAAATACCAAGGACCGTCTCCGTGACCGTTTGGGATTCTCCTTCGATAGAGGAGGCGTGACGACAGGAGCGGTTGGGTTACCCACGCACGTATTGATGAGGATCCCGGAATAAGGGGAACACGATCTCTGCTTCGACAAGACGTGCCAGGGAAACCGCTTCGCTAAACATGCTGAGGTGGTATAGTAATTCAAACAAAGGCCTGGTGACGGTGTGATGTCACGCCGCATAATACGTCAGCAGATTGAACTAAGTGTACATTTTATTCTCTCTACGGTGGAATGTGGAATTTATTTTGCAGAGCCGGACACTATCCTGGTGTTCATGATCTTCTCTGGATTATTCAAGGGAGGAACCCGCCTTGCAATGCCGAACATTATGCACGCCAGACTTATCGTCATTGAAGACTGGTTCAGGGGCTACTGAGGAAGTCCTGGACTAGGGGGTGTCCGGACAGCCGGACTATCAATATCCGCCGGACTCCAAGACTACGAAGATACAAGATTGAAGACTCCGGCTCGTGTTCGGATGGTACTTTACTTGGCGTGGAAGGCAAGCTTGGCAATACGGATACGTAGATCTCCTACCATTGTAACCGACTCTGTGTAACCCTAGCCCTCTCCGGTGTCTATATAAACCGGAGGGCTTTAGTCCGTAGGACAACATACATTACAACAATCATACCATAGGCTAGCTTCTAGGGTTTAGCCTCCTTGATCTCGTGGTAGATCTACTCTTGTACTACCCATATCATCAATATTAATCAAGCAGGACGTAGGGTTTTACCTCCATCGAGAGGGCCCGAACCTGGGTAAGAAAATCGTGTCCCTCGTCTCCTATTACCATCCGCCTAGACGCACAGTTCGGGACCCCCTACCCGAGATCCGCCGGTTTTGACACCGACACTAGCCGTGAGGGCATTGCTGAGGAACTTGGCCTTGAGGGCATTGTTGGTGAAGCACTTGGCTTGCGCGCAGGCTTCTTTGACGTAGCCTTCTTCGGCTTGACAGCAGAGGCCTCAGCAGAGGCAGCAGCAGCAGAGTCTTCATTGAATTTCATCACTGCTTCTCTGGCTTGCTTAGCCAACTTGGCTTGGCGCTTGGCCCATTCGTCAGGATAGTCCTCACCGCGTTTGAGGCTGGTGGGATCAGCTATTTGGCCATGTGCCAATGGAGCTCTTGGTCATGGAGGATTGAGTGTGAATTTCTTCATGTACTTTGGAGTTACATACCTGTACTCCCTACATTCTCTTGCCCATCTCCTTTCTATCCTCTGTATGCACACCTTGCGCTGATTTTTGTCCTCTTTTCCAAACTTGGCCTCATCAGGAGTGCAGTAATCTTTGTATATGTCCTCAGGGATTTCAAAGGCAGTCATGACCTCAGTCTTCTTTCCTCCTTTCTGTGGCCTTTTACCATCAGCCATTTTCTTCAGTTGAGGAATTTGAACAATCAAATTCTCTGAAGAAGTATGCAACTTTTCTTTGAGGAACGCTGCAAATGAGTTAAGTTGATGAGAACCTAGTGATTCAGCAGCTGACATGTGTACCTGTGAACAGAGTATAGTTGCGAGGAATTTGGAGAGGTCATATGCGTTCTCAGAAGGTTTTTTTAAAGAACAAGTTTGAGGAATTTAACCAGATGAGTCTTGAAGAATTTCACTAAGCGTTCTTTGTCTTAGGTTCCAGAGTTGTATAGATCGAAGATCCACACAATTGAGGAATCTTGAAGAAAAATGATGCTTAGAGAAACGAATCAAGAACATATGACTTGTGAGGTGTTCAGTGTGTGAAGCTATGAAGAAAAACACTTTTGAAGATTTTGTAGATAATCATTCGAATCAACGAGGGCAGTAAAAGTAACTTTTAATTACCCTGGACAATGAACACGATGAACAGTGAGGTGTGGAGATGAAGTTTGTCTGTGTAGATCTTCCACACCCTAACTCGATGGAGGAAGACGGCTACGGCGGCGGCGGAGTGAAGATTTCCGCAGTCGCCGCGAGTACGTCGGCGATGAGGTCGAGGCAGTGAAGCTCTTCCTCACTGGCGGCGATGAAGTAGCGGCGGCGCTAGGGTTTGAGAAGCTCGAGTTGGAGAGAGAGGTCGAGCGGAGTAAAAGAAGTGAGGAAGGGAAGGAGGGGTATTTATAGCCACGATGAAAAATTGCTCGCCCGAAGAAATTGGACGAACGTGCCCCTGACCCTTCTCATTTGCATGACATGTGTCACCCACGTACTGAGAGGTGGAGATCGTGTGTGATCGTGGGTGAATGGATAAGTGTATCGTGGGATGCGGGATGGTTTGAGCGGCAAAGCCAAAATTTTAGATAAGATAGGTTTTAAAGTTCCGTTCGCAATTTCTTCAGCTGACATGACACAGTGAAGATTTTGAACGAGTTTCAAATAGAACGCACATGAAGAATTTGTCAACAGATTGGGTTGAGTATAGCATAGAGGGGAAGGGTCCGATCACATTCACTTACAGAAAAATCAACTTGAAGAATTAGCAATAAGTGAATGCTGTAGAGGACGTAAACTCATATATATATATATATATATATATATATATATATATAGCTAATGAAGTAAAACGACGGAAACAGTGAAGATAATGCAAAGTTGAAGAATATGACTAATTGAGGAATTTCAATTTTTGGTGGTGGCATGACCCACCGTATAAGAATGATGATTTCAGACACCGCGTACAATTATCGTAGGGTTCTGAGAATCAAATTCTTCGTTAATTTCTTCACACTAAGAGTGCTATTCTTCATTGATTGAAGAGAAACGTTTGTTCATGTGTTGCACATCTAAGTCATCAATTTTGCATAAGTGATAGGATGAGTGTCCTTTTCAAAGAACATTCGAAGATTCTAGGATATTTATCTCACACCGCAACTTGCTAAATATCTTCTCATCCAAGGGCTTTGTGAAGATATCGGCTAGCTGTTCTTCAGTCTTCACATGCTCAATAGAAATATCGCCCTTCCACACATGATCACGAAGAAAATGATGACGAATCTGAATGTGCTTAGTCTTCGAGTGTTGAACTGGATTGTGAGCAATCTTGATGGCACTCTCATTGTCACAGAAGAGAGGCACATTCTTCATGTTGACGCCGTAGTCCTTGAGAGTTTGCTTCATCCATAGCAATTGAGCACAACAAGAACTAGCGGCAATGTACTCAGCTTCAGCAGTAGATAGTGATACACAGTTCTGTTTCTTCGAGGACCAACAGACCAAAGATCGTCCGAGGAAATGACATGTACTAGATGTTGACTTGCGGTCCACACGATCACCAGCATAGTCAGAGTCAGAATATCCAATGAGATCAAAAGCCGAGCCCTTGGGGTACCATAATCCAAGTGTTGGTGTGTGAGCTAGATATCGAAGAATATGTTTCACAGCCTTATGGTGTGATTCCTTCGGTGCAGCTTGAAATCGGGCACACATGCAAACACTAAGCATTATATCTGGCCTAGATGCACATAAGTACAATAAAGAGCCAATCATGGAGCGGTATACCTTATGATGGAAGTCAATACCATTTTCATCAGTGCGCAGATGGCCATTTGTGGGCATAGGAATTTTGACGCCTTTTCAATCTTGCATGCCGAATTTCCTCAGTACATCCTTGAGGTATTTCTCCTGATATATGAATATGCCATTGCGTTGTTGACGAATTTGAAGACCCAAGAAGAATTTCAACTCTCCCATCATAGACATTTGATATTCTTCACTCATCATATAGGCAAATTCATCACTATAACGTTGGTCAGTACAGCCAAAGATAATATCATCAACATATATTTGGCACACAAACAATTCACCATCATAGGATTTAGTGAAAAGAGTAGGGTCGAGTGAACCGGGTTTGAAGCCTTTCTTCATGAGGAATTGCTTCAAGGTATCATACCACGCCCGTGGGGCCTGCTTGAGGCCATAGAGGGCCTTGTTGAGTCTGAAGACTTTGTCAGGATTCTTTGGATCTTCAAAACCTGGGGGTTGAGCAACATATACTTCTTCCTCAAGCTTACCATTGAGGAATGCACTTTTCACATCCATTTGATATAAAGTGATATCATGATGGTTAGCATAAGCAAGTAATATGCGAATAGCCTCAAGTCTAGCAACAGGTGCAAAAGTTTCATCGAAATCAATTCCTTCAACCTGTGTGTAGCCTTGAGCTACAAGCTGTGCCTTATTCCTCACCACAAGGCCATTTTCATCTTGCTTGTTGCGGTAGATCCACTTTGTGCCAATGATATTGTGCTTGCGAGGATCTAGACGTTTGACCAGTTCCCAGACATTGTTGAGCTCGAACTGATGTAATTCTTCTTGCATGGCCTGAATCCACTAAAGCTCCAGAAATGCTTCATCTACCTTAGTGTGCTCTATAATAGAGACAAAAGCATAGTGCCCACAAAAGTTAGATAAATGTGAAGCTTTTGAGCGTGTGAGAGGACCTGGCGCTTTGATGTCATTGATGATCTTTTCAACTTGCACTTCTTTTGCAATGCGAGGATGAGCTGGTTGTCGTTGAAGAATTTGATCAGCATTTTCTTCAGCACCATTTTCTTCAGTATTTTCTTCAGGTGCATTAGCTCGACGTTCTTCATGTTCTGGAATGAATTCTTCAGTAGATTCTTCAGTAGGAATGACATCCTCAGTAGCCTTGAACTTGATAGTTTCCTCAGGTGCTGGTTCATCTATCACAGTAGGTAGGTGCTCTCTTTGCGAGCCATTAGTTTCATCGAACCGCACATCTACAGTTTCAACAACCTTGTGAAGAACGTTGTTGAAGACTCTGTAGGTGTGCGAGTCCTTTCCGTAACCAAGCATAAAACCTTCATGTGCTTTCGGTGCAAATTTTGAGTTGTGATGAGGATCTCTAATCCAACATTTTGCACCAAAGACTTTGAAATAACTTACATTGGGTTTCTTATCAGTGAGGAGTTCATAGGCAGTCTTCTTGAAGAATTTGTGAAGATATACTCTGTTGATGATGTGGCACGAAGTATCAATTGCCTCAGTCTAGAAACGATGAGGCGTTTTGTATTCATCAAGCATAGCGCGAGCCATCTCAGCAAGAGTCCTGTTCTTGCGCTCCACGACGTCGTTTTGTTGAGGAGTATAAGGAGTAGATAACTCATGAGTAATACCAAGTTCATCAAGATAGTCATCGAGACCAGAATTCTTGAACTCAGTGCCATTGTCACTTCTGATGTGCTTGATCTTCACACCAAAGTTGGTTGAAGCCCTCGAGGAAAATCGTTTGAAGACTTCCTGCACTTCATGTTTGTAAGTAACAAGGTGTACCCATGTGTAACGCGAGTAATTATCAACAATAACAAAGCCATATTGAGACGCTTCATTTGAAATAGCAGAATAATGATTAGGACTGAAGAGATCCATGTGAAGCAATTCAAATGGGCGAGTGGTGGTCATGATAGTCTTCGCTGGATGCTTGGCCTTCGTCATCTTCCCAGCTTCACAGGCTCCGCATAGGTGATCCTTAAGGAATTTGACATTCTCGATGCCAATGACATGCTTCTTCTTCGCAAGCGTGTGCAAATTCCTCATGCCTGCATGACCAAGTCGTCGATGCCAGAGCCAGCCTTCTGAAGCTTTTGCAAGTAGACACATAACTGGTTGTGGTCCTGTAGAGAAATCAACAATATACAGGTCTCCTCTCCTAAAGTCTTCGAAGACATTGGAATCGTCAGCTTCCATAACCACAACACAACGGTACTTGCCAAAGACAACAACCATATCAAGATCACAAAGCATTAAGACAGACATAAGGTTGTATCCTAGGGACTCAACAAGCATGACTTTGTCCATGTGTCGATCCTTTGTGATCGCAACCTTACCTAGACCCAATACCTGACTTTTGCCTTTGTCAGCAAAGATGATATGCTTCAGATGCGACAGAGATAATGGAGCATCCATCAATAGATTCTTGTCACTAGTCATATGATTTGTACATCCACTATCGAGGACCCACTCAGTGGCTTTGGGTTGATCATCCTGCAGATAAATTAGTGTCGCTTACAAACTCATATACTTCATCAGTGAAGAATATGACATCAATTCATCAGATCAATTTCATCAAGAAAAATAACAGATAAAGCAATATGAGGACGTGAGAAATGAAAGTTCATTTCTTCATGATTAGCCTGCGTCCTATTAGGCACACTTAGGTCTCCAGCAAATTCTTCAAACGATTACGTACGTCTGGAGACCTGACCCTGCAGAAGAGATTAGTTCTTTTTCTTCACCACCCACATCTGAAGGGGTGGCAAAGAGTTCATCACTCTGCGAGCTCCATACGAGAAGGATGGCATGGAAGCCAGTCCATTTCGTTTCACATAAGAGGGGTTAGAATAAGCATAAGAGTAAGCAGAGAAATTCTTTGAGGACTTATGGACATAATGATTTGAAGAATAATGCACATATCCATAATCCTTAGATCTTCCCTGCGAAACAGACGGGTTAGTACGATGATGTTCATATGAGGACTTTGATCCATATGAGGAATATGATCCACGTGAGGAGTTTGGTCCGTATGAGGACTTGGATCCATATGAAGAATTTGATCTGGGGTTCCTATTCTTCACAGGTGACGTCATGATGACATTCACCTGAAGATTTTCAAGGCATCTTTTGGGAACCCAAATTTTCTTCATAGGGGAACCGTTCCTGCAGTTAGTGCCAACATATCTAGCAAATATTTCACCATTCTGATTTTTGAACAGTTTATAGTTGGAGTCAAATGACTCATCATCAGAATGAGGAGATTCACATGCATATCCAGATAGGTTAGATGGATCAACTGGAGGTCCCTTTGCAGCAACTCATATAGTTTTGGGGTACTGCTCAGGCTTCCAATATGTACCATCAGCGTTGAGTTTCCTCTCAAAAGCAATACCCTCTTTCCTAGGGTTCCTGTTGAGGATCTGCTTTTTAAGCACATCACAAAGAGTCGGATGCCCTTTGAGGCTTTTGTACATGCCTGTCATGTACAATTCCTTCAGCCCTGCATTGTCAGTGATACTAGCAATGTCCTCATATGAGGAATTAGTGATAGCAGAGGCATGTGAAGAATTTGAAACATTAGCAACATTTGAACATTCAGGTGAAGAATTAGCAGATTCACGTTCAATGTATTTCAAACAAGGAGGAACAAATTCTTCCTGAGATGCGCTGATTTGTTGAGCAAGTAATGAATCGCGCTCCTTCTGAAGATCTTCATAACTCACTCTTATCTTCTCAAGGTCTTGCTTTCTTTGAAGGAATTCATAAGAAAGCTTCTCATGATCGGATAAGAGAGTGTTATGATGACCTTGAAGATTGTCAAACCTAGTCTGAAGTCTCTGAAGATTTCCAGTCAAGGCTTCAATGCGATCCATTTCTTCACCCAACATATCATCACTTTTGTCTAGCATGTTTTGAACCTTTTCAAGAGCCCTATGAAGTTTTACAGCAACCTTAGCAATTTTAGAATAGCTGGGCTTAAGGTTTTCGTCAGATTCATTCTCACTTGATTCAGAGGAGGTATATTTGAGTACCTTGGCACCCTTTGCCATGAAGCAATAGGTGGGAGCGTAGTCATCATCGCCTTCATCAGCCTTGTTGGTGAGGTCATTTTCTTCAGTGTTGAAGATAGACTTGCTAACGAATGCAGTAGCGAGAGCTAGGCTCGCCACTCCGGATTCGGACTCCTCAGATGACTCCTCTTACTCATTTTCTTCAGATTCAGCCTCAAAGTCCATTTCCTTGCCAATGAATGCCCTAGCCTTCTTGGAACTGCTCTTCTTGTGATATGAAGATTTTGAGGATTTTGATGATGAAGATTTTGTGGATTTCTTCTTTTTCTTCGCATCATCAGAACTGTAATCTTTGTATTTCTTCTTCTTTGATTCCTTTTCCCACTGAGGACAATCTTGAATGTAATGTCCAGGTTTCTTGCATTTGTGACAGAGCCCCCTCTTGTAGTCACTGGATGAGGAATCATTGCTCCTTGAGGGTCTTCCAAGGCGACCACGTCTTGAGAACTTTTGGAACTTCTTCACGAGCAGAGCTAGATCATGGCTTAGTTCTTCAGGATCACCAAGGCTGCTACCAGAGTCTTCATCTTCGGACTCAGATACCGCCTTGGCCTTCAGTGCGCGTGATCTGCCATAGCTCGAACCATAAAGATCTCTTTTTTCAGCAAGTTGGAACTCATGAGTATTTAGCCTCTCGAGAATATCAGCGGGATCAAGTGACTTGTAATCAGCATGTTCTTGTATCATCAATGCCAGAGTGTCAAATGAAGAATCAAGCGATCTCAGCAATTTCTTCACCACCTCATGGTCCGTGATGTCAGTGGCACCAAGTACTTGAAGCTCATTTGAGATGTCAGTGAGGCGATTGAAGGTTAGTTGAACATTTTCATTGTCGAGTCTTTTGAAGTGGTTGAAGAGATTGCAAAGAACATCAACTCGAGAGTCACGCTGTGTTGAGACTCCTTCATTCACTTTGGACAACCTGTCCCAGATAAGCTTTGCTGTCTCCAAAGCACTCACTCTGCCATACTGTCCTTTGCTCAGATGGCCACATATGATATTCTTTGCTTGAGAGTCGAGTTGCTTGAATCTCTTCACATCAGTAGCATTCAGAGAAGGTGTGACTGAGGGAACACCATTTTCCACAACATACCAGAGATCGTTATCAATTGCCTCAAGATGCATTTGTATCTCATTCTTCCAGTAGGGGTAGTCCGTCCCATCGAAGGTAGGAAACCCAGCAAAGACCTTGATCATACCTGCGGTCAACATAACTAAAACTCCAGGCGGTTAAACCAAAATCACACAGAGGGGGGAGTACCTTGCTCTGGTACCAATTGAAAGTGCGTTATATCGACTAGAGGGGGGATGAATAGGCGATTTTTATGAAATTCTTCACTAAGGAATTTGCCGCTGAGGAAATTCCTTAGCGAAGAAATACTAGCAGCGGAATAAGTACTCAAAAGTAAACATAACAGAATACAAGCATAGTCATCATGATGAAATGAAGACAGGCACAAAGTATAGGAAGCGTAAGCACAGGATAACACAGGATGAAGACAAACAAACTGAAGAAATTGAACTGAGGAAATTGAGAAAGTCTTCAGTCAAAGTCTTCAAACACAGATATGAACAAGCACACAACACAGTTATGAGGAAATGAAAGAGTTGAGGAAATAGAACCAGTAAGCTTGGTGAAGACAATGATTTGGTAGACCAGTTCCAACTGCTGTCTCAGTTGTATGTCTGGTTGGAGCGGCTGAGTATTTAAACTCAAGGACACACAGTCCCTGACACCTAGTCTTGAACACGCAGCTCAGGACACCTAGTCCTCACCGTATTCTCCTTGAACTAAGGTCATACAGACCTCGTCCAATCACTCGTGGTAAGTCTTCAGGCGACTTCCAAACCTTCACAAACTTGGTCACTCGGCGATCCACAATTCCTCTTGGATGCTCTAGACCATGACGCCTAACCGCCTGGAAGAAGCACAGTCTTCAAAGGTAACAAGCGTCGGATCCACGCAGGATCAATATCTTCAGTGATGCTCAATCACTTGGGGTTTGTAGGTGTTTGGGTTTTGGGGTTTTCCTCACTTGATGATTTCGCTCAAAGTCCTCGGAGGATGGGTTGCTCTCAAATGACAAGTGTCAGTTTCTCTCGGAGTAGCCAGCCAGCTAGTGGTTGTAGGGGGCAGCTATTTATAGCCTAGGGAGCAGCCCGACATGATAAGACATAAATGCCCTTCAATGATATGACCGTTAGGTGGATATATATTTTGGGACAGCTGGCGCATAGCACAACAACGGTCGGAATTTTGAGTAGCAAAATCCTCAGGGCTATCATGTTCCTCACTGTGTAGGTAATCTGCACTAGCGAATTCCTAACTCCTCAGTCAGAACAAATTCCCTCTAACAGATGCAATAACGCACTGGTGATTTGATCGAACAGTCCCTCTAGTGTACTTACATAGCGCACCAGATGCAATAATGCTGGATCCGTCTCGTGGTCTCCGTTGGCGACTTGTGGTGGTCTACCATACCCGTCACGGCTGGGGTAGTAGTAGAAGGAGCGACAGTTAACTCGGGGGGACAAGTGTCGGAGTTGAACTATGGCTTCTCAAGCAGCTAGTTGGATGGCTTGTGGCTCAAAGGAAGTTGTCCTTCCAGTGAACCTGTAGGGGCGTTCTGGTGATAGACCCCTACCATAGACGTGCACAATGGCCCAAAATTGACAGCTTTCACCGCTCATGGACCCTTGGTACACGACATATTTTGGGGGCTCTTCTAATGCAAAGGCACGGCGGGTGAGGTTTGCTAGCACGGTCACAAAACCTCCAAGGTTGGTCGCTGTGGTCTCATTGTGAACAATGGGTCCTGGCATTTTAGCTGGGTTTGGGGGTGGAGGCTGTGTTGTGCCGGGCTGAGGCTAGTGTGCCCTTTTATAGAAAAAGGGACGGAGTCTTCCTTCGCACGCTTGCGAAAAAGACTATTTAGGAGTCGGTCACTGGCGCGTGATCGACAGGCTAGGCTAATAGGTTGGGCACCGACTGCCAAAAGGTGTCGGGTCACTGTGTGGCTATCTTGCATGGGAAGCTTGGCCGGGGTTTGGTTAATGTCTGGTGGATTGGTTTACCTAGGTTTTTCGACCCTGCTAAGATAGGATTAGCCAATGGTCAGCCTGGCTCTGATACCAAGTTTGTCAGGACCGGGTTTTCGGGATAAAATTTCCAGAAAATGGCCCTTGTGCTCACCAGCCCCAGGATTACTGTTAGCTGATGAGGCACCAACTTGATACAGAAATTCCAAGCAAAAGTACATAATATGTAGTACAAGACCATTCTGGCCTGTGAGTACAACAAAAGGTTTCTAGGGGTTGATGGCGGAAGCGGTTTGTGGTTCACCACGGTCTATGGGACTCCATTTCCCACAGGAATAGCTGACCAGGTTAACTCCTATCTTCGCGAGGCTGCTATCACTGTTGCTTAGGTTCCGAGACTGTCATCGCAACGCTCCTCTCCAAGCAAGCAATCTGGCCAAGACAATAGCCAGGGACAAGCCAGTGAGTACTTTTGAATGTACTCGCAAACATTATGAACATGGGTATAATATAGCAACCGATAATCATGCTCTGAAAACACTCCACAATCACGACGTCAGTCATGAAAATGGAATCCCTGATGCATGCAAGCAGGTTATTTATATGCAACATGTATAGGCAATAATAGAATAGTAATAAAGTGCACCGATCGGATGTCTGATGCGATGTCTCGAAAGGATAGTAAAAGTGAGCATGCCTCAGTCGGGCGTCTCAGCGACACCACATAAAGGGCTTATAAAGTGAATAAAATAACAAGCATGCCACAGTCGGGCGTCTGAGTGACACCACATAAAGGGCTTATAAAGTAAATAAATAACAAGCATGCCACAGTCGGGCGTCTGAGCGACACCACATAAAGGGCTTATAAAGTGAATAAAATAACAAGCATGCCACAGTCGGGCGTCTGAGCGACACCACATAAAGGGCTTATAAATTAAATAAATAATCACCGTGAATATCCGGGAGGTAGAACCGTCCCAGGGATATTCATTACTTCAAACAATATACTTGGTTAGTCCACAACAATAAAAATCATAACAATCATATATCACAAGTAAAAATCCATATGTTCTGGTTTAACAGTTTCACCTCCGAAGATCGACACTAAGACCGACACTTGACCCATCCCAGACTGTAGTCCTTAACCATGGACACGGCTATTCGAATAGGTTTAATACCTCTGCAGAGGGTGTACTCTTTACCCACGAGTAACGGATTTCTTTAGTCCATCGGAACTAATTCCGTCTATGGTCTTTTAGTCGAAAACACGCCTGACTTGCACACACCAGCTTAACTTTACTCGTGTCTGGAATCACCCATGACACCTGTTAAGCAAAACTCTAAGTGGGGAGGCTACAACCTCGCGTAGCATGGGATCAAATTTCTATCGCGCGCTCTAAGAGGTGCCCCCCTCTCGGTCCCAACCGGAAACACCCATGCCCCCGGACCAGGTGGCATGCCTACCGGCTACAACCGGTATCTTCCACCATGGCCTCTCTGTACGGTGTGTGCTAAGACAGGGGTTGACAACTTACTGAACCGTACCCTACCTACGGCAGGGACAAGTGGCAGCACAAAACAAGTATGGGGGTTACCGGAACAAGA
Source organism: Triticum timopheevii (assembly GCA_963921465.1). NCBI lineage: Eukaryota > Viridiplantae > Streptophyta > Magnoliopsida > Poales > Poaceae > Triticum > Triticum timopheevii. The sequence goes on along the minus strand of OY997273.1, from coordinate 588,154,318 downwards.
CTCGATCTACGGCCGACTCTGGAGGCTTAAGTATTTCCTGCATGATTAGCTCAAGAATAATATTTCACATCCATCAGACACCACCACCACTCATCATACCTTCCCCTGCCCTACCGGTCATAATTGTCTCGACTAGGGACAAGCTCGGGTCTACCCAAGACAGAGGCTTTCCCGGATCCTTCCCGGTAGGCATGAGAGGCATATGGGGGTGATTGCTATCATAAGCATATCCATTTCCAACAACAAGTATTTTCGTTATGCACTCAATGCGTATGATCATGTCATTATAAAAATAATTAATGCTCCATGTCGAGGTGGTATTTAACCGCATCAAACAGTCCCCAAAATATTACGCCAGGGTTCAGAATGCTTGCCTTCAAGTTGTGGAGAGGTGGGGGTGCTCTCCAAAACTTTTTGAAAGTTTTCTTCCTCTCTCCAAAATCCTATTTTAAATAAATTTTGAATTAACACACATTTTCAAAAGAGCACAAAAAAGTTGTTTGAATTTTTTTCAAATAAATCTTAAAATAAACTAGACAGCATTTGAGAGATGTAGGAAAAAGAATCAATTCATTTGGAGTTATATTTAAAAAGTTATAGCCAGTCAAAGATTTGGTAAAAATCTGTTTTTAAATAAAGATATAAAAGAAAACGCTTCAGACAGGAATACGTTTTCGGAGAGGAGGAAACGTACTGGGGTGATTTATGTTTTCACTTAAACACGTGGACCGGTGCGGGGGTCACTGACAGTGGGTCCAGGGGGCCCACTGGTCAGGTTTGACCAGGCCCCTTTCCCTCTTCTTCCTTTGCCCGAGCGGGAGGCGGGGCTCCGGCGACGCTCGCCGGTGAATGGCGGCACCTCTCGAGAAACGGAGGCTACCCGCGGGCTCAAGGGGTCGAGGCGGTCCCTCCGGTGGTCGTCACGGTCCCTGGGGTGGTCGGAGCTGCCGGCGGCGAGCTCCGCAGCGGGTGGTGGCCGTCGGGCAAAGTGAGTTTTCGCCTGCGGCGAGTCCCGAGCAAAATTGAGTAGGGGGTTGGACTCACGAGAGGGAGAGGAAGCTCCTGTTGAAGAGAGTGGAGAGGGGGAGGCCCAGGTGGCGCCGGAATGGCCGGGGCAGCGGCGGCGGCATGAGTTGCCGGAGAGGAAGAAGACGACCCCCTGGTCTTCCTACTGCTACGGGTGGGTCGGTGAGGGAGTGAGAGAGGCTACGTGAGGCCTGGACGAGCTTGGGGGGTACTATTTATAGTGCATCCATGGCGGTTCCGCGGTCGAGGATAAGGTCGCCGGCGAACTGCCTCTCTGTAGTGGTCAGGGCGACGTGGCGGCGACAAGAGCTTGCTGACGAGCGAGGGGATAAGCTTGCGCGGCTCCCAAGGGCAGGTGGCGAGCCGGGGTGGATCGGGCGGCGCCGACCGGGGCAAGAGCCACAGTGGCCGGCCGCTAGCCGCCGTGGCCGACCTGACGGCGGCCCTGTGCGGCTCCAGGGAAGAGCTAGGGTGTTTCCTGCGAGTGGATGAGGTCGGGGGCGGCTCTGCGGGCGAGCAGGGGTTGGTGGCGCAAAGTGGGCGTGACGCGGCGGCTCGGGTGCACGTGCATGCAAAACGCACTCTCTGGGCGCGCCCAGAGCATGCCCGGGATGTGTTCGACGAATTACCAGTGCATGCTAGAGGTCGCGGGTGAGGCTGGCAAGAAACAGGGCTAGGTTAGAGTTAGCAAGAAGGTAAATGGACATGGTGGTTAGGTCAGGTGTTCAAGTTTATAATGCAAATAAAAACTCATGCCAATTCTGTCCATGCTCTCAGGGTGTTTGAAAAAATGCCACAGGCACCTAGGCATTTCTTGGTGTGGCCAACTCTTCCAGATTGAGGTCTCTTTGGATGCACAAGAGGGTGGTGAGGTTAGTTTGTAAAAAGCACAAACTTGTTAGTGCAAGTTTTGCAAAACTTCAATTCTGGACAGGAGGTAAATGGTATCATCTCATGAACCAAAATTATTCCAATGGTTGCATGCTCCTGGACTTAGGGGTTTTGTAGGGTGGTCTATGAGAAGGAGAAAGAATCAAGGGCAAAAGAGCAAGCAAAACTATGGTTGCTATACAAACCATCAAGTTGGACCAAAATGCAAAAGAGGTTGATTCACTCAAATTTATCAAAGGACATCACTGGGTTTTTGCATAAAGTTGAATCATATGCTACTACTATCATACCATAATTTTGGTGGAAGCTAGAATGAAATATTTAAGTGGGTTGTAGTGCAAAAATGCCCACTGGACCAGGGAAGAAAATTTGGTGTAGAGCTCAAAATATTTCAGGTATAAAAGATGTTTTTGCATAAAAGTGGTTTAAAAACATCACATGATATCTCCAAATTTTGGTTGAAAATTTGAATGAATTTATCAAATGGTTGTAGTTCAAATATGGCCATAAAACCATGGAAAAACCATTTTTCAAGAAATAAAGATTTAGGAAAATAATTATATAATTAATTCAATTGATAAAAGAAAAGTTTTTCTTGAGGGGGTAGACAAGTCCAATAACATATTTGAAAGGTTTTCACTATGGGGAAAAATCCCATGATAATAAGGGAGAAAATGGTTCTGAAATCAAAAGGAAGCCCAGAAAATAAAAGTTTTAATCTCCTGGCAAAATTTTAATTAATAAAACAAGGTCAAAATTTTGGGGTGTCACAACACTACCCCCCTTAAGAAAAATCTCGTCCTCGAGATTTGATAAGGGTTGTTTTGAAACTGCCCTTCCTGTTAGTTGGAACCAAAAAGCTTACTCATAGCACAAACTTTGTGTGGCCGGGGTTGGTTTTTGGTAGCTATGCTCGAAGTAAAATGCAACCGTTCACCGACGTACTCAAGCATGGTTATAATTAAAAATCGGGGTGCTCAACCAAACAACATTCAATCGTGGCGACACAAGATCACACAATTACAGGGCGTGGCCGTACTAAGGCTCGGTACTAATCAAGCAAATTAGTCTACCTCGTTCATATCCAAGCGGGCGTGCCTTGTGGACGCCGAGGCTTCTCCATTGGCTTCACCGTCGGGGTTAGCCAGAGGGGGTTGAGGAACTGCAGGGTCGGGGTAGCGATGATGACCATCACGGGGATTGTTGGCCACAATCCCGTTGGAGTGGGTTCCCAAAAGGCGACGAAGCACTTCTGGGGTCATCAAGGCACCTTGGTTGATGGCTGGGGCTGACCTTAGGGTCTCGATTGGTTGTCCGAACAGTACGACAGGGTTGTCGGTGTCGAGCTCATCTTCTCTTCTTGCTGGGGCTCGGCGGATCAGTTCTCCACGAGCTGCGATCAGATCAAGGATGATTTGATCGAACAGTCCCTCTAGTGTACTTACATAGCGCACCAGATGCAATAACGCTGGATCCGTCTTGTGGTCTCCGTTGGCGACTTGTGGTGGTCTACCATACCCGTCACGGCTGGGGTAGTAGTAGAAGGAGTGACAGTTAACTCGGGGCGACAAGTGCGGGAGTTGAACTATGGCTTCTCGAGCAGCTAGTTGGATGGCTTGTGGCTCAAAGGAAGTTGTCCTTCCAGTGAACCTGTAGGGGCATTCTGGTGATAGACCCCTACCATAGACGTGCACAGTGGCCCAAAATTGACGGCTTTCACTGCTCATGGACCCTTGGTACACGACATATTTTGCGGGCTCTTCTAATGCAAAGGCACGGCGGGTGAGGTTTGCTAGCACGGTCACAAAACCTCCAAGGTTGGTCGCTGTGGTCTCATTGTGAAGAATGGGTCCTGGCATTTTAGCTGGGTTTGGGGGGTAGAGGCTGTGCTGTGCCGGGCTGAGGCTAGTGTGCCCTTTTATAGAAAAAGGGACGGAGTCTTCCTTCGCACGCTTGCGAAAAAGACTATTTAGGAGTCGGTCACTGGCGCGTGATCGACAGGCTAGGCTAATAGGTTGGGCGCCGACTGCCAAAAGGTGTCGGGTCACTGTGTGGCTATCTTGCATGGGAAGCTTGGCCGGGGTTTGGTTAATGTCTGGTGGGTTGGTTTACCTAGGTTTTTCGACCCGGCTAAGATAGGATTAGCCAATGGTCAGCCTGGCTCTGATACCAAGTTTGTTAGGACCGGGTTTTTGGGATATAATTTCCAGAAAATGGCCCTTGTGCTCACCAGCCCCAGGATTACTTTTAGCTGATGAGGCACCAACTTGATACAGAAATTCCAAGAAAAAGTACATAATATGTAGTACAAGACCACTCTGGCCTGTGAGTACAACAAAAGGTTTCTAGGGGTTGATGGCGGAAGCGGTTTGTGGTTCACCACGGTCTATGCGACTCCATTTCCCACAGGAACAGCTGACCAGGTTAACTCCTATCTTCGTGAGGCTGCTATCACTGTTGCTTAGGTTCCGAGACTCTCATCGCAACGCTCCTCTCCAAGCAAGCAATCTGGCCAAGACAATAGCCAGGGACAAGCCAGTGAGTACTTTTGAATGTACTCGCAAACATTATGAACATGGGTATAATATAGCAACCGATAATCATGCTCTGAAAACACTCCACAATCACGACGTCAGTCATGAAAATGGAATCCCTGATGTATGCAAGCAGGTTATTTATATGCAACATGTATAGGCAATAACAATAGTAATAAAGTGCACCGATCGGATGTCTGATGCGACATCTCGAAAGGATAGTAAAAGTGAGCATGCCTCAGTCGGGCGTCTCAGCGACACCACATAAAGGGCTTATAAAGTGAATAAAATAACAAGCATGCCACAGTCGGGCGTCTGAGTGACACCACATAAAGGGCTTATAAAGTAAATAAATAACAAGCATGCCACAGTCGGGCGTCTGAGCGACACCACATAAAGGGCTTATAAAGTGAATAAAATAACAAGCATGCCACAGTCGGGCGTCTGAGCGACACCACATAAAGGGCTTATAAATTAAATAAATAATCACCGTGAATATCTGCGAGGTAGAACCGTCCCAGGGATATTCATTACTTCAAACAATATACTTGGTTAGTCCACAACAATAAAAGCATAACAATCATATATCACAAGTAAAAATCCATATGTTCTGGTTTAACAGTTTCACCTCCGAAGATCGACACTAAGACCGACACTTGACCCATCCCAGACTGTAGTCCTTAACCATGGACACGGCTATTCGAATAGGTTTAATACCTCTGCAGAGGGTGTACTCTTTACCCACGAGTAACGGATTTCTTTAGTCCATCGGAACTAATTCCGTCTATGGTCTTTTAGTCGAAAACACGCCTGACTTGCACACACCAGCTTAACTTTACTCGTGTCTGGAATCACCCATGACACCTGTTAAGCAAAACTCTAAGTGGGGAGGCTACAACCTCGCGTAGCATGGGATCAAATTTCTATCGCGCGCTCTAAGGGGTGCCCCCCTCTCGGTCCCAACCGGAAACACCCATGCCCCCGGACCAGGTGGCATGCCTACCGGCTACAATCGGTATCTTCCACCATGGCCTCTCGGTACGGTGTGTGCTAAGACAGGGGTTGACAACTTACTGAACCGTACCCTACCTACGGCAGGGACAAGTGGCAGCATGAAACAAGTATGGGGGTTACCGGAACAAGACTCGATCTACGGCCGACTCTGGAGGCTTAAGTATTTCCTGCATGATTAGCTCAAGAATAATATTTCACATCCATCAGACACCACCACCACTCATCATACCTTCCCCTGCCCTACTGGTCATAACCGTCTCGACTAGGGACAAGCTCGGGTCTACCCAAGACAGAGGCTTTCCCGGATCCTTCCTGGTAGGCATGAGAGGCATATGGGGGTGATTGCTATCATAAGCATATCCATTTCCAACAGCAAGTATTTTCGTTATGCACTCAATGCGTATGATCATGTCATTATAAAAATAATTAATGCTCCATGTCGAGGTGGTATTTAACCGCATCAAACAGTCCCCAAAATATTACGCCAGGGTTCAGAATGCTTGCCTTCAAGTTGTGGAGAGGTGGGGGTGCTCTCCAAAACTTTTTGAAAGTTTTCTTCCTCTCTCCAAAATCCTATTTTAAATATATTTTGAATTAACACACATTTTCAAAACAGCACAAAAAGTTGTTTGAAATTTTTTCAAATAAATCTTAAAATAATCTAGACAGCATTTGAGAGATGTAGGAAAAAGAATCAATTCATTTGGAGTTATATTTAAAAAGTTATAGCCAGTCAAAGATTTGGTAAAAATCTATTTTTAAATAAAGATATAAAAGATAACGCTTCAGACAGGAATACGTTTTCGGAGCGGAGGAAACGTACTGGGGTGGTTTACGTTTTCACTTAAACACGTGGACCGGTGCGGGGGTCACTGATAGTGGGTCCAGGGGGGCCACTGGTCAGGTTTGACCAGGCCCCTTTCCCTCTTCTTCCTTTGCCCGAGCGGGAGGCGGGGCTCCGGCGACGCTCGCCGGTGAACGGCGGCACCTCTCGAGAAAAAGAGGCCACCCGCGGGCTCAAGGGGTCGAGGCGGTCCCTCCGGTGGTCGTCATGGTCCCTGGGGTGGTCGGTGCTGCCGGCGGCGAGCTCCGCAGCGGGTGGTGGCCGTCGGGCAAAGTGAGTTTTCGCCTGCGGTGAGTCCCGAGCAAAATTGAGTAGGGGGTTGGACTCACGAGAGGGAGAGGAAGCTCCTGGTGAAGAGAGTGGAGAGGGGGAGGCCCTGGTGGCGCCGGAATGGCCGGGGCAGTGGCGGCGGCAAGAGTTGCCGGAGAGGAAGAAGACGACCCCCCTGGTCTTCCTACTGCTACGGGTGGGTCAGTGAGGGAGTGAGAGAGGCTGCGTGAGGCCTAGACGAGCTCGGGGGTACTATTTATAGTGCATCCATGGCGGTTCCGCAGTCGAGGATAAGGTCGCCAGCGAACTGCCTCTCTGTAGTGGTCAGGGCAACATGGCGGCGACGAGAGCTTGCTGACGAGCGAGGGGATAAGCTTGCGCGGCTCCCAGGGGCAGGTGGCGAGCCGGGGTGGCTCGGGCGGTGCCGACCGGGGCAGGAGCCACTCTGGCCGGCCGCTAGCCGCCGTGCCGACCTGACGGCGGCCCTGTGCGGCTCCAGGGAAGAGCTTGGGCGTTTCCTGCGAGTGGATGAGGTCGGGGGCGGCTCTGCGGGCGAGCAGGGGTTGGTGGCGCGAAGTGGGCGCAACGCGGCGGCTCGGGTGCACATGCGTGCAAAACGCACGCTCTAGGCGCGCCCAGAGCATGCCCGGGATGTGTTCGACGAATTGCCAGTGCATGCTAGAGGTCGTGGGTGAGGCTGGCAAGAAACAGGGCTAGGTTAGAGTTAGCAAGAAGGTAAATGGACATGGTGGTTAGGTCAGGTGTTCAAGTTTATAATGCAAATAAAAACTCATGCCAATTCTGTCCATGCTCTCAGGGTGTTTGACAAAATGCCACAGGCACCTAGGCATTTCTTGGTGTGGCCAACTCTTCCAGATTGAGGTCTCTTTGGATGCACAAGAGGGTGGTGAGGTTAGTTTGTAAAAAGCACAAACTTGTTAGTGCAAGTTTTGCAAAACTTCAATTCTGGACAGGAGGTAAATGGTATCATCTCATGAACCAAAATTATTCCAATGGTTGCACGCTCATGGACTTAGGGGTTTTGTAGGGTGGTCTATGAGAAGGAGAAAGAATCAAGGGCAAAAGAGCAAGCAAAAATATGGTTGTTGTACAAACCATCAAGTTGGACCAGAATGCAAAAGAGGTTGATTCACTCAAATTTTTCAAAGGACATCACTGGGTTTTTGCATAAAGTTGAATCATATGCTACTACTATCATACCATAATTTTGGTGGAAGCTAGAATGAAATATTTAAGTGGGTTGTAGTGCAAAATTGCCCACTGGACCAGGGAAGAAAATTTGGTGTAGAGCTCAAAATATTTCATGTATAAAAGATGTTTTTGCATAAAAGTGGTTTAAAAACATCACATGATATCTCCAAATTTTGGTTGAAAATTTTAATGAATTTATCAAATGGTTGTAGTTCAAATATGGCCATAAAACCATGGGAAAACCATTTTTCAAGAAATAAAGATTTAGGAAAATAATTATATAATTAATTCCATTGATAAAAGAAAAGTTTTTCTTGAGGGGGTAGACAAGTCCAATAACATATTTGAAAGGTTTTCACTATGGGGAAAAACTCCATGATAATAAGTGAGAAAATGGTTCTGAAATCAAAAGGAAGCCCAGAAAATAAAAGTTTTAATCTCCTGGAAAAATTTTAATTAATAAAACAAGGTCAAAATTTTGGGGTGTCACAAAAATCACTAAGGGGCACTAGATGCACTTACAGCGGGGCAGATGCAGGGAACCGCGGTGGGGTGTGCAGAGGGGTGGCCGTGGGGAGTGGTGGCTAGGGCAGGGCCAGTGGCCTACGATGCGGATGTGACCACGGGCGCGGTGAAGCGGCGGCAACGGAGGCGCGGGGTCAGCGGGCGAGGTGAGCGCGGTGGTGCGGCGGTGGTCGCGAGGAGCGGGAGCGGCGCAGCAGGGGAAGAGGCCGGGCCTCACCACGAGATGTAGGGACAAGGGCAGCGGGGCTCGGGGAGGTAGAGGGGGAGGCGACGGCGGAGACGGGCGACACCGGCGACGGGGCGCAGGGACGCGGCGGCGGGGTCGGGGCGCGCCGGGCCACGATCCAGATCCAGACGAGGGGGGGGGGGTTGTGGGGATCGTGGCGGGATGGGTTCGGTTAGGTTACTGGGTGAGGGGGCCATATAGGCCAAGGCTGGGCTGGCCGACGCAGTGGCCAGCTGGGCCAAACGGCCCAGGGAGAGGGTTATTTTTTTTACTTTCTTTTGTTTTTATTTTGCTTTTCTTTATAATTTATTCTTTTCTGTTTTATTTTAGTCACACTTTATTTTAGTTTTTATAAAATATGACCATAGCTCCTAACATAAGGTTTCAGAACAACCCTCTACCGTAAAAAGTTTGGTGGTCAAATAAACTAGTTTAACATTTGTTTATTATTTAAAATCATTTGAATAATTGTTTTTCTATGATTTTATTCACTTTAGAGTATTTAACCATTTCATAAAAGTGTGGTTCCTCCACCATAATTGATTATGATTTATTTGGTACAATTTGAACATTTTTTATTTGACAATTGAAAACTTCTATTGTTTGACTTTAATTGAAATTTGAATTTGGCTCGGATCTTAACTAACACGAGATTAGCAACAGTAATCGTGGTGACGTGGCATCATTACCAGAGGGTTACTATAGCTTGATTATCCGGGCGTCACAATTCTCCTCCACTACAAGAAATCTCGTCCCGAGATTTAAGAGGGGAGTAAGGGAAAGATGTGGCTATGAAATTCTATTGAGTCTTCTCGGTCTTGGTTGCTCTTCTCGAAGAGGTCGACCCATTACATTGATGTCTTCATTCCTCTGCTTCAGGTCATCATGATGAAGTCATCATCCTTTTCTTCGGGAACTCCAACGTACTTACGAATTGGTAGGGGCAGCTCGGCTACGACAGAATGCTTACGAGGGAAACAATCTGGGGTTAACCCATGAATGAGGATAAGATTATCTCTCGAGTTGAACATATAAAATACATCGAGAGTACGGTACGAAGGTACAATGAGAGGGCCCAAGCGGATAGATAGTTGCTCAAAGTCTGAACTAGAGTGGGAAAGGGGTTCAGAGCGGCGAGAGTAAGTATTGCGTCTGATACCAGAATAGAGCACTAGGAAGGTGGCTTGCGAATTACCTATGAAACTAAGAGCAAGGGATAACTTTGTCAACAAGGTGTACAGGAGAGTCAGGTTTCGATCCTGTGGAACTGTGGGTTATGGGCCCACCATGTGGTTAAAAGTAGGATGGTCGGTGACATCTTGCATGGTCAAGATAGGCAGGCATGTCAGAGGGTAGCATGTCAGTTATGTCGGCAACAACGTCGGTACCAACGGCGAGGGAGGAAGAGAACCATTTTGCTGCTCGTTGAATGAGGCGGACCAATAGGCAAAGTTCTCGTCCATCGGTGACTATCGGAATGTCATCAACAATAGTAACAGGGTCTTGCTGACAGGATTGTACACCGAGATGTTTACATAAGCAGGAGAATATTACTGCTTAGATCTTATAGATCACAAGCAACGTTAAACCAACCAATGGAAAGGAAGATATGATTATCAGATTAAATAGAACAATGGAAAGGAAAATGTGTTTAAACACATATTTCAGGGGTATATCCTTCCCAAGGTCAAGTAGAGCATGATATACATGACAGGATATAATGTAGAAAACTCTTTAGGTACGGGGAGAGAAATTTCTTGACATTACCCATACAACGGTGTTTGGATAATTAAGCAGGAAAAATTTAGCATTGGGCTTCAAATGTTCTTGTTGAAAATTGGAGTACCATAGACATGCATTGAGATAGCATTGACATGGTCATCAGGTGAAGATCAGACTTTGGAAACACAAAGGATCCATCAGCAACGGCTTGTAGAATAAGTCTTACAAATTCCTCATGAAGAAAGGATAGCCTTGCTAAAAATGAAACGGTAACAATAGGTCCTCCGGCCAGGTGTGCTAGGCACGATATCATCTTACCGGGTCATATAAAGACCAATGCTATGACTATTGGAAAATGTTCCAACCATCATATCTAACTGAGATTCAGATCTGATTTGGTGTCTGGATACCTTGGACTCAGGATGCCTGAGAAGAAAAAGGTGCAACACAACATGACGGGATGACATTGTAAGATTCTCGGGAAATGAACAGTGGAAACAAGTTCCAAAACAAGAGTTCATCATTAAAACCAAGGAGAGGATGAAGAGGTGGCTGATGAACTCAGCGACAATTCACTAAGATTTTGAAAAGATGGATTTCCACACTTATGTGAACAAGGAGATAACATTTGTTGGATCAAATGATATAAGGATGTATGCTCGAGAAAAACTGTAAGTGCATCTAGTGCCACCCCTAGTTGGTTTTGGAGTATTGACGACAAACCTAGTTGAGGGACTAATGTGTTTGTGAGAATTGCAGGATAACACAGGTAGAAGTCCCTCATTGATTCGGTTTTACTACCAGAGATGACCCCTAAAACTTTATGAAGACATTGAAGTCAAAGGTGGTATATGAAGATATTCACATTGAAGACTATGACAAGAGAAGACACGATATGAAGCCTATGGAGCTTGAAGACTTAGATCTTTTGTAGTTCTTTTTCTTTTGTGTTGAGTCATAGGAACCACCATACTATTAAGTGGGGTCCAAGAGAACCAGTCAGAATGATTGAAGTGATGCCTAAACCAAAAACCTATGTCTTCGAGTGAAGACTATGAGAGAGAATCTTGTCCAAAGTCGGACAAGTCAGCTTTGCTTGTAGCCCAAGTAAAGTTGCCGTGTGAGTTTGAAATCTGACCGTTGGGACACTGTCAGTTCCTTAGTGACCCAGGGTCATTTCGGACAAATCAGGTCGGGTTGCCAAGTGGCTATAAATAGCCCACCCTCTACAACCATAAACGGTTGGCTGCTCAGATTGAAAGTACGGCTTTTGTCGTTTGAGAGAAACCCATCTCGAAGCCTTTGAGAGAGAATTGCCTGCGAGGATAAAGCCCTAACCACCAGAGCCAGATAGAATTGGGCATCACTTAAGTCTTCTTGTCTGTGTGATCTGAAGACTTATTACACTTGAGGACTGTGCATCCTCCAGCCGGTTAGGCGTCGCGTTCTGAGCATCCAAGAGACATTGTGGATTGCCGGTGAACGAAGTTTGTGAAGGTTTGGGAGTCTACCTTGAAGACTTACCAGAGTGATTGGGCGAGGTCTATGTGACCTTAGCTCAAGGAGAATATGGTGAGGACTGGGTGTCCTGAGCTGCATGTTCAGGACTAGGTGTCCGGGACTGTGTGTCCTAAGGTTTAAATACCTAGCCGCTCCAACCAGACGTACAGTTGTCACAGCAACTAGAACTGGTCCAACAAATCATTGTCTTCAATGAGTCACTGGTTTCATCTTCACTTCACTTTACTTACTGTTACTCCTTGTGAAGTCATTGTATGTTTGCTCTATCATTTGTCTTCACTGAGTGACTGCGTGTTCTGTTTGGCTTCACAATATCTTCCTACCTGATCCTTACTACCTAGCTGTTATTAGTCTTTGTGCTTTCACTTCATTGAATACTTGACTATGGTTTGCCTAGTGTAGCCTACCTTCCGCTGCATGGTAATAGGTTTAATTTTATCGTTTGTCTTCAAAACTCCCATGTTCTGAAGACTTTCATAAAAATCGCCTATTCACCCCCCCTCTAGTCGATATAATGCACTTTCAATTGGTATCAGAGCAAGGTGCTCCCTTGTTCTGTGTGATTCGGTTTAACCACCTAGAGTTTTAGCTATGTTGACTGCAGGGATAATTAAAGTCTCTGCTGCGTGCCCCGTCTTCGATGGAACTGAATATCCCTACTGGAAGAATAAGATGCGTATGCATCTTGAAGCCATTGACGTCGACCTATGGTATGTCATCGAGAACGGCGTTCCCAAGGCTGGAGAAGGTGTCACTGCTGCTGATGTCAAGAAATTCGTTCAACTGGACTCTACTGCCAAGAATATCATCTGTGGTCATCTGACCAAAGGACAGTATGGCCGTGTGAGTGCTTTGAAGACATCCAAGCTGGTCTAGGACTGGCTCTCCAAGGTCAATGAAGGCATCTCAACCCAGAGAGATCAGAGAATCAGTGTCCTTCGCAACCTCTTCAACCGCTTCAAGCGAAATGACAATGAGAATGTCCAGCACACATTTGACCGACTCACTGACATCACAAATGAGCTTCAAGCCCTCGGCGCCACTGAGATTACCAAACACGAAGTCGTCAAGACGCTACTGAGATCACTTGATAGTTCGTTTGACATCCTGGCCCTGATGATTCAAGAACGTCCTGATTTCAAGACACTCGATCCGTCTGACATACTTGAGAGGCTCAACACACATGAGTTTCAGCTTTCGTAGAAAAGAGAGATCTACGGTCCAAACTATGGGCGAACTCGTGCCTTGAAGGCAAAAGCTGTCTCCTCATCTGAAGAAGAATCTGACAGCAGTTCTGATGACCCTGAAGACATTGGAAGGGAACTTGCTATGCTTGTCAAGAAGTTCCAAAAATTCACCAAGAAGAAAGGCTTCAGAAAGTCTTCCCGATCAAGTTCAAGGAATGATGAAGCTCCTGCTCATGACTACAAGAAGAAAACATGTCACAAGTGCAAGAAACTTGGCCACTTCATCTCTGAGTGTCCACAATGGGACAATGAGAACAAAAAGAAGAAGAAGAGCGAGGAATATGACTCTGACGACAAGAAGAAGAAGAAGAAATACTCAAAGTCTTCTTCCAAGTCTTCCTCAAAGTCTTCATCACACAAGAAGAGCTCATCTGGCAAGGCACGTGCGTTTGTTGGCAAGGAAATGGATTCTGAGGAGGAGTCTGCTTCTGAGGAGGCGGAGGTGGAGTCTGAGGAGGAGTCCGATTCTGGCATTGCGAGTCTGGCTACAGCATACGTTGCCAAGTCCATCTTCAACACTGAATACAATGACTTCATCACCGACACCGATGCAAATGACAAGGACTACTCCGCTCCTTCCTACTGCTTCATGGCACGTGGTGCCAAGGTAAACACACGCACTACTCACTATCAAACATCCAGTGACGATGAATCTGATTGTGATTCCAAACCTAGCTACAAAACACTTGCTAAAATTGCAACTGAACAACAGAAAGCTATGGAACACATTCAAAAACTGTTAGACAAAAGCGATGATCTGTTAGACGCTGAAATGACTCAATCTCAGTCCTTAATTGAAGACATAAAAAATCTTCACGTTAAGTATGAGGAACTTGAAAGTCGTCATGAAACGCTCTCAACAACTCATGAAAGGCTGTCCTACGATTATCTTCAAAGGAAGCAAGACCTTGAGAAATTGAGAGCGGCTCATGAAGATCTTCAAAAGGAAAACGAGTCACTTCGTGCCAAACAGATCAGTTCAGCTCAGGAAGGATTTGAACCACCATGTCTTAAATGCATTAGGCGTGATAACGCTACTTCTGTTGCTGAATGTTCTACTGCTGCTACTGTTGCAATATCTTCACCTGTTGATGTGGTAACTAACCCCTCTACTGAGGATACCACCGCTATTGCTGATGAGAATGCTAGGTTGAAGACATTGCTTGAAACAGGGATGTACAAAAGTCTTAAAGGGCATCAAACACTATGTGATGTCCTCAAAAGGCAGATCCTGAACCGAAACCCTAGGAAAGAGGGTGTAGGGTTCGTAAGGAAAATGAATGCAGATGGCTCTTACTGGAAACCTGAGCAGTACCCCAAAACCATGTGGGTTGCTGCAAAGGAACTTTCAGCAGATCCATCCAATCTATCTGGCTTCACTTGTTCTAACCCCATTATCATTGATGAATCCTTTGATGCAAACTATATACTGTTTAAGAATCAGAATGGTGAAGTGTTTGCAAGGTACATTGGTACTAACTGCAGGAATGGACCGCCTATGAAGAAGATCTGGGTTCCGAAAAGGTGTCTGGAGAGTCTTCCTGTGAATGTCATCATGACACCTCACGTGAAGAAGACAAACCTCAGACCAAAGGCTGCATATGGTCCAAAGGCTTCATACAGACAGAGGACTCACCTGAGTCGCACTAACGCAAATGTTTTGCAGGAAAATCATACTTAGGCATATGAATATGAGAGCGGTTCATTAAACCGCCATGTTCATAAGACCAAGAACTATTCTGCTTATTCTTATGAGTACTATTGTCCGCCTGCAAGACTGTTTGCTAAGGCTTCAAAGCCAAAATTCTCAGATGCTGCACTTAGACTTATTGCTTCTAAACCACCCTTGAAGATGTGGGTGGTTAAGAAGGCTTAACTCTCTTTTGCAGGGAAAGGTCTCCAGCAGAAAACCAAAATCGTCTGACGCTATTGCTGGTGACCTTAAACATCTTGTAGGGCGCAAGATCAAATGCCCAAATGGTCTTACTATGTACTTCGTACCTGAATCACTTGCTACTCTCCCTATTAGTCCTAACCTGGATCTAAGCTTTCATAACCCACTGGTTCGTCAAATGTTTTTGCTTCACAATGCTCTTGGTGAAGCCTACCCCCCGAACTGCACTGTAGGGTACGACACCAGCGTCTTCAGAATGGATTATTGACAGTGGGTGTACAAATCACATGACTGGCAAAAGAAGTCTTCTTATGGACTCAACCTTACGTCCATCCGACAAGAGCCACATCACATTTGCTAACACTGGTAAAAGTAAGGAATTGGGTCTAGGTAGAGTTGCAATCTCAAGGGATCAACACATGGATAAAGTCATGTTTGTTGAATCTCTTGGCTTCAACTTAATGTCTGAATCAATGCTTTGCGATTTGAACATGATCGTAATGTTTGGAAAATATCGTTGCCTTGTACTAATGGAATCTGACAAGTCTCTAGTGTTTGAAGGGTATCGAAAAGATGATTTGTACGTGGTAGATTTCTCAGCAGGGCCACAGCTTGCAGTACAGACATAAGTTAAACAAGTCTTCCTTAAGAAGGCTAGCACAAACTGCGATACAGATCGAAAGAGGCGCAGGCCTCCTGCCTGGGATCCTCCTAAGCTACTCCTAGTCGTCGTCGGCAGGCTGCACGTAGTAGTAGGCACCTCCAGTGTAGTAGGAGTCATCGTCGACAGTGGCGTCTAGCTCCTGGACTCCATCGTCTGGTCGCAACAATCGGGTATAGCAAGGGGGAAAAGGGGGAGCAAAGCAACCGTGAGTACTTGATACGTCTCCAACGTATCTATAATTTTTGATTGCTCCATGCTATATTATCTACTGTTTTGGATGTTTATGGGCTTTATTATACACTTTTATATCATTTTGGGACTAACCTATTAACCCAGAGCCCAGTGCCAGTTTCTGTTTTTACCTTGTTTTAGAATATCGCAGAAAAGGAAAACCAAACGGAGTCCAATTGACCTGAAACTTCATGGAACTTATTTTTGGATCATAAGCAACCTGGGAGACTTGGAGTCCACGTAAGGGAAGCTTCAAGGAGGCCACGAGGTAGGGGGGCGCGCCGACCCCCCTGGGCGCGCCCCGCCACCCTCGTGGGCGCCTCGCGGCCCCCCTGACGTACTTCTTCCGCCTATATATCTCCATATACCCTAAAAACATCCGAGAGCACAATAGATCGGGAGTTCCGCCGCCAGAAGCCTTCGTAGCCACCGAAAGCCAATCTAGACCCGTTTCGGCACCCTGTTGGAGGGGGCAATCCCTCTTCGGTGGCCATCTTCATCATCCCGGTGCTCTCCATGACGAGGAGGGAGTAGTTCTCCCTCGGGGCCGAGGGTTTGTACCAGTAGCTATGTGTTTGATCTCTCTCTCTCTCTCGTGTTCTTGAGGTGATACGATCTTGATGTATCGCGAGCTTTGCTATCATATTTGGATCCTATGATGTTTCTTCCCCCCTCTACTCTCTTGTAATGGATTGAGTTTCCCCTTTGAGGTTATCTTATCGGATTGAGTCTTTAAAGATTTGAGAACACTTGATGTATGTCTTGCCGTGCGTATCTATGGTGACAATGGGATACCACGTGATTCACTTGATGTATGTTTTGGTGATCAACTTGTGGGTTCCGCCCATGAACATATGCATAGGGGTTGGCACACGTTTTCGTCGTGATTCTCCGGTAGAAACTTTGGGGCACTCTTTGAGGTTCTATGTGTTGGTTGAATAGATGAATCTGAGATTGTGTGATGCATATCGTATAATCATACCCACGGATACTTGAGGTGACATTGGATTATCTAGATGACATTAGGGTTTTGGTTGATTTGTGTCTTGAGGTCTTATTCTAGTACGAACTCTAGGGCTGTTTGTGACACTTATAGTAATAGCCCAACGGATTGATTGGAAAGAATAACTTTGAGGTGGTTTCGAACCCTACCATAATCTCTTCGTTCGTTCTCCGCTATTAGTGACTTTGGAGTGACTCTTTGTTGCATGTTGAGGGATAGTTATGTGATCCAATTATGTTATTATTGTTGAGAGGACTTGCACTAGTGAAAGTATGAACCCTAGGCCTTGTTTCCTAGCATTGCAATACCGTTTATGCTCACTTTTATCATTAGTTACCTTAATGTTTTTATATTTTCAGATTACAAAAACATTTATCTACCATCCATATACCACTTGTATCACCATCTCTTTGCAGAACTAGTGCACCTATACAATTTACCATTGTATTGGGTATGTTGGGGATACAAGAGACTCTTTGTTATTTGGTTGCAGGGTTTCTTGAGAGAGACCATCTTCATCCTATGCCTCCTACGGATTGATAAACCTTAGGTCATCCACTTGAGGGAAATTTGCTACTGTCCTACAAACCTCTGCACTTGGAGGCCCAACAACGTCTACAAGAAGAAGGTTGTGTAGTAGACATCAGTACTCATCCAAAGTACTCGCAAGCAAGGAGCTACACTACATATGTATGCATTGGTATCAAATGGAAAAGGGGTATCATATGTGGACTAAACTGCATAATGCCGGAATAAGAGGGGGCTAGCTAGTCCTGTCGAAGACTACGCTTCTGGCCACCTCCATCTTGCAGCATGTAGAAGAGAGTAGATGGTAAGTTCACCAAGTAGCATCGTGTAGCATAATCCTACCCGGCGATCCTCCCCTCATCGCGCTGTTAGAGAGCGATCACCGGGTTGTATCTGGCACTTGGAAGGGTGTGTTTTATTAAGTATCCGGTTCTAGTTGTCATAAGGTCAAGGTACAACTCCAAGTCATCCTGTTACCGAAGATCACGGATATTCGAATAGATTAACTTCCCTGCAGGGGTGCACCACATTTCCCAACACGCTCGATCCCCTTTGTCCGGACACACTTGTCTGGGTCATGCCCGGCCTCGGAAGATCAACACATCGCAGCCCTACCTAGGCACAACAGAGAGGTCAGCACGCCGGTCTAAATCCTATGGCGCAGGGGTCTAGGCTCATTGTCCATTGCACACCTGCATGTTGCGAGGGCGGTCGGAGAGCAGACCTAGAAACCTCCATTACAAAGGAAGTTACGTTACGCGGTCCAACCCGGCGCGCGCCGCTCAGTCGCTGACGCCATGAAGGCTTCGGCTGATACCACGACGTCGAGTGCCCATAAATGTTCCCACATAGTTGGTTAGTGCGTATAGGCCAGTAGCCAGACTCAGATCAAAAACCCAGATCTTGTTAAGCGTGTTATTTTGAAGTAACCGTGAACGCCGACTAGGGCCAGGCCCACATCTCTCCTAGGTGGTCTCAACCTGCCATGTCGCTTACGTGGGGAGTAATAAAATTTCTATGCTTATAAATCATGAAAATAATGCTTTAGATGCTGGTTATATTGTTGAATTCATTCATGATGCTACTGAAAATTATTATGAGGGAGGAATATATGCTTGTAGGAATTGCAATAACATCAAGTTTCCTCTCTATGTGCTTAAAGTTTCGAAGTTATGCTTGTTTTGCCCTCCTATGCTAGTTGATTATTGTTCCCATAAGTTGTTTGCTCACAAAATCCCTATGCATGGGAAGTATGTTAGACTTAAATTTGCTATTCATATTCTTCGTGATGCTCTCTTTATGTTTCAATTCTTATCTTTTATGTGAGCATCATTGAAATCATCATGCCTAGCTAGGGGCATTAAACGATAGCACTTGTTGGGAGGCAACCCAACTTTGTGTTTTTTCCTGTTTAGTAATAAATAGTTCATCTAGCCTCTGTTTAGATGTGGTTTATGTGTTTAATTAGTGTTTGTGCCAAGTAGAACCTTTGGGAAGACTCGGGGAAAGTCTTTGCGATCATGCTGTAAAAAACAGAAACTTTAGCGCTCACGAGAATTGCTGCCATTTTTATTTGGAGAGTGCTATTTAGTTAATTCTTTTTGAAGATTATTAATAGATAAATTCCTCAGGTCCAGAAATTTATTTGTTATGAGTTCCAGAAGTATATGTTTGATTCAGATTACTACAGGCTGTTCTATTTTTGACAGATTCTGTTTTTCATGTGTTGTTTACTTATTTTGATGAATCTATGGCTAGTAAAATAGTTTATAAACCATAGAGAAGTTGAAATACAGTAGGTTTAACACCAATATAAATAAAGAATGAGTTCATTACAGTACCTTATGATGGTGATTTGCTTTCTTATACTAACGGAGCTTACGAGTTTTCTGTTAAGTTTTGTGTTGTGAAGTTTTCAAGTTTTGGGTAAGGATTTGATGGAATATGGAATAAGGAGTGTCAAGATCCTAAGCTTGGGGATTCCCGAGGCACCCCAAGGTAATATTCAAGGATAGACAAGAGCCTAAGCTTGGGGATGCCCCGGAAGGCATCCCCTCTTTCGTCTTTGTTCATCGGTAACTTTACTTGGAGCTATATTTTTATTCGCCACATGATATGTGTTTTGCTTGGAGCATCAATTTATTTTTTTAGAATTTTCTTACTGTTATTTATAACAATGTTTTGCATATTTTATTACAATAAAAGTGGCATTTATAGCCTTTACTATGCCTATATTAGAAGTCCACATGTTGCTGTTTGAAAACAGAAAGTTTACCGCTGTTGCAATAATTCCCTAGAAAAGTCAGAATGTGATAAAATGTTGAAACCTTTTGCATATTAAGCTCTGATAAATTTACTACAGTGGGAATTTTCTTTCATAATTTTTGGAGTTAGTGAAGTATGTATCTATCTACATTCTTTACAGACTGTCCTGTTTAGGCAGATTGCTGTTATGCTTGTATTGTCTACATATGTTTGTTTCTTTAATAATTCTATTTGATGATAGGACTATTAAATACGCAGAGGCATTTAGTATGAAATGTTGAATAATAATTTTTGTGATTTGCTACAGTAGAGGATGATAAGGTTTTTCAATTGATTTATACTAACTTATCTCACGAGTCCTTGTTGAGTTTTGTGTGGATGAAGCTTTTGAGATTTAGGGAGACCGTGATATGAGAGGAATTAAGGAGACACAAAAGCTCAAGCTTGGGGATGCCCAAGGCACCCCAAGATAATATTTCAAGAAGTCTCAAGCTTCTAAGCTTGGGGATGCCCGGTTGGCATCCCACCTTTCTTCTTCAACAACTATCGGTTAGTATCGGTTGATCCTAAGTTTTTGCTTCTTCACATGATGTTTGCTATTCTTAGATGTTATTTTATTTAGTTTTGCTTGCTGTTTAAAGTATCAAGGTCTGAAATTATTAAATGGGAGAGTCTTCACATAGTTGCATAATTATTCGACTACTCATTGATCTTCACTTATATCTTTCGGAGTAGTTTGTCATTCGCTCTAGTGCTTCACTTATATCCTTTTAGAGCACAGTGGTGGTTTTATTATATAGAAATAGATGAACTCTCATGTTTCACTTAGATTATTTTGATATTCTTAAATAGCATGGTAATTTTCTTAAATAATCCTAATATGCTAGGCATCCAAGAATAGTAAAAACTTTCATATAGAGTATTGAATACTAAGAGAAGTTTGATGCTTGATGATTGTTTTGAGATATGGAGGTAATAATATCAAATTTGTGCTAGTTGAGTAGTTGTGAATTTGAGAAATAGTTGTGTTGAAGTTTGCAAGTCCCGTAGCATGCACGTATGGTAAACGTTGTGTAACCAATTTGAAACATGAGGTGTTATTTGATTGTCTTCCTTATGAGTGGTGGTCGGGGACGAGCGATGGTCTTTTCCTACCAATCTATCCCCTAGGAGCATGCGCGTAGTGCCGAGGTTTTTGATGACTTGTAGATTTTTGCAATAAGTATGTGAGTTCTTTATGACTAATGTTGAGTCCATGGATTATACGCACTCTCACCCTTCCATCATTGCTAGCCTCTTCGGTACCGTGCATTGCCCTTTCTCACATTGAGAGTTGGTGCAAACTTCGCCGGTGCATCCAAAACCCGTGATATGATACGCTCTTTCACACATAAACCTCCTTATATCTTCCTCAAAACAGCCACCATACCTACCTATTATGGCATTTCCATAGCCATTCCAAGATATATTGCCATGCAACTTTCCATCATTCCGTTCATCATGACACATTCATCATTGTCATATTGGTTAGCATGATCATGTAGTTGACATAGTATTTGTGGCAAAGCCACCATTCATAATTCTTTCATACATGTCACTCTTGGTCCATTGCATATCCCGGTACACCGCCGGACGCATTCATATAGAGTCATACTTTGTTCTAGTATCGAGTTGTGATCATTGAGTTGTAAATAAATAGAAGTGTGATGATCATCATTTTCTAGAGCATTGTCCCAAGTGAGGAATAAAAAAAGAGAGAGAACGGCCATAAAAAAGAGAAGGCCCCAAAAAAATGAGAGAAAAAGAGAGAAGGGACAATGCTACTATCCTTTGCCATACTTGTGCTTCAAAGTAGCACCATAATCTTTCATATACTAGTGGGAATTTTTCATTATAGAACTTGGCTTGTATATTCCAACAATGGGCCTCCTCAAGTGCCCTAGGTCTTCATGAGCAAGCAAGTTGGATGCACACCCACTAGTTTCTTTTGTTGAGCTTTCATACATTTATAGCTCTAGTGCATCCGTTGCATGGCAATCCCTACTCCTCCCATTAACATCAATCAATGGGCATCTCCATAGCCCATTGATTAGCCTCGTTGATGTGAGACTTTCTTCTCATTTTTGTCTTCTCCACATAACCCCCATCATCATATTCTATTCCACCCATAGTGCTATGTCCATGGCTCGTGCTCATATATTGCGTGAAAGTTTATATGTTTGAGATTACTAAAGTATGAAACAATTGCTTGGCTTGTCATCGGGGTTGTGCATGATGAGAGCATTCTTGTGTGACAAAAATGGAGCATGACTAAACTATATGATTTTGTAGGGATAAACTTTCTTTGGCCATGTTATTTTGAGAGGACATAATTGCTTAGTTAGTACGCTTGAAGTATTGTTGTTTCTATGTCAATATTAAACTTTTGTCCTGAATCTTATGGATCTGAATATTCATACCACAATTAAGAAGAATTACATTAAATTATGCCAAGTAGCACTCCGCATAAAATTTTTTGTTTTTATCATTTACCTACTCGAGGACGAGCAGGAATTAAGCTTGGGGATGCTTGATACGTCTCCAATGTATCTATAATTTTTGATTGCTCCATGCTATATTATCTACTGTTTTGGATGTTTATGGGCTTTATTATACACTTTTATATCATTTTTGGGACTAACCTATTAACCCAGAGCCTAGTGCCAGTTTCTGTTTTTACCTTGTTTTAGAATATCGCAGAAAAGGAAAACCAAACAGAGTCCAATTGACCTGAAACTTCACGGAACTTATTTTTAGATCAGAAGCAACCCGGGAGACTTGGAGTCCATGTAAGGGAAGCTTCGAGGAGGCCACGAGGTAGGGGGCGCGCCCTCCACCCTTGTGGGCCCCTCGTGGCCCCCCTAACATACTTCTTCCGCCTATATATCTCCATATACCCTAAAAACATCCGAGAGGACAATAGATCGGGAGTTCCGCCGCCAGAAGCCTCCATAGCCACCGAAAGCCAATCTAGACCCATTTCGACACCCTGCCGAAGGGGGAAATCCCTCTCCGGTGGCCATCTTCATCATCCCGGTGATCTCCATGACGAGGAGGGAGTAGTTCTCCCTCGGGGCTGAGGGTTTGTACCAGTAGCTATGTGTTTGATCTCTCTCTCTCTCTCGTGTTCTTGAGGTGATACGGTCTTGATGTATCGCGAGCTTTGCTATCATATTTGGATCCTATGATGTTTCTCCCCCCTCTACTCTCTTGTAATGGATTGAGTTTCCCCTTTGAGGTTATCTTATCGGATTGAGTCTTTAAAGATTTGAGAACACTTAATGTATGTCTTGCCATGCGTATCTGTGGTGACAATGGGATTCCACGTGATTCACTTGATGTATGTTTTGGCGATCAACTTCTGGGTTCCGCCCATGAACCTATGCATAGGGGTTGGCACACGTTTTCGTCGTGATTCTCCAGTAGAAACTTTGGGGCACTCTTTGAGGTTCTATGTGTTGGTTGAATAGATGAATCTGAGATTGTGTGATGCATATCGTATAATCATACCCACGGATACTTGAGGTGACATTGGAGTATCTAGGTGACATTAGGGTTTTGGTTGATTTGTGTCTTAAGGTGTTATTCTAGTATGAACTCTAGGGCTGTTTGTGACACTTATAGGAGTAGCCCAACGGATTGACTGGAAAGAATAACTTTGAGGTGGTTTCGTACCCTACCATAATCTCTTCGTTCGTTCTCCGCTATTAGTGACTTTGGAGTGACTCTTTGTTGCATGTTGAGGGATAGTTATGTGATCCAATTATGTTATTATTGTTGAGAGGACTTGCACTAGTGAAAGTATGAACCCTAGGCCTTGTTTCCTAGCATTGCAATACCGTTTACGCTCACTTTTATCATTAGTTACCTTGCTGTTTTTATATTTTCAGATTACAAAAACATTTATCTACCATCCATATACCACTCATATCACCATCTCTTCGCAGAACTAGTGCACCTATACAATTTACCATTGTATTGGGTGTGTTGGGGACACAGGAGACTCTTTGTTATTTGGTTGCAGGGTTTCTTGAGAGAGACCATCTTCATCCTATGCCTCCTACGGATTGATAAACCTTAGGTCATCCACTTGAGGGAAATTTGCTACTGTCCTACAAACCTCTACACTTGGAGGCCCAACAACGTCTACAAGAAGAAGGTTGTGTAGTAGACATCAGTACTCATCCAAAGTACTCACAAGCAAGGAGCTACACTACATATGTATGCATTGGTATCAAATGGAAAAGGGGTATCATATGTGGACTGAACTGCATAATGCCGGAATAAGAGGGGGCTAGCTAGTCCTGTCGAAGACTACGCTTCTGGCCACCTCCATCTTGCAGCATGTAGAAGAGAGTAGATGGTAAGTTCACCAAGTAGCATCATGTAGCATAATCCTACCCGGCGATCCTCCCCTCGTCGCTCTGTTAGAGAGTGATCACCGGGTTGTATCTGGCACTTGGAAGGGTGTGTTTTATTAAGTATCCGGTTCTAGTTGTCATAAGGTCAAGGGACAACTCCAAGTCGTCCTGTTACCGAAGATCACAACTATTCGAATAGATTAACTTCCCTGCAGGGGTGCACCACATTTCCCAACACGTTCGATCCCCTTTGTCCGGACACACTTGTCTGGGTCATGCCCGGCCTCGGAAGATCAACACATCGCAGCCCTACCTAGGCACAACAGAGAGGTCAGCACGCCGGTCTAAATCCTATGGCGCAGGGGTCTAGGCCCATTGCCCATTGCACACCTGCATGTTGCGAGGGCGGTCGGAGAGCAGACCTATAAACCTCCATTACAAAGGAAGTTACGTTACGCGGTCCAACCCGGCGCGCGCCGCTCAGTCGCTGACGTCACGAAGGCTTCGGCTGATACCACGACGTCGAGGGCCCATAACTGTTCCCACATAGTTGGTTAGTGCGTATAGGCCAGTAGCCAGACTCAGATCAAAAACCCAGATCTTGTTAAGTGTGTTATTTTGAAGTAACTGTGAACGCCGACTAGGGCCAGGCCCACATCTCTCCTAGGTGGTCTCAACCTGCCATGTCGCTCATGTGGAGAGTAATAAAATTTCTATGCTTATAGATCATGAAAATAATGCTTTAGATGCTGGTTATATTGTTGAATTCATTCATGATGCTACTGAAAATTATTATGAGGGAGGAATATATGCTTGTAGGAATTGCAATAACATCAAGTTTCCTCTCTATGTGCTTAAAGTTTCGAAGTTATGCTTGTTTTGCCCTCCTATGCTAGTTGATTATTGTTCCCATAAGTTGTTTGCTCACAAAATCCCTATGCATAGGAAGTATGTTAGACTTAAATTTGCTATTCATATTCTTCATGATGCTCTCTTTATGTTTCAATTCTTATCTTTTATGTGAGCATCATTGAAATCATCATGCCTAGCTAGGGGCGTTAAACGATAGCACTTGTTGGGAGGCAACCCAACTTTGTTTTTTTCCTGTTTAGTAATAAATAATTCATCTAGCCTCTGTTTAGATGTGGTTTAATGTGTTTAATTAGTGTTTGTGCCAAGTAGAACCTTTGGGAAGACTCGGGGAAAGTCTTTGCGATCATGCTATAAAAAACAGAAACTTTAGCGCTCACGAGAATTGCTGCCATTTTTATTTGGAGAGTGCTATTTAGTTAATTCTTTTTGAATATGATTAATAGATAAATTCCTCAGGTCCAGAAATTTATTTGTTATGAGTTCCAGAAGTATATGTTTGATTCAGATTACTACAGACTGTTCTATTTTTGACAGATTCTGTTTTTCATGTGTTGTTTACTTATTTTGATGAATCTATGGCTAGTAAAATAGTTTATAAACCATAGAGAAGTTGGAATACAGTAGGTTTAACACCAATATAAATAAAGAATGAGTTCATTACAGTACCTTATGATGGTGATTTGCTTTCTTATACTAACGGAGCTTACGAGTTTTCTGTTAAGTTTTGTTTTGTGGAGTTTTCAAGTTTTGGGTAAGGATTTGATGGACTATGGAATAAGGAGTTGCAAGAGCCTAAGCTTGGGGATTCCCGAGGCACCCCAAGGTAATATTCAAGGATAGACAAGAGCCTAAGCTTGGGGATGCCCCGGAAGGCATCCCCTCTTTCGTCTTCGTTCATCGGTAACTTTACTTGGAGCTATATTTTTATTCGCCACATGATATGTGTTTTGCTTAGAGCGTCAATTTATTTTGTTAGAATTTTCTTACTGTTATTTAGAACAATGTTTTGCATATTTTATTACAATAAAAGTGGCATTTATAGCCTTTACTATGCCTATATTAGAAGTCCACATGTTGCTGTTTGAAAACAGAAAGTTTACCGTTGTTGCAATAATTCCCTAGAAAAGTCAGAATGTG
Organism: Triticum timopheevii; assembly: GCA_963921465.1. Classification (NCBI taxonomy): domain Eukaryota; kingdom Viridiplantae; phylum Streptophyta; class Magnoliopsida; order Poales; family Poaceae; genus Triticum; species Triticum timopheevii. The sequence continues at coordinate 588,128,291 of OY997273.1, read as the reverse complement.
ATAAAATGTTGAAAACTTTTGCATATTAAGCTCTGATAAATTTACTACAGTGGGAATTTTCTTTCATAATTTTTGGAGTTTGGGAAGTATGGATCTATCTGCATTCTTTACAGACTGTGCTGTTTAGGCAGATTGCTGTTATGCTTGTATTGTCTGCATATGTTTGTTTCTTTAATAATTCTATTTGATAATAGGACTATTAAATACGCAGAGGCATTTAGTATGCAATGTTGAATAATAATTTTTGTGATTTTCTACAGTACAAGATGATAAGGTTTTTCAATTGATTTATACTAACTTATCTCACGAGTCCTTGTTGAGTTTTGTGTGGATGAAGCTTTTGAGATTTAGGGAGACCGTGATATGAGAGGAATTAAGGAGACACAAAAGCTCAAGCTTGGGGATGCCCAAGGCACCCCAAGATAATATTTCAAGAAGTCTCAATTGTCTAAGCTTGGAGATGCCCGGTTGGCATCCCACCTTTCTTCTTCAACAACTATCGGTTAGTATCGGTTGATCCTAAGTTTTTGCTTCTTCACATGATGTTTGCTATTCTTAGATGTTATTTTGTTTAGTTTTGATTGCTGTTTAAATAAAGTATCAAGGTATGAAATTATTAAATGGGAGAGTCTTCACATAGTTGCATAATTATTCGACTACTCATTGATCTTCACTTATATCTTTCGGAGTAGTTTGTCATTCGCTCTAGTGCTTCACTTATATCCTTTTAGAGCACGGTGGTGGTTTTATTATATAGAAATAGATGAAATATCATGTTTCACTTAGATTATTTTGAGAGTCTTAAATAGCATGGTAATTTTCTTAAATAATCCTAATATGCTAGGCATCCAAGAATAGTAAAAACTTTCATATAGAGTATTGAATACTAAGAGAAGTTTGATGCTGGATGATTGTTTTGAGATATGGAGGTAATAATATCAAATTCGTGCTAGTTGAGTAGTTGTGAATTTGAGAAATACTTGTGTTGAAGTTTGCAAGTCCCGTAGCATGCACGTATGGTTAACGTTGTGTAACAAATTTGAAACATGAGGTGTTATTTGATTATCTTCTGTATGAGTGGCGGTCGGGGACGAGCGATGGTCTTTTCCTACCAATCTAACCCCTAGGAGCATGCGCGTAGTGCCGAGGTTTTTGATGACTGTAGATTTTTGCAATAAGTATGTGAGTTCTTTATGACTAATGTTGAGTCCATGGATTATACACACTCTCACCCTTCCATCATTGCTAGCCTCTTCGGTACCGTGCATTGCCCTTTCTCACATTGAGAGTTGGTGCAAACTTCGCCGGTGCATCCAAACCCCGTGATATGATACGCTCTTTCACACATAAACCTCCTTATATCTTCCTCAAAACAGCCACCATACCTACCTATTATGGCATTTCCATAGCCATTCCGAGATATATTGCCATGCAACTTTCCTTCATTCCGTTCATCATGACACATTCATCATTGTCATATTGCTTAGCATGATCATGTAGTTGACATAGTATTTGTGGCAAAGCCACCGTTCATAATTCTTTCATACATGTCACTCTTGGTCCATTGCATATCTCGGTACACCACCGGAGGCATTCATATAGAGTCATACTTTGTTCTAGTATCGAGTTGTAATCATTAAGTTGTAAATAAATAGAAGTGTGATGATCATCATTTTCTAGAGCATTGTCCCAAGTGAGGAATAAAAAAAAGAGAGAGAGAAAGGCCATAAAAAAGAGAAGGCCCCAAAAAATGAGAGAAAAAGAGAGAAGGGACAATGCTACTATCCTTTGCCACACTTGTGCTTCAAAGTAGCACCGTAATCTTCATGATAGAGAGTTACTTGTTTTGTCACTTTCATATACTAGTGGGAATTTTTCATTATATAACTTGGCTTGTATATTCCAACAATGGGCCTCCTCAAGTGCCCTAGGTCTTCATGAGCAAGCAAGTTGGATGCACACCCACTAGTTTCTTTTGTTGAGCTTTCATACATTTATAGCTCTAGTGCATCCGTTGCATGGCAATCCCTACTCCTCCCATTAACATCAATCGATGGGCATCTCCATAGCCCATTGATTAGCCTCGTTGATGTGAGACTTTCTTCTCCTTTTTGTCTTCTCCACATAACCCCCATCATCATATTCTATTCCACCCATAGTGCTATGTCCATGGCTCGTGCTCATATATTGCGTGAAAGTTTATATGTTTGAGATTACTATAGTATGATACAATTGCTTGGCTTGTCATCGGGGTTGTGCACGATGAGAGCATTCTTGTGTGATGGAAATGGAGCATGACTAAACTATATGATTTTGTAGGGATGAACTTTCTTTGGCCATGTTATTTTGAGAGGACATAATTGCTTAGTTAGTATGCTTGAAGTATTATTGTTTCTATGTCAATATTAAACTTTTGTCTTGAATCTTATGGATCTGAATATTCATACCACAATTAAGAAGAATTACATTAAAATTATGCCAAGTAGCACTCCGCATCAAAAATTCTGTTTTTATCATTTACCTACTCGAGGACGAGCGGGAATTAAGCTTGGGGATGCTTGATACGTCTCCAATGTATCTATAATTTTTGATTGCTCCATACTATATTATGTACTATTTTGGATGTTTATGGGCTTTATTATACACTTTTATATCATTTTTGGGACTAACCTATTAACCCAGAGCCCAGTGCCAGTTTCTGTTTTTACCTTGTTTTAGAATATCGCAGAAAAGGAAAACCAAATGGAGCCCAATTGACCTGAAACTTCACAGAACTTATTTTTAGATCAGAAGCAACCCGAGTGTCGGAGTAATGGGGGGTAGGCCAACCCGAGCCCTAGAACCTTTCAAGACATCGGGGCATGCTGCGTCCCTCAAGGCCACAGGACGAAGAGCCGCCTTCAAGAAGTCAATGGCAAGACGGCCGACTGACCACTCGCGGCTGAGTCCCAGGGACGACCGCAGGGTAAGCCGACTCCTGACTGGCGACTTCCTGAGAAGCCGGCTTTGGGGAGTCGGCCTGCGACTCCAACAAACTCCGTGACCTCATCAAGGGGGACAGGGCGGGAGAGTGGCTACAGTGAAGCCCACTCCCGCCCCTTACCAAGGGCGGGCATGGCCACAACACGCCGTACCCCGGAAGATCTCCGTGCGGTGTGGCACTGTTGCCATGCCAGCCCCGACATGAGCACCGCAGGACCGAATCCTGCACCCACGACGGCTTGTCTATACGGCTCAGAGGCAGCGGGTCCCACCAGTCGGTGAGACCCCAGGAGACGGCAAGAGGACCACCAATCGGACCCGTCGGGAGTCGGCCCGGGGGAGTCGGCCGAGCCCTCCCCCTGGGCCCACGCACCATTAATCAAGATGTGATGGAGAGTGGCAATAGTGATCGCCCGCCAGGCAGCGGGGCTGTTGCCACGACCCCATGATCAAGCCCGCGTCATCGGAAGCACGACACAGTAATCAGCAGCCGGCAAGACCCGCCCGCAGCGGACGCGGCCTGTCGGCGGGGACCGCCTGGTGGCGGGCCCCAGCGGTCGGCGGGGAAGACGGAGGCCAGAGGCGCCGACGGCTGGGCCCGCGTCCCGCCGGATTACCATTGTACCCCTGGGGGGTAGGCCTATATAAACCCCCCAGGGCACCCATGCAAAGGGTTGGAACCCATTAGCTCTAGGCCAGATCATATAGAAGGGAGAGAGCTAGCCTTGCCCTCTCCTACCTCCAAGAAACAGCTCAAGGAGCAACCGTGTAAACACTTTGCCATAGTGATCAGCGGAGACCCCGCAGAGCAGCAGTAGGGGTATTATCTCCCCGGAGAGCCCTGAAGCTGGGTAAGATTCGCCGGCGTGCATGCCTTCGCCTCATCCCATTTCCAGGCACCGGCGACGTTCTACTCGCCCCCACCATGATAAGCCATCCTTTGGCATATGTCGCACAAAACCCCCGATATTTGGTGCCCACCGTGGGGCCTGGTGCACCGCCGTCCGGAGACCTGTTCTGGACGGGAACCCTTTTTCTCCCTGGCGAGCGCAGCCAGCCAGGTAGGCCAGACGAAGTTTGCACCGATGCGCTAAGCGGCGTTGAGATCGCCTGCGCAGCCAGCTGCCTGGCCAAACTTGTCGGCGAGGTTCGCCTCTCTGATGAACCTGCATCCAACGCAGGCACGGGCGGCCCCGAGAGCCTCCTCGCGGGCCTCCTCGATCAGCTCCACGTTTCCGGCGAGCCTGCCATAGACTTAGAGTCCGTAGGCTCCACCGACCCGATGCTGGTCGACTCTGACACCGCGTCGCTCGACGGGTTCCCCACCAATGTGGTGGTCTACGACGAACCTCTCCCTCATGCAGAGAGCAACGGAAGCACCGTCACCGAGGTGCTCATCATCAGTCATGACGAGCTCCCCGGTGGAGGAGCGCATGACTCACTCGGCGTGGCGCTACAAGACCTAACTGCGCCCATTCCGGAAGACGCTGACGCAGAGACGTTGGAGGCGCGCCGCCTTCAGCTCGTTGAAGGCGCGAAGAAGCTGGCCAGCATGAGGCGCTTGTCAGAAGCCTACCAGCGGGAGATGGATCGCGCCGGCGGCGGCTCGCCGGCCCCGGCGGGGCCCAACCGCCTTGGCGCGGTCCAGCAGCGCGGCGTAGCCGTCGCCAACCTGTTTGGGGCAAGCCGCCCTGTGTACGCTACACCAGCGGAGAACATCCGAGCCGCCCAGGCAGCGGCGGATGAGTTGGACAATTTCGAGGGCGAAGAACGCCACCTCATGATGGAGTGAGTCCAGCGGCTCCTCGACGCGGCCGCCGCGCAGAACGAGGCCGGCTGCCGCACGGAGGCGCCACAACGTCCAAACGATGACCTTCACCGAGATCAAGGCGCGACGTCTCGGATGCTGACTGGCGGCGCCCGAGGAAGAAGAGACAAGGAGCCGGCTGTCAGCCACAGTCAGACTCGCATTACCATAGAGCGCGACCGAGACGGCCGCCCGAGAGCAGTGGAACGATGGGACGACTGTTCGCCTCTCCCTCCCCGCAAGGAGAGGCGAGTCTCCCTGCCGCCTGTTGACCATCCGACTCTCGGCGACCGCCTTGGCCACCGAGAGGGAGTTGGAGAGAATGACGCCCGCCACCGGATCGACCGACTTCACCGATCCTTGGCGCTGGAAGAAGAAGACGAGCTGGGTCCGCCTTGTTTCGGGCCCCGCATTCGGGACGAGCCCTTTCACAGAGGGTTCACGCTCCCAAGAGACACGCCCAAGTATACCGGCTCCGTGAAGCCGGAAGACTGGCTAGTCGACTACTCCACGGCTGTCAGCATAGCAAACGGCAACAAGCGTGTCGCCGTAAAGTACGTTTCGCTCATGCTCCAGGGCACGGCCCGGACATGGTTGAACAGCCTGAAGCCCCGCAGCATCAACAGCTAGGTCGAATTCACCGAAGCATTCGTCCGCAACTTTACTAGCACGTACAAGCATCCTCCCAAGCCTCGTCAGCTCTCCTTGTGCATGCAAGGCCCTGACGAGTTGACTCGCGATTACCTCACACGTTGGGCCGAGCTTCGGAACTCCTGTGAGGGCGTGCACGAGGTGCAGACCATCGAGTACTTCACAGCCGGGTGCAGAGAAGGCACCCTCCTCAAGCACAGGCTCCTCTGCGACGAACCAGAAACCCTCGACGAGCTGCTGATCATAGCGGACAAGTACGCCACGGCCGACTCCTCCATGAAGGCGGAGATTCAAATCAGCACAACTGGCAAAGTGGCCCCTCAAGCTCCAAGAACTCCGGCGGCAGACGCCAACCGGCGACAACAGCAGGGCGACCACAAGCGCAAGGCCTCGCAGCCGGCTTCCAGCAGTCGGCAGGTCGCGACCGTTGAAGCCCAGCAGCCAGATGAGCAACCTCCACCCAAGCGACAGAAAGGCGGCAAGCCAAACTGGTTGCTGGCCTTCTCCTATGAGCAGACCCTAGATGGACCTTGCAAGTGTTGGGGAACGTTGCAGAAAACAAAATTTTTCCTACGGTTTCACCAAGATCCATCTATGAGTTCATCTAGCAACGAGTGATTGGATGCATCTACGTACCTTGTAGATCGCGAGCGGAAGCGTTCAAAGAACGGGGATGAGGGAGTCGTACTCAACGTGATTCAAATCACCGAAGATCCTAGCACCGAACGGACGGCACCTCCGCATTCAACACACGTACGGAGCAGCGACGTCTCCTTCTTCTTGATCCAGCAAGGGGGAAGGAGAGGTTGAGGAAGATGGCTCCAGCAGCAGCACGACGGCGTGGTGGTGATGGAGCTGCAGTACTCCGGCAGGGCTTCGCCAAGCACTATGGAGGAGGAGGAGGAGGTGTTGGAGAGGGAGAGGGAGGCACCAAAGATCAAGGTAAGAAGTCCTCCATCTCCCCACTATATATAGGAGGGCCAAGGGGGGCGCCGGCCCTAGGAGAGGGGCTCTCTGTGGCCGCCGAGCACCTATGGGGCACGGGGGGCCCCTTTCTGGTTCGGCGAGGGGGCGGAGGCCGCGCGCAGAGCGGATCGAGGTCCCGGGCGCGCGCTGGGGTGAGAGAGACGAAGATTTTTACCCAACTTCGGAGCTCTCCAGAGAGATAAAACTCCTACTGCTGCTTTGTGTTGTTATTTGATCTTGCTCGAATACGAGCGCACGGTGGTGTGGTGTGTATGCGTTGGACCGGGCCTTGATCCCGTGTACCAAGATGAACCGAACCCTAGTCCTATGTACCAAGATGAACCGAACCCTAGTCCTGTGTACCAAGATGAACCGAACCCTTTCTACGTGCGCATGGGCCTCCCTTTTATAGTCTAAAGGGGGCACCAACAGGTGGCAGCGTAAGAAGAGGGGCTAGAAAGGTAAAAACGCAGGTTGGTGTAACAGTGACCAACAGTGTCCCCTACCTAACTCTGGCGGCAGGGGACAGGGGCATTTAATGCCCGTCCGGTCGCCCCAACAGTGCAAGGAGGCGATCGTCAAGTGATCCACCGGTTGCCACGATGGCGTTTCTGTCAGCTCCGTTTGCCACCTCGCTCCGCATGGCTGTGTAGTGCCTTGCCACGTGCCTTTGGGACGGCCTTGTGATGACACGTCGCCGGATGTGCTGGAGTTTGGTTGGCAATCTTGCCGTGGCAAGTGCCTTGCCGCGGTCCTCCTCTTGTCGGGCCGGCAAGCTTGCCGGCCGTCGGGCCTTGCCGGGACGCGCGGGGCGCCGCGGCGAGTCTTCTGGAGGTGCCTTGCTTCCCGGCAAGCTCCTCTTGCCGGGGCCTTTATTTTCTTCCCGGCAAGCTCTTCTTGCCGGGGTCTTGGCTGGCCTTCCCGGCAAGCTCCTCTTGCCGGGACTTTAGCTTGAGTATTCTGTTCTTGGATGGCATCAAAGTAGCCGCGGAGGATCTTGGTGGACGCCCGGCAAGCCCTGCCGCGGGTCGCTACGACTGCCCGTGCACAAGTTCGGGGTACTAAGGTACCCCCCTACTTTAGTACACCGACAGTAGCCCCCGGGCCTGGGCCATACACGGTGCCGAGCGTTGTTGGGCCAGGCCCAAAACAGTGCACGGGCACGCGTGGCCTGGGTCCGCACAAAAATCGGACTCCGCTTCCACCGTATCCCCCCGCAACGGCACGCGTCGGTTGCGGCATCGTGGGCGACGTGGGCGGCGCATGCGGGGCTGAGCCTCGCCAGCATGCATCAAGCCATGATGAAGGGGACGGCCCACGCCCTCCTACCTAAACGGAGGTAGGCGTGGGGGCGTGGTGCATTTACTGGACGGGGCTAGTGCGCGGCTTTTGAGGCGTCTGCTCCCATGCTCACGGGGTGGGATGAGACCGCCTCACCCGTCCACTCGGCGCTGCATCCCTGCCACGCGGCTCCCATGCGCTTGGGGTCACGGACGGTGGGATTGGGGAATTTGGGCCGGCGTGAGCAGAGGCAGCGCGTCGGCCCCGATTCCCTGCTCTCTCGTGCCTTGATTCGCCGAGCGGGGCGGCCGGGCTCCCACCCTGCTCCTTTATAAGGGGCAGGGGGGAGGGCACAGAAGCTCACACTCCTCCATCTCCTTCTTTCCTTTTTAACTTCTGCCCCCCTTCTTCACATTCGCCATGGAGAAAGGGAATCCTGGCCCCTCGTCGGTGGCGGTGAGTGTTGCCGCCAGACAGCGCATCCCTTCCTCTGTCGCTCCTGTGGCAATGGAGTCGGTCGAGAGGGGAAGAGGGAGGGGGCGAGGTCGAGGGCGAGGTCGAGGGCGAGGTCGAGGGCGTGGCCGAGGCGCTCGGGGAAGAGGCGGCCGGGGTGGTGCACCACCTCCGTCTCCGCCGGCGGCTCCTCTCCTCGAGGCGGTCCATATTGGGGACGATCCCTGGGAGTTCTTCGTCAAGCTGCGCCGGGCACCTCGTTGACGCCTCCGTCTTCCGGCTCCATTTGCAAGCGCGATGGAGCCGGACCCGCCCGAGATGCTGGAGTTGCGCATGAGGGGCTGCGGGATCAGCGGCACTCGAGTTAGTGTCGTATCCCCAGCCCCCGGCGTGATGTACTTCGACCGAGGATGGAAGACGTTCGCCCGCATCCATAGCTTGACGGCGGGGTTTACCCTCCATTTTAAGTTAATGGAGGGCAACCTTCTCGCCGTCAAGGTCTTCGGGGACTCCGGCATCCGGGCGAGATGTTGCGTGGACAGCTCCTCCGATAGCGAAGGTCCCTCCTCGAGCGAGAGTGACGAGGAGGGGAGCGACAGCGACGATGAGGACGGCGGGTCCGACTAGGCGTCGGACGCTGCCTCGCGCGCGTCACCGGCGACCCCATCATCCGGGTCGCCGGCCTTCTGAACTCCCCGGGGCCGTCTCCTTGGGCGGCTGGCGTAGGGAGGCGGCGGAAGAGGAAGAGGGGTGGCGGCAAGGCCGTCAAGCCGGAGTACGAGGGCGAGGTGCCCTCGACAGCGTGCTGACGTCCTGCCGCCCCGTCTTCGAGCTCTGCCTCCGGCGCCTCCGTCTCCGCCAAGCTCCTGGCCGGCCCCCGGGAAGTTCTCTTGGTGTCTTCTGGCACCCGTAGCTCGCCTAGGCGTTTCTTTTGCCCTCCCCAGCAAGCTTCTCTTGCCGGGGCCTCCTTGACCTACCTCCTGAAGAGAAAACAGGAGAGGGATTACGGGCACCTTATCTTTTAATTTGTAAGCCTTCGAGCCTTAGCTGTATTCAAAGCTTGTAATCCTCTCTATCATGTTTTTCATCCCCCATGGACTCACACTAAATTGGGATGTTTTTTAATGAAAAGAGGGGAAAGCTTGCCGGATTGAGTCTTTTACTTGATTGCGTGCCTTGTACGTTTTCACCCTATGCTTTTAGGGAACTTGCCGGCGCGGGCACCTTGCCGTGAGCGCCGAGTGCGGAACGTCGGCAACGGAACTGCAACCGACAGGAAACCTTGTCGCTGAGCTAGCCGCGGCTTACTTAAGTCGTTGAGCGGACTCGAAACGACAGTAAGGCAACTAGCTACGAGTTGGTTCCCTGCCGGCGGTGCCGCGGCCGACAAGAAACCTTGTCGTTGGGCTAGCTGCAGTTCATCCAAGTTGTCGAGCGGACTCGAAACAACAGTCGGTGCGCGACTAGCTACGAGTTGGTTCCTCTGCGCACAGGTTTTTTTCGTACAAGGCGCGATCTTTCAGAGACGCGGCCCCGCTTTCCCCAGCCCACGAGAGGATGCATGACGAGGGATGGAAAACTTATCTGGTATTGCAGCCCCCGGCGACTCTGGCTTGCCGGGGGTGAATCTTGATATTTGCAGCCCCGGCAATTTTGGCTGCGCCGGGACCTAGGCGCTGGTGCGCCTTGCTCTGTCCTTGCCGCCAGCGTTGTAGCCCCCGGGGACCTTGACTTGCCATGAGGGATCTTGGCGGCCGCAGCCCCCAGTGAAATCGGCCTGCTGGGGCCTCTTCGCCAGTGCGCCCTTCTGGTTTCTCCTTGCCGCTATCATTACAGTCACAAAAATAACTAAGACAGTGCTGAAATAAGTTATTCTTTGCAACGTAATCTCAAGTTGGGCAATGCGATGCCATGATCCTCCCTTTGCATGTTTACACTCTACGCTTCCAGGGAACTTGCCGGTGCTAACACACTTGCTGAGTGCGGAACGTCAGCAGCCTACTGGCGGTGTTGTACCCGGCAAGAAACCTCCTCGGGCCAGTTGCAGCGCACTTGCATTGTTGAGCGGACTCAAAAACAAAGCAAGGGCGCAACTTAACCACGAGTTAGCTCCTCTGCGCCCAAGTTTCTCATACAAAGGACGTCCCATGGCAAGGCTTGCTATGTTACGTCCTCGATTTCATTATACCCCTTGTATGTTTTTGCCCTACGCTTCTAGGGAACTTGCCAGTGCTAACACACTTGCTGAGTGCGGGACGTCAGCAGCTTGCTAGCGGTGTTGTACCCGGCAAGAAACCTTCTCGGGCCAGTTGCAGCGCGCTTGTATTGTTGAGCGGACTCGGAAACAAAGCAAGGGCGCAACTTAACCATGAGTTGGCTCCTCAGCGCACGGGTTTTACGTACAAGGGACGAACGTATGAGGAACATAACATAAGCGCTCAAAACTAAAGAAAAGAGCTATGCGCTCGAGCTCGGGTGACTTAGCTTTTCTGTCTTTCGTGGTCCGGCGAGGCCACGCTCCTCCCTTGACTCCCTCCCTTGTACGTTTTCACCCCCCCCCCTGCGCTTTCAGGGAACCTGCCGGTGTAAACACACTTGCTGAGTGCGGGACATCAGCAGCTCGTTGGCGGTGTTGCTTCCGGCAAGAAGAACTCGTCGGGCTAGTTGCGGCGCGCTTTCGTCGTTGAGCGGACTCGAAACGGATCAAGGGCGCAACTTAGCCACGATTCGACCCTTCTGCGTGCAGGTTCTTCGTACAAGGTATGGATTCTCAGGGAGTACAATCCAAAAGCTTAAAGCCGGATGCTTTCTTCGCCCTACTGGCTAGCGGAGCTCGATGGCGCATCCTCGAGGGTAGCGCGGCACTCCGGGGAGGCGTGCTTGCCGGAGCAGATACCAGAGCTGTTCTTGCCGGGCTTGGTCTTTGGCGGATTTGCCTTTGCTTTCTTGCACTTGCCGGTGGAGCTCGATGGTGCGTTCTCGACGGCAATGCAGCACTCCGAGGAGGTGCGCTTGCCGGAGTGGGCATCAGGGCTGCACTTGCCGGACTTGAGCTTCTCCTTCCCTCGGGGAGCTTCAGCGGCAAGTGGCTCGCGCTCTGCTGCAGCTGCTGCTTCCCGGTAAATCTTGTCGGCGCAGACGAGTGCATCCCTCTTGTCGCCTTGGACAGAAATGATACTCATCGGGCCAGGCATCTTGAGCACGTTGTATGCGTAGTGAGAGGCTGCCATGAACTTGGCAAGCGCTGGTCGGCCGAGTATCCCATTGTAGGGTAATGGGATATCAGCAACATCGAAGGTGACCTTTTCTGTTCTGAAATTCAGTTCACTGCCAAATGTCACTGGTAATGTGATCTTCCCCTTGGGCTTGCTCCTTCCCGGATTTATCCCTTGAAAGGTACCAGTCTCTTCGAGCTCGCTGTCGGGGATCTGGAGCTTCTTGAGCACTGTGGAGGAAATCAGGTTCAGGCCGGCCCCGCCGTCAACCAACATCTTCGTGACCTTGAGGTTGCAGATTGTTGGTGAGACCAACATCGGCAAGCACCCGACCGCAGTGATGCGATCAGGGTGGTCTTCTACATCGAAAATGATGGGCGTGCTGGACCATTTCAGAGGCCTGCGCGCCTCGACGGATGGCTCCGTTGCGTTCACCTCTCGCACCCACTGCTTGAGTTGGCGGTGCGAGGCGTGCAGAGAGGCGCCGCCGTCGATGCACAGCACCTCTATCGCCTTCTGGAATTCTTGGTCATCGGTCTCATCTTCCTCCATCTCATCTTCATCTTCGTCCTTGTCGCGGCCGCGGGGAGGCCTGTCTCCTTGCCGCGGCTTGGGCTTGCCGCGGTGTCCTCCCCGGGCGGGAAGTTTCTTGCCGGATCCTCCGCCACTTCCCTGGGCTCTCTCCTTATCGCGGCGCTCGTACTCTGCTTTCTGCAGCTCCGTCATCTCTTCGACTTTTTTGCATGTTTGGAGATCGTGGCCTTTGGTGCGGTGGATCTTGCAATACCGCTTGCCGGAGCCATCCTGCTTGTCGGCGGCTACCACAGCCTCGCCGGAGTCACCGGCCTTGGCCTTGTCGGAGCCGCCTCCGTTGCCGGAGTGCTCAACAGCTAACACATCCTTAGTCTTTCTCTTCCTGTTGCTCCGTCTCCGGTTCTTCCTTGCCGGGGCGGTATCCTCACTGTCAGATCCTTCTGCTCCCGCAACCTCTCCGGGGATTTTCCTCCCCTCCTCAGCCCGTGCACACTTGTCGGCCAGAGCGTAGAGCTCGCTGACGTCTCTGATCTTGCACATCGCCATCTCCTCCCTCATCCTGCGGTTACGCACGTTCTGATGAAAGGCGCTGATAACCGCGGCAGGGTGGGCGTCTGGGATGTTGCGTTGCACCTGGCTGAATCTCTGTATGTACTTGCGCAGGGGCTCCCCCTCCTTCTGGACGAGCAAGTGGAGGTCACTCTCCTGGCCATGAGGCTTGTGGCCGCCCGTGAAGGCGCCGACAAACTGATGACACAGGTCAGCCCATGAAGAGATGGAACCGTCCGGCAAGTGCATGAGCCAAGATCTGACATTGGGCTTGAGTACCAGTGGGAAGTAGTTGGCGAGGATCTTCTCATCGCGCCCTCCGGTAGCCTGCACCGCGATGGTGTAGATGCTGAGGAACTCCAATGGATGTATCCTGCCATCGTACTTCTCGGGCACGTCTGGCTTGAAGTTCTTGGTTTTGGGCCACTGGACTTGCCGCAGCTCGCGGGTGAACGCAGGGCAACCTGCCGCGTATGGCAAGTCGCCTGGTTCCCCTAGTGCATGCACGTCGACAGTGGGCCCAACACGCTGGTCAGATTGACGTCGCGTTTCCCTTCTGCGCTCGATGCGAGTGCGAGCGTCTTCGTGCCGCCGTTCTTGGAGAACGTGGCGCTAGTCGCGTCAACTCCGCGGGTCCGACGACGCGGTGGAGTCGCCGTCGGGGTTGGTCCGACGAGCCGGCGATCTTGGCCTTCGGGGCTGGGAGTGCACGGAGGTGGCTCCCCCAGCGGTCTTGTCGGCGTCGGCTTGCGCTTGGACGCCTTGCCGGGGCCTCGATGCGCTCGGTTGCCGGGGCTTGTCGCCGTTGGCGAAGGCGATGAGGCTGTATATGGTCATCCTCCAGTCGTCGATCTTGTGCGGCGCCGGAGGGTAGTCTAGGAGCAGCTGGGCTCGGGCCAGCGCTTCCTCTGTCGTCTTGGGTGGTGGCGGCAACGAGCGGCGCGAGGAGCGGGATGTGCTCGGACTCCCAACTGGATTGGGAGGCGCATCACCCCGCCTTGGCGACCGTACCTCGCTCGCGCCAGCATGCGGGCGTGCATGCTGACCTCGAGCGTTTCGCGACCCGCCAGCTTGGCCTTGCTCCAACGCGAGCACGGTGCCAGGAGCATCGGGGCGTTGTCGACCTTGCACCTCCTGGGAAGGGTGTGGTGTATGCATGGTCGCTGACGCTTGCGGGGCCTTGTTTTTGGATCTGGTGACGACGTGAGTCCCACCGTCGGCGCCCGCTACTTCGCCGGCGCCCACTCCACCGCCCGTTTGCTCCGGCGGTGGTGGCGGAATCGATGCAGACGGAGCGGCTACCTCCGAAGGCTTCTTCTTCAGTGGCATGTCGATGGTGGTGTTGATGCAGCGCGCGCGGAGACCGGATCGGATGCTCACAACCTTTTGTGTAAATGCACCATGCCCCCACTCGTGCATTTTTGTGTAAATGCACCACGCCCCGCATCTTTTGCGGAAACCCCGACATTTTGTGTAAATGCACCACGCCCCCACGCCTACCTCCGTTTAGGTAGGAGGGCGTGGGCCGTCCCCTTCATCATGGCTTGATGCATGCTGGCGAGGCTCAGCCCCGCATGCGCCGCCCACGTCGCCCACGATGCTGCAACCGACGCGTGCCGTTGCGGGGGGATGCGGTGGAAGCGGAGTCCGATTTTGTGCGGACCCAGGCCACGCGGGCCCGTGCACTGTTTTGGGCCTGGCCCAACAACGCTCGGCACCGTGTATGGCCTAGGCCCGGGGGCTACTGTCGGTGTACTAAAGTAGAGGGGGTACCTTAGTACCCCGAACTTGTGCACGGGCAGTCGCAGCGACCCGCGGCAGGGCTTGCCGGGCGTCCGCCAAGATCCTCCGCGGCTACTTTGATGCCATCCAAGAACAGAATACTCAAGCTAAAGTCCCGGCAAGAGGAGCTTGCCGGGAAGGCCAGCCAAGACCCCGGCAAGAAGAGCTTGCCGGGAAGAAAATAAAGGCCCCGGCAAGAGGAGCTTGCCGGGAAGCAAGGCACCTCCAGAAGACTCGCCGCGGCGCCCCGCGCGTCCCGGCAAGGCCCGACGGCCGGCAAGCTTGCCGGCCCGACAAGAGGAGGACCGCGGCAAGGCACTTGCCGCGGCAAGATTGCCAACCAAACTCCAGCACATCCGGCGACGTGTCATCACAAGGCCGTCCCAAAGGCACGTGGCGAGGCACTACACAGCCATGCGGAGCGAGGTGGCAAACGGAGCTGACAGAAACGCCATCGTGGCAACCGGTGGCTCACTTGACGATCGCCTCCTTGCACTGTTGGGGCGACCGGACGGGCATTAAATGCCCCTGTCCCCTGCCGCCAGAGTTAGGTAGGGGACACTATTGGTCACTGTTACACCAACCTGCGTTTTTACCTTTCTACCCCCTCTTCTTACGCTGCCACCTGTTGGTGCCCCCTTTAGACTATAAAAGGGAGGCCCATGCGCACGTAGAAAGGGTTCGGTTCATCTTGGTACACAGGACTAGGGTTCGGTTCATCTTGGTACACAGGACTAGGGTTCGGTTCATCTTGGTACACGGGATCAAGGCCTGGTCCAACGCATACACACCACACCACCGTGCGCTTGTATTCGAGCAAGATCAAATAACAACACAAAGCAGCAGTAGGAGTTTTATCTCTCCGGAGAGCTCCGAAGCTGGGTAAAAATCTTCGTCTCTCTCACCCCAGCGCGCGCTCGGGACCTCGATCCGCTCTGCGCGCGGCCTCCGCCCCCTCGCCGAACCAGAAAGGGACCCCCCGTGCCCCATAGGTGCTCGGCGGCCACAGAGAGCCCCTCTCCTAGGGCCGGCGCCCCCCTTGGCCCTCCTATATATAGTGGGGAGATGGAGGACTTCTTACCTTGATCTTTGGTGCCTCCCTCTCCCTCTCCAACACCTCCTCCTCCTCCATAGTGCTTGGCGAAGCCCTGCCGGAGTACTGCAGCTCCATCACCACCACGCCGTCGTGCTGCTGCTGGAGCCATCTTCCTCAACCTCTCCTTCCCCCTTGCTGGATCAAGAAGAAGGAGACGTCGCTGCTCCGTACGTGTGTTGAACGCGGAGGTGCCGTCCGTTCGGTGCTAGGATCTTCGGTGATTTGAATCACGTTGAGTACGACTCCCTCATCCCCATTCTTTGAACGCTTCCGCTCGCGATCTACAAGGTACGCAGATGCATCCAATCACTCGTTGCTAGATGAACTCATAGATGGATCTTGGTGAAACCGTAGGAAAAATTTTGTTTTCTGCAACGTTCCCCAACACTTGCAAGGTCCATCTAGGGTCTGCTCATAGGAGAAGGCCGGCAACCAGTTTGGCTTGCCGCCTTTCTGTCGCTTGGGTGGAGGTTGCTCATCTGGCTGCTGGGCTTCAACGGTCGCGACCTGCCGACTGCTGGAAGCCGGCTGCGAGGCCTTGCGCTTGTGGTCGCCCTGCTATTGTCGCCGGTTGGCGTCTGCCGCCGGAGTTCTTGGAGCTTGAGGGGCCACTTTGCCAGTTGTGCTGATTTGAATCTCCGCCTTCATGGAGGAGTCGGCCGTGGCGTACTTGTCCGCTATGATCAGCAGCTCGTCGAGGGTTTCTGGTTCGTCGCAAAGGAGCCTGTGCTTGAGGAGGGTGCCTTCTCTGCACCCGGCTGTGAAGTACTCGATGGCCTGCACCTCGTGCATGCCCTCACAGGAGTTCCGAAGCTCGGCCCAACGTGTGAGGTAATGGCGAGTCAACTCGTTGGGGCCTTGCACGCACAAGGAGAGCTGACGAGGCCTGGGAGGACGCTTGTACGTGCTAGTAAAGTTGCGGACGAATGCTTCGGTGAATTCGACCTAGCTCGCCGAACCAGAAAGGGGCCCCCCGTGCACCTATGTGCGAGGGGGCGGAGGCCGCGCGCAGAGCGGATCGAGGTCCCGGGCGCGCGCTGGGGTGAGAGAGACAAAGATTTTTACCCAGCTACGGAGCTCTCCGGAGAGATAAAACTCCTACTGCTGCTTTGTGTTGTTATTTGATCTTGCTCGAATACGAGCGCATGGTGGTGTAGTGTGTATGCGTTGGACCGGGCCTTGATCCCGTGTACCAAGATGAACCGAACCCTAGTCCTGTGTACCAAGATGAACCGAACCCTTTCTACGTGCGCATGGGCCTCCCTTTTATAGTCTAAAGGGGGCACCAACAGGTGGCAGCGTAAGAAGAGGGGGTAGAAAGGTAAAAACGCAGGTTGGTGTAACAGTGACCAACAGTGTCCCCTACCTAACTCTGGCGGCAGGGGACAGGGGCATTTAATGCCCGTCCGGTCGCCCCAACAGTGCAAGGAGGCGATCGTCAAGTGAGCCACCGGTTGCCACGATGGCGTTTCTGTCAGCTCCGTTTGCCACCTCGCTCCGCATGGCTGTGTAGTGCCTCGCCACGTGCCTTTGGGACGGCCTTGTGATGACACGTCGCCGGATGTGCTGGAGTTTGGTTGGCAATCTTGCCGCGGCAAGTGCCTTGCCGCGGTCCTCCTCTTGTCGGGCCGGCAAGCTTGCCGGCCGTCGGGCCTTGCCGGGACGCGCGGGGCGCCGCGGCGAGTCTTCTGGAGGTGCCTTGCTTCCCGGCAAGCTCCTCTTGCCGGGGCCTTTATTTTCTTCCCGGCAAGCTCTTCTTGCCGGGGTCTTGGCTGGCCTTCCCGGCAAGCTCCTCTTGCCGGGACTTTAGCTTGAGTATTCTGTTCTTGGATGGCATCAAAGTAGCCGCGGAGGATCTTGGCGGACGCCCGGCAAGCCCTGCCGCGGGTCGCTGCGACTGCCCGTGCACAAGTTCGGGGTACTAAGGTACCCCCCTACTTTAGTACACCGACAGTAGCCCCCGGGCCTGGGCCATACACGGTGCCGAGCGTTGTTGGGCCGGGCCCAAAACAGTGCACGGGCACGCGTGGCCTGGGTCCGCACAAAAATCGGACTCCGCTTCCACCGCATCCCCCCGCAACGGCACGCGTCGGTTGTGGCATCGTGGGCGACGTGGGCGGCGCATGCGGGGCTGAGCCTCGCCAGCATGCATCAAGCCATGATGAAGGGGACGGCCCACGCCCTCCTACCTAAACGGAGGTTGGCGTGGGGGCGTGGTGCATTTACTGGATGGGGCTAGTGCGCGGCTTTTGAGGCGTCTGCTCCCATGCTCACGGGGTGGGACGAGACCGCCTCACCCGTCCACTCGGCGCTGCACCCCTACCACGCGGCTCCCATGCGCTTGGGGTCACGGACGGTGGGATTGGGGAATCTGGGCCGCCGGGCCGCTGAACAGCCAGGCGGGCCTCCCCCTTGCCTGCAAAGGGGTGATGCGACGGCGGAGGAAATCTGCGCCGACCGCCCCTGTTGTGAGCCCGGCGTGCCGGAGCCGGAGGATTCGGGTGGTGGCAATCGTCAATTTGGCGTCATCCGACGACAGAGCGCTCCAGTCGCCGCCGCGCACCACCCGAGTCTTGCGCAGCTCGGTGAACGACGGCGGTTCGGCGTCACAGATCCAACACCATTCCGCCCTCCACTTGTTCCACTTGCTGCAAAGCTCGCCCGTCAAGTACGCCTCCTTCATGCCCATCCGGGAGGTCCAGGCGATTCCGCCAGCCAGTGGCTCCCCTTTCTCAGCCCGAGGGGAAAAATAATGGCGAAAAAGAGCGACATTGGGGAGGATACCAACGAAGTTCTCACAAAGATGCGCGAAAACCGCCATTGTCAGAACGGCATTGGGGGTGAAATCAAGCAGATGGAACCCATAGGTATTCATGATGTCGCAAAAGAAATCGGAAAAAGGCGGGCAGAGACCGCAATAGAAGAACACAGGGAAGAAGTAGTACCCTCTGGGACACGTCTTCGATTTGGAGGCTTCTGTGGAAAGCACCGGCGTGCGCGGGTGCGCCCGCGTTTCCGTCGACCAAAAGAGGTAGAACCCGGACCGCAACGCCTCCGGGGTGAGCTCAGGGGGGAAGAGCACCTGCTTCTTACGCAGAGCCTCGAGCTCCAGTGCCTCGGCCGACTTCGCGGCCTTCGCGGCCTTCGCGGCCTTCGCGGCCTTCATAGCCCTCCCAGCCTTCGGAGCCATGGCGGAGGCAGCGGGGGAAGGCGAAAGCAACGGCGATGGCGGCGGCGACGGGCGGCGGGACGCTGTTTCGTCCTCGATTCAGGGGACAGAGGAGGGCGTCGGGGCTTTCGGAGGAAGGAACCGCAAGTGGTGAAGGTGGGGGAGCGGCTCCGCTCCCTCCGCTTATAAATAGGGGATGCGAACGTTGCGCATTCCCTGGAATTAAGTATTAACCACGTCTCCCACGACGCCGCAACCGACGCATGCCGTTGCGGGGGGACGCGGTGGAAGCGGAGTCCGATTTTGTGCGGACCCAGGCCACGCGGGCCCGTGCACTGTTTTGGGCCTGACCCAACAACGCTCGGCATCGTGTATGGCCCAGGCCCGGGGGCTACTGTCGGTGTACTAAAGTAGGGGGGTACCTTAGTACCCCGAACTTGTGCACGGGCAGTCGCAGCGACCCGCGGCAGGGCTTGCCGGGCGTCCGCCAAGATCCTCCGTGGCTACTTTGATGCCATCCAAGAACAGAATACTCAAGCTAAAGCCCCGGCAAGAGGAGCTTGCCGGGAAGGCCAGCCAAGACCCCGGCAAGAAGAGCTTGCCGGGAAGAAAATAAAGGCCCCGGCAAGAGGAGCTTGCCGGGAAGCAAGGCACCTCCAGAAGACTCGCCGCGGCGCCCCGCGCGTCCCGGCAAGGCCCGACGGCCGGCAAGCTTGTCGGCCCGACAAGAGGAGGACCGCGGCAAGGCACTTGCCGTGGCAAGATTGCCAACCAAACTCCAGCACATCCGGCGATGTGTCATCACAGGGCCATCCCAAAGGCACGTGGCAAGGCCGGGCCTTGATCCCGTGTACCAAGATGAACCGAACCCTAGTCCTGTGTACCAAGATGAACCGAACCCTTTCTACGTGCGCATGGGCCTCCCTTTTATAGTCTAAAGGGGGCACCAACAGGTGGCAGCGTAAGAAGAGGGGGTAGAAAGGTAAAAACGCAGGTTGGTGTAACAGTGACCAACAGTGTCCCCTACCTAACTCTGGCGGCAGGGGATAGGGGCATTTAATGCCCGTCCGGTCGCCCCAACAGTGCAAGGAGGCGATCGTCAAGTGAGCCACCGGTTGCCACGATGGCGTTTCTGTCAGCTCCGTTTGCCACCTCGCTCCGCATGGCTGTGTAGTGCCTCGCCACGTGCCTTTGGGACGGCCTTGTGATGACACGTCGCCGGATGTGCTGGAGTTTGGTTGGCAATCTTGCCGCGGCAAGTGCCTTGCCGCGGTCCTTCTCTTGTCGGGCCGGCAAGCTTGCCGGCCGTCGGGCCTTGCCGGGACGCACGGGGCGCCGCGGCGAGTCTTCTGGAGGTGCCTTGCTTCCCGGCAAGCTCCTCTTGCCGGGGCCTTTATTTTCTTCCCGGCAAGCTCTTCTTGCCGGGGTCTTGGCTGGCCTTCCCGGCAAGCTCCTCTTGCCGGGACTTTAGCTTGAGTATTCTGTTCTTGGATGGCATCAAAGTAGCCGCGGAGGATCTTGGCGGACGCCTGGCAAGCCCTGCCGCGGGTCGCTGCGACTGCCCGTGCACAAGTTCGGGGTACTAAGGTACCCCCCTACTTTAGTACACCGACAGTAGCCCCCGGGCCTGGGCCATACACGGTGCCGAGCGTTGTTGGGCCAGGCCCAAAACAGTGCACGGGCACGCGTGGCCTGGGTCCGCACAAAAATCGGACTCCGCTTCCACCGCATCCCCTCGCAACGGCACGCGTCGGTTGCGGCATCGTGGCCGACGTGGGCGGCGCATGCGGGGCTGAGCCTCGCCAGCATGCATCAAGCCATGATGAAGGGGACGGCCCACGCCCTCCTACCTAAACGGAGGTAGGCGTGGGGGCGTGGTGCATTTACTGGACGGGGCTAGTGCGTGGCTTTTGAGGCGTCTGCTCCCATGCTCACGGGGTGGGACAAGACCGCCTCACCCGTCCACTCGGCGCTGCATCCCTGCCACGCGGCTCCCATGCGCTTGGGGTCACGGACGGTGGGATTGGGGAATCTGGGCCGGCGTGAGCAGAGGCAGCGGGTCGCCCCCGATTCCCTGCTCTCCCGTGCCTTCATTCGCCGAGCGGGGCGGCCGGGCTCCCACCCTGCTCCTTTATAAGGGGCAGGGGGGAGGGCACAGAAGCTCACACTCCTCCATCTCCTTCTTTCCTTTTTAACTTCTGCTCCCCTTCTTCACATTCTCCATGGAGAAAGGGAATCCTGGCCCCTCGTCGGTGGCGGCGAGGGTTGCCGCCAGACAGCGCATCCCTCCCTCTGTCGCTCCTGTGGCAGTGGAGTCGGTCGAGAGGGGAAGAGGGAGGGGGCGAGGCCGAGGGCGAGGTCGAGGGCGTGGCCGAGGCGCTCGGGGAAGAGGCGGCCGGGGTGGTGCGCCACCTCCGTCTCCGCCGGTGGCTCCTCTCCTTGAGGCGGTCCATATTGGGGACGATCCCTGGGAGTTCTTCGTCAAGCTGCGTCGGGCACCTCGTCGACGCCTCCGTCTTCTGGCTCCATTTGCGAGCGCGATGGAGCCGGACCCGCCCGAGATGCTGGAGTTGCGCATGAGGGGCTGCGGGATCAGCGGCACTCGAGTTAGTGTCGTATCCCCAGCCCCCGGCGTGATGTACTTCGACCGAGGATGGAAGACGTTCGCCCGCATCCATAGCTTGACGGCGGGGTTTAACCTCCATTTTAAGTTAATGGAGGGCAACCTTCTCGCCGTCAAGGTCTTCGGGGACTCCGGCATCCGGGCGAGATGTTGCGTGGACAGCTCCTCCGATAGCGAAGGTCCCTCCTCGAGCGAGAGTGACGAGGAGGTAGGCGTGGGGGCTATGGATGCGGGCGAACGTCTTCCACCCTCGGTCGAAGTACATCACGCCGGGGGATGGGGATACGACACTAACTCGAGTGCCGCTGATCCCGCAGCCCCTCATGCGCAACTCCAGCATCTCGGGCGGGTCCGGCTCCATCGCGCTCGCAAACGGAGCCGGAAGACGGAGGCGTCGACGAGGTGCCCGGCGCGGCTTGACGAAGAACTCCCAGGGATCGTCCCCAATATGGACCGCCTCGAGGAGAGGAGCCGCCGGCGGAGATGGAGGTGGCGCACCACCCCGGCCGCCTCTTCCCCGAGCGCCTCGGCCACGCCCTCGACCTCGCCCTCGGCCTCGCCCCCTCCCTCTTCCCCTCTCGACCGACGCCACTGCCACAAGAGCGACAGAGGGAGGGATGCGCTGTCTGGCGGCAACCCTCGCCGCCACCGACAAGGGGCCAGGATTCCCTTTCTCCATGGCGAATGTGAAGAAGGGGAGCAGAAGTTAAAAAGGAAAGAAGGAGATGGAGGAGTGTGAGCTTCTGTGCCCTCCCCCCTGCCCCTTATAAAGGAGCAGGGTGGGAGCCCGGCCGCCCCGCTCGGCGAATCAAGGCACGGGAGAGCAGGGAATCGGGGCCGACCTGCTGCCTCTGCTCACGCCGGCCCAGATTCCCCAATCCCACCGTCCGTGACCCCAAGCGCATGGGAGCCGCGTGGCAGGGATGCAGCACCGAGTGGAGGGGTGAGGCGGTCTCGTCCCACCCCGTGAGCATGGGAGCAGATGCCTCAAAAGCCGCGCACTAGCCCCGTCCAGTAAATGCACCACGCCCCCACGCCTACCTCCGTTTAGGTAGGAGGGCGTGGGCCATCCCCTTCATCATGGCTTGATGCATGCTGGCGAGGCTCAGCCCCGCATGCGCCGCCCACGTCGCCCACGATGCCGCAACCGACGCGTGCCGTTGCGGGGGGATGCGGTGGAAGCGGAGTCCGATTTTTGTGCGGACCCAGGCCACGTGTGCCCGTGCACTGTTTTGGGCCTGGCCCAACAATGCTCGGCACCATGTATGGCCCAGGCCCGGGGGCTACTATCGGTGTACTAAAGTAGGGGGGTACCTTAGTACCCCGAACTTGTGCACGGGCAGTCGCAGCGACCCATGGCAGGGCTTGCCGGGCGTCCGCCAAGATCCTCCGCGGCTACTTTGATGCCATCCAAGAACAGAATACTCAAGCTAAAGTCCCGGCAAGAGGAGCTTGCCGGGAAGGCCAGCCAAGACCCCGGCAAGAAGAGCTTGCCGGGAAGAAAATAAAGGCCCCGACAAGAGGAGCTCGCCGGGAAGCAAGGCACCTCCAGAAGACTCGCCGCGGCGCCCCGCGCGTCCCGGCAAGGCCCGACGGCCGGCAAGCTTGCCGGCCCGACAAGAGGAGGACCGCGGCAAGGCACTTGCCGCGGCAAGATTGCCAACCAAACTCCAGCACATCCGGCGACGTGTCATCACAAGGCCGTCCCAAAGGCACGTGGCGAGGCACTACACAGCCATGCGGAGCGAGGTGGCAAACAGAGCTGATAGAAACGCCATCGTGGCAACCGGTGGCTCACTTGACGATCGCCTCCTTGCACTGTTGGGGCGACCGGACGGGCATTAAATGCCCCTGTCCCCTGCCGGATGTCGGGGCTCTCTGTGGCCGCCGAGCACCTATGGGGCACGGGGGGCCCCTTTCTGGTTCGGCGAGGGGGCGGAGGCCGTGCGCAGAGCGGATCGAGGTCCCGGGCGCGTGCTGGGGTGAGAGAGACGAAGATTTTTACCCAGCTTCGGAGCTCTCCGGAGAGATAAAACTCCTACTGCTGCTTTGTGTTGTTATTTGATCTTGCTCGAATACGAGCCCATGGTGTTGTGGTGTGTATGCGTTGGACCGGGCCTTGATCCCGTGTACCAAGATGAACCGAACCCTAGTCCTGTGTGCCAAGATGAACCGAACCCTTTCTACGTGTGCATGGGCCTCCCTTTTATAGTCTAAAGGGGGCACCAACAGGTGGCAGCGTAAGAAGAGGGGGTAGAAAGGTAAAAACGCAGGTTGGTGTAATAGTGACCTACAGTGTCCCCTACCTAACTCTGGCGGCAGGGGACAGGGGCATTTAATGCCCGTCCGGTCGCCCCAACAGTGCAAGGAGGCGATCGTCAAGTGAGCCACCGGTTGCCACGATGGCGTTTCTGTCAGCTCCATTTGCCACCTCGCTCCGCATGGCTGTGTAGTGCCTCGCCACGTGCCTTTGGGACGGCCTTGTGATGACACGTCGCCGGATGTGCTGGAGTTTGGTTGGCAATCTTGCCGCGGCAAGTGCCTTGCCGCGGTCCTCCTCTTGTCGGGCCGGCAAGCTTGCCGACCGTCGGGCCTTGTCGGGACGCGCGGGGCGCCGCGGCGAGTCTTCTGGAGGTGCCTTGCTTCCCAGCAAGCTCCTCTTGCCGGGGCCTTTATTTTCTTCCCAACAAGCTCTTCTTGCCGGGGTCTTGGCTGGCCTTCCCGGCAAGCTCCTCTTGCCGGGACTTTAGCTTGAGTATTCTGTTCTTGGATGGCATCAAAGTAGCCGCGGAGGATCTTGGCGGACGCCCGGCAAGCCCTGCCGCGGGTCGCTGCGACTGCCCGTGCACAAGTTCGGGGTACTAAGGTACCCCCCTACTTTAGTACACCGACAGTAGCCCCCGGGCCTCGGCCATACACGGTGCCGAGCGTTGTTGGGCCAGGCCCAAAACAGTGCACGGGCACGCGTGGCCTGGGTCCGCACAAAAATCGAACTCCGCTTCCACCGCATCCCCCCGCAACGGCACGCGTCGGTTGCGGCATCGTGGGCGACGTGGGCGGCGCATGCGGGGCTGAGCCTCGCCAGCATGCATCAAGCCATGATGAAGGGGACGGCCCACGCCCTCCTACCTAAACGGAGGTAGGCGTGGGGGCGTGGTGCATTTACTGGACGGGGCTAGTGCGCGGCTTTTGAGGCGTCTGCTCCCATGCTCACGGGGTGGGACGAGACCGCCTCACCCGTCCACTCGGCGCTGCATCCCTGCCATGCGGCTCCCATGCGCTTGGGGTCACGGACGGTGGGATTGGGGAATCTAGGCCGGCGTGAGCAGAGGCAGCGGGTCGCCCCCGATTCCCTGCTCTCCCGTGCCTTGATTTGCCGAGCGGGGCGGCCGGGCTCCCACCCTGCTCCTTTATAAGGGGCAGGGGGGAGGGCACAGAAGCTCACACTCCTCCATCTCCTTCTTTCCTTTTTAACTTCTGCTCCCCTTCTTCACATTCGCCATGGAGAAAGGGAATCCTGGCCCCTCGTCGGTGGCGGCGAGGGTTGCCGCCAGACAGCGCATCCCTCCCTCTGTCGCTCCTGTGGCAGTGGAGTCGGTCGAGAGGGGAAGAGGGAGGGGGCGAGGCCGAGGGCGAGGTCGAGGGCGAGGTCGAGGGCGTGGCCGAGGCGCTCGGGGAAGAGGCGGCCGGGGTGGTGCGCCACCTCCGTCTCCGCCAGCGGCTCCTCTCCTCGAGGCGGTCCATATTGGGGACGATCCCTGGGAGTTCTTTGTCAAGCTGCGCCGGGCACCTTGTCGACGCCTCCGTCTTCCAGCTCCGTTTGCGAGCGCGATGGAGCCGGACCCGCCCGAGATGCTGGAGTTGCGCATGAGGGGCTGCGGGATCAGCGGCACTCGAGTTAGTGTCGTATCCCCATCCCCCGGCGTGATGTACTTCGACCGAGGGTGGAAGACGTTCGCCCGCATCCATAGCTTGACGGCGGGGTTTACGCTCCATTTTAAGTTAATGGAGGGCAACCTTCTCGCCGTCAAGGTCTTCGGGGACTCCGGCATCCATGCGAGATGCTGCGTGGACAGCTCCTCCGATAGCGAAGGTCCCTCCTCGAGCGAGAGTAACGAGGAGGGGAGCGACAGCGACGACGAGGACGGCGGGTCCGACTAGGCGTCGGACGCTGCCTCGCGTGCGCCACCGGCGACCCCATCATCCGGGTCGCCGGCCTTCTGAACTCCCCGGGGCCGTCTCCTTGGGCGGCTGGTGTAGGGAGGCGGCGGAAGAGGAAGAGGGGGTGGCGGCAAGGCCGTCAAGCCGGAGTACGAGGGCGAGGTGCCCTTGACAGCGTGCTGACGTCCTGCCGCCCCGTCTTCGAGCTCTGCCTCCGGCGCCTCCGTCTCCGCCAAGCTCCTGGCCGGCCCCCGGGAAGTTCTCTTGGTGTCTTCTGGCACCCGTAGCTGGCCTAGGCATTTCTTTTGCCCTCCCCAGCAAGCTTCTCTTGCCGGGGCCTCCTTGACCTACCTCCTGAAGAGAAAACAGGAGAGGGATTACGGGCACCTTATCTTTTAATTTGTAAGCCTTCGGGCCTTAGCTGTATTCAAAGCTTGTAATCCTCTCTATCATGTTTTTCATCCCCCATGGACTCACACTAAATTGGGATGTTTTTTAATGAAAAGAGGGGAAAGCTTGCCGGACTGAGTCTTTTACTTGATTGCGTGCCTTGTACGTTTTCACCCTACGCTTTTAGGGAACTTGCCGGCGCGGGCACCTTGCCGTGAGCGCCGAGTGCGGAACGTCGGCAACGGAACTGCAACCGACAGGAAACCTTGTCGCTGAGCTAGCCGCGGCTTACTTAAGTCGTTGAGCGGACTCAAAACGACAGTAAGGCAACTAGCTACGAGTTGGTTCCCTGCCGGCGGTGCCGCGGCCGACAAGAAACCTTCGCTATCTGTGAGCATGGAAGATGTCGCTAATATCCTAGGGTGGTGCGGCCAAGGGGAGGAATCCCTCCTCCCCAAGGCACCTAGGAGGTGCCTTCCCCTCCTAGGACTCTTCCTTCTTGAAACCCTAGGCGCATGGGCCTCTTGGGGCTGGTGCCCTTGGCCCATGTAGGCCAAGGCGCACCCCCTACAGCCCATGTGGCCCCCCGGGACAGGTGGCCCCACCTGGTGGACCCCCGGGACCCTTCCGGTGGTCCCGGTACAATACCGATGACCCCGAAACTTGTCCCGATGGCCGAAACAGGACTTCCCATCTATGAATCTTTACCTCCGGACCATTTCGGAACTCCTCGTGACGTCCGGGATCTCATCTGGGACTCTGAAGAACATTCGGGTTACCGCATATACATATCCCTACAACCCTAGCGTCACCGAACTTTAAGTGTGTAGACCCTACGGGTTCGGGAGACATGTAGACATGACCGAGATCGCTCTCCGGTCAATAACCAACAGCGGGATTTGGATACCCATGTTGGCTCCCACATGCTCCTCGATGATCTCATCGGATGAACCACGATGTCGAGGATTCAAGCAACCCCGTATACAATTCCCTTTGTCAATTGGTATGTTACTTGCCCGAGATTCGATTGTCGGTATCCCAATACCTCGTTCAATCTCATTACCGGCAAGTCACTTTACTCGTACCGTAATGCATGATCCCGTGACCAGACACTTGGTCACTTTGAGCTCATTATGATGATGCATTACCGAGTGGGCCCAGTGATACCTCTCCATCATACGGAGTGACAAATCCCAGTCTTGATCCGTGTCAACCCAACAGACACTTTCGGAGATACCCGTAGTATACCTTTATAGTCACCCAGTTACGTTGTGACGTTTGGCACACCCAAAGCACTCCTACGGTATCTGGGAGTTACACGATCTCATGGTCTAAGGAAAAGATACTTGACATTGGAAAACTCTAGCAAATGAACTATACGATCTTATGCTATGTTTAGGATTGGGTCTTGTCCATCACATCATTCTCCTAATGATGTGATCCCGTTATCAATGACATCCAATGTCCATAGTCAGGAAACCATGACTATTTGTTGATCAACGAGCTAGTCAACTAGAGGCTTACTAGGGACATGTTGGTGTCTATTATTCACACATGTATTACAATTTCCGGATAATACAATTATAGCATGAATAAAGACAATTATCATGAACAAAGAAATATAATAGTAATGCTTTTATTATTGCCTCTAGGGCATATTTCCAACAGTCTCCCACTTGTACTAGAGTCAATAATCTAGTTACATTGTGATGAATCAAACACCCATCGAATTCTGGTGTTGATCATGTTTTGCTCTAGGGAGAGGTTTAGTCAACGGATCTGCTACATTCAGGTCCGTGTGTACTTTACAAATATCTATGTCTCCATCTTGAACATTTTCACGAATGGAGTTGAAGCGACGCTTGATGTGCCTTGTCTTCTTGTGAAACCTGGGCTCCTTGGCAAGAGCAATAGCTCTAGTGTTGTCACAGAAGAGCTTGATCGGCCCCGACGCATTGGGTATGACTCCTAGGTCGGTGATGAACTCCTTCACCCAAATTGCTTCATGTGCTTCCTCCGAGGCTGCCATGTACTCCGCTTCACATGTAGATCCCGCCACGACGCTCTGCTTGCAACTGCACCAGCTTACTGCCCCACCATTCAAAATATACACGTATCCAGTTTGTGACTTAGAGTCATCCAGATCTGTGTCGAAGCTAGCGTCGACGTAACCCCTTACGACGAGCTCTTCGTCACCTCCATAAACGAGAAACATTTCCTTAGTCCTTTTCAGGTACTTCAGGATATTCTTGACTGCTGTCTAGTGTTCCTTGCCGGGATTACTTTGGTACCTTCCTACCAAACTTACGGCAAGGTTTACATCAGGTCTGGTACACAGCATGGCATACATAATAGAACCTATGGCTGAGGCATAGGGGATGACACTCATCTCTTCTATATCTTCTGTCGTCGTCGGACATTGAGCCGAGCTCAATTTCACACCTTGTAACACAGGCAAGAACCCCTTCTTAGAATGATCCATATTGAATTTCTTCAATATCTTATCAAGGTATGTGCTTTGTGAAAGACCTATGAGGCGTCTTGATCTATCTCTGTAGATCTTGATGCCTAATATATAAGCAGCTTCTCCAAGGTCCTTCATTGAAAAACTTTTATTCAAGTAGGCCTTAATGCTGTCCAAGAGTTCTATATCATTTCCCATCAAAAGTATGTCATCTACATATAATATGAGAAATGCTACAGAGCTCCCACTCACTTTCTTGTAAACGCAGGCTTCTCCATAAGTCTGCGTAAACCCAAACGCTTTGATCATCTCATCAAAGCGAATGTTCCAACTCCGAGATGCTTGCACCAGCCCATAAATCGAGCGTTGGAGCTTGCACACCTTGTCAACATATTTAGGATCGACAAAACCTTTCGGCTGCATCATATACAATTCTTCCTTAATAAACCATTAAGGAATGCCGTTTTGACGTCCATTTGCCATATTTCATAATCATAGAATGCGGCAATCACTAACATGATTCGGACGGACTTCAGCTTCGCTACCGGTGAGAAAGTCTCATCGTAGTCAACCCCTTGAACTTGTCCATAACCCTTAGCGACAAGCCGAGCTTTATAGATGGTCACATTACCATCCGCGTCTGTCTTCTTCTTAAAGATCCATTTGTTTTCTATGGCTCGCCACTCATCGGGCAAGTCAGTCAAAGTCCATACTTCGTTTTCATACATGGATCCTATCTCGGATTTCATGGCTTCTAGCCATTTGTCGGAATCTGGGCCCGCCATAGCTTCTTCATAGTTCGAAGGTTCACCGTTGTCTAACAACATGATTTCCAAGACAGGGTTGCCGTACCACTCCGGTGCGGAACGTGTCCTTGTGGACCTTCGAATTTCAGTAGGAGCTTGATCAGAAGTATCTTGATCATCATCATTAACTTCCTCTCCAGTCGGTGCAGGCACCTCAGGAACATTTTCTTGAGTTGCGCCATTTTCCGGTTCAAGAGGTAATACTTCATCAAGTTCTACTTTCCTCCCACGTACTTCTTTCGAGAGAAACTCCTTCTCTAGAAAGGATCCATTCTTGGCAACAAAGATCTTGCCTTCGGATCTGAGGTAGAAGGTATACCCAATAGTTTCTTTAGGGTATCCTATGAAGACGCATTTTTCCGACTTGGGTTCGAGCTTTTCAGGTTGAAGTTTCCTGACATAAGCATCGCATCCCCAAACTTTTAGAAACGACAGCTTAGGTTTCTTCCCAAACCATAATTCAAATGGTGTCGTCTCAACGGATTTCGACGGAGCCCTATTTAAAGTGAATGCGGCAGTCTCTAAAGCATACCCCCAAAAAGATAATGGTAAATCGGCAAGAGACATCATAGATCGTACCATATCTAATAGAGTGCGATTACGACGTTCGGACACACCATTACGCTGAGGTGTTCCAGGCGGCGTTAGCTGTGAAACTATTCCACATTTTCTTAAGTGTGTGCCAAACTCGTGACTCAAGTATTCTCCTCCACGATCTGATCGCAGGAACTTGATTTTCCTGTCACATTGATTCTCAACCTCACTCTGAAATTCCTTGAACTTTTCAAAGGTCTCAGACTTGTGTTTCATTAAGTAGACATACCCATATATACTCAAGTCATCAGTGAGGGTGAGAACATAACGATAGCCACCGCGAGCCTCAACACTCATTGGACCGCACACATCAGTATGTATGATTTCCAATAAGTTGGTTGCTCGCTCCATTGTTCCTAAGAACGGAGTCTTGGTCATTTTACCCATGAGGCATGGTTCGCACGTGTCAAATGATTCGTAATCAAGAGACTCTAAAAGTCCATCAGCATGGAGCTTCTTCATGCGTTTGACACCTATGTGACCAAGGCGGTAGTGCCACAAGTACGTGGGACTATCATTATCAACCTTACATCTTTTGGTACTCACACTATGAATATGTGTAGCATTATGCTCGAGATTCATTAAGAATAAACCATTCACCATCGGAGCATGACCATAAAACATATCTCTCATATAAATAGAACAACCATTATTCTCGGATTTAAATGAGTAGCCATCTCGTATTAAACGAGATCCTGATACAATGTTCATGCTCAAACTTGGCATGAAATAACAATTATTGAGGTTCAAAACTAATCCCGTAGGTAAATGTAGAGGTAGCGTGCCGACGGCGATCACATCGACTTTGGAACCATTCCCGACGCGCATCGTCACCTCGTCCTTCGCCAGTCTCCGCTTATTCCGCAGCTCCTGCTTCGAGTTACAAATGTGAGCAACTGCACCGGTATCAAATACCCAGGAGCTACTACGAGTACTAGTTAGGTACACATCAATT
Source organism: Triticum timopheevii (assembly GCA_963921465.1). Classification (NCBI taxonomy): domain Eukaryota; kingdom Viridiplantae; phylum Streptophyta; class Magnoliopsida; order Poales; family Poaceae; genus Triticum; species Triticum timopheevii. Next base: position 588,097,813 of record OY997273.1, on the reverse strand, counting down.
ACATGTATATCACATATACCTTTTGTTTTGCCGGCCTTCTTGTCTGCTAAGTATTTGGGGCAGTTCCGCTTCCAGTGACCACTTTCTTTGCAATAAAAGCACTCAGTCTCGGGCTTGGGTCCATTCTTTGGCTTCTTCCCGGCAGCTTGCTTGCCGGGCGCGGCAACTCCCTTGCCGTCCTTCTTGAAGTTCTTTTTACCCTTGCCTTCTTGAACTTAGTGGTTTTATTGACCATCAACACTTGATGTTCCTTCTTGACTTCTACCTCTGCTAATTTCAGCATAGCAAATACTTCAGGAATGGTCTTTTCCATCCCCTGCATATTGAAGTTCATCACAAAGCTCTTGTAGCTCGGTGTAAGCGACTGAAGGATTCTGTCAATGACCGCGTCATCCGGGAGATTAACTCCTAGCTGAGTCAAGCGGTTATGCAACCCAGACATTTTGAGTATGTGCTCACCGACAGAACTATTTTCCTCCATCTTACAGCTGAAGAATTTGTCGGAGACTTCATATCTCTTGACCCGGGCATGAGCTTGGAAAACCATTTTCAGCTCTTCGAACATCTCATATGCTCTGTGTCTCTCAAAACGCTTTTGGAGCCCCGGCTCTAAGCTGTAAAGCATGCCGCACTGAACGAGGGAGTAGTCATCGGTACGTGCCTGCCAAGCGTTCATAACGTCTTGTTCTGCAGGGAGAACAGGTGCGTCACCTAGCGGTGCTTGTAGGACATAATCTTTCTTGGCAGCTATGAGGATGATCCTCAGGTTCCGGACCCAGTCCGTGTAGTTGCTGCCATCGTCTTTCAGCTTGGTTTTCTCTAGGAACGCGTTGAAGTTGAGGACTACGTTGGCCATTTGATCTACAAGACATATTGTAAAGATTTTAGACTAAGTTCATGATAATTAAGTTCATCTAATCAAATTATTCAATGAACTCCCACTTAGATAGACATCCCTCCTGTCATCTAAGGATAACATGATCCGAGTTAACTAGGCCGTGTCCGATCATCACGTGAGACGGACTAGTCAATGTCGGTGAACATCTTCATGTTGATCGTATCTTCTATACGACTCATGCTCGACCTTTCGGTCTTCTGTGTTCCGAGGCCATGTCTGTACACATGCTAGGCTCGTCAAGTCAACCTAAGTGTTTTTGCATGTGTAAATCTGTCTTACACCCGTTGTATGTGAACGTTAGAATCTATCACACCCGATCATCACGTGGTGCTTCGAAACAACGAACTGTCGCAACGGTGCACAGTTAGGGGGAACACTTTCTTGCAATTATTATGAGGGATCATCTTATTTACGACCGTCGTTCTAAGTAAACAAGATGAAAAACATGATAAACATCACATGCAATCAAATAATAATAGTGACATGATATGGCCAATATCACATAGCTCCTTTGATCTCCATCTTGGGGCTCCATGATCATCTTGTCACCGGCATGACACCATGATCTCCATCATCATGATCTCCATCATTGTGTCTCCATGAAGTTGCTTGCCAACTATTACTTCTACTACTATGGCTAACGCGTTTAGCAATAAAGTAAAGTAATTTATATGGCGTTTCCCAATGACACGCAGGTCATACAAAAATAAAGACAACTCCTATGGCTCCTACCGGTTGTCATACTCATCGACATGCAAGTCGTGGTTCCTATTACAATAGCATGAACAACTCATACATCACATATATATCATTCATCATTCATCACAACTTTGGCCATATCATATCACAAAGCACTTGCTGCAAAAACAAGTTAGACGTCCTCTAATTGTTGTTGCAAGTTTTACGTGGCTGAAGTAGGGTTCTAGCAAGAACGTTTTCTTACCTACGTGAAAGCCACAACGTGATTTGTCAACTTCTATTTACCCTTCATAAGGACCCTTTTCATCGAATCCGCTCCAACTAAAGTAGGAGAGACAGACACCCGTCAGCCACCTTATGCAACTTGTGCATGTTAGTCGGTGGAACCGGTCTCACGTAAGCGTACGTGTAAGGTTGGTCCGGGCCGCTTCATCCCACAATACCGTTGAAGCAAGATAAGACTAGTAGCGGCAAGAAAGTTGACAACATCAATGCCCACAACAAATTGTGTGCTACTCGTGCAAGAGAACTACGCATAGACCTAGCTCATGATGCCACTGTTGGGGAACGTTGCAGAAAAAAAAATTCCTACGGTTTCACCAAGATCCATCTATGAGTTCATCTAGCAATGAGTGATTGGATGCATCTACATACCTTGTAGATCGCGAGCGGAAGCGTTCAAAGAACGGGGATGAGGGAGTCGTACTCGACGTGATTCGAATCACCGAAGATCCTAGCACCAAACGGACAGCACCTCCGTGTTCAACACACGTACAGAGCAGCGACGTCTCCTTCTTCTTGATCCAGCAAGGGGGAAGGAGAGGTTGAGGAAGATGGCTCCAGCAGCAGCACGACGGCGTGGTGGTGATGGAGCTGTAGTACTCCGGCAGGGCTTCGCCAAGCACTATGGAGGAGGAGGCGGTGTTGGAGAGGGAGAGGAAGGCACCAAAGATCAAGGTAAGAAGTCCTCCATCTCCCCACTATATATAGGAGGGCCAAGGGGGGGCGCCGGCCCTAGGAGATCTAATCTCCTAGGGTGGTGCGGCCAAGGGGAGGAATCCCTCCTCCCCAAGGCACCTAGGAGGTGCCTTCCCCTCCTAGGACTCTTCCTTCTTGAAACCCTAGGCGCATGGGCCTCTTGGGGCTGGTGCCCTTGGCCCATGTAGGCCAAGGCGCACCCCCTACAGCCCATGTGGCCCCCCGGGACAGGTGGCCCCACCCGGTGGACCCCCGGGACCCTTCAGGTGGTCCCGGTACAATACCGATGACCCCGAAACTTGTCCCGATGGCCGAAACAGGACTTCCCATATATAAATCTTTACCTCCGGACCATTCCGGAACTCTTCGTGACATCCGGGATCTCATCCGGGACTCTGAACAACATTCGGGTTACCGCATATACATATCCCTACAACCCTAGCGTCACCGAACTTTAAGTGTGTAGACCCTACGGGTTCGGGAGACATGTAGACATGACCGAGATCGCTCTCCGGTCAATAACCAACAGCGGGATCTGGATACCCATGTTGGCTCCCACATGCTCCTCGATGATCTCATCGGATGAACCACGATGTCGAGGATTCAAGCAACCCCGTATACAATTCCCTTTGTCAATCGGTATGTTACTTGCCCGAGATTCGATCGTCGGTATCCCAATACCTCGTTCAATCTCGTTACCGGCAAGTCACTTTACTCGTACTGTAATGCATGATCCCGTGACCAGACACTTGGTCACTTTGAGATCATTATGATGATGCATTACCGAGTGGGCCCAGTGATACCTCTCCGTCATACAGAGTGACAAATCCCAGTCTTGATCCGTGTCAACCCAACAGACACTTTCGGAGATACCCGTAGTATACCTTTATAGTCACCCAGTTACGTTGTGACGTTTGGCACACCCAAAGCACTCCTACGGTATCCGGGAGTTACACGATCTCATGGTCTAAGGAAAAGATACTTGACATTGGAAAACTCTAGCAAACGAACTATACGATCTTATGCTATGTTTAGGATTGGGTCTTGTCCATCACATCATTCTCCTAATGATGTGATCTTGTTATCAATGACATCCAATGTCCATAGTCAGGAAACCATGACTATCTGTTGATCAACGAGCTAGTCAACTAGAGGCTTACTAGGGACATGTTGGTGTCTATTATTCACACATGTATTACGATTTCCGGATAATACAATTATAGCATGAATAAAGACAATTATCATGAACAAAGAAATATAATAATAATGCTTTTATTATTGCCTCTAGGGCATATTTCCAACAGCAAGTTCCATAGCGGCGCGAAGCCGTCGAATCACACCACCTGGAAGTGCCACTGGCTCACCAGGATCGCTAAGGGAGACGGCCTCCTGCCTCCCCCGCCTGCTGGGCAGCTGCCTCCACCTTCGCCCCAGCAGCCGGCTGTCAGGCCAGTCGGTGCAGTACAAGACGAATACCCTGAAGAGCACGGAGCCTACTTGGTGTTTACCAGTATGGCTGATTTCGACGCAGCAGGCGGCTGCAGCGACAAGTGGTGAATGCAGTAGCATCGGAGACGCCAAAGTTCATGCACTGGTCCGAGAAGCCCATCAGCTGGAGCAGTGCTGACCACCCAGAAGTGATGCCGAGTCCGGGCTCGTTTGCCTTGGTCCTGGACGCCACCTTTGCTACGGACAGACGAGCCATGCGTTTCTCGCGAGTTCTGATAGACGGAGGCAGCAACATCAATATCCTGTACAAGGACACCATGGAGAAGTTAGGAATCAAGCAAAGACAGCTTCAGAACAGCCGAACTGTGTTCCATGGCATTGTTCCTGGGCTTTCCTGCTCACCAATTGGCAAGATCCTGATGGACGTCCTCTTTGGAGACAAAGATCACTTCCGCCGAGAGTCTGTTTGGTTTGAGGTGGTGGACCTCGAGAGCCCATACCATGCGCTACTCGGCCGACCCACCTTGGCCAAGTTCATGGCGGTCCCCCACTACGCCTACCTCAAGATGAAGATGCCCAGTTCCAGAGGAATTCTGACTCTGGCTGGCAACTACCGGAAGTCGTCTGCTTGCGCGACTGAGAGCAGTCGGCTGGCCGAGTCCCTGGTAATCGCGGTCGAGAAGCAGCTCCTTGAGCGAGTTGTGGCGATGGCCGGCAAGCAGCCTGAGGTATCGCCCAACCCAAAAGAGTCGGAGGCTGAGGGTTCATTCAAACTGGCCAAAGAGACAAAGAAGATACCCTTGGATCTGGAGCACCCAGAGAGGTACTCCGTCGTAGGTGCAAACCTCGACAGCAAATAGGAAGGCGAGCTCGTCGATTTCCTCCGTGAGAATCGGGACATCTTCGCATGGTCCCCCAAAGACATGCCAGGTGTACTGACAGAATTCGCCGAGCACAAGTTACATGTCCGATCTGATGCAAAGCTGGTCAAGCAGCCCCTGCGCCGCCTATCAAAAGAGAAGAGAAGAGTTGTCGGAGAAGAGATAGCCCGACTCCTAGCAGTCGGCTTCATTATGGAAGTGTTCTTTCCAGAATGGCTAGCAAATCCGGTCCTGGTACTGAAGAAGAACAAGCAGTGGCGAATGTGTATTGACTACACGAGCCTCAACAAGGCCTGCCCCAAGGACCCATTTGCTCTACCAAGAATCGATCAGGTGATAGACTCCACAGCCGGATGCGAGCTGTTGAGTTTTTTGGATGCATACCCAGGATATCACCAGATCAAGCTAAACCTGGCTGACAGACTGAAGACCGCCTTCATCACACCGTTTGGAGCCTTCTGCTACCTCACCATGACGTTCGTCTTAAGGAATGCCGGCGCCACCTTTCAGCGTTGCATGCAGAAGTGCCTCCTCAAGCAGCTCGGCAGAAACGCCCACGTCTACGTAGACGATGTGGTGGTGAAGACGGAAAAGCGCGGAACGCTGCTGGAAGACCTCAAGGAGACCTTTGAGACCCTACGCCGATTCTAGATCAAGCTCAATCCCGAGAAGTGCGTCTTCGGAGTACCAGGCGGCCAGCTCCTTGGCTTCCTGGTCTCTGAACGCGGCATAGAATGAAACCCAGTAAGGATCAAGGCCACTGAGAGAATGGAGGTACCCAGCCGACTGCTGGATGTGCAAAGGTTCACCGGCTGCTTGGCGTCCATCAGCCGATTCATCAGTCGGCTGGGCGAGAAAGCTCTCCCCTTATACCAACTCATGAAGAAGACCACTTTTTTCAAGTGGAACCATAAGGCAGACGAAGCTTTTCTCCAGTTGAAGAAGATGCTGACTACTCCACCCGTCCTAGCGGCTCCGACCCCCAAGGAACCTATACTCCTGTACATCGCCGCCACCAGCCGGGTGGTCAGCACGGTCATTGTAGTAGAACGCAAGGAGGAAGGCAAGGCACTACCTATCCAGAGACCGGTATATTACCTGAGCGAAGTACTGTCGACCTCCAAGCAGAACTACCCCCACTACCAGAAGATGTGCTATGGTGTACACTTTACTGCCAAGAAATTGAAGCCTTACTTTCAAGAGCATCCAATCATGGTGGTCTGCACGGCCCCGCTTGCCGAGATCATTGGTAGCCGAGATGCTTCCGGCCGAGTGGCCAAGTGGGCCATAGAGCTGGCTCCCTACACCATCCACTACCAGCCCCGCACCGCTATCAAGTCACAAGCATTGGCTGACTTTCTCGTCGACTGGGCCGAGACCCAGTACCTACCTCCAGCGCCTGATTCCACCCATTGGCGGATGCATTTCAACGGCTCCAAGATGCGCACCAGCTTGGGAGCCGGCGTCGTCCTCACCTCTCCCAAAGGCGACAAGCTCAAATACGCGCTGCAAATCCACTTTGCCGCCTCCAACAACGTTGCCGAGTACGAGGCACTCATTCACGGGTTCCGGCTTGCCAAAGAACTTGGTATCCGCTGGATCTTGTGTTATGGCGACTCGGACTTACTGGTCTAGCAGTCATCTGGCGACTGGGACGCGAAAGATGCAAACATGGCGAGTTACCGTTTCCTCGTGCAGCAACTCAGCGGGTATTTCAAAGGGTGCGAGTTCCTCCATGTGCCAAGAAACGACAACGACCAAGCAGACGCCTTGGCACGAATCGGCTCTACCCGCCAAGCAATACCATCCGGCGTCGCCCTTCAATGCCTCCTCAAGCCGTCTGTCAAGCCTTCACCAGAATCAGACTCCATTTTTGTGCCTACTCCCCCCGAAGACGTCGGAACCGACTCCAGAGCCCCGACAGTCGGTACGGGGATTTCGGCAGATGGCTCCAAGGCCGCCACAGTCGAACCTGGCCCGGGGACTGCGGCAGCAGACTCGAGGACTCCAGAACTCGACCCAAGGGCCGCGCCAGTCGGCCTGGGGACTTCATTAACCCAGCAAGAGGTTGTTGACTCCAACCCGCCGCCTCCCAGCCGAACCGCCCTCATCCAAGTCGCAGTTCTGGCAGTCGAAGAAGTAGCAACACCCTCATGGGCCCAGCCCATCCTCAAATTCCTGGTGAGCAAAGAGCTTCCAACTGATGAGACCTCAGCTCGGCAAGTACAACACTGGGCGGCAGCATACACCATAGTCAACAGAGAGCTGGTCAGGCGCAGCGTCACTGGTGTCTACCAGCGCTGCATAGAGCCAGAGCAAGGCCAAGCAATTCTCAAAGACATCCATCAAGGCGAGTGCGGCCACCATGCGACTTCAAGAACGCTCATTGCAAAAGCCTTTCGACACGGTTTCTTCTGGCCGACTGCCCTAGAAGAGGCCAAGCAGTTAGTCCAAAAATGCAAAGGGTGCCAGAAGTTCAGCTCCAAGCCGCACCAGCCTGCTTCTGCACTCAAGACCATCCCCATTGCCTGGCCTTTCGCAGTTTGGGGTCTAGACATGGTGGGACCATTCAAGACAGCACGAGATGGCTTAACTCACTTACTTGTCGCACTAGACAAGTTCACCAAGTGGATAGAAGCGAAGCCAATCAAGAAGCTGAACGGCCCGACTGCCGTGACTTTCATCGCCGATATCACAATTCGGTACGGCATACCACACAACATGATCATTGACAACAGCACAAATTTCGCCAAAGGCGCCTTGGCCCGTTTTTGTGCAACACAGGGCATCTGACTGGACCTAGCATCCGTCGCCCATCCATAGTCAAACGGCCAGGTGGAGCAAGCAAACGGCCTCATCCTGTCCGGCATCAAACCCCGGCTGATCGAGCCTCTAGAGCGCTCGGCTGGCTGCTAGCTCGACGAGCTACCAGCCGTCCTTTGGAGTCTGCGCATGACTCCAAACAAGTCAACCGGCTTCACGCCTTTCTTCCTCGTCTACGGTGCCGAAGCCGTCATCCCAACGGACATAGAGTTCGACTCCCCACAAGTCACCATGTACACCGAGGAGGAAGCAGAAGAAGCACGACAAGACGTCGTCGATCTGCTGGAAGAGGGCCGGCTGTTTGCACTCAGCCGGTCCAGCATCTACCAGCAGAGCCTGCGCCGATACCACAACAGGAAGGTCAGGCCAAGATCTTTCCAAGAAGGCGACCTTGTGCTCCGGCTGATCCAGCGAACAGCCGGCCAGCACAAGCTGTTGGCGCCTTGGGAAGGCCCTTTCATCATCAGCAAAGTACTAGGCAACGACTCCTACTACCTGATTGACGCTCAGAAGCCCCGAGCACGCAAGAGGGACAACTCCGGCAAGGAGACAGAGCAGCCATGGAATGCAAATCTCCTCCGAGGATTTTACAGTTGATGCAGTATGTACCATGCTACCTTTTGTATTAAAATACCAAGACTTCGGGCCCCCCGAGACAAGCTCGGGGACTGCCCTCTTTTGTCTGTATGATAAAAATTATGCCTGCAAGTATGTTACTCCTTTTTTTGCCGTTTGGCACCGGGCTCAACAAGTCAACCCGGGGACTTGCCGCCTTCCACTATGAAATGCTTCCTGCAGTCGGACAAGTAGTGTGTAAACGCCTAAACCGTCTCCCGTCAGAAGCCGCAGCTCACAGAGCGACTGTATGGTGGGCAGAAGTAAGGAAGAATGGGCATTCGCATGAAAAATGGCTAAGGACTCAAAGCATAAAACATAGCTCAAGACGGCTTCCAGCCTTTTTGCAAACCGACTGTCTAGTAGTCGGATTGCCGCCTCCTATTCAACTTGCTCAAAAACTCTTAAAAACGGCTAAGTACTTGCCTTCCCAAAGTAGCCAAGCATTTGATCCAGCGGCAGTCTGCAGAGCGGCTGTCCGATTGGCAAGGCAGGCACTAAGAGAAAGCAGCAAAGGAAAAAAAGCCAAAAGAGCAATGAGCAAGAAAAGATAGAACTCGGATAAATATATTTACATAGCATAGGCCCTTGGCCGAATCTTTGAGCAGAAGTTCAAAGACTACTAAAGCAGATAAAATAAAGGTAAAGCGGCAGCTTAGGAAGAAGCTGACGGATTCGGAGGGTCGGACGAGGGGGCAGTGTCAGGCGTCGGGGCGGCCGGCTGGCTAGTCTCGGCTTGATCACCTCCGGCGGCAGTCGGGTCGGTCGCACGCGGCTCGTTGCTGGAGGCGCGGTCGAGCTGAGGCTGGCCGTCTGCTCTGTCTTCCGGTGCCTCCGTCTCGCCTCCGTCCTCCGCCTCGCCTTCCTCCTCGACGCTGGAGCCAATCACCTCCGCCGAGTCCTCGCCGTAGTCTGGGTTCATCCCAAACCACTCTGGCGGTACCTCCTCGTCGTCTTCAGACCGCTCGGGGACGAAGATGTTGGTTTCGGTGTACTCGATGATCGCCGCAGCACGCTTGACGAGGGCGTCTTCCACAGCTGCCAGCTCTGGCTGGGCCTTCGACCGAAGCGTGGCCAGCCAGTCTAGATCCAGCCCCGGATACCACGCCTTGACAAACTCCAAGGCCCAGCGCGCTCCAGCTCGGGCTGAAGAGCCCTTCCAGGCCTCAAGACGACCAGCCGCGACCTCTAGCCAGTCGGCCGTCAGGCTGGGGGTGCGCGGAGCCTGCATGTCCGGTCACAGGGCGGCAATCGCCTGGGCACCGACACGCTGAAGCCGACGCAGCATCCGGTGAGTCGGCCGAAGGCGAGCCTTGATGCTTAGGATGTGCTCGTCAAGGGTTCAGGGGGCGTCGACAGCGATCTCTGCGCCCTCCGCCCTCCGACCTTCATGATCAGCCTTGATGGCTTGGATGGCGGCCTGCGAGTGCCCAGGAAAGAAGTCTGCCAAGATGGAAGAAACGAAGAAGCAAGTCAAAAACCAGGAGTCGGCACAACTTATAATCGGCAGCTCAAAGAAAGAAAGTAAAGAAACTCACCATCAATGATGTCTTCAATCTCATGGAAGCCGGAGGCCAGCATCGCCTCCTTGTCAGACCAGGAGGAGCGCTCGCTTACGAACTCGGTCAGGAGGGCGGTCTCCGTCTCTTCCGCCTCCCTCCGCGTCTTCACAAGCAGCTCCTTCTGCTCTACCAATTGAGTGGCCATCAGATCGCGCTCCGTGGCGAGCTTGTTGCACTCCTCCCCTTTGGCGCGCAATGCGGAGCTGGCTTCGCTCAGCTGCTATTAAAGAGCAGCATTGTCTCCTGAAAAGAAGAAAGAAAGAAGGCGGTAAGTCATCAATAAAGAAGATCGCCGGGGAGATCCAGCCCGACTGCTCAGCAGTCGGCCCGAATCTCGGGGACTATAGCCCGCGGGTGCGCTAGCGCACCCTCGCAAAGAAGGAAAAAGACTTACTCCGGCTCTCCGATAGATCGGTGGTCCGCTTGCCCAGCTCTTCAACGTTATGGTTGAAGGCAGTGACGCGGAGATTGTGGTAATCCGGCGTCAAGCATTTCAGACAAAAAAATTAATACCCAGAGTTCATCAATTGGAGTTTCGGGCCGCCTGCTCAGCAGCCAGCCCGAAACTCGGGGACTACACCCAGTGGGTGCGCTGGCGCGCCCCCACAGAGAGGAACAAGGAAACAAGGACCAAAGAAAAAACATACCTGGACGGCTACCCGCGACGCCAGGTACGCCTTGGTGCAATTCTGGAGAGCGTCGCCCTCTACATGAAGCTTCGCCTGGACGTCCAGAAGCGCCTGGTTCAGCGGCCCTGTGCCGCCTCCTCGCACCCACCCAATGGGCACGACGCTCGTTGCTTCGGCGTCTGGGACCGCCGAGCTAGCGGTGCTGGCCTCCAGGGGGCGGGGTGCCGAAGTCGCCTTCTCTAGACGGCGGCGCGTCGGCGAGCCGACTTGGAGGAGTAACCTCGCCACGGCCTCGTCTTCGGTCGGCGGCACCGGAGGGTCCGCTGGCTGCTTGCCTTGTGCTCCCTCAGACGGCGGCGGTGGAGGCGGCGGCAGAACGATCACGTCCGCCGTAGAAGGGTCGCCCCTTCACTCTCCATGGCGGGGTTCTCGCCGCCGGCTTCCCTAATCTGCCCCGTGAACTCCGTAGGCGGCGGCGCAGAGTTCAACGGGGTGACGAACACCGCTGATTGGCGGCGTGCGGCCTCCTTAGCCTGACGCTTCGTCACGGCGGCGGCTTCAGCCTCCGCCAGTTTTTTCTTGGCGGAGGCCTCTGCCCTATCGGCCTCCGCCTTCTCCAGGCGAACGGCCTCTTCTTCGTTGCGCTTCTCCTGCGCATTCCGCTCTGTCGCCTCCCGGAGGTCAGCAGCGGGGTCAATCCGCCGAGTGGTGGCGAACGTCTCCGCTGACCCCATGACGGAGGCGGCGGTGAGCCTCTCAAGAGTGAGGGGAGCCCTGAAGCAAGGGGAGCAAGCAAAGACTCAGACAAAGCCACAAAGAAGAATAAAGCATTAAGACAGAATAATCACGCGGAGACCAATGGCGGCTTCTTCACTTCCTTATGGAAGCGGATGGTCTTCGCAGCCGCCTCGTCCCGCCGGGTCGCCGCAGCCGGACCCTTGGGCTTCTTCGGCCGACTGCCGAACAAGGTCGGCACGGCCATGCGCTTCTTCCCACTGCCTGGAGCCCCCGGTGCAGCAGAAGTACCCGCGCTAGGCTGGCCGGCTCCTGGCCGATGGCGGGGGGCGACTTCTCCCTTGGCATCGTCGTCAGGCCAGTCGGCGAAAGTGGCGGAAGGCCTGAAGTCGCCTGCTGCTCCTCCTGCTCCCTCGGCGTCGTCCTCCAGAGCTGCCGCCCCCAGATCGGGGTCGTCGACGTCACTCTCCGCCCGGTCGGCGAGGAACTCGCGGGCCGGCCCCAAGGTGCCGGCTGGCGGGTGGAGGAGGGGATTCTGACCAAAGCCGACTGGTCAAAACAAACTCGGCAAGAAAAAAGACAATCCAAAGAAAGAAAAGAAAGGTAACTCACCACAGGCGGGGGGTTGGCGCGGGAGTACGGCTCCTTGCCAAACCGCCAATCCTCCAGGAGCTTGCTGTGCGAGAGGTAGTTCACCATGAAGGCCACCTCCTCGTGAGGCATGTCCTTGGTGCGCATCCGACTCGGGTCGCGGTGCCCGCTCATCTGGCATATCATATGGGGGCGGCCTTGGAGCGGGAGAACTCGGCGTGCCATGAAGGCGGCCAGCAGGTCTGGACAAGTCAAGCCCTCCGACTGCGTCAGCACTCAGAGTCGCACGATGGCGCCGGCTCCCGCAGGCGTCAGCGACTTGGCCCGGTACGACCAGTTGGGTAGTCTCCCAGTCGGAGGGCCGGCTTCGAAAGCCGGCAGGTTGACCCAGTCGCCCCTCGCGGAGACGCTCCTGACGTAGAAGTACGATCTCTACCACATCTTCACTGACTTTATCAGCGAGATGGAGGGGAAGGGGTTGTTGGCCCCCGACCTTCGCACGGCAATAAAAGCGCCGCATTGAGCCGGCACGCCTGCAGCCTGGGTGCCGAGCTTGGAGAAGAAGAACTCCCCCCAGAGCTCGAGGGTGGGGAGGACTCCGAGGAAGCCTTCGCACAAGGCCATGAAGGCGGACAGCAGCACCACTATGTTGGGGGTGAGGTGGTGTGGCTGGAGGCCGTAGAACTCCAGGAAGGATCGGAAGAAACTGCTCGCCGGCAGCCCCAACCCGCGCAAGCAGTGCGAGCAAAAGATGACCCGCTCGCCCTCCTGCGGCGCGAGGGAAATCTCCCCCTTCGGTGCAAGACGCACCCGCACATGATCCTCGCGGGGGAGCCAACGAGTCCGGCGGAGGAACTCGACGTGGTCGTCATGAACTTCGGAACCGTCCCAGGTGCCGGAGCGCACCAGGGGAGGCGCGGCGGTAGAGGAAGAGCTCATCGCGAGCTGATCGCCGCGGTGTTCGTCGGAGCTTGGGCGCGCGGCGGAGCGAAGAAGAAGAAGGAGGAGAGCGAGGAGCAGTGAGAAGGAAGAGAGCAAGGAGTGGTGGGAAGGAGGAGCGTGCGTGCCCCCCTCTTTCCCCTACTTATAGCCTCGTGGGCTGCGAAGCCGAGGGGGCGGTCGTGGGGTTTACTGCGCCCACGGCCCCACGACCCCCGTGTTCCACGACAAAGTTACTGCACGCAGTAACTCCACGAGAATCCCAACCATAAGCCGGGGCCGCTGTAACACCCTCGATGCGACTATATCTCCTATGTGTCGAGGCACGACTTAGAGGCATAATCGCAATGAAGGCATATGTCGCGAGTTAGGCAATCTTCACAATATCCCATGTAATATAAATAACAAAGGGGAGATAACATAGTTGGCTTACACTCGCCACGTCAAACAAGTACATAAATAACATTACATCATCCAAACACTCATGGCCCGACTATGGTGCCAAAATAAAAGATAACCCAACAAGCGACACGGTCCCGATCACCCCAACTGGGCACCACTACTAATCATCAGGAAAGGAAACATAGTATTGTTGAGAGTCCTCGTCGAACTCCCACTTGAGCTCAAGCGTGTCACCTGGAGCGGAATCATCAGGCCCTGCATCTGGTGTAATAGTAATCTGTGAGCCACAGGGACTCAGCAATCTCGCACCCTCGCGATCAAGACTATTTAAGCTTATAGGAAAGGCAAGGTAAAATATGTGGGGCTGCAGCAAACGACTAGCATATGTGATGGCTAAACTGTTCGCAAAAGAGAGCGAGGAGAGGAGGCAAAGCGCGAGCGAGAAACTAGAGAGCAACCTGCGCAAACATTACTCCAACACCGTGTCCACTTCCCGGATTCCGCCGAGAAGAGGCCATCACGGTAACACACTCAGTTGATTCATTTTAATTAAGTTAAGGTTTAAGTTATCTACAACCGGACATTAACAAATTCCCATCTGCCCATAACCGCGGGCACGGCTTTCGAAAGTTCAAATCCCTGCAGGGGAGTCCCAACTTAGCCCATGACAAGCTCTCACGGTCAACGAAGGAATAGACCTCCTCCCGAGACGTTCCGATCAGACTCGGTATCCCGGTTCTTCAAGACAACTCCGACAATGGTAAAACAAGTCCAGCAACACCACCCGCTGTGCCGACAAATCCCGATAGGAGCTGCACATATCTCGTTCTCAGGGCACACCGGATAAGCTAAGCATACGGGAGCCAACGTAACCCAAGTTGCTAAGGGACGGCCCCGCACGGTGCTCTAGGTTGGACCAACACTCAGAGGAGCACTGGCCCGGGGGGGGGGGGGGGGGTTAAAATAAGATGACCCTTGAGTCCGCAAAACCCAAGGGAAAATGACAAATATCTAAATGGAGCAGCAGATCTGACAATTATCTCAAGTAGCCCTCTTATAACAGCATTTCGGGCATCAAGATGAACTCAAATGAAAATGATGCAATGGAATGAAATGATGTGCTCTCCGAGGCGAACATTTTGATATGCTATATGCCAAAAATGGAGCTATGGATGCAAAGTTATAGCATGAGGAAAAACGTAAAAAGTTAGGGTTTCGGGCGAGATTAGGTCAACCGAGATCCAGATCCAGATCCAGCCGGCACAGATCCCGAGGTTCGTCGGGGAAGGAGCTCGCCGGAGACGATGGATGCAGCGGCCGGAGGAGGAGGAACGGCGGCGGCGGGTGCCGGTGGCCGGGGCGATGAGGGGCGGAGGCGGCGGCCAGGCGAGGCGGCGTTTGTCGGCGCCGGCCTCGGTAGGCGCGGCGGGAGCGGGCGCCGGCGAGCGGCCGGGCAAGCGCCGGCGGAAGGAAGGCGGCGGCCGCGGCGGAGGTGCGGCGACCCGGGCATGGGGAAGAAGATCCCGGGCGGCGCGGGCGACGATAGGCCTCGGGGGCCCGATCCGGGCGTCCCGGGCCGAAGCGGCGGCGATGTGGGCGCGAGGCGGCGGCGAATGGGGGTGTGCCACGTGGCGGCGGTGGCGGAAGTCGGACACGTCCGGCGCCGGCGGACGTTGTCCGGCGCGCGGAGGAAGACGGAGGCTAGGGTTTCGGGGGAGAGATCCGAAATTTCGGGAGTGGGTCTTTAAATAGAGGTAGAGGGAGCTAGGAGTGTCCAAATGAGGTGCGGTTTTCGGCCACGCGATCGTGATCGAACGCTCTAGAAGATGGAGAGGGTTATGGTGGGTCTTGGGCCAACTTGGAGGGGTGTTGGGCTGCAACACACACGAGGCCTTTTCGGTCCCTCGGTTAACCGTTGGAGCATCAAACGAAGTCCAAATGGTACGAAACTTGACAGGCGGTCTACCGGTAGTAAACCAAGGCCGCTTGGCAAGTATCGGTCCAATCCGAAAATGTTTAATCCCCACACACGAAAGAAAGGTAAAATGACCACCGGAGGAGAACGGAGCGCTGGAATGCAAAATGGACAACGGGGAAAAAGCTCGAATGCATGAGATGAACACGTATGCAAATGCAAAGCACATGATGACATGATATGAGATGCATGACAAAGAGAACAACACACGGAGACAAAAACCCGAACCCAAGAAAATAAAATGACTTAAGGCCGGAAACGACAAGAGTTGGAATACATATTGGGAAAGTCATATCCGGGGTGTTACAGCCGCGGCGGATCCGCTCGGGCGCCGAGGCACGGTAGTGGCGGGTGAGGGAGTCCTGGACTAGGGGGTGTCCGGACAGCCGGACTATTAATGTCCACCGGACTATCAAGACTACGAAGATACAAGATTGAAGACTCTGCCCCGTGTCCGGACGGGACTTTCCTTGGCGTGGAAGGCAAGCTTGGCAATACGGATATGTAGATCTCCTACCATTGTAACCGACTCTGTGTAACCCTAGCCCTCTCCGGTATCTATATAAACCGGAGGGCTTTAGTCCGTAGGACAACATACAATCATACCATAGGCTAGCTTCTAGGGTTTAGCCTCCTTGATCTCGTGGTAGATCTACTCTTGTACTACCCATATCATCAATATCAATCAAGAAGGAGTAGGGTTTTACCTCCATCGAGAGGGCCCGAACCTGGGTAAAAAACATCGTGTCCCTTGTCTCCTGTTACCATCCGCCTAGACGCACAGTTCGGGACCCCCTACCCGAGATCCACCGGTTTTGACACCGACATTGGTGCTTTCATTGAGAGTTCCTCTGTGTCGTCACCGATAGAGCGGATGCCTCCCCCCGTCTTCAAAGACGATATTTTCGCCGGAGGGGCCTTGGCCGCCGGCCAAACTATCCGGCTTGGTGGTTTTCTCATGACCGCCTGTCCGGCCGCCGCTTCGACAATGACTTCTCAAGTCATCGAAAGCAATCTTCGCGTCAGCCCTAAAGCTGCCGAACAGTTAGATCCAATGGAGCTCTCGTCTGTTAACGAGCTCTTGGATCGCATCGCCGCCCTGGGAGTCGCTACGGACTACAACCAGATTGGGCTTAAAACCGATCTGAGAGAGATTAACTCTCCCCAGGCCACCCACCACGTCGCAGTGGTGGAAGAGCAATACGGCAATTCTTTGCCGGTGTTGAAAACAATTCGTGTCCGGATTCCCGAACCCTCCATGCCGGATTCCCGCGGAAGGACGGACTTCGATCGAGCATCGAACTTAAAATCATGCATCGCCCCGGACTTGCTGGATTGTCCCCAGCAAAACACACTTCCGAATTCGGAAACCCCTTGGCCTTTGAGCCTCAAGATGGGCAGGGATCCGGATTTTATTCCACCCACCCGCCCAGACATATGCGATCTATCTCTAATACGGCAAGAGCCTACAGAAACAGTACATCACTACTGGGCCAGATTCCTCCTGGTTATGGACAGGATAAAGGACTGACGAGAGGAAAATGCAATATCAATCTTCCGCAATAACTGCATGGACAAGGGAATACTAAACGCCATTGATCGTCGCAAAATTACGCGCTTTACCGATCTGGCGTCCATAGTATGAAAGTACTGTGCGATGGAGAGTTTCCGGAAAACCGAAAATCAATTTTGGGATAATCCGGCCCCAAACCCAGTCCGCAGTAAAAGGGCGCCTTACACTCAGGCCCCAGATGCAAAAATGAAAAAACAAAAACCCAGTCAGGGAAACGGAACCGTACTGGAGGGATGGCTCAATGGACCCTGTAAGCTTCATAATACAGAGGGAGCCGTCCCAACGCATAGCCTTCGAGCATGTTGGATATTACGGCAGGTGGCCAAAAGTGGCGAAGAGCTTCTAGCTCCGGGAAACCACTCCAACAATACCAGCACGGTATCAACAGTCTTCGAGACTTTCGCATCAAATAATATGCGAAAACGATCAATCCGCGAACTCGCCGAAGTCTACCAAGTAGCAACAGCAAATCCATGGAGCGACACAGCCATTACCTTCAATGGCAGCGACGAGCCTATATTCCGAACAACCAGAGCCCCAGCCGCACTGGTACTTAGTCCCATAGTGGACGGCTTTCGACTGACAAAAGTCCTCATGGACGGCGGCAGCGGACTAAACCTCATTTACGAGGAAACTCTGCGAAAAATGGAAATCGATTGGAGCCGTATTGAGCGAAGCAGCACAACCTTTAGAGGAATAATCCCTAGCCGGGAAGCGCGTTGCACAGGAAAAATCACACTCGATGTGGTGTTCGGCTCTCCGGACAATTACAGATCCGAAGAAGTCACATTCCAGGTGGCCTCGTTCAGCAGTGGATACCACGCCATATTAGGACGAGAGGCATTCACAATTTTTCAAGCAATACCTCATTATGGGTACATGAAGCTTAAAATGCCTGGGCCCAACGGAATAATCACTCTCGCTAGTGATCCGGACATAGCACTCCGCGCCGAAAACAAGACAGCCGCACTAGCCCTCGAGGCACTATCCGAAGCCTTAGCGGCAGAGGAACTCACCGCGCTGCGCTCTATGGTGAACAGGGACGATGTGATACTTGATAAAAGATCCAAGTCCACCTCCTTCAAACCAGCAGACGAGATAATAAAATTCCAGGTCCATCCAACGGACCCAACAAAGACGGCCTCCATTGGGGCACAGTTGAACCCCGAAATAGACGCCGCACTGCGCGAATTCCTTCGGGAAAATTGGGATATCTTCGCCTGGCATCCTTCAGACATGCCCGGAATCCCCCGCAGGTTGGCTGAACACAACCTCAACATCCTAAAAGGATTCAAGCCAGTCAAATAGGCTCTTCGACGATTTTCCGAGCCCAAAAGATAGGCAATGGGAGAAGAGCTAGCCAAACTATTGGAAGCCGGATTCATTAGAGATATCAAACATCTGGACTGGCTAGCAAATTTGGTGATGGTACCAAAGAAGGACAAATCCTGGCGCCTCTGTGTCGATTTTAAAGACCTAAATAAAGCTTGCCCAAAGGATCCCTTCCCTCTCCCCCGCATCGATCAAATCATCGATGCCACAGCAGGGCACGATTCGTTGTGCTTCCTGGACGCATACTCTGGCTATCATCAAATCAAGATGGCGGAAGCAGACCAAGCCGCAACGGCATTTATCATTCCATATGGACCATTCTGCTTCAACACGATGCCCTTCGGACTCAAAAACGCCAGCGCAACATATCAGCGCATGATTCAAACATGTCTGGCCACCCAGATCGGCAAAACAGTCAAGGCATACGTAGACGACGTAGTCGTCAAAACAAAACACGTCGAAACTTTAGTAGACGATTTGAGGCTCACATTCGACAACCTCAGAGCATATGACATCAAGCTGAATTCGGAAAAATGCGTGTTCGGCGTACCAGCCGGAAAACTGCTGGGCTTCATTGTATCCGGTAGAGGAATTGAAGCAAATCCAGCCAAAATCCGAGCTCTGTCACAGTTGGATATTCCAAAAGACCTCAAACAAATACAAAAATTAACAGGATGCGTGGCAGCATTAAGCTGCTTTATCTCCCGTTTAGGAGAAAAGGCGTTGCCCCTCTATCGCCTCCTCAGGCGCACCGAACACTTCGAGTGGACGGATGCTGCCACTACCGGACTCGAAGAAATAAAGGCCATACTGGCAAGAAATCCGGTCCTGGCTGCGCCCACTCTGGGCGAACCAATGTTGTTATACATCGCAGCAACACATCAAGTTGTAAGCGCAGTGCTCGTCGTCGAACGAGCGACAGAAGGGCATAAATTCCCTCTTCAAAAACCAGTGTATTATGTATCCACTGTGTTAACCCCCTGCAAATCCCGTTACCCGCACTATCAGAAGATAGCATATGCGGTATTCATGGCGTCTCGAAAGCTCCGGCACTACTTTCAAGAGTGCTCGATAACAGTGGCCTCTGAAGTACCACTCAATGACATTATAAATAACCGCGACGCAACGGGCAGGATAGCAAAATGGGCCATTGAGCTCTTACCATTCGACATCACTTATAAACCTCGACGAGCTATAAAGTCACAAGTTTTGGCCGACTTCGTCGCCGAATGGACTGAAGCCGAACTCCCTAAAGAGTACGACGCGTACTCCAATTGGACTATGCATTTCGACGGCTCCAAAATGTTGGCCGGACTGGGGGCTGGCGTCGTCCTGATGTCCCCCATCGGAGATACCGTCCAGTATGTACTTCAAATAATGTACACGGACTCCAACAATGCAGCCGAATACGAGGCCCTGTTACATGGTCTCCGGATGGCGGTCTCCATGGGCATTCAACGCCTAGAGGTGCACGGGGACTCAAACCTTGCAATATCCCAGATAAATGGAGACTTCGACGCCAAGGATCCGAAAATGGCAGCATATCGTAACGCTGTCCTAAAAATGTCAGCCCGGTTTGAAGGACTCGAATTCCATCACATAGCTCGAGATAATAACCAAGCGGCCGACGTCCTGGCACGCATCGGTGCTAAACGTGATACTGTCCCTCCAAATATCTTCCTGGAACGGCTCTTCAAGCCATCCGTACTATGGGAAGAGGAGCCCGGTAGCTACAAACCGGAGAAAACCGCACCAACTGGTGATTCGGCAGACAACATAACACCCTCCGCCCACGTCATAATGGCGGTAATCGCCGCGTGGACAGAACCTTTCCTAGCCTACTTACTTAGGCAGGAACTTCCCAAAGACCAAAATGAGGCCCGCTGCATAGTCCGGCGATCGAAGGCCTACAAGGTCCATGAGGGAGAACTTTATAAGAAAAGTACCACCGGAGTCCTTCAAAGGTGTATCTCCGAAGAAGAAGGGCGAAACCTCCTGGCTGAAATTCATGCCGGACTAGGCGGACACCATGCAGCAGCCCGGGCCCTTGTAGGAAAGACATTCCGTACAGGATTTTATTAGCCGACGGCTCGGGCAGACGCACAGGACTTGGTCCAGCGATGCGTTGGTTGTCAGCTCTTTGCTAATCAGAGCCATATGCCACCCACCGACCTCAAAACCATACCCATTACCTGGCCGTTCGCGGTCTGGGGGCTTGACATGGTTGGACCCCTTAAAGGGGGAACCCACAAGAAAAAGTACCTATTGGTCATGGTGGATAAATTCACCAAATGGATAGAGGCCAAACCGGTCAAAAGGGCAGAGTCCGGACCAGTGATAGACTTTATATCAGGGGTGATACACCGTTACGGAGTCCCCCACAGCATCATCACCGACAACGGCACGAACTTCACAGCCGACGAGGTTAAGTCATGGTGCAAAAATATGGGCATCAAGCTCGACTATGCATCAGTCTATCACCCTCAAACCAACGGTCAAGTGGAAAGAGCAAATGGTCTAATAATGAGCGGCATTAAACCCAGACTAGTGAGGTCACTCACCAAATCCGACACACAATGGGTCGAGGAGCTCGACTCCGTACTCTGGGGGCTGCGGACAACGCCTAACCGTACTACCGGATTCACACCATTCTTTATGGTATACGGCGCAAAGGCAGTCTTGCCCTGTGACATTATTCATGACTCACCTCGAGTGCGCATGTATGAGGAAAGAGAAGCCGAGCTTGATCGGCAGGACAGCTTGGACACATTGGAGGAAGAACGCGACGTCGCGAAGGCTCGTTCCGCATTCTATCAGCAGCAGGCCCGAAGATATCAAAGCAGAGAAGTACGGGCCAAGACTTACAACATTGGTGAACTAGTTCTACGCCTGCCGGACAAGAAAAAGGACAAGCTCAAGCCCAAATGGGAGGGTCCCTTCATCATCGATCAAGTACTGACCGGCGGAGCGTACCGTCTAAGAAATGCGTCGGATAACCGACTCGAGCCGAACCCATGGAACGCAGCCCGCCTCCGACGATTCTATGCCTAGCGCCGGATTAAGAGTTCGTCCCCTTCCCCCGTCCAAACTTTTACACTTCGGCTGTCTTTTGTTTCTCTTTTTTATCCTTTTTTATTTAAAAAAAAACCCTTCCGGGCCTATTTTTTGCATTCTTTGCATACGCATGATGTGCTATCTGCACTCATTATTCCTGGGGGCTTCTTTTACAGAAGCTCAAGTATACGCATGATGTGCTATCCGCACTCATTATTCCTGGGGGCTTCTTTTACAGAAGCCTAATTATACGGGTTTTATACCCATCACATGTGTCAAGCTTCCACATGTACCTTTTATTCGCCATTATATGCATCGATATGACTTAAGTTTTGGCCAAGCTGGGTTGCCTGGCTCCTGTGCTTACCCCTACGTTCCCGATTGTTCGGCTAGGAGGTAAAGGGAGCACCTCTGCAATTGTTACTGCCGGGTCAGCCAGATGTGTACCTCAGACTGGGTGAAGCCGAAAGCTAGCGTTCTTAAGGGAATATTCGGTCGGTGACTTAAAAGATGACTTTTTACCTATTTACCTATCTGCCCCCAGATGTTTTACTACTTTCTTTGCAGTCCGGACATGCACTTTAGGGCATGCCTCCCAGCGAAAGGAACCCTTAACGGAACTATTCTCCCTGGAAGATGTTTCTTACTAACCATGTAATATAACATAACTAGTTGGGCACTTGTCTGATAAAGCACTAATGACCCCTACGCCTGGTCTCCATGCATACCACGGTTGTTTCTTAACCAAAAAGGTATTCGGACACACTCCGGACTCTAGGGTCCCGAGGTTGAAGCGAAAAGGTCGGCAAAGACAAACGATCTACAATCTGGCTAGAAGGCATTTCACATGTCACTTTAAAGGATAACATACATTGTCAAATTTATTGATTGTATTCCTCCTCAATCCCGTCTAACAGGCTGTCTAATTTACAGTCCTGTTGGGAAAATTTAGCAGCCAACTCTACTTGGCTATACACTAAACTCACAGGGATCTCCTTCCCGTCGGGCCCCACCGGTCCAACTTCGGCCATATGGTTGGGATCTGCCCTCTTGTACCGCGTCTTCACCATGGCCCAAGCCTCCCTCGCACCTTGACAGCAAGCCGAAATCTTCCACAAACGGAAGCGCTGCCGCACTCCCTGCAGCTTCTCCGCAAGCTCCCCGAGGCTCTCGGGTAGGGTGAGGGCTGGCCATAAAGCCTGAACGACGCCGCTCATTGCCTGCCGAACTCGTTCGAGTAGTTGCAACAGTTCGGGAAGTTGATCACCCATTGATATGGGCATCTCCTCTGCAGGACGACCCGTGAGTATACCTACAAGACATATCATGTCAAAACGCTTCCTTGCCGGACTCTTCTTTTCAAAAGAGTTCGCTCAAGCACTTACTATAAATGCCGCGACGAAGCCGCTGGTTCTCCTTAACGGAGCCGGACAGCTCGGCCTGTACGCCTTTTAGCTCTTCTCCGAGCTTGGCGTTGGCATCTTGGAGCTTGTTCCTTTCCTGCTGAACTCTATTCAGCACACTCTCGCCGGCCTTTAGCTGGCGTAGCAATGCTTGCCTGTCCGGATCTTGTCCGGCGGTACCTGCAAATGTCATTATTAGACTCGCGCGCACGCCGCACAACGCTTATATTTATAAAAATGTGTTACCAGGAGGGGTCTTTCCGTCTCCTCCTGCGGCAGCAAGTGCGGCCTCAAGTTGGGCCTTGCAATCTTGCAGCTCCCGAGACAGCTGGGCGTTCTTCTCGTTAAGTGCCTGAAATTTACGATGATCCTTAAATCAGTTAGCATAACTAATTTAAGTCTCGAGGGCTACTGGTATATACAACCATTAAAATTTCCTTACCCGTATGTCTTTCACATACTGCTCCGTGGCTCTGGTAAAACCATTTTGAGCAGCACGGAGATGCGCGTCCCCTGCGTTAAAGGCGTCCAATGCCTCAGGGGAAAAGCACGCTTCTTGAAATACTGTCCGGTGGCGCCTATGGTTCATGGTGCTCTCCACCTCAGACTTGGTGGCGGACAGTCTGTCGGTATCCTCCGTTGGAGAAGGATCCGGCTCGCGTCTTGCGCTTGCCTCCCCCTCCAGGCCGGGCGCTGGGGCCTGGCCGGTGTTGGTCGGATTGGCAATTCCTGCGCTCGCAGTCCGGCGAGCGCTTTTTCTCCTACAGAAATCATGGGCACTTAGACGTTTTCTCGGAACGTTGCTCTAAAAATTCAAATACGAGCTATACCTTTGCGGTGACGTTTCCGTCCGTACTGCGCTCCTTTTCCGCCTGCTGGTTCGGACTGACCTCTGTTGGTCGGCCGCCGCGGGCTCGGCTTCCTGCCGTAAAGGCGCTTCCTGCAAAATACCATCGTTCGCGAAGGTCAAAAATGGGCAGGGATGAGATAATGGTGTCCGGACTTCGGTCGTAGTCACCTGGGAAGCCGGACTCAGTCCGGGGTAGTCCGCCGTAATGGCGACCGAAGCATTGTTTATGCTGAGCTGGTGATACACCCCGTCGATCAGCTCCACCTCAATATCCGGGTCCTCTTCGGAGGCCGGACCCAGGGATCCTTCTGGATCCTCGGGTTGCGGAGCAGGACTTACCATGTCCTCCACAATCCGGCGTAGACCCTGCGCCGAAGACATAATGTAAGAAGCTTAAACTTCGAAAGCATGGGCTGGGCCCTTCAAGGTGTTCACTTACCCATCCTCTGGGGTTGATCATGGAAAACCCATTCAAAGGGTTCGTTCGAAGGAAATCCTCCTTCTCCCCCTTGTACAGACTGGATAGGATCTTCACCAGATCCTCGGTCGAATCCGGCCCTTTGCGGCCATGCCGGGTAGCATCGTCTTCCCCGTTAAAATCCCACATGGGGTGGCCTCTGTATTGCAGTGGTTGTACCCCTCGCTTGATGCATGTCGCCATGACTCCGATCATGGTCAAGCCAGAATGAGCCATTAATCTTATCCGGCCCATCAAGTAATGGACGCTCTTGTCTTCCTCCAATCGGGGGCTCCGCGGGCGCCAGCTGAGGCGTTTCTTCAAGGGAGCAGCACTAAACTCCGGGAGGCCGATCCGGACTGGGTCTGGCAGCGGAGCGTCTTCTATATAAAACCATTCCGAGGGCCAGTCTTCGGACGCCCTCTTGGGAGTGCCGGATAGGTATCCGGTCCCGGCGATGCGCCATATTTCGGCGCCGCCCACTTGATATATGGACCCCTGGTAAGAACGGGGTACGAGGCAAAACATCCTCTTCCACAATGCGAAATGGGGCTCAATGCCCAGGAATAGCTCGCAAAGAGCTACGTAGCCCGCGATATGCAGCACAGAGGCGGGCGTAAGGTGGTGGAGCTGAAGTCCGTAGAACTTCAGGAGCCCGCGGAGGAACGGATGTATTGGAAATCTGAGTCCCCTCGTCAGATAAGGGACAAAACATACTCGCTCCCCCTTATTGGGGCTTGGAGTGTCCTCCGCCTGTCTCCCACCTTGATAAGTAACCAGTCCAGCCCGGACTGGGATCATAATGGCCGAAGGGAGGAATCCCCCCGTTTGGAGCTTCTCGAGCTCGTTGTGCGAAATAGAGCACCTCCTCCAACTCCCGGTGGTGGGCTGGGAGTGCGCGAAGAAGAGCTGTGGTGACGATCCATGGTGGAATGGATTTCTAGGTCAAAGGCGCTTCGGTGGAGTATTCGCGGGAGGAAGATGGTGTGGTTTAGATCTGAATTCTTGCCTCTTTTATAGGCGGTTGACTCGCACAATTGGGGGGTGAAATGCAAAAAACACCCTGGCTTTTCGCATTCGTGCGACGCGTGGAAGAGGGCCTTTATTTGGCGTAGAAGCCGAGGAACACAGTATTCAAGATGAAGCCGGACACTGTTCGGCAGGTACATGGAATTTGAAGGGAGAACCCACCTTGCAACGCCGAAGACTATAAACGCGCTGGACTTATCGTCATTGAAGCCTGGTTCGGGGGCTACTGAGGGAGTCCTGGACTAGGGGGTGTCCGGACAGCCGGACTATCAATGTCCGCCGGACTATCAAGACTACGAAGATACAAGATTGAAGACTCTGCCCCGTGTCCGGACGGGACTTTCCTTGGCGTGGAAGGCAAGCTTGGCAATACGGATATGTAGATCTCCTACCATTGTAACCGACTCTGTGTAACCCTAGCCCTCTCCGGTATCTATATAAACCGGAGGGCTTTAGTCTGTAGGACAACATACAATCATACCATAGGCTAGCTTCTAGGGTTTAGCCTCCTTGATCTCGTGGTAGATCTACTCTTGTACTACCCATATCATCAATATCAATCAAGCAGGAGTAGGGTTTTACCTCCATCGAGAGGGCCCGAACCTGGGTAAAAAACATCGTGTCCCTTGTCTCCTGTTACCATCCGCCTAGACGCACAGTTCGGGACCCCCTACCCGAGATCCGCCAGTTTTGACACCGACAGCGGGCCCCGCCTATGGGCCTGTCCCGTTGCACGCGTAGGTTGGCAGAATGGCCCAACCACGTGTCATCGCATGACAGGCCTAGAACGGGCGGCGGCCTTGAGGCTTAGCTAGCACACTACTAGGATCCCGCCGCGACGTTCGGAATATTGTGCGAGTCGGAATTGAGCGAATCCGAGTTGAGCAAGTCCGACTCCTTCTAGTCGGCCCGGCAGAAGTCCATCCAAGACCATGTGTTGAGCACCCGGAAGGAGAAACTGCTGAGGCTTCTCGGCCGATCGTCCGCGGCGCCTCATCAGCTTCGGGGACTACTGTCAGAGTAATGGGCCACGGGTAGGCCAACCCGAGCCCTAGAACCTTTCAAGACATTGGGGCAGGCTGCACCCCTCAAGGCCCCAGGACGAAGAGCCGCCTTCAAGAAGTCAATGGAAAGACGGCCGACTGACCACTCGCGACCGAGTCCCAGGGACGACCGCATGGTAAGCCGACTCCTGACTGGCGACTTCCGGAGAAGCCGGCTTTGGGGAGTCAGCCTGCGACTCCAACAAACCCCGTGACCTTATCAAGGGGGACGGGGCAGGAGAGTGGCTACAGTGAAGCCCACTCCCGCCCCTTACCAAGGGCGGGCATGGCCACAGCACGCTGTACCCCGGAAGATCTCCGTGCGGTGTGGCACTGTTGCCATGCCGGCCCTGACATCAGCACCGCAGGACCGAATCCTGCACCCACGACGGCTTGTCTGTACGGCTCAGAGGTAGCGGGTCCCACCAGTCGGTGAGACCCCAGGAGACGGCAAGAGGACCACCAGTCGGACCCGTCGGGAGTCGGCCCGGGGGAGTCGGCCGAGCCCTTCCCTGGGGCCCACGCACCATTAATCAAGATGTGATGGAGAGTGGCAATAGTGATCGCCCACCAGGCAACGGGGCTGTTGCCACGACCCCATGATCAAGCCCGCGTCATCGGAAGCACGACACAGTAATCAGCAGCCGGCAAGCCCCGCCCGCGGTGAACGCGGCCTGTCGGCTCCGTACCAGGCCAGTCGGCGGGGCCCGCCAGTCGGCGGGCCCCAGCGGTCGGCGGGGAAGACAGAGGCTAGAGGCGCCGACGGCTGGGCCCGCGTCCCGCCGGATTACCATTGTACCCCTGGGGGGTAGGCCTATATAAACCCCCCAGGGCACCCATGCAAAGGGTTGGAACCCATTAGCTCTAGGCCAGATAATATAGAAGGGAGAGAGCTAGCCTTGCCCTCTCCTACCTCCAAGAAACAGCTCAAGGAGCAACCGTGTAAACACTTTGCCATAGTGATCATGCGGAGACCCCGCAGAGCAGCAGTAGGGGTATTATCTCCCCGGAGAGCCCTGAAGCTGGGTAAGATTCGCCGGCGTGCATGCCTTCGCCTCATCCCGTTTCCAGGCACCGGCGACGTTCTACTCGCCCCCACCATGATAAGCCATCCTTTGGCATATGTCGCACCAAACCCCCAACACCGGGAGACTTGGAGTCCACGTAAGGGAAGCTTCAAGGAGGCCACGAGGTAGGGGGGCGCGCCCACCCCCCTGGGCGCGCCCTCCACCCTTGTGGGCCCCTCGTGGCCCCCCTAATGTACTTCTTCCGCCTATATATCTCCATATACCCTAAAAACATCCGAGAGCACAATAGATCGGGAGTTCCGCCGCCAGAAGCCTCCGTAGCCACCGAAAGCCAATCTAGACCCGTTCCGGCACCCTGCCGAAGGGGGAAATCCCTCTCCGGTGGCCATCTTCATCATCCCGGTGCTCTCCATGACGAGGAGGGAGTAGTTCACCCTAGGGGCTGAGGGTTTGTACCAGTAGCTATGTGTTTGATCTCTCTCTCTCTCTCTCTCTCTCTCTCTCGTGTTCTTGAGGTGATATGATCTTGATGTATCGCGAGCTTTGCTATCATATTTGGATCCATGAATCGGCCACTCCACAAAGCACACACGCCGGAGTAGCCACCATGTTTGTATTTGTATTTGTATTTGTATTTGTATTTATAATTACAATAATTATAATAATTACATTACACAATCGAACGGCGCATGCCTCCATGAATCGGCCGCTCCACAAAGCACACACGCCGGAGTAGCCACCATGTTTCTGTCATGCAGGAGCTCAAAAGTCGGGGATGGACCTGAGGGAGTCCTGTACTAAGGGGTCCTCGGACATCCGACCTATTGAATATGGGCCGGACTGATGGGCCGTGAAGATACAAAGACCGAAGACACTGCCCGTGTCCGGATGAGACTCTCCTTAGCGTGGAAGGCAAGCTTGGCGATCAAATATGAAGATTCTGATATCTGTAACCGACCTTATGTAACCCTAGATCCCTCATGTGTCTATATAAACCGGAGGGTGAAAGTGCTAGTGAATGGCTAGAGGGGGGGTGAATAGGCAATTTTTATGAAAGTCTTCTAAACAGGAAAGTTTTGAAGACAAACGATAGAAGTAAACCTATTACCACGCAGCGGAAGGTAGACTACACTAGGCAAACCTTAGTCAGGTAATCAAAGAAGTGAAAGCACAATGACTTATAGTAGCTAGGCAGTAAGGATCAGGTAGGAAGATATTGTGAAGCCAATCAGAACAAGCAGTCACTCAGTGAAGACAAAAGATAATGCAATCATGCAATGACTTCACAAGGACCAACAGTAAGTAAAGGAAGGGAAGGATGAAACCAGTGACTCATTGAAGATAATGATTTGTTGGACCAGTTCCAGTTGCTGTCACAGCTGTACATCTGGTTAGGGCGGCTAGGTATTTAAACCTGAGGACACACAGTCCCGGACACCCAGTCCTGAACACGCAGCTCAGAACCCTTAGTCCTCACCGTATTCCCCTTGAGCTAAGGTCACGCAGACCTCGCCCAATCACTCTGGTAAGTCTTCAAGGTAGACTCCCAAACCTTCACAGACTTCGTTCACCGGCGATCCACAATGACTCTTGGATGCTCAGAACGCGACGCCTAACCGGCTGGAGGATTCATAGTCCTCAAGTGTAATAAGTCTTCAGATCACACAGACAGGACGACTTAAGTGATGCCTAACACTCTTTGACTCTGGGTGGTTAGGACTTTATCCTCGCAAGGAATTCTCTCTCAAAGGCTTCGAGGTGGGTTGCTCTCAAACGACAACAGCCGTACTTTAACTCTGAGCAGCCAACCGTTTATGGTTGTAGGGGGTGGGCTATTTATAGCCACTAGGCAACCCGACCTGATTTGTCCGAAATGACCCTGGGTCACTAAGGAACTGACACGTGTTCCAACGGTCAGATTTTAAACACACACGGCAACTTTACTTGGGCTACAAGCAAAGCTGACTTGTCCAACTCTGGACAAGATTCGCTCTCATAGTCTTCACTCGAAGACATAGGATTTTGGTTAAGCATCACTTCAGTCATTCTGACTAGTTCTCTTGGACCCCACTTAACAGTACAGTGGTTCCTATGACTCAACAAAGAAGAAAAAGAACTACGAAAGATCTAAGTCTTCGAGCTCCATAGTCTTCATGCAATGTCTTCTCTTGTCATAGTCTTCAATGTGAATATCTTCACATACCACCTTTGACTTCAATGTCTTCATACATTTTTAGGGGTCATCTCTGGTAGGAAAACCGAATCAATGAGGGACTTCTACCTGTGTTATCCTGCAATTCTCACAAACACATTAGTCCCTCAACTAGGTTTGTCGTCAATACTCCAAAACCAACTAGGGTTGGCACTAGATGCACTTACAATCTCCCCCTTTTTGGTGATTGATGACAAACTAGTTGAAGTTTTCAACGGGGAATGTAATATGTGAAATTGTAAAGGATAAGGAATTGTCTTCATAAGTTGTAAGGGCTCCCCCTGAAGATGTGCATATAAGTAATTTGCTTTTGGAATGCAAATGCACATGGCAGGTTGTACTTGTGGAGATCCTCTTCAACTTATGATGACAACTCATCATGCATGAAAAGTATGTGAAGATAATGACATGCATAATTGAAAATGGACGTCTGCAAAATGATCTATGCGGAATTTATCGTCGCACATGCGGAATTTATCATCGCATCACAAAGTAGCAAACGAGTAGCAGATGACCATCGAGTTTAAGTGTTACAACTCAAAGAACCAAATGTATCAAAACGGGAGTTGTAAACACTAGGCAAAACATAAAGTAACCGCTCATGTGGACCCGCTTGAAGACTATCACACTCATATGCTTCTCCCCTTTTTGTCAGTAAGGACCAAAAAGGTTTGAAGACATAGAGCATCTACTCGTTCCCATGAGGAGTAGGTGAAGTAGCAAGGTCGTCGGTGTTGTTAGGCGGTGCAAATGAGCTCGGGGCAGTGTCGATGCGTGCTGAAGGAGGGGGTGGTGAAGTAGCATCGTCTTCGTCCTCGATCACTCTGGCATTCACAGTTGCCGCAGAGGAAGAGAACTCAGAGTCTTCAAGTGAGGGAGTTCGTCGCAGCACAGCCCTTCGGGGAGGTGTGGAGTCAAACTTGAAACGTTCAGAGAAGCCATCCTCTTGAAGATTATCCTCAGAGCACATAAGCGTCAGACCTTTCCATGTACACTGACAAGTTTCATGGGCAATAAAGACATTCTTGGTGGCAAGGTTGCGAATGCGGTTGACATCCACCAAGAGGCTGTGCATTTGGCGCTTCAGCCAGTCATGATGACTATCCTGTTTCTGATGAAGAGCAACCAGAAGCTCTCGGTCATTGAGAACACGAGATCGCTTCTTGGGCTGTTGGGCAATAGTGCTTTCAGTGGCTTCAGTGAGGGCACGATGAGGTGCGCGTGTAGTGCCAGCCAGAGGATAAACACGAGTGACTGCTTCAACTCTTTCAATGTTCTGAGAGAAACTTTGATGCTCCGCATTCTAAAGACTAAGAGGCTCCTTGGCAGGCTCTGGATAGAGGGCTTCAACGGACATATCCATGTCAGGCATAAAGATCCGATGATTGCGAGCAGAGGGCTGATATGAGATAGCTGAGTGGAGTTTGATTAGCCGCATTATCCATGGAGCGTAGAACTTCAAGCCAAAGAGATCAGATCCTGAAGCAGCAAGTTGGCGGATGAAGAAGTCTTGTGCATTGAAGCATTTGTCGTGAAGAATATAGAAGACCAAAGTCTTCATTGCACCTTCCAGCTTTGCATATGGGGAATGTCCTTTGATGGGCCAGAGAGTTCGCCTTAAAATGTGATAGATGGTCCTTGGCAGATACTCCAGGTCTTCAACAAGGAACTCCTTAGGATATGCAGCGTATTGTGGCAAAGGCTTCATCATACTGAGCATCTGACTCATGTTCGGTTCAGCCTTCTGAAAGATGCTCTCCATAGCTTCATTGTGAAGTTGACATCCAGGTTCATAGAGATCTCCAGGAGTGGGCAGACCAGTGAGCTCAATGATATCAAAGGCTTTGGCTTCGTGATGAACATTTCCTGTCATCCACTCAAGGACCCAAGTCTTTGGATCTCTGTTGTAACCACATATGTGAAGTGTGGCATAAAATTGGAGCAGCAACTCTTCGTTCCAGTGCTCTTGGTCGGTGACGAAAGGCAACAATCCAACCTCTTTAAAGCAGTCCAGAGCTTCTTCCAAGCAGAGCAGACCAGCTATTGCTTCGGTGTCAAGACACATATGTGGGAAGATGCGACCTTGATTGTACAGAATGCAGGAGTAATAGCTTCGCTGCGGATAGCTCCAGAACCGATCAGAAGATATTCGTTCCCTTGAGTAGGGGTTCTTGGAGCTATTGAAGAAGGTGTTGTCTGCTTTGAAGTTGTTGACATTGAAGGATCCAGGTGCTGATGCAGGACCTGGAAACCTGGGCAACCTTGGCATTGGCTTCTGTGCCTGAGGCCTATGCTCAATGTGATAGTCAAACTGAGGACCAGCAGCAGGCGCAGGAACAGAAGCAGTAGCATCATTGGCTTCGCTGACTTCTGGTTCTTGGGTTGGTGTAGGCTCCACATTTGCTTCAGCCATGACAGCGTCAGTGGCTTTACTGGTGTTGGTGGTGGCAGCCTCAAGATTTTCTACCTCCACTTGATGAGCTGGAGGGTCGGGCACAAACATGTTCTCCTCGAGAACAACTTCGTCAGTAGTTGGGGGAGTGGGGACACGTTCTTCTTCTTGGGTGTCATCGGCTGATGCAGCCGGAATGTCTTCAGCAGCTTTAGCTTCAGATTCGGAGACTGTAGGCCTTGGCCCTTTGCGAAGCCTGCGTAATGCTGGCGATGCCTTTGGAGATGGAGTTGGTTGGGCCTCAAAGTCATCTTCTTCTTCTTACCGGGGTGGTGTGACTTGTTGTTGTGGGTGATCAGCCCATGATGCATCCTGAGCAATTGGCGTCAGAGGACGACCAATGTTGATGAGTTTGCTGTGCGTAAGCACAGGCGATGATACCTGTTGGTGCTCGATATGAGGAAGAATTGCATCATCTTCAACATGGTCATGGTGACCAATGTCTTCAGCAGCAGTGGGATCAGCTGCTGGAAAGTCTTCAGCTTCATGAACCTCTGTGAAAGCAGGCTCATGGACAGTCAGTTGGCGCTCTTGATGTTCAGCGGCAGGGCGAACCATGGAGATGGGTTCAACAATTAAGGGCTCTGTGGGAGCAGCCCGTTCCTTCTTGGTCTTCCGCTTCTTCTTGGAGGGAGCGGCAGCAGAGGCTTCATGATGTTTCCTCTTTCTGGCTTCAGCCTCAGCAGTCCTTGTCTTCTTCAGTTCTGAAGCGGTAGACCTGGCTTTTGGCTTTGAGCCAGTCATGCTGGTTGGGAAGACAATGGGATGTGCTTCCTGCCTTGATGCGTCGGGTTCGGCCATAGCGGGCTTCTTCTTCTGCTGCTTTGCAGCCATCCTGGGGTCGATGCCAGGACGCCCAAGGGCCTTGCGCTTCTCAGCCTCATTGTAGGCTTGCACACACTTGTCAGCCAGGCTCTTCATGCGCTCACGAGAAACCTTGAGCTTCTTCACGCTTCTTGAGAAAGGCTTCTTTAAGCTCGTGCTGCATGATCTTGAAGTTCTTGACCTCTTGCACGCTGAGCTTGGCCATATGCTTCTTGAACTGAGCTTTCTCAAAGTCAATCTTCTGCTTCAGTTCAACGATGTCTTCAGGAGGTGCAGTAGCCAGTGGCTTCGCCCGTGAGATTTTTGGTGCTAAGGCAGGCTTTGAAGCTTTAGGCTGCTTCAGTTTCTTTGGCTTCAGCGCTGCAGGCGCTTCATCTGATTCAGCGTCATCTGCAGGCTCATCCACGGCTGTCCCTTGAACCACGATATGAGTGATGAGACCTTCCAGGTTGTAGAAGGGCCCAACAAGATTGGGTTCAGCTTCGCGGGTCCCATCGGCACGGGGAGCAGAGGGGCCGTGGTTGAAGTCTAATCCCAAAGACTTCTTGTTCTGCTTCACTGAATTCTGGGCAAACTGGAAGTTGCGCTCGAACGGATTGTCGTCACGTCACCATAGCAGTGACGATGGATCAACATCCGCAGGCTGTGGTCCACGGACCATGCAGGGATAGAAGCCTTATTCAATGGCTTCATCTCTGGACCTGGGTTGAAATTTTTTGTATAGGATGTCCCCCCATGGTCGCTTGATGGCATTCTTTTCAGCATATTCCTTTGTCACAAATCTATACTTGAACCACTGTTCTGCCCAATATCGTCGAATCCATTGGATTCGTGTCTTGCGCTGATTGTAATCCTCTTCTGGATCTGTCTTGTACAATTCTGAGAGGTCATCGGGCAGATCTCTTGATGTCTCACCTCGACGCTTTCTGCCACCCTTCCTTGTTGATTTCTCTGCAGCCATGAACTTTAAACTGAATGGCTTCAATACGTTCAAAGGCTTCAAGGGCTTTCGCTTGCTGGACAAGCAGGAACTGGCTTTAGGAGAATTTATGTGATGCTGTAAGAATTCTGCAAATGAATGCAGACTATGAGAACCAAGGGATTCTCCCACGGACATGTACCTGTGACAGCATTAAGGTGCGAGGGAAGGGGAAGAGGTCATATGCATTCTCAGAAGATTTTGAAGATAAATTAGTTTAGAAGACATTGACCTCATCGTGCGAAGACATTCACTCATAGATAAGGAGTTGGTTCCAGATTTGTACGAATCCACAGATCAGTACAAGTGAGGAATCTAACTACTTCGTGAAGCATAAGTGAACATACTAGGCATAATATGAGATGCAGTATGAAGTGGATCCAACTTGTGTGAATAGAAACTGCTTGTGGTAGAAAGTGACGAATCTATAGGATCAAAGGGGCCGTAAAAAGGGAGTTTTATTTACCACACAAGAAACTGCTAGACGGAGTGGAAGAGGAGGCCGAGCAGTTCGATCGTCCGTGCCCTAACTTGGCGACGGAGGACACCTACGGCGACGGCGGAGAAGACGAAGTCCGCGGTCGGCATGAAGACGGCGTCGGAGAGGTTGCGGCAGCTAAGCGCTTCGTCGCCGGCGTCGTCGAGGGCTAGCGGTGGCGCTAGGGTTCGTGCGAGAGTGGAAGAAGGATAATGACTGAGGTGAGGCGTGTATTTATAGGGACAGGGACGACTCAGTGTTATTACACAGGTGCCCCTAGCAATTCACATCTGAGGAACACGTAGCCATCATGCAGCATATCAGAGGTTGTTCCACGTTCCCACGCACGCCTGGATTGTCGGGTGGTCGTTCCCACTTCTTCGGGTTTCAGGTGAAGGAATTAGCATTGAAAACGGACTTAATGTTTGTCTCTGTATCTTCCGCTCACAAGGACGCAGAGAAGACATTCGACAGTTTCAATACAATGCATATGATTTGGAGAGATAGAGTTTGAGATAGAAATCATAGAGAGGTTAGGGTCCGATCACATTCACTTAGTTCAAAAGATTCAACAAGAAGACATAGCTATAAGTGAATGCTGTAGAGGACAGAACACTAGTATATATATATATATGATCAACATAATGAAGAAAATCATGAAGACATGTTGAGATTGAAGTCAAACCAAATGTGAAGACATAGCAAATGTAATGCCATGAGTGAAATACTTCAAACAGAACATTTGGTGGTGGCGTTACCCACCGTATAGGAAGTATTAGACCCGGATACGGCGCACAATTGTCGTGGCGCTCCGAAGTCAAATTCCTCATTAATGTATTCACACTTAGAATGTATGTCTTCATTGATTGAAGATATACTTTAATTCGTGTGTTGCACATCTAAGTCATCAATACGCATAAGTGTTAGGATGTGTGCCTGATCACAGGACATTTGAGGATTCCAAGATATTTAGCTCACACCGTAACTTGCAAAATCTCTTCTCATCCAAGGGCTTGGTGAAGATATCTGCCAATTGCTCTTCAGTGTTGACGTGTATGATATCAATATCTTCACAATATGATCTCTGAGAAAGTGATGACGGATCTCAATATGCTTTGTCTTCGAGTGCTGAACTGGGTTGTTGGCAATCTTGATGGCGCTTTCGTTGTCGCAGTAGAGTGGTACTTGCTTCAGATGAATGCCATAGTCTTTGAGTGTTTGCTTCATCCACAGAAGCTGAGCGCAGCAAGATCCAGCAGCAATGTATTCAGATTCAACAGTGGAGAGAGATACACAGTTCTGCTTCTTTGAAGACCAACATACAAGTGATCGTCCTAGAAAATCACATGTGCCTGATGTAGACTTGCGATCCACCTTGTCATCAGCATAATTAGCATCTGAGAATCCAACCAGATCAAATTCTGCGCCCTTTGGATACCATAATCCTAGAGTTGGTGTGTAAGCCAAATATCGAAGAATTCGCTTCACAGCTAAGTGATGCAATTCCTTTGGTGCCGCTTGGAATCGAGCACACATGCAAACACTAAGCATAATATCTAGCCTAGATGCACATAGATAAAGTAAAGAACCAATCATGGAGCGGTATATCTTTTGATTAAACTCTTTACCATTGTCGTCGGGACCCAGATGATGTTTGGCTGGCATTGGCGCCGTGAAGCCTTTGCAGTCTTGCATACCGAACTTCTTCAGGCAATCTTTGAGATACTTCTCTTGAGATATAAAGATGCCGTTGCGTTGCTGTCGTATTTGAAGACCAAGGAAGAACTTCAGCTCTCCCATCATGGACATCTGATATTGCTCTTGCATCATATATCCAAACTCTTCACTGTATTTCTGATTGGTTCAGCTGAAGATAATGTCATCCACATATATTTGGCACACAAACAGCTCACCATCATATGTCTTCGTGAAGGGAGTGGGGTCGAGGGAACCAGGTGTGAAGCCTTTGCTCTTCAGGAAGTATTTGAGTGTGTCATACCAAGCCCGAGGGGCTTGTTTGAGGCCATACAGTGCCTTGTTGAGCTTGTATACCATGTCAGGATGTTTTGGATCTTCAAAGCCAGGCGGTTGTGCAACATACACTTCTTCTTCAATCTTGCCATTGAGAAAGGCGCTCTTCACATCCATTTGATATAGAAGTATGTTATGATGATTTGCATAGGCCAACAGTATGCGTATGGCTTCAAGTCGAGCCACAGGAGCAAATGTTTCATCGAAGTCAATCCCTTCAACTTGAGTATATCCTTGAGCAATGAGACGAGCTTTGTTTCTGACAACTTGACCATGCTCATCTTGCTTCTTGTGATATATTTTTGGTGCCTATTATATTGTGCTTCCGAGGATCAGGATGCTTAACCAGTTCCCATAAATTATTTAGATCAAACTGTTGAAGCTCTTCTTGCATAGCTTGAATCCATTCAGGTTCCATGAAGGCTTCTTCAACTTTCTTGGGTTCTATTATTGAGACGAATGCGAAGTGCCCACAGAAATTTGCTAGCTGTGTTGCCCTTGAACGAGTGAGTGGACCGGGTGCATTGATGCTATCAATTATTCTCTCAATCTGCACTTCATTGGCAACACGAGGATGTATAGGGCGAAGATTTTGCTCTTGCTGATCATTGTCATTATTAGAGGGATTGTCTTTAGGCTGGGCATTGTCTTTAGGTTGATCAGGTGCGGAGATGATAAGTTCCTCTTCAGGTTGAGCTTCAGAAGGTATGATTTCTCCAGTTCCCATAAGTTTGATTGATTCACTGGATGGAACTTCATCTAGCACATTTGGCAAGTGCTCTCTTTGTGAGCCGCTAGTCTCATCGAACCGCACATCCACTATTTCAACCACTTTATAATGAAAGAGATTGAAGACTCTGTAGGAGTGCGAATCCTTTCCATATCCAAGCATAAAACCCTCATGTGCTTTTGGTGCAAATTTTGAAGTGTGATGTGGATCCTTGATCCAGCACCTGGCGCCAAATACTCTAAAGTAACTGACATTTGGCTTCTTGCCAGTAAGGAGCTCATAAGATGTCTTGTTCAGAAGCTTGTGAAGATAAACACGGTTGATTGTATGGCATGCAGTATCAATGGCTTCAGGCCAGAATTTTCTTGGAGTCTTGTATTCATCAAGCATTGTTCGGGCCATCTCAATGAGTGTTCTGTTCTTGCGTTCGACGACGCCATTCTGCTGTGGCGTGTACGGAGCTGAGAATTCATGTGTGATGCCCAAAGTATCAAGATATGTATCAAGGCCAGTGTTCTTGAATTCAGTGCCATTGTCACTTCTGATGTGCTTTATCTTGGCGCCATAGTTGTTCATTGCTCGATTGGCGAAGCGTCTGAAGACATCCTGCACTTCAGTCTTGTAGAGGATTATATGCACCCAAGTATATCTAGAATAATCATCAACAATGACAAAGCCATAGAGACAAGCAGTAGTAGTAAGAGTTGAGTAATGAGTGGGACCGAAAAGATCCATGTGGAGCAGTTCGAAGGGTCGAGTCGTTGTCATGATTGTCTTCGAGGGATGCTTGGCCCTCGTCATCTTTCCTGTTTCACAGGCACCGCATAAGTGATCTTTCTTGAACTTGACGCCCTCGATGCCTATGACATGCTTCTTCTTTGCAAGGGTGTGCAGGTTCCTCATGCCAGCATGCCCTAGCCTCCGATGCCAGAGCCAGCATTCTGAAGCTTTTGCTAGAAGACATACGGCAAGCTGTGGTCCTGCTGAGAAATCTACCACGTACAAATCATCTTTCCGATACCCTTCAAACACTAGAGACTTGTCAGATTCCATTAGAACAAGGCAACGATATTTTCCAAACATCACAATCATGTTTAAATCGCAAAGCATTGAGACAGACATTAAGTTGAAGCCAAGGGATTCAACAAGCATGACTTTATCCATGTGTTGATCCTTTGAGATTGCAACTCTACCTAGACCCAATACCTTACTTTTACCAGTGTCAGCAAATGTGATGTGACTTTTGTCGGATGGACGTAAGGTTGAGTCCATAAGAAGGCTTCTCTTGCCAGTCATGTGATTGGTACACCCACTATCAATAATCCATTCTGAAGCCGCTGGTGTCGTACCCTACAGTGCAGTTAGGGGGATAGGCTTCACGAAGAGAATTGTGAAGCAAAAACATTTGACGAACCAGTGGGTTATGAAAGCTTAGATCGAGATTTGGACTGATAGGGCGAGGAACAAAGCACATAATAAGACCATTTTGGGCATTTGATCTTGCGCCCTACAAGATGTTTAAGGTCCCCAGCAATAGCGTTAGACGATTTTGGTTTTCTGCTGGAGACCTTTCCCTGCAAAAGAGAGTTAAGCTTTCTTAGCCACCCACATCTTCAAGGGTGGCTTTGAAGCAATGAGTCTAAGTGCAGCATCTGAGAACTTTGGCTTTCGAGCCCTAGCAAAAAGTCTTGCAGGTGGACAATAGTACTCATAAGAATAAGCAGAATAGTTCTTGGTCTTATGAACATGGCGGTTTGATGAACCCCGCTCATATTCATAGGCCTGAGTATGGCTTCCCTGCAAAACATTTGCGTTAGTGCGACTCCGGTGAGTCCTCTGTCTGTATGAAGCCTTTGGACCATATGAAGCCTGTGGTCTGGGGTTTGTCTTCTTCACTTGTGGTGTCATGATGACATTCACAGGAAGATTCTCCAAACACCTTTTTGGCACCCAGATCTTCTTCATAGGCGGTCCATTCCCGCAGTTAGTACCAATATACCTGGCAAACACTTCACCATTCTGATTCTTAAACAGTTTGTAGTTTGCATCAAAGGATTCATCAATAACAATGGGATTAGCACAAGTGAAGCCAGATAGAGTGGATGGATCCACTGAAGGTTCCTTTGCAACAACCCATGTGGTTTTGGGGTACTGCTCAGGTTTCCAGTAAGAGCCATCGGCATTCATTTTCCTTTCGAACCCAACACCCTCTTTCCTAGGGTTTCGGTTCAGGATCTGCCTTTTGAGGACATCACATAGTGTTTGATGCCCTTTCAGACTTTTGTACATCCCTGTTTCAAGCAGTGTCTTCAACCTAGCATTCTCATCAGCAATGGCAGTGGTATCCTCAGCAGAGGGGTTAGTTACCACATCAATAGGTGAAGATATTGCAACAGTAGCAGCAGTAGAACATTCAGCAACAGAAGTAGCGTTATCACGCCCAATGCATTTAAGACATGGTGGTTCAAATCCTTCCTGAGCTGAACTGATCTGTTTGGCACGAAGTGACTCGTTTTCCTTTTGAAGATCTTCATGAGCCGCTCTCAATTTCTCAAGGTCTTGCTTCCTTTGAAGATAATCGTAGGACAGCCTTTCATGAGTTGTTGAGAGCGTTTCATGACGACTTTCAAGTTCCTCATACTTAACGTGAAGATTTTTTATGTCTTCAATTAAGGACTGAGATCGAGTCATTTCAGCGTCTAACAGATCATCGCTTTTGTCTAACAGTTTTTGAATGTGTTCCATAGCTTTCTGTTGTTCAGTTGCAATTTTAGCAAGTGTTTTGTAGCTAGGTTTGGAATCACAATCAGATTCATCGTCACTGGATGTTTGATAGTGAGTAGTGCGTGTGTTTACCTTGGCACCACGTACCATGAAGCAGTAGGAAGGAGCGGAGTAGTCCTTGTCATTTGCATCGGTGTCGGTGATAAAGTCATTGTCTTCAGTGTTGAAGATGGACTTGGCAACGTATGCTGTAGCCAGACTCGCAACGCCAGAATCGGACTCCTCCTCAGACTCCACCTCCGCCTCCTCAGAAGCAGACTCCTCCTCAGAATCCATTTCCTTGCCAACAAACGCACGTGCCTTGCCAGATGAGCTCTTCTTGTGTGATGAAGACTTTGAGGAAGACTTGGAAGAAGACTTTGAGTATTTCTTCTTCTTCTTGTCGTCAGAGTCATACTCCTTGCTCTTCTTCTTCTTCTTGTTCTCATTGTCCCACTGTGGACACTCAGAGATGTAGTGGCCAGGCTTCTTGCACTTGTGACATGTTCTCTTCTTGTAGTCATGAGCAGAAACTTCATCATTCCTTGAGCTTGATCGTGAAGACTTTCTGAACCCTTTCTTCTTGGTGAATTTTTGGAACTTCTTCACAAGCATAGCAAGCTCCTTTCCAATGTCTTCAGGATCATCAGAACTGTTGTCAGATTCTTCTTCGGATAAGGAGACAGCTTTTGCCTTCAAGGCACGAGTTCGCCCATAGCCGGGACCGTAGATGTCTCTTTTCTCAGAAAGCTGAAACTCGTGTGTGTTGAGCCTCTCAAGTATGTCAGACGGATCGAGTGTCTTGAAATCAGGGCGTTCTTGAATCATCAGGGCTAGGGTGTCAAACAAACTGTCAAGTGATCTCAGGAGTGTCTTGACGACTTCATGCTTGGTGATCTCAGTGGCGCCGAGGGATTGAAGCTCATTTGTGATGTCAGTGAGTCAATCAAATGTGAGCTGGACATTCTCATTGTAATTTCTCTTGAAGCGGTTGAAGAGGTTGCGAAGGACACTGATTCTCTGATCTCTCTGGGTGGAGACGCCTTCGTTGACCTTGGAGAGCCAGTCCCAGACTAGCTTGGAAGTCTCCAACGCACTCACACGGCCATACTGTCCTTTGGTCAGATGACCGCATATGATATTCTTGGCAGTAGAGTCCAGTTGAACGAACTTCTTGACATCAGCAGCAGTGACACCTTCTCCAGCCTTGGAAACGCCGTTCTTGATGACATACCATAGGTCGACATCAATGGCTTCAAGATGCATGCGCATCTTATTCTTCCAGTAGGGATATTCAGTTCCATCGAAGACGGGGCACGCAGCGGAGACTTTAATTATCCCTGCAGTCAACATAGTTAAAACTCCAGGTGGTTAAACCGAATCACACAGAACAAGGGAGTACCTTGCTTTGATACCAATTGAAAGTGCTAGTGATCGACTAGAGGGGGTGAATAGGCAATTTTTATGAAAGTCTTCTAAACAGGAAAGTTTTGAAGACAAATGATAGAAGTAAACCTATTACCACGCAGCGGAAGGTAGACTACACTAGGCAAACCTTAGTCAGGTAATCAAAGAAGTGAAAGCACAATGACTTATAGTAGCTAGGCAGTAAGGATCAGGTAGGAAGATATTGTGAAGACAATCAGAACAAGCAGTCACTCAGTGAAGACAAAAGATAATGCAATCATGCAATGACTTCACAAGGACCAACAATAAGTAAAGGAAGGGAAGGATGAAACCAGTGACTCGTTGAAGACAATGATTTGTTGGACCAGTTCCAGTTGCTGTGACAACTGTACGTCTGGTTAGGGCGGCTAGGTATTTAAACCTGAGGACACACAGTCCCGGACACGCAGCTCAGAACCCTTAGTCCTCACCATATTCCCCTTGAGCTAAGGTCACGCAGACCTTGCCCAATCACTCTGGTAAGTCTTCAAGGTAGACTCCCAAACCTTCATAGACTTCATTCACCGGCGATCCACAATGACTCTTGGATGCTCAGAACGTGATGCCTAACCGGCTGGAGGATTCACAGTCCTCAAGTGTAATAAGTCTTCAGATCACACAGACAGGACGACTTAAGTGATGCCTAACACTCTTTGGCTCTGGGTGGTTAGGACTTTATCCTCGCAAGGAATTCTCTCTCAAAGGCTTCGAGGTGGGTTTCTCTCAAACGACAACAGCCGTACTTTAACTCTGAGCAGCCAACCGTTTATGGTTGTAGGGGTGGGCTATTTATAGCCACTAGGCAACCCGACCTGATTTGTCCGAAATAACCCTGGGTCACTAAGGAACTGACACGTGTTCCAACGGTCAGATTTTAAACACACACGGCAACTTTACTTGGGCTACAAGCAAAGCTGACTTGTCCAACTTTGGACAAGATTCTCTCTCATAGTCTTCACTCGAAGACATAGGATTTTGGTTAAGCATCACTTCAGTCATTCTGACTGGTTCTCTTGGACCCCACTTAACAGTACAGTGGTTCCTATGACTCAACAAAGAAGAAAAAGAACTACGAAAGATCTAAGTCTTCGAGCTCCATAGTCTTCATGCAATGTCTTCTCTTGTCATAGTCTTCAATGTGAATATCTTCACATACCACCTTTGACTTTAATGTCTTCATACATTTTTAGGGGTCATCTCTGGTAGGAAAACCGAATCAATGAGGGACTTCTACCTGTGTTATCCTGCAATTCTCACAAACACATTAGTCCCTCAACTAGGTTTGTCGTCAATACTCCAAAACCATTTAGGGGTGGCACTAGATGCACTTACAGAGGGCTAGGTCCGTAGACACATCCTCATAATCATAGTCAGACAGGCTAGACTTTTAGGGTTTAGCCATTACATTCTCGTGGTAGATCAACTCTTGTAATACTCATATTCATCAAGATCAATCAAGCAGAAAGTAGGGTATTACCTCCATAGAGAGGGCCCGAACCTAGGTAAACATTGTGTCCCCTGTCTTCTGTTACCATCGACCTTAGACGCACAATTCGGACCCCCTACCCGAAATCCGTCGGTTTTGACACCGACAGGACCACCTTGCTAGGCGCCATAGGAAAACACGAATCATGCTTGGTACTTTGGTGCGTCAAAGTAAGAACAAAAATAACTAATAAGTTCTTGCTGAAGAAAAGTCAAGCGTTCGAGATGGGTCACTGGCCCATGAAGCTTGACTTGTGCATTTGCTTGAGGACGGGCACGACTATGTCTCACTTATAGAGAGACCTAGTGTACACTCACGTAAAGGATGCACCGGTGGGCCGACCCAGTATTCTCCAGGCATAAGTAATGTCCGGCCCAACTTACAGGTTTGTTCCTTTTTTAATGTTTTTCATTCATTCATTTTTTACTTTATATTTTTGGATATTATATACATATATTGCAAAATTTATTTCACTTCAACAAAATTAAAATTTAGAATTTGAAAAAAAAATTGCGGGAAAGAATTTGAAAAAGTTAACGTTGTGTAAATTTTTATAAGCATAACTAACAAAAATATTGATAGATTTTGGAAAGAAAATATGTATGTAACATTTAAGATTTAACAAATGTTCACACATTTCAAAATATGTACACGGAATTTTCAAGAAAAATATGTTTATACATGTACAAAAAATATTTGTGTAGTTCAAAAACAATGTTTTTTAACATTGTTCAAAAATAATGTTAAATGTGTACAAAACATGTTCCACATGCATAAGAAAAATGTACAAGCTGTACGAGAAAAAGTAAAAATCAAAACATATACTCCCTCCATTCCTAAATGTAAGTCTTCTTTAGAGATTCAACTATAAACTACATACGGATGTATATAAACATATTTGAGAGTGTAGATTCACTCACTTTGCTCCGTATGTAGTCCATAGTGGAATATCTAAAATGACTTATATTTAGGAACAGATGGAGTATTTGAAAAAGAAAAATCTACCAAAACAATATAAAATATGTATGGAAAAATAGGCATCAAAACATATACTTGAGAAAATGTAAATCATGTACATGAAAAATGTGTAAAATGTATTAAAAATATTAAATATTATAAAAATATTTCAGATATATAATAAAAATGCACAATGTGTATGAAAAAGTAAAACATCGAAATATATATTTGAAAAAATGTTAATCATGTATATTAAAAACATTAAATCTGCATAAGAAAAATATTTTAGATGTATACCAAATATTTACAATGTGTACAAAAACAATAGACAACAAAAAACATTTAAAAAGAATAATAATCATGTATTTAGAAAATGTGAAACATGTATTTAAAATGTTTTGATGTATAAGGAAAATGTGTAAGATTCTTTTTTGAGAAAGAACCATTGAAAACCAGTGCAAAGAACGGAAACAGTGAAACATAAAAAAAGAGCTTTGATGTAAAGTGGTCTACGTAACTTACGAAAAGGCTGAGCTGGCCAGATTTTGGTTG
The DNA here is from genome assembly GCA_963921465.1 of Triticum timopheevii. Taxonomy (NCBI): domain Eukaryota; kingdom Viridiplantae; phylum Streptophyta; class Magnoliopsida; order Poales; family Poaceae; genus Triticum; species Triticum timopheevii. Next base: position 588,053,957 of record OY997273.1, on the reverse strand, counting down.
GGAGGGAAAATAAGCTCAGGCCCACCCATTGAAAATCAGGGGATGATTAGTGGGAGCAACTAGTTAACAAGCGCTTCTTTGAAAGCCTCGTAACGATCAGCGTCATTTGACGTGCTCTCAATCATTTGCCACATGTCGCGCTCTTCACACTTCCTTCGGGTTTTTGTTTATTTATTTATTTTTCCGCACGCGTTTTCGACTTTTTAAACGATTTTTTTAGGTTTTTTCGACGTTTTGGTTTTTCCCCGGTCTTTCTTAGCTTTTCAATAGAAAATTTTGGAAACTATTTCTTACGCGCGAAGAAAACGCATTTTTTTCTTTCGCGAAAGTCACGGTTTTTCCCGCGAGAGGCACGCTTATGCTTTAGCGAGAGTCACGGCCGTGCCTTTCGGAAACGGAAAAAACGCGTTTTCTATTTTTTTCTTTCGCGAGTTTTGCTTTCGCGAGAGGCACGGTTGTGCTTTCGCGAGAGTCACAACCGTGCCTTTCGAAAAGGGAAAAACAAAACGCGTTTTTTGTTTTTTTTCTTTCGCGAGAGTCATGGTTTTGCTTCCGCAAGAGGCACGGTTGTGCTTTCGCGAGAGTCACGGCCGTGTCTCTCAAAAAGGGAAAAAAATACGTGTTTTTTGTTTTTTTTTCTTTCGTGAGAGTCACGGTTTTGCTTCTACGAGAGGCACGGTTGTGCTTTCACGAGAGTCACGACCATGCCCTTCGTAAACAAAAAAAAACACGTTTTCTGTTTTTTTTCCTTTCACGAGTCACGGTTTTGCTTCCACGAGAGGCACGGGTGTGATTTCACGAGAGGCACGGGGGTGCCTCTTTCAGAAAGGGAAAAAACCGTGCTCCTGGTTCGGTTCTTTCGCCTGGTTTTTGTTATGAAAAAAAACATTCGTCAAAATCTATTAACACGGGATCTAGTTTTGAAGATCTCGACGTGAGGAATCCAATGACGAAAACGGTTCGAGATTTGGACGCACGGTTTAAAAGATAAAGTGTTTTGAATAAATGAATCTACGAAAAAAAGAGAAAACTCTCCGGTTGCGACAAGTGGCGCGCTGCTTGTCGTAACCAGGAAAGTGCAGTGTTCTTTACAACGAGTACTCCTTAATTAGTGATTTCAATGATTAGTTGAGGAAAGGAAATAACGTAACTTTACATAATAGGTTTCGTAGGTGTAGCATTTTTGTAAAAAATGACAAGGAAAAAATAGGAAAACTAATAAGGAAACAAAGAAAACCGAAGAAAAATAAAGAAATAGGAAAACCATCAAAAACGGAGAAAGAAGAAAAGAAAACCAAAGAAAAATTATGAAACACCTAGTACAAACCGGGAAGAAAACGAAGAAAAGTAGTGAAAAAACAAAGGAGAAACAACAAAACCAAAGAAACCCATGAAAAAGAACAAAACCGAAAGGAAACAGCTGTCGCGCTCGAGGACTGTTGAAGAAAAGTTGGATCTGGAATTCCATCTTTTGTGGGGCTTGATGGGCTGGTGTGCAGGCTTTGGTTTTGACATCGAGCCAGGCCGGGCTTACAGATGCGTGCCACTCGCCGGCGGCGAACAGCAGAACACAACCCAACGCCCGCCTTGACCGGCGGCGAGGCGAGACACTCTACTGTATCCGCATGCAATTCTCAAAAAGAAAAAAAAAATCTGTATCCACATGCGATGGCGCGAGGGACCGAGCAGACATTCCTGGCCATCGGGTTGTTCCGGCGCCGGCCCACCGTGCGGGTCACGCCTCGCCTCGTCCACTATGTGCCACCATGGCAGTGGCACCACGTGATGCGGGCTATGGTTGTGGGTTTGGGGCAGGTTCTTTTGGGTTGGTGGACTGGTGGGGTGGTGGCCACTGTTTCTTTTCCGTGTGGAAGCTGGAAGCCAACTACTCCAGTTAGGTAGGTCTACTACTACTCCTCACGCCCCCCAGGTCCCAAACTTTCTCCCCCATTTCCTCAGCTTGACCGGCGCCGTCCTCCCTTGTGTCCTCCACACACATTTCATTTGGCTAAATCAAGAGTTTCTCTTGTCCAGGCTTCCCATCCTTCCGACCTATCAAGACTAGCAGGTACTGTCACACACATTTCAGCAGCTACTGTATGCCGTGTTCGGCCGGTTATCTTGGAGAGATCTGGAGTCAACGGTCGTTGTCCCGGTGCATTTTTTGTCTTGCCTAAATCATCGATCTGATTAACGCTCTCTTTGTACTATAGTACCTCGCCGAGACTTCCAGACCTTGTTTAAATAGGTGTAATATATGTGATCTGATTGGAGATTTGGTCAGAATTCGTCTGTTTTGTTCGCATTCTCTTGTTCGGTTAATCCCATCGACAAGGGGATTGGAGGGGATCTAGTAGGATTTTGACTTCTAGGGGATTTAATCCCCTTCAAACCCCTCCAAATCCCATAGAACAGAACAAGCGGAGGGAAGAAACCCGCTCTGGTTGGCGCCCCAAACCTGGGGCCTTTACCAGCGTGCTGCACGTTCCGGCAATGTACTGTATATGTTTATGAAGTGCTATAATATTTCTCCAGTTCGGTGCAAACATCGCAACAAAACCATCTAGTTTAATGGGCTTGGACAAAGAAAGGTAGTCTTTTATATATATATATATATATATATATATATATATATATATATATATATATATATATATATATATATATATATATATATATATATATATCCCTAATAATAAAGCACGGATTGGGTCTCCGGGTTCACCGTCACAATACGCTTTCTTCTTGTGAATTTACGCTTTCAGTTTGAATTTAAACATATAAGCGAGGTGGTACTAATAAATCTCTCCCTAATAATAAAGCACGGATTGGGTCTCCGGGTTCACCGTCACAATACGCTTTCTTCCTGTGAATTTACGCTTTCAGTTTGAATTTAAACGTATAAGCGAGGTGGTACTAATAAATATTGGTAAAACAATTCTCACACCCAAACGGACGGACGCAAACCCCAGTCTCCGCCTGCCCCAATCCCGACTACCGGCCGTCGTCCCCAACCCACCATGAGGACGAAGATGCCGAACTCAGGCGGCGGCACTGGTCCCGGCGTCCAGGGGGGTCGGACCGTCATCCGGCGACCTCGGCTTCCTCTCCCTCAACACCTCAGCCGCCTGGGCCACGGGAGACAGCAGCTCCGCCCCCCTACGCCTGCTCGATCATCGTACTGCTCCTCGCGCTGCTCTTCACCGCCCCGCCATTGCCGCCTCGCTATCCCCGCTCGTGGCCACCTCCAATGCCTCCTCCCACGCCTACGCCTTCGCGGGCCGCGAGCCGGTGCCCGCCCCGGATCCCATCTTCTTCGACGATGTCGTCGATAAGTACGGCTGGGCCCCCGACGCCGAGGTCCGGGTCTGGCCGCTCGACGCCGAGGGCGCGCTCGTCGGCGCCGTGCAGCGCTACGACTTCCCCGCCCGCGTGGGGCGCCGCGGTCGCGCTGGCGCCGGCCTCTGACGGGGCCGTTGACTGGAGCCGCCCCGACGCCCCCGCAGTGGAGCCGCACTTCAGGCACTCCCCTTCCCCAGTTTGCGCACTCAAGACGGCAAGGTACAGCCTGCTCGACCTGACCGCTCCACGACCCTTTGAACATTGCACGTCCACCCCTCCCCTCTCTCATCACCCATGGCGCCCCCTCCTAATCTCTCATGGTTGTGTTTGCCTGTTTTGGTTGTAGGCTAATTGGAGTTAACAACTTGGAGTAACCACGTTCTCTCTAACTCTGTGCGCAACCCTACTCTGAATTTCTAAATTATGTGTTGCCTATTAATTAGGTTGTTTTCTGAATTTCTGCATGCGACCCAAGTGCTGCCATGTTCCCTGATAATTTTCTTTCTCTGAATTTTTGTGTGGTGCCATGTTCTGTACATGACATGCACTCTGAAATTCATAGTATCTTGTGCAGTCAGTATTGGGTGCATACTCTTGACTTTTGAGGTGCCACTGGATGTAAAAATTCATATGCCCAATGCTACATGCAAGCTCTTGGTACGGTGGATCTTGATAGATCTTTTTACGGTCCTATATATGCATACTGATGGATGGGGCCGTGATCTTTATTGGTAATTGCTGCCGGAGCAAGCAGGGATCTTGGCTCTGTACATAATGAGTTAATTGTTCTTGATCGGTGGTTGTCGTGCGTTAATTGATTATTAGGACAGCCTTACATTAAGAAGATTAATGATCTCTTTTGATTTGGGCTATGTAGATTTAATTTCCTGATCATCCAGGTCAATCATTGGCCATCGATTTTTAGTTAAGTTCTACTATATGTGTTTTTGTTGTGGAGATTTGGTGCCATTGCCCGACTACACGGCCTCAAATTGTGCGCTCATAACGCTACAATAAAAATCTGCTTGTGCATGCTATTTGATCAAGGGCATAAATTGCAGGAAGGTGGGTTAGCTTTCATTGCCTGATTGCAAACAAAAATTATTTCATTTATGGTGTGAAATGTTCTTCACTATATGACGAGAATAAAGGATTGAAACATCAGCGAGAATGATTATATTTTTTATCATAGAGAGAAAGAATATATAGGTATGCCTCTACTTTTTTTCATCCTCCCTTCCCTGCTTGGACTGCCTCTGTATTCTTGGTCCAACAAGAATTATGTTGCGCTGGAGACAAAAAGTAGATTTTTTTCCCTTTCATCGACACTTTCACTTCCAACTTGCTCCTCGGTTTTTTGGTTTTGCCAAATTTCCCGACTGATTTTTCTTAAGCCACTTCAACTGCCCCATGTCTTTTTGGTCTACCACATCTGACATGTGGACACCATCGCCACCGTCAGCGTGGGTGGGAAGGAGGATAAGCGGCAATACATGTGGGGCATCGCATTGAATTTTTTTTAAAAGGACGTGGCACTATGTGTGCAGAAGGAGGAGGATTTTGATATGTATTTTTCTCCTGTTGCAACTGCTCCTTTTTTTTTTGAGGGATGTTGCAACTGCTCCTACGTGCATGCACTGGCTAAATCAACTCGATCCATGAAAATATAGAAAGCATGGACACGGATGCATCTAAGTGTACTCTTACATGTCAACTTTTTATCACGTTGCAAACAAGTTGCGTTTGACAAAAAATTCCCATGATGCACTATGCTTAGATATAACATTCAGTTTTCTCCCGTTGCAACGCACGGGTATTTGTGCTAGTATATATATATATATATATATATATATATATATATATATATATATATATATATATATATATATATATATATAGGTAAAATAACTGGGACACCTAGGTGCCCAGGCACCTAGGACATCAGCCGTTCGATCAACTCATCATCCAATCAATGCTTATCGGGTTTACAAATGCCCGTACCCGTTAAAACCATTATTCAGTTACGATTCTCACCTTCCAAGTATATTGCATGCGCATGAATTAGGACCTTCCATAATATTTCTCATTACTCTGTTGCCATATAATTTGATTGTTTCCAAAAATACAGATGCGCTCGAATTTGAATGATTCCCAAAAATAAAGACCCATGCTTGCCATAATTTGGCCGAGGACTAAAAGTTGGACAAAATCAATTACCGAAAAAAACGGGCCCATGCACTTGCCATAATTTGGCCGACGAATTAAAGTTGGACGAAATCAGGCCACCAGCTCGAATTTTACATACATGTACGTGATTCAGTCTCCCTCATTCATATTCTACATGAGCATACCCCTGTGATTTCTCCTCTCCTTGGTTCGTCTTCTCCATGCATGAGTATACCCAGGTCATCATCGATCGATCGTGCTTCTTCTACACGACGAGCATACCCAGGTGATCTGGATCCCTCCATCGTTTTATCTTGGCCGTGGTAGCCGTTGTCACCGTCGCGGTCACCGATTGTTTTCTTTTCCAACTGTAGGTATATCCATGTTGAGATTACAAAAGTGTGCTACTGGAAGAAGAAAGAAATTACCGGGGTTGGTCGTGGCAAGATGGTTGCCTGTGCAGACCGCGATGATGACAATTTCATGGAGCTATTAATATATGTCTCGTTTTTTCTCACATGCCTAGGATGATCAGACTATTTCAATATATCACACTATTGTCCCTCATTTTTACCATCGTGTTCAAGGCTTCCTTCCGTTCATCAATTTGGATACTTTATGCATGCCTTTTGATCTTGAGTTCATTTTTTGTGATTCTTTTCAGATAGATCAACACGAAGAATGTTCCGCAGCACATTGAGCCACCACACTTGTTAAAAGATGTTGTGGTTGACGGCGAAGGCTTTGTGTGACAACGCAAGGACTAAAATAACATGCAAGAGAACAACAAGGAGATACATGTGATTTATTAAATTTGTTCTCTTTGTGGATCTTGTATGTGTGCTTACAAACACAGTAGCAAATTCCTTCTTATTTCATGTAAATTGGAATGTAATACCTCTTTTTTTGTGAATTATTGGAATGTAATTTGGTTGTGTATATGCATGGCCAAATTAAAAAGATACATGAGAATCAAATACTATGGTCGCTTTTTTGTTGAAACTCTAATTCTTGGTAGAAGCTCAGCAATACACGTATGTACATGCTTAAGAAAAAAAAAGATGCATATTAATTAGGACATATGGTACTGTGAGTATGTACACACTGAACCCACATTTATCAGCCTGATTATGTCACGATACCTTGCACTTTTATAGGTATAGAATACCCACATTTCCGCGCCATTGTTATAGATGCACAGGAATCTAATACCCACATTTCAATATCATAGCCGAGGTATCTATTTCTGTCCGACAGAATATTTCTATAGTTACAGAGCTAAGGTATTTTAAGTATATACCCATTGAAATTAAAACCGTCCTCACTGTATTGCGAGTATATATTCCATCTATACATGATTACCGGAGATATGGTATACCTGGTCAGTAAATGATTTCTAGGTATGCATTTATACCCACAAATCCATGATACTTGCGGAAACCTAAGACCTACATGTAGTTTTGTAGTGTTTAGTCACCCAACATGAAATGATAATCCATCTATACATGATTACATGTAGTATGTGAAATCACAAATAAGTAAATAAAAAAGGTATGTGTATATACACGGGTTATTTGCGGGTCTATAAACTTGGAAATTTAGGAGTTACTAAGTGACATTTGTAATTTTATTTGGTATGTCAAATTTATGAGCTAGTCACATTCACTAAATTATTACCATTTCTTTAATTTGGACAATAATGGCAAAAGAAAAAGTCTTCATATACCTAAACACATCCACATCTAAAAATTAAGGTACACGAATTTTAGATTGTGCTAAAACAAACGTTGCCATGCAAGACTGTCTTCATTTGCTTTGCCTATGTGAAAATGTTGTCATGCATGGCTTAATAATCGATCTTATGTATCAACTACCCATAACTAAGAATTGATGGACATCTAGTTAATATAGAAAGATACCCACATAAATTAATGGACACATAAACATGTGACAAGGTACAACTTTTTGTGAAAAATGATACGTACAAGTGTAACCAAGTATCCTAAATAACACCCCAACAAAGAATAGAGTATCCTAAATAATACAAAGCGCAATACCTGACTGAGTGTGTGTGTACGTGTGGGTGTGCGTGTGCGTGTGCGTGTGGGTGTGGATACAGTTATCATGAATTAGATCTTGAGAGAAAACAAAAAAAAACTTTGGAAGCATACTTTAAATCACGTTCACAACTAAATCATGTTCACAAATAAAGTTGACCCATTCTACACTATTTTTTTTGCATACCCCCATCGGCAAGATTCCACTGAGTATATTGTTTCCCTAATATACCTAACGCTAAAATCGCTCCCCCTTTTACTACTTTTTTCGGGGTGATGTAAAATAATGAGTATTTTTTTTCACGAACGGACAATTGATGACACATATAAATTCGGCTGCTTTAATCCTTTCCATAAAAGGAACGCCATGACTAAACAATTGGAAGGTAATAAAGTCACGTACACGGGTATGATTCTTCCCCATATGCATGCGTTTTCTTTTGGAATGTTCTTGATTGGCGTACGTAGGTATGAAGCATCAACAAAACTAAGGGAAGTTTTTCATATCAATGGAGGTATCATTGCCAAACATAGCCCTATTTGTTAACGGGTTGAACCCAGTAATTCGCCAGCCATCTTAACAACAAAACCATGATACGATCCAACGGCATCTAGGCAAGGTGCCTGGGCACCTAGGTGTCCCAAACAGCCGTCCTATATATATATATATATATATATATATATATATATATATATATATATATATATATATATATATATATGCAAGCCCGGATGAAGACTATCAAGTGTGACTTTGAAAGATCACCAGTTGATTTATACTAGTTTATGTTGTGGTCTACAACTTACTTGATCCTCCGTTGCAAGCAAGTTTCTGAATATTCAGTAGTTGTGCGATATTTAGTTGTATGTTGCAACTGGTTATCCACTCTATACTACAAACATTTAACCGTTATGTTGTACAGGAATATTCCTTGATTACATGGCTACCGTATCAGCAGTCAGTGCTGTAGGATGGGTTGTTTCTCCTATTATTAGAAGGATGGTTTCTTTGGTGCAGTCCTATATGTCAAGCCAGTACAATTGGAAATCTGGGATATTATCTGATCTCAAGAATTTGGAGGCCACTTTAATGGATATACTCCTTGTAGTTGGAGCAGCAGAAAGGCAACATGTAGTGGACAGAAATCAGATATTGTTACTGCAGCAGATGAAAGATGCAGTCTCTGATGCAGAAGATGTTTTGGATGAGTTTGATCATATGCTTTTAAAAGAGAAGGTTGAGCAAAAAGGCCTTCTCAGACGCATAGGCTCCTCTTCTCTTTCTGTTGGTAAGCGTCTGGTCAACATTGACAACTTCAGGTCAAATTTGCGGAAGGTCCTCAAAAGCTTGGAAAGGGTCAGAGCTTCTGCAGAGATGTTTGTCCGAGTGATGGCATTGCAGGGCTTTAACCCCATTCAGTCCGTACAATGTGTCCCAGTAAGAACCACTGGATCCCTTTTGCATGAAGATGCGATTTTTGGGCGAGAAAAGGAGATAGATGAGCTCGTGGGTCAGCTGCTGTATAAATCCGATAAATGTTTGTCAAATGCTTATCAGTCGGTCAGGACAGAGGTGCACACTATTGTTGGTGTTGGGGGCATCGGGAAGACTACTCTGGCTCAGCTGATCTATAATGATGAGCGCATCCTGGATTCTTTTGACGTGAGAATGTGGGTTAGTGTTTCCAACAACTTTGACAAAATTAGAATTACCAAAGAGATCATATCATACCCAACCGATAGTGAGAATGCTGAATCGACCAATTTTAATTTCAGTAAGCTCCAGGACGAACTTAGATGGAGACTTCGTTCCAAGAGGTTTCTCTTAGTGTTGGATGATGTGTGGTATGATGAGAAATATGGAGAGCACATCAACAAACAAATGTGGATGGAAATAATGGCTCCTATTAAGGAAAGGTTTACAAGGCCAGGAAGCATGATTCTAGTGACAACCCGAACAGAATTGGTTGCAAAAATGCTGGACTCTAGAAGCTTGTTCATTTTAGAAGGTCTGGGAAGGGATGATAGTTGGTTGCTATTCAGGCGATGTGCATTTGGCAGCAGGAAGCCAGAAGGTTATCCAGAGTTGAAGCAGTTAGGCTACCAAATTGTTCAAAAACTTAAAGGCTCACCTCTAGCCCTAAAGGTTGTTGGAGGTCATTTAAATGGAAAATACAGTGATGCAGAGTGGGAGGATGTTCTTCAAAGAGATGTCCTCAATCCAAATGATATCTTGACTATCTTATACTTGAGTTATGAAAGTTTGCCGGAACACCTCCAGCAGTGCTTTGCATATTGTAGTTTATTCCCAAAGGGTTACCTTATTGATTCAAAGAGATTGATCTGGATGTGGATAGCTCAGGGCCTTGTTCATCTAGAAGGAAATAACAGTAGAAATTTGGAAGATATTGGAAGGGGCTATTTCAATGATCTGTTAGCTCGATCATTTTTCCAAGTGCTCCGTTGTGGAGATCAAACATATTACGTTATGCATGATTCATTGAATGGTCTCGCACTTCATGTTTCCAATGGGGAATGCTTCAGGGTTGATCATGGCAGTGTTGGGGAGTTTCCTCATTACATTAGGCATTTGTCTGTGTCTGCTGAACGACTGGGAGATCTTGTGAACTATGATGGTCTCCGGAGATTGCGTACATTTATGATTCTGAATGATTCTTGGTTCTGCTCCAAAGTCTGTTTAAGTCATGATATACTCAATAAACTCAAGAGTGTGCGGGTACTTGATGTAAGCGGATGCTGCTTTGGAAGGTTTCCTGAAGCTGTCAATGATCTGATGCACCTGCGTTATCTAGCCATTCGACGCACTTATTACCCACTGCCTACAACAATCTCCAGACTCAATCATCTACAGTCCTTGTTTGTGTTGTATCATTCATGTTACTCTGCGAGGATATCTTGCTCAAACAAGTGGAAACAGCTGAAATATTTACTGGAGGTCATTTCAGTCTTCCTGAAAGCATTCGCAGGCTCATTAACTTGGTGCATGTTGATGTAGAGAAGGCTTACACTCTCATGTTATCAGGTGTGTATCAGCTTCCTTGTATCGAGGGTTCTGGAGAATTCCTTGTCGATAAGAAGGAGCAAGGTTTGGTACAACTGAGGGATCTGAACAAAATTAGGGGAGAGCTTTCTGTTAGGTTTCTGGAGAATGTAAAAAACAGGGAGGAGGCTGCAAAGTCTCATCTAGACTTGAAGGAGCACATCTCTAAGTTGGAGCTAGAATGGGGATCATGTGATGGTGCTCATGATATGGACAAGGGCTTTGAGGTGCTTGATGTATTAAAGCCACACCGCAATCTTGATGACCTAACTATCAGTGGGTACCCAGGTGTCAAGTCTCCTTCTTGGCTGGAGTCTGATTGGCTGAGAAGATTGAAATTGATTTGCCTACGAGATTGTAATAGATGGGAGGTCCTTCCACCTTTAGGGGATCTCCCCTTACTCGGTACTCTTGAAGTGCGGCGAATGGAAGAACTAAAAGCACTCAGCCAGGAATTCTTTGGTCATGCTGGATTCCCTTCTCTGGAAAGATTGCTTCTGGAACGCCTACCTAAATTGGAGTGGTGTCTTGTGGACAATGATAAAGTGTTACAGAATCTCAGACATCTCTCTGTTGCTGGCTGTCCACGGCTCAGATCATATCCTACCCATCCTCGTACACTCAGACATATAGCTGTACTTGACAAGGAAAAAATCCATTTTAAGCTTCAGATTGACAGTTTTGAACTATCAAGGTCATTTTGTCGCCTGGTATCAAGCTCCTTCCATGTCTTGCGCTCTCATCACCTAGAGTCTATAGAAGATATGGAGATCTATGTTAACTGTTTGGTACACATGCCCATGATAGTCTTTCACAATATGAAATCACTCAAAAAGTTAAAAATATTTGGCATTGATGAGCAGAATACTTGCTCAGTGATTACCACACTGTTGGGTGAGAACGGATGTCCTGTGCTTCCTTTGTCACTTAAATGCCTTGCATTAGAAAAGTGCTACCTGCAACCATCCTCTTTCTCCAAGTTATTGAATAATCTTTCATCTCTTGAAACAATACGTCTATCAAAATGTGGCTCTCTTGAGATACCGAGTCTACCGGTAAGTCTGCACCTATTGAGGATGCTGAAACGGTTGGACATTTATATTTGTGATTGGATATCATCTTTTGAGGGGTCAGAAGCACTGTTGTCCCTTGAAGAGATGAAGATAGGCTATTGTTATGATCTGGAATATGTACCGTACTTAGATGAGATGCCATGTCTTCAGAAACTACATTTGTCTGCGTGCCCTCAAGTTATGCGATTGTCTAAAGCAGGCCACCAGACAGCCCTGAAGGAGCTGGTTGTAAGATCTTGTGATGGATTATCTTCTCTGCGACAGCTGTGTGACCTGGTTTCGCTTGTGAAGCTGACGATTACCGATTGTTCTGATTTATTGTGGCTTCCTGATATGGATGGTTTTTATTCACTTCGGGTTCTCTCGATTAATCAGTGCCCCCGGCTGAGGTCACTGCCACGGAGTGGTCTTCCTGTATCACTTGAAACATTTTTCCTGTCTAGATGCCATCAAGCACTGGAGGAGCAGTTTCAGCGGAAGGAAGGTCCAGATTGGAATAAGTTTGCGGCCCTTCCAGGATGCAAGTGGATAGATAGTAGGTGGTAAATATTAGGAGGTTTCCCTTTTTACTATCCTGAATCCGCTTTCGGGTATGTTTTCTTTGGGTAATGCCTTACTTTTGCATAAGCAAACTTAAAGAAAGAAAAATGCAAACTGTATAGATCTTAGATGGTACCACAGCTGTGCGTGCGTTATTCTGCCTGTCATGGATCTCTGGACAGAAAGTTTTGCTTATTGAACTTGCTAGTATAAAGCTGTGAGCTAAGTGCAATCATGTAAACCATTTTGGTTTGATGGTCCAATCAACTTGACATTACAGTCAAGCTAAATTGCACCTTAGGGAATGCAAATTTTCTGAGTAATAAATGTATATTGTACTCAAATTACATTTTTTAACGGATTTACTGAAGTTAAATAGAATGATGCACTGCATGTTTTTTGTTTGTATCTTATTTAATTATTGAATGCTAATATATTGCATGGTTATGCTTACTATCTAGTGGCACATTTTGCTGTTAGGCGTTAGCAGTAGATAGCTTCTTTTTTGGTATTTCATGGCGAAACAAGAAAATAATCAGATGGGTATGTGTTAGTTGAATACCTTTAAAAACAAGAGTTTGAACTCTGAAACTCATCACTGGTTGCAAAAGAAAACCTAGCCCGATTGTAGAGAAAGAAGAAACCAACTTAATACCTGGATGCCATAAGCCTGTAATGCTCTTTTGGTTCTCGTTTCTTTACCCCTTGGTGTTACTTCTCACACCGAAGATACAAAACTTTTGTTTGGGCTCTGTTAGCAGAGGATGCAGATATCGCGAGATAGTGGAACCCGACACAAGGGGTCATATTAAAAATACTCCCTCTGTAAACAAATGTAAGACGTTTTAGGTCATAACGTCTTACATTTGTTTGCAGAGGGAGTAAAATTTAATATTTGTAGCTTGTTGAACATGTATCTCCTGTAAAATCTAAAAACTAAGTAGAGAACAATTCATATGAGCTTTTGAAGTTTGATATGCTTTATTCTCGCAAAAAAGCAGATAGAAACTTGATCTTCTTAGTATAAAAAGCCTATACTATGTTCATAACTTGATCTTCTTAGTGTAGCCTTTTGTACCGATCGCTGATGGAATGAGGGGTGCTGTATATGCAGGCTTATTACACCGGAAACAGCTGGGCTTCTGCTACGTGAACAATCCTTCTATAGGTGCCACTGAACAAGAACAAGATCAGCATGGAATGGGCAACCCAGAAAGGATGGACACAATCCATGATGCAAATTCTCTGTTCAGTTGTTGGCAAGACGGAAGTTGCAGACCACATGTTCTGGTCTTTGGAAGAACATTCATATGACGTGCAGACAGGGCTGGAGGTTCACTGCCACAGGTTCAGAAGGGAATTTCAGATTCGGTAGCTTCTCCGTGTACGCTCACTCTGCCCATGCCTACTGCTTGCTTCACAGCCAAAGCTGTTTTCCTTTTCTTCCGTGAGGCAACAAGTCAGAAAATGAAAGCTTGCTGGCTCCAACACTGGACAGTATTGCACCCCGGTTCTGTCAGATGAGTGCTATCAACTTGTCATTATATGCACGTATATCTATCTCTTTGACGAGATTTTGGAATTTACTAGAGGGCTGGAGCTTGGGTTTTCATGGAAGTTGATAGAGCAACATCTAGTTCAGTCTCCACAAATGGACTCCGGGTCCTCTAAAAAGAAATGGAGTACAATTAATTCTTAGGTCCTTAGATTAAGGAACTTCGACCTCATCATCCTAGTACATACTGTTGTGCTATTTTATTTACAGTTTCCATCTGCAGTTCACCTGGCTGATTCTGCAGGTGCAGGTGACCTTGTTGATCCGAATGTAACCATAGCCGCCATTTCTCCCCAGCCTTATGCCGCTGCCGAACCTGAACTCATAGAGCCCGTCATGGTGATCACTGATCCACCGGCTAGTGACACTACTGGAATTTACTAGAGTCCTCATATGATGAGTGTTATCGACTTGTCATCATCCTTTTATTCATCTACTTAGTATATCCATCAGTTTGAGGAGATTTTGGAATTTACTAGAGGACTGAAACTTCTGTACTGCGTTTCTGAGGAAGTTGATAAAGCAACATTTACCCTAGTCTTCACAAATGGACTCCAGGTTCTCTAAAAACAAATGAAGTACATTTCTTAAGTCCCTGGATTAAGCAACTCAACCGTATGTACTGTTCGGCAATTTTATTTACAATTTCCATCAGCAATTCATCTGGCTGATTCTGCAGGCGATCTCACTGAATCTAAATGTAACTACAGTTGGCAAATTATGCCTGTGCCATTGGGTTATCGTACCTGTATCTAGGGAAGTTGTTCTTTCTCTTCGTCTGGGTACTGCTGGTGCAACCTTGCGAGTGCTAATCTATCTAAATAACTAAATAAGCTTTGGTTGATTTGGGTCGTAACGACATGGTCTTTACAGATTGGTTGTGTTCGTCCACTCTGCGGATGATTGGTTGTTCGAACATATATTTTTAGTTAGTAGTGTGACCCCCACCGCTTATCTTCGATCGAAGTCCAATGCCATTGATTGTTTATCACTTTCAATCAAAACTAGGGTGTGTTGCATCTTTTCTTTTTCAGAAAATGAAGAAGAAACGGCCTCCATCGCAGTACAGTTACATGGCTCAGTAAACTAAAGGTGTGTTTATAGTGTCCAATTGGAAAAACCTACAGTAACGCTTGTCTCGCTGCTCTTCCGGTCGGTAGAACCCATCTCTCACATCGACCAAATTATAGTGAATCGTTCATTGCTTTAGAACATGTGACATTGTCACCATTTCCAAACTAATGGACCTAGAAGGCCAAATGTTTACTCTCCAAACCAAACTTCGCTTAACATATCAGTTTTTCTCTAATATCTGGAGTTCTCAACTCGTATATATGATAATTGTTTTCGTTTGGTAACACTACATGAACATAATATATCGTCAAACATGTTGTCTGTATCGATCCATGCCTAGCTATACCAATTTATAGACCCAAGTAGCATGTTATTCACGCTTTCATTATGCAAATGGGCGTGCATGGACATTGCATGAATACAGTTAGTTTAACCCATGGCAAGCAATCAACATAGGGGGTGGAACTGCACATGGCAACTTATCATATGACATGGCAACTATAAAGTAGTATTTATTTAAAACTTACTACTGTACATGCCGCGGCTATTAGGTTGACTTTATATGACATGACAACTCTTTATAGCCAAGTGTTGGTTGTATTATTAAGCATGCTATAATGGGGAGTATCATATAATGCACAGCATCATAAGTTAGTATCTTAGATTGCCTTATTAATTGTCATGCATGACACAAAGTAATACTCCCACATCCTCTCTTTCCTCATATAATTGTGCGCCACATCATAAAGAAAGTCTAGTTGAAATGCATGATACTGCTTATGATACTCCCACTACGACAAGCCTAAGGTGGACTCATCAACAACAATTCTAGCTTTGTGGACAGTCTCATGCGGGCCTGGTGTAACATATCACAAATAAAATTAATATGTCATTTCCACATGACTACCTGGACCAAATCTTATCTCTGGATTGATGCTGGACACTAGCTCAAATATAGGCCCGACAAATGAGCTTCACGTTTTTATTATGCTCATGAACATTACATGCTTAAAGTGGGTTTAACCGGCACCGCCGAGGGTGGAGTAAATGTTAAGAGACAACAGAAGGAACGATTTCATTGAGACGGAGTCTTGTTTTAATCAATTAATTAAGGGAGAGTTTTACGGGATAATAAACCTGAAGATCTATCAATCTATCATGTGGTTCATAGAGGCTCGAAAACGCAATGTGGCCAATGGATCATTTTATCTACCTGATGATTAAATTGTGTCGAACATAATAGGTTGATTGGTTTATAATTATAATGCAACACCATGGACGTGCTCCTCTTTCAGGTACATTGTCGGCTAGCATTAACCCGTGGTTTTAGTGGTGTTAACACCAGCCAGAAGGGAGGAAATGGGTAGGGCAGGGCAGCACAAAAAATTCTAGTGGGAATGGATCGGAGAAGAAGATAGGCGTCGCATGAGTGCAGGGGTAGCAGTAGGCTACACATGGAGGGTGTGTGAGTAGAGCTGGGCTACTATTATATGCTATTTCTTACGTGAAAGTTCGCAATCAGCTAGTAATGGTGAGGCACACATTCTTGTCCTCCCTTTAGCGGCTTGCCTATGCACCTTTCGTGTGAGTCTAAACCTACCCAAGTTACAGCCGAAATTTCAGGAATCTATCAAATCCAATTTTCATCATGAAATTCGAATTGGACGAGGGAGACATAGTCATCAAGCCAAACATATTCCTCTATTGATGATGAGAAAATTCCAATTAGGATGAGTTGGGATGAGTGTTGCTTCACATAATAGTCATCGAAGAAAATGGGAAAATTCCAGAACTGGGAGATCTGAACTGGCCGTTGATGTTAGCACTTTCCCCATGGCTCTTCCGGTTTGCAGAGCCCAGCGGTGTGGAAGAAGCAATAATGGAGCAGGATGAACTCTCCATGATTGCCAACTTTGGAATCTAGAAGACCGAAGAGTCGACCGCACTATCAAGCTTCACTCAGTTATCCTCTAATATCCCAATTCGAAAGTACTTTGCATAAAATAGAATCACATGGGGTCATTGGTACGACGTTACTTTATAAAATGGACTGAGATGCTACTGCATCAATGATGTCCATGTGTCGTCCAGAGATGGTGAACTTCTGTCGTACATGAAGCAACACTCATCCCAACTCATATGTAGGCTTTCCTTTCTATTTTCTGCATGGCTACTTAAACATCACCAAACCAGAATGGCTCCTATGAATGCAAAGGTACTACTGCAATTTATAGGCTGGAATTCAACTAGCATGTTATTTCATGCCTTCATTATACAATAATGCAGATGCCCATGCATGAAAATTACATGACTAAAGTTAGTTGGATTCAACACATAGCAAGCAAGTCGCATATCATTAAGGAACTGCACCAAAGAGCTCAGGCTATATAAATGATCCATGCCATCATCTTTGACTAGATCATTTCCACGATACTCTCATGAGCATTCAAGTTTAGATCAGATTAAGAAGAAGAAGCATGCATCCAGATCATTCTTGGAATAGAAAATTATTTTGGCCGTCCAAACTTTTTTACCCAACAGATTAAACTGAACACGGGGAGGTAATGGGTCATCCCATGACTGCTACACTAGTGCCTTAGGGCATCTCTAACCAAACTCCTAAATTTAGCCCCTCACACGCCTTCTGGAACCTTAACACCTCAAATTTGAAGAGTTGAAAAAAATGTGAACCTAACCGAACTCTCAAATTTAACTCCTCATTCGAACTAGACCCCACATGGAAATTTCTTCCTTCCTTCCTTCCTTTGATGCGGCAAACGACTGACTTCTCGCCACATGAGCTAGGCAGGACCTAAGATAGATGCTCCACGGAAGTAATTTGATAGAGGCTCATTGTGCGCGATGTGCGACGAAGTAGTTGAGAAAGTAGGCGAAATTTGTCCTCCACTGGACATGGCTTGGGCGTTTCTTTGTCTAAATGGGTTCTTCCCCTCATCTTTCTCTTCATATGTACATGAGCTTTCCCTCTGTAGATGTTCCTTCGCGCACGCTGCAGCTTTGTTCATGGCCGTGACCACAAGGAGGAATGCCGCTGGCCTAGGGATGAAGAGGAGGAGTGTCACCGTGGCCGGAGACGACGGGAAAGATACGGAAAAGTGAAGGAAAAAAAGTTCACTAGCTTCTACAAAATTTAGCGTTCAGAGGTCGGCGGGGCTATGGGATGTCGGTCGACATGCGGGGTAGTCTCCGAAGGCAAGGAATGTGTCTGGGGTGGCGCATGCAAGCGGCCGAGCAACAGAGATAGGCGGCCGTGTGAGAGAGAGTGAATCTTTTGCCGAGACTTCATTTTGCTCTCTCAAACTTGAGATGCGGCCGATGCTTTTCCTATTTTTTTGATGAGTTAAATGTTTTGAGAGTGCGGCTAAGTGCAAGTTAACTGCTAAAAAAGGAATCAAATAAAATCCTTTAAGGAGGTAAACCTTTTTAAGAGTTTGGCTCCTTTTGTATCTAGAAACCTAGCTTAATGTTAGCCTCACCGTGAAAGTTTGCCCAAAAAGGCTTCCGTCCCACTTTATATATAAAGCAACACAGACAAATAGATACAAGATGATGAGGAGATCCTCTTACAAAGCAGATCAAAGAAATAACAAGAAAACAGGAGTCCACACCCTAGCACAAAGACACCTAGACTACCAACAGGGAAGAAGGCATGCCACCAAGGGGAACCGCCGGATCTTGTTGTGTCGCTCATACCAAGGTGCCGCCAGAGAGAGCCCTTTCCCTCCCGCTCCAGATCATGGAGCACGATCCTGCTTGCAGACATGAGGATTGCGAGGGGCACCTGCGAGAACCCGTGTAAAAGATAAGGGGGCAAGACCGACCACCCATGCTAGAGCCTAGGTAACTTTGTGCCAGGACCCAAACAAGCCTGCCGATGATGACGCCACGCGTCGAGGGAACCCTGGGCTCCACGCGTCGATCACCGTGGAAGTTTTGATTATCCGCCTGGAAACACCACATGAAGAAACTAGGGATCTGGGCGGTGATGCAATCCACTATGGATGGCTAAACAAATGTAATCACATCACAACGTTTACTATGCTATGCATTTGCTTGACGATGGTTTTAGCCTTGTTGCCTGATATCAATTTTAATGAAAATGATGGCTGCATCGCAATGATGCAAAGGCAGAGGGTTTCAACCTTATTTTTAAAAACACATTACTACTCCCTGGCAGTTTAATTAACACTAGGAAAAATGCTTGTGTGTTGCAACAGGAAAAATCATCTATGCACCCCACTTGTGAAAGAAAACATTGTAAACAAAATTTGAGATCTTTCCAATTGCTTGACATGAGAAATTAAAATTCTTTTAGTGCACATATTCCGCAAAGTAATTAAAGTGAAGCTTAACATTCCAACTCTACAAGATCTCTATACGTGCAGAACGGAACACTTACTTTGGCGTTGTGGCTAGCTCATTCTACAAACAATCTGTTGGTCCATAGTTCAATCGCGGCTTAGACATTACTGTTTGAATGCTAGTGGAAGAGAATGTTCATGGTAGAACAATTAACATCAAAACCATGAATCTAAATGGCCAATAATTTAGTGCACCCTGTTATTTTGGCTAATAGTGTTCATATATTTATAGTGCATCGAAAGAACTTACATCAATTTCTAGTTTTTACCATAAATACATATGGCGTGTCTTAGTGCTAATTGTAACTGTATGTACAAAACTGATTACAACACACTATCTGCTACATACGTCCTCATATAGAAATGATATAATTGATGCAAGTATGTCTTTGTGTCGGCAGGAACAAACATAAACTCCCACTAACAAATGTGCAGGTTTGGAGTGAATAGTGAACCTTATTTTGTTCCAGGTTAAATATAACTATAAGACGACCCTATATATTTCAGACAAAGAAATTCAAAGAGAAAATCCATCACTTCAATTATTTAATAAGAAAATGATTACTAACCTCTGATTTTGGGCTAATGGTGTTCATTTATTTATAGTGCATCAAAAGAACTTACATCAATTTCTAGTTTTACCACAACTACATATGATGTGTCTTAGTGCTGATTAACTATACGTATAAAAATAATTACAACACACTATTTGCTACATACACCTTCATATAAAAAATGATATAAATGATGCAAGTAAGTCTTTGTGTCAATTGGGACAAATATAAAATTCCATTAACAAATATGCATATTTGGAGTGAATAATGGACCTTATTTTGTTCCTGGTCAAATATAACTATAAGACGACCCTATATATTTCACACAAAGAAAATCAAAGAGAAAAGCAATCACTTCAATTATTTAATAAGAAAATGATTAAAAACTCACTTCTGGGTTCATAGTTAGATCTGTAGGATTGCTGGAATTTAGTCTATTTTGGGCAGCCCAATAACTATTTCAGAAATTTCTAATAAATCATAGAGGCCCACTTAGCCCATTTGTGCAAGGCAAGGGATACTACTAAAGTTTAGTCTCACATTGCTAGTTTAGTGGGAGTTGGGCCTCCTTATAAGGGAGGTTCTTTCTCCACTTGTACGAGCATGAGAACAAGAGGGATTTCCACGCGCGCTCCTCCTCCGCCGCCCGCCTCGCCACGCCACGCCTCGTCACGACGCGCCGCGGGTTGCGGGAATGAGCCGAGCCGATATCTAAATTTTTTCCACGCACTACGGGTATACGAAAGGTCACACGAAAGCTGAAAAGATTTTTGCGAAAGTGGAGTTCGAATGCGAACGGTGCAGCCCTTCGGCTGCTGGTTGTTCGCTTCGTCTCTGTCTCTTCGTTTCGCCTTCCATCGTTGCCCTTTCGCCTCCTTCTCTTGCGCCTATAAAAGGGAGGTCGCTCCTCCCAGAGAGACGCACCAGAACTACTCCTTCCCTCGCCATCGGTTCCATCTCTGAGCTACTATTGTCTTCCTCATCCCGGCTTGTGGCGTGCACCGCACGTCGGGATAGTAGGCCTCCGAGACCGCACCTTTTGAATCATGTATGAGAGAAGGGTGATAAGGTTTTTGGGGAGCGCTCTGCGCGACTAGCTACTGGCTTCTTCATCACGGACTCCGACGACTACTTCCCCGACGACAACTTCTTCCTCGACGTCGACTACCTCAGCAACGACATGGCTGGAGAGGATGTCGACCCCAAGTCCAGTGCTTCTGCTGCTGCTTTCCCGTATGTGTTCTTCTTCTTTCTGTCAGATGTCCTGCCACAGTTTCTCGTACTAGTTCTTGCTCTACATGTGTTAAGTTCTACTCCATATTGAAGGAAATATGCTCTAGAGGCAATAATAAAGTTATTATTTATTTCCTTATATCATGATAAATGTTTATTATTCATGCTAGAATTGTATTAACCGGAAACATAATACATGTGTGAATACATAGACAAACAAAGTGTCACTAGTATGCCTCTACTAGACTAGCTCGTTAGTCAAAGATGGTTATGTTTCCTAACCATGAACAAAGAGTTGTTATTTGATTAACGAGGTCACATCGTTAGTTGAATGATCTGATTGACATGACCCATTCTATTAGCTTAGCACCCGATCGTTTAGTATGTTGCTATTGCTTTTCTTCATGACTTATACATGTTCCTATGACTATGAGATTATGCAACTCCCGTTTACCGGAGGAACACTTTGGGTACTACCAAACGTCACAACGTAACTGGGTGATTATAAAGGAGTACTACAGGTGTCTCCAATGGTAGATGTTGGGTTGGCGTATAATGAGATTAGGATTTGTCACTCCGATTGTCGGAGACGTATCTCTGGGCCCTCTCGGTAATGCACATCACTTAAGCCTTGCAAGCATTGCAACTAATGAGTTAGTTGCGGGATGATGTATTACAGAACGAGTAAAGAGACTTGCCGGTAACGAGATTGAACTAGGTATTGGATACCGACGATCGAATCTCGGGCAAGTAACATACCGATGACAAAGGAAACAACGTATGTTGTTATGCGGTCTGACCGATAAAGATCTTCGTAGAATATGTAGGAGCCAATATGGGCATCCAGGTTCCACTATTGGTTATTGACCGGAGATGTGTCTCGGTCATGTCTACATTGTTCTCGAACCGTAGGGTCCGCACGCTTAACGTTATGATGACAGTTATTATGAGTTCATGCATTTTGATGTACCGAATGTTGTTCGGAGTCCCGGATGTGATCACGGACATGACGAGGAGTCTTGAAATGGTGGAGACATAAAGATTGATATATTGGAAGCCTATATTTGGACATCGGAAGTGTTCCGGGTGAAATCGGGAATTTTACCGGAATACCGGGAGGTTACCGGAACCCCCAGGGAGCCAAATGGGCCAACATGTGCCTTAGTGGAAAGGTGAAAGGGCTGCCCACATAGGGCTGCGCGCCCCCCTCCCCCTAGTCCTATTAGGACTAGGAGAAGGGGCCGGCCACCCTCTCTCTCTCCCCCCCTTTTGGGGAGTCCTAGTTGGAATAGGATTGGAGGGGGGAGTCCTACTCCAGGTGGGAGTAGGACTCCTCCTGCGCCCTCTCCCTGGCCGGCGCACCTCTCCCCCTTGGCCCCTTTATATACGGGGGCAGGGGGCACCTCTAGACACACTAGTTGATCCACGTGATCTATTCCTTAGCCGTGTGCGGTGCCCCCTGCCACCATATTCCTCGATAATACTGTAGCGGAGTTTAGGCGAAGCCCTGCTGCTGTAGTTCATCAAGATCGTCACCACGCCGTCGTGCTGACGAAACTCTTCCCCGACACTTTGCTGGATCGGAGTCCGGGGATCGTCATCGAGCTGAACGTGTGCTCGAACTCGGAGGTGCCGTAGCTTCAGTGCTTGATCGGTTGGATCGTGAAGACGTACGACTACTTCCTCTACGTCGTGTCATCGCTTCCGCAGTCGGTCTACGTCGGGTACGTAGACAACACTCTCCCCCTCGTTGCTATGCATCACCATGATCTTGCGTGTGCGTAGGAAATTTTTTGAAATTACTACGTTCCCCAACAGTGGTATCAGAGCCAGGTTACGATCCTGGGACTGCGTGTGCGTAGGAAAATTTTTGAAATTACTACGTTCCCCAACAGTGGCATCCGAGCCTAGGTTTTATGGTTTGATGTTATTTGCACGAGTAGAACACAAGTGAGTTGTGGGCGATACAAGTCATACTGCCTACCAGCATGTCATACTTTGGTTCGGCGGTATTGTTGGACGAGACGACCCGGACCAACCTTACGCGTACGCTTACGCGAGACCGGTTCCCTCGACGTGCTTTGCACATAGATGGCTTGCGGGCGACTGTCTCTCCAACTTTAGTTGAACCAAGTGTGGCTACGCCCGGTCCTTGAGAAGGTTAAAACGGAGTCTATTTGACAAACTATCGTTGTGGTTTTGATGCGTAGGTGAGATGAGTTCTTGCTTAAGCCCGTAGCAGCCACGTAAAACTTGCAACAACAAAGTAGAGAACGTCTAACTTGTTTTTGCAGGGCATGTTGTGATGTGATATGGTCAAGGCATGATGCTGAATTTTATTGTATGAGATGATCATGTTTTGTAACCGAGTTATCGGCAACTGGAAGGAGCCATATGGTTGTCGCTTTATTGTATGCAATGCAATCGCGATGTAATGCTTTACTTTATTACTAAGCGATAGTGATAGTCGTGGAAGCATAAGATTGGCGAGACGACAACGATGCTACGATGGAGATCAAGGTGTCGCGCCGGTGATGATGGCGATCATGACGTTGCTTCGGAGATGGAGATCACAAGCACAAGATGATGATGGCCATATCATATCACTTATATTGATTGCATGTGATGTTTATCTTTTTTATGCATCTTATCTTGCTTTGATTGACGGTAGCATTATAAGATGATCTCTCACTAAATTATCAAGAAGTGTTCTCCTTGAGTATGCACCGTTGCCAAAGTTCGTCGTGCCCAGACACCACGTGATGATCGGGTGTGATAAGCTCTACATCCATCTACAACGGATGCAAGCCAGTTTTGCACACGCAGAATACTCAGGTTAAACTTGACGAGCCTAGCATATGCAGATATGGCCTCGGAACACGGAGACCGAAAGGTCGAGCGTGAATCATATAGAAGATATGATCAACATAACGATGTTCACCATTGAAAACTACTCCATCTCACGTGATGATCGGTTATGATTTAGTTGATTTGGATCACGTGATCACTTAGAGGATTAGAGGGATATCTATCTAAGTGGGAGTTCTTAAGTAATTTGATTAACCGAACTTAAACTTATCATGAACTTAGTACCTGATAGTATCTTGCTTGTTTATGTTAATTGTAGATAGATGGCTCGTGCTGTTGTTCCGTTGAATTTTAATGCATTCCTTGAGAAAGCAAAGTTGAAAGATGATGGTAGCAATTACATGGACTGGGTCCGTAACTTGAGGATTATCCTCATTGCTGCACAGAAGAATTACGTCCTGGAAGCACCGCTGGGTGCCAGGCCTGCTGCTAGAGCAACACCAGAAGTTATGAATGTCTGGCAGAGCAAAGCTGATGACTACTCGATAGTTCAGTGTGCCATGCTTTACGGCTTAGAATCGGGACTTCAACGACGTTTTGAACGTCATGGAGCATATGAGATGTTCCAGGAGTTGAAGTTAATATTTCAAGCAAATGCCCGGATTGAGAGATATGAAGTCTCCAATAAGTTCTATAGCTGCAAGATGGAGGAGAACAGTTCTGTCAGTGAGCATATACTCAAAATGTCTGGGTATAATAATCCTTGATTCAATTGGGAGTTACTCTTCCGGATGATTGCGTCATAGACAGAATTCTCCAATCACTGCCACCAAGCTATAAGAGCTTCGTGATGAACTATAATATGCAAGGGATGAACAAGACTATTCCCGAGCTCTTCGCAATGCTGAAAGCTGCGGAGGTAGAAATCAAGAAGGAGCATCAAGTGTTGATGGTTAAGAAAACCACTAGTTTCAAGAAAAAGGGCAAAGGGAAGAAAAAGGGGAACTTGAAGAAGAACGGCAAGCAAGTTGCTGCTCAAGAGAAGAAACCCAAGTCTGGATCTAAGCCTGAAACTGAGTGCTTCTACTGCAAGCAGACTAGTCACTGGAAGCGGAACTGCCTCAAGTATTTGGCGGATAAGAAGGATGGCAAGGTGAACAAAGGTATATGTGATATACATGTTATTGATGTGTACCTTACTAGAGCTCGCAGTAGCACCTGGGTATTTGATACTGGTTCTGTTGCTAATATTTGCAACTCGAAACAGGGACTACGGAATAAGCGGACACTAGCAAAGAACGAGGTGACGATGCGCGTGGGAAACGGTTCCAAAGTCGATGTGATCGCGGTCGGCATGCTACCTCTACATCTACCTTCGGGATTAATATTAGACCTAAATAATTGTTATTTGGTGCCAGCGTTGAGCATGAACATTATATCTGGATCTTGTTTAATGCGAGACGGTTATTCATTTAAATCAGAGAATAATGGTTGTTCTATTTATATGAGTAATATCTTTTATGGTCATGCACCTTTGAAGAGTGGTCTATTTTTGATGAATCTCGATAGTAGTAATACACATA
Organism: Triticum timopheevii; assembly: GCA_963921465.1. Taxonomy (NCBI): domain Eukaryota; kingdom Viridiplantae; phylum Streptophyta; class Magnoliopsida; order Poales; family Poaceae; genus Triticum; species Triticum timopheevii. Next base: position 588,028,529 of record OY997273.1, on the reverse strand, counting down.
TTCATAATGTTGAAGCCAAAAGATGCAGAGTTGATAATGAAAGTGCAACTTATTTGTGGCACTGCCGTTTAGGTCATATCGATGTAAAGCGCATGAAGAAACTCCATACTGATGGACTTTTGGAACCACTTGATTATGAATCACTTGGTACTTGCGAACCGTGCCTCTTGGGCAAGATGACTAAAATACCGTTCTCCGGTACTATGGAGAGAGCAACAGATTTGTTAGGAATCATACATACCGATGTATGTGGTTTGATGAATATTGAGGCTCGTGGCGGATATTGTTATTTTCTCACCTTCACAGATGACTTAAGCAGATATGGGTATATCTACTTAATGAAACACAAGTCTGAAACATTTGAAAAGTTCAAAGAATTTCAGAGTGAAGTTGAAAATCATCGTAACAAGAAAATAAAGTTTCTACGATCTGATCGTGGAGGAGAATATTTGAGTTACGAGTTTGGTGTACATTTGAGAAATTGTGGAATAGTTTCGCAACTCACGCCACCCGGAACACCACAACGTAATGGTGTGTCCGAACGTCGTAATCGTACTTTACTAGATATGGTGCGATCTATGATGTCTCTTACTGATTTACCGCTATCGTTTTGGGGATACGCTCTAGAGACGGCCGCATTCACGTTAAATAGGGCACCATCAAAATCCGTTGAGACGACGCCTTATGAACTATGGTTTGGCAAGAAACCAAAGTTGTCGTTTCTTAAAGTTTGGAGCTGCGATGCTTATGTGAAAAAGCTTCAACCTGATAAGCTCGAACCCAAATCGGAGAAATGTGTCTTCATAGGATACCCAAAGGAAACTGTTGGGTACACCTTCTATCACAGATCCGAAGGCAAGACATTCGTTGCTAAGAATGGATCCTTTCTAGAGAAGGAGTTTCTCTCGAAAGAAGTGAGTGGGAGGAAAGTAGAACTTGATGAGGTAACTGTACCTACTCCTTTATTGGAAAATAGTACATCACAGAAAACTGTTTCTGCGAGACCTACACCAATAAGTGAGGAAGCTAATGATGATGATCATGAAACTTTAGATCAAGATACTACAGAACCTCATAGATCAACCAGAGTAAGATCCGCACCAGAGTGGTACGGTAATCCTGTTCTGGAGGTCATGCTACTAGATCATGATGAACCTACGGACTATGAAGAAGCAATGGTGAGCCCAGATTCCGCAAAGTGGCTTGAAGCCATGAAATCTGAGGTGGGATCCATGTATGAGAACAAAGTATGGACTTTGGTTGACTTGCCCGATGATCGGCAAGCAATTGAGAATAAATGGATCTTTAAGAAGAAGACTGACGCTGATGGTAATGTTACTGTCTACAAAGCTCGACTTGTCGCAAAAGGTTTTCGACAAGTTCAAGGGATTGACTACGATGAGACTTTCTCACCCGTAGCGATGCTTAAGTCTGTCCGAATCATGTTAGCAATTGCCGCATTTTATGATTATGAAATTTGGCAGATGGATGTCAAAACTGCATTCCTGAATGGATTTCTGGAAGAAGAGTTGTATATGATGCAACCGGAAGGTTTTGTCGATCCAAAGGGAGCTAACAAAGTGTGCAAGCTCCAGTGATCTATTTATGGACTGGTGCAAGCCTCTCGGAGTTGGAATAAACGCTTTGATAGTGTGATCAAAGCATTTGGTTTTATACAGACTTTCGGAGAAGCCTGTATTTACAAGAAAGTGAGTGGGAGCTCTGTAGCATTTTTGATATTATATGTGGATGACATATTGCTGATTGGAAATGATATACAATTTCTGGATAGCATAAAGGGATACTTGAATAAAAGTTTTTCAATGAAAGACCTCGGTGAAGCTGCTTACATATTAGGCATAAAGATCTATAGAGATAGATCAAGACGCTTAATTGGACTTTCACAAAGCACATACCTTGACAAGATTTTGAAGAAGTTCAAAATGGATCAAGCAAAGAAAGGGTTCTTGCCTGTGTTACAAGGTGTAAGATTGAGTAAGACTCAAAGCCCGACCACTGCAGAAGATAGAGAGAAAATGAAAGATGTTCCCTATGCTTCAGCCATAGGCTCTATCATGTATGCAATGCTGTGTACCAGACCTGATGTGTGCCTTGCTATAAGTTTAGCAGGGAGGTACCAAAGTAATCCAGGAGTGGATCACTGGACAGCGGTCAAAAACATCCTGAAATACCTGAAAAGGACTAAGGATATGTTTCTCATATATGGAGGTGACAAAGAGCTCACCGTAAGAGGTTACGTTGATGCAAGCTTTGACACCGATCCGGATGATTCTAAATCGCAAACCGGATACGTGTTTACATTAAACGGTGGAGCTGTCAGTTGGTGCAGTTCTAAACAAAGCGTCGTAGCAGGATCTACATGTGAAGCGGAGTACATAGCTGCTTCGGAAGCAGCGAACGAAGGAGTCTGGATGAAGGAGTTCATATCCGATCTAGGTGTCATACCTAGTGCATCGGGTCCAATGAAAATCTTTTGTGACAATACTGGTGCAATTGCCTTGGCAAAGGAATCCAGATTTCACAAAAGGACCAAACACATCAAGAGACGCTTCAACTCCATCCGGGATCTAGTCTAGGTGGGAGACATAGAGATTTGCAAGATACATACGGATCTGAATGTTGTAGACCCGTTGACTAAGCCTCTTCCACGAGCAAAACATGATCAGCACCAAGACTCCATGGGTGTTAGGATCATTACAGTGTAATCTAGATTATTGACTCTAGTGCAAGTGGGAGACTGAAGGAAATATGCTCTAGAGGCAATAATAAAGTTATTATTTATTTCCTTATATCATGATAAATGTTTATTATTCATGCTAGAATTGTATTAACCGGAAACATAATACATGTGTGAATACATAGACAAACAAAGTGTCACTAGTATTCCTCTACTAGACTAGCTCGTTAGTCAAAGATGGTTATGTTTCCTAACCATGAACAAAGAGTTGTTATTTGATTAACGAGGTCACATCATTAGTTGAATGATCTAATTGACATGAACCATTCTATTAGCTTAGCACCCGATCGTTTAGTATGTTGCTATTGCTTTTCTTCATGACTTATACATGTTCCTATGACTATGAGATTATGCAACTCCCGTTTACCGGAGGAACACTTTGGGTACTACCAAACGTCACAACGTAACTGGGTGATTATAAAGGAGTACTACAGGTGTCTCCAATGGTAGATGTTGGGTTGGCGTATTTCGAGATTAGGATTTGTCACTCCGATTGTCGGAGAGGTATCTCTGGGCCCTCTTGGTAATGCACATCACTTAAGCCTTGCAAGCATTGCAACTAATGAGTTAGTTGCGGGATGATGTATTACAGAACGAGTAAAGAGACTTGCCGGTAACGAGATTGAACTAGGTATTGGATACCGATGATCGAATCTCGGGCAAGTAACATACCGATGACAAAGGGAACAACGTATGTTGTTATGCGGTCTGACCGATAAAGATCTTCGTAGAATATGTAGGAGCCAATATGGGCATCCAGGTCCTGCTATTGGTTATTGACCGGGGACGTGTCTCGGTCATGTCTACATTGTTCTCGAACCGTAGGGTCCGCACGCTTAACGTTACGATGACAGTTATTATGAGTTTATGCATTTTGATATACCGAATGTTGTTCGGAGTCCCGGATGTGATCACAGACATGACGAGGAGTCTCGAAATGGTCGAGACATAAAGATTGATATATTGTAAGCCTATATTTGGACATCGGAAGTGTTCCGGGTGAAATCGGGAATTTTACCGGAATACCGGGAGGTTACCGGAACCCCCCGGGAGCCAAATGGGCCAACATGGGCCTTAGTGGAAAGGTGAAAGGGCTGCCCACATAGGGCTGCGCCCCCCCTCCCCCTAGTCCTATTAGGACTAGGAGAAGGGGCCGGCCACCCTCTCTCTCTCTCCCCCCCTTTTGGGGAGTCCTAGTTGGAATAGGATTGGAGGGGGGAGTCCTACTCCCGGTGGGAGTAGGACTCCTCCTGCGCCCTCTCCCTAGCCGGCGCACCTCTCCCCCTTGGCCCCTTTATATACGGGGGCAGGGGGCACCTCTAGACACACAAGTTGATCCACGTGATCTATTCCTTAGCCGTGTGCGGTGCCCCCTGCCACCATATTCCTCGATAATACTGTAGCGGAGTTTAGGCGAAGCCCTGCTGCTGTAGTTCATCAAGATTGTCACCACGCCGTCGTGCTGACGAAACTCTTCCCCGACACTTTGCTGGATCGGAGTCCGGGGATCGTCATTGAGCTGAACGTGTGCTCGAACTCGGAGGTGTCGTAGCTTCGGTGCTTGATCGGTTGGATCGTGAAGACGTACGACTACTTCCTCTATGTCGTGTCATCACTTCCACAGTCGGTCTACGTCGGGTACGTAGACAACACTCTCCCCCTCATTGCTATGCATCACCATGATCTTGCGTGTGCGTAGGAAATTTTTTGAAATTACTACGTTCCCCAACACATATATGCAACATGATCTAGTATCTGTCCTAGATGTGTTCAGTTCAAGTTCATATATGCAGATGCTATTTACTTTCTCTCTGTCAGATTGCATGACTTGCTTTATTGCAGCTATATTAGTCATGCTTTATCTAATATTTCTGTTAATAAAATCATTTGGTAAATTGCTCATATTTCCAACAATCCAAAAACCTTATAATAGGCAATTTACCCCGAGTGGTTTTGCTGCTTCCATGAGACCTCCTATGTTTGAGGGTATCCACTATAAGAGGTGGCGCGTGAGAGCAGTCTTATGGTTTCAAACCATGAGTTGCTATGACGCCACTCTTAGCAAACCTAAAGGAGAGCTTGATGCTCAACAGGCACAAGCTTTTCAGAAAATGGATACTATGTTTAAGGCTGCTCTCTTGAGTGTTCTTGGTGAGAACATAGTTGATGCTTATGCGTCAATTGATAATGGAAAAGATATGTGGGATGCACTCGAGGCCAAGTTTGGGGTCTCAGATGCTGGCACTGAGCTGTACATCATGGAGAAATTCTATGATTACAGGATGACTGAAGAGCGCTCCGTGGTTGAGCAAGCTCATGAGATACAATCATTTGCTAGAGAACTTGAGCACTTCAGTTGTATGCTACCAGACAAGTTTGTTGCCGGAGGTATCATCACTAAGCTTCCTCCTTCATGGAGGAACTTTGCTACCTTGCTGAAGCATAAGAGGCAGGAGTTTTCCGTCCCGGATCTCATTGGCACTCTTGATGTGGAAGAAAAGGCGAGAGCAAAGGACACACGTGCTCGAGGTATTGAGGGAGGATCTAGTGCCAATGTGGTACAGAAGTAGAACTTCCAGCCCCACAAGTTCAAGAACAAGGGCAAGTTTGATGGAAAAGCAAAGTTTGATGGGAAGAACAAGGCTGTGCAACACACGAACTTCAAGAAGAAGAATGGCAAGAAGAAAGGTGCTTGTCATGTGTGTGGGGATCCTGATCATTGGGCTCCTACTTGCCCTAATCGCTATGACAAGCGTCATCCTGGGAAAGGCGGCAAGACCGCTAATGTTTTCATTGGAGACACTGACATGAAGGATGTTGGGTATGGTATATTTCCCACTATTCTTTCAGTATGTCATTCTCCTGACTGGTTGATTGACACGGGTGCTAATGTGCATGTATGCGGTGATATTTCCATGTTTTCGTCTTATCAGACCGCAGGGACTTCAACCGTGCTGATGGGCAACGGTTCAAGTGCTTCTGTTCATGGTGTTGGCACGGTCGATCTGAAGTTTACTTCGGGGAAGATCGTGCGGCTGAAGAATGTGCATTATGTCCCCTCCATCAATAAAAATCTTGTTAGTGGATCTCTTCTGTGTAGAGATGGCTACAAGCTTGTCTTTGAGTCGAATAAATTTGTAATATCCAAGTATGGAACCTTTATTGATAAAGGCTATGAGTCAGGAGGCTTATTCCGTTTATCCTTATCAGACGTTTGCAATAAAGTTGTTAATCATATTTGCAACAATAGTGAATCCAATGTGTGGCATTCACGTCTTTGTCATGTTAACTTTGGTTGCATGTCGCGACTAGCGAAGTTGAACTTAATCCCTAGTTTCACCACCGTCAAGGGATCTAAGTGTCAAGTGTGTGTGCAAGCTAAGAAACCTGGTAAGTCTCACACGACTGCGAAAATAAGAAATCTTGCACCACTAGAGCTCATACATTGAGATCTATGTGAAATGAATGGTGTGTTGACAAAAGGTGGAAAGAAATATTTCATGACGTTAATTGATGACTCCACTAGATACTATCGTGTGTATCTTCTGAAATCTAAGGATGAGGCTTTGAACTTTTTCAAGATCTATAAAGATGAAGTGGAAAACCAACTTGATCAAAAAATCAAGAGGCTTAGGTCCGACCTGGCGGAGAGTATTTTTCCAATGAATTTGATGCTTTTTGTGAGGAACATGGTATAATCCATGAGAGGACGCCTCCCTATTCACCTCAGTCAAATGGGGTAGCCGAAAGAAAGAACCATACTCTAACAGATTTGGTTAACACCATTTTAGACACTTCGGGTCTCTCCAAGGCATGGTGAGGGGAGGCGATATTGACTGCATGTCATGTCCTAAACCGAGTTCCCACAAAGAACAAAGAGATAACTCCATTCGAGGAATGGGAGAAGAAAAGGTTAAAACTCTCTTATCTACGAACATGGGGTTGTTTGGCGAAAGTCAATGTTCCAATTCCAAAGAAGCGGAAGCTTGGACCAAAGACTATGGATTGTGTTTTCCTGGGATATGCTTTTCATAGCATTGGCTATAGATTCTTGGTTGTAAAATCTGAGGTACCTGACATACATGTCGGTACGATCATGGAGTCGAATGATGCGACTTTCTTTGAAGATATCTTTCCCATGAAGGATATGGCTACCTCATCTAATCAGGAGATGCCTAGTTCATCGAATCAGGAATCAGTTACAATTACCGAACCTGCCATTTTGATGGAACACTTTGAAAGTCCTGTGGAGGAGAACAATGAAGTTCCTACTAGGAGCAAGAGACAGAGGACTGCAAAGTCTTTTGGTGATGATTTTCTTGTGTATCTCATAGATGACACTCCCAGTTCTATTTCAGAGGCCTATGCATCTGAAGATGCTGACTACTGGAAGGAAGCGGTTCGTAGCGAGATGGATTCCATCTTGGCGAATGAAACCTAGGAGATAACTAATCGTCCTTATGGGTGCAAACCTATAGGATGCAAATGGGTATTCAAGAAGAAGCTTAGGCCTGATGGTACTATTGAAAAGTACAAGGCTCAGCTCGTGGCTAAGGGTTATACCCAAAAGGAAGGTGAAGACTTCTTTGATACTTACTCACATGTGGCTCGACTGAACACTATTCGAGTTCTACTTTCACTAGCTGCCTCGCATGGTCTTCTCGTTCATCAAATGGATGTTAATACTGCTTTCCTAAATGGAGAGTTGGATGAGGAAATTTATATGGAACAACCAGATGGGTTTGTACTAGATGGCCAGGAAGGGAAAGTGTGCAAGTTGCTGAAGTCTTTGTACGGACTTAAGCAAGCACCCAAATAGTGGCATGAGAAGTTTGAAAGAACTTTAACAGCTGCAGGCTTTGTTGTGAACAAAGCTGACAAATGTGTGTACTATCGCCATGGTGGGGGCGAGGGAGTTATCATGTGCTTGTATGTTGATGACATACAAATTTTCGGAACAAATCTGAATGTTATTAAGGAGGTCAAGGATTTCCTATCTCCTTGTTTTGAGATGAAGGATTTAGGAGTGGCTGATGTCATTCTGAACATCAAGTTGTTGAGAGATGATGATGGTGGGATTACATTGCTTCAATCTCATTATGTGGAAAAGATCTTGAGTCGCTTTGGCTATAGTGACTGCAAGCCCTCTCCAACACCATATGATGCGAGTGTGTTACTTCGAAAGAATCGAAGAATTGCTAGAGATCAATTGAAATATTCTCAGATTATTGGCTCACTTATGTACTTAGCAAGTGCTACAAGACCTGACATCTCTTTTGCTGTTAGCAAACTGAGTCGGTTTGTCTCAAAACTAGGAGATGTGCATTGGAAAGCTCTAGAGAGAGTTTTGCATTATTTGAAAGGAACTGCAAATTATGGAATTCACTACACCGGGCATCCAAAGGTGCTTGAAGGGTATAGTGACTCAAACTGGATCTCAGATGCTGATGAGATAAATGCCACGAGCGGTTATGTATTCACTCATGGAGGTGGCGCTGTTTCTTGGAAGTCTTGCAAGCAGACCATCTTAACGAGGTCAACAATGGAAGCAGAACTCACAGCACTAGATATAGCTACGGTTGAAGCAGATTGGCTTCGCCGGCTCTTGAATGACTTGTCGGTTGTTGAGAAACCTGTACCGGGTGTCCTTATGAACTGCGACAATCAAACTGTGATCACAAAAGTGAGCAGCTCAAAGGATAACATGAAATCATCAAGACACATTTAGAGAAGGTTAAAGTCTGTCAAGAAAATGAAAAACTCCGGAGTTATTGTGTTGGATTATATCCAAACGTCTAAAAATCTGGCAGATCCTTTTACCAAGGGTCTATCACGTAATGTGATAGATAATGCATCGAGGGAGATGGGTATGAGACCCACAATATGAGTTGTTCATAGTGGTAACCTATTCTTTGTGATCGGAGATCCCGTGAATTAGATGTGGAAGACAAGTTGTTGGTCAACTGAGAGGAGAGTATCCTTACTATTCACAATACCTCTCCATGAAGATGCAATACTCTCCTAATCTGCATGGCAGGTTGATGTATATCTTGATGTGTTATAAGTGGCTTATTTAAGCAGAGATGTTATCCTGCAGAACATCTTTTGAAGAACACGCCTATATGAGTCTGATTATCAAACGTCGCAATCTATGAGAGTAGGGTTCTCTCTAGTAAACTCATGAAAGGTCACGGAGTATGACACATAAGCTCCACCCGCGGGGAAGACCCACGGTAGCCACGTATCGGTCAAGGCTTTATGTGAAGTTAGATTCGCACAAAACTTGCAGTTCAAGGCCCAGTCCACTGTTCAAGTTGCTTACTAGTGTAGCATAGAGTTCTAGGTGGAAGTTCAACTTAACAGTCTCCACTGCACTACTGGTATATAAAACCGTGTTTTGGAACCAAAGGCAAATTTTTGTGTCCCTCTGGGATCTGGTGGGGGATTGCTGGAATTTAGTCTATTTTGGGCAGCCCAATAACTATTTCAGAAATTCCTAATAAATCCTAGAGGCCCACTTAGCCCATTTGTGCAAGGCAAGGGATACTACTAAAGCTTAGTCTCACATTGCTAGTTTAGTGGGAGTTGGACCTCCTTATAAGGGAGGTTCTTTCCCCACTTGTACGAGCATGAGAACAAGAGGGATATCCACGCGCGCTCCTCCTCCGCCGCCCGCCTCGCCACGCCATGCCTCGTCACGACGCGCCGCGGGTTGCGGGAATGAGCCGAGCCGATATCTAAATTTTTGCCACGCACTACGGGTATACGGAAGGTCACACGAAAGCTGAAAAGATTTTTGCGAAAGTGGAGTTCGAATGCGAACGGTGCAGCCCTTCGGCTGCTGGCTGTTCGCTTCGTCTCTGTCTCTTCGTTTCGCCTCCCGTCATTGCCCTCTCGCCTCCTTCTCTTGTGCCTATAAAAGGGAGGTCGCTCCTCCAAGAGAGACGCACCAGAACTACTCCTTCCCTCACCATCGGTTCCATCTCTGAGCTGCTGTTGTCTTCCTCATCCCGGCTTGCGGCGTGCACCGCATGTCGAGACAGTATGCCTCCGAGACCGCACCTTTTGAGTCCTGTACGGGAGAAGGGTGATAAGGTTTTTGGGGAGCGCTCTGCGCGACTACTGGCTTCTTCATCACGGACTCCGACGACTACTTCCCCGACGACAACTTCTTCCCCGACGTCGACTACCTCAGCAACGACATGGCTGGAGAGGATGTCGACCCCAAGTCCAGTGCTTCTGCTACTGCTGTCCCGTATGTGTTCTTCTTCTTTCTGTCAGATGTCCTGCCACAGTTTCTCGTACTAGTTCTTGCTCTACATGTGTTAGGTTCTACTCCATATATGCAACATGATCTAGTATCTGTCCTAGATGTCTTCAGTTCAGGTTCATATATGTAGATGCTATTTACTTTCTCTCCATCAGATTGCATGACTTGCTTTATTGCAACTAAATTAGTCATGCTTTATCTAATATTTCTGTTAATAAAATCATTTGGTAAATTGCTCATATTTCCAACAAAAACATCATATGAATCTTCTCTTATATATCTAAACATCGTTAGTCAATCGAAGGCCTTTTGCCATACATCATGGGAATTTGGCATGTAACTAAGGAACATGTGCGGCTAATATACTCCAAGCATCTAACATGATGGCCGTGCTCAAACAGTTTTCAAAACTGACTGTCTAGTCTACATACATAACATGATACACAATACAAGGTTACATGTCAAATGTATGGAAGAATATTTAACCTTTGTACATCTTATCTCCTCTAAATAATAAAGAAAAGGCAAAATGGTTATGTAGATAATCAGAGATATAACATATATTCAAAAGGACACATTCAAATATTTAAACATCAGTTTAAACAACAAAGCAAACTGTATAGCAAGACATCCACATTACTAAAAACTGCATTTTTTTCATTTTAAAAGATCAATTTATAAACATGCAAATCATTTTGTTGTTGTTGCATTTTTTCTGTGTTTTGAACAAACACAAGAGGGAAGAGTTTTTATTCACATGCATAACACTAACTTATTTTTTTACTGAAACTGATGAATGTACAGGATGAATACAAACTTAGAGGTATTTATTTTTCAAAATACTACTCAACAAAACATTAGGACATACTATCAGATACCATGTTTAGTGTGAGATAATTAATGTACCAAATTTTATATAACAGAGGAAGCATCTGATTAGCACTACAAAAAAATACACTTCCGTGATGATACGTGTTTGTCACAGTAGGTCGCGTTTTTTGTTATGCATGTACATCCATGACGATTTTATGACAGAATCAAGATAGCCATACTTGTGCTGTCATAGAAGTGTTCCATGACATTACCAAAATTATCATGACGGAAGTGTGCACTTCCATGACGATAAATCGCGCGTCACATAAGTGCTTTCGTCAAGGGTGACCGACATGTGGCATCCACCGTAACGGAACGCCGTTAAGCTATCAGGTCGGGTTTTGGATCCGATAACCCGTTAACAGCCCCGACCAATGGGGATTTTCCACATGTAAAATCATCATTGGCTGGAGGAAACACGTGTCCGCTCATCGTTGGGACAGATGTCATCCACTCATTGGACAGAAGGCGCCTATGATACGTCGACACGTGGCACGGCCTAACAGAGGCCCATTCCTGTGAAAAGTCCGGCCCGTTTGACTTGGTCAAAAGGTGGCGGGCCGGCCCATGGAAAGCCTGTTAACGGCATGTTCGCCTATAGCCCATTTACAGCCCGCTAACCCAAAGCCCGTTACGCCCTATCCGAATTAGGCCCAGTAGCGTCATCTGGGCCATCCAATATGATTCGAGCCTGTTTTCACTTTTGGCCCATGTATGGCCCATGACGTCTTTCGGCCCATATGAGGCCCTATGTAACTCTTGGCCTATTAACGGCCCGTGGTGAAACTGGCCCATAATGAACAGTGTATCACTTTATACCCATTAACGACCCGTGGTGAAACTGGCCCGTAATGAATAGCGTATCACTTTATACCCATTAACGGCCCGTTATTCCGTTGGGCCATTGAGGGAGTCCTGGATTAGGGGGTGTTCGGGTAGCTGGACTATACCTTCAGCCGGACTCCAGGACTATGAAGATACAAGATTGAAGACTTCGTCCCGTGTCCGGATGGGACTTTCCTTGGCGTGGAAGGCAAGTTTGGCGATGCGGATATTCAAGACCTCCTATCATTGTAACCGACTCTATGTAACCCTAACCCTATCCGGTGTCTATATAAACCGGAGGGTTGTAGTCCGTAGGCAATCAACTCCATATACAACAATCATACCATAGGCTAGCTTCTAGGGTTTAGCCTCCTTGATCTCGTGGTAGATCTACTCTTGTACTACCCATATCATCAATATTAATCAAGCAGGACGTAGGGTTTTACCTCCATCAAGAGGGCCCGAACCTAGGTAAAACATTGTGTTCCCTGCCTCCTATTACCATCCGGCCTAGACGCACAGTTCGGGACCCCCTACCCGAGATCCGCCGGTTTTGACACCGACATTGGTGCTTTCATTGAGAGTTCCTCTGTGCCGTCACAATCAGGAAGGATGCCTCCTCCCGTCTTTAAAGACGGCGCCATTGCTAAGGGAGCCTTGGCTGTCGGCCAAACCCTCCGGCTAGGTGGTTTCCTCATGACCGCGTGTTCGGCTGTTGCGCCGACGGTGACCTCTCGGGTCATCAAAAGCAACCTACACGTCAGCTCGGAGCTCGTCGAGCAGCTAGATCCAATGGAGCTCTCTTCCGTAAACGAGCTCTTGGATCGCATCGCCGCCCTGGGGGTCGCTACGGATCACGACCAGGTTGGGCTTAAACCTGATCTAAGACAAATTAACTCTCCCCAAGTCACCCACCACGTTGCCGTGGTAGAGACGTTGTGCGGCGACCCTTCATCTATTTTAAGGACTAGCTACATCCGAATTCCCGACTCCTCCAAGACGGATACCCGCGGAGAGGAGGATGTAACTCAAGACCTGAGCTTAGGATCAGGCAACGGGCTAGATTCGTTGGACAACATCCAAGAATCCGAACTTCAGAGTTCGGAAACTCTTCGGCCTCCGAATCTTGGATTGGGTGAGGTTTTAGATTCAACGACACCCGCCCACCCGAACATAAGCGATCTCTCCCAAATTAGGCAGAGGCCCGAGGAAACAGTACATCATTACTGGGCCAGATTCCTCCTGGTTATGAACAGGATAAAGGATTGCCGCGAGGGAGACGCAATCTCAATTTTTTGCGGTAATTGCACGGACAAGGGAATCCTTAACGCCGTAAGTCGTCGTGATATCACACGCTTCGCTGACTTGGCGTCCATAGTACAAAAATACTATGCGATGGAAAGCGCCTGGAAAACCGAAATACATTTTTGGGATAATCCGGCCTTGAATAGTAATCCCGTCCGAACTAAGAGGGTGCATCATCACAGGACACCCGGGATAAACACCAAAAAGCCAAAACCCTTTACAAGGCATGGAACCATACTGGAAAGATGGCTTGATGGACCCTGTAGAATTCACAGTACAGAGGACACCACACCAACTCACAGCCTTAGAGCATGTTGGATACTCCGGCAGGTGGCCAAAATCGACGAGGACCTCTTAATTCCGGAGGCCGCAGAAAGTCAGCCCAAGGACACCAGTACCGTTCTCACATTCTTCGAGATTTTCGCATCAAACAATGTGCGAAAAAGAACACTCTGCAGCCTCGCCGAAGTCTATCAAGTTGCAACAATAAATCCATGGAGCGACACTGCCATTACCTTCAACGCAAGTGATGAACCTAGATTCCGAACAGCCTGAGCACCAGCCGCATTGGCCCTCAGTCCCATAGTGGACGGCTTTCGCCTCACCAAGGTGCTCATGGATGGAGGCAGCGGACTGAACCTCATTTATGAGGAAACCCTTCAAAAAATGGAAGTAGACTGGAACCGCGTTGAGCGAAGCAGCACAACCTTTAGAGGAATAATCCCCAGTCGTGAAGCGCGCTGCACAGGAAAAATCACACTAGATGTGGTGTTCGGCATGCCGGATAATTACAGGTCCGAAGAAGTCACGTTTCAAGTGGCCCCATTTAAGAGCGGACATCACGCTTTACTAGGGCGGGAAGCATTCACAATCTTCTAAGCAATACCCCATTACGGGTACATGAAGCTTAAGATGCCCGGGCCGAATGGAATTATCACTCTAGCTAGTGATCCGGACATAGCACTCCGTGCCGAAAACAAGACGGCCGCATTAGCCCTTGAGGCGCTATCCGAAGCCTTAGCGGCCGAGGAACTGACTGCGCTGCGCTCCACGGTTAACAGGGATGATGTGATACTCGATAAGAGATCCAAATCCACATCCTTCAAGCCAGCCGACGAAATAGTCAAATTCCAGGTCCATCCAACGGACCCCAATAAAACAGCTTCAATCGGGGCATGACTGAACCCCGATGCAGACGCCGCACTGCGAGAGTTCCTACGAGAGAACTGGGACATCTTCGCCTGGCACCCTTCAGACATGCCAGGGATCCCACGCAGGCTGGCCGAACACAGCTTAAATATCCTAAAAGGATTTAAACCTGTCAAACAAGCCCTTCGGCGTTTTTCCAAACCCAAGAGACAGGCTATGGGAGAGGAGCTAGCCAAGCTATTGGAGGCCGGATTCATTAGAGACATAAAACATCCGGACTGGCTAGCAAACCTGGTGATGGTACCAAAGAAGGACAAATCCTGGCGCCTGTGTGTCGATTTTAAAGACCTTAACAAGGCTTGCCCAAAGGATCCCTTCCCCCTCCCCCGCACCGATCAGATTATCGATGCCACCGCAGGACACGATTTGTTGTGTTTCCTCGACGCATACTCCGGTTACCATCAAATCAAGATGGCAGATCAGACCAAGCTGCAACAACATTCGTCACACGATACAGCCCATTCTGCTTCAACACAATGCCCTTCGGGCTGAAAAACATCGGCGCAACATATCAGCGCATGATCCAGACATGTCTGGCAAACCAGATCGGCAAAACAGTGGAGGCATATGTGGATGATGTGGTCATCAAATCAAGACATGTCGAATCCCTAGTAAACGACTTGAGGCTTACATTCGATAACCTCCGACAATATGACATCAAGCTCAACCCAGAAAAATGCGTCTTCGGCGTTCCAGCCGGAAGGCTCTTGGGCTTCATTGTATCCGGTAGAGGAATTGAAGCAAACCCAGCCAAGATCCGAGCTTTGTCACAATTGGATGTCCCAAAGGACCTTAAAAAATACAAAAATTAACCGGGTGCGTGGCGGCTTTAAGCCGCTTCATCTCCCGCTTGGGAGAAAAGGCACTACCCCTTTATTACCTCCTTCGGCGCACCGAACACTTCGAGTGGACGGATGCCGCCACGGTCGGACTTGATGAAATAAAAGCCATATTGGCAACAAACCCATTCCTGGCCGCGCCAATCACCGGTGAACCAATGATTTTGTACATTGCAGCAACACACCAAGTTGTCAGCGCAGTGCTCGTTGTCGAGCGGGAAATGGACGGACACAAATTCCCCCTTCAAAGGCCGGTCTACTACGTGTCCACTGTCCTCACTCCATGCAAATCACGGTACCCGCATTATCAAAATATTGCATACGCGGTATTCATGGCATCCCGGAAGCTACGACACTACTTTCAAGAGTGTTCCATAACAGTAGCTTCTCCCATTCGATATAACCTATAAGCCACGGCGAGCTATTAAATCGCAAGTTTTGGCCGACTTCGTCACAGAATGGACGGAGGCCGAGCTCCCTAAAGAGTATGGCACATATGCAAATTGGATTATGCATTTCGACGGCTCCAAAATGTTGGCCGGACTGGGGGCCGGCGTCGTCCTGACGTCCCCCACAGGAGACACAGTCCAATATGTGCTCCAAATCATGTACACGGATTCCAACAATGCAGCCGAATATGAGGCCCTCCTACATGGCCTCCGGATAGCAGTATCCATGGGTATCCAGCGCCTAGAGGCACGCGGGGATTCAAACCTTGTGATATCCCAAATAAATTGAGACTTCGACGCCAAGGGCCCAAAAATGGCAGCTTACCACGATGCCGTCCTAAAAATGTCAGCTCGGTTCGAAGGGCTGGAGTTTCACCACATAGCCCGAGAAAACAATCAAGCGGCGGACGTCCTAGCACGCATCGGAGCAAAACGCGATGCAACCCCCCCCCCCAACGTCTTTTTGGAAAGATTGTTCAAGGCATCCGTAGCATGGGAGGGGGAACCCGCAAATAACAGCCCGAACCCAGCCGCACCACTCGACGCCGAACAATCTGACACAATTGGAGGCTCTGCCAACGAAATTACACCTTCAGCCCACGTAATAATGGCGGTTATCACCCCGTGGACAGAACCATTCCTCGCCTACCTTACTAGGCAGGAACTCCCGGAGGACCAAAACGAGGCCCGCTGCATAGTGCGGTGATCTAAGGCCTACAGAGTCCATGAGGGAGAACTTTATAAGAAAAGCACTATCGGAGTCCTTCAAAGGTGCATCTCCGAAGAGGAAGGGCGGAACCACCTGGCTGAAATTCATGCCGGACTTGGTGGTCACCACGCCGCTGCTCGGTCCCTCGTTAGCAAGGCTTTCCGTACAGGCTTTTACTGGCCGACGGCCCGAGCAGACGCTCAGGACCTAGTCCAACGATGCGCCGGTTGCCAACTTTTTGCCAACCAAAGCCATATGCCACCCACCACACTCCAAACTATACCCATCACCTGGCCTTTTGCGGTCTGGGGGCTTGACATGGTCGGACCCCTTAAAGGTGGAACCCATAGGAAAAAATACTTACTGGTCATGGTGGATAAGTTCACCAAATGGATAGAAGCCAAGCCTGTTAAAACGGCCGAATCCAGACCTGCGATAGACTTCATATCCGGGGTTGTACACCGTTATGGCGTCCCCCACAGCATCATAACCGACAACAGTACAAATTTTACCGCCGACAAGGTAAAACTCTGGTGCAAAAACATGGGCATCAAGCTCGATTATGCTTCCGTCTATCACCCACAAACCAACGGCCAGGTCGAACGTGCAAATGGTCTTATCATGAGCGGCATCAAACCTAGACTGGTGCGGTCCCTCAAGGAATCTAACACGCACTGGGTAGAGGAGCTCGACTCCGTGCTATGGGGGCTGCGGACCACGCGAAATCGCACCACCGGGTACACACCATTTTTTATGGTGTACAGCGCAGAAGCAGTTCTGCCCTGCGACATAATTCATGACTCACCTAGAGTGCGCATGTACGAAGAAAGAGAAGCCGAGCTCGATCGGCAGGACAACTTGGACGCCTTGGAGGAGGAGCGCGATGTGGCAAAAGCCCGTTCCGCATTTTATCAACAACAGGCCCGAAGATATCAAAGCAGAGAAGTACGGGCCAAAAATTACAATGTTGGCGAACTAGTTCTACGCCTGCTGGATAAGAAAAAGGACAAACTCAAGCCCAAGTGGGAAGGTCCATTCATAATCGACCAAGTCCTGACTGGTGGGGCGTACCGCCTGCGAGATGCATCGAACAATCGACTCGAGCCGAACCCGTGGAACGCCACCCGTCTCCAAAGATTCTATGCCTAGCGCCGGACTCTGTGTTCGTCTCCTTCCTCTATCCATCCCTTTTTGTATTTTTCTGTCTTACATTTCTCTCCTTCCCATTTTTTTCATAGCCCTTAAAGGCTCATCTAGTGACGCGCCACTCGCGCTCATTAAACCTGGGGGCTTCTTTAACAGAAGCTTATTTATACGGGCTTCACGCCCAACACATGCGTCAAACTTCTGCATGTACCTTTTTTCTTCACCATTATATGCATCGATATGACTTAAGTTTTGGCCAAGCTGGGTTGCCTGGCTCCTGTGCTTACCCCTACGTTCCAGATTGTTCGGCTATGCGGTAAAGGGAGCACCTCTGCGATTGTTACTGCCGGGTCAGCCGGATGTGTACCTCAGACTGGGTGAATCCGAAAGCTAGCGTTCTTAAGGGAATATTCGGTCGGTGAAATAAAAGATGATCTTTTTACTCATTTTATGCGCCCCCAGATGCCTTTTTTCTGCGTCTCTTCACGCAGTCCGGACATGCACCTTAGGGCATGCCTCCCAGCGAAAGGAACCCTTAACGGAACTATTCTCTCTGGAAGATGTTTCTTACTAACCATGTAATATAACATAACTAGTTGGGCACTTGTCTGATAAAGCACTGATGACCCCTACGCCTGGTCTCCACGCATACCCCGGTTCTTATATAACCGCTAGGGTATTCAGACACACTCCGGACCGTCAGGTCCCGAGGTTGAAGCGAAAAGGTCGGCAACGACAAACGATCTACAATCCGGCTAGAAGGCATTACACATGTCAATTCAAAATTACACAGTCATTCTGACTGATTGTATTCCTCTTCCATACCATCTAACAGGCTGTCTAATTTACAGTCCTGCTGGGAATACTTCGCGGCCAACTCTACTTGGCCGTATACTAAGCTTATAGGGATCTCCTTCCCGTCAGGCCCCACTGGTCCGACCTCGGCCATGTGGTTTGGGTCAGACTTTGTAAAACGGGTCTTCACCATGGCCCAGGCCTCCCTAGCGCCTTGTCGGCAGGTCGATATCTTCCACAACCGGAAGCGCCGCCGAGCTTCCTTCAGCTTCTCCGCAAGCTCTCCAAGGTCCTCGGGCACGGAGTGGGCAGGCCATAAGGCTTAGGCAATATCCCACATCGCCTGCCGAATTCGCTCGTGCAGTTGCAAGAGTCCGGGAAGAAGGTCACCCGTAGAACCGGGCATCTCCTCTGCAGGACGACCTGTGAGCATACCTACAGACATTACTCCGTTAGTCGACTTCCTCGCCGAACTCTTTTTTCAAAGTTCGTTCAAGCACTTACTAAAAATGCCGCGTCGAAGCCGCTGATTCTCCTTCGTGGAGTCCGGTAGCTGGCCACGAACATCTTTAAGTTTGATGTCCAGCTTGGTGTTGGCATCCTGAAGATCATTCTTCTCTCGCCTCACCTTTTTCAACGTACTCTCACCGGCCTTTAGCCGGCGTAAGAGTTATTGCTTGTCCGGATCGAGTCCGGCGCCATCTGGAATATGGTTTGTCAGATTTGCACCCACACCGCACAATACTAATCTTTTGAAGTGTATCTTACCTGAGGGGGTCTCTTTGGGCTCCCCTGCTGCGGCTAGTGCGGCCTCTAGTTGGGCCCTACACTTTTCCAGCTCCTGGGACAGTACGGTATTCTTCTCTGTAAGAAGCTGCATATTAAATGATCCTTAAATCAGTTGCTCTAACTGCTTCAAGTCTCGGGGGCTACTGGCATATATATATATTTAACCAAAATTTTCTTACCCGTATGTCTTTTACATACTGCTCCGTGGCTCTAGCTAAACCATTTTGAGCGGCACGGAGGAACGCATCTCCTGAATTAAAGGCATCTAAAGCCTCTTGGGAGAAACAAGCGTCGCGTAGAATTGTCCGGCGATGCCTGTGGTTCATGGCACTCTCCACTTCAGAATTTGTGGCAGACAGCCTGTCCGCATCCTCTGTCGGAGGAGCGTCCGATGCGCGCCTTGTGCTCGCCTCCGCTTCCTGGCCAGACGTTGGAGCCTGGCTGGTGGAGGCGCGATTGGCAACCTCTCCGGATGTAGTCCGGCGAGGTCTCTTCATTCTGAAGATAGCACGAACGTTAATATGCCCTAACAGAATAACTCCAGGGAAACAAAGGGTGCACTATACCTTTGCGCCGGCATCTCAGTCCAGACTTCATTCCTTTTTGCCCCACGGGGCCCTGCGGCCCCTCGTTGGCTAGCCACCGCAGGTTTGGCCTCCTGCCTCAGAAATCTCCCCTGCAAAACATGGTTGTCGTCAGAAACACCGGGCTACGTGAGGGTGGAATCTCTTTCAAGGGAATAAGACCCCGATTTTTGTCACCTGGGAGGCCGGGATTAACCCTGGGTAATCCGCCGTAATGGCTACCAAGGTATTTTCCTTGCTTAGCTAATGGAACACCCCGTCGATAAGCTCCACCGATATGTCCTGATCCTCTTTGGAGTCCGGATTGAGGGACCGTTCTGGGTCCTCGGGCTGTGGAGGGCGGCTACTTATATCCTTTACCTCCTGTCGCAGTTCCTGCATTGAAGTCGTTAGACTACCTATCTAACCATGGGAGTATAAAACAAACGGGCAAGCGCAATTGTTCACTTACCCAACTTGGAGGATCGTACATACTGAATCCGGCCCGCGGGTTGATGCGGAGGAATTCCTCCTTTTCTCCCTTGTACAAAGAGGATAAGATCTTTACTAAGGCGGCGGCTGAGGCTGGCTCCTTACGACCATAACGTGTGGCGTCATCCTCCCCGTTGAAATCCCACATGGGGTGGCCTCTATATTGAAGCGGCTGCACCCCCCGCATAATGCATGCGGCCATGAGTCCAATCATGGTTAGTCCGGAATGAGCCAACAGTCTTATCCGGCCCATCAGATAAAGGACGTCTCTGTCGCTTTCTCTCTGAGAGCTCCGCGGATGCCAGCTCAAGCGTTTCTTCAATGGAGCACTATTGAACTCAGGGAGACCGACCCGGATAGGGTCCGGTAGCGGGACGTCATCTATATAAAACCATTCCGAAGGCCAGTCCTCGGACGCCTTCTTTGGGGTTCCGGATAGGTATCCGGTCCCGGCGATGCGCCATACTTCGGCTCCGCCCACTTGGTATATGGACCCCTCTCGAGAATGGGGCACCAGGCAGAATAACCTCTTCCACAGTGCGAAATGAGCCTCAACGCATAAAAATAGCTCGCAAAGGGCGACGAAACCCGCAATATGCAATATGGAGGCGGGCGTGAGATTGTGCAGCTGGAGGCCGTAGAACTCCAGAAGCCCGCGGAGAAATGGATGAATTGGAAATCCCAGTCCCCTTATTAGATAGGGGACGAGGCACACCCGCTCTCCTTTAGAAGGATTAGGGGTGTTCTCCGCTTGTTTTCCGCCATTGTAGGTGGCGAGACCGGCTCGGACCGGGACCATGTATGCCTGAGGGAGAAATCCCTTGGCCTGAAGTGACACTAACTCGCTATGCGGGATGGTGCAACTCTCCCAGTCCCTAGGTTTGGGACTGGAGGGGCGAGGGGAGGAGCTGCGACGGCTGGTCATGTTGGAATGGACCTTTGCTGGAAGCGCTCTGATGATTACTCGCGGAAAGGAGAAGATGTGGTTTGGACCTAAATCCCCATCCCGTTAAATAGGCGGCTCATTTATACGGCTAGGGGTGTGGATGTAAAAATGCCCCGGCTTTTCGCATTCGTTTGACACGTGGAAGACGGCCATTATTGGGCGTGGAAGCCGAGGAGCACTACATTACAAAAATCGGACATTATTCCTACAGGTACACAAGATTTGGAGAAGAACCCGCCTTGCAATGTCGAACAATCTGCGCGCCGGACTCGTCGTCATTGAAGCCTGGTTTGGGGGCTACTGAGGGAGTCCTGGATTAGGGGGTGTTCGGGTAGCCAGACTATACCTTCAGCCGGACTCCAGGACTATGAAGATACAAGATTGAAGACTTCGTCCCGTGTCCGGATGGGACTTTCCTTGGCGTGGAAGGCAAGTTTGGCGATGCGGATATTCAAGATATCCTATCATTGTAACCGACTCTATGTAACCCTAACCCTATCCGGTGTCTATATAAACCGGAGGGTTGTAGTCCGTAGGCAATCAACTCCATATACAACAATCATACCATAGGCTAGCTTCTAGGGTTTGGCCTCCTTGATCTCGTGGTAGATCTACTCTTGTACTACCCATATCATCAATATTAATCAAGTAGGACGTAGGGTTTTACCTCCATCAAGAGGGCCCGAACCTGGGTAAAACATCGTGTTCCCTACCTCCTGTTACCATCCGGCCTAGACGCACAGTTCGGGACCCCCTACCCGAGATCCGCCGGTTTTGACACCGACAGCCATTTCCAGCCCATGTTATCTTTCAGCCTTCTCAGAGCCCATTTATTCTTGGGCTCATTTCCAGCATTCATTTACTTACGGCCCATTACTATCATTTTCTGCTTGTGGGCCAAATTCAGCTCGTGGTTACAGTCGGCCTGTTTGTGGTCCGTTAATACGTTGGGCCGTTTTCATAGTGTCATCAAATACGGCCTATTAACGATGTCCCGTTATGGTCGGCCCATGAACAGACGATTCCAACTCTAGCCCGTTTACGGCCATAATGCGGCCTGTTATTGGACCATGTTTGGCCAATCGATCATACGACCCGTATAAGGCCCATTGATGATACGACCCGTAGAAGGCCCATTGTTTCTATGGCCCGTAGAAGGCCTATTGTTTCTACGGCCCATAGAAGGCCCACTGTTTCTATGGCCCATCGGAGGCCCAGTGTCACTACAGTAAATATTAGCCCATGGTTATTGTGGCCTAGTTTTAAAAAATAGGTTATTGCAGCCACTAGCAAACCGCGGAAAAAGAACTGCACTGACTACAAGCAAACAAATAAACAAGACAACAAGGAAATAAATAAGCAAGCAACTTATGCTAGGCTATCACGGCTATTACACATATTACATCCACTGGGCATCAAAGTTCGCCACCAGTGCAAATATAAGGAACAAAGCAGCATATAAATGCCGCAGCAAAACAAGTCCAGAACTAAAACCACTTCAGAAGAGTTCAAGGAACAATATCCTGGGTACCCATAATGCTGGCAAGATGCTTAGCAAGCTTATTAACTTTCTCTTGTTTGGCCTTAAATCCTCCAGCGCTTGCTGTTGCACAAGAAAGTACGCATCTGAATTCTGCAGGGACTTCCTCAGTCCTTCGGCTTCTTGCTGCAGCATAGCTGACTGATGCCTTTTAGCTTGTAGCTGAGACTGAAGAAGCCAAAGTGATTTAGGCAGCGAGTTCGAAGAGCTTGTGCCAGCGGTACTGGCCAGTAACTCGAACACTACATCAATGCAGGACTGTGGGGCTTTCTCACTGTCTACAAGATCGTTTTTATCACCTTTCTTGGAGACCAACAGGGTTGTCTCACTATCTTGAACCTTATCTGCATTACTTTCTCTACCATTGCATAGTGGGGTGCTCTTCTCCAATATTCGGTTTGCATACTACAAGAGAAACAAGCAGACACATCACAGGTTTAGCTTGTAGTGTACGGAACTCATTTTGGTAAACCGGTTCAGTAGTAAGGTGGACAGCATAACAACATGAAACAAACATATATCTATGTACTATGGTCACTGTATTGTCCATATCATTCTAGTTTATGTTCCCTAATCAAGATAGAGACACAGTTCAACTCATCTATTTTTAAGACACAACAACATAGATAGAATATAAGTGTGAGAAACTACACAACATTGGCAGCACTTGTAATGTGCATCACATGAGAACATAACTGTTTATACAACTTAAACTGAAATCAACATAGAGCAATAAGTTAGAACATCAATCCAGTTAAAGAAATAGGTTTAAAACATACCTGTTGCACCATTGGAGTTTCAATTGGATCCTTCAAATTCGAAAGTAGTTGGTATGAGTAAATATAGTGATGCAACAACAAAGGAGTATGGACCATAGCTACGGAATCTGACCTGAGAACAGTTGCTCTTCTGCTTTAAACGTGGAGTTTGGGTTAGATGTGGTGGTCTTCGTGCTTTGGGCACTGCAGTAGCTTTACAAACTGCTCATGTGGGGGTACTCTGTGGTGGACATGGTGCTTTGTCAACTATAAGTGGGTTACTATCCGCTGGGGTTGCGGTTAGATGGGTTGTAGCTGGTTCTCTACCCAACGGTGTAAGTGTGCAATCTGGAAGAGTCTCGATTATGTGTGGTGGGGCTAGTTTGTGGGCCAGTACAACCATGGTTCTATCTGCATCGACGGGTAGCACTGTCTTTTGTGAAGAATGGGTTTTGCTCCCTTAGATACTGCCATCACCCCCTCCAATTCAAATGGCTGATAAACAAGAAAAGAAATTGAACGTACAGACATTGTATGATAGACATATGTGGTAATTCACATATATGTTGTCTAACAAAACATGACAGCATGACACAATTTCACATATATGATGCCTAACTAAACAGGATAGCATGACACAATTGCAGATATATGATGGATAACTTAACATGATATAATGGCATAATTCAACATATGATGAGTACCTAAACAGGATGACATGACAAAACTATATGATGTCTTTCTAAAATAGGTTGGGATGAAATAATTCACATACATGTTGTCTAAGTATACAGGATGGCATGATATAATTGACATAATTGATTCATATACTAAGCAGCTGGCACTCGCATGTATGATCTCTAAACTAAGCAGATAGAATTCAATATTGTGCATATGATGTCTAAACTAAGCAATGCAAAACACCATATGCATCATATGAGAAATATAGACATTGCAACTTAGAGCATACACCTCAGGTGGGATATAGGACTGGTCATCTGTCTCTGAATCCTCCTCTGAGGAGCTCCCTGTAACCATCAAGATATATGCTTCAACATGTACCATTGCCTGCTCTGAAGGCCTTGTTTTCACTCCAGATTTTTCCATAACCGTCTCAAATGGCTGATACACATGAAGAGTAGTTCAATATACACAGATTGTCGACAAATGGAATACGTAATGAAAAAAAAAGATGGCATGAGATAATTCACATATATGATGCCTGGCTCCATGGCGGTGCATAATTCACATATATGATAACTGGCTGAAAAACATGGCATTGCATAATTCACATATCTGATATAGAAAGCAAACATGAGGCATTCACACAAAGCATGTCTAATCTAAGCAGATGGCATGACAATGCAAGACACCATATGCATGATATGAGCAATATAACCCAGCCAAGTTAGAGCATGCACCCCGGGGGGGGGGGGGGGAGGATACAACTGGTCATCTCTCTCTGAATCCTCCTCTGAGGAGCTATCTGTAACTAGCAAGAAATCTGCATCGACAGGTAGCACTGACTGCTCAGAAGACCTTGTTTTCACTCCAGATTTTCCCATGACCGACTCAAATGGCTGATGCACAGGAAGAGTAGATGAATGTATAAACATTGTTGACAAATGGAATACATTATGGAAAAAAATGGCACGATACAATTCACATATACGATGACTGGCTAAACAGGATGGCATTGCATGATTCACGTATATGATGCATGGC
Organism: Triticum timopheevii; assembly: GCA_963921465.1. Taxonomy (NCBI): domain Eukaryota; kingdom Viridiplantae; phylum Streptophyta; class Magnoliopsida; order Poales; family Poaceae; genus Triticum; species Triticum timopheevii. Next base: position 588,003,538 of record OY997273.1, on the reverse strand, counting down.
TAAAGAAGATGGCATTGCATAATTCCCATATACTCCCTCCGTTCCTAAATATTTGTCTTTTTAGAGATTTCAAATGGACTACCACATACGGATGTATATAGACATATTTTAGAGTGTAGATTCACTCATTTTGTTCCGTATGTAGTCACTTGTTGAAATCTCTAAAAAGACAAATATTTAGGAATGGTGGGAGTATGATATAGAAACCAAATAGGTGGCATTCACACAAAGCAAATCTAAACTAAGCTGATGACATATAAGATGTATAATGTAAGCAATGCAAGGCGCCATATGCATGATATGACCAACATCAGCATGCCAGGTTAGAGCAAACACCTCAGGTGCTAAATAGGCGTGGTCGGCTCCTTCTGAATCTCCATCTGAACAATTATCTTCCTCTGGAATACAATATGGAAATGCAGGAGGGGGGCACTTCTCCCACCATGGAGCGGTGTCTGCATGACATTATATTCGCATGCAACAGTCTTCTCTTTTTCTCTACATGTTCAGTACGATTGTGTACAATATCTGACATGCATAATAAAAAAATAGTTAGATTTTGTAAGGCCTAAGGGGTGCATGCAAAAATCAAGACTGATGGTAGCAAACGAGTGGATGGATCCAAAACTAATGATAGCAGGTAGATTATATTTTCAGTTTAAAAAGATAGACAATGGATCATCTATTGTTTGTTGCCCAGCCAACATGAACCACACAGAAGACCCCAGATGAACCAGATAGTAGACAGATACTATTCGTTGCTGGCTCGATATGAGACCCATGGGTAGTTCAAAACTCAAGATTGAACAATAAAGTAGCAGGTAATAATAACCGATGTATAACGTAAGCAAACACGAAAGACTGCGACCTATCTTCCGGAACTGTGTAGTCCTTAGTTTCATCTACTCAGTCGATGATGGTAATGCAGTTGGCATGGCTGCCGGCAACGGGGAAGATGATCTGAGGCGACGAAAGGAATTCTGTAGGGGGGATCTCTGCTGCAATGAATGCTTCTGTCGATGGTGCACCTCCTGTGGGGTGGATGACGGCACGGCAGGAGCAGGACATAACACATAGAGTTTTCTTTGACTCCTATCTGAAAATGAAGTAAATATGTAAGGGCTCCTTAGAATTGGAGGATTCTATAAACGCAGGGACATAAAAACACAGGAATAGGATAGGAATGCACATGCAAAACAGAGTATTTGGAAACATAGGATTTCAGTCAACCTGGGTGTTTGGCTCACATGAATTGGAAGAACAGCGGAATGGAGAAACAAAGTGATGCGACGAGTGTACAACCTCTTTGGCATAGCCTTGTGGAACTCAACATCATTGGGTTGGACGTGGAGGATGGTGATGATGCTGGTGTGACCGTCGGAGGCGGGGAAGAAGATCTGAGGCCTCTGGAAACGGCGCCGAGGGTACTGCTCCGCTGTGATGGACGGTTCCGTCGTTGGAGCAGCTCCGCTAAGGTGTACGGCGACGAGGCTGAAGCATGACAAGACAAACAACGTTAATCTGAAGTGGGACCCTAATATCATCTGCAATAGATGATGTAAAATACATCACCAAAAAGTGCTAGATGTAAAACACATCAGCCGCGCCACGGCCGCTCCGACAGATGTTGTAAGTACTGTTCACTCTGAACTTAACTGAAGAAAATGAACTTCACAGTCGAAACTGAATTTTACTGTCGAAACTGATTGAACTAGTAACAGAGCATTGCAATAGATGTTTAGGGCGTTCAAGCACTAGTAGCAGAGAAGCAGTGATCTAAATCAGCAGACACTCAAGCAGGGAACGCACTAGCAGAGAGCAAGTCGTTCAGTAGCACCATGAGCGAGTGCTAAAGCAGCAACTCCTGTAGCTGTCGGAGGCCGTGCAGCAGCAGCAGCGCAAGCGAGAGCAAGAGCAGAGAAGTAGCATGAACGAAAGCAGGAGCAGTGCAGCAGCGCAACCGACAGCAAGAACAGAGCTGCAGCGCGAGCGAGAGCCGGAGCAGCTGCAGCTAGTGTCGTTGTGGAAGTCGCCACCGAGGAAGCAACGACATGGGGGAGAGACATCGTGGATGTTGTGGACGGCGATGGCGCCGTCGATGGAGACACGCCATGTCTGCTCGGTATCGAGCACCGACAGCCCTGTGAGATCGAATAAAACATAAAATGCAGCGGTGAGTGCAGAACCTCCTTGGTGGCGCCGAGTTGGCCTCGGCTTCATCGGAGGAATTGGTGAGGGTGCTGCGGTTCCGGTGGGGCAGGTCAAGACGGTGTTGTGGGGATTGAGGTGGCACGATAGACGAGGCGAACATCAGGGCAACTCCTTGGAGGTGGAGGACGGGGCGGCTGATCCGGCGGGACAACGAGATCGACAACGGATCCTCATCCGGTGCGGTGGATGAGGGACGGCGAGCTGTTGCGATGGACGACATAGTCGGGGAAGAGTCTCCGGCTAAGCGGCGGTCGGGAGGCCGACGGAGGAGCGTGGGGTTTCGCGGGTTTTGGCAGCCTCGGTGTATGAATGGGGGGGCGAAGGGGGAGGGGGGAGCCAAGCTTAGGGACGCGCTTGTCCGAAATGTAGGGTAAGTTACCAGCGTACCCCCACCGGTTTTGACACCGCGACATGGAGCTTCATTTCCGGCTGAGGGGTAGAAGGGGGATTTCGCGTGTCTGGGCTGCGGGAGCGATTTTGGATGAGGAGGGAGTTCTCGCGCGCGTCCAAATTTCGGGATAACAAGGCGCGGCGCGGGTTGAAGAAGCGGGAGTTTCAAAGCAGGTGAGACAAAAGATACTCGAGCTTGAAAATTTCGGGATAACAAGGTGTGGATTCCTTGTTCGGCAGAACAAACTTAACGTGTAAAAAACAATTCATACAAGACACAAGAGAGTCATGTGCCCTTTTACTATATTGCTATAGATGCCATTGAAAAAACTACAAGAAAAATGTAAAAAAAATTGGGAGAACAAGATTACCCTGCACAGTACGAAATCGATTCGCACTTCCCTCAACAACAACAAAAAACAAATCAATTCCCACCAAAGAAAGAGTAATGTCCCTTTTTATATGATTACAGATGCCATGATCTCGAATTTCAATTTTTGAATCGACGTTATGTTGAATTCGAATATATCGTTAGGTGACCTTGCGGTTTATAATTGATGTAGTCGTACATTTTGATCTTCCATCATATATGAACATTTTCCTCCACCATGTGAACATATATATTGTCGTCTACCATATGGACTAAATTTGAATCAATTTTCCTTATTTGAATACGATTGTTGTCAAGTTATACAATAATTTAAATATTATCTTCATATTTCACTATGAACTAAATGTACCATACGCTCTCCAATTCAAATATTTGTATCCATTTTATGTTGAATTCAAATCATAGTACATTATTGGTCTAGGTAGCGAGATGTTTGGGATAATCTAAATCCTGTTTTCATACGTATAATTTTTGGCTGAATTGGGACAAGTTTTGGTATAAGCCTCTTGCAAAACCGGAGATTCTCTCAACAAGCCTCGTGGTTCCGAGAGGGAACGTGTCACCTTTGTGTGCGAAACGATATACGCTGCCTCCCCCTAATTTTATTTACAGAGGCAACATAGAACTATATGAGTGCCCTGTTAAATTTTGGAATTATTTTGGGTTCATTTGGCCTTTTTATACATTAATTGAGTTTCTCGACTTTTAATGTGCATAATCTAAATATGAATTGCATGCACAAGCTCCGGTGCACCAAAGTGGGTTGAAAAATCACATGTGTGTCCTTGGTTGAATTTCTAGGTCCCATGGAAGAAATGAGAATGAAATTCAAACATCTGGGCGTCATGACTCGGCCGAGAATATCGAGAAACTTTGATTTTAAATTCATGTAAATCCAAAACTCGCCTGGAAATCATGAAACTTGGCATGGTGTCATGTCATGGCACTAACATGTTGTGGTAAAAAATTGGGCCGATTTGGAAGCTTGTGGTTCTAAGAGGGAACGTGCCACCTTTAAGTGTGAAACGATATACGCTGCCCCCTTGAGTTTCTTAAAAAAGGCAACATAAAACTACATTAGTGCCCTGTTAAATTTTGGAATTATTCCGGGTTCGTTTGTCGTTTTTTATACATTAATTGAATTTTTGGTCATTTAATGTGCATAAGTCAAATTTGAACTACAAGCACATGCTCTCGTGCACCAAAGTTGGTTGAAAAATCACATTTGTGTCCTCGGGTGAATTTCTAGGTCCCATGCAAGAAATGAGAATAAAATTAAAATATCTGGGCATCGTGGCTCGGCCGACAACATTGAGAAACTTGGTTTTAAAATTCTTGTAAATCCAAAACATGTCTGAAAATCATGAAACTTGGCATGGATGTCATGTCATGGTACTACCATGTTGTGGTAAAAAAATTGGCCGAATAGGAACAGATTTTGGTATAAGCTTTTGCAAACCGAAGCTTCTCTCAAGAAGGCTCGTGGTTCTGAGAGGGAACGTGCCACCTTTGAGTGCGAAAGGATATACGTTGTCCCTCTTGAGTTTATTTACAAAGGCAACATAGAACTACATGAGTGCCCTGTTAAATTTTGGAATTATTCTGGCTTCGTTTGGCCTTATTTACACATTAATTGAGTTTTTGGTCATTTAATGTGCATAATTCAAATTTGAACTGCAAGCACATGCTCCCATGCACCAAAGTTGGTTGAAAAATCACATTTGTGTCCTCGGGTGAATTTCTACTCCCTCCTTCCATCTATATAGGTCCTAATGCGTTTTTCGAGGCTAACTTTGACCAAACGTTAGAGCAATAATATATGACATGCAACTTACGCAAAGCATACCTTCAATTTTGTATGTCAAAGGAGCTTCCAATAATATAATTTTCATAGTAGACATCTCATGTGCTATTAATCTTGTCAATAGTCAAAGGCTATCTTGAAAAACACATTAGGCCCTATATAGATGGAAGGAGGGAGTAGGTCCCATGCAAAAAATGAGAATAAAATTCAAACATCTGGGCATCGTGGCTCGGTCGAGAACATTGAGAAACTTGGTTTTAAAATCATGAAACTTGGCATGGTGCCATGTCATGGTAGTACCATGCCGTGGTAAAAAAATTGGCCGAATAGGAACAAATTTTGGTATAAGCTTCTTGCAAATCGAAGATTCTCTCAAGAAGGCTCGTGGTTCTGGGAGGGAACGTGTGATCTTTGTGTGCATAATTCAAATTTGAAATACAAGCACATGTTCCAATGCACCAAAGTTGGTTGAAAAATCACATGTGTGTCCTCGGGTAAATTTCTAGGTTCCATGCAAGAAATGAGAATGAAATTCAAAATTCTGGGCGTCGTGGCTGGGTTGGAAACATTGAGAAACTTAGTTTTTTAATTCCTATAAATCCAAAACACGCATGAAAATAATGAAACTTGGCTTGGTGCCATGACATGACACCAACATGCTATGGTAAATTTGCAGTCCGATTTGTGAAGGCGCACACATTAACAATCAACAAAGTCATTTTGGAACAAGTGATGTCACATTACAATCGGAAACACAAGTATTATTGAAACCGTGGGCGTTCTACTTACTAGTACCATTTACGTGCCGCCACGCGTCCCCATTTTTTATTAGCTAGGAGGCGCCATGCAGGGTAGCTATTTGAGTACGAGAGGCATGCGATCAGACCCCTGCGCGTGCTTATCGGGAGGAGAGCCCTTTGACCTCCATCTACCGTCCACCTCTCTCCCAAGGTCTCCATTAATGGCACCCGAGCCTCTGTTTAATGGCGTGGCTATGTCTCACTTGACTGAGATTTAAGAGAGAAAAAAGAAAATCTGAAAGCATGGATCTTGATGTAAGATCCGACGGACCTATATAGCATCTACTACGACTTATAGCAAGACTGATGAATATATAAGGACGATTAATTTTTTTTTATCAAAGAAGGGCTTGTCCCTTCCGATTTTCATTACTAAAAACCACCACAATTCACAAGAAGTTCAGTACAACTCCAGCCTAACACGAAGGACTAAAATCTACCAGATTGAAATCGCAACATCCCAAGAGGCCAACAAAGGCCAAACATCCGCGCTAGAACCCAACATTTCACAACCGATGACACAATCCACATCCTAAACCGATTATTACATCAAAAGAAACCAGGAAACTTGTCTCCGCGGCGAGGGGCGATGAGCTCTTTCGTGTCCTCAAGACGCTGCTTGAGAACATCCACAGATTCCTCCACCAGCCTTTGGCGCTCGTTGCAGAGCATGTCATTCTCGTCCATAAGTTTCTTGACGATGTCGCCGGTCCTCTTCAACAAGGCACCGGCCTCCTCCTGCTGGTCTGCACTTCGGACGATCTTCTCCCTCAACAGGTCGCGCTCGGCCTGGAGCCTCTCATTACCCTCCCTTAGTTGTCGGATGACGCCGATAGCCTGTTCAAACGAGGCTATCATGTCGTCCTGCAACCTCGCCGAGCCGGAGATCTGATCCATCTGGCTATGGACGTGTCACATCCCTAGTTCTGGTAATGCCTAGTGCTAGCATCTGGTGTTGCATCATCTTTACCTTTCACAGAAAGTTGAAATGGGGATGACAGAACCCCCAGCACCCCCTGAAACCAAGTAGGGTTTACTAAAATTATTTTCAATGAACCTGAAATGCCCTTATAAAATGTTCATCATCTTTGCCTTGGTCTTGAACCTCTGAAAAATGGTGCACACTTTTCTAGGACAACAGGGTCACTGAATTAAATCATATAGTATTTGCATTTGGGCATTTAAATGCTATAAAATATTTTAAATGCTCAAATAATCAGAAACTAAAATGTTTACTGTTGGATATATTCTAAACAGTAGCCATGATTAGTTTCATGATTTTTGGAAATGCCCTGGCATTTTTAGTAAAGCCACAAAGAGTACAGAAAAATAGAAAAAACAGAAATAAAAGAGAGAGAGAGAGAGACTAACCTGGGCCAACTCACCTGTGCAGCCCACCTGGCGGCCCAAGTGGCCGGCCCAGCCCCCCAGCGCCCCTTTTCATCCTCCTCCTCTGCCAGGATGACAACTAGGTGCGTGGCGAGCGCCGACGCTGCTCTGGCTACCTCCTGCTTCCTCCCCGGACCTTCTAGCGATGCCACGGAGACGCCCCGTGGCCCCTCGCTCCTCTCCCTCACTCTCTGCTCTCTCCTTCGCCCTCTAGTCCCTTCCACGAGCGTGACCGAACGCAGCCGTCACCGTCGACGAGCTCCCCCATGGCCACAGCCATCTCCGAGCCTCTCCGACGCGCCCCCGAGCTCCGCCGTGACGCCCCGGTCCTCTCCGCCGAGCCACATGACACCGGATGCCCTGGAGCGCCGTCGTTGATGCCATCTTCGCCCTCTGCACCGATTGCCGTCGTCGACCGATTCGTCGTCACCAGGCCATCCCCGAGCACGCTGAGATCACCGACGACCCAGCCGTGAGCTCCTCTGCCGAACCCCTCTCTCCCTGCCGTTGTTCTCCTCCTCTAGCCCCGCTGCCCACCGGAGCCGAAAGCTCACCGCCGCCATGGTTCTTCACCTCCGTGGCCAGGGCCACCGCAGCCCGCGCCTAAGCGCGTCACCGTGCTCGGTGAACCCCCAGGAGCGTGTAGCACCTGCCAGTTTATCCCCCTAGTGCCCCGTAGCATCGACCCCGTCCACACCCGAACTCCGGCCGCCGCCGTGAGCTTGTTTCCGACGATCTCCGGTCACCCCGTGACCTGCCGCTACCTCTTCTGGATGCGCGGGCGCAAGGCCTATGCCCTGGTACCCTTAGCAAGCCAAATCGCCGCCCGTAGCGTGTTTCCGAGCCGCGCCGCCGGTGAGGTTCCGGTGACACTGACGTGGCTCCATTAGTTAGGTACTAATCATGTTTAGTTAGTGCCGCGTGTCGATGACATACAGGCCCCACTGCCTAATTAACCGAGTTATCTTCTGTTTAGTTTAAACTAACCCCACGGGTCCCACAAGTCAGTTTGACCTGGCCACGTCACACGTTGACTGACCCCACATGTCAGAGTTGACTAGCTGACGTGTCTGTTGACCCGACGCCACCGGTGAGCGACACTAACGAGCACCGTGTCACTGACCAGTGGAACCCACTGGTCAGGTTTGACCCGGGGCAGCTCTGTTGACCCTGCTGATGTCACCCTGATGCAATACTGACGCAGGAAGTCATTTTATGGATTTAATTTAACTCAGAAAATCCCAGAAACAGCTACAAACTTCAAAATTTCATAGAAAATTATCTATAGCTCCAAATGAAATAAATTATATATGAAAAATGATCAGAAAAATCCAATCTATCCACCTGCACTAGTATCATGCATGTTTAGGCAACTTAAACCTGTTGTTCATATCAAAACATGATAATGCACTTTATAAAGTCATAGTTTGAATTTGAACTTGAACCTTGAGTTCAAAATAATTCAAACCCATCAGGTTTTAGTTGCATTAGCCCAACATCCTCATTTTGACATGTCATGATCATGCATCATATTGTGCATTGCATTGATTGTGTTTCCTTCTTTATTGCCGGAAGTTGTCCCCTCTTGATAGACGTGGTTTCGACGACGAGTTCGATGACACCGATGAAGAGCTATACTATCTTCAAAAGTGCCAGGCAAGCAAAACCCCCTTGTTCATTCCGATACAATTCCACTCTCTCACTCCTTCTCTCTTTTACTACATTAGGACAACAACGATTCAACTGTTACATGTTGCGGTAGTTGAACCCCTTTCCTCTGCATGACCTGTCATTGCCATAGTAAATAGATGAAACCCACTAGCATGAGTAGGAGTTGTTTGAGCCCTGATGTGCCTACTCATTCATGCTTGTTTGTCATGCCTGCTATTGCTTAGAGTTGTATCAGGTCTGATTCATCGGGGATGAATTGGAAAGTTGTGAACATGTCTTACTATGTGTGAGCTAAGTGTGTTGAACACGATTTGTTAAAGGTATCGATGAGAGGCCATGTAGGAGTACATGGTGGGTTATTTCATTGGAACCGTCCTTAAGCACCGAGATCTGTATATGTGATTTAAGAACCAGCTACTACCATGCATTGGGCCCGAAACCAATGGACCCTCTCGGCTTATTAACCACCCTAGTTCTCTGTCCAGGAGTTGCAACTAGTTTCTGGTGTTTATAGGATATGTGTTGGCGGCCATGCGTAGCGCTGACCCTAGGGGTGGGCTATGATGCGGTAGATACACCATGGCCGGGCATGCCGGGTGCCCGTTTGGTGTCTCAAAACCCTGTACACATCCTTCGGGGCCGTATGTGGAAACCTCAGCCGGACTCCCTGCGGATGGAACCTGGATAGGCGATAAACCTGGACTAGAGACTTGAGTGTTTAGGTAGGCCGTGGCCGACACCCTCGTTGGGCTTCCGCTTGAAGGTTGCCGAGTACATGTCGTGTAAACGGCAGTAAGTGGTGAGAGCGTGTGTGAAGAAGTACATCCCTGCAGGGTTAACATCATATATTCGAATAGTCGTGTCCGCGGTAAAGGACTGCTTGGTTGCCTATACAGTTCATAGACAAGTGAAAGTGGATACTCTAAAATACGCATGATAAGTGTGAGTGCTATGGATGGCGTTCTTGTAGGGAGACGGGAGCAGATCCATAGTGGTGTATTGATTGGTGAATATGTGGACTCGTGTGCGCCACCTCAAAAGTGTTACTTGCAGTCATAGTTTAGGATAGCCACTGAGTCAAAGCTGGCTTGCTGCAGTCAAACTCCACCCCCCCTTTGTTGATACTGATGCATATGTAGCTAGTTCTGATGTATGTCTTGCTGGGTACATTTGTACTCACGTTTGCCTATTTTATGCTTTGCAGAGAGATGCCAGTCTCGCTAGTGGTTCCGTGTGGACTTCAATGTTTAGCTTGATACCTCAGCTATGATCTTGTGCCCTCGGCAGGGTCTTGTAGATAGTCAGGCTTCTCATCCTTCTTCATTTGTAGTTGTCTGTACTCAGACAAATTAAGCTTCCGCATGTGCTTGTTGCTTGTATGCTCTGGATGTTGGGGTCATGAGACCCATGTTGTAATGCTTGGCTCCTCGGAGCCTAGTGAATAAATACTTTGAGTCATAGAGTCTTGTTGTGATGCCATGTTGTATTTACACATATCGAGCATATTGTGTGTATGATTGAAATGCTTGGTATCACTACAGGAAACAGGTAATTTGCCGTCTGTAGATCACAGACGGCAAAGACCAAAATCCAGACGGCAAAGATTTTGCCGTCAGGAAGCAGACGGCAAAGTCAGACGGCAAAGATAAGTCGGCAAAGAATACTTTGCCGTCAGCTTTTCACCAGACAGACGGCAAAGACTTTGCCGTCAGCCAAATCTACTTTTCCGTCGGCCTTATGAATCACAGACGGCAAAGAAAAGTACTTTGCCGTCTGCCATACTACATCTTTACCGTCAGCTATTCATGTATTTGCTGTCAGCCTAGTATATCATAGACGGCAAAGAAAGAGGTCAAATTAAAAAAAAGACACATCAATGTTGCTCCTGAGGAATGCGGTCAACGCACATAGTGCACTGCCTATGTTTCTTGTGCTTCTTTTAATAGGCAAAGGCTCGGGTGTGTCTAGTGCTTTTATTCAATGATAGTGCAATACAAAATGCTTCCCCAAAGAAAAAACTAAAGCTATAGAATAGTCCTGGAAATTAACACAAAGGACCCTAAAAAGTAAAAGTAAAAATCAATCAGGTCCTTCTTCTCCATTGCGGTGCTCTGTTCTCCCCGCCGCCCGGCCCCAATGCTCGCTGCACTGCTCTGCCGTGCTCTGCTCGCTGCACCGTCGCCCAGCCCTGCTCAGCCATGTCCTCTCCGGCCTAGCCGCGCTCGGGAGCTGACTCGCTCCGACGCCACGACGAGGCATACGAGGGAGATCGAAGATGGGCGGTGCTCGACCGGCGGAGCACCCGGCTGCTCTAGTGGCAGAGCTCGCAAGGCAGAACGCACGACCGGCGGGTGAGGAGGAGCTCGAAGGGAGCACGGGGCTCGGATGTGCGGCCGGAGGAGCTGTGGTGCGCACAGCCGGAGGAGCTGTGGTGCGCACGGCCGGCAGGTGAGGATGAGGTGGACCTTCACGCGCACTGGCGAGGTGGCGGACGCACGGGAGGGATGGTGCTGGGCGCGGCGGCGTACGGACGGGCGCTGGCCGCGGCTTGGGGACGGGCGGACGGCGCTGGTCGCGGCTTGGGGACGGGCGGACGGCGCTGGCCGCGACTTGGGGACGGGCGGACGGCGCTGGCCGCGGCTTGGGGACGGGCGGGCGGCGCTGGCCGCGTCTTGGGGACAGGCGGACGGCGCTGAGCATGCGGCAGCTCGGCGGCGCCTGATGGGCGGGCGGGTGTTGCCCGGTGGCCAGGGGCTGCTCGCAGGAGAAGTAGGGAGGAGGGAGCAGGACACAGGAGAGGGCGCGCCGACGGCGTGCTATTGCTCGGGGAGTTGGAGAGAAGAGGGAGCACGAGGGAGATGGGAATCGTGGGTGGGGCAGGTAGTGTCGTGGCCTCATGGGTGGGGGCTTACATGGGGGTGCGTGCATCGTGGAGTGGGTGGAGGCGTGCGTCCGCCGGCCGGCATGAGATGTGTGTGTGAGATATTGCCAAGTCATCGATCCGTGTAATGGATCCGCGTGATGTGCTTCTTCTTTGCCGTCTGTAAAAAAATCGCAGACGGCAAAGATTTTGTCGTCTGTGATTTCTTTTGACAGGTGCGGGGCGGCCCAGATCTGGCCACCTCATCGATCTGTGGGCTCGATCCATGTGATGTGCTTTCTCTTTGCCGTCTGCGATTTATTTTACAGACGGCAAAGAGCTATCTTTGCCGTCTGTAAAAGAAATAGCAGACGGCAAAGACTTTGCCGTCTGTGATTTCTTTTATAGACGGCGAAAAGAGCTCTTTGCCGTCTGTAAAAAATATATCAGATGGCAAAGAGTCTTTGTCGTCTGTGTTTTTTTTACAGACGGCAAAGTGTGAATTTGCCGTCAGTTGTTCTTTGCCGTCAGCTGTTGTCGGCAAAATTTGTCTTTGCCGTCTGGCCCGACGAAATGCTGACGGCAAAGAACAATACTGACGGCAAATCTCCTGTTTCCCGTAGTGTATGTGTGGGATCCGACAACCTAGTTGTTTATCCTTGGTAGCCTCTCTTATGGGGAAATGTAGTCTTGTGCTTCCATGAGCCATAGTAGTCTGCTACAGCCCGGTTCACCGGAGTCCTGCTAGCCCAGCACTACTGCTCCGGAACACTTGACTGGCCGGCATGTGATTCACTTTGTTCCTGTGTCTGTCCCTTCGGGGAAATGTCACACGGTGATATCCGGAGTCCTGCCTAGCCTGCTACAGCCTGGGTTCCCGGAGTCCTGTTAGCCTAGTGCTACAGCCCGGATTCGCACGCTGCTGACCGACATGCTCGATGTTGATTCGTGTATGCCTGTCAAGGTAAGTTTGTGCCACTTTGGGTTCACGACTAGTCATGTCGGCCCGGGTTCTCTATCATATGGATGCTAGCGACACTATCATATACGTGAGCCAAAAGACGCAAACAGTCCCGGGCCATGGTAAGGCGACACCCGTGGGAATACCGTGCGTGAGGCCGCAAAGTGATATGAGGTGTTACATGCTAGATCGGTGTGACTTAGAATCGGGGTCCTGACAGCTTTGGTATTAGAGCCTGACTGCCTATAGGATTACCAAGCCAAACTTGTCGAAGTTGAGTCTAGAAATGCTTTAGTTATATGTAGGGGAATTGATTGTGGGATGGAATGTAAGGCTCTTTTTACTCCTTTACCTTATGCCCTTCTGATCTGAGTCATCCTCTTCTCTTCTACGGGGATTAAGAACTAGGCCTTCTCATCTATCTATCAGGATGACGAGTTACTATGATAGAGACTTATAGGATTGCTGGATTTAAGCCCCAGTTCAGTTTTTACTACTTCCGTGTGTTCATAATTGGTCTCGGAACCTTGATATTGTGCTTCTGAGTGGTTATGCCACCATTTTGCGGGATGTCTCAAATATTTTTGGGCTTTTACAGCCGTTATGTTGTCCGAGTCATTCCAGGTTTCTCAATAGTCTGATGCATTTGCAAATTCCTTCTTTCCGTTCCAAAAATCCCATTGGGCCAGGTTAATCACACTAATTGCTGAGTTGAGGTATTCTATTGCCTTGACATAGGTGTTGGAGCAAGTATTACGACCCTAGGCATCTTAGGGAGTCTCCTAGTGATCTAGCCATGTTTTGTGTTCCCAGCGTGATGATTCTGGCCACCATTCTTGAAAGCATCCCGTGATGCCATTTAGTTAGTAGGCATTCTATTCCTGGGTTCTTGAACCCAAGATTCACCCTACTTACTTCATGTTGATAGTGTTTGCTCGTTCCTTTAGGTTATTAGTAACCTTTGCATTAGTCCTCGTGGTCCATGGTATTTCCTTCTTCCAAATACTATGAACTGCTTATGGCAGAAGTTCTTTTGAGCCAAAAGATCACAACCAGGGTTCTCTTGAGGAGTACTCCATTCATATTGTGACTCTGCCAATCCTACCTTTCTGCATGGGTTATCCAGAAGAAACATGTTGAGTTTATTCAACATGCTAACCGATGCATCTACAACTTAGAGAAAGTTATATGTTCCCTGAGTTGTTCTCTTTAGTTGTATTCTGACCCCTGTATATCATTTGATAGTTAAGAGTATGGGTGCATTCGCTGTCGACGCCTATTATTCTTGTGGTCTGTCAAGCCATTCTACTCCGGAATGACTAGGAGAAACAAACTCCAGTTCCTCATCCATTTCTTAGACTGGTCAAAGTAGTTGTATTCCACAGATCAAAATGCCAATCCAGCTTTTGTTCTGTTCTACGTTGGAGTGTCACCCTCTTTCACATCAAGAATGACGTGAGAATTACACAATCTCTCATAAATTCTTGATGCAGTTACACTTCTTGCCATCATTTTTCATTCCTCGGCCCCGTGTTGTCGCAGCCAAAATGCCGACAAGTGAACCATGATGTGTGAAATCAATACTCCTAGCAACCGCGTTGCTTGGTAGTTAATGGACAATAGTTTCACTCCTAGTGTGCTGGTTATTGAATCACCATTCTGAGACTGATCGTGTTGCCTTGTCCTTATTTCTGGTGCACTCTTTGATCAAGAGTTAGGATGGTATCAATCCCTTACCTATTTAGTTATATCATCTTGCCCTCGAAAGCAAGATTGTTCTCGAGCTTAATAACATATCGGTGGTTTGTGATTTTTCGAATATTTTCTCGAAAGTATCACCAGGTTGGCCTAACTGTTATGTTGAGCTCGTGATCAAGTTGGTTTCTTGTAAACCACCCCTTCTCCAAGAATCTGTGTTGGATATCCCTGAGCTAGTTGGTTGAGCTAGACAACAACTTGGAGAGTTGGATGGTAGAAGCTTTGCTTAACTTAGTCAATCTCTAAGATCTTCTGTGTGTGTGTGATGAAGAAAGATGGTATTTTCATTGATTGACCCTCGTGATCAGTTAATGGACCCATCACCTTATCCAATCTTTGATTTGAGTATGGGCTATCCTCAAATCAAATCAGAACCAACGATGTTCATAATGTTGTCTTACTCGTGGTTGACCGTCGAGCATACACCATTATATCTTTTGGGTCTGACTAATGCTATCACCTTGTTCACATAATTGTGGAACTCCACTTGTATGGATACCTGGATGAATTGTTGTTGAGCCCATCAGCAACATTGTTATCTTTTCCATGATTCATGTTGAACATCCAGCTAGTATTGGACACTTTATAAGCATTATATTCATGTCCCGTGCATGAAGCATATGACCAGATGAAAGATGCGACTTCCCCTAATTCACTTGCACCTGATGCAAGTTGTCACCGTGGATTCGAGAAAGTCAATGTTGCTCCCTCTGGAATCACCCCAAACCAGTCATGCATATGTGCGAAGTATTCTGTGGTTCGGAGACTTGCAACCTTCGTTCTATATGTGTCCCTAGCACACCAAGCCACTGATTGATTTGTTCAAGGAAAAGGAGTTGTTGTGCAAATCCTAGGTCATGCACAAGACATCGTTACCCTAGATGATGGTTCCCCACCTGAACTCGGTAGTGTTTTATCATAAGACTACTATGTGGTCATGCTTGTCTGGGACAGCGTGTTCACATGTGTTTAGCAGAACCAGCTCATGTTTTGGAGCTTACTATCATAGTTCATTTCCCGAGAATGTCACATCCCTGTGTTAGTCATGCATTAGGATTGGTTGAACATGTGCATCATGTTTAAATTTATTTTAAATTTGAAATGGGGATGATAGAACCCCCAGCACCCCCGTGGAACAACTAGGGTTTACTAAAAACTTTTTCAATGAACCTAAAATGCCCTTCTAAAAAGCCCACCCTTTTTGTTTTGGGTTAAAACCTTTGACAAAAATGGTGCACATTTTTCTAGGACATCTTAAGGTCATTCAATTAATTCTTATAGTATTTGCATTTGGGCATTTAAATGCTATAAAATATTTTAAATGCTCAAATAATCATAAACTAAAATGTTTGCTGTTGGATATATTCTAAGCAGTAGCCATGTTTAATTTTATGATTTTTGGAAATGCCCTAGCATTTTTAATAAAGCCCTGAAGTTATAGAAATAATAGAATAAATAAAAAAACAGAAAAAGAGAGAGAAAGGAGCTTACCTGTCGCCCTGGCCTGGCCCAGCTCGGCCCAGCCCACTGGCCACTGCCAGTCATCCTCCTCCTCTCGCCAGGAGGACAAGAGGCGCGTGGCCGGCGCCCGCAGCCACACGCCGGCCACCTCCTGCTTCTGCTGACGCCCGGACGCCGTCTACGAGTGCCACGCACTCCCCCTCGTCCCCCTCTCACTTTCCCCACTCTCCCCGTGCCCCTCTCCCCCCTCTAGCTCTCTCCCCATCCCCTACCGAGCGCAGCCGTCGCCGCCGACAAGCACCACCGCGACCACCGCCTCTCCCTTGCTTCTCTGACCGGCCCAGAGGCTCCGCCTCGACCCCCTCTTCCTTCCACCCCGAGCCATGCCACCGCGGGAGCCCCACATCGCCGCCACAAGTCGTCTTCCCCGAGCATGGCCGCCGGACTCCATCGACGGATTCGCCGTCGCCAAGCCATCTCCGAGCAAGCTGAGCCCCTCTTCGTGATCGCTCTGAGCTCCGCCACTGTTTCCCCCTCTCCCCGCGCTCGTCCGCACCCTCTAACCACCATGGTCATCGGAGCCGATAGCTCCTCGCCGCCGGCCATGTCGCCACCGTGGCCACGGCCGTGCAAGCTTGCACCCGAGCTCACCACTGCACTCAGTACATCCCCACGAGTCGAACGCGGCCACCCCCACGTCCTGTTGTGCAACCTAGCATGTTTTCCGCCGAGGCCCGAACTCCGGCCGCCGCGGACGTGCTCGTCGCCGTCGTTTCCGACCTCCCCGAGCTCCACCTCCACCACCAAATGCCGCGGCTTGTCCCCAGCTACTCGTAGGACCAAACCGCAGTCGATTTGGTCGACTGTGGGCAAAACCCGAGCCCCTCCGTCGCGTCTGTCATCGCCGGTGTCAAGCCGCCGGCGAGTTGACCACTTTTTGACCGTGGACTGACGCGTGGGCCCAGGTTAACTTCCCTCCCTGATCCTATGACAGGTGGGGCTGGCCAGTTATTTATTCTAGGATTAGTATTAACTAATTTTAATTAGTTTAGTCACTGACATGTGGGCCCAGGCCCCACTGACAGTTAATTAGTACTAACTTAATCATGTTAATTAGCTAAGACACTGACAAACAGGGCCCACCAGTCAGGTTTGACTGGCCCTGGCGCCTTTGACTCGCTGACATCACAGTGACGTAGTGCTGATGCATTTATTCTTTTCTGGATTTATTTTTATATAGGAAATTCCAGAAATAGCCAAAAGTTCTAAAAATCATAGAAAATCAACCATAGCTCCAAATCAAACAAATTATATATGAAAAATGATCAAAAAAAATTCAATCTATCGATCTGTAATGGTTTCATGCATGACAAAACAAGTTAACCTTGCTGTTTAAGCAAAATAAGATAATGCACTAATAAGGCTATGTTAAATGAACTAACATTTGAATCGATTCAAATGAGTTCATTCCTTTCTGTTTTAGCTTGCATTAGGCCAAGACACATTCATTTTTCCATGTCATAGCATGCATCATATTGTTGCATATTGTCATGTGTTGATTATGTTTCGGTGTGTCTTTTGTGGTAGGTTCTGCCTCCGAGGATAACCCCGAGTATCCGTCTGAAGGGCAGTACCCTACTACCACTACATCAGGCAAGCAACCCATTGATCATTCCAATACAAACCCATGTTCTCGCTTCTGCTCTTGTTTAATGCATTAAGACAACGAGATTCAAACTGCTATGTGCTACGGTAGTTGAACCCTTATCCTCTGCATGACCTGTCATTGCCACAGTAACTAGATGAAACCCACTAGCATGTGTAGGAGTTGATTGAGCCATGTATGTGTTTCCTACCTTGCTATGTCTGCTATGATTAGAGTTGTGTCAGGTCTGGTTCATCTGGGTGATGGGCTAGAGTGAAATGATTATGTCGGTAATGTGAGGGATGTGTTGAACATGATTTGGTAAAGGTATCGATGAGAGGCCATGTAGGAGTACATGGTGGGTTGTTTCATTGAGGCCGTCCATAAGAACTGAGATCTGTGTGTGTGATTTAAGATTTAGTTACTACCATACATTGGGCCCGAAACCAATGGACCCTCTCAGCTTCTTACTCACCCTAGTACTCTGTCCAGGAGTTGCAATTAGTTTCTGGTGTTTGTAGGTTATGTGTTGGCGGCCGTGCGTAGCGCTGACCCTAGGGGTGGGCTATGTTGCGGTAGATACGCCGTGGCACGGTGTACCGAGTCACCCGTTTGGTGTCTCGGGAACCCTATTCACATTGTTCGGGGCCGTATGTGGAAACCTTGGCCAGACTCCCTGCGGATGGAACCTGGATAGGCGATGGCCGACACCCTCGTTGGGCTTCCGCTTGAAGGCTGTCGAGTACATGTCGTGTAAACGGTGGTAAGTGGTGAAAGCGTGTATGAAGAAGTACACCCCTGCAGGGTATAAAACTATTCGAATAGCCGCGTCCGCGGTAAAGGACTACTTGGTTGCCTATATAGTTCATAGACAAGTTAATGGATACTACTAAAAGACTCAAGATAAGTGTGAGTACCGAGGATGGCCCTCTCGTAGGATGACGAGGGAGGATCCCCGGTGGAGTATTGTGTTGGTGAGTAGTGGACTCGTGTGCGAAAAATATTTTATTAGTGGTGTTTCGTAGGATAGCTTAGCCAAGAGTCAAAGCTGGCTTGCTGCAATAACTCCACCACCTTCTTGAG
The DNA here is from genome assembly GCA_963921465.1 of Triticum timopheevii. NCBI lineage: Eukaryota > Viridiplantae > Streptophyta > Magnoliopsida > Poales > Poaceae > Triticum > Triticum timopheevii. Next base: position 587,985,114 of record OY997273.1, on the reverse strand, counting down.
AATGAGCATGTATAGTAGGTTCTGATGTAAGACTTGTTGAGTACCTTTGTACTCATGTTTGCTTAATTACTATTTTCAGATGACAACACCACCCCCTCCGATGGGTTCTACGTAGACCTTGATGTCGACGAGTGACTAGCCACCCAGGTGGTGATCCTGGCCATGGAGGGCCCTATGTAGATAGACAGGCTTCGAGAAGCCTTCTTGCTTTGTAGTGTTTGTACTCAGACTATTTGCTTCCGCATGTGCTTGTATGCTTGTATGACTTGAGTGTCGGATCATGTGACCCCTACCTGTATGAACATGTTATGTATGGCCCTTTGGAGCCTTTAAATAAAGTACTTGAGTTGTAGAGTTTTGTTGTGATGCCATGTTGTATTTGCACATATCGAGCATATTGTGTGTATGATTGAAATGCTTGGTATGTGTGGGATCCGACAATCTAGTTGTTTATCCTTGGCAGCCTTTCTTATGGGGAAATGTAGTCTAGTGCTCCTCGAGCCATAGTAGTCCGCTACAGCCCGGTTCACCGGAGTCCTGCTAGCCCAACACTACTGCTCAGGACACTTGACTGGCCGGCATGTGTTTCACCTCGTTCCTATGTCTGTCCCTTCGGGGAAATGTCACGCGGTGACATCCAGAGTCATGCCTAGCATGCTACAGCCCGGGTTCCCCGGAGTCCTGTTAGCCCAGTGCTACAGCCCGGATTCACACGCTGATGACCGACATGCTCGATGTGATTCATGTATGCATGTCTCCATAGGTCTGTGCCGCTTTGGGTTCACGACTAGCCATGTCGGCCCGGGTTCTCTGTCATATGGATGCTAGCGACACTATCATATACGTGAGCCAAAAGGCGCAAACGGTCCCGGGCCATGGTAAGGCGACACCCGTGGGATACCATGCATGAGGCCGCAATGTGATATGAGGTGTTACCGGCTAGATCATTGTGACTTGGAATCGGGGTCCTGACAAAGAATCTCGCAACCTCGTCTTGTCGATTTGTGTTGCAAACTTTCATTTTCTTCTAGACTCAGTGAATCTGGAATATCCTGTTACCAACCAAACTGAATCTTAGGCAGATATGATGGTTGGAACGTCTTCCAAGAGCTATAATATTAGTCCCTCTGTAACCTGGTAAAGTGGATGTCATGGCTGACACACCCAGCCAGAAGACCTATTATTGTAGTATCTTGATTGAAGAAGTTGGCCACCTCCCCATAAGGATTTCGTAGGGTTTACTCCAATAGTTGTTCCTTATGGATTTTTGTGTTCCCGAAGTCCGACCTTTTACTTGATGTCCTAGATACCAAACCATATCAATAAATGGGTTATGCTAGCACATCAAGGAGAACATTAGAAGCGGAGTGCTAAATGTCTCTCGGTCAATCATCTAGATTTCGATCCCTTGGCCTCGCTAAGGTGAAATCTGAGAAGGTGTTATATTTCTTTGCATCTGCATCCTCCACCATTATTCATCATGGTAGTATGTAGTGTTGCCAGGATCTGTGACAGGGAGATTGGTAAAACTTGTTGAATATGGGAATGCTCAAGTTCTTGAGAGCACGCGCAATCACTATGATTTATCATCGGCATTAATTGGGATCTGCTCTCAGTTTCCTCGGTTATGCTTTAACCTTTCCAATAGTGGAATCTCTCTCTACTGTTGGGTTTCTCCCCAGTTACTAAAATCATTCCCAACATTTGCATTTTGTCCCCAGCTTGCACCCACCATTGTGTCCTTTCACTATGATCCGCCTTCTCAGCAGCTGTTGTCCAAGATCATCTTCAAAAGTGGACCTACCATGGGTCCCATCCATCTCCGATGATAAGCAAAAATCATCCCTTGCGTTGTCTTCAACAAGGTAGTCCACATCATCCATCCTAGTCCAGGTATGCCATCCCTTCGTATTCCGCCAAACGATTGTTATGATTTGCCCTAGGCTAGTATGAAGAGTTTCAATGATCTCTGAATCAAAAGTAATTCTTTTTGCCACTTAAGGGAATATTTCTGTGAGTCACCTTCTTTTAAAATGTCTCGTTATGGTATCATGGCAACTCAACTCCTCGCTACGTTGACAACCATTCACCACCTTCTTAAGCGTGAAATTGTTGTCTACCTAGTGAACCTTCGTCATCTTTTACACTCCACCCCCCTTGATGTATGCTTCATGTCTCGGCTCGAGAGATGTTTCAATGTCTCATTCCATGAGTTGATCATCGGTTGTTCGATCTTCGAGAAGATCCATCCTTCTAGAGTTTTTCCTTTTCCTCTCGTTGTCATGTGGGTTGGAGTTCTCGGAGCAAAGATGTCAAGGTCAATTGGAGTCAATGAATCAACAACTCCGGGAAGGCAGTTGGACCATGAAGATTGTGTTAAGCCTTGCATCCCCTTTGTCTTCTCACCTCATGTCCTGAATCTCGGGACGAGATTCTTGTTTAGTAGGGGTAAGTTGTCACATCCCTAGTTCTGGTAATGCCTAGTGCTAGCATCTGGTGTTGCATCATGTTTACCTTTCACAGAAAGTTGAAATGGGGATGACAGAACACCCAACACCCCCTGAAACCAAGTAGGGTTTACTAAAATTATTTTCAATGAACCTGAAATGCCCTTATAAAATGTTCATCATCTTTGCCTTGGTCTAGAACCTCTGAAAAATGGTGCACACTTTTCTAGGACAACAGAGGATAACTGAAGTAGATCATATAGTATTTGCATTCGGGCATTTAAATGCTATAAAATATTTTAAATGCTCAAATAATCATAAACTAAAATGTTTACTATTGGATATATTCTAAACAGTAGCCATGATTAATTTCATAATTTTTGGAAATGCCCTGGCATTTTTAGTAAAGCCACAAAGAGTATAGAAAAATAGAAAAAACAGAAATAAAAGAGAGAGAGAGAGAGACTAACCTGGGCCAACTCACCTGTGCAGCCCACCTGGCGGCCCAAGTGGCCGGCCAAGCCCCCTAGCGCCCCTTGTCATCTTCCTCCTCTGCCAGGAGGACAACCAGGTGCATGGCGAGCGCCGACGCTGCTCTGGTCACCTCCTGCTTCCTCCCCGGACCTTCTAGCGATGCCACGGAGACGCCCTGTGGCCCCTCGCTCCTCTCCCTCACTCTCTGCTCTCTCCTTCGCCCTCTAGTCCCCTCCACGAGCGCGACCGAACGCAGTCATCGCCGCCGACGAGCTCCCCCACGGCCACAGCCATCTCTGAGCCTCTCCGACGCGCCCCCGAGCTCCGCCGTGACGCCCCGGTCCTCTTCGCTGAGCCACATGACGCCGGACGCCCTGGAGCACCGTCCTCGACGCCATCTTCGCCCTCTGCACCGACGGCCGTTGTCGACCGATTCGTCGTCACCAGGCCATCCCCGAGCACGCTGAGATCATTAACGACCCCGCCATGAGCTCCTCTACCGAACCCCTCTCTCCCCGCCATCGTTCTCCTCCTCTAGCCCCGCTGTCCACCGGAGCCGAAAGCTCACCGCCGCCATCATTCTTCACCGCCGTGGCCAGGGCCACCGCAGCACACGCCTAAGTGCGTCACCTACTCGGTGAACCCCCAGGAGCGCGTAGCACCCGCTAGTTTATCCCCCTAGTGCCACGTAGCTTCGACCCCGTCCACATCCGAACTCCGGCCGCCGCCGTGAGCTTGTTTCCGGCGATCTTCGGTCACCCTGCGTACTGCCGCTGCCTCTTCTAGATGCGCGGGCGCAAGGGCTATGCCATGGTACCCTCAGCAAGCCAAACCGCCGCCCGTAGCATGCTTCCGAGCTGCGCCGCCGTCGATTTGGTTGCCGCCGGCGAGGTTCCGGTGACGCTGACGTGGCACCATTAGTTTAGGTACTAATCGTGTTTAGTTAGTGCCGCATGTCGATGACATATGGGCCCCACTGCCTAATTAGCCTAGATTATCTTCTGTTTAGTTTAAACTAACCCCACGGGTCTCACCGGTCAGTTTGACCTGGCCACGTCACACATTGACTGACCCCACACGTCACAGTTGACAAGTTGACGTGTCTGTTGACCCGGCGCCACCTGTCAGCGACACTAACAAGCATCGTGTCATGGACCCCACTGGTCAGGTTTGACCCAGGGCAGCTCTGTTGACCCTGCTGATGTCACCCTGACGTAATACTGACGCGGGAAGTCATTTTCTGGATTTAATTTAACTCAGAAAATTCCAGAAACAGCTATAAACTTCGAAAATTCATAGAAAATTATCTATAGCTCCAAATGAAATAAATTATATATGAAAAATGATCAGAAAAATCCAATCTATCCATCTGTACTGGTATCATGCATGTTTAGGCAACTTAAACCTGTTGTTCATATCAAAACATGATAATGCACTTTATAAAGTCATAGTTTGAATTTGAACTTGAACCTTGAGTTCAAAATAACTCAAACCTACCTCGTTTTAGTTGCATTAGCCCAACATCCTCATTTTGACATGTCATGATCATGCATCATATTGTGCATTGCATTGATTGTGTTTCCTTCTTTATTGCCGGAAGTTGTCCCTTCTCGATAGACGTGGTTTTGACGATAAGTTCGATGACACCGGTGAAGAGCTATACTATCTTCAGAAGTGCCAGGCAAGCAAAACCCCCTTGTTCATTCCGATACAATTCCACTCTCTCACTCCTTCTCTCTTTTACTGCATTAGGACAACAACGATTCAACTGTTACATGTTGCGGTAGTTGAACCCCTTTCCTCTGCATGACCTGTCATTGCCACAGTAAATAGATGAAACCCACTAGCATGAGTAGGAGTTGTTTGAGCCCTGATGTGCCTACTCATTCATGCTTGTTTGGCATGCCTGCTATTGCTTAGAGTTTTGTCAGCTCTGATTAATCGGGGATGAATTGGAAAGTTTTGAACATGTCCTACTATGTGTGAGCTAAGTGTGTTGAACATGATTTGGTAAAGGTATCGATGAGAGGCCATGTAGGAGTACATGGTGGGTTGTTTCATTGGAACCGTCCTTAAGCACCGAGATCTGTATATGTGACTTAAGAACCAGCTACTACCATGCATTGGGCCCGAAACCAATGGACCCTCTCGGCTTCTTAACCACCCTAGTTCTCTGTCCAGGAGTTGCAACTAATTTCTGGTGTTTATAGGATATGTGTTGGCAGTCATGCATAGCGCTGACCCTATGGGTGGGCTATGATGTGGTAGATACACCGTGGCCGGGCATGCCGGGCGCCCGTTTGGTGTCTCGGAACCCTGTACACATCGTTCGGGGCCGTATGTGGAAACCTTGGCCGGACTCCCTGCGGATGGAACTTGGATAGGCGATAAACCTAGACTAGAGACTTGAGTGTTTAGGTAGGCCGTGGCCGACACCCTCGTTGGGCTTCCGCTTGAAGGTTGCCGAGTACATGTCGTGTAAACGGCGGTAAGTGGTGAGAGCGTGTGTGAAGAAGTACATCCCTGCAGGGTTAACATCATCTATTCGAATAGCCGTGTCCGCGGTAAAGGACTGCTTGGTTGCCTATACAGTTCATACTCTAAAATACGCAAGATAAGCATGAGTGCTATGGATGGCGTTCTCGTAGGGAGACGGGAGCAGATCCATAGTGGTTTATTGATTGGTGAATATGTGGACTCGTGCCACCTCAAAAGAGTTACTTGCAGTCATAGTTTAGGATAGCCACTGAGTCAAAGCTGGCTTGCTGCAGTTAAACTCCACCACCCCCTTTGTTGATACTGATGCATATGTAGCCAGTTCTGATGTAAGTCTTGCTGGGTACATTTGTACTCACGTTTGCCTATTTTATGCTTTGCAGAGAGACGTCAGTCTCGCTAGTGGTTCCGTGTGGACTTCGATGTTTAGCTTGATACCTCAGCTATGATCTTGTGCCCTCGGCAGGGTCATGTAGATAGTCGGGCTTCTCGGCCTTCTTCATTTGTAGTTGTCTGTACTCAAACAAGTTAAGCTTCCGCTTCTGCTTGTTGCTTGTATGCTCTGGATGTTGGGGTCATGAGACCCATGTTGTAATGCTTGGCTCCATGGAGCCTAATGAATAAATACTTTGAGTCATAGAGTCTTGTTCTAATGCCATGTTGTATTTACACATATCGAGCATATTGTGTGTATGATTGAAATGCTTGGTATGTGTGGGATCCGAAAACCTAGTTGTTTATCCTTGGTAGCCTCTCTTATGGGGAAATGTAGTCTTGTGCTTCCATAAGCCATAGTAGTCTGCTACAGCCCGGTTCACCGAAGTCCTGCTAGCCCAGCACTACTGCTCCGGAACACTTGACTGGTCAGCATGTGATTCACTTCGTTCCTGTGTCTGTCCCTTCGGGGAAATGGCACGCGGTGACATCCGGAGTCCTGCCTAGCCTGCTACAGCCCGGGTTCCCGGAGTCCTGTTAGCCCAGTGCTACAGCCCGGATTCGCACGTTGCTGACCGACATGCTCGATGTTGATTCATGTATGTCTGTCCTCGTAAGTTATTGCCACTTTGGGTTCACGACTAGTCATGTCGGCCCGGGTTCTCTGTCATATGGATGCTAGCGACACTATTATATACGTGAGCCAAAAGGCGCAAACGGTCCCGGGCCATGGTAAGGCGACACCCGTGGGAATACCGTGCGTGAGGCCGCAAAGTGATATGAGGTGTTACAGGCTAGATCAGTGTGACTTAGAATCGGGGACCTGACAGGACGATCGCATGCATGCGCCTATAACAGTCGTCGCCTGCCCGCGAGAAATTTTTTCAGGCTACCGCGGCGCGGCGGGACATCTCTGCTGCATTCGTGGCACGCCGGGACATCTCTGCTTCTCCGCAGCGCGGCCGGACTAGTCTGCTGCATCGACGGCGCGGCGGGACCTCCGTGCGGCGGGACCTCTGTGCTGCTACTTCCGCGTGGCGGGACATGTCGGCTGCTCTCGCAGCGAGGTGAGACATCTCTCGTGCTTCCGCTTCCATGCTCACCTCTCCCTGGTCGCAATCTCTCGACCCAGAACTCACGCTGGCCATGGCAAACGCAAGGGAAGGATGCTGAATGACTTGTTTTTTTGTGTGGATGAGGAGTTGAGGAGGAATGTGCAGTCATCTTGGCATACTAGTATTTATGACCGAGTACTAATACGCTCCTAAGTGGGAAACCGTTTAGGTTGTGATCGGTGTGAACAGGTTTGCAATTCAATATAGTATGGAGTAATTTGGAATGTGATGAGACGCAAGCTCAAAATTTATTGACGGTTCTAGTTTCGAAGTGCGGCACTATTCCCGGATGGAGTTCTTCTTTTTCTACTCCCTCCTTTCCGGTTTTATAGGGCTTATCTCAAAATTTTAGTTTTTCCATTTTATAAGGCTCAATTTGGTTGTTCCCCAACACATGGTCAGATTCCAAGGTGCATTAAATCATTGCATGCAAGTATTAAGAGAAAATTGACCAATGCATGTACTTTATGCATGAATGCATTGCAATTAATGCATTGGTAAACATAATTTTTTGAGAAAAACAATAGCCGCGTGGCGAGCTCTAGGCTAGTCTTTTTTTCAGACGCATTAAACCTATCTCTCGGGACTTCTTGCACGCACCATCATGCCACCCACAAAAACTTGTACTCTGAGTTTAGTAGTACGTTATACAGGAAGAGAAGAGGTGCACACACGCACTCGTCCTCTCACACACGCGTCTGTTTTTTCTCGAAAAGGAGGATGATGACCCCCGTCCTCTGCATCTGGGAGTCACACACGCAAATTATTGAAATATATCGAGTACAGTGCTTTGATGTGTCGCGTCAACTCGTACATCAACGAGAAGTTTGATTATCCTCTCCCTCGCGGACTTAACTGCACCTGCCTTTGGCTATATGACAGGTTGGCCACACACCTGTCGGGCCCACCTGTCATACACGCAAAGGCAGGAGCGTCCCTCCCTCGCCCATGAGCGTGGTGGCTGGCAAGACTAGGAGAAGCTTTCGCTACACGCTCTCCCTCCCGCACGCGATGGACATGCAACAGTTCAATCGGTGTCAGATGGCCAGAAGCGTACTGTAGTACTCCTCCAGTGCAGTAGTATTCCATCATTGTTCGACTTCCCGAAGAGGCGAAGAGCCAAGCGCAGCCCGGACGCTCGTGTGGCAGTTTCATGTGTAGAGTAGTCTAGGATAGCGTGTACCATGCCTGTAAGCTTAAAATCGTTGGGGTCGGCTCCATGCTATGTGGCCGTCTCGAAGTTTTTTTTAAATTAAAATAGTCTTCTGGCCCTATCGGAAAACTGTCACGCGTACTGCCCGGGAAAAGCCCCGCCCTTAACTTTTAACTACACGAAAATAGTTTGAGCTTGTTCGTTCTATATAAATACAGTACTTACTGTATGTTTATTCACCCGTGCGATTGTTCAATGAATGGCGGGGCGGGGAGCACAAGTGAACAATACTGTAGTACTACTAGTAGTAAGTAGGACCCGTACGGTAGTCACCTTAAATAGAGAGTTTCTTTTCTTTAATGCCACGTACACAAATTGAAACGCTTGTTGTGGAGAGAGAAAAGATAATTACTCCACTATATATGGACGCAGGGGCCTAAGCGCTTGCTTTACTAGGATTGCTCTCTTCATTCTCTCATCCTCTCCAGATATAAACAAGACAACGGTAGCGACATTTTCTCTCTGCTCACCGCTGGTCACAGATCCGGCTGGATCCCTTCGGCCTGTGTGTGTAGAGGACTAAAAGGTGCATCGTTCACGCGGTCATCGCCGCCGAGGGAGGAAACCCACAGCTGTCTGAGGGGCCCGATCCTCTGCCCGTGCCGTTCTCTCCGACACATGGCCGGCTCGGGAGGTCCTCCGACCCTTCTTCCTCCCTGCCGTATTGTCCGCAGATCCGACCTGCCGCCGCCGACATCCCGGCGACCCTTAGGTATAAGTTCTTCGAAAGCGGCCTTGCTCTACTGCCCCAGCTCCCCACGTGTCTATATGTGGATCTTTTTCTACTCCCATCAGCTCTTCCAAAGCCACCTAAATTTTTAGTATTATTAGAGGTAAAGCTACTTCATGCATTCGAATCTAGCAATTTGTTCAAACAACGAAGAAAGAGGGGGAAGTTGTAGCATGAATCTAGGACTTGATTCAAAGAGGAAATAATATGGTGAAAGTAGTAGAGACCGGATACCCAACCGGTCTCTTGGTTGAAAAGGGAAATAATGGGAAAATGTAGTACAAACTGGATAAGGAACAGATCTATTATTGGTTGAAAAAAGGATAGAAAGTGGCGGCTAGTGGACAAGTCAACAGAGTATGTCCAGGATTACATTTGCTGCCATCACATAGTAAAAGGTCTCCAAGATTAGATTTGCTGCCCTCACATAGTAAAAGGTCTTAGGATTAGATTTGCTGCCCTCACATAGTAAAAGGTCTCCAGGATTAGATTTGCTGCCCTCACATAGTAAAAGGTCTCCAGGATTAGATTTGTTGCCCTCACATAGTACAAGGTCTCCAGGATTAGATTTTCTACCCTCACATAGTACAATGGCACTCCTACTGTTTTCCCCAGTATGATAAGTAAGTTGCTCCTTTACGCTGTTGAGTGTCCTGGTGTCCCCACGGTCCCATGCCCTTAAACCAACTCTTTAGTTGTTGTTGATTTACTGTGTCTGGTAAACAAGCAATGCAACCATTAAAGTAATCCCATATTTGAGGAATCTCATTGTTGATCGTAATGCTTCTAGTAACATGAAGCATTGCTGACGTTTTAAAATTTCTACTGTCCTTGCGCGATTGCCATAAACATAATTAAGATGGTTCTTTTCATTTTGTATATGTTTCGTATATTCTTATTGACCAGCAACTGTTTACTTTCTATCTTTTTGTGCAGACAGGGATATCCATTTCACCTTGTTGCTATTGTGATCTTTTGGTGAACTACACAAAACACTTTTTTTGGAATGAGTGTCTTGTGCAGTTCAACTAAAATGTCACGTGGGCAACATCTCTCAATTTTGGTGGAACTGCACAAAATGGTGATTGGAGTTTCCAAAATCTCTGTCAAGTTCTGCTGGTAATCTCGTGCAATATTTTATTAGCCTTTGCAAGATGGAGCCATCACTGTCACCACAATGGCACTTTATTTTAGTGGAACTGCACAAAAGGATAAAAAAATTATAGTTGCACCTTACATGAGTCGGACATCCAACCTTAATGTTCCTCAATTTTAGTGCAAAAACTAAAGAAGAACCTGCCAGCTCACAAGAGCAAGTACTTCTTGCTAGCTGAATGATGCAATCTTTGCTTCATTTCAGGTGAACTGCAGAAAAAGTCGCATGAATTGAATCATGTAACTCCGGGCAGACCTCATCCAAGTAGAGCTGGAGGTTGAGTTCAAGGAGCCCGCTATTAAAGCGAAATCATGCTCTCCTATCTCCTTGTTTGTTCTGTGCAAACATGTTGTGCAAACAGGAATACTCAACTATAGATGTTGTGACGGTCAAGAGCATTCGCCAAGTTCTTCGATTGTATGACATGGCTAGCCAAGATGGATTTAATCCCGATATTCACTTTATCAAAAGGCTCTAATGGGTTGGTTCTGAATCTTGCAAGCTGGGAATCAGTGAGATGTGTAGGCATCTTTGTTGTACTTATTATTTGAATCTTATTTGTTGGTTCTAAATCTGGCAAGCTGGGAATCAATGAGATGTGTAGGCATCTTTGTTGTACTTATTATTTGGATCTTATTTGTTGGTTCTGAATCTTGCAAGCTGGGAATCAATGAGATGTGTAGGCATCTTTGTTGTACTTATTATTTGGATCTTATTTGTTGGTTCTGAATCTTGCAAGCTGGGAAATATGGCATGATGATGCAGAGGACAACAACCATAACAAACAGTTCAAACTTGGTAGTATTATCTTTGTGAAAGTGCGACAAATATGTTGATCGTGTGTGTCCTGAGAATAATAATTCTAATTGTTGTGCATGTTGATCCTGTGGCACTGATAGAACGAGCGAATGCACTGCTTGTTTTAAGTATAAATTTCTATTAAAGTTAATTAAATTTAAGTAAAGTGACCACTAACTCCTGTTATTATAGTACCAATACAGACCCGCTCGTGAACCAACATGTGGCCGAGGGTGCATCTTCTGCCGGGCGTGCAGCGGACGAGGGAGGGGTAGTAACTGTTATCGCCTGTACACACTCAGCTTACTGTTGTCGCTTGTTGGATATGGACTTCAACAAGGAGTTCCCCTTTGAGTTCGCCGTTCAGTCCTATGGCTGCACCAAGTTGAATGTGATGTACACCAACGATATAGACTCGGTGAAGCTCTGCCTCGCCTCAGTCCTATGGCTGCATCAGATTCTGGAGCATTCGCCCGTTTCATCGGCAGCGCCGGCTGCACCTTCGCTGCGGTGGAGAGAAGGAAGAACACGACGATTCGGCCATCTGGTGCAATAAGCTTGTCGACATCCAGAAACAATACAAGATCATCAGCAACGGGCAGAAGAAGGACTTCATGGTTGACCTCGCTGAGACCATCATCGACCCCTGATACGCCAACATGAAAGAAGACAACTTGAACACGTGGGAGGTACCTCTGAATCTAGCCTACATAACCTACGCGTCCAAGGACGCATACGCAAGCTATGACATGTACAGGCAGATTTTGGACATGATGGCGTGTCTGCTTCCCGTAACCGACGAGTACACGGACAGCCGCAGTGTCATGATCAAGCATGCCAGGAAGGTCTAGATGTTGTACTTTATCTGTTTATAAGCACCTTTATCATCTGAGTGTTTCATGCATTAGCCTATGTGTCGTAATTATCTGTTTTGTCCGAAATATTTCTTTTAAGAACCCATTAACCTAATTGCTTTTTAGTGGCTATTTGCTTATGTATGTAAACTAGTTCACTTGTCCATAAAAAAACTAGTTCACTCGGCTGCCGTACTTTGAATCTCCTTCCTCCCAACATATTCCCCTCCTCAGGTGGACCTAGCAGGTCTCCGAATTTTCTCTCACTTTCTTTTTCGATGTAAACTGAGTTTTCTCCCAGTACTTTCCCCTAGAACCAACTCAACTGTCCCACGTCTAGCCTAAATAATAATAATACCCCACATACTATTAACTCATCAATAAAAATGATATTTTATTTTGTAAGTTGAAAGTTCTTACAAAATAATAATAATAATTGTTTATATATAACTTGGCAAGTTAACTCCTAGTGATTACGTACATAAGCTTGCAAAGATTTTACTGACGTCTAATCATGTGTTTATATTTTTATAACATTTCTCCGTCTAGCCCAACATGATATTTTCACCTAGCCCAGCAAGTCCACAGATTTCGAGAAAAATGCAAATGGGATTTAAACGGGCTGCATAGATGCTACATCATTGTTTCACCCAGCCCACCAAATGGACTAAAAAACAAATGGACTGACAGCTGAGTCCACGACCACAACCCAGTTTTTTTGTGATTTGCCAAGTAATTCGCTTTGTCACGCCTGTTGGGCTGCAAATCTTTCAAGACGAGGAGAGCTTCATTCGGCTGGTCGAGAAAATGGCCTATCAGTAATGAGAAATGGGTTGTACATTTTTAAAACACATCAAACCGGCAATTAGTTTCAAATATCTTTTTTTTCATTTCGAGATTTTAAATTACATTAATTTTTATGCGTGGAGAATTTGTTGGATTTTATATTGATATACATTTATTTTTAAAATTTGTTTGAATGTGAGTCGAAATTTTGGGATTAAAAATAGTTCAGACCACACCGAAATATGCAAAATTTCGTATAATTTTTTAACTGTGGCTACAATATGGGCTGTAATGCTAACAAAAAGAACATGGCCTCCAAAAAACCTTAAGAATTAGCAAATGGGCTGTAAATTATTAGAAATAATGGCAGATGGGATGTATGCTGTTTTCCACAGATTTGAGGCTTTCCTAAAACAAGTTGACGCACAAGCAGTGACTGTTGGATGGCCATCCAACGGCCGTCGTGCTTCTTCAATCTCTGCTCTTTCTGCTCCAGCCGCTCAAACAAGCACCGACGGGACTGCCTGCTCGCTCCTCCCCGTGGCCGGCTCTGCTGCCGCGCAGGCCTCACCGCCCCACCGTACTCCCATCGTTAGCCTAGCCATCCCTGTACTCACCCACACCTGCTGTTATTCTCCGGCGAAGGCAGACGAACCAGTAAACCCTCGTACAGTCGTACTCCCCTCCGCGTGGGAAACAACTGCCGAGTCTTCCCTGCCTCTGTGTCATTCCCTTCCTAGGCCTCGCCGTCGTCCACCGCCCTGGTGCTCTCGGCGCGGCCTGGTCAACGTGGTCAACGACCGACATCCATCTAAAGTGGACTGTACATGGAGAGGCTGACAGCTGGGTCCGCGGCCGCACGCAAGGAAATGCCTCCTTATTACGCGCAAAATAATGATTCCTCCACCTGACATCAGGGACCCACCGAAAGAGCCTCTGTATTTCGCGAAAAAATGTTACCGCCGCTGACAGCTCGGGCCCACCAGCTATATCTTCGCACGCAAGGAAGTGCCTCCTTATTACGCACAAAAAATGAATACTCCCCCTGTTAGCTAGGAACCAGTATAGTGGCAGGCTGACTTGTGGGCCTACTAAGTTGACGGGGACGGAGGGCTTTGTCAACTTAGTCAATATGCACGATTCTAGCTCTAGTGACCGTACGATGTCCATCCATGGCCGTAGTGCTTCTTCAACATCTGGTCTTCTTGCTCCAGCCGCCCAAACCAGCACCGGTCGTGCCTCGTGCTCCTGCCTCCCGTGGCCGGCTGCGATGCGGCAGAGGCCTCACCACCCCCTACTACTCTCATCGCTAGCCAGGCCATCCCTCTACTCACCCACACCCCCTATTATTCTACGGTGATGGTAGCCACACACCACAGTGTACCAGTGAACCCTCGTACTCCTCTATGCGTGGGCATCCACTGCTACGTCTTCCCCAGCTCCGTGTCGTCCCCTTTCTAGGCATCACCGTCATCCACCACCTCGGTGCTCTCGGCGCGGCGTGGTCAACGTGGTCAAGGAACGGCTTTCATCGGACGTGGACTGTACGTGGAGAGGCTGACAGTTGGGTCCAAGGCCGCAGCAAGGAAGTGCCTCCTTATTACGTGCAAAATAATTATTCCTCCACCTGACAGCGGGGACCCACCGGACGAGCCACCGTATTTCGCGGAAAAAACGTTTGCCCCTGACTACTGGGACCCACCAGTTACATCTTCGCACGCAAGGAAGTGCGTACGGGTAAAAAAACGATTCGCCCCCCCTGACTGCTGGGACCCACCAGCTACATCTTCACACGCAAGGAAGTGCCTGACAGTCGGGACCCACCTGGTCGAAGCGTGCGTAGCGTTGTCATTCTGGTCGTGAATGTGTACGTACATATATACTGGTGGATGTAGAGGCGCGCACGTGTCGTAGTAGAGGCGCGTACGTGTCATAGTAGACGCGCGCAAGAAAGAAAAATACGGCCACGTATGTGTACATACGGGCGGGGTCTCGAACGCCTACTCGCGCATACGTACGGTCAGGGCTCGTGTACATGGCTAGGTCGGAACGGAGAAACATTATCGTCGTCGTGTTCATGGGGAGGCAACGAAATTCGTCGTGTTCACGGGGAGGCAACGGAATGCGTCGTGTTCATCGGGAGGCAACAGAACGCGTGGGAGCCAACCGGCTGGGTCGGAACGGAATGCGTGGTCGTGTTCATCGGGAGGGCTTGGACGGAACAGGCGATGGAAACGATGCCTGGCGTACCGCACAACGGAGGAAACGAACCTCCTACGTTCGGAACGGGGTCCTGTTAATCGGGAGGGGTCTGGCGTACCGCAAAACGGAGGAAATGGACCTCCTACGGTCGAAACAGGGTCTTGTTGATCGGGAGGGGTATGGCGTACCACAAAACGGACGAAACGGACTTGTGTTGGAGCGCTACGGTCGAAACGGGGGTCCTGTTCATCGGAAGGGGTGTGGCGTACCGCAAAACGGGACTCCACGGGATACTGTTCATCTCCACCATCGACCTCCTCCATCCTCCACGGGCTACCGTCGACCTCCTCCAGCCTCCACGGGCTCCTGTTCATCCAGCCTTCATCGCGCGCTACTCCACCGGCTACTGTTCGACCACCCCTCCACGGGCACCCCTCCATCGTCTACTGTTCATCCAGCCCTCCACACCACGGGGTCTTGTTCAACCACCCCTCCACGAGCACCCCTCCACCGTCTATTGTTCGTCCAGCCCTCCACCACACCACGGGGTCCTGTTCATACAGAGGCAACGCCACCGTTCACTGTTCACCCAACCCCCCTGCAACACTCATTGTTCATCCCAGAGGCAGCATCGATCGGCTTTAGTTAGCAGCAGTAGCGAAGGAATCGCTCGACCAGGTTCAGTTAACAGCCATCGACCGATCGCTCGGGTTCAGTAACGCGTAGCCTGCAGTGCAATCACTCGGGTTCAGTTAGAGCCCAACGCCTCGCTCGGGTTCAGTTAGAGCCAACACCTCGCACACACGCGCGTACGTGTACGAGAGAAACGCGCATCGCTCGGCCCCCGACCTCCCACCGTAATCGGGAACTCCCCGAAATTTTCCTCCCCCTCGCTTCTACCATGGTTTTTTCCGTCATGGATGGCCCAAAGAATGTCATGCAGCTGCGTCTCCGGCCCGCCCAGGACGAAAAGCCCATTTTCTGTCATGATTTTTTATCATAGAACTAGGATCCCACCACATCTATGATGATACCGGGTTTTGTCACAATTATCATCATAGAAGTGTCATATGTATGACAGAAAAAAATTCGTTCGGCCCAAAATGTCATGGATGTGTCTTTTTTTGTAGTGTAGTGTCAGATAATTCATGTATCAAATGTACAAAACAGACAAGGGGTTCTCTCCTGCAAAGAGCCGGCGCGTGTGTGTTTCTGGGTTCTTCCATTGGATTTGCATGTGACGTGCACAACTGATGACCAGACACATAAATAGTAGTACTTGGTATAAAAAATCTTATCATTGACAGCATATAGTCACATGTGCCCACTATGACAGGCGACAACCGCACCTAGTTTTCTCGTGTCTTCCTTGGCTTCTGGTATTATGCTTCCTCCCTGCTGCTCCTCCTCCTCCGAGCCCATCCTTTCATCTCTGTCGCGATGCCGTCTTCACCACCATACCCGTGCCACGGCTCGATCTGCTGCTCCCAAGCGCAGCCACCTCGTCCCCAACCCCGAGCTTCTTCTCCCCTACCCTCTTTTCCTCGTCATCTCCGTGTTCCCTTCTCTTTTTCTCCCGTTTACTCACATCTCCCTCTATCTCTCTTGCTCTCTATTATAGGGAGGCCGCCATGGACGCCCGAGGTCCTCCGCTTCGAGCCTCCGACCCACACCCCAGTGGCCCTGCCGACGTCGTCGCCTAGGTGAGCAGCTGCTGCACCGTGACGTTGCCCCGCCTCCTCTCTCCCTCTCTATCTCTCCCATGTCTCCGAGGTCCTCCGCTTCGAGCCTCCGACCCACACCCAGTGGCCCTGCCGACGTCGTCGCCTAGGTGAGCAGCTGCTGCACCGTGACGTTGCCCCGCCTCCTCTCTCCCTCTCTATCTCTCCCATGTCTCTATCTTCTCTCTCTCAACCCTCTCTATTTTCTTCAACAGGAAGACCACCATGCCCGCTGCAGAAGCTTCGAGCCGACCCTGCAGCATGTAGACCCTGTATCTGACCTGCCTCTCCATCCTTCACCCATTCCCGACGTCTCCCCGGCGCCAGGAGCCCAGGCGAGTTACCGCCACAAGACCCTGGCTCTTCTGCCCCGGAGCCCGCCATGGAGGTCGTCGCCTCTCCGTCTCGATCCGTCCACCTCCTGATCCATGCTGGTGTCCTCCAGGGATCCGCCATGGAGGTTGCCGCCCCTCCCATCTCGATCCTTCCACCGCCGGATCCACGGCGGAGCAGCCAAGATCCGCCGCCCATTCGGCAACGCCTTGGCCCGCCAAGGCCAGCGCCCAGGCTGACAAGGCACGCAGGAAGGCCAAGGGTCTCGCCAAGTAGTGGGAGGACTTGCGGGCTAGGCTCGCTAGCCACAACCGCATGCGCGAGCTCGCCCCTATGCCGGCCAAGGCCACCTTCAGCGACTTCCTGTCCGCTGTGCTCTCAAACGCCCGCCACAATGCCAGGGTCTTTTTTACAAAAACGAAACGTTATCTCAGGAACACACTTAAAATAGGACTGCGGGTTGAATTCTTAGGAATAGAGGGACTTTTATGCAAAAGTATAGATGAAGTACGTCCAGAAACGATCGTTGCTTTGTTATTACTAGCAAAAGAGCCCGTGCGTTGCAACGGGAGAGAAAACATAACAAACGCTCTTAACTCAACAATCATCACTCAAGACCATAATAGGTCCATCTCCTTTCTTTTTCGAGGCATCATATTTGTGTTGCCGCTTATCCTCCTTCTCACCCTCGCTGGCGATGGCCTCGGTGTTTACACAAAACAACAAAAAACGTGTGTTGAATATGTTTAATCCTAAGGCGTCTCCCTCTCCCTCTCTCTCTCTCTTTCTCTTTCTCTCTCTCTCTCTCTCTCTCTCTCTCTCTCTTGCTTTCTCTCACTCTCGCGATGAGAAATTTGTTGTTTTCTCCTGCGACATTTTTTAGAGGTATGCATGTGTAGTTATCGATGTTTTCTTTTCCGTATATGGTTATAGTGGGGTATTTATTTGCAATCCGGATCGCCGTCGGTATGAAAAAAATAAATCTTACGCTATAAATTATAAGTTTGCTTCCATAACAATATTTAAAAATATTTAACAGGTAAAATTAACATCATATTTAGATTCCACACATTTTCTAATAAAATTTCATATATAATATGTTAAAATCGAAGTTACAGTTTAAAAGATACAGGTAATTTATAAAATCATTTGGTTTGACTCAAATATATTCTAAAATAATATTTAAAAATATTTAATAGGTAAAAATAATCTCATATTCATATTCTACATATTTTTCTAACCAAATTTCATATATAACACGTTCAAATCAGAGTTGCGGTTTAAAAGATATGGATGATTTTAAAAACCATTTGTTTGACTTAAATATGATCCGCGGATGAATTACCTAAAACATCAGGGTTTTTTTTTGAAAAATGTAAAATAACGGTTCGGGTGCGATTTAAATCCGGACGGCGGGTTGATTTCAAGAAAAGACATGGACTTTTGTGTAAAATATGAAAAATAACAATTCGTTTTAATTTAAAACAGGACTGCGGGTTGAACTCTCTGAAATAGAGGGACTTTTCTGAAAAATGCCATGACGGACAAAAGAAACCCAATTTGCTTTATTATTAGGTAAAGACTAGCAAAAGAGCTCGTGCGTTGCAACGGGAGAGAAAACATAACACACGCTTTTAACTCAACAACCATTACTCAAGACCACAATAGGTACATCTCATTTATTTTTGCGAGGCATCATATTTGTGTTGCCGCTTATCCGCTTCTCATCCTCGCCGGCGATGGCCTCGGTGTTCACACAAAACAATAAAAAATGTGTGTTGAATATGGTTAATCCTAAGGCATCTCTCTCTCCCTCTCTCCTCCCTCTCCCTCTCTCTCTCTTTTCCTCTCTCTCTCACTCGCTTTCTCTCACTCTCGCTATGAGAAATCTGTTGTTTTCCCCTGGGACATTTTTCAGAGGTATGCATGTGTAGTTATCGATGTTTTCTTTTCCGTATATGGTTATAGTGTGGTGTTTATTTGCAATCGGATCGCCGCCGATATGAAAAAAAGGAATCTTGCGATATAAATTATAAGTTTGCTTTCATAACAATAACAATATTTTAAAATATTTAACAGGTAAAATTAACATCATATTTAGATTCCACACATTTTTCTAATAAAATTTCATATATAATATGTTAAAATTGAAGTTACGGTTTAAAAGATACAGATAATTTAGAAAATCATTTGGTTTGACTCAAATATATTATAAAATAATATTTTAAAATATTTAACAGGTAAAAATAATCTCATATTCATATTCTACATATTTTTTCTAATCAAATTTCATATATAACATGTTCAAATCGGAGTTACGGTTTAAAAGATATGGATGATTTTAAAAAGCATTTGTTTGACTTAAATATGATCCGCGGATGAATTACCTAAAACATCAGTGGGGGGGGGGGGGTTGAAAAATTTAAAATAACGGTTCGGGTGTGACTTAAATCCGGACGGCGGGTTCATTTCAATAAAATACAGTGACTTTTGTGTAAAATATGAAAATAACGATTCATTTTAACTTAAAAGAGGACTGCGGGTTGAATTCTTTGAAATAGAGGGACTTTTCTGAAAAATGCCATGCCGGACGAAAGAAACCCAATTTGCTTTATTATTAGGTAAAGATAAAGAGGTAAAGATATATATATATTATATATATATATATATAGTGTTACTATTCATCATCCAGGATGCAGAATAAGTTATTCTTTACCCGAGGTAATCTTACGATCATTTCATAATTAAACTACGTTTGGATTTCAAATAGTTACATTCCTATTGATTCACTACGTAGAATTTGACATAACAAAATAAAAATATAGGTCATAAGACAAGAAAATTTGTAGTTTATGTGTATTTTAGACTATGTTTTTACGTTTGTAATTTTACATAACATAAAATATTTTTTACGGCGATTATATATTTTCTTACGGTATCTTTTTACGTCGGAAATAAGACAAAACTTACGGAACGTAAAATTACGGTGCATTGATGGTAAAATAGATGGAGGGTGAAGAATAATTATTCCTCAACCAGGTGGTGTTTCGTGGCCCAAGAGTGTGTATAGTATACAAATTCTAGCGGGTTGGCAGGCCACGGCACAGATTTGCCCTAATGTAGCTTTGCGATTGTTAAGAACTATACGATACCTCACATATTATAATAGAATTAAATATTTGATTTCTAAATATTGTATAGAATATAAGTTTAATCCCTAAGATTTTAAATATGTGATATTGATTTCCAGAAATACAAAGACAAAATCTGAACAGAAAAAGTTAAACATATCACAATTAAATATGATGGGATTTAAAATCCATTTACAGCACAACAGTGCATGTTGCATGGTAGGTAGATTTTAATAATCCAACAGCATTTTTATCGAAAATAATTATAATAATTTTGATGATGTTGAAGCACAAATACATATATAGTAAAATACCTACTTGTTGGTTATATATAGACCTGCTCACGAAAGATGCCCTGCAACTAGCACTACGTGTCTTCTCTAAAGAAAGAAAAAAAAACTAGCACTATGTGTCACCCATATGCATGTAACACGTCACTGGCTCACTGGTCAGTGGTCACCACGGCGACTGATCAATACATGCATGCATGCATTGGTGTGTAGCATACGAGTTAGCGAGATTGCATGTCGCATGAGGAGAGACCGAGAGAGGAATCAACTTGCTTGAACCTAATTTAGGCATGCAACGTTCATGAATGGTCATTTGTATAATGAAATTGTGAATAGCTTCCCTCACTTGTTGGGCCTATAAATTGAGCAGGTACCCAGCTTCAGTCCTGTTATGTGCTTCGTCCATGTAGCCTTGTAGAAAATGACATGTTTTATTTGTGTCATCTATGGGTTAGGATATTAGAGGACAACTGATATGTTACTCCCCGCTCGCACGTGACGTCTACAAAGTTATAAATATGTTTTATGTGCCCAGTCGTGGTAGAGCCTGGAATCCATGGCATACACGTTGGGTCGCCGTTGTCATAAATGTGGCTTTCTCGTACATGTTGAGGTTGGCGGACGAGTCGACAAACACATGGCCTGTGGTGCCCAATCTCGCATTTGGAACCCACCGTTGCTCATCGGTCCCAACCACTCTCGATGAGTCTTTCTATTGCATTTGCCGTGACAACACCACAATAATTGGCGCCCACCGTGAGGCCGCACGCGGCATTGGCCGGAGTCTGATGGCGGCCAAATCCTTCGCCAAATTTTTGACGTGGTTGCCTGGGGCGTGATCCAAACAGCCCTACTTCACCGATAGTTCTATGAACTATGACAAGTCGCGACATGAGATGGTCATGAGATCAGGGGATGCAACAGGGCTTCTCATGAGGCACGATCCACATACTTGTGATGCCGTGGTGCTCCAAACACGTCTGGCGTACGCAAATGACATCGCTATCAGCACCGACCTAACGCATCTCATTGTCGCGTCTACGGGGCCGTGCAAGCTGCTAAGGCCTTGGATCAAAGGGTCCAAGGCGGGACGTCCGAGCCGTTTGTAGGTCTAGCTGGCTAGACATGTGGCAATAAGTGAACATAAACCTATAATGAGCAGTACTTGTACTTATTAACTAAGTGTGAATAGTAATCTCATGTGAACAGTAATCTTTCCCGACTATGAATGTTACTATGGGTGAACAGTGCTCTACCTGACCGGTGTTTCTAAAAAATGCAAACACATTTTCTTTTTCGAGCAAACTGCGGATACACTTAAAAAATGATGGACATGCGCGCTCGTTGCCTTCCACACTATCATGGCAGACGACATGCGCACTCGTCGCCTTCCTCACTATCATGGGGCAGCATGTCGGGTAGAATGTCGACGACCTCGATGGCGTGGGCCGATGGACGGGGGTCACTTGCGAGGGCACATGCATAGATGTGTTGTGGTTCGCTTGGAGGTGCATGGCCCGCCTCAGCGGCTGACGTCACACTGGAGATCAAGATAGCTAGGGTTGGGGAAGGAGGTGCTTCCAAGTGCCGCACCGGAGACGAAGGTGGCCTACCCGTCAATGTCAATGGTGGAAGGTAGAGGAGAGGTGGCAAGGTGGGGATGAAGTGGGAAGGAGGAGGTGCAGCAGGGCTAGGAATTTTTTGAATGAAAAATCGAAACGGGACAGGGAAGAAAAAGGTGCAGTAGGAAGAGATAGGAAAAAGAGGTGAGATAAGCGTTGAGCGTGGGACCCGAGGCGAGATATTTCTGTAAGTGAAACCGACCAATGTAGATGTAAGACATCTTCGCGTTATTTCTCAACGGAGGTAGTAAAAAGTTTAAAAATAAGAGAAAATCCAAAGCTCAGGTGCTTACACGTGTCACTTAGAGATGAAGCAACAACTACAATGTGAAACGCGCGTGGTGAGAACTAGCTTAGCCACTTTAATTATTGTGTGTGTGTGTGTGTGTATGTTACTCTTCACTATGGCCAGCCTTAGACATGGAGACATAATAATATATCTTGTACTTTGTCCTGTATTGAGTTCCTCGCATTGAGCAAAGAGCACCCATATCTATTTCACTTAAAATTGATGGGAGCTAGGTCTAGAAAACACGGTATGTAAGCCCTTCAGTTGTTTGTCTTCTTATATCTAAGATGTTTCGAAGTGGTCAAACAACTTTAGTTTATGAGTAAGGGAATCTCCAACGTGGATCCTTAAACCTCCCGCGTTCATTCGGATCGAGCGGTCCGGACCTCGCAAGCCATCCAATGGCGTCCTCCATCGGTCCACGGGCCAGTATGGACTTCCGCTTTCCCGCGAGTACCAATTTTCTTTCTTTTTTCTTGTAATTTCTGCTATTTTTCTTGTTGTTTAATTTTTCTTCCCGATTTCTTCATGTTTTTGTGTTCTTAATCTTGTATGCCCAGTTTTTTTATATTTTGTTATATCCATACAATTTTTAATAATATGGAATAAACGTTTTTACAATACATGATAAATATTTTAAGTAAGCTATGAGCATTATTCAAAATATGCGTTGAACATTTCTCAAATGCGAGATGAAAATTTTCTAACATTTTGGTGAAAACTTTCAAATATACATAAACACTTTTTGATATGTGATTAACATTTTTCAGTTATGCAATTAACATTCTTCAAATACGTGATGAGCATTCTCAAATATGTGATGAACATTTGAAATGCTATAAACATTTTCGTAGGAACAACATTCTTTTCAAATTTGTGATGGACATTTTTCTAGCACGAACGTGGACATTATTTTTCCTTTTTTTTATTTTACTAATTTTAATATTTTTAACTGTGAAATAAAATGTTTCAAGAAAAAATTGCTAAATCTAGGACACGCGTCTGGCCCATTCGCTCCCGCATGTGGACATTACCCTTCCAATCTACCGCCCTACGGTGGAATGTGAGGTCAAGTTTTTTGTTACAGCCCACCACAAATACTAAAGATGTCATTTAGTTCTCATGTCTCCATACTCAATCTTACCAAGGTTTTTCTTTTCATCTTATGTATTTATTTAACAGAGTAACCTTTGTTCAGTCCTAAACTAGCTGAGATGGTCTCCGTTTTGTCGCTCATGTTTGTCGATTTCTCTTGTCTCCAGCATACTAACATCACATATTTCAGGTTGTCCTACATGCACAAAGACCAAGCCCATTATCCATAGTGGCATAATAGCATTCTATTTTTTTTCTTTTATGTGGTTTTACTTTGAATTGGTTATGCTTATCGGAATTCTCGTGGTTTTACCTATTACTATGAACAGAAAAATACCACAATTACAAAATTCTGTGATTTTAATCCTCTATTTATGTGTATTTCTATCATCATACATTTTAAGAACCACTGGCGGAGCTTGAAGCAAATACTCGGGCGGGCCAGGCTAAAGGAACAGTTCTTCTAGGTGGTGTTTCGTGGCCCACGAGTGAGTGTATAGTATACAAATTCTAGCGGGTTGGCATGCCACGACACAGGTTGGCCCTAACGTAGCTTCACGATTTTTAAGAACTAGATGATACCTCACATATTATTATAGAATTAAATATTTGAATTCTCAATATTGTATAGAATATAAATTTAATTCCTAAGATCGTAAACATGTGAGATTTTTCCAAGCATACAAAGACAAAATCTTAACAGAAAAAGTTAAACACATCACAATTAAGTATGATGGGATTTTAAAATCCATTTACAGCACAACAGTGCATGTTGCATGGTAGGTAGACACTTGCAATTATTTTGAGAATCCAACAGCATTTTTTTGAAAATAATTATAATAATTTTGTGATGTGAAACAACAAATACAAATACAGCAAAATGCCTCTTGGATGGTTATATATAGACCTACTCACGAAGGGAGTGGAATTGCAAGAAGCCTTCATGATTTTATCGCATGGAACTTGACAAATACAGGTATCTTTTTGGTGAGATTAGCGTACCACATAGAATGGAATCGCCAATTTGGTAGTAGAATGAAAGTAAGTAATGGTATGGGTGCAACTGTTGACAATCCTATCTGGAAGACCCTTTGGACCAAGAGATGTCCATCTAAAATAAAAATTAATGTATGGAGGACTCTGAATGGAGCATTGCCATGCCGAGCTGTTTTAGCTGATAGACATATAAAAACCCTCCACAATGCCCAGCTTGCAACCTAAGCGCCGAGACCATAAAACATATGTTATTTGAGTGCAATAAGGCCAAAGACATGTGGAGACATCGTGGTGTGGAAGACATGATTACTGAAGTTTGTAGCCATGAGGGTGCTGGGGAATCTACCTTGGAAGAATTGATATGCGCACTTGAAGAAGCAACAGTGGTTCTTGGCCAAGGAAGTTTTCGTGAAATAGTAGCAGTAACAGTTTGGTACTTGTGGTGAAAACGCCGTTGAAAGATCGTGGATGTCACCTAGAGGGGGGGGGGGTGAAATAGGCGCTTTAAAATAGTTACGGTTTAGGCTTGAACAAATGCGGAATAAACCTAGCGGTTAATTTGCCAAGCACAAAACCTAAAACAACTAGGCTCACCTATGTGCACCAACAACTTATGCTAAGTAAGATAAGCAACTACGTGATAGCAAGATATATGACAAAGAACAATATGGCTATCACAAAGTAAAGTGCATAAGTAAAGGGCTCGGGTAAGAGATAACCGAGGCACGCGGAGACGACGATGTATCCCGAAGTTCACACCCTTGCGGATGCTAATCTCCATTTGGAGCGGTGTGGAGGCACAATGCTCCCCAAGAAGCCACTAGGGCCACCGTAATCTCCTCACGCCCTCGTACAATGCAAGATGCCATGATTCCACTAAGGGACCCTTGAGGGCGGTCACCGAACCCGTAGAAATGGCAACCCTTGGGGGCGGTCACCGAACCCATACACTTTGGCAATCCTTGGGGGCGGTCACCGGTACCCGTCAAATTGCTCGGGGCGATCTCCACAACCTAATTGGAGACCCCAACGCTTGCCCGGAGCTTTACACCACAATGATTGAGTTCCGAACACCACCAACCGTCTAGGGCGCCCAAGCACCCAAGAGGAACAAGCTCAAGGGTACCAAGCACCCAAGAGTAATAAGCTTCTCAAACTTCACTTCCACGTATCAACGTGGAGAACTCAAATCTATGCACCAAATGCAATGACAAGGGCACACGGAGTGCCCAAGTCCTTCTCTCCCAAATCCCACCAAATCAACTAATGCTAGGGAGGAAAATGAGAGGAAGAACAAGAAGAAGAACACCAAGAACTCCAAGATCTAGATCCAAGGAGAAAGTGATTGATGGAAATGTGGATCTAGATCTCCTCTCTCTTTTCCCTCAAAAACTAGCAAGAATCCATGGAGGGATTGAGAGTTAGCAAGCTCAAAGAAGGTCAACAATGGGGGCAAAAACGAGCTCAAGAGATTAGGTTCATTGGGGAAGAAGACCCCCTTTTATAGGAGGGGGGAAATCCAACCGTTATGTGCTCAGCCCGCACACGAGCGGTACTACCGCTCCTGGTCCCGATACAACCGGGACTCATAGTATACGTGCAGAACCCTACCAGGCGGTACAACCGGGCGACCAGGCGGTAGCACCGGTTGAGAAGAACAACCGGACCAACCGCCCAACCACTGCTCAACCACCGCATAGGAACAGAAGGGAGTCACCCCTGAGTGCGGTAGTCGAGCGGTATCGGGCTGGTGCAACCGCATCGCCTTGAGCGCTCGGGCGGCTAAGTCCTGAGCGGTAGAACCACTCCGGACACCGGTGGTACCGGTACGACCGGACCAACCGGGCCACCACCGCCCAAGTCTTTGCTGAGCAAGTTGGCGGTACCACCGCCCGGAAGTAGCGGTACAACGGCTGAGAGCTCCAAGCGGTACTACCGCTGGGGCTCGCGGTACTACCGCTGGGACCAGACAAAAACCACTTCCTAGAAAACAAGAACTGCCATAACTTCTGCATATGAGCTCCGAATTGAGCAAACTCAAGCTTGTTGGAAACAAGACGACGAGTAGCATCAAAACAGCGACTGGTAATAGTAAGAAAAGGCAGGGGAGGTATGCCTAACAAATAGAGGAGTGAAACCTCCAACCGAGAAGAACCGGTAAAACCTCCAACATCGAAAACATCATAGAAGATGCATGTGAACTCCGTTTTCGATGAACTCGAGCTTGTCATCAAGATGACCAAAATCCCTAAGACTCTCAAAGAGAACCAAACAAGAACCAAGAAAGATGACGCAAGGATGCAATGGTTTGAGCTCTCTACGAACGATACGATCAAGCTACTCATCGAGAGCCCCCCTTGATAGTATGACAATCGATCCTATAACCCGGTCTCCCAACTACCACTATGAGACCGGTAAAATAGGAAACCTATCAAGGGCAAACCTTGTTCTGCACATAGTCCACTTGAGCTAGATGATGAGGATCTTGACTCCTTCAAGTTGGACCACCTTTCTTGATTGCATTGGCTCGATGAAGACTAGATGATTGCTCCCCCATACTCCATTATGGGTGAGCCACTCTTTGGCACATCTTCACAATTCCATTGACACCACAATGGACGGCAAGCTTCAAGCTTGATTGCTCCCCCATACTCCATTATGGGTGAGCCACTCTTCGAGTTGCTCCACTTGAACTTGCACGCTGCAAACTTGATGACGATTACCACTTGATGTCATCCTCCATGGGTTGTATGAGATCTTCCTCTTGACGCAAGACCATGGAAACATACCTAACCCCACAAAGAACTCTCACGTAGACCATGGGTTAGTACACAAAGCGTAATGGACAATGCTTACCATACCATGGGATCACTTGATCCCTCTCGGTACTTCTTCTACGCTTTGTGAGTTGATCAACTTGATTCACTCTTGACTTAGTCTTGATCAACATTGAATCTTTCCAACTCTCTTCATTTGGATGATGTCTTGAAGATAAACATGAATGATCACACAATCTTCTTCTTCAAGACATGCTTGCAATAAGCTCAACACTCACATGAACAATCTTTGGATAATTCCTTGTATAGCACCTTGGTCGACACAAACTCTCCTTGAAACCAACACATGAACTCCAAGAAAAGCCTATGGACAAAACCTTCAAATATAACTCAAGGCAGCCATTAGTCCATAGATATTGTCATCAATTACCAAAACCAAACATGGGGGCACCGCATGTTCTTTCAGCCGTAAACTCGTGCATGGAGAGCAACTACAATCAGCGGTACAGATTAGTATGGCAGTTAGAGTTCTAACAAGCAACTACTCATGAGCAAATCTACCAAAGGCTAAGAAAAAAAGTGATGGGTGGTCGAAACCAATGCATAACTATGTCAAGTTGAATATTGATGCAGGTTTTGATGTTGATTCACTTGTGGGGACTTTTGGTGCTGTTTTGAGAGATAGTAAAGGTGATTTTGTGGCAGCTGCAAATAACAAAGTTGAGACTTGCTTGGATGCCCTCCCAGCGGAGACAATGACGCTAAGATTTGGCTTACATTTAGTGCAAATTGTTGGCTGCAACCGGCTGGTCGTCAACTCCGACAATGTTGATGTTATTAGCACCATGCGCGAAGGAGGTTTCTATGCAAGTGTGGGAGCTCCTATCTTTGATGAGTGCTATCATATGTTGACAAACTTTGTTCATGTCATATTCAAGCACTCTCCACGGGAGGATAACACAGTGGCTCATGAATTAGTCCGTATTGCTAGATATGATAATCCTAGTATTTGGTTAGATAAACCTCCAGGTTTTAATTTCGTTTCTTGTCAATGATGTATCTTTGATTACCAATGAATAAAGAGGGGGTTTCAAGCGTAAAAAAAAGACCTGCTCAGGAAAGATGCCCTGCAACTAGCACTATGTGTCTTCTCTCAAGAAAAGAAGAAAATAAACTATCACTATGTGTCACCCACTAGTGGTTGGGGCGCGCCCGTGGCGCGCCGCCTGAGCGGAAGCTCGGCAGTGCCAGATGGGATAGCACCCCTTTCACTTTCCTGTTTGGGCCATGCATGACACATGTTTATGCGATGGTTTCTTACAACGCAAAAAGTTGACACCGAGGAAAATGAATCTTAAGAGACCTACGACAACTATTAAAAAACAAGATTAGAGCAGCTGAGTTGTGTCCTTTCATAACTAATCCGAGCAGATCTTTCACAGGGTAAAATGAAGACGAATAATCTAAAAGCTAGCACAAGTTACCCGGGAAGTATGCAAGGCACGGCTGCCCCTAAACTCGCTGCCTTCGGCCAGGCCTTGCGTGAACCCGCTGCTTCGCTCCACCTCCACTCTGAGCAGTCGTTGCAGCCAGCAATTGTGGCTCCTCCTCCGCTGTCGCAAACGCCCAACCCTCTCTCCAAGGCCACTGCCCCCTACTTCCTCCTCACACTCTATGGCGTGAGTTGGGAGCTCCTCTCCCATATCAATACACACCCTGACTAATCTGTAGATAACAAAATAATACTCCATAGCAATGCACATAATCTATGTGTAAATCATCAAGTTTACGGCATCATTGTGAACCCACCTAGTTTTCAGCTCGCCAAACAGTCATCACAATTCATGCAGGCATAATGATGAGCAAAGACAGAAAGGAATCCAAGCAGATAATGAATCCTGTGACAATTAGCTGCAGGATTGATCACAGTCAAATATCTCTCTGTTATTGCAGAACATGCTACATCTAGAGTTATTAAACTGAATCATTTAGCTATCTTTTGAATGCGGTAATCGAATTCATCCTTTTGAAGGTTCAAAGGAATTGTCTAATACATTATTTTTGTTAATTTATTAAGTACTCCCATAATCATACCACTTGTATCTATCCTTATCTTAACAAGGATATGAATTTAATCATATTCATTTAGTTAAAATATGTGGTGATAACATGGTTCCAGAAATATTACAGTAACTGATGTTGGGGAACGTAGCAGAATTTTAAAATTTTCTACGCATCACCAAGATCAATCTATGGAGTCATCTAGCAATGAGGGAGAGAGGAGTGCATCTACATACCCTTGTAGATCATGAGCGGAAGCGTTCAAGAGAACGGGGTTGATGGAGTCGTACTCGACGTGATCCGAATCACCAAAGATCCTAGCGCCGAACGGACGGCACCTCCGCGTTCAACACACATACGGAGCGAGGACATCTCCCGTGCCTTGATCCAGCAAGGAGGAGGGAGAGGTTGAGGAAGAGGGCTCCAACAGCAGCACGACAGCGTGGTGGTGGTGAAGCTGCAGTACTCCGGCAGGGCTTCGCCAAGCTCTTATGGAGGAGGAGAGGTGTTGGGGAGGGGAGGGGCTGCGCCTTGGATGTTCTATGCAGCCCTCCCCTCACCCCTCTATTTATAGGGGAAGGGGGCCGGCCCCCTCTAGATGAGATCTAGAGGGGGGGCGGCGGCCAAGGGGAGGGGGGCTTGCCCCCCAAGCAAGGGGGCGCATCCCTTAGGGTTTCCCCCCCAACCCTAGGTGCATGGGCCCTAGGGGGGGTGTGGCGCCCCAGCCCACTTAGGCTGGTTACCTTCTCCATACAGCCCATAAGGCCCTCCGGAAGAGGTGGCCCCTCCCGGTGGACCCTCGGAACCCCTCCGGTGGCCCCGGTACAATACCGATATGCCCCCGAACATTTCCGGCGACCGTATGACAACTTCCCATATATAAATCTTTACCTCCGGACCATTCCGGAACTCCTCGTGACGTCCGGGATCTCATCCGGGACTCCGAACAACATTCGGTAACCACATACAAGTCTTCCTAACAACCCTAGCGTCACCGAACCTTAAGTGTGTAGACCCTACGGGTTCGGAAGACATGCAGACATGACCGAGATGACTCTTCGGTCAATGACCAATAGCGGGATCTGGATACCCATGTTGGCTCCCACATGCTCCATGATGATCTCATCGGACGAACCACGATGTCGAGGATTCAATCAATCCGTATACAATTCCCTTTGTCAATCGGTACGTTACTTGCCCGAGACTCAATCGTCGGTATCCCAATAGCTTGTTCAGTCTCGTTACCGGAAAGTCACTTTACTCGTACCGTAATGCATGATCCCGTGATCAACAACTTGATCACATTGAGCTCATTATGATGATGCATTATCGAGTGGGCCCAGAGATACCTCTCCATCATATGGAGTGACAAATCCCAGTCTTGATTCGTGCCAACCCAACAGACACTTTCGGAGATACCTGTGATGTACCTTTATAGTCATCCAGTTACGTTGTGACGTTTGGCACACCCAAGGCACTCCTACGGTATCCGGGAGTTGCACAATCTCATGGTCTAAGGATATGATACTTGACATTCAGAAAAGCTACAGCAAACGAACTACACGATCTTTGAGCTATGCTTAGGATTGGGTCTTGTCCATCACATCATTCTCCTAATGATGTGATCCCATTATCAATGACATCCCATGTCCATAGTCAGGAAACTATGACTATCTTTTGATCAACGAGCTAGTCAACTAGAGGCTCACTAGGGACTAGTTGTGGTCTATGTATTCACACATGTATTACGATTTCCGGATAACACAATTATAGCATGAACAATAGACAATTATCATGAACAAAAAATATAATAATAACCATTTTATTATTGCCTCTAGGGCATATTTCCAGCAGTCTCCCACTTGCACTAGAGTCAATATTCTAGTTACATTGTGATGAATCGAACACCCATGCAGTTCTGGTGTTGATCATGTTTTGCTCTAGGGAGAGGTTTAGTCAACGGATCTGCTACATTCAGGTCCGTATGTACTTTACAAATCTCTATGTCTCCATTTTAAACACTTTCACAAATGGAGTTGAAGCGACGCTTGATATGCCTGGTCTTCCCGTGAAACCTAGGCTCCTTGGCAAGGGCAATAGCTCCAGTGTTGTCACAGAAGAGAGTCATCGGGCCTGACGCATTGGGTATGACTCCTAGGTCGGTAATGAACTCCTTCACCCAGACTGCTTCTTGTGCTGTCTCCGAGGCTACCATGTACTCCGCTTCACATGTAGATCCCGCCACAATGCTTTGCTTGCAACTGCACCAGCTTATTGCCCCACCATTCAAAATATACACGTATCCGGTTTGTGACTTAGAGTCATCCAGATCTGTGTTGAAGATAGCATCGACGTAACCCTTTACGACGAGCTCTTCATCACCTCCATAAACGAGAAAAATTTGCTTAGTCCTTTTCAGGTACTTTAGGATATTCTTGATCGTTGTCCAGTGTTCCATGCCGGGATTACTTTGGTACCTTCCTACCAAACTTACGGCAAGGTTTACATCAGGTCTGGTACACAGCATAGCATACATGATAGACCCTATGGCCGAGGCATAGGGGACGACACTCATCTTTTCTCTATCTTCTGCCGTGGTCGGACATTGAGCCGTGCTCAATCTCGTACCTTGCAATACAGGCAAGAACCCCTTCTTTGACTGATCCATTTTGAACTTCTTCATTATCTTGTCAAGGTACGTACTCTGTGAAAGACCAATGAGGTGTCTCGATCTATCTCTATAGATCTTGATGCCTAATATATAAGCAGCTTCTCCAAGGTCCTTCATTGAAAAACACTTGTTCAAGTAGGCCTTTATGCTTTCCAAGAATTCTATATCATTTCCCATCAACAATATGTCATCCACATACAATATGAGAAATGCTACAGAGCTCCCACTCACTTTCTTGTAAATGCAGGCTTCTCCATAAGTCTGCATAAACCCAAACGCTTTGATCATCTCATCAAAACGAATGTTCCAACTCTGAGATGCTTGCACCAGCCTATAAATCGAGCGTTGGAGCTTGCACACCTTGTCAGCATTCTTAGGATCGACAAAACCTTCTGGCTGCATCATATACAATTCTTCCTTAAGGAAACCATTAAGGAATGTCGTTTTGACGTCCATTTTACATATCTCATAATCATAGAATGCGGCAATTGCTAACATGATTCGGACGGACTTCAGCTTCGCTACAGGTGAGAAAGTCTCATCGTAGTCAACCCCTTGAACTTGTCGATAACCCTTAGCGACAAGCCGAGCTTTATAGATGGTCACATTACCATCCGCGTCTGTCTTCTTCTTAAAGATCCATTTATTTTCTATGGCTCGCCGATCAACGGGCAAGTCAGTCAAAGTCCATACTTCGTTTTCATACATGGATCCTATCTCGGATTTCATGGCTTCCAGCCATTTGTCGGAATCCGGGCCCGCCATCGCTTCTTCATAGTTCGAAGGTTCACCGTTGTCTAACAACATGATTTCCAAGACAGGGTTGCCGTACCACTCTAGTGCAGAACATGTCCTTGTGGACCTACGAAGTTCAGTAGCAACTTGATCTGAAGTTTCATGATCATCATCATCAACTTCATCTCTAGTCGGTGCAGGCACCTCAGGAACATTTTCTTGAGCTGCGCCACTTGCCGGTTCAAGAGGTAATACTTCATCAAGTTCCACTTTCCTCCCACTTATTTCTTTCGAGAGAAACTCTTTCTCTAGAAAGGACCCATTCTTGGCAACAAAGATCTTGCCTTCGGATCTGAGGTAGAAGGTATACCCAACAGTTTCTTTAGGGTATCCTATGAAGACGCATTTTTCCGACTTGGGTTCGAGCTTTTCAGGTTGAAGTTTCTTGACATAAGCATCACATCCCCAAACTTTTAGAAACGACAGCTTAGGTTTCTTCCCAAACCATAATTCATACGGTGTCGTCTCAACAGATTTTGATGGAGCCCTATTTAAAGTGAATGTGGCACTCTCTAAAGCATAGTCCCAAAATGACAGCGGTAAATCGGTAAGAGACATCATAGATCGCACCATATCTAATAGAGTGCGATTACGATGTTCGGACACACCATTACGCTGAGGTGTTCCAGGCGGCGTGAGTTGTGAAACTATTCCACATTTTCTTAAGTGTGTGCCAAATCCGTGACTCAAGTATTCTCCCCCACGATCTGATCGCAAGAACTTGATTTTCCTGTCACGTTGATTCTCAGCCTCACTCTGAAATTCCTTGAACTTTTCAAAGGTCTCAGACTTGTGTTTCATTAAGTAGACATACCCGTATCTCCTCAAGTCATCAGTGAGGGTGAGAACATAACAATAGCCACCGCGAGCCTCAACACTCATTGGACCGCACACATCAGTATGTATGATTTCCAATAAGTTTGTTGCTTGCTCCATTGTTCCTGAGAACGGAGTTTTGGTCATTTTACCCATGAGGCATGGTTCGCACGTGTCAAATGATTCGTAATCAAGAGACTCTAAAAGTCCATCTGCATGGAGCTTCTTCATGCGTTTGACACCTATGTGACCAAGGCGGCAGTGCCACAAGTATGTGGGACTATCATTATCAACCTTACATCTTTTGGTATTCACACTATGAATATGTGTAGCATTACACTCAAGATTCATTAAGAATAAACCATTCACCATTGAAGCATGACCATAAAACATATCTCTCATATAAATAGAACAACCATTATTCTCGGATTTAAATGAGTAGCCATCTCGAATTAAATGAGATCCTGATACAATGTTCATGCTCAAAGCTGGCATTAAATAACAATTATTGAGGTTTAAAACTAATCCCGTAGGTAAATGTAGAGGTAGCGTGCCGACGGCGATCACATCGACCTTGAAACCATTCCCGACGCGCATCGTCACCTCGTCCTTCGCCAGTCTCCGCTTATTCCGCAACTCCTGCTTTGAGTTACAAATGTGAGCAACCGCACCGGTATCAAATACCCAGGAGCTACTACAAGTACTGGTAAGGTACACATCAATTACATGTATATCACATATACCTTTAGTGTTGCCGGCCTTCTTATCCGCTAAGTATTTGGGGTAGTTCCGCTTCCAGTGACCACTTCCCTTGCAATAAAAAGACTCGGTCTCAGGCTTGGGTCCATTCTTTGGCTTCTTCCCGGCAGCTTGCTTACCGGGCGCGGCAACTCCCTTGCCGTCCTTCTTGAAGTTCTTCTTACCCTTGCCTTTCTTAAACTTAGTGGTTTTATTCACCATCAACACTTGATGTTCCTTTTTGATTTCCACCTCTGCTGATTTCAGCATTGAATATACCTCAGGAATGGTCTTTTCCATCCCTTGCATATTGAAGTTCATCACAAAGCTCTTATAGCTCGGTGGGAGCGACTGAAGGATTCTGTCAATGACCGCGTCATCCGGGAGATTAACTCCCAGCTGAGTCAAGCGGTTATGCAACCCAGACATTTTGAGTATGTGCTCACTGACAGAACTATTTTCCTCCATCTTACAGCTGAAGAACTTGTCGGAGACTTCATATCTTTCGACCCGGGCATGAGCTTGGAAAACCATTTTCAGCTCTTCGAACATCTCATATGCTCTGTGTCTCTCAAAACGCTTTTGGAGCCCCGGTTCTAAGCTGTAAAGCATGCCGCACTAAACGAGGGAGTAATCATCGACACGTGATTGCCAAGTGTTCATAACGTCTTGGTTCTCTGGGGCAGATGCGTTACCTAGCGGTGCTTCTAGGACATAATCTTTCTTGGCAGCTATGAGGATGATCCTCAGGTTCTGGACCCAGTCCGTATAGTTGCTGCCATCGTCTTTTAGCTTGGTTTTCTCTAGGAACACGTTGAAGTTGAGGACAATGTGGGCCATTTGATCTACAAGACATATTGTAAAGATTTTAGACTAAGTTCATGATAATTAAGTTCATCTAATCAAATTACTCAATGAACTCCCACTCAGATAGACATCCCTCTAGTCATCTAAGTGAAACATGATCCGAGTTAACTAGGCCGTGTCCGATCATCACGTGAGACGGACTAGCCAACATCGGTGAACATCTTCATGTTGATCGTATCTTCTATACGACTCATGCCCGACCTTTCGGTCTTCCGTGTTCCGAGGCCATGTCTGTACATGATAGGCTCGTCAAGTCAACCTAAGTGCATTGCGTGTGTAAATCTGGCTTACACCCGTTGTATTCGAACATTAGAATCTATCACACCCGATCATCACGTGGTGCTTCGAAACAACGAACCTTCACAACGGTGCACAATTAGGGGGAACACTTTCTTGAAATTATTACGAGGGATCATCTTATTTAAGCTACCGTCATTCCAAGCAAATAAGATGTAAAACATGATAAACATCACATGCAATCAAACAGAGACATGATATGGCCAATATCATTTGCTCCTTTTGATCTCCATCTTCGGGGGTCCATGATCATCGTTGTCACCGGCATGACACCATGATCTCCATCATCATGATCTCCATCATCGTGTCTTCTTGAAGTTGTCTCGTCATCTATTACTTCTACTACTATGGCTAACGCTTTAGCAATAAATTAAAGTAATTACTTGACGTTTATGTTGACACGCAGGTCATAAATAAATAAAGACAACTCCTATGGCTCCTGCCGGTTGTCGTACTCATCGACATGCAAGCCGTGATTCCTATTACAAGAACATGATCATCTCATACATCACATATATCATTCATCACATCCTTTGGCCATATCACATCACAAAACACTTGCTGCAAAAACAAGTTAGACGTCCTCTAATTGTTGTTGCAAGTTTTTACGTGGCTGCTATAGGTTTCTAGCAAGAACGTTTCTTACCTATGCCAAAACCACAACGTGAATTGCCAATTTCTATTTACCCTTCATAAGGACCCTGTTCATCGAATCCGATCCGACTAAACTGGGAGAGACAGACACCCGCCAGCCACCTTATGCAACTAGTGCATGTCAGTCAGTGGAACCGGTCTCACGTAAGCGTATGTGTAAGGTTCGTCCGGGCCGCTTCATCCTACAATGCCGCTAAATCAAGATAAGACTAGTAACGGCAAGATAATTGACAATATCGACGTCCACAACTGCTTTGTGTTCTACTCGTGCATAGTAACTACGCGTAGACCTAGCTCATGATGCCATTGTTGGGGAACGTAGCAGAATTTTAAAATTTTCTACGCATCACCAAGATAAATCTATGGAGTCATCTAGCAACGAGGGAGAGAGGAGTGCATCTACATGCCCTTGTAGATCACGAGCGGAAGCGTTCAAGAGAACGGGGTTGATGGAGTCGTACTCGACGTGATCCGAATCACCGAAGATCCTAGCGCCGAACGGACGGCACCTCCGCGTTCAACACACGCACGGAGCGAGGACATCTCCCGCGCCTTGATCCAGCAAGGAGGAGGGAGAGGTTGAGGAAGAGGGCTCCAACAGCAGCACGACGGCGTGGTGGTGGTGAAGCTGCAGTACTCCGGCAGGGCTTCGCCAAGCTCTTATGGAGGAGGAGAGGTGTTGGGGAGGGGAGGGGCTGCGCCTTGGATGTTCTATGCAGCCCTCCCCTCACCCCTCTATTTATAGGGGAAGGGGGAAGGGGTCCGGCCCCCTCTAGATGAGATCTAGAGGGGGGGCGGCCAACGGGAGGGGGGCTTGCCCCCCAAGCAAGGGTGCGCCCCTCTTAGGGTTTCCCCCCAACCCTAGGCGCATGGGCCCTAGGGGAGTGTGGCGCCCCAGCCCACTTGGGCTGGTTCCCTTCTCCATACAGCCCATAAGGCCCTCCGGAAGAGGTGGCCCCTCCCGGTGGACCCCCGGAACCCCTCCGGTGGCCCCGGTACAATACCGATATGCCCCCGAACATTTCCGGCGACCGTATGACAACTTCCCATATATAAATCTTTACCTTCGGACCATTCCAAAACTCCTCGTGATGTCCGGGATCTCATCTGGGACTCCGAACAACATTCGGTAACCACATACAAGTCTTCCTAACAACCCTAGCGTCACCGAACCTTAAGTGTGTAGACCCTACGGGTTCGGGAGACATGCAGACATGACCGAGACGACTCTTCGGTCAATGACCAACGGGATCTAGATACCCATGTTGGCTCCCACATGCTCCACGATGATCTCATCGGATGAACCACGATGTCGAGGATTCAATCAATCCGTATACAATTCCCTTTGTCAATCGGTACGTTACTTGCCCGAGACTCGATCATCGGTATCCCAATACCTTGTTCAGTCTCGTTACCGGCAAGTCACTTTACTCATACCGTAATGCATGATCCCGTGATCAACCACTTGATCACATTGAGCTCATTATGATGATGCATTACCGAGTGGACCCAGAGATACCTCTCCGTCATACGGAGTGATAAATCCCAGTCTCGATTCGTGCCAACCCAACAAACACTTTCGGAGATACCTGTGATGCACCTTTATAGTCACCCAGTTACGTTGTGACGTTTGGCACACCCAAGGCACTCCTACGGTATCCGGGAGTTGCACAATATCATGGTCTAAGGATATGATACTTGACATTCATAAAAGCTACAGCAAACGAACTACACGATCTTTGAGCTATGCTTAGGATTGGTTCTTGTCCATCACATCATTCTCCTAATGATGTGGTTCCGTTATCAATGACATCCAATGTCCATAGTCAGGAAACCATGACTATCTTTTGATCAACGAGCTAGTCAACTAGAGGCTCACTAGGGACGTGTTGTGGTCTATGTATTCACACATGTATTATGATTTCCGGATAACACAATTATAGCATGAACAATAGACAATTATCATGAACAAAGAAATATAATAATAACCATTTTATTATTGCCTCTAGGGCATATTTCCAACAACTGATGCATATTGGATTTGTCTCCAGCAATGCTGGCAAACTATTCCAAATAGTTTAGAATGGCCTGAAATTTGAAATAATTAGAATGACCCTAAAATAACAAAAAAATCAAATATATAGGGTACAAAGAAGGGAACATATTTGCAAGTGAGATATGAAGTATCTAAATGGTGAATTGTTACGGTGCTCGATTTCTACAGTATCACATAGTTGAAAAGAGGTGTAAACACATACATTGAACTAATTCAGTGTGCAATAGGAAATCTGAATTAAAGTGGTTTTCATCTATGGCCACTACAAAACAACAATTGTTAGGAGCTGGACAATTAAAAAGAAAGCAAATCCACATGCTGGTAATGGTATCTTTTAAAGGTTTTCATAAAAAATAAATGAACAGAGTACCTCAGCGGTTTTAATTATTTGGTTCGACTTTCTGACCTACTATTTCCACCCATTTGTATGCCGGTTATGATATCTTTTAAAAGTTTCCATACAAAAATGAGCAAAGTACCTCACTGGTTTTAATTATTTGGTTCGACTTTCTAAGTTACTATTTCCACCCATTTGTATCGTCTTGCACAAGTCGTTTGATGAGCTTATGGAGAATCAGTGCATCCTTATTTTCTTACTTAGAAAATGCAGGTTATGATATGATTATCTTCAGGTTTTCTGACAATCTTTTATATGTTCCAACTAAAACCATGGTGCCAGTCTCATGATCCTCCAAATTTGGCCGGGCACAAAATCAGTGAACTTATAATCAACACTAATGAAACAACGTCACAACATGAAAGAGATGTGCAAAAAACTAAAATACTATGTGCTGAAATCTAAACGAACAAAAATCTATACCTCTAAGCATTTTGTTGTTCTCCTTGATGTACTTGTCCCAGTCCAACGACTCGTCCTTCTCCAGTTTCTTCACAACACCATTTGCCTTCCGTTGAGGTAAAGCTTATGAAATGTCAGATGGTCCAATTCAGATGATATTGACAAACTACAACATGTTAATTCCATATAAGAAAATGCTACTGGTTGTAGGAACCAAATTGCAGTACCAAACTCTCACCTAGATTCGAGATCATTAGATGAGATAAATCACAAGAACGGAAATTTATAACACAGCATCAACAAAATTTTGTAGCAACATAGCCTACACATGTATATCATGAAAACAGAAGCAAATCACCTCAAGCCATCTTCTTATAGGTACTTGTAGACCCATCACTCCTCCCTGTCTTCTTCTCGATTTTATAGCTGACCCTGCTCACCAAATAGCGGCCATACCTTTGATTTTAGTATCTTATCAAATTATTGCAAAGTACTAACGATCTATACCAGATACAGAACTAGTCTATTTATGAACATATAGAAGTAGACGGTTACCTTATTTGTCCCTCAAGATCACCGGGGAGGGACGGTGACAAGAAAGTCTTCAAGGATGCCTAAATATATTAACACAACAACAGTTCAATTTCTATAAGTGAAACAATGAAAAAGCTCAGTGTGTAAGCCTAATTAATCTAGTCACAATATGTAACCAGAAGTCGTTATCTGCACAAAATAGAGAGGCACACTTTCTTCAGGTCCAATTTTCATAAATTAGTTCTTAGTAATTATATAATGCCACGAATTTAACTAAAGTAAAGCCAAGTATGTATGTGCTCGGACTATCATAAGTGCCATTAAAAACCAAAGTGTACAATGCTCCAGGTTTGCTAGGGAGACATGCACAAGGGACAAAGGATGTGCAGCTGAAACATGTTGCACTTTGCTTCAGTCTCCCTCTCAAGGACCAACCTAGAAACATATTCTGCAAACCTCTGTGGCTCCTCCATGTCAAGCTTTCCACCTATATTTGACAAGCACCTAAAAAGATGGAATTGACATCAGCCATAAATCATAAATTCTAGGCAAAGAAAAGAGAACTACGAATAAGCCAGTGTTGTCACATTCAGTTCGATAGTACACATAACCTTTAAAATCATCAGGGAATAAGTAACAGAATATGGCTACCTTCAAGAAACTGGAAGAAAAGAATTGTACTCTTGAATATAACAACACAACAGAACTTCAGTTAGAGATAATAATGCCCAAACAAGCACACCTTTCAACATACCATTTCATACACCATCATTAACATTTCCCTTTAAGAACTCCAATGCCTTCAAGGACAAAAGGATGTGAGAAAGGCTGGGAACGTCGTGCCTTTGCCAGGGCCGACGGCTTCGTGTTTATATGTAGGGTCGCGACCCCCCTGATAGCGTACAAGTTGTTGGGATTACAAACTTGGAGAACAAGAGATAGACTAAGAGATAGATATCTAGTTTAACAGGAAAATAAACCATAATAGATTCCTAGTCTATCCTACGCTAGGAGCTTCGGTTGTTAATCCCTTGGCGCATACGATGAGGGTTGTCACGTTGTCTAACACCCTCCCTTAATCACAACTTCGCAAGTTGAGATTACACTTGAATTCTTCAAGATTTCTTGTAGGTAAAGCCTTGGTGAAGCCATCTGCAACCTGGTCCTTTGAATGCACAAAACGAATTTCCAATTGTTTATTAGCAACACGTTCTCTTACAAAATGGAAATCTATCTCAATGTATTGTGTCCTTGCATGAAAGACCGGATTAGCAGACAAATAGGTGGCACCAAGATTGTCACACCATAAACAAGGAGCCTGAATGTGTTTTATACCAAGTTCTCTTAACATGGACTGAACCCAAATGATCTCTGTTGTGGCATTTGCCAGTGCCTTATATTTAGCCTCTGTACTCGACCTTGATACAGTTGCCTGTTTCCTTGCACACCATGATATAAGGTTGGGTCCAAAAGATACTGCAAACCCACCAATAGAGCGTCTGTCATCTAGACAGCCTGCCCTGTC
The DNA here is from genome assembly GCA_963921465.1 of Triticum timopheevii. Classification (NCBI taxonomy): domain Eukaryota; kingdom Viridiplantae; phylum Streptophyta; class Magnoliopsida; order Poales; family Poaceae; genus Triticum; species Triticum timopheevii. The sequence goes on along the minus strand of OY997273.1, from coordinate 587,944,341 downwards.
TGAGTCAGAAAAAGCACTGACAAGTGTAGATAAGGACTTGCTGAATGTGAGACCAAGATTCATAGTATGCTTTACATATCTCACAATACGCTTTGCAGCAGTCCAATGAACTGTGGTAGGTGCATGAAGAAACTGGCATACTTTGTTAACAGCAAAGGAAATGTCAGGTCTTGTCAGAGTAAGATATTGAAGTGCTCCTACTAAACTTCTATACCTGGTACTGTCCTCTTGATTCAAAGGATCTCCTTCTGTAAGAGATAATTTTTCTGTGCTAGACAAGGGAGTTGGAACAGGCTTACACCCTTGCAAACCAACCCTTCTTACCAAATCATTGGCATATTTTTCTTGGGAGAGATGAAGACCATCCTCAAGTTTTCTTACTTCAATTCCTAAGAAGAAGTGCAAGTCACCCAAATCCTTGAGAGCAAACTCAGCACTCAGATCCTTCAACAATCCTGCCACTACCTCATCAGATGAACTAGTGACAATAATATCATCAACATAGATAAGCACAAATATAGATGTATTTGCCTTTCTATAAATAAATAGTGAGGTATCTAATTTTGATAGAACAAATCCAAGTGCTTGTAACTTTTGACTGAGACGTGAATACCATGCTCGGGGTGCCTGCTTCAGTCCATAAAGAGCTTTATCAAGTTTACAAACATGAAAGGGTGAGTTTTTATCGACGAACCCGGGAGGTTGTTTCATGTATACTTCCTCTTCCAGAACACCATGAACGAACGCGTTCTGTACATCTAGCTGTCTGAGACTCCAGCCCCTGAAAACAGCAATAGATAGCACAAGACGAATAGTAGCAGCCTTGACAACAGAGCTAAAGGTATCTTCATAGTCGATGCCATATCGCTGTTTGTAACCCTTAGCCACAAGTCTGGCTTTATACCGATCAATGGTTCCATCAGACTTCCTTTTAATTCTGTAGACCCACTTGCAGTCAATTAAATTTTTACCTCACGGCGGGGGAACCAAATGCCACGTTTTGTTCCTCTGAAGCGCCACATGTTCTTCTTCCATAGCTTTCCTCCACCGTGCATCTCCTAGGGCCTCATCCAGGGTGCGTGATTCACCTGTGTAGCATGCAAGACCAAACTTGGTTTTATAATTTATAGGTTGAAGCACTCCCTTTTGTAGACGCGTGCATGGAAGGCGTGGAGAAGAAACGGGCACAGAAGATCCAGGCAAATCTGCATCAGCCGATCCCGAGGCGGATTCTTCTGGTGTTGCAGCCGCATCGGTTTCGGTGGGATTTTCTGCGACTGCTGTAGACGACGGAGCGGGCGCTGGAGGCACAGAAGATCCTGCACCAGCTCCTGTGGCCGCGATAGAATCGGCCTTGGATCGCACGCCTGGGCCCCTGGCGGAATCAGCGCCGAGTCCCGTGCTGATTTGCTGGCGGCGAGCGTAACAGCGAGGCCTGCTCGCGGGCCAGCGGCCCCCGACCTACCGCGTGGGTGAGCCAGGTTGGTGCGGGCCTGGAGGAGCGTCTGGGCCGGTCGGTGGCGACCACATGGCGGCTGCGGAGTCGTCGCTGCGGCCCCTGGTAGGTGCGCGTGCGGGCGACGCGTTTCCTGGGTTGCCGCCATCCTGCTGCCGCACGGATCCCGGGGCGGATCCGCTGCCAAACTGCTGTTGCGCCGATCCCAAGGAGGATATGTCCCCCAGGGTTTGACACATAAAATGTCGTCTGTTTGGATTGATTTCTGCATCATTTTCGACGATTTCTTCACTGTTTTCTTCGTCTGCTGCTGTATCTGCATCACCATAGGACTCATGCACAGGGTTATGAGGATTAGTCAACATATGATCATCACAATTATTCCCCCCCCCCCATGATCAATACCGGAGAGATGCGATGGAAGAAGGAGAATTTCTTTCCTAAGGAGTGCACCGGCATTGGGATGAAGATCAGCAAAAGGAAATTTGGTTTCATCAAACACAACATCGCGTGAGATGTAGACACGTCCGGTGGAGACATCGAGGCACTTGACTCCTTTGTGTTGTGCACTGTATCCGATGAAAACACATTGTTTAGATCGATACATGAGCTTGCGGTTGTTGTATGGTCTAAGATTGGGCCAACAAGCGCAGCCAAACACGCGAAGATTGTAGTCTGGCTTGACATGGAGGAGTCTTTCAGTGGGGGTGTCATTATTAATGACACGACTAGGAAACATGTTTATGAGGTGAACTGCCGTAAGGAACGCTTCGTCCCAAAACTTAAGCGGCATGGATGCTCTTGCTAGAAGAGCGAGGCCAACTTCTACGATGTGCCTGTGTTTGCGTTCGGCTGACCCATTCTGTTGATGGGCATGTGGACACGACACATGATGAGATATGCCAAGGTTTTGGAAAAATGAGTTTAGCTTCTCATATTCGCCTCCCCAATCAGATTGGAGGGCGATGATTTTGGTGTCAAATTTCTGTTCAACGAGAGCTTGGAAGTTAAGAAACACTTGAAACACGTCGGGTCTTTTCTTGAGAAGATATATCCAAGAGAATTTGCTAAAATCATCGATGAAACTCACATAATATGTATGTCTACCAACAGAAGTAGGGGCAGGTCCCCAAACATCAGAAAAAATGAGTTGTAGTGGTTTGGTAGAAATACTAGTAGAAATTGGATACGGTAACTGATGACTTTTAGCTTTCTGACATGAATCACAAATTGTTTTGACATCACGCTCTTCAACATATGAGAGTTTATTCTTCCTAAGCAAACGTTCAACTAAAGGAAAAGCTACATGCCCTAATCGATCGTGCCACCGTGTTGAAGATAGCTTGGTGGCACTAAAAACTTGTTTATTGGATCTTCTAATCTCCGGAATCAAAGGGTAGAGCCCACGAACGCATCTACGTCGATAGAGCACTTTCTTCGTTGCCTGATCCTTGATCAAAAAATAAAAGGGATGAAACTCAAGGAAGACATGATTATCGATAGCAATACGATGAACGGGGAGAACATTTTTGTTAACACTAGGGACATGAAAATTTTTCCGAAGGTGAATTTTCCTATGAGGGGTATTAATGATTGTGTGACCAACGTGACAAATCTTCATACCTTCTCCACTGGCAGTGTGGATGTGGTCCTTGCCGCGGTACTTCTCACGCATGGTCACCTTCTCGAGTTCACCGATGATGTGGTTGGTTGCGCCGCTGTCCACATACCAGTTTGTGTCCACTCCATATGAGCCATCAGCAGCCCCGACCACCTTCTCATCTGAGGATGAGTCACCGTCATCATCATACCTGTACCAGCAATCTTTCGCTGTGTGGCCAGGTTTACCACAGATCTGACAACGTGTGGCGTCGGGACGCTTGTTGGAGGAGTTACGGCGGCCGCCCCTGTTGTTGGTGTAGGAGGGCCGGCCACCATTGCCGCGAGAGTCGCCGCGGTCGCCGCGATCACTGCGGTCGCCACGGGTGTTGTTGTTGTTCCCCTTGCCGCGGGTTGGCCCGCAGTAGCGTGAGCCGCCACCTCGCCCGCGCATGGCGGCATTGGCGGAGGACTTGAAGCCGCCGCCACCTGAGTTCGTGCCCTGGAACAGCACCACCCTTTGATCGAAGTTGCTCATCTGAGCATATAGTTCATCAAGGGTGACGGGCTGAGTGCGGGCGTCGAGGGTGGAGACGAGGGGTTGATACTCCATGTCGAGGCCGGCCGTGATGTAGGAGATGAGCTCGTCGTCGTCGAGTGGCTTGTCTGCAGCAGCAAGCTCGTCGGCAAGGGAGCGCATGTGCGTGAAGAAGGCCGCTACCGACTGGTTTCCCTTCTGTGCGTTCGCAAGTGCGGCGCGGATGTTGTTGATGCGGGACAACGACTGAGACGAAAACATGTTCGCCATCACTGTCCAGAGCTCGTGTGCATGGCAGATCGAGGTCACCTGCACGAGTACCTCCTTGGAAAGATTGTTCAGAAGATAACCAAGTACCTGCTGATCTTCCCGGAACCAGATCGGATGAAGAGGGTTTGGTGTGGTCGTCTCCTTCCCGTCCTTGTCCTTGGTGACGACTGTCTTGGCTGGTTCCGGCGTGGTGCCGTCAACATAGCCATAGACGCCCGCGCCTCTGAGCTGCGGAGTGATTTGTGTGCGCCAGAGGATGAAGTTTGTGTGGGTGAGCTTCTCGGTAATTTGGCCGGTGAGCGTGGAGTTGGATGAGCTGGAGGATGCCCTGGCGGAAGCTGGTGCGATGGAGGGCTAGGGCTAGATGAATGGAAGAGTTAGGCTTTGATTACCATGTGAGAAAGGCTGGGAACGTCGTGCCTTTGCCAGGGCCGACGGCTTCGTGTTTATATGCAGGGTCGCGACCTCCCTGATAGCGTACAAGTTGTTGGGATTACAAACTTGGAGAACAAGAGATAGACTAAGAGATAGATATCTAGTTTAACAGGAAAATAAACCATAACAGATTCCTAGTCTATCCTACGCTAGGAGCTTCGGTTGTTAATCCCTTGGCGCATACGATAAGGGCTGTCACGTTGTCTAACAAAGGAGTCATCATATACATACATGATAGATAGTACATTAAACTATGCTACCAATGAAGTATGAACTGCAAGCAGATCTCTGCAAAATAAATGACCAACGAATCGTCAGAAACAACCTCTGAATATAAGCAACAAGAAAAGAAATCTCACTTGTATATTTTCGGTTTCAACACATGCACCATGGCAATCTTTGGTAAAGTAGGAAAAATGCTCATAATTATGTATTAATCATAGTTCAGGGTATGTAAGTTAAATTTTACTGGGCAATTATTTGTATGGCTCCACTGAGCAATGACTAATTTTGATATCCCCAACATGAATCCCTAGAAACAGGATATAGATACTTCCTGCTGGAACAAAAATGAATCATAGGATTGCTCTATAGGAAGCAATGTTGCATGTTTGTGTGCGCACAACATAACAAAAGTCTGAAATCTCTCAAAACAGCAGCGTGTAGCACCCAAAACAGATTTGATAGTTTCACAACCAACAAGATAAATCAAAACCAGTCTAGAGCAGCAGTAGCAGGGAGAGGGGCAGAGGCACGACCTTGTGTAGGAAGTAGTCGAGATCAAGATCACGACGATGTCCTCATCAAGCTCATCGGCTTGTGCTTGGATCCCGGTCACCCAATCAGTAGAGGTGAGGGTCAAAGCTCAAGAGAAGTAGAGAGGAGGAGGGAGGGAGGGATGAACTCACCGGTGCAAAGAAGGCATGGCCCAATGCACCGCGTGCACCTCATGGCCATCGGGCATGGGAGGACCGTCCATGAGGCGGACTGAAAATTCTGAAATTCTAAAAGGGTCCGCATCAAAAACTAATTGTACAGACTGAAAATTAAGATAGTTTCACTGCTTGGTGCTGAAATAACAGCGGCAAATTGATCCTGAACAGCAGCAAATTAAGAAACTCACATGCCTTTTCTTTGTAGAACAGCACCAACTGCAAAAAGAAAATAAATCCAGAGAAACAGAAGAAGCTACTGGCCTGAGTTAATTTGTCCACGCCGGACACCACCGGTAGCTGTGCTCCTTCACCAGCAAAGTACAAATTAGATAAGGGTCCAATTAACATTTCACGGCCAAATAAAATAATCAGATATGTGGATCATACCTTCCCATGGTAGCTAGGGAGACCTTACTATTGAGCAACATCATGGCACGAAGGCGCATCCAGTTTCTACATTAGTAGGGAATGGAGTACTACCCACTGCATGGCAATCAATTGACAGAACACTGATGTACGGATTTATCAACTTTACTCTCAAGACATGAAGCGACTATAATACAACTACTTGTTGCCGATTAGAATCCAAAGTTCAGGTATCAGGCAGTAGTAAGCTAAGATGAACATCTAGGAAGAAAAAAAAATTCTCTCCACAAAGTAGGCACATCAAAGTAATTCATGAAGCAAATCATGCGAAACATATTAAGGTGTAGTAGTAAGACGGCAGAGACGTTCCTGATTCAGAGATGATGTGCCGAGGGATATAGTGAGAGAAGACAGAAGAAGGGAGTGAGGGCATCCGCCAACGCCACTGTTCCTCGTTGTTGCTATGCCTGTGCCGATCTGGTGGCCGCGCGCCCAGGCCTGCTCCGCCACCGCTCAACCAGACGAGCTCCGCTTGGGAGGAAGTGACAGAGCTCGAGCAGCAGCACACGGAGGACAAAACCCTAGCAACGTGGGAGGGTTGGTCGCCAGCGCTAGTTTCCCCGAGCTTAGACGAGCCGCCGGATGCTGCCTGAGCCTCGCCGGCGACGAAGGGGACGCCGCGCCTGAAACCCTAGCCACGACTGACGGTCAAGAGCGAGTGTGGAAGGCTTGTAGCGACGGATTTGGATGGATGGAGGAAGGAGCGGCGCGAGGGGAAGTCGTTGGTGTGTCACCCGCCGCCCGGACTCGCCGGAATCGGCTGGCGTGGGTGGCGGCGGCGGCGGCGAGGGGTCGTGGGGGAGAGAGCTCACGAGAGAGGAGACGAGGGGAGGCTTGCGTGTGAGCGATGAAAAGAGCAGTGATCGATGGGCATCACATTTAACTTTTTTTTTCCTTCAGCATAGTAGAATCGATGTGGCATAGCCCAGAGGACGCTCTTTACGCGACTGTTATTGGGTTGTATATGCATGCTCACTGGTCAGTGGTCACTGCGGCTAGACTGATCAATACATGCATGCATCATGCATGCCATCCCTGGCCCAGCTGCATTGATGTGTAGTATACGAGCTAGGTTAAGAGCAGCGAAATTGCATTTGGATCTTCTGCTCATCTGAAGGCGGCCTACATTAAATCTGTATGTATGCAGGTGGCAGAAGCAGAGCAGAGGAATCAGTTGGGCTCAAGGACACACAACCTAGCTCTAGCTGCTTGCTTCATGCTAAACAGACATACAACGTAGCTGCTTGGTCATTTGCATAATGAAAGCGTGAATAGCTCATTTGTTGGGTCCTATAAATTGAGCTGGTGTCCAGCCTCGGTCCCGAGATCAGCTTCGTCCATGTAGTCATAGAAAATGGCATGTTTTATACTGTATGTCATCTATGACTATGAGTTACGAGATATTAGAGGACAACTGATAGCCAAATCCACTAATGCATGTTTGAACATATCACTCCCTCGGGTTACTGTTGTGATGGGCGTGTCTCCGTCACCGCTAAGGCCAGCCAAGGAGCCGACAATTGTATACCTCATGGCATCCATATTGAAGTCGCCATCTCCGATGAAGTATAATGCGAGGCAGCAGGAGGAATTGTTATCGCCGAGCTCAAAATCCAACGACAGCGCACTGCCCGCGCCATGCCTGATGACGTCGGGCTTTCCCTGCCCCTGACTGGCCCGACAATGTCGAACGTGCTTCCAAGGCCATGTGCGGTTTCTGTGATGCGGGATGTTCACTTCCTCCGAGGCGAATGTCAGTAGGAGTACATCGACACCAAGCCACCGGCTGACTTCTTCATTTCCAAGGTCATCAACTAAGTCTTCAACGACGCTTAGCGCCCTCAAATGACGTTGGGCTGATTCATCAGCTGATGCGGTCGGTCGCTCACACGGCACTATTGTTGCATGGACCTCGCCGATGGTGCGCGATTGGGAGGGATTGTAGCAGGACAATTCTGACGATGGCAAGCAGCACCTCGTGGCTTTGCTTGGGTCAGCTTTACTATGCTCAAGCAATAGGTTTCACATGAGTGTGGTCTTGTCCACGGTGTGATAGAGAGGTAAGCTCAGGCAAGCGAGACGACGTGCGCATCCTCAGTGTAACGGCAACCGCCCATTTGTTAGAGAGTCGCTCAGTCGGGATTGCAAGATCACCCAACGGAAACCTGTCACCCCATTTGTCCATTATCCTATATACCTAAGAGATTCATCCTCACTATCATATTTATATTGACATGCAGCCTATACACCTCACCACTTTGCCATGTCAACATTTTATTGTTTACCACTACCGAATTTTTCTACTCTACAATATGTGGTGAAGCCACGTCATATGCCGAGGTCACCTTTTTCTTCTTCTGAGAACTCCGTTCCAGGCAGCGCCTCCAAATCTTCTACACGACATATTAGTCTCCTACCTCTCCCTCTTCTCCATCAAATCCCATTCACCCACCACGTATTAATGTTTTCCTGAAGAAGTAACCGATGTATGGGATTTGATGGTTGAACCTTCATCTTCATGTACATCTTCATGCTCTCTTCCCCGCCGATCTACATATTAATGTTTTTGCACACCCACCTCTGCCGATCTCATATTCTTAGTGAACCTGCCGCGGCTTAAGAAGAAGATCGAATCTCCTGGGCTGGCCGAGCGGCTCCTCGACGTCCTCCTCGCATGCCGGTTTTGCCTAACCCTCTCGGCGCTAGCACTCCACGCCGTGTTTAGGGTCGATGGGGCCTTTGCATGGAAGAGGCAACCAATTGAGGAGGCACGTGGTTAAGTTTTTTGTAACTGAATTGTTTGCTTTCAAGTCGGATGTACTATTCGCTTGACGTCATCAGTGCTTCTGCGTCCTCTCTTCTCTGCATAACAGTACGACTCCATCACATTCAGTCACAGGCTCACAACTATCCAACCATCAAATATGTCTCCCTGCTTTGCTTCTTGCTGCTACTTGCAACATCATTATTTCTCATTCATACAGTGTATATAGACTTATAATCTTTGCTATCTACACCAACACATACTGCAATAGTTTGATGGATACTGCGATACTAACAAATGATTAATGTTGTTGTTCCTTTTTCCTTCAGTTTGAGAACACAATTTCAAGGGGTTATCTTTTATTCAATTTAGTTTTTTTTTATTACCAACCATTCAATCAGGTGTTCTGTATTTTCGACTACACTCAAATGATTTATTCCTCAGATCTTTGATAGAAGTCTCAGCCAAATATGTATCTCTCCCATTATTTGATTATAATGGAAAAGGTAAGTGGAAATAAGAATTACAGTGTTGTTACTATAAGTTCTGAAAATATTGTATTATACTAATTAAATCTTGATGTTGTTTGACCGAATCTAGCTTTTGTAGCTTCGTAATCTGACATACATAGGATCAATTCTTGGTATGCCTCACTCAGCCATTTTTCAATATTTTTACACTTACAGTTTAAGAGACAAAAACCATATTTATTCAGATTTCAATAGCTGATTTTTTATGTCTTTTCTCCTCTTGCAGATTATTAAGCAGGAAAAAACCATCTTCATACGGAGTATTGTGTACTATGGAGTGTCTGCCAATGATCCATTTTTTTGTGAATTCTATGTGCACATATGGTTGCTCTCTCTTTTTTTGAAAAGGAGGCGTGCCCCCGGCCTCTGCATCTGAATGATGCATGCAGCCATATTATTAAAAGTCTCGAAAAAACAAATAGTATCCAAAGTATTACAGCTCGCAAAAGGAGCAGGATGGCAAAGCCATAAAAGACCTTAAGATTACAACCAATGATGATAACAGGAATAGAGACCTAAACTCCTATCCTGTTAAGCGACCGCCATCCAAATCGATTGAATATAACCCGTGCTACCATCTCCCATTGGTTGCACCCAGTAACCAGCGGCTCCCTGGATTCCGTAGGAGTCAGTAAGGACCACGTACGGATCCATGCAGTAGCTCTGAAGATAACCTGCAGGAAGTTTAAAAATTGTTGCCTCTTAAAGATCATATTGTTCCTGCAGTTCCATATAGCCCACAAAAAAAGCACATATTCCAACTCGAATATGACTCGCAGTATTGCGATCCACCCCATATAACCACGCCCCAAACAACGATTCAATATTAATTGGAGGGGCAATGTTGAAAGCTATATGAATAGTGCGCCATAAAAGTTTAGCCAAAGGACAATCGATGAAGAGGTGTTGTATTGTTTCATTATTATCACTAAAACAACATCGTGAGCTGCCTACCCAATGTCGTTTTAACAGATTGTCTTTGGTGAGAATCACTTGTTTATGCACGAACCACATGAAAATTTTGATACGTAAGGGGACCTTAACTTTTCAGATATGAATGGATCTCGGGAGGAAGCTAGAGTTAATTAGGTCCAAATAAAATGATTTGACCGTGAATGAGCCATTCTTGGTCAGTGTCCAATGTAAGGAATCCAATTGGTCGGTTAATTGTACATCCATCACTCCCCGTACCAGATGTATCCATGAATTCCATCTCTCCCCAACCAAAGATCGCCTAAACTGAATATTTAGAGGTACCGATTGTAATATCGTGCCAACGTAATCTTCCTTACGTTGGACAATATTATATAGACTTGGATATTGAACAGCTAAGGGCGTCTCCCCTAGCCATGTATCCTCCCAAAATCGTGTTGACATCCCATTGCCAATAGTGAATTTGGTTCTACGAAAGAATAAGTCTTTAGTTCTCATTAGGCCCTTCCAGAAAGGCGAATCGGATGACCTCGCGTTAACTTGTGCTAGCGTTTTGGTCTGTAGATATTTGTTTTGTAGAATTTGTGCCCACATCCCATCGTTCTCTACTGAAAGCCTGAAAAGCCATTTGCTTAAAATACATTTATTCTTGAACTCTAGATTCTCAATGCCGAGACCCCCCTGATCTTTAGGTCGACATAATATATCCCAGCGAGCCAAGCGGTATTTCTTCTTGGCCTCATCAGACTGCCAGAAGAATCGAGATCAGAAGAAGTCAAGTCTCCTTCGTACCCCTTTAGGTACCTCAAAAAAGGAGAGCAGAAACATCGGCATACTTGTCAAGACAGAGTTAATGAGTACTAGTCGACCACCGTATGACATTAACTTGCCTTTCCAACAACTTAACTTCTTTTCAATTCGATCCTCGATGCACTTTCACTCCTTAATGGATAATTTCCGGTGATGAATAGGTATGCCCAAATAGCTAAAAGGCATTGACCCTAGTTCACAACTGAACAAATTTTTGTAAGTATCTTGCTCATCTTTGGCCCTACCAAAACAAAATAGTTTTGTTCTCCCTTTCACTCATCAACAAGTATTTGTAGTTGTTTGCCAATGTAAACATGAGGAGGTTCCATCAAAAACTCAGTCACTAGATCAAGTGATCTTAAACTACTCTCACCATTAGAAGGTTCGCCATGTCTTGGGTTGGTTACTACTCGAAATTCAAGGGCAATAAGATCTGCTAATTTCTTCAATTATTTTAGAAGCAAGATATATTTTAAACTGATATATTTTAAACTGCGAAAAAGCACATCCGTACAATACTGTACCTACTTAACACAACCAGGAGTCTAGGATATCTTAGTTCACATTGCATCAGTTCTAACATAAGGTGAGTAGATATTTCGAGGTAGAAAGTCCCGCAACAACGTGCGGGGCATTATCTAGTTCTCATAATTGCTTTGCCATCCATCCCTTCCTTGCCGGCGACGACCCCGCTAGCCACCCAACCGCCGCCCGTACCAGCGGGTATGCTGCCGCCGCCTCCCGCGGAGCTGCCCACTGGCTGTGCGCCGCACGTCGTCCTTGTTAGAAAGAATAGAGAGATTGACGGAATATTATGGATGTTGTATTGAGCCTTACCGGTGAGTATATATAGAAATACAGACTTGGATGACAAAAAGCCTCTCCTAGAGACAAGGTAAGAGATAGATTACAAATGGTGAGTGAGTGCTTTTGGCAGGCGACCTCCATGGAGGTGGTTATTTTGGAAAATTCAATAATTACATTTTCGAGTTTCAAAAAATTCTACACATTCATATGGATGTATTCTATATGTGTATAAAATCTGACAACGAAATACATTACGGTGAAAGCTTCCCAAAAAAAGGAAAATCCTGCATTTCTAATAGTGAACAGTGTTTGCACTGTTCATTAGTTTGAAAACGTAATTTGTCTTTTCTGTGTAGCTCTCATCGTAATGTATTTCATCTTAAAAAATTAAAACATTTAGAATACATCCATGTCAACATGCATGATTTTTTTCAGAAATTTTTGAAACATTAAAATATGTTTCTTGATTTTTTCAAAATACCCACCTCCATGTAGGTCGACCGCCGCTGGCATTTCGCCTACAAATCCTAGACTATCAAATACATGTAACCCAAAAATATCTCTAACACCCCCCCCCCCCCCCCCACCCCCCACCCCCGGCCGCATTCGTAGTTGTAGCATTGCGAACAACAGCAGCGCCGTGGACGGTCAGACTGGAGAGAATAGCAGTCAACGGGCTGACATCCCCTCACAGTCGCAGCGGGAGCGTCGGGGACGATTTCGCATCGCGGGCGCGTGGACTATAAAGGAAGCCGATGAGTTGCTTAAGCGAGGTGATAGTCCTTTGTGCCGGTGTCGAGGTAGCCGAGAGCATGGATGGTGTACCCATGACGAGGTAGCTCTGCGAAGAACATTGTGATCGATGTCGAGTCGGAGTGGCCGGTGTCGAGGAAGTCGCCGTGGAGCCACGGGCGCAAGGAGGCGTCGAGTTAGTCATGGATGTCGAGGTAGTGGTGCGCCGAGAAGAAGACGATATTGACAAGGCGTCGAGCCCGGTTTGCCAAACCCAGGGACATGTCGTAGATGAAGGCATGCATCAGTGTTGTCAGCACCAGGCATGCGTAGACGGACAAAGACGAAGTTGACAAAGCGTCGCACCAAACTTGCCAGGTCCGGGGACATGTCGTGGACGAAGGCATGTAGCAGTGTTCCCAGCACCGGGCATGCGTAGATGAGAGACCTGCATGAGCTATACGTCATGTCGAAGGGGCTAGCAAAGAAGGACTCGACGACGACGGTCGCGGCGCAAGTCGACGCGGGGCCGATGTCGCCCGCGGTTGTCGGAGTCGATAAAGTGGTTGGGAAAGATGACGATGACGTTAGCGATGAGCTGGTGTTGGTCGAAGACAAAGGGGGTGGACAGCGGCGGCGGCTACCGGGGTAGCAGCGGCGGTGAAAGAAATGCAGCAGCGATGCTTGAAATAGGTGAGGAATCCAACAGCATGATGAAGACTAACACGAACAATGATGTTCCTGCGCCAAGGAAAGCTGTGGGGCGCGTACCGCATTAAAGTGGACGCTCGGGAACGGACATCTGCATTGGGAAATTGCTCCACGGACGACATGTCCTGGCCGACCTGCGGACGATCAAACAATCCAGCGGCCCTTGCAAAGTCAATCATGCGCATGTGTGGCTGATTTAACCTGTCGTCTTAGAATCGTCCGAAAAAAATCGTCCAGTAGAAGTTCCCTGACGCCACAATGCCGAAACGGGCGAGCTTCTACGCCTGCTCGATGGTGAGGTTGTGCGCCCATCTTCCCGACGAGGTTGAGCCGCATCGCTGAAAGTAGAAGTGCTGCAAGAAACTGCTAGCTTATCTCTGCCGTGTTGTTTTAGGTGTTTTATTCAGTACGTATATAAGCTGTTCGTATTGTTAACTGACTGAAGACTGTTGCTTGTATTATCTAGTGGCTGAACGGGACTCTGGTGCATTTCCTTTGTTTTGCCGTGCTGCATGGATGCTCAGGTGTAGCTGTTAATGCGTCCTTTGCTTTGGGTCATCGTTGTTCCTTGGATGCGGTTTGGATAGCTGATACATTGCCGCATGTTGTAACGTGGCAAGTGGCCTGATCTTTGTCCGCAATAGTGCGTACGAGCTGGGCTCATAGCAGCGAAATCGCGTTTGAATCCTCGGGCTCGGCCTTTAACTGCTCGCTCGCAGCCACGTGGCTGCTTGTACGAAGCCAATCCTCATGCATGTCGACAGCCAAGTCCGTAGGCGGAAGGCATTAGCATGAGAGACCGAGAGAGGAATCAACTTGCTTGCTTGAAACCTAATTTAGGCATGCATCAGTGATGAAAGGCCATTTGCACAACGAAAGCGTGAATAGCTCACTTGTTGGGCCTATAAATTGAGCAGGTATTCAGCTTCAGTCCTGCTATATAGTCCTGTAGATTGCCTAAAAAATGTAGTCTTGTAAAAAATGACATGTTTTATTTGTGCCATCTACGAGTCAGGATATTAGAGGACAACTGATATATTACTCCCCACTCGCATGTCACGTCCATAAAGTTATAAATATGTTTGACGTGCCCAGTCGTAGAACCTTGAATCTATGGCTTCTACGTTGGGTCACCATTGTGATAACTGTTACATTTTCACTGGAGTTGAGGTTAGCCGACGAGTCGACAAACAGATGGGCCGTGGCGTTCACAATGTCATCGGTGAAGTATGACATGAGGCAGTAAGAGAACTTGCCATTGATGAGCTGAGAGACTAGCGACATCGGTCACTTGCTGAGCCAGATGTCGTTGGATGTGCCTCTGAGGTTCAAGAAGAAACTCTCATAACGGTGCAAGAAAACTAGGGAAAAAATAGTATTGACTACCGCATCAATATCAAATTTAGCAACGGATGTTATGCAGCCCGGAGTAAGGTAAAGGTTGTCCTCCCTCGTGGCTGGGATAAAGGAAGACGCCCGCTCTTGGGCTTGTGCCTGCACCGGAGCTCTCCCTCCTTGACAAGAACAGAATTTTTGCATCTTCAAAGGACTTAGCGCTATTATCCTTGTATAATCTGAAACTTTTTATTTAGGGCTGAGCACCCCACTACTAGGAAAAGGCCTACTAATGGCGCACCGGTTTTGCCTACTAATGGCGCATCACCGGTGCGGCATTAGTAGCACGCCACTAGTAATTTTTACTAATGGCGCATCACTGGTGCGCCCAGATGGCGCATCATCCAGTGCGCTATTAGTATATAACACCATGCGCCATTAGTGTGCCTCCCAGGGGCCATATTTAATCATGTGCTTTGGCACATTAATGGCGCACTGCGGATAGATGCGTCATTAGTATACTTGGCATACTAATGGCGCACTCTGTCTTGATGCGCCATTAGTATCCTTTGGCATACTAATGACGCACTCTGTATTGATGCGTCATTAGTATCCAAAGGATACTAATGGCGCACCTTGTGGTGATGCGCTATTAGTATGAATATTTGGTTTTTTACTTTTCTGATTTTTGCACAGGTTACAAAATATATTATTTGACAGAATATAGACAGCAGCACACAGCAACAGCAGATTCATCGAATACAATAGAAGATTAGTCTCCGAATACAATTCATCATATTAGTCTCCGAATTCAAAAGACCGAACAAAG
This sequence comes from Triticum timopheevii, assembly GCA_963921465.1. Lineage (NCBI taxonomy): Eukaryota > Viridiplantae > Streptophyta > Magnoliopsida > Poales > Poaceae > Triticum > Triticum timopheevii. The sequence continues at coordinate 587,929,231 of OY997273.1, read as the reverse complement.
ATAAAACATTATAAGTCTCGAGACCACGAGTATCGAGTTTGTCTTCACATTACAAGTCGATATCAATCATCTAAACTACCATCACATAGAAAAGAGCTGCGGTCATCACGATGAGCATCATCGCGATCAAACTGGTCTTCATCCGGTTCCTCCAACGCTCCCTCCTCTCTCCCGCTAGATAGCGGGCGTATCTAGATACGGCCTCCGCCCTAGTGATGTATCCTTTGTAACTGTTACCGCTGAAACGGTGAACCTGTCTCCGACACTCCTCCCAGTCGTCGTAGACTCCGGGAACCTTACCCTTGTACACGACATACGACGGCATCTCTATGCACAAGCCAAACAACAGACAATACATACATAAGCAATATATAAGTATGCAAAAGGATCGAAAAAGAAAAGCAAGACATTAATAGCACGATTCATGGTCCTACTAATAAATAGCATCGATTACATCTAAGTTGAACGACTGTCCAAACCAAAGAGACATACAATTCATTAAAGTTTAATTACAACATGAGCCAATCAATGTTTCAGAACTACACATCACTACTTTCGACTCGACTCATGGACAGGAGCGTGGATGAAGCCGCCGTCTGTCGTAATGGTCATGAAATCGCGGGCGTTGTCAGCCTGCATTTGTAGCATTCCGTCTATCTCAATGTTGGACGGTTGTCACGCCCCAAAACATGGTTCGGACGTAACAGCCGCCACGCATTTATAAACAAAAGATTATAAACGTGTGAGGCCTAAACTAAAACTTTTCACAATAATACACATAATAAGCATGTATTCTTTATTCTGGGGATACATAGTTCTTGCTGAAAATAAACTTCTAAAGTACTTCAATTTATTCCCTCCCGGCGCGTGCTACGCCTACTGCTCAAAGCCAAGCTCAGGATCATTACCATTTTGGGCTGCAAAAATAGAAATTAAGCAAGGGTGAGTATGATGATTCATACCCAGCAAGTAGCATTTATTCAAGGGTACAAAAGGAGAAAGTGTTATGGATATCACAACGGTGTAATTCAGTTTCAAGGAAATGATACGACAGCAATGGACAGAGTTAGCGGCGGAAAATAAAGTAGTCCAAAAGGCTGAATTAAAAGATGATATTAAACAGAGTTCAACGGAATACTGGAAATATTTATAGCGGTGTATAGGGAAAATATTGGTATCACACGTGACCAGCAAGGTTCCCTACCCGGGACTCACAGGGGTGAGTATTCACACTTTTACACTCTTAAGAGGGGTACTCCGACGTCGACAGTCTCGACCAGAACCACGTGGGTTCTAGAAGAGCAGAGCCCTTCGACCCCCTGAGGCACGACAACTTGACTTGCTAGTATGGGTCGTTCCCAAGGATCCATCACCGATACCCTGTTCGGAACAAGTGTCGCCCCCAGCGGAGAACTCAGACAGTCCCATACCTGAACCGTGACCGGTACAATATGTTTGCGGTCGTGACACCAATATAGACAATATGTGAATATGGAAATAAGGAGGTCAGTGGTATGATGAAACTTATGTAGTAATCCTCATGTCTCCACGTAAGCCCAAATAATCATGATGATTACTTGCTCACCGGAACATATTTCTCTTCAACAGTACCGTGGCCAACGAACAGAGGACAGTTGCAGAAGAACTCATATATCACGGTACAGTGGCTAGCAAAAGAAATACTAGCAGCAGTATATCTCTAGATCGGTGTAACAGTGTGCAAGTCGCAGGACCAAGCATAGCAACGAAATATGAACAGAGGAACTGCTACTTGCCTGACAGCAGTACCCGTCTACCACGCGGTCGCTAGGAACAACACCAGCAAGAGCTCCAACTTCTTCTTCCAGCAGACGACTCTGACTAGTGTGTCAATGGCCCTACGCTACAGCACCTGGTCGCCTTATATACTGGCAACAAGTGAGTAGCTCCTTGTGAACACATTAATCGTCGTCCAGCTGCCGCCGTAACTCCTGCTTGCTCCAAAGGATAAGCTAGTGCCCCTTTGCTTCACCTAATGGCTGGTTCGATGCACCTACTAGCTCATGCATGCATATGTTTCTAACCAGAGCAATGACACGTACATTCTATCTCTCAAGGAAAAGACGCGTAGCCATGCAACAAGCCTTCTCATCGCTGCATGCAAAAATATCTACTGCCCTAGACGGTGGTACAGTGTAATCCAAGAGCTAGCTGGCCTGTGAGAAAAAAATGCAGCTAACCTTACTGAGCTAGTCGGCAGGCTACGTACATGCATTATGGCAACGGTGACTAGATGGGTGCATGCAGTGCGTTGAGTACAAACCATGGATGTGGTGCATGCCATGCATTGATGCATGCATGTAAGTGTACGTGGATTGCTCAAGCAAATGCAATACTCCACCATCTTCTAATACAAAGAAAATCTACTAATGATTGGGATGCACCTATTGGTCTTAAGATATTTATCTCCAAAATTATTTATAAATACTAGCATGCCTGAGTTATTAGAAAAATGATAGTTAAGCAAAATTTAATTCTAAATGACAATTGATGCATTTTAATTATCCTTAAGTAACACACGGGTGTTACATCCTCCCCGCCTTATAAAAATTTCGTCCTCGAAATTCAATTACCAGTCGATAGAAGATGCGGAAAGTTTTTGTGAAGTTCGTCTTCTTTTTCCCATGTCGCCTCGTCCTCATTGTGGTTACTCCACTAGACTTTGACAAATCGGATAGTCCTTTTTCTCATTACTCGATCTTTGACATCTAGTATTCTCAGGGGGAACTCCTCGTATGATAGGTCTGGTCTCAGTTCCACGATTGGTAGTTGTGTTGCTTCTGGCAGTGTCTCGCATTTCTTCAGTGTGGGTACATGAAAAACATTATGTACCCCTGACAAGTTTGGAGGCAGCTCTAATCGGTAGGCTACTGGTCCAACTCTGCCAATAATTTGAAAAGGTCCTACATACCTTGGACTCAACTTTCCTTTCAAACCAAAACGTCCTGTACCTTTTCGAGGTGAAACCTTTAGGTATACTAGATCTCCCTCTTGAAATTCAACTTCCCTCTGTTTGGTGTCTGCTTGTTTCTTTTGACGGTTCTGTGCCGCCGTTAAATGCTCCCGAACTACTCGTAGTTTTTCCTCTGCCTGTTGAACTAATTCTGGGCCTATATACTTCCTCTCACCAATTTCTTCCCTGCATATAGGAGAATGACATCTCTTACCATACAAAGCTTCATACGGAGCCATCTTTATACTGGATTGATAACTGTTGTTGTATGCAAATTTGACTAGAGGAAGGGACTCATCCCACTTTTCTTTGAAGTCCAACGTGCTTGCTCGAAGCATATCTTCCGGTATTTGTATGACTCGCTCTGTTTGTCCATCAGACTGGGGATGATAGGCTGTACTAAAATTCAGTTTGGTCCCCAAGGTCTTATGTAAACTTCTCCAAAATCTTGAAACGAACCTTGGATCTCGATCTGAAGCAATATTTACAGGGACGCCATAGTTCGTAACTATCTCCCTAATATATAACCTTGTTAGTTTTTCAAGGGTCATTGTTTTCTTGACGGGTATGAATTGTGCCACCTTGGTCAATCTGTCTACTATAACCCATATAGAGTCATATCCTGCGGAAGTTTTCGGCAATCTGGTAACAAAATCCATACTGATATCCTCCCATTTCCAACTAGGAATTCTTAGCGGTTGCAGGAGGCCTGGTGCTTTTTGATGGTCCACCTTTACCTGCTGACATATTGGACATTCCAGGACGAATCTTGCTATTTCTCTCTTCATATTTGGCCACCAAAAATTTCCTTTAATATCCCGATACATCTTTGTGCTACCAGGATGTATAGTGTATGGAGTGGTGTGAGCTTCTTGCATGATCTCCAATTTCAACTCTGCATTTTTAGGTACACAAATACGTTCTCTCAACCATATAGTTCCATCCATCCGTATGTGAAATTCTGATGGCTTTCCTTGCTCTATGCTTTCTCGGAGACTGACAAGAAAATGATCTTCCAGTTGCTTTATCCTAACTCTTTCTTGAAGATCAGGTTTGACCTGTAGTGCCATAATAGTGATCGATGGGTCACGTACATGCACCTCTATTCCTATCTTGTCTAAGTCCTCCAAAATCTTCCTTTGTGAGGTGATTAAAGATGCCACATTGCAATCAGCTTTTCTGCTTAGCGCGTCAGCTACTGCATTTGCTTTACCCGGATGGTAATTGATATTGACATCGTAGTCTTTAAATAGGTCGATCCATCTTCTCTGCCGCATATTTAATTCCTTTTGTGTGAAGATATATTTTAAACTCTTGTGGTCAGTAAAAATCTCACAGTGTTCTCCATACAAATAATGTCTCTATATTTTTAGAGCAAAGATTATAGCACCTAATTCCAGATCGTGTGTTGGATAATTTTTCTCATATGGTCTAAGTTGTCGAGAGGCATATGCGATTACCTTGTTGTTCTGCATGAGGACACCACCGAAACCAATTTTTGAAGCATCACAGAAAATAGTAAATCCAATCCCATTTATTGGTACTGCGAGAACTGGGGCAGACACTAGTCGATGTTTTAATTCTTGAAAACTTTCTTCGCACTTCTTGGTCCAGTCGAACTTTACTCCTTTGCGAGTGAGTTGTGTCAGTGGCGCTGCAAGCTGAGCAAAACCTTCAATAAATCTCCGGTAATATCCGGCTAACCCAAGAAAACTTCTTATCTCAGTAATCGTGGTTGGTCTGTTCCAGTCCAACACTGCCTGAACTTTTGTTGGGTCTGCAGATATACCCTCTCCAGAAATAATGTGGCCTAGGAATGATACTTTGTCTAACCAAAAGTCGCACTTCTTGAGTTTAGCGTATAACCGGTGTTCCCTCAATGTTTGAAGTACTGCTCTCAAATGTTCGGCGTGTTCCTCTTTTGTCTTTGAATATATTAAACTATCATCAATAAATACCACAACAAACTGCTCCATGCATGGTCTGAATACACGATTCATTAAATCCATAAAAGCTGCGGGTGCATTTGTTAATCCAAACGGCATGACTATATATTCGTAGTGTCCGTATCTGGTGCGAAAAGCTGTCTTTGGAATATCTCCTTCTTTAATTTTTAGCTGGTGATACCCCGATTGCAAATCTATCTTTGAAAATACCTGCGAGCCTTGTAGCTGATCAAATAAATCATCGATCCTAGGCAAGGGATATTTATTCTTAATAGTTACCTTATTCGGCTCCCGATAATCAATGCATAATCGCCAACTGCCATCTTTCTTCTTTACAAATAATACTGGAGCGCCCCATGGTGACATGCTTGGACAAATAAATCCCTTTTCTTCTAACTCTTTGATCTGTTGCTTGAGTTCTTTTAGTTCTGCTGGAGCCATTCTGTACGGGGTCTTTGAAATAGGATTAGTACAAGGGACCAGGTTTATGCTGAACTCAATCTCTCGGTCCGGTGGAATTCCAGGTAATTCTTTAGGAAATACATCAGGAAATTCTCTAACCACAGGAATATCCTCTATACGTTTCTCCTTTATTTCCAGGTTCCTAACTTGTGCGTACCTTGTTTTCTTGTGGCTTCCTTGGTACACTATTTTCTGTTGACCAGGTACTTGAAGTATCACTTTCTTCCCATGGCAATCAATAGTTGCATTATTTTCAATCAACCAATCCATGCCTAGTATTATATCAAAATCATGCATATCTAGTACTATCAAATCTGCCCGAAGTTCATGTCCCCTTATAATAACCGGACAATTAGTGCATACCCTTCGAGTTATCATCTCAGCCATTGGAGACTCTACCATGATTTTTTTCTTTATAGGTGTACTTTCTATTCCATGGGTACCAATAAATTTAGAAGATATAAAAGAGTGGGTAGCACCATAGTCAAACAAAACAACCGCATTATGAGAACATACTCAGAACGTACCTGTAACCACATTGCTATTATTGTCCACCTCATTTTGGGTCAAATGATTTACTTTAGCACGAACAGGCTGTTGATTCCTTCTAGGATTGTTCGTGTACCGAGGAGCAATATTCCCCTTAGGAGGCGGTGCAGGTAGGTACAATGGTGTTTTTGGTGCAGGCAAAGCAAATGACTGTTTATGAGTAAATTCTTGTTCTGGCACTGACTGATAACATGTCCTCCTTGCCGCATCCGAAGCATTTTCCCTGTCGCTGCTCACACTGGGAAGCCATATGATCTCCATGACAAATAACACATTTATTAACTATGGGCTGATATGTTGCTCGATTATTTGGGCGCCAATTTTGATGTGCCTTCCTTTGCATGTTTCCTTGACCACGGTCGTCGAACCTCATATTTTTGTTTGGTTTCTCAACTTCAGCATGTTCTTCAAGGTATGCTTGTTCCACTGTAAGAGCCTTGTTAGCTATGTCACGAAATGATTTTAATTCAAATACCTCCACGCGCGCCTTGATGGGTTGATGTAAGCCTTGAGCGAACCTTCACGCCTTTACTTCATCATTTTCAACGTACGCCATCGCATAACGGGCAAGTCTAGAAAAATTAATTTCATATTCTGCCACGCTTTTATCACCTTGCTTTAGCTGTAGAAATTCAAGCTCCATTTTCCTCTGAACACTTTCAGGAAAATATTTTCTTTGAAATTCTTGCCTAAATATCGCCCAAGTAACCAAATAATTTTCTGGATATTTCTTTTTGTGCACATTCCACCAATCAAAAGCTCCACCTTGTAACATAAACGTAGCTAGTGTCACCTTCTCTTGCTCTGGACAGTGCCTTGCTTCAAATATTTTTTCTATCTCAGTTAACCAGTCATCTGCGTCCATAGGATTAGCACTGCCAAGAAAGGCAGGCGGCTTCAGTCGCATGAATTGGCGCAAGCTGTCCTGTGTCCCACCCTCATGAGAGTTTTCTCCTCGGGGTGACTGTTGTACTAACTGCTCCAAGATTACAGTCTGTCGCATTTGAGTTTGTTCCTGGCGGTTCAAAATCTCCAAGAGCAAATTACTTGGAGGAAGTTGATCTTCTGCGGTCCTTTGAGATCCACCGCTACCTCCAGCGTGGGTAGTAGAAAAATCTCCATGATCGTGGTTAGCCATGTATACAATCATGAAGGATGGAGAGCAAAATAAATAAATAAACTGCCACTCTTCATAGCATGCATCAGTACATAAAAGTTGATTTTACTATATAAGAGGGGTTGACACGTACAACCAAAATTTGCACAGCCTCACTTGACAGGAGTGCTAGTGTCAACATCAAGCTACATGCAAAGGCTAGTAAAAGTGGAAGCAACCTACTACTACTAGGGTTGCTACAGGAGGCAGACATCACATGCGAACTGGATAGGTCACACCATTACACACTAGATACCAGTAGCTCTGCCACTTCATTTATTTAAGCTAGTATGTACGACCACTCAAGTTGTACTATCGCCTACTAGCTATTACGTTGCACGCCCTTAGTTCTTTCCTTTCTCATCCTTCATTGCTACAAGCTGCTGACGGAGGCACCAGTTCTCTGCCTTCAAATCCATCATCTCACTCTCATGTTTGTTGTTGACGTCTTCCAGCTCATCTCTTTCTTGCTTCAGCTTCTTGGTCTTGTGTCCCTCCTCCTCGATCCAGCGATCGCGGTCCTCCACCTCTATTTCATGGTCATGCTTTATTTCATAAAGTTGGGCCTGATGCTCCTGCTCTAACTCGTCTAGTTCTTGCTTCCTACGAACCTCATGGTACTGCGGGAGTTGTGCAATCTCCTCCTGGTGTTGCTGCTCAGAACGTGCCAAGTCCAGCAAAGTCTCCCAGTACTCATAGCTGTGCAAGTCCACTAGGCCAAAGTTCAGACTAAAGTAGAGTGATTTAAGCGCTTCACGAGCCGCCGAGCACCCAGCTTCATGATCATCCTCGCCATAGCCATAGAAGGTAGTGTATGCACCAGGGTCATGTGGAGTGACCTGCACATGCACAGCTCCCTGGATTCCTCCATCCAAAAGAGCACTAGTAGAGATCACTGGTGGCTCTAGGTGAAAATGATCGGCTACTTCCTCGAGGATTTGCACAAAGTTAAGATGGAAGATGGTTGGGCCATCCATCCCTGATTCCAACCACACATATTAGCACTAACAAAATGCATGCATAAGAAGTGAAATACTAAATTTCATGACAGGACCTATAATCAAATGAGCCACGTAAATGTTAGCTTCACATAAAATAAGCACAAAAAAGAGCGTTTCTAACTTACACGCACAAAATAATACCCTGGTTATTCCCCATTAGTTGCAACAGTTTTTAATTTAATTTAACCTAAGCTCTGATTACCACTTAAGCTGTCACGCCCCAAAACATTGTTCGGACGTAACAGCCGCCACGCGTTTATAAACAAAAGATTATAAACGTGTGAGGCCTAAACTAAAACTTTTCACAATAATACACATAATAAGCATGTATTCTTTATTCTGGGGATACATAGTTCTTGCTGAAAATAAACTTCTAAAGTACTTCAATTTATTCCCTCCCGGCGCGTGCTACGCCTACTGCTCAAAGCCAAGCTCAGGATCATTACCACTTTGGGCTGCAAAAATAGAAATTAAGCAAGGGTGAGTATGATGATTCATACCCAGCAAGTAGCATTTATTCAAGGGTACAAAAGGAGAAAGTGTTATGGATATCACAACGGTGTAATTCAGTTTCAAGGAAATGATACGACAGCAATGGACAGAGTTAGCGGCGGAAAATAAAGTAGTGCAAAAGGCTGAATTAAAAGATGATATTAAACAGAGTTCAACGGAATACTGGAAATATTTATAGCGGTGTATAGGGAAAATATTGGTATCACATGTGACCAGCAAGGTTCCCTACCCGGGACTCACAGGGGTGAGTATTCACACTTTTACACTCTTAAGAGGGGTACTCCGACGTCGACAGTCTCGACCAGAACCATGTGGGTTCTAGAAGAGCAGAGCCCTTCGACCCCCTGAGGCACGACAACTTGACTTACTAGTATGGGTCGTTCCCAAGGATCCATCACCGATACCCTGTTCGGAACAAGTGTCGCCCCCAGCGGAGAACTCAGACAGTCCCATACCTGAACCGTGACCGGTACAATATGTTTGCGGTCGTGACACCAATATAGACAATATGTGAATATGGAAATAAGGAGGTCAGTGGTATGATGAAACTTATGTAGTAATCCTCACGTCTCCATGTAAACCCAAATAATCATGATGATTACTTGCTCACCGGAACATATTTCTCTTCAACAGTACCGTGGCCAACGAACAGAGGACAGTTGCAGAAGAACTCATATATCACGGTACAGTGGCTAGCAAAAGAAATACTAGCAGCAGTATATCTCTAGATTGGTGTAACAGTGTGCAAGTCGCAGGACCAAGCATAGCAACGAAATATGAACAGAGGAACTGCTACTTGCCTGACAGCAGTACCCGTCTACCACGCGGTCTCTAGGGACAACACCAGCGAGAGCTCCAACTTCTTCTTCCAGCAGACGACTCTGACTAGTGTGTCAATGGCCCTACGCTACAGCACCTGGTCGCCTTATATACTGGTAACAAGTGAGTAGCTCCTTGTGAACACATTAATCGTCGTCCAGCTGCAGCCGTAACTCCTGCTTGCTCCAAAGGATAAGCTAGTGCCCCTTTGCTTCACCTAATGGCTGGTTCGATGCACCTACTAGCTCATGCATGCATATGTTTCTAACCAGAGCAATGACACATACATTCTATCTCTCAAGGAAAAGACACGTAGCCATGCAACAAGCCTTCTCATCGCTGCATGCAAAAATATCGACTGCCCTAGACGGTGGTACAGTGTAATCCAAGAGCTAGCTGGCCTGTGAGAAGAAAATGCAGCTAACCTTACTGAGCTAGTCGGCAGGCTACGTACATGCATTACGGCAACGGTGACTAGATGGGTGCATGCAGTGCGTTGAGTACAGACCATGGATGTGGTGCATGCCATGCATTGATGCATGCATGTAAGTGTACGTGGATTGCTCAAGCAAATGCAATACTCCACCATCTTCTAATACAAAGAAAATCTACTAATGATTGGGATGCACCCTATTGGTCTTAAGATATTTATCTCCAAAATTATTTATAAATACTAGCATGCCTGAGTTATTAGAAAAATGATAGTTAAGCAAAATTTAATTCTAAATGACAATCGATGCATTTTAATTATCCTTAAGTAACACACGGGTGTTACAACGGTTGATATCTGAGGAAGAACTGCCCCGAGGTATGAAGGACATCTTGATGGATGATGTTCGCAAACTCCGACTGGATGCGAAAGAATTCTTGTCTGATGTCCGCGTCCTGGATTGCCGACAAGCTCACGGCCCAATCTTTGAGATTATTTGGTAGCAGAAGGTGATGATGGTCCCTTACGATCGCCCACATGTGATGGAGGGCGTAGTAGGCATCCTTCTGACCGCCAGGCGGCTGCTTGACGCAGCAGAACGTCGTATTGTGGGCGAACACGTGCTTGCCATACTTACGAACTGCCCTGATGAAGGTGCCTCCAGATTTGGCGTAGCCAGGGAGAACATCATCAAGAACTTTCTTGATATTTGTGTAGTCTATCTTGGAGTTACGGTTCGGGTCGAAATACGTGGCCATGGAATATTTCGGGCTTAAGAGGATGAGTGTGCAATGTGTGTCACTGCACAGAACACGGAATGTTAGAAAAAAAACGATCGAAATCTAAGAAATCATATGTTACGGGGCGGTTAAGGGATGACTTACTCGGGAAAGTAAGGCACAAGGAAGTTATCCTTATCTGGGTTTGCCGGAATGACGTCTTCGAGGTGTGAACTCGCGACTTGGCGGTCCCCAGCGCTGCTCAAGAGCTTGGCACACATGTAGAAGGGGTCGACAATCACGATGTCCGGGGTCTTGTCTCTAATGATCCGCATCTCCATACTTAGCGAAAACAGCCGAACGAAGGTGTAGTGCAGCGGATGAAGGTTGAACATAGCAAAGATGTCATCAAACCGCAGGACGATCGTACCCCCGATGGCGCCATCCACAAATCCCTTGCCCTCTGGCACCTTGGCTACGAAAACCGGGTATGCCACATCATTCTCTCTGAGACGCTGCTTCTCCAAAGAAAGAACACTATCGTGCAGACTCCGCATAGCACCGGTTGTAGCACTGAGCATATTTGCCGGTAGCATCGCCCTACCCGCCACATGCACCCTCCTCGAGATATCCTTAGGTGAAGGTGGCCCGTCCTGAGCACGGATCGTACTCGGTGCCGGCTGGCTCGCACCGGCGGCCTTTTTAGTCGGCCGTTTCCGACCCTTCTTCTTGATCTGCTGTAATGGGACCGAGTTCTGCTCACAGACCGTCTTCTTGAGCGTGTTGGGGCTGATAATATTTTGCACCTCCACTATCTAAGGCTCGGTGAAGGCGGCAGCTGGAGGCGTCTCCTGAGAACTGAACGCCAGACGACGCCTGTTGCAATTGGGTTTCTCCGTCGTACCAGCTAGATCGCGGTCGTCTTGTTTGGGTTCTTGAGAAGGAGGCCCGCAGAACTCGTCACCGTACCCATGTTCGGCAAAGTACTTATCGACGTTGGTAAATGTACCATCGTCGTTGTCGTCGTCGTCCGGATCCTGTGCCATATGCATGTCCGGATCCTGTGCCATAGGGATGTCCGGCATGTCCGGTAGCGTTGCGGCGTTCTTGCCATGGCTTGGCGCCGGCACGACTGGTGGTCTTGTCTGTGGGGTGGTGTCCCCCGCCCCCAAACGAATCTGGCTCTTCGGCCAAAGTAGGGGCCAGCTTACGCAGGCGCTGAGGGTCATCTCATCTTCTTCGTCGGCCCCAGCGGGTCGAATCAGAGGTAACAGCTCGTCGCAGCCTGGCAGCACCCGAACCACTTCAACCCTATACATTGTGGGTGGCATCGGATTACCATGGAACACGGGGTTGCCCAGTTGAACGATTCTGCCCTTGGCGACATCGACCAACTCGCCACCCACGAAGTGCAGGAGAGTGCAAGGAACGTTGGCGGCGCCCTGCGAAAACATGTAGGGCGTCAGGGATGCCCAGTCAAAGGCAAGGAGATGAAGTCCTCGGCCGAGAGGCTTAGTTACCGTGAAGCCGTCGAGCTCGGCTAATGTCGAGGCACCGCCAACGGCGGGCGTGCAACTGACGGAGGGGCCGCTTGCTGGCGAGGTGCCGGCCGGCGTACACCCGGGTGCATTAAGCTCCAATGCCGGCGTCGGAGACACCAATACCACCGCCGCCGGAGACACCAATGGCGCCGCCGCCATAGACACCAATATCGCCGCCGCCGGAGACACCAATGGCGCCGCCTGTGCGTTGTGTGAGTTGCTGGCCATGAAGCTGGGAATCGGGGCGGCCCCTGTTGGCCACCCGCAATCCACGTCGTTATCCCATGAATCAAGGTAGGCATAATGCCAGTAAGCGTCGATCCCAGTTGTTGTTGCACTTGCTCTTGGACCATCTCCGGAATCCGCGCCACTTGCGCCTTGAGTGCTTCAACCTCGCGCGACTGGCTTTTCGAGCTGGTCTTTTTCTCCTTTCGCCCACCAACGCCATAGTATGACGACCATTTTGTGGACAAGCCTTTGCCGGCCACACGACCAGCTGACGTCGGCTTATTGAGCTTATCCCTATTTTTCATTACGTTCAATGCCCTATTCAAAGGGGTGTCGAAAGGGGAGCTTTGAGACGGCCCCGCGCTACTACTTTCTTTGTCCTGCGGAAGAAACGTGAACCATTTAGAAATATTGGGGATTAATTAGAATGCAACCATATGGAGCTAATTACGCGGGGGTGTATTCCTTACCAGAACAAGCTCAAGCTCCTTGGTCTTTGGATCCATGGTAAGCTCCTTTGTTACCGGGTCCTCCTTGTACCGGGCCCTGAGAAAGTTCCTGGTCTGCTTGTCACTGTATTTCTCGAAGCGGGGCGGTAGGCCTTGCTCGGCACGCTCCGCGTCCTCCTTGTCCCATACAGGCTCCGCCACTCTGTAACCGCCGGGACCGAGTTGGTGGACCCCTATGTTCAACTGCCGCATTTCTTTCCCCCACTGACTTGATTTGGAGGTTGCGGGGCTCTCGCACTTGATCTTGAACTCCTTGTAGTCATATTCGCTCAACAAAGGATATTTCGCCTTGATCTTCTCATAACTATCACCTTTGTCAATCATTGCCTTCACCATGCTTTTCCATGTAGACAGGGCCGTGCTCATCATCGTGAGGGCGGCACCGTTCACTTTATTACCTGAGAGGCGTGTGTTTGCGAACTCAGCGGGGAACTTGTATCGTTCGTGCAGCTTCGTGAAGAGGAGGCTGCACAAATTCCCTCGGTCCTTATGCCTTAGGTTCTCGGTGTTGATCAAGGCGGTGCTCCGGAGAATGCACCCAAGCTGAATCGAGTACCCCTTGACTACGTGTTTGGGCGCCGTCGGATGCCCGTCGGAGTTCACTTCAGTAAATTCCTCCCTGACGGTGCCGAGCACGTTCGAGCGTCAGTCCTTCCATTGCCTCTTCGGTTGGCTGCCATCTGTGTGTGCGCCGCCATCCTCAGTGGTGGCATCCGCGGCGCCGTCATCAGTGGTGTCATCCCCGACGCCACTAGGGGTTGTGTAGTCAGGATCGGTGTCTTCCGCGGCGTCCTCATAGCGGTGAGGTTCTTCCTCCAACTCCTGGGACAGCTCCCAGAATTGCTTGTCGCCCGAACCGCCGGCCTCATCGTTGTGGGCCATGTTTCGCTCTAAATAGGAAAAAAAATTGGTCAAAAAGTTGGTTATTGTCAAGGAACAAGATCATGGTCTCATCATTTAGGGTTTGTCGACACCGAGGCATCCTAAAAGCTAAGCTTTTATCATTTAAGGTTTGTCGACACCGAGGCACCCTAAAAGCCTAAGCGTACATCATTTAGGTTCTCATCGACACCGAGGCACCCTAAAAGCCAAGGTTTCATCATTTAGGGTTTGTCAATGCTGAGGCACCCTAAATGCTAAGTTTTCATCATTTAGGGTTTATCGATGCCGAGGCACCCTAGGTTGGGCCTAATCACTTGGCACTAATCAGTTGGCTCTATTGCCACCTATGTTGGGTTTATCATCTAGGGTTTATCGATGCTGAGGAGAATTTCTAAGTTGGGCCTAATCACTTGGCTCTATTGCCACCTATGATTTAATGCAGCAAGAATAAAGGGGCAGTTGATCCTACTTAATTAAGTACTAAGATACCCCGGCCCATGCATTAGTAGCAAGTACCTCATATGTCCGATTTTTAGCAAAGTCATGCTAAAATTCACGGAAAATTTCAGCATGACCTTTGCTGAAAATAGGACATATGGAGTACCCGAATTTGCTGGAACGGAAGTTAATCGACATTTCGGCAAACTCAAGGGCCTCTCGGGGTACCTGCAAAATCATCACGACACGAAGGGCATCTCAAGGGCCTCAAGAAGCAGCGGCGTCTCCCAGGACCCCATTTTTTCTAAATTTCTTTGAGCAACAATTAGAGCAGAAAATTCAGCATATTTCTATACAATTTTTTTGTACACATAAGATAGAAATGTAGTGCTAAAAGTTTAATGCTTACAAAAGACTTGCTGAAATAGTGAAAAATATGGAGTCACCAAGCTGGCTAAGAAACTCCCAAAGTCCACTAGCAAATCCAAGATCTAATCCTGTTACACACATCATAAGAATTTAAGATAATTAGGATAAGGATAGTAGGAAATGAAAAAGAAAGAGCTCAAAAAACAATCACAACAGAAAAATAATAAAAACCTAGTCCTAGAAGAAAATAAATCCTAAAAGAAAAGAAATCCTAAAATCTGGAGCAAGTCCTAGCAGTAGTAGTCCAACTAGATGGCCACCACTACTACTCCTATCTCTGTTTAGCATCATCGACACGATAGTCCATTGGAATTTTGTTTGACACAGCTGAACAACAAAGAAGGTGCCGTAGAAGCAACTGCTACTGCTAGCTCCACTACATACATACTAGCCACTCTAAAACTTGTTTAAATCATTCACCCAACTCTAATCAATTCACCCAACTCTAATCAATTCACCCAACTCTAATCAATTCAACTACGAGTTGCTGATTCGACAACCTACAAACTGATGACAAATTTATCTGCCATGACCACATCCAGGAACAGTTATATTATAACACAATATTTCAGGGAAACACACAAAAGAAAACAATTCTTGTAATACATTGTTAACAGGGCATGGATTTTACTCCTACAGCAAGAACAACAACCCTGGGAGAAACACATGCTCAAAAATCAAAAGCTTTTGCAATAAATAAATAAAGACAATTCCCAAAACTTGCTAGTAAAATAGTACTATGTGTACTAGAGGAGTCTTGTCAGCACACAGATGCATATTCAGAAACCAAAACAATGATAAGTATAGGCAAGTGTAACTGGTCACTGAAGTAGCTCATGTCATTGCTTCTATCTGTCATGGACTGGTTTTCTGTAACCGATACAATTCAGTTGAGTTTTAAGGTTGACTAATTGCGCCCTTGTAAGTGCCTAGCAAACAGAATGTAGGAATGGCATAAAGAAAGGAACATGCCAATGCTCTCCAGGTTTTGTAGCAAGTTGTACTTAAAATATTCACCTTAGACAATCCATGACTGTGTATTGCATTAGATAATGCAAACAAGAACAGAAGGCAACTTTGCTTATATAGAAAATGCTAATTGACTATAAAGCACTGATGTGTACTACTACATTGCCCGGTTTCAACGATCATTCCCTTTTTCAAAGGAACATTCAGTTATGAATGAAGCAGTGCAAGAATATGGCATCATACATACAACTTCAGTAGAAGAAGATGGAGCATACATGAAAATACATAATGTCAACAAACCATCTAATACATGTCATGCATACAAGCAATAGACCAGTGTAGTTCATCTAATACACTAACCACGTACAGTACTGACCAATGCATCAAACAACAGTTTGTATGTAATCCTATTGGTGAAAAAAAGTATGGAAGGCCTGCAGCCCGATGCGGCTGACCATTCTGGTGGTGGGAGCAGGGGCAGGTGGAGAAAGTAGGCCCGGTGCGCCGGCCGGACCAAGGCCGCGGGTGACAGTGGCGGAAGGGGAGGGAGGGAGGGAATGTGGAGGAAGGGTGGAGAGGGAGGTAGGAGGGATACCTGGGCGGGCGCGGAGGGTCGCCGGAGGGGTTGGTGGTGGTGGCTGGGGCTGGGGCGCCGGGGAACCCTATTCCCTCCACCTGCGTATGGCTGGAGGCATTCGGTCGTGCAGTCTTGGATGGCTTCGGACTCGCTGAACTGAACTGAAGAAGGCGGGGGTGGGGGCGCGGGGGCGCGGGGGTGTGGAGTCCGGCGAGGGTCGGGGCGGCGGGGGTGGGGGCGGCGGGGGTGGAGTCGGGGCAGCGCGCGGGTGGATCTGGTGGCGAGGGAGAGAGGGTCGAAGGGGATCTGGCGAGGGAGAGGGAGATAGCTAGGGGGAAGCTTACTAATGGCGCACCACACCTCGGTGCGCCATTAGAAATCTTTTTTTAGATAGCAATGGCGCACCCCGCAGCGGTGCGCCATTAGAAATCTTTTTTTAGATAGCAATGGCGCACCCCGCAGCGGTGCGCCATTAGAAATCTTTTTTTTAGATAGCAATTGCGCACCCCGTAGCGGTGCGCCATTAGAATTTTTTTTATTACAGTTCGAGCACAAGTTATATTGCACCTAACCCAATCCACATCAGAACCCGCCCACTAGCCCGACTGGTCAGCACGCAGCACACACACTAGGAGGTCTTGGGTTCGATTCTATTTTTTTTTGCATTTTAAATGCTGTTTGATATTTATTTGTGTTTAAATATGTTCAAACTTGTTTAAATCATAACAGTAATATTTTTTATAAAAACAGTAATAATTTTTTAAAAATATATTCAAATTTGTTACTTGAAAATATCATCAGCGGCGGCGGTGGAGCGGGGGAGGGTGCGGGGGTGCCCGTTGGCGGCGGTGGAGCGGGGGAGGGTGCGGGGGGGGGGGGGGGGTGCTCGTCGGCGGCGGTGGAGGGGGATCGAGATCGAGTGTCCTCATGAATTCAAAAAGTGCCCGTGAAATTTAAAAATATTCATGATATCAAAAAGTGCCCATGAAATACAATCGAGAAATGAAGACTACGATTTAAATACAATTGATCTTAGCTAGCTATCTGTTCACAATCTTCTTGCCCTTCTTTTTCGCAAATGGAGTTCTTCTGTGGAACGGACGTCCTTTAGGTAGGGTGGTCCTGCTTCTTCTTGTGGTGTGTGCTGCTACTTCATCGTCGTCGTCATGTTTGATCTTCGGGTCGCCGTACTTGTCGAAGTCTTGCTCATTGGCTACTCCATCCATTCCGATGATCTTCCTTTTGCCTCTCCTCACAACAACACGACTGGGCTTTGACGGGTCGGTAATGAAGAAGCATTGGTCCACTTGGGAAGCCAGTACCCATGGCTCATTTTTCACGGTGATGTTTGCGCCCGCGGTCTTGGATTTGGCTTCGGGTATAACCATGGTGGTGAAATACCGGTCTTCTTTTAGGACGCTCTTGACCCATCTGACACGGAACATCGGGACCTTCTCTCCAGCATAGCTCAGCTCCCAGATCTCCTCGATCCTTCCGTAGTATCTGTCCTTGTCGTTACCGGTGTAGGATTCCATCGTTACCCCGGAGTTCTGATAACCATCGCTCTTCATGTCCTTGTCCTCGATGTAGAATGTGTAGCCATTGATATCGTACACCTCATAGGTCATCAGGTTGTGCTCGGCGCCCTGTGACAAGGCGAATATGAGTTGTTCTTCCGCGGAAGAATCCTCATGTAAAGGGTGCGACAGAAGCTTCTGCTTGAACCAACGCGTGAAACATGAGTTGTGCTCTTTGATTATATCTCCGTCCGTCCTCTGTTGGCCTCGGTCATTGTACGTCTTCTCAATAAAGGTTTTGTGCTCTACCACCCAAGGATCGACCACGTCTATGTGTTATAGCGCGACTAGGTTTGCTCTTTCAAAGTCGGCGAGTCGACCCTCGAAGTCGACATGCATTTCGCGGCGACCCTCACGGTGACCCCATCTAGCGAGCCTGCCGAGGTGCCTGTTGACGGGCAGACCAACGGGGTTCTCGATGCCTAGATAATTCGTGTAGTAGGAGATGCACTCTTCGGTCAGAAAGCCCCTGGCAATACTTCCCTCTGGATGTGACATCTTGCGAACGTATCCTTTGATGACACCATTCATCCTTTCGAACGGCATCATGCTGTGCAGGAACGTCGGCCCGAGTTGGATGATATCGTCCATGATATGGACCAGCAGATGCACCATAACGTCGAAGAATGCGGGCGGGAAGTACATCTCAAGCTCGCATAGTATCACCACGATCTCTTCCTGTAGCCTTCTGAGTTGCCTCACGCCAATCGAATTCCGAGAGATGACGTCGAAAAATTTGCATAGGCCAAATAGCGTTTCACGGACGTGCGCGTCCATGATCCCACGGATTGCAACTGGATGCGTCATCAGCACATGACAGTCGTGAGACTTCATCCCGCTGAACTTCTACTTCGCTGGGTCTAGGTATCTGCTTATCTTCCCCGCGTAACCGTAAGGAAGTTTTACTCCTACGAGGCAGGTGAAAAACTGCTCGATCTCCTCCTGACTTAGAGTGAAGCACGCGGGAGGGTAGTCACTTCCGGTCTTCTTGGCCTTTTTGCCTTTGCGAAGAGTTTCTGTGTCCTGCTTCGCCTCATCATCATCATCATCATCATCATCATCATCATCATCATTAGCGTGAAGCTCCTACCTGATGCCCATTGATTTCAAGTCTGCCCTTGCTTTCGGCCCATCTTTGGTCCTCTCTGGCATGTTGAGCAGGGTACCAAGCAGACTCTCGCACACGTTCTTCGTGATATGCATGGCATCAAGGCTGTGAGGCACACGGTGGATCTTCTAGTACAGCAAGTCCCAGAAAATAGACCTCGTTTTCCATACCTTCAGCAGCGGCTCTGGCGCCTTTCGCTTCTTTCCCGGCTCTGGCGCCTTTTGCTTATTTCCCGGTAGTGGGCAATCTTTCCAATTTTTCAACAGCTCGTCTATTTCCTCGCCGCTCCTCATACGCGGGCGTTTTCGGGGTTCGGTTTCACCATCGAACAGATCCTTACGTTTCCTCCACGGGTCATCATCGCGAAGCCACCTTCGATGTCCCATGAACATGGTTTTCGAAGATCCGAGATCTCTATCTAGCTGGCGATACGTTGTGTCATCCATGCACCTTACCCATCCAGAAAATCCGTGGACTACCTGCCCCGCGAGATATCCGTAACTGAGATAGTCGTGCACCGTCGTGAGCAGTGCGGCTCTTATAGGGAAATATTCTTTCTCTGCGGCGTCCCACGTATTGGCTGGCGTTTTCCACAGCATGTCTAGCTCCTCTTTCAGCAGCCCCAGATACAGATTGATGTCGTTCCCTGGTTGTTTCGGCCCTTCAATTAGCATACTCATGTGAATGTACTTCCTCTTCATGCACAACCAGGGGGGAAGGTTGTACATCCACACAAACACAGGACACGTGTTATGTGTGCTTCTCTGGCTGCCAAATGGATTGACTCCATCGGTGCTCGCGCCCAGCACGATGTTCCTTGGATCCTTCCCAAATTCTGGGTATTCGAAGTTCAACGCTTGCCACTGGCTCGCATCCTTAGGGTGACTCAGCATCTTGTCTTTTTTATTTATCTCCGGATCATTTCCATCATCTTCCCGCTTCTTCTCCTCCCTATCCGCGTGCCAACGCAGGAGCTTTGCTACCTTAGGGTCCGCGAAATACTACTGCAGACGAGGAGTGATCGGAAAGTACCACACCGATTTTCGAGGAGCTTTCTTCCTCTTCTTGTATCGAGTGACGCCGCACACCGGACATATGGTAGACTCCGCGTGCTCGTCCCGATAAATGATGCAATTGTTCATGCAGACATGGTATTTAACGTGCGGTAAATCCAGAGGACACACGATTTTCTTCGCCTCCTCGAAACTGGTCGGGCACTTGTTCCCCTTGGGAAGACGTTCGTGCCAGAATGACATGTTCTCGTCGAAGCATGCATCGGTCATTTTGTGTTTTACCTTCATCTCCAGAGCCATGAGCGTTACTTTCAGGCGGGTATCCTCGGGCCTGCATCCTTCATACAATGGAGTAACCGCGTCTATCTCCAGTTGATCCAGCTTGGCTTTCTCTCGGGCGGCAGCTCTTGCGTTATCCGTCTGCTTGAGAAGCAGCTCTTGAATATGAGGGTCCTGCACCCAGCCTCCATCGTCGTCTGCTCCGGCATCTTCATCTTCATGATCATGCCCTTCGTCTTGATCTTCCTCATCATCATGTATGACATCTTCTACATGATGACTGTGTACAGCATCACCGTCGTGATCATGTCCTGGAGATTCTTCGTCTTCTCGCCCGCCCTCGCCGCGGTGGTACTTGTCTTGTTGCCCTTCCTCATTTCTTGCCCAACCCCCATGGACGACTTCATAGTCATCTTCATCACCTTGCCACCGATAGCCATCCATGAAACCACGCAAGAGCAGGTGGTCCCGCACCTGCCCGGAATCCGGGTCCGCAATAAGGCTCTTCAGCTTGCATCTTCGACACGGACATCTTATCTCCGTCTCGTTCTTTTGAAGTATCTCGGCCTTCGCAGAGCTCAAAAACCTATTCACGATGCCTTCGGTCATCGTGCGGCCATGGTCGCCTGCGGGGTAGAGCAAAACGATATTTTAGAACCAAGAAAAAATTTGGCATGACCTTCCCTAAAAATAGGACCAAAAAGAATGCATAGTGCCAAAATTCTCGCCGAAACGGAAATGAATCAACATTCCGGCAAAATATTGGCAAATATCGCATTTCAAATACCGGTACCTGCAAACACAAACATATATGCAACACCACAAACACATGCAACACCACAAACATACATAGATCTAGCTAGGCCACAAAAAGTGAAAGTGCACGTTGTTGGAGCGAGCTAGTGAGAAAAAAGTAGATCTACATCATGAAGATAGCTTTCTCCTTACTTACCTATCAAAAAAAAAGGTAATTTCACCACTTAATTTTGATGAATCTATGGTGGAAATGAGGTGAGGAGGAGGAGGCAGCCGAAAGCTTGGAGAAGGAGGTGGAGGGAATAAAGTGGGCGAAGTGAGTGGGTAGGTGTGGGGCTGTCCAAAATATCTTGTTGGGGTCCCAGGTTACTAATGGCGCACCACCTGCAAATGCACCATTAGTAACCCTGGTTACTAATGGCGCACCTGTAGGTGGTGCGCCATTAGTAGTTTTACAGAAAAGTAAATATATATATATATATATATATATATATATATATATATATATATATATACTAATGGCGCACTTTTACAGGGTGCGCCATTAGTAGTTTAAACTAGTAATGGCGCACTGTGAGGCGATGCGCCATTAGTAGTTTTGCAAAAAAAAAAGAATAAAAAAAATCAGTACTGGCGCACTCCATGTCTGGTGCGCCATTACTAGTTAGAACTAGTAATGGCGCACCAGAGGTAGGATGCGCCATTAGTATGTATGTAAAAATGAAAAAAAAATTATCACTAGTGGCGCACCAGTTCTCTGGTGCGCCATTAATGTCTTCCACACTAATGGCGCATCACCAGTTCTCTATAGCCCTTTTCCTAGTAATGCCCCTTGTCCTCTACTCGCTAATGCAATGTGTACGTGACCATGATGCCACCCTGTACTTTCTTCCTTTCTATCAATGAAAAGGTACGTTCTCAAACGTATCCGTGAAAAACTAAAGATTGTCCATCCTAACAATTTTAGTCGGGTACACGATCGTGCCCCCGTCCTACACGCCCCTTCCCCATGCCGATGTCCCCTCCCTCGTCCTACACGCCCCTTCCCCGTCCCCTCCCCCGTGCGGCGGCACCGCCCCGCACCGGGGAGCCCCCGCCCTCCTCCTACAGCCTCGCCCCACCTCCGCTCCTCTCCGCCACCGTCGCTCGGGGCGTCACAGGGCAAAGCCCTTGTGGCGTGGCGCCGGCGGCGGTTTTCTCCTCGGATCGCGATCTGGTTGGGAGGCGGCGCTCCTTTCTGGCGAGATCGGCGGCGGTGGCGTAGATCAGTGGCGACATGGAAGTGGTGCGGTGGCGGCGGGGGAGGACAGCAGCAACAACGGCGGATCTTGCCTTGACTCAGTCGGGCTAATTCGTTGTACTACCAATCTCAATCGCCATCAGTGGTGCACTGCTCCTGGACCTGATCCGCATCACGAGGATGTCTGGGGCGCCAGCCCTAGGCTTGTCGGTGGTGGCCTTCTTCTTCGTCGGAGTTGGTCGGCCGGCTGGCTATGCTCGCATGGTCGTCACGGCGGCGGTGGTCGCAGTGACCGGCGGCTTGGCCGGTGGGCGGCGGTGGAACTTGGCCGGTGGCAGCGGCAATGTTCTGTCTGGATCCCGGGGTGGCGGCCGGTGAAGCTAGGGCTTCCCGCGGTGGCATTGCGTGGTTCAATCCCTGTCCAAGGCGGATCTGTGACGGCGATCTGCTATGGATTGGTTCGGATCAGAGACAGTGACGGGCGCGCGGGATCCTTCTCGTCGGCTATCGCGGTTTGGCGAGACGGGGTGGGAGCCCTCTTCCTAGGCTCCAATGGTGGCACACTCAGGCAGCAGTGGCCGGTGCGCCAGGGAACCCACGGTGGCACTGTTGCTGTGGTTGGTCGTCGGATCTAGGCGGCTGGATCTGAGGCTTTGAAGGCGGTCGAGACGGTGCACAGGTTGTTGGGTGGATTTCTTGGAACGGATCCAGGTGAAAACCTAGTCTTCGGTCAATGGCCGGGGCCAGTGATGACGATGCCCTTATCATCATTTCCTTCATGAAGACATCATCAAGGTGAAGCTCCCAACTCCACTCAATACCTCCGGGGGAAACCCTAGATCAGCTGATCGGATGTTGGCGGCAATCATGTGTCGTAACCCCCTTGGGGGTGGCATTCTTGGAGGTGCACTCAGCTTCGCGGGACCAGCGGACGGCTTCTTTGGTGGAGCGGTGCTTCATCCATACATTGATTGCGACGGATCTTGACGGCGTGGCGCAGTGCAGATTCGAAGTTCGATGTGGGAGGATGGACTCGCGTAGGAGGACGACGTTGTCTGGCGTCATGGTGGCGTCGATGGCAGAGAGACCTGGCACGGTAGATGCAACAATACAGCTCTGAAGATGGACTCGTGGCAGGTGGTTGCGGCGGCCTCATGCCCGGCAGGCGTCCTCGTCGAGGATTGCGCCGGACAGGTAGGTGACCCATACCGGGCAGGCGTCCTGGTTGGGACCTCGGGTCTTAGATGTTTAGGTTTGGCCGCGATGTCTGTTTGGTATTAGACCCGGGCTATCAGCGCCCCTTCATCAATTGGATAGGTGTAGCGATAGTTGTTGTTTAGACGGTGACTTTAATTTTACTGCTGTATGACTTTGTAGGGTCTTGTGAGAATAATTAATAAAGTGACCGCATGCATCGTCCAGATGCACAGCCGAGGGTCATTCTTCTTTTCTAAAAAAACAATTTCAGTCTAGGAAAAAAAATCAAGTACCAGTCTATGGTTTGTTCAAAACAAATTTAAAATAGCAGATTGCCCCACAGAACCTGCCCCAAACCGCCAACCATAGCCCGTGTCATGCGTGCGGCGCGAAGCGCCGACAGTGGTGCCACTGCCATGGTGGACGAGGCGCGGCATGACCCGCACGGCGGGCCGACGCCGGAATAAGCCGATGGCCAGGAATGTCTGCTCAGTCCCTCATGTCATTGCATGTGGATACAGAAGAGCGTCTCGCCACGCCGCCGATCAAGGCGGGCGTTGGGTTGTGTTCGGCTGTTCGCCGCCGGCGGGTGGCACGCATCCGCAAGCCCGGCTTGGCTCGATGTTAAAACCAAAGCCTGCACACCAGTCCATCAGGCCCACCAAAAGATGGAATTAGAGATCCAACTTGTCTTCAACAATCCTCAAGCGCGAGAGCTGTTTCCTTTCGTTTTTTTTTTCTCTTCACGGGTGTCTTTGGTTTTACTGTTTCTCCTTTTTCAATGGTTTTCTTCGTTTTCTTCTCGGGTTCTACTAAATTTTCATCATTTTTCTT
Source organism: Triticum timopheevii (assembly GCA_963921465.1). Lineage (NCBI taxonomy): Eukaryota > Viridiplantae > Streptophyta > Magnoliopsida > Poales > Poaceae > Triticum > Triticum timopheevii. Next base: position 587,905,067 of record OY997273.1, on the reverse strand, counting down.
CAGTTTTCTTTTGTTTCTTCTCCGTTTTTATCGGTTTTTCCTTTTCTATCCTATTTCTTTATTTTTCTTCGGTTTTCTTTGTTTCTTTATTAGTTTTCACTCATTTTCCTTTTTTCTGTTTCACTGTTTCCATGCTTTGCACTGGTTTGCACTGGTTCTTTTTTAAAAAGAATCTTACACATTATACTTTTTCCTTATATATCAAAACATTTTTAATACACATTTCACATGCATGATTACTATATTTTTTACAATATATTTGGTATATATCTAAAATATTTTTCTTATGCAGATTTAATATTTTTATATATATGATCAACATTTTTTCAAATATATATTTTGATGTTTTACTTTTTCATGCACACTGTGCATTTTTATTATACATCTAAAACATTTTTATACATAACATTTTTTAATACACTATACACATTTTTCATGTACATGATTAACATTTTCTCAAATATATGTTTTGATGTCTATTGTTTTCATACACATTTTACATTTTTGATAGATTAATTTTTTTGAATATTTTTTTGATGTTTACTTTTTCTCGTACAGCTCATACATTTTTCTTATGCATGTGGCACATTTGTTTTTACACAGTTAACATTATTTTTTAACAGTGTTAAAAACATTGTTTTAGAACTACACAAACATTTTTGGTACATCATATAAATATATTCTTGAAAATTCCATGTACATGTTTTTGAAACACGTGAACATTTGTTAAATAGATGTTACATACATATTTTTTGAAATCTATTGATATTTTTTGTTAATTATGCTTATAAAAATTTACACAACGTTAACCTTTTTCAAATTCTAGATTTTAATTTTGTTGAAGTAAATTAAGTTTTGCAATATATATATATATATATATATATATATATATATATACTTAAAATATATTGTAAAATATAAAGTTAAAAATGATTGAATGAAAAACATTAAAAATGAACTAACCTCTAAGTTGGGCCGCACATTACTTATGGTTGGAGAATACTAGGTTGGCCCATCGGTGTATCTGTTGACGTGAGTGCACGCTAGGTCTCGCTATAAGTGAGACATAGTCGTGCCCGTCCTCAAACATACGCACATGGCAAGCTTCATGGGCCAATGACCCATCTCGAACGTTTGGATTTTCTTCAGCAAGCACTTATTAGCTATTTTTGTTGTTACTTTGGCGTCCCCAAGTACCAAGCAAGATTAGTGTTTTCCTATGATGCCTAGCAAGGTAGTCCATCTCGACTTTTGAGCTCCTGCACCACAGAAACATGGCGGCTACTCCGGCGTGCGCGCTTTGTGGCGGGCCGATTCATGGAGGCATGTGTTGCTCAAATGTGCAATGTCGAGAAGTGTGTGGGCACTATCTCTTGAATCCTTGGTGGAAACTATGAGCCTTGATGTGAATCCAAACGTCAAGGACTGGTTATTCAAACATGCAGAGTCTATTGTCACATGCACATTTCACTCGGCTCGGTGTATCCCTGTGGGCGATCTGGGGCTCAAGGAGAAAAGTGCTTCATGAGGACGTATACCAGACGCTGTTTGCTACTAATGCTTTCATCAACTCATTCATAGATGACTTACAGGCGATGAAGAAGACATAAGTAGTGAGAGGGCCAAGCATCCCTGCTAGGAAGAGCGGATGGGTTGCTACACCGGACTGTGGCCGCTGTGTGCAGGGATTTTCATGGAAATTACATGAGAGCCTCAACGATCACTTTTGTGGGAATCTCCGACCAAACCATTCCGGAAGTCCTAAGCCCTTGCAGTCCGGAAAGCGCAGTCTTTGGCGGATGATCTCTATGAGCAAAGAATATATATTGCTTCAAATTGCAAAGTTGTCTTCGATGACATCAAGCAGAGAAGTAAGGCAAGTTATGGTGCGATTATTCATGAAATTATAGATCATCCTAGTCTTTTTACTAGTTGCTTTTTTAGTCATGAGCATAGGAGCTTGAATGTCGAGGCTCACAATTTAGCGAAGCATGCTCTTACACTCGGTGTTGGCCGTCATGTTTTGTTAGACAACCCATATGATCTTACTTTCATCCATATAAACAATGTGACGAGTTAAATAAAAATTTGTGAGATTGCCTCAAATAAGGCTATTTTTATTGTATATGTATATACGGGTGAAAGAGCCGCCTGCAACCTTTTTTTCAAGCATCCAAGCACTCCCTTTGAAGCCAAGGTCCACCAGTCTGCAAACGCCAAGGGCGTCTCAGCCCCTATTTTAAATGTGAAAATGAAAAATGAAGTCTGGGATACATTACTAAAGGAAATATGCCCTAAAGGCAATAATAAAGTTGTTATTTTATATTTTCTTATATCATGATAAATGTTTATTATTCATGCTAGAATTGTATTAACCGAAAACTTAATGCATGTGTGAATACATAGACAAAACATAGTGTCCCTGGTATGCGTTGATACGTCTCCGTCGTATCTACTTTTCCAAACACTTTTGCCCTTGTTTTGGACTCTAACTTGCATGATTTGAATGGAACTAACCCGGACTGACGCTGTTTTCAGCAGAATTACCATGATGTTATTTATGTGCAGAAACAAAAGTTCTCGGAATGACCTGAAATTCCACGGAGCAACTTTTTGGAAAATATAACAAATACCTGCAAAAGATGAAGGCCAGGGGGCCCACCACCTGTCCACGAGGGTGGGGGCGCGCCTGCCCCCCTAGGGCGCGCACCCTACCTCGTGGCCCCTGGAGCTCATCCGACTCCAACTCCAACTCTATATATAGAAAAAAATCAAAGAGAAGAATTCATCGCGTTTTACGATACGGAGCCGCTGCCAAGCCCTAAAACCTCTCGGGAGGGCTGATCTAGAGTCCGTTCGGGGCTCCGGAGAGGGGAATCCGTCGCCGTCGTCATCATCAACCATCCTCCATCACCAATTTCATGATGCTCACCGTCGTGCATGAGTAATTCCATCGTATCCTTGCTGGACGGTGATGTGTTGGATGAGATCTATCATGTAATCGAGTTAGTTTTATTAGGGTTTGATCCCTAGTATCCACTATGTTCTGAGATTGATGTTGCTATGACTTTGCTATGCTTCATGCTTGTCACTAGGGCCCGAGTGCCATTATTTCAAACCTGAACCTATTATGTTTTCATCAATATATGAGAGTTATAGATCCTATCTTGCAAGTCTATAGTCACCTATTATGTGTTATGATCCCTTAACCCCGAAGTGACAATAATCGGGGTACTTACCAGTGATGATCGTAGTTTGAGGAGTTAATGTATTCACTATGTGTTAATGCTTTGTTCCCGTACTCTATTAAAAGGAGGCCTTAATATCCCATAGTTTCCGCAAGGACCCCGCTGCCACAGGAGGGTAGGACAAAAGATGGCATGCAAGTTCTTTTCCATAAGCACGTATGACTATATTCGGAATGCATGCCTACATTACATTGATGAACTAGAGCTAGTTCTGTGCCACCCTAGGTTATGATTATTACATAATGAACCGCATCTGGCATAATTCTCCATCACTGATCCATTGCCTACGAGCTTTCCACATATTGTTCTTCGCTTACTTACTTTTCCGTTGCTATTGCTATCATCACTACAAAATACCAAAAATATTACTTTTGCTATCATTACTTTTTGCTACCGTTACCACTATTATCATATTACTTTGCTACTAAACACTTTGCTGCAGATATTAAGTTTCCAGGTGTGGTTGAATTGACAATTCAGCTGCTAATACTTGAGAGTATTCTTTGGCTCCCCTTGTGTCCAATCAATAAATTTGGGTTGAATACTCTACCCTCGAAAACTGTTGCGATCCCTTATACTTGTGGGTTATCAAGACTATTTTCTGGTGCAGTTACCGGTGAGCATAGCTGTATTCTTTGAGTCACTTGGGATTTATATCTGCTTATCATTATGAAGAACTTGAGAGATCCAAAAACTAAGATTTATCCCTCAACTACGAGGGGAGGTATGGAACTGCCATCTAACTCTGCACTTGATTCACCTTCTGTTATGAGTAAGCTTGCGACACCTAAACCTACTTCTGCTATTCGTTCTGATATGTCGTTGATGATGCTACTTCTGCTATGCATGATAATTATGATGAAACTACTTCTATGCTTGATACTACTGTGCCACTTGGTAAATTTCTTGATGAATAACTTGCTAGGGCTAGAGAGAATGAAAATATTGAATCTGATAATACTGATAAAATTGATGATGAAGACTTGCCTGTTTTCCTTAGGGTTATGTTTTTGATAAAGAAGCTTCTTTAGCTATTTTAGCTTGCAAAGATAGATACGAACTTAAGAGGTTATTAGCTAAGTGGAATCAACAATCACTAAATGCTAGAATGAAACCTGGCCCTGCTTTTGCTACTTCACCTATCTGTGTTACCGATAAGGATTATGAATTCTCTGTTGATCCTGATATAATTACTTTGGTTGAATCTGATCCTTTTCGTGGCTATGAATCGGAAACTGTTGTGGCACATCTTACTAAGTTAAATGATATAGCTACCCTGTTCACTAAAGATGAGAGAACTTGCTACTTTTATATCCTTAAAATATTTCCGTTCTCATTAAAGGGTGATGCTAAGACATGGTTTAATTCTCTTGATCCTAGTTGTGTGCATAGTCCCCAGGATATGATTTATTACTTCTCTGCTAAATATTTCCCTGCTCATAAGAAACAAGCTGCTTCAAGGGATATATATATATAATTTTGTGCAAATTGAAGAAGAGAGTCTCCCACAAGCTTGAGGGAGGCTTCTCCAATTACTTAATGCTTTGCCTGATCATCCTCTTAATAAAAATGAAATACTTGATATCTTTTATAGTGGACTAACCGATGCCTCCAGAGATTACCTGGATAGTTGTGCTGGTTCTGTTTTCAGGGAAAGAATGCCGGATGAAGCTGAAATTCTATTGAATAATATGCTGACAATGAAAATAATTGGACACCTCCTGAGCCAGTTCCTGAGCCTATTCCTAAACCAACTCCGAAGAAGAGGGGTATTCTATTTCTCAGTCCTGAATATATGCAAGAGGCAAAGAAATCTGTGAAAGAAAAAGGTATTAAAGCTGAAGATTTTAAGAATTTACCTCCTGTTGAAGAAATACATGCTCTTAATTTACCGCCTGTTCAAGAAACATATGATCCTAATCCATTACCTATTGAAGAAACTCGTGATCTTGATAACCCGACACAGGTAGTAAAGTTAAATTCTCTCTATAGATATGATAAAGCTGAAATCCCATTTACTAAGTTTGCTAGCCCATGCTTAGATGAGTTTGATAAATTTATGGCTAAGCAATAAGATTTTAATGCTTATTTTGGTAAACAATTGAAATACAAGTCAAACATGCGTGAACACTTGGGTGATTATATGGCTAATGTAAGGTGAACTTAAACTTATTAGTAAACATGCTTCTATGGTTACCACTCAAGTAGAACAAGTACTTAAAGCTCAAAATGATTTGCTCAATGAACTGAATAGTAAGAATAATGATTATGATGTTAGACCGGCTACTAGAACTGGTATAATGACTCGGGAACCTTTGTATCCTGAAGGCCACCCTAAAAGAATTGAGCAAGATTCTCAGAGAAATAATGTAGATGCACCTATTCCTTCTAATAGGAAGAAAAAGAAAAATTATAGGACTTTGCATGCTTCTAGTAAACCTATTACTGAAACACCTGAGAATCCAAATGATATTTCTATTTCTGATGCTGAAACACAATCTGGTAATGAACCTGAAACTAGTGATAATGTTAATGATAATGTTCATGATGATGCTCAACCTAGTAATGATAATGATATAGAAATTGAACCTGCTGTTGATCTTGATAACCCACAATCAAAGAATCAACGTTATGATAAGAAAGACTTTGTTGCTAGGAAACATGGTAAAGAAAGAGAACCATGGGTTTAGAAACCCATGCCTTTTCCTCCCAAACCATCCAAGAAAACGGATGAGGAGGATTTGAGCGCTTTGTTGAAATGATTAGACCTATCTTTTTGTGTATGCGATTAATTCATATGCTTAAAATGAATCCTTATGCTAAGTACATGAAAGATATTGTTACTAATAAAAGAAAGATACCGGAAGCTGAAATTTCCACCATGCTTGCTAATTATACTTTTAAGGGTGGAATACCTAAGAAACTAGGAGATCCCGGTGTACCAACTATATCATGCTCTATTAAAAGAAACTATGTTAAAACTGCTTTATGTGATCTTGGAGCCGGTGTTAGTGTTATGCCTCTCTCTTTATATCATAGACTTGATTTGAATAAGTTGACACATACTGAAATATCTTTGCAAATGGCTGATAAATCAACTGCTATACCTGTCGGTATTTGTGAGGATGTGTCTATTGTAGTTGCAAACGTTACTATTTTAACGGACTTTGTTATTCTTGATATTCCCGAGGACGATAGTATGTCTATTATTCTTGGAAGACCCTTTTTGAATACTGCAGGGGCTGTTATTGATTGCACTAAAGGCAATGTCACTTTTTATGTTAATGGTAATGAGCATACGGTACACTTTCCAAGAAAACAACCTCAAGTTCATAGTATCAACTCTATTGAAAAAATTACATCGATTATATTTGGAGGTTTTGAATTTCCTCTTCCTACTATCAAGAAGAAATATGATATTCTTATTATTGGAGATGTGCATATCCCTGTTGAGGTAACATAGTGTTATTCGAAATTTCTCCGGTTCCATGTTATTCGGAATGAGTTCGTTAACAAGACTTGATCAACCTTGTTAGTGGATTCCTTTTGATGAGCATAAGATGGATGAAGCTAGAAGGCACAACCTTCTGTACCCTACTTTTACTTTATGTTATTTATATTAAATAAAATAAAAATAAATATTTTTCTGTCCGTTATCTGATTGTCCGTGCAATATAAAAATACCCCGAAAATAAAAATTCTCCAACTGTCCTATTTGATCTTTATGAAAATTCTTACACTATGGATTTAGAGGATTTTACCACTGCTTGCAAACTTCCACAATGGGGTAGTATCAGGGATCCTCACAAATCTGAATTTAGAGATTTTCTTGCTAGCATAACTGTGGGAGAATCTAGAGATATAACACAAGCTACCATAGGGAGCATTCACTTTCCTGCTATACATTATTTTGCTCTCTTCATAGGTAGATGCATTAATGGTAAAGATGAAGTATGTCACATGTGTGTCCATGACCTCAGTATTCTTAGGAGTGCCGTGTTAGGAGATAAATCTTATAATTTGGGAGCCATTGTTGCACGTAGGTTGCATCTTAATAGACTTAATGGAGATTTCTTTGGAGGAATTTATGCAACCCGCATAGCTAATTTTCTTGGTATAGTCATACGCGAAGATGATATTGAATTACCCCCTGCTTACCTAGACTTTAATGCTATGGTTCACCACCAGTTTGTCGAGAGGAATGAATCACCTCTCCAGTATTGACTAATCTTTGACAGACGCCATGCTGTCCATATTACTCTCCCTGCTCCTGCCTTCTTTGCTCATCAGGCAAAAGGAAGATATGTTATTATCAGAGAGGAGGCAGATGAGTATGAGAGGAGAGCGGAGGCCGCTCGTCGCCATGCTGCAACGCAGGAGGCGATAGCCGCTGCATCTTAGTATGACCACAACTACTATTATGGATATCCGCCAGGCCAGCCGTGGCCATAGACCAACTTAGGCCAAAAGCCTAAGCTTGGGGGAGTACGTATTTCCCACCGACATTACATTTATGTTCACACACTCATTGCTAGATGTCGGTGCTCATACTTTTTCATTGTATCATCCATGCTAGTTTACTTTCCTTTTTATGCCTTCTTCTTGTGTGTTTAATAAACCTTAAGAAAAAAATAGTTGTAGCTTTTAGCTAGTTTTAATTTCCATGTTTGTAGTAGTAACTAAAAAGAAAACCCAAAAATATTTCCTGTTCTTCTTTTTGCTTGTTGGGAGCTTTCCCGTGTAAATAGTTGTATTTCTTTTCTTTGGGGGCCGATAGGAGAAGACCATGATTAAGTTGTTGAAGTGGCTCTTATATGCATTATTGTTGATCTGACAAAAGAGCCCACATTGCCTTGTCTTCTCCTGTTTATTGAATGCTTGCAGATTCCAGCTTAGTCCAATGCACGTGCACAATTATTATTATTCACATCGTTCGGTCGTGCAAGTGAAAGGCAATTATGACGATATATGATGGACTCACTGAGATGAGAAAAGCTGGTATGAACTCGACCTCTTTTGTTTTTGTAAATATGATTAGTTCATCATTCCTGATTCGGCCTATTATGAATAAACATGTTTGCAATGACAACTAGAGATCATAGTTCTTGTGCCATGCTTGATTAGCTATGAGTTATAATGGTTTACCTTGCGTGCCAACATGCTATTGAAATGCTTATGATGTGGTATGATAGGGTGGTATCCTCCTTTGAATGATTTAAGTGACTTGACTTGGCACATGTTTACGCATGTAATTGAAACAAAATCAACATAGCCTTCATGATATGTATGTTCATGGTGGATTATATCCTACTCATGCTTACATTCGGTGTTGATTAATTTTAATGCATTTTCATGACTGTTGTCACTCTCTAGCTGGTTGCTTTCCAGTCTTTTGCTAGCCTTCATCTGTACTAAGTGGGAATACTGCTTGTGCATCCAATCCCTTAAACCCCAAAGTTATTCCACATAAGTCCACTATACCTACCTATATACAGTATCTACCTGCCATTCCAAGTAAATTTGGATGTGCCAAACTCTAAACCTTCAAATAAATATCCTGTTTTGTATGCTCGAATAGCTCAGGTATCAACTAGGGCTGTCCGTATCCTCCATGTTATGTGGGTTATTCTCAAGAGGAGTGGACTCTGCTCCTCACTCATGAGAAAGTGGTTGGTCACCGGGATGCCCAGTCCCATGCTTTATGCAAAGTAAATCAAAATAATTGCAAACAAAACTCCCCCTGGGACTCTTGTTAGTTGGAGGCACTCGTTGTTTCGAGCAAGCCATGGATTGATGCTTGTTGGTGGAAGGGGGAGTATAAACTTTACCATTCTGTTTGGAAACCGCCTATAATGTGTGTAGCATGGAAGATATCGCCATCTCTTGGTTGTTATGTTGACAATGAAAGTATACCGCTCAAAATATTATTCACCTCTATTTCAAAACCGAGTTCTGGCACCTCTACAAATCCCTGCTTCTCTCTGCGAATGGCTTATCTATTTACTTTTATGTTGAGTCATCATCCTCTTATTAAAAAGCACCAGTTGGAGAGCACTGCTGTCATTTGCATTCATTACTGTTAGTTTACATTGAGTATGACTTGACTGGATCTGTTTTACCATGAATTACAATGTCTAGTCAGTCCTTGATCTTTAAGGATGCTCTGCATTTATATTTTGCGGTCTCAAAACGGGCTAGCGAGATACCATCTTGTTATATCATATTATGATTGCTTTGAGAAAGCGTTGTCATCCGAGATTTATTATTATTGCTCGCTAGTTGATTATGTCATTGATATGAGTAAACTTGAGACCTAATGTAACACCCCAATTATTAAGCTACAGTACCTCTCTAGTTAATTTGTCAAGTCATCATGCTTACCAAGCTAATTGCCACTTTGATTCAACTTAATAAAAAAATAAAAAAATGCAAGCCCAGGAAATATTTCTTTGAACGGCAAATCAAAAATGTTTAAATTATGTCATAAATATCAAAAGTGTTTGTAAAAGTAAATACAACCTCAGTAGGGTTCCATATTTGCCCCTAGCAATTTTTTAGAGGCCCAACAGCACTTACATGAGCCATTTAAATTCAGACATAGTTTAAAATAATTTAAAATAATCCCAGACTTGGTGAGCAGTTCACAATATGGTGCTTGAATTATGTATCGATTATTACATGCAGCTAGATTCATTTAGGTGAAAAATAAATAGGAATCTGAGATAAACGGATTGACAGAAAAAGAAAATTGTACACATTGGCCCGTATAAACAGAAGCCCAGCCCATCACCACTTTCATCCTCAACCTCCTGTTCACAGGGGTGTGCTGGATGCGCGTGCGGCGTCCATGCCGTGGATGGACACACGGCGACCATCCGGCGATGCCCTGCGAGGATAAGGCCGACCCGTCTCTTCTCCTGGAAACCCTAGCCCCCGCTTATCCCCTTTCCCTTGCTCGCTCTTCTTTCCCCGAACCAAACCGCCTCTGCCGTCGCCATTGCCTCGCTGCCTGCCTAGCCACCGAGCTCTTGGAGTCCTTCGAGCATGTCCAGGACCTCCGTCGTGTGCCACTCCGTCAACTAGTACTGCGGATCAAGCCCGGGGAGCCTCACCAACGACACCCGCATCTACTTCCTCGCCTTCGGCCGCCGCATCTCGCAGTCGTTCGCCACCGCTACGGACCACCCCGGCCTCCCCAACCTCGTCATCGAGCTCGTGGTGAGCTTATCATTCGATTCCCGCTCTTTCTGGCCTTGATCCGTGCCCTTGTGTACCGTTTATTGCCGTGGCCAGAGCTCGTCCATGGTCGCGCCTCGTGCGCGCGCGCCCACGCCCTTCCCCGCGCCCTACCGCGCCTGCGCTTGTGCGCCCTGGCGTTGCCCCACTCACTGCTAACTACTGTTGCTTTGCCGCCACCGCTGCGCTGCTTGCTCGCTGTTGCTGCTGTTTTGGCGTTGCCCCGCTGCTCACCCTGTTGGTGCTCTGCTCCTTGCCGCAAGGCCCTGCCTGTGCCGCCCGCCTTGGCCGCTCCCTGCGCCCTCCCGCGCATGCCCCGCGTGCACGCCATGCCCATAGCTGGCACGCCTCTCGTGCGGCTGCTCCTGGATGCTTTGTGTGCTTGAGGCCGTGGCTGCGCATGCCCAGCCGTGCGGCAAGGCTAGACTAATGGCCGGTCCATTTAACTAGTAGTAGGTTAGATTAGGGGCTAAACTATCATATGCCAAGTGGGCCCTTGTACTTAATTAGTTTACTTAATTGGGTAGGCTTATTTCTATTATTAGGTGTAGTCTATGACATTTGGGCTACACTCCCTGTTGACTGGTCAACCCTTGACTAGGTCAACCCAACCATTGGACCTCACTTGTAAGCCACTGAAACTAAGCTGTCGCTGTGTGCACCTAGCCAATTCCTTTTAAATTCGAATTAATAATATTCTAATAATAATAAAAACTTTAGAAATTCATAGAAAATAAACCGTAACTCCGATGAAAATAATTTATATACCAAAGTTGATCAGAAAAACATGACGAATCCGAATATGCCATCCGTTCATCTGTTACATGCCTCTAACATAGCGAACATGGATCCGTCCCCTCCGATTCATCTGTCCGAAAAATATCAAACGTCGGAAAAAAAATTCCGGATGTTTTCCCCCTTTGCCGGTATCACCTATCCCTGCGTTAGATCACCCTGGCACCGCGTATTGCCTTGTTATATTTTATGATACTTTGTTTGCTCTGTATTTACTTTTTCTTCTCCCTCTTCTTCTCCGGTAGACCCCTAAACCGGCGTTGATGCAACTGAGTACGACTACATCGACAACGAACCCTTCTTGCGAGAGCAACCAGGCAAGCCCCCCTTTGATCACCAGATATCGCCTATTCTTCTCTCTACTGCTCGCATTAGAGTAGTGTAGCATGTTACTGCTTTTCGTTAATCCTATTCTGATGCATAACATTGTTGCTCCAGCTGTTGATACCTTACCTGCAATCCTAATGCTTAGTATAGGATGCTAGTTTATCATCAGTGGCCCTACATTCTTGTCCGTCTGCCATGCTATACTATCGGGATGTGATCACTCGGGAGGTGATCACGGGTATATACTACATACTTTATACATGATACATGTGATGACTAAAGTCGGGTTGGCTCGAGGAGTACCCGCGTTTGATTCACGAATTGGGGGCTGGAAGGACATACTTTCCCGACGGCCCTTTGTGTGGATCTTTGTGGCGAAGCGACAGGGCAGGTTGAGACCACCTAGGAGAGAGGTTGGCCTGGCCCTGGTCGGCGTTCGCGGTTATTCAAAGATAACACGTTTAACAAGATCTTGGTATTTGATCTAAGTCTGGCCACTGGCCTATACACACTAACCATCTACGTGGGGACAGTTATGGGCACTCGAGGTCGTGGTATCAGCCGAAGCCTTCGTGACGTCAGCGACTGAGCGGCGCGCGCCGGGTTGGACTGGAATGCCTGCTCTTGTATAAGGGAGGCTAGGTCTGCTCACCGGCCGCGTACGCAACATGCAGATGTGCAACTGGCGATGGGCCCAGACCCCTGCGCCATAGGATTTAGACCGGCGTGCTGACCTCTCTATTGTGCCTAGGTAGGGCTGCGACGTGTTGATCTTCCGAGGCCGGGCATGACCCAGGAAAGTGTGTCCAACCAAATGGGATCGAGCGTGTTGGGTTATGTGGTGCACCCTTGCAGGGAAGTTAATCTATTCGAATAGCCGTGATCTTCGGTAACAGGACGACTTGGAGTTGTACCTTGACCTTATGACAACTAGAACCGGATACTTAATAAAACACACCCATCCAAGTGCCAGATACAACCGGTGATCTCTCTCTCACAGGGCGATGAGGGGAGGATCATCGGTTAGGATTATGCTACACGATGCTACTTGGTGAACTTACCACCTACTCTCTTCTCCTGCTGCAAGTTGGAGGTTACCAGAAGCGTAGTCTTTGAAAGGACTAGCTATCCCCCTCTTATTCCGGTATTCTGCAGTTCAGTCCAAATATGATACCCTTATTCCATTTGATACCAATGCATACATATGTAGTGTAGCTCCTTGCTTGCGAGTACTTTGGATGAGTACTCACGGTTGCTTTGCTCCCTCCTTTTCCCCTTCCTATACCCGATTGCTACGACCAGGCGATGGAGCCCAGGAGCCAGACGCCACTATCGATGACGACTACTACTACTACTTGGGAGGTGCCTACTACTACGTGCAGCCCGCTGACGATGACCAGGAGTAGTTTAGGAGGATCCCAGGCAGTAGGCTTGCGCCTCTTTCGATCTGTATCCCAGTTTGTGCTAGCCTTCTTAAGGCAAACTTGTTTAACTTATGTGTGTACTCAGATATTGTTGCTTTCGCTGACTCGTCTATGATGGAGCTCTTGTATTCGAGCCCTCGAGGCCCCTTGCTTGTAATATGATGCTTGTATGACTTATTTTATTTGTAGAGTTATGTTGTGATATCTTCCCGTGAGTCCCTGATCTTGATCGTACACGTTTGCGTGTATGATTAGTGTACGATTGAATCGGAGGCGTCACACCTAAGCATTATTGTGAATGTGGTTAGTTATAATCTTTGCTGAAAACTTGAATGCTGGCTTTACATATTTACAACAACAAGAGCAAACAAAGTTTGTAAAAGTTTTTCTTTATCACTTTCAGTTTGTCAACTGAATTGCTTGAGGATAAGCAAAGGTTTAAGCTTGGGGGAGTTGATACGTCTCCGTCATATCTACTTTTCCAAACACTTTTGCCCTTGTTTTGGACTCTAAATTGCATGATTTGAATGGAACTAACCTGGACTGACGCTGTTTTCAGCAGAATTACCATGATGTTATTTATGTGTAGAAACAAAAGTTCTCGGAATGACCTGAAATTTCACGGAGCAACTTTTTGGAAAATATAAAAAAATACCTGCAAAAGATGAAGGCCAGGGGGCCCACCACCTGTCCACGAGGGTGGGGGCGCGCCTGCCCCCCTAGGGCGTGCCCCCCTACCTCGTGGGCACCCTGGAGCTCCTCCGACTCCAACTCCAACTCTATATATTGTGTTTCGGGGAGAAAAAATCAGAGAGAAGAATTCATTGCGTTTTATGATACAGAGCCGTCGCCAAGCCCTAAAACCTCTCGGGAGGGCTGATCTGGAGTCCGTTCGGGGCTCCGGAGAGGGGAATCTGTCGCCATCATCATCATCAACCATCCTCCATCACCAATTTCATGGTGCTCACCGCCGTGCATGAGTAATTCCATCATAGGCTTGCTGGACGGTGATGGGTTGGATGTGATCTATCATGTAATCGAGTTAGTTTTGTTAGGGTTTGATCCCTAGTATCCACTATGTTCTGAGATTGATGTTGCTATGACTTTGATATGCTTAATGCTTGTCACTAGGGCCCTAGTGCCATGATTTCAGATCTGAACCTATTATATTTTCATCAATATATGAGAGTTCTAGATCCTATCTTGCAAGTCTATAGTCACCTATTATGTGTTATGATCCGTTAACCCCGAAGTGACAATAATCGGGATACTTACCGGTGATGACCGTAGTTTGAGGAGTTCATGTATTCACTATGTGTTAATGCTTTGTCCCGGTACTCTATTAAAAGGAGGCCTTAATATCCCTTAGTTTCCGTAAGGACACGGGAGGGTAGGACAAAAGATGTCATGCAAATTCTTTTCCATAAGCACGTATGACTATATTCGGAATACATGCCTACATTACATTGATGAACTGGAGCTAGTTCTGTGTCACCCTAGGTTATGATTGTTACATGATGAACCACAACCGGCATAATTCTCCATCACTGATCCATTGCCTACGAGCTTTCCGCATATTGTTCTTCGCTTACTTACTTTCGTTGCTATTGCTATCATCACTACAAAATACCAAAAACATTACTTTTGCTATCATTACTATTTGCTACCATTACCACTATTATCATATTACTTTGCTACTAAACACTTTGCTACAGATATTAAGTTTCCAGGTGTGGTTGAATTGACAACTCAGCTGCTAATACTTGAGAGTATTCTTTGGCTCCCCTTGTGTCGAATCAATAAATTTGGGTTGAATACTCTGCCCTCGAAAACTGTTGCGATCCCCTATACTTGTGGGTTATCATGCCTCTACTTGACTAGCTCGTTAATCAAAGATGGTTAAGTTTCCTGACCATAGACATGTGTTGTCATTTGATAATGGGATCACATCATTAGTTGAATGATGTGATGGACAAGACACATCCGTTAGCTTAGCATGTTTATCGTTCAGTTTTATTGCTATTGCTTTCATGTATGTCAAATACATATTCCTTTGACTATGAGATCATGCAACTCCCGGATACCGGAGGAATGCCATGTGTGCTATCAAACGTCACAACGTAACTGGATACTTATAAATATGCTCTACAGGTATCTTCGAAGGTGTCTTGTTGGGTTGGCATGAATTGAGATTAGGATTTGTCACTCCGAGTATCGAAGATGTATCTCTGGGCCCTCTCGGTAATGCACATCATAAGAAGCCTTGCAAGAAATGTGACTAATGAGTTAGTTGTGGGATGATGTATTACGGAACGAGTAAAGAGACTTGCCGGTAACGAGATTGAACTAGGTATAATGATACCGACGATCGAATATCGGGCAAGTAACATACCGATGACAAAGGGAATTATGTATGTTGTCATAAGGAAAGATCTTCGTAGAATATGTAGGAGCCAATATGGGCATCCAGGTTCCGCTATTGGTTATTGACCGGAGAAATGTCTCGGTCATGTCTACATAGTTCGCGAACCCATAGGGTCCGCACGCTTAACATTCGTTAACAATATAGTACTATATGAGTTATCTATGTTGGTGACCGAATGTTGTTGGGAGTCCTGGATGAGATCACAGACATGACGAGGAGCCCCGGAATGGTCTGCAGGTAAAGATTGATATATAGGATGATATGGTTCGGCCAAGGGGTGAAGCTCGCGGGGCTTTAGGTCGGTGCAAAAGGAGATTTGCGGAGGCCAGGGGCAAATGCCGGAGACCCTGGCGTCTGGCCCTGGGCTAGATGCCGAGGCCCATGGCGTCTGGGCTAGACGCCAAGGACCGTGGCTTCTGGTTCTAGAAGCCCGAGAAGGACTCTTCCTTCTGAGCAAAACCGACTTTGAGGAGGATTTTACTCCAAGTTTCGATCCCGGGGCTCAACATATAAATAAAGGGGCAGGGATAGCACCTGAAACACATCAAGAATCACCAAGCCGTGTGCCGGTAACCCCGTCCCCTCTAGTTTGTCCTCTGTCATAGTTTCCGTTGTGCTTGGCGTAGCCCTGCGGAGATTGTTCTTCACTAATACCGTCACCACACCATTGTGTTGCCGGAACTCATCTACTACTTCGCCAGTCTTGCTGGATCAAGAAGGTGAGGACGTTATCGAGCTGAACGTGTGCTGAACGTGGAGGTGCCGTACGTTCGGTACTTGATCGGGACAGATCGTGAAGGTGTACAACTACATCAACCGCATTGGTAAACGCTTCCGCTTTGCGATCTTCAAGGGTATGAAGATGCTCTTCCCTGCTCGTTGCTATGCATCTCCTACATAGATCTTGCGTGATCTTAGGTAAAAAAAATTGAAATACTGTGTTCCCCAACTGTGGTATCAGAGCCAGGTCTATGCGTAGATGTTATATGGACGACTAGAACACAATGAGTTGTGGGCGATAATAGTCATACTGCTTACATGACTGCGTTCATGATACTGGTTCTACCAACGTGCTCCGCACACATGTGGCTAGCGGGTGTTTGTTTCTCCAACTTTAGTTGAATCAAGTTTTACTACGCCCGGTCCTTGTTGAAGGTTAAAACAACACACTTGATGAAAAATCATTGTGGTTTTGATGCGTAGGTAAGAACAGTTCTTGCTAGAAGCCCGTAGCAGCCACGTAAAACCTACAACAACCAAGTAGAGGACGTCTAACTTGTTTTTGCAGGGCATGTTGTGATGTGATATGGTCAAGACGTGATGAGATATAAATTGTTGTATGAGATGATCATGTTTTGTAAAAGTTATCAGCAACTGGCAGAAGCCTTATGGTTGTCGCTTTATTGTATGAAATGCAATCGCCATGCAATTGATTTACTTTATCACTAAGCGGTAGTGATAGTCGTAGAAGCAAAGTTGGCGAGATGACAACGATGCTTCGATGGAGATCAAGGTGTCAAGCCGGGGACGATGGTGATCATGACGGTGCTTTGGAGATGAAGATCAAAGGCACAAGATGATGATGGCCGTATCATATCACTTATTTTGATTACATGTTGCTACCTCTTGAGCATGCGTTGGTTTTCCCTTGAAGAGGAAAGGGTGATGTAGCAAAGTAGCGTAAGTATTTCCCTCAGTTTTTGAGAACCAAGGTATCAATCCAGTAGGAGACTACACACAAATCACCTAGTACCTGCACAAACAAATAGGAATCTTGCAACCAACACGATAAAGGGGTTGTCAATCCCTTCACGGCCACTTGCAAAAGTGAGATCTGATAAATATAATAAGATAAATAGTTTTGGTATTTTTGTTGTATAGATTGGAAAATAAAGATTGCAAAATAAACGACGACAGAAATAGCTAGTTGACGGGAAACTAATATGATGTAAAGTAGACCCGGGGGCCATAGGTTTCACTAGTGGCTTCTCTCAAGATAGCATATATTACGGTGGGTGAACAAATTACTGCCGAGCAATTGATAGAAAAGCGCATAGTTATGAGAATATCTAGGCATGATCATAAACCCACAATTCATCGGATCTCGGCAAACACACCGCAGAAAGAATTATATCGAATAGATCTCCAAGAACATCAAGGAGAACTTTGTATTGAGCTCCAAAGAGAGAGAAGAATCCATCAAGCTAATAACTATGGACCCAAAGGTCTATGGTAAACTACTCACACATCATCGTTGAGGCTATGGTGTTGATGTAGAATCCCTCCGTGATCGAATCCCCCTCCGGAAGATCGCCGGAAAAGGTCCCCAGATGGGATCTCATGGGTATAGAAGGTTGCCGCGGTGGAAAAGTGGTTTCGTGGCTCCCTTGGATTTTTTCTGGGTATAAGAGTATATATAGGTGAAAGAAGTAGGTCGGTGGAGCTACGAGGGGCCCACGAGGGTGGGGAGCGCGCCTGGCCCCCCCTGGGCGCGCCGCCCTACCTCGTGGCCGCCTCGTTGCTTCCTTGACCTCCACTCCAAGTCTCCTAGATTGCGTTTGTTCCAAAAAGAGATCCCCGCAAAGGTTTCATTCCATTTGGATTCTGTTTGATATTCCTTTTCTACGGAACATTGAAATAGGCAAAAAACAACAATTTGCACTGGGCCTTCGGTTAATAGGTTAGTCCCAAAAATAATATAAAAGTGCATAATAAAGCCCATTAAACATCCAAAACAGATAATATAATAGCATCGAACAATAAAAAATTATAGATACGTTGGAGACGTATCACATGTGATGTTTATCTTTTATGCATCTTATTTTTCTTAGTACGGCAGTAGCATTATAAGGTGACCCCTCACTAAATTTCAAGGTATAAGTGTTCTCCCTGAGTATGCACCGTTGCTATAGTTCGTCATGACGAGACACCGCGTGATGATCGGGTGTGATAAACTCTACGTTCACATACAATGGGTGCAAGACAGTTTTGCACATGCAGAATACTCGGGTTAAACTTGACGAGCCTAGCATGTACAGACATGGCCTCGGAACACTGGAGACTGAAAGTTCGAATGTGAATGATATAGTAGATATGATCAACATAGCGATGTTCACCATGAAGACTACTCCATCTGACGTGATGATCAGACATGGTTTAGTTGATATGGATCACGTGATCATTTAGATGACTTGAGGGATGTCTATCTAAGTGGGAGTTCTTAAGTAATATGATTAATTGAATTTACTTTATCATGAACTTAGTCATGATAGTATTTGCATATCTATGTTATAGATCAATAGCTCGCGTTTAGCTCCCTGTTTTCTTTTTGATATGTTCCTAGAGAAAACTAAGTTGAAAGATGATAGTAGCAATGATGCGGACTGGGTCCATGATCTAGGGATTATACTCATTGCTGCATAGAAGAATTACGTCCTTGATGCACTGCTAGGTGACAGACCTATTGCAGGAGCAGATGCCAATGTTATGAACGTTTGACAAGCTCGGTATGATGACTACTTGATAGTTTAGTGCACCATGCTTTACGGCTTAGAACCGGGACTTTAAAACGTTTTGAACGCCAAGGAGCATATAATATGTTCCAAGAGCTGAAATTGGTATTTCAGACTCATGCCCGAGTCGAGAGGTATGAGACGTCTGACAAGTACTTTGCCTACAAGATGGAGGAGAATAGCTCATAGCTCACCTAGTGAGCATGTGCTTAGAATGTCTGGGTACTACAATCGCTTGAATCAAGTGGGAGTTAATCTTCCAGATAAGACAGTGATTGATAGAGTTCTCTAGTCACTATCACCAAGTTACTAGAATTCGTGATGAACTATAATATGCAAGTGATGACGAAAACGATTCCCCGAGCTCTTCGCGATGCTGAAATCGGTGAAGGTAGAAATCAAGAAAAGCATCAAGTGTTGATGGTTGACAAGACCACTAGTTTCAAGTAAAACGGAAAGGGAAAGAAAGGGAACTTCAAGAAAAGAATGGCAAGCAAGTTGCCACTCCCATGAAGAAGCCCAAAGCTAGACCCAAGCATGAAACTGAGTGCTTCTACTACAAAGGAAATGGTCACTGGAAGCGGAACTGCCCCAAATACTTGGCGGATAAGAAAGATGGCAAAGTGAACAAAAGTATATATGATATACATGTTATTGATGTGTACTTTACTAGTGATGGATAATTATGCCGGATCAGTGATGGATAATTATGCCGGATGCGGTTCATCATGTAACAGTCATAACATAGGGTGACACAGAACTAGCTCCAATTCATCAATGTAATGTAGGCATGTATTCCGTATATAGTCATATGTGCTTATGGAAAAGAACTTGCATGACATCTTTTGTCCTACCCTCCCGTGGCAGCGGGGTCCTATTGGAAACTAAGGGATATTGAGGCCTCCTTTTAATAGAGAACCGGAACAAAGCATTAGCACATAGTGAATACATGAACTCCTCAAACTATGGTCATCACCGGGAGTGGTCCTGATTATTGTCACCTCGGGGTTGCCGGATCATAACACATAGTAGGTGAATATAGACTTGCAAGATAGGATCAAGAACTCACATATATTCATGAAAACATAATAGGTTCAGATCTGAAATCATGGCACTCGGGCCCTAGTGACAAGCATTAAGCCCAGCAAAGTCATAGCAACATCAATCTCAGAACATAATGGATACTAGGGATCAAACCCTAACAAAACTAACTATATTACATGATAAATCTCATCCAACCCATCACCGTCCAGCAAGCCTACGGTGGAATTACTCATGCACGACGGTGAGCGTCATGAAATTGGTGATGGAGGATGGTTGATGATGACGATGACGACGAATCCCCCTCTCCGGAGCCCCGAACGGACTCCAGATCAGCCATACCGAGAGGTTTTAGGGCTTGGCGGCGGCTCCATATCGTAAAACGCGATGATTTCTTCTCTCTTATTTTTTCTCTCCGAAAGCAAATATATAGAGTTGGAGTTGGCGTCGGAGGGCATCCAGGGGGCCCACGAGGTAGGGGGCGCGCCCTAGGGGGGCGCCCCCCACCCTCGCGAGAAGGGTGTGGGCCCCATGGTCTTCATCTTTGGCGAGGATTTTTTATTATTTTTTCTAAGATGTTCCGTGGAGTTTCAGGTCATTCCGAGAATATTTGTTTTCTGCACATAAAACAACACCATGGCAATTCTGCTGAAAACAGCGTCAGTCCGGGTTAGTTCCATTCAAATCATACAAGTTAAAGTCCAAAACAAGGGCAAAAGTGTTTGGAAAAGTAGATACGAAGGAGGCGTATCAACTCCCCCAAGCTTAAGCCCTTGCTTGTCCTCAAGCAATTCAGTTGACAAACTGAAAGAAAGAAAGAAAGAAAAACTTGTACAAACTCTGTTTGCTCTTGTTGCTGTAACTATGTCAAGCCAGCATTCAAGTTTTCAGCATAGATCATAACTAACCATATTTGCAATAATTCTTAGGTCTCATAATTACTCATATCAATAGCATAATCAACTAGCAAGTCATAATAATAAATCTCGGATGACAACACTTTCTCAAAACAATCATAATATGATATAACAAGATGGTATCTCGCTAGCCCTTTCTGAGACCGCAAAACATAAATGCAGAGCACCTTTAAAGATCAAGGACTGACTAGACATTGTAATTCATGGTAAAAGAGATCCAATCATAGTCACACCCAACATAGATTAATAGTGATGAATGCAAATGACAGCTGTGCTCTCCAGCTAGTGCTTTTTAATAAGAGGGTGATGACTCAACATAAAAGTAAATGGATAGGCCCTTCGCAGAGGGAAGCAGGGATTTGTAGAGGTGCCAGAGCTCAGTTTTGAAATAGAGATAAATTGTATTTTGAGCGGTATACTTTCATTGTCAACATAACAACCAAAAGATGGCGATATCTTCCATGCTACACACATTATAGGCGGTTCCCAAACAGTATGGTAAAGTTTATACTCCCCCTTCCACCAACAAGCATCAATCCATGGCTTGCTCGAAACAAAGAGTGCCTCCAACTAACAAGAGTCCCAGGGGGAGTTTTGTTTGCAATTATTTTGATTTAGTTTGCATAAAGCATGGGACTGGGCATCCCAGTACCAGCCACTTTCTCGTGAGTGAGGAGCAGAGTCCACTCCTCTTAAGAATAACCCGCATAACATGGAGGATACAGACAGCCCTAGTTGATATCTGAGCTATTCGAGCATACAAAATAGGATATTTATTTGACGGTTTAGAGTTTGGCACATACAAATTTACTTGGAACGGCAGGTAGATACCACATATAGGAAGGTATGGTGGACTCATCTGGAATAATTTTGGGGTTTAAGGGATTGGATGCACAAGCAGTATTCCCGCTTAGTACAAGTGAAGGCTAGCAAAAGACTGGGAAGCGACCAACTAGAGAGCGACAACAGCCATGTACATGCATTAAAATTAATAAATATTGGATGCAAGCATGAGTAGGATATAATCCACCATGAACATAAATATCGTGAAGGCTATGTTGATTTTGTTTCAACTACATGCGTGAACATGCGCCAAGTCAAGTCACTTAAATTATTCAAAGGAGGATACCACCCCATCATACCACATCATAATCATCTCAATAGCATGTTGGCACACAAGGTAAACCATTATAACTCATAGCTAATCAAGCATGGCACAAGCAACTATGATCTCTAATTGTCATTGCAAACATGTTTATTCATAATAAGCTGAATCAAGAACGAGGGACTCATCATATTTACAAAAACAAAAGAGGTCGAGTTCATACCATCTTTTCTCATCTCAGTCGGCCATCATATATCATCATAATTGCCTTTCACTTGCACGACCGAATGGTGTGAATAATAATAAGAGTGTATGTGCATTGGACTAAGCTGGAATCTGCGAGCATTCAATAAACAGGAGAAGACAAGGCAATATGGGCTCTTGGTTAAATCAACAATGATGCATATAAGAGCCACTTCAACATTTTAATTATGGTCTTCTCCTACTGACCCCCAAAGAAAAGAAAAGAAATAAAACTATGATGCATATAAGAGCCACTTCTTTTGCTTATTGGGAGCTTTCCCGTGTAAATAGTTTTATTTCTTTTCTTTTCTTTGGGGGTCAGTAGGAGAAGACCATAATTAAAATGTTGAAGTGGCTCTTATATGCATCATTGTTGATTTAACAAAGAGCCCATATTGCCTTGTCTTCTCCTGTTTATTGAATGCTCGCAGATTCCAGCTTAGTTCAATGCACATACACTCTTATTATTATTCACATCATTCGCTCATGCAAGTGAAAGGCAATTATGATGATATATGATGGCTGACTGAGATGAGAAAAGCTGGTATGAACTCGACCTCTTTTGTTTTTGTAAATATGATGAGTCCCTCGTTCTTGATTCAGGTTATTATGAATAAACATGTTTGCAATGACAATTAGAGATCATAGTTGCTTGTGCCATGCTTGATTAGCTATGAGTTATAATGGTTTACCTTGTGTGCCAACATGCTATTGAGATGATTATGATGTGGTATGATGGGGTAGTATCCTCCTTTGAATGATTTAAGTGACTTGACTTGGCGCATGTTCACGCATGTAGTTGAAACAAAATCAACATAGCCTTCACGATATTTATGTTCATGGTGGATTATATTCTACTCATGCTTGCATCCAATATTTATTAATTTTAATGCATGTACATGGCTGTTGTCGCTCTCTAGTTGGTCGCTTCCCAGTCTTTTGCTAGCCTTCACTTGTACTAAGCGGGAATACTGCTTGTGCATCCAATCCCTTAAACCCCAAAATTATTCCAGATGAGTCCACCATACCTTCCTATATGTGGTATCTACCTGCCGTTCCAAGTAAATTTGTATGTGCCAAACTCTAAACCTTCAAATAAACATGCTGTTTTATATGCTTGAATAGCTCATGTATCAACCAAGGCTGTCCTTATCTTCCGTGTTAGGCGGGTTATTCTCAAGAGGACTGGACTCCGCTCCTCACTCACGAGAAAATGGCTGGTCACCGGGACGCCCAGTCCCATGCTTTATGCAAACTAAATCAAAATTAATTGCAAACAAAACTCCCCCTGGGACCTGATGTATGTTGGAGGCACTCGTTGTTTCGAGCAAGCCATGGATTGATGCTTGTTGGTGGAGGGGGAGTATAAACTTTACCATTCTGTTTGGGAACCGCCTATAATGTGTTTAGCATGGAAGATATCTCCATCTCTCAGTTGTTACGTTGACAATGAAAATACCGCTCAAAATACAATTTATCTCTATTTCAAAACCGAGCTCTGGCAACTCTACAAATCCCAACTTCCCTCTACGAAGGGCCTATCCATTTACTTTTATGTCGAGTCATCACCCTCTTATTAAAAAGCACTAGCTGGAGAGCACAGCTGTCATTTGCATTCATCACTATTAATCTATGTTGGGTGTGACTATGATTGGATCTCTTTTACCATGAATTACAATGTCTAGTCAGTCCTTGATCTTTAAAGGTGCTCTGCATTTATGTTTTGCAGTCTCAGAAAGGGCTAGTGAGATACCATCTTGTTATATCATATTATGATTGTTTTGAGAAAGTGTTGTCATCCGAGATTTATTATTATGACTTGCTAGTTGATTATGCTATTGATATGAGTAATTATGAGACCTGAGAATTATTGCAAATGTGGTTAGTTATGATCTATGCTGAAAACTTGAATGCTCGCTTCACATAGTTACAACAACAAGAGCAAACAGAGTTTGTAAAAGTTTTTCTTTCTTTCTTTCAGTTTGTCAACTGAATTGCTTGAGGACAAGCAAGGGTTTAAGCTTGGGGGAGTTGATACGTCTCTGTCGTATCTACTTTTCCAAACACTTTTGCCCTTCTTTTGGACTCTAACTTGTATGATTTGAATGGAACTAACCCGGACTGACGCTGTTTTCAGCAGAATTGCCATGGTGTTGTTTTATGTGCAGAAAACAAATATTCTCGGAATGACCTGAAACTCCACGGAACATCTTAGAAAAAATAATAAAAAATCCTCGCCAAAGATGAAGACCAGGGGGCCCACACCCTGTCCACGAGGGTGGGGGCGCCCCCCCCCCTCTAGGGCGCGCCCCCCTACCTCGTGGGCCCCCTGGATGCCCTCCGACGCCAACTCCAACTCTATATATTTGCTTTCGGAGAGAAAAAATAAGAGAGAAGAAATCATCCCGTTTTACGATACGGAGCCGCGCCAAGCCCTAAAACCTTTCGGGAGGGCTGATCTGGAGTCCGTTCGGGGCTCCGGAGAGGGGGATTCGTCGCCGTCGTCATCATCAACCATCCTCCATCACCAATTTCATGACGCTCACCACCGTGCGTGAGTAATTCCATCGTAGGCTTGCTGGACGGTGATGGGTTGGATGAGATTTATCATGTAATCGAGTTAGTTTTGTTAGGGTTTGATCCCTAGTATCCATTATGTTCTGAGATTGATGTTGCTATGACTTTGCTATGCTTAATGCTTGTCACTAGGGCCCGAGTGCCATGATTTCAGATCTAAACCTATTATGTTTTCATGAATATATGTGAGTTCTTGATCCTATCTTGCAAGTCTATAGTCACCTACTATTTTTTATGATCCGGCAACCCCGAAGTGACAATAATCAGGACCACTCCCGGTGATGACCATAGTTTGAGGAGTTCATGTATTCACTATGTGTTAATGCTTTGTTCCGGTTCTCTATTAAAAGGAGGCCTTAATATCCCTTAGTTTCCATTAGGACCTCGTTGCCACGGGAGGGTAGGACAAAAGATGTCATGCAAGTTCTTTTCCATAAGCACGTATGACTATATACGGAATACATGCCTACATTACATTGATGAATTGGAGCTAATTCTGTGTCACCCTATGTTATGACTGATACATGATGAACCGCATCCGGCATAATTATCCATCACTGATCCGGTGCCTACGAGTTTTCCATATACTGGTTCTCGCTTATTTACTTTCCCGCTGCTACTGTTACAATCACTACAAAATACCAAAAACATTACTTTTGCTGTCTTTACTTTTGTTGCTGCTACCACCACTATCATATTACTGTGCTACTAAACACTTTGCTGCAGATACTAAGTTTCCAGGTGTGGTTGAATTGACAACTCAGATGCTAATACTTGAGAATATTCTTTGGCTCCCCTTGTGTCGAATCAATAAATTTCGGTTGAATACTCTACCCTCGAAAGATGTTGCGATCCCCTATACTTGTGGGTTATCAATACATCAAGATCATATCACCTCAAGAACATGAGAGAGAGAGATCAAACACATAGCTACCGGTACATACCCTCAGCCCCGAGGGAGAACTACTCCCTCCTCGTCATGGAGAGCACCAGGATGATGAAGATGGCCACCGGAGAGGGATTCCCCCTCCGACAGGGTGTCGGAACGGGTCTAGATTGGTTTTCGGTGGCTACGGAGGCTTCTGGTGACGGAACTCCCGATCTATTGTGCTCCCGGATGTTTTTAGGGTATATGGATATATATAGGAGGAAGAAGTACATCAGGGGAGCCACGAGGGGCCCACGAAGGTGGAGGGCGCGCCCAGGGGGGTGGGCGCGCCCTCCTGCCTCGTGGCTTCCTCGTTGATCCCCTGACGTGCACTCCAAGTCTTCTGGGCTTCTTCTGATCCAAAAATAAGTTCCGTAAAGTTTCAGGTCAATTGGACTCCGTTAGATTTTCCTTTTCCGCGATATTCTAAAACAAGGAAAAAATAGAAACTGGCACTGGGCCCTGGGTTAATAGGTTAGTCCCAAAAATCATATAAAATAGCATATAAATGCATATAAAACATCCAAGGTTGATAATATAATAGCACGGAACAATAAAAAATTATATATACGTTGGAGACGTATCAACATCCCCAAGCTTAATTCCTGCTCGTCCTTGAGTAGGTAAATGATAAAAAGAGAATTTTTGATGTGGAATGCTACCTAACATATTCATCATGTATTTCTCTTTATTGTAGCAAGAATATTCAGATCCATAAGATTCAAGACAAAAGTTTAATATTGACATAAAAATAATAATACTTGAAGCATACTAACCAAGTAATGATGTCTTCTCAAAATAACATGGCCAAAGAAAGCTATCCCTACAAAATCATATAGTCTGGCTATGCTCTATCTTCACCACACAAAATATTTAAATCATGCACAACCCCGATGACAAGCCAAGCAATTGTTCCATACTTTTGATGTTCTCAAACTTTTTCAATCTTCACGCAATACATGAGCGTGAGCCATGGATATAACGCTACAGGTGGAATAGAATGGTGGTTGTGGAGAAGACAAAAAGGAGAAGATAGTCTCACATCAACTAGGCATATCAACGGGCTATGGAGATGCCCATCAATATATATCAATGTGAGTGAGTAGGGATTGCCATGCAACGGATGCACTAGAGCTATAAATGTATGAAAGCTCAACAAAAGAAACTAGTGAGTGTGCATCCAACTCGCTTGCTCACGAAGACCTAGGGCATTTTGAGGAAGCCCATCATTGGAATATACAAGCCAAGTTCTATAATGAAAGATTCCCACTAGTATATGAAAGTGACAACATAGGAGACTCTCTATCATGAAGATCATGGTGCTACTTTGAAGCACAAGTGTGGTAAAAGGATAGTAGCATTGCCCCTTCTCTCTTTTTCTCTCATTTTTTATTTTTTTGGGCCTTTTCTCTTTTTTTATGGCCTCTTTTTTTATTTGGGCTTCTTTGGCCTCTTTTATTTATTTATTTATTTTCGTCTGGAGTCTCATCCCGACTTGTGGGGGAATCATAGTCTCCATCATCCTATCCTCACCGGGACAATGCTCTAATAATGATGATCATCACACTTTTATTTACTTACAACTCGATACTTAGGACAAAATATGACTCTATATGAATGCCTCCGGTGGTGTACCGGGATGTGCAACGACTCATGAGTGACATGTATGAAAGAATTATGAATGGTGGCTTTGCCACAAATACGATGTCAACTACATGATCATGCAAAGCAATATGACAATGATGAAGCGTGTCATAATAACAGAACGATGGAAAGTTGCATGGCAATATATCTCGGAATGGCTATGTAAATGCCATAATAGGTAGGTATGGTGGCTGTTTTGAGGAAGGTATATGGTGGGTTTATGGTACCAGCGAAACTTGCGCGGTACTAGAGAGGCTAGCAATAGTGGAAGGGTGAGAGTGTGTATAATCCATGGACTCAACATTAGTCATAAAGAACTCACATACTTATTGCAAAACTCTATTAGTTATCGAAACAAAGTACTACACGCATGCTCCTAGGGGGATAGATTGGTAGGAAAAGACCATCGCTCGTCCCTGACCGCCACTCATAAGGAAGACAATCAATAAATAAATCATGCTCTGACTTCATCACATAACAGTTCACCATACGTGCATGCTACGGGATTCACAAACTTCAACACAAGAATTTCTCAAATTCACAACTACTCAACTAGCATGACTCTAATATCACCTTCTTCATATCTCAAAACAATTATCAAGTATCAAACTTCTCATAGTATTCAATGCACTTCATATGAAAGTTTTTATTATATCCCTCTTGGATGCCCATCATATTAGGACTAGTTTCATAACCAAAGCAAACTACCATGCTGTTCTAAAGACTCTCAAAATGATATAAGTGAAGCATGAGAGTTAATTAATTTCTATAAAATAAAACCACCACCGTGCTCTAAAAAGATATAAGTGAAGCACTAGAGCAACAACAAACTACTCCGAAAGATATAAGTGAAGAATAATGAGTAGTCGAATAATTATGCAACAATGTGAAAACTCTCTAACATTTAAGAATTTAATATCTTGGTATTTTATTCAAACAGCAAGAAAAACTAACTAAAATAAAATGACGCTCCAAGCAAAACACATATCATGTGGTAAAAAAAAAATATAGCTCCATGTAAAGTTACCGATGAACGAAGACGAAAGAGGAGATGCCTTCCGGGGCATCCCCAAGCTTAGGCTCTTGGTTGTACTTGAATATTACCTTGGGGTGCCTTGGGCATCCCCAAGCTTAGGCTCTAGCCACTCCTTATTCCATATTCCATCGAATCTTCACCCAAAAATTGAAAAGTTCACAACACAAAACTTAACAGAAAACTCGTAAGCTCCGTTAGTATAAGAAAATAAATCACCACTTAGGTACTATTGTGAACTCATTCTAAATTCATTATTGGTGTAATATATACTGTATTCCAACTTATCTATGGTTGATACCCTGCGATACTACTCATAGATTCATCAAAATAAGCAAACAACACATAGAAAACAGAATCTGTCAAAAACAGAACAGTCTGTAGTAATCTGGATCAAACGTATACTTCTAGAACTCATAAAATTCTCAAATAAATTGGTGGACCTGAGTAATTTATCTATTAATCATCTGCAAAAATAATTAACTAAATATCACTCACCAATAAAAAATGGCAGCAAATCTCGTGAGCGCTAAAGTTTCTGTTTTTTACAGTAAGATCAACAAGACTTTCCCCAAGTCTTCCCAATGGTTCTACTTGGCACAAACACTAATTAAAACATAAAAAATTAATCATAACAGAGGCTAGATAAATTATTTATTACTAAACAGTAGCAAAAAGCAAGTAACAAAAATAAAGTTGGGTTGCCTCCCAACAAGCGCTATTGTTTGACGCCCCTAGCTAGGCATGATGATTTCAATGATGCTTACGATAAGAATTGAAACATAAAGAGAGCATCATGAAGAATATGAATAGCACATTTAAGTCTAACCAATTTCCTATGCATTGGGATTTTGTGAGCAAACAACTTATGGGAACAATAATCAACTAGCACAGGAGGGCAAAATAAGCATAACTTCAAAACTTTAAGCACATAGAGAGGAAACTTGATATTATTACAATTCATACAAGCATATATTCCTCCCTCATAATAATTTTCAGTAGCATCATGAATGAATTCAACAATATAACCAGCACCTGAAGCATTCTTTTCATGATCTACAAGCATAGAAATTTTATTATTCTCCACACAAACAAAATTCTTCTCATGAATAATAGTGGGAGAAAACTCAACAAAATAATTATCATGTGAGGCATAATCCAATTGAAAACTAAAATCATGATGACAAGTTTCATGGATGTCATTATTCTTTATAGCATACAAGTCATCACAATAATCATCATAGATAGCAACTTTGTTCTCATAATCAATTGTAACCTCTTCCGGAATAGTGGATTCATCACAAAATAAAGTCATGACCTCTCCAAATCCACTTTCATCAATATAATCATCATAAATAAGAGGCATGCTTTCATCATAATAAATTTGCTCATCAAAACTTGGGGGACAAAAAATATCATATTCATCAAACATAGCTTCCCCCAAGCTTGTGGCTTTGCATATCATTAGCATCGTGGATATTCAAGGAATTCATACTAACAACATTGCAATAATGCTCATCATTTAAATATTTAGTGCCAAACATTCTAATGCATTCTTCTTCTAGCACTTGAGCACAATTATCGGAATCCTTATTTTCATGATAGATATTAAAAAGATGAAGCATATGAGGTACCCTTAATTCCATTTTTTGGTAGTTTCTTTTGCTAGCCTTCACCTGTACTAAGCGGGAATACTGCTTGTGCATCCAATCCCTTAAACCCCAAAGTTATTCCACATAAGTCCACTATACCTACCTATATACGGTATCTACTTGCCGTTCCAAGTAAATTTTGATGTGCCAAACTCTAAACCGTCAAATAAATATCCTGTTTTGTATGCTCGAATAGCTCAGGTATCAACTAGGGCTGTCTGTATCCTCCATGTTATGCGGGTTATTCTCAAGAGGAGTGGACTCTGCTCCTCACTCACGAGAAAGTGGCTGGTCACCGGGATGCCCAATCCCATGCTTTATGCAAACTAAATCAAAATAATTGCAAACAAAACTCCCCCTGGGACTCTTGTTAGTTGGAGGCACTCGTTGTTTCGAGCAAGCCATGGATTGATGCTTGTTGGTGGAAGGGGGAGTATAAACTTTACCATTCTGTTTGGGAACCGCCTATAATGTGTGTAGCATGGAAGATATCTCCATCTCTTGGTTGTTATGTTGACAATGAAAGTATACCGCTCAAAATACAATTTATCTCTATTTCAAAACTGAGCTCTGGCACCTCTACAAATCCCTGCTTCCCTCTGCGAAGGGCCTATCCATTTACTTTTATGTTGAGTCATCACCCTCTTATTAAAAAGCACTAGCTGGAGAGCACAACTGTCATTTCCATTCATCACTATTAATCTATGTTGGGTGTGACTATGATTGGATCTCTTTTACCATGAATTACAATGTCTATTCAGTCCTTGATCTTTAAAGGTGCTCTGCATTTATGTTTTGCGGTCTCAGAAAGGGCTAGCGAGATACCATCTTGTTATATCATATTATGATTGTTTTGAGAAAGTGTTGTCATCCGAGATTTATTATTATGACTTGCTAGTTGATTATGCTATTGATATGAGTAATTATGACACCTAAGAATTATTGCAAATGTGGTTAGTTATGATCTATGCTGAAAACTTGAATGCTGGCTTGACATAGTTACAGCAACAAGAGCAAACAGAGTTTGTACAAGTTTTTCTTTCTTTCTTTCTTTCAGTTTGTCAACTGAATTGCTTGAGGACAAGCAAGGGTTTAAGCTTGGGGGAGTTGATACATCTCCGTCGTATCTAATTTTCCAAACACTTTTGCCCTTGTTTTGGACTTTAACTTGTATGATTTGAATGGAACTAACCCGGACTGATGCTGTTTTCAGCAGAATTGCTATGGTGTTGTTTTATGTGCAGAAAACAAATATTCTCGGAATGACCTGAAACTCCACGGAACATCTTAGAAAAAATAAAAAAAATCCTCGCCAAAGATGAAGACCATGGGGCCCACACACTTCTCACGAGGGTGGCCCCCCCCCCCCCTAGGGCGCGCCCCCCTACCTCGTGGGCCCCCTGGATGCCCTCCGACGCCAACTCCAACTCTATATATTTGCTTTCGGAGAGAAAAAATAAGAGAGAAGAAATCATCGCGTTTTACAATACGGAGCTGCCGCCAAGCCCTAAAACCTTTCGGGAGGGCTGATCTGGAGTCCGTTCGGGGCTCCAGAGAGGGGGATTCGTCGCCGTCGTCATCATCAACCATCCTCCATCACCAATTTCATGACGCTCACTGCCGTGCGTGAGTAATTCCATCATAGGCTTGCTGGACGGTGATGGGTTGAATGAGATTTATCATGTAATCGAGTTAGTTTTGTTAGGGTTTGATCCCTAGTATCCATTATGTTCTGAGATTGATGTTGCTATGACTTTGCTATGCTTAATGCTTGTCACTAGGGCCCGAGTGCCATGATTTCAGATCTAAACCTATTATGTTTTCATGAATATATGTGAGTTCTTGATCCTATCTTGCAAGTCTATAGTCACCTACTATGTGTTATGATCTGGCAACCCCGAAGTGACAATAATCGGGACCACTCCCGGTGATGACCATAGTTTTAGGAGTTCATGTATACACTATGTGCTAATGCTTTGTTCTGGTTCTCTATTAAAAGGAGGCCTTAATATCCCTTAGTTTCCATTAGGATCCCGCTGCCACGGGAGGGTAGGACAAAAGATTTCATGCAAGTTCTTTTCCATAAGCACGTATGACTATATACGGAATACATGCCTACATTACATTGATGAATTGGAGCTAGTTCCGTGTCACCCTATGTTATGACTGATACATGATGAACCACATCCGGCATAATTATCCATCACTGATCCGGTGCCTACGAGTTTTCCATATACTGGTTCTTGCTTATTTACTTTCCCGCTCCTACTGTTACGATCACTACAAAATACCAAAAACATTACTTTTGCTGTCTTTACTTTTGTTGCTGCTACCACCACTATCATATTACTGTGCTACTAAAAACTTTGCTGCAGATACTAAGTTTCCAGGTGTGGTTGAATTGAAAACTCAGCTGCTAATACTTGAGAATATTCTTTGGCTCCCCTTGTGTCGAATCAATAAATTTGGGTTGAATACTCTACCCTCGAAAGATGTTGCGATCACCTATACTTGTGGGTTATCAATACATCAAGATCATATCACCTCAAGAACATGAGAGAGAGAGAGAGATCAAACACATAGCTACCGGTACATACCCTCAGCCCCGAGGGAGAACTACTCCCTCCTCATCATGGAGAGCACCGGGATGATGAAGATGGCCACCGGAGAGGGATTCCCCCTCCGACAGGGTGTCGGAACGGGTCTAGATTGGTTTTCGGTGGCTACGGAGGCTTCTGGTGACGGAACTCCCGATCTATTGTGCTCCCGGATGTTTTTAGGGTATATGGATATATATATATATAGGAGGAAGAAGTACATCAGGGGAGCCACGAGGGGCCCACGAAGGTGGAGGGCGCGCCCAGGGGGGTGGGCGCGCCCTCCTGCCTCGTGGCTTCCTCGTTGATCCCCTGACGTGCACTCCAAGTCTTCTGGGCTTCTTCTGATCCAAAAATAAGTTCCGTAAAGTTTCAGGTCAATTGGACTCCGTTTGCTTTTCCTTTTCCGCGATATTCTAAAACAAGGAAAAAATAGAAAGTGGCACTGGACCCTGGGTTAATAGGTTAGTCCCAAAAATCATATAAAATAGCATATAAATGCATATAAAACATCCAAGGTTGATAATATAATAGCATGGAACAATCAAAAATTATATATACGTTGGAGACGTATCAACATCCCCAAGCTAAATTCCTGCTCGTCCTCGAGTAGGTAAATGATAAAAAGAGAATTTTTGATGTGGAATGCTACCTAACATATTCATCATGTATTTCTCTTTATTGTAGCAAGAATATTTAGATCCATAAGATTCAAGAAAAAAGTTTAATATTGACATAAAAATAATAATACTTGAAGCATACTAACCAAGTAATGATGTCTTCTCAAAATAACATGGCCAAAGAAAGCTATCCCTACAAAATCATATAGTCTGGCTATGCTCTATCTTCACCACACA
Organism: Triticum timopheevii; assembly: GCA_963921465.1. NCBI lineage: Eukaryota > Viridiplantae > Streptophyta > Magnoliopsida > Poales > Poaceae > Triticum > Triticum timopheevii. The sequence continues at coordinate 587,871,506 of OY997273.1, read as the reverse complement.
AAATATTTAAATCATGCACAACCCCGATGACAAGCCAAGCAATTGTTCCATACTTTTGATGTTCTCAAACTTTTTCAATCTTCACGCAATACATGAGCGTGAGCCATGGATATAGCGCTACAGGTGGAATAGAATGGTGGTTGTGGAGAAGACAAAAAGGAGAAGATAGTCTCACATCAACTAGGCATATCAATGGGCTATGGAGATACCCATCAATAGATATCAATGTGAGTGAGTAGGGATTGCCATGCAACGGATGCACTAGAGCTATAAATGTATGAAAGCTCAACAAAAGAAACTAGTGAGTGTGCATCCAACTCGCTTGCTCACGAAGACCTAGGGCATTTTGAGGAAGCCCATCATTGGAATATACAAGCCAAGTTCTATAATGAAAGATTCCCACTAGTATATGAAAGTGACAACATAGGAGACTCTCTATCATGAAGATCATGGTGCTACTTTGAAGCACAAGTGTGGTAAAAGGATAGTAGCATTGCCCCTTCTCTCTTTTTCTCACATTTTTTTATTTTCTTGGGCCTTTTCTCTTTTTTTTATGGACTCTTTTTTTATTTGGGCTTCTTTGGCCTCTTTTATTTAATTATTTTCGTCCAGAGTCTCATCCCGACTTGTGGGGGAATCATAGTCTCCATCATCCTTTCCTCACCGGGACAATGCTCTAATAATGATGATCATCACACTTTTATTTACTTACAACTCGATACTTAGAACAAAATATGACTCTATATGAATGCCTCCGGTGGTGTACCGGGATGTGCAAAGACTCATGAGTGACATGTATGAAAGAATTATGAACGGTGGCTTTGCCACAAATACGATGTCAACTACATGATCATGCAAAGCAATATGCCAATGATGAAGCGTGTCATAATAACAGAACGATGGAAATTTGCATGGCAATATATCTCGGAATGGCTATGGAAATGCCATAATAGGTAGGTATGGTGGCTGTTTTGAGGAAGGTATATGGTGGGTTTATGGTACCAGCGAAACTTGCGCGGTACTAGAGAGGCTAGCAATAGTGGAAGGGTGAGAGTGTGTATAATCCATGGACTCAACATTAGTCATAAAGAACTCACATACTTATTGCAAAAATCTATTAGTTATCGAAACAAAGTACTACCCGCATGCTCCTAGGGGGATAGATTGGTAGGAAAAGACCATCGCTCGTCCCCGACCGCCACTCATAAGGAAGACAATCAATAAATAAATCATGCTTTGACTTCATCACGTAACGGTTCACCATACGTGCATGCTACGGGATTCACAAACTTCAACACAAGCATTTCTCAAATTCACAACTACTCAACTAGCATGACTCTAATATCACCATCTTCATATCTCAAAACAATTATCAAGTATCAAACTTCTCATAGTATTCAATGCACTTCATATGAAAGTTTTTATTATATCCCTCTTGGATGCCCATCATATTAGGACTAGTTTCATAACCAAAGAAAACTACCATGCTGTTATAAAGACTCTCAAAATGATATAAGTGAAGCATGAGAGTTAATTAATTTCTATAAAATAAAACCACCACCGTGCTCTAAAAAGATATAAGTGAAGCACTAGAGCAACAACAAACTACTCCGAAAGATATACGTGAAGAATAATGAGTAGTCGAATAATTATGCAACTATGTGAACACTCTCTAACATTTAAGAATTTAATATCTTGGTATTTTATTCAAATAGCAAGCTAAACTAAATAAAATAAAATGACGCTCCAAGCAAAACACATATCATGTGGTAAATAAAAATATAGCTCCAAGTAAAGTTACCAATGAACGAAGACGAAAGAGGGGATGCCTTCTGGGGCATCCCCAAGCTTAGGCTCTGGCCACTCCTTATTCCATAGTCCATCGAATCTTCACCCAAAACTTGAAAACTTCACAACACAAAACTTAACAGAAAACTCGTAAGCTCCGTTAGTACAAGAAAATAAATCACCACTTAGGTACTATTGTGAACTCATTCTAAATTCATATTGGTGTAATATATACTGTATTCCAACTTATCTATGGTTCATACCCTCCGATACTACTCATAGATTCATCAAAATAAGCAAACAACACATAGAAAACAGAATCTGTCAAAAACAGAACAGTCTGTAGTAATCTGGATCAAACGTATACTTCTGGAACTCATAAAATTCTCAAATAAATTGGTGGACCTGAGGAATTTATCTATTAATTATCTGCAAAAATAATTAACTAAATAGCACTCTCCAATAAAAAATGGCAGCAAATCTCGTGAGCGCTAAAGTTTCTGTTTTTTACAGTAAGATCAACAAGACTTTCCCCAAGTCTTCCGAATGGTTCTACTTGGCACAAACACTAATTAAAACATAAAAAAATTAATCATAACAGAGGCTAGATAAATTATTTATTACTAACAAAAATAAAGTTGGGTTGCCTCCCAACAAGCGCTATCGTTTGACACCCCTAGCTAGGCATGATGATTTCAATGATGCTCACATAAAGGATAAGAATTGAAACATAAAGAGAGCATCATGAAGAATATGAATAGCACATTTAAGTCTAACCAACTTCCTATGCATTGGTATTTTGTGAGCAAACAACTTATGGGAACAATAATCAACTAGCATAGGAGGGCAAAACAAGCATAACTTCAAAACTTTAAGCACATAGAGAGGAAACTTGATATTATTACAATTCATACAAGCATATATTCCTCCCTCATAATAATTTTCAGTAGCATCATGAATGAATTCAACAATATAACCAGCACCTGAAGCATTCTTTTCATGATCTACAAGCATAGAAATTTTATTATTCTCCACACAAACAAAATTCTTCTCATGAATAATAGTGGGAGCAAACTCAACAAAATAATTATCATGTGAGGCATAATCCAATTGAAAACTAAAATCATGATGACAAGTTTCATGGATGTCATTATTCTTTATAGCATACAAGTCATCACAATAATCATCATAGATAGCAACTTTGTTCTCATAATCAATTGGAACTTCTTCCGGAATAGTGGATTCATCACAAAATAAAGTCATGACCTCTCCAAATCCACTTTCATCAATATAATCATCATAAATAAGAGGCATGCTTTCATCATAATAAATTTGCTCATCAAAACTTGGGGGACAAAAAATATCATCTTCATCAAACATAGCTTCCCCCAAGCTTGTGGCTTTGCATATCATTAGCATCGTGGATATTCAAGGAATTCATACTAACAACATTGCAATCATGCTCATCATTCAAATATTTAGTGCCAAACATTCTAATGCATTCTTCTTCTAGCACTTGAGCACAATTATCGGAATCCTTATTTTCATGATAGATATTTAAAAGATGAAGCATATGAGGTACCCTTAATTACATTTTTTGGTAGTCTCTTTTATAGACTAAACTAGTGATAAAACAAGAAACTAAAAGACTCGATTGCGAGATCTAAAGATATACCTTCAAGCACTCACCTCCCCGGCAACGGCGCCAGAAAAGACCTTGATGTCTACTACACAACCTTCTTCTTGTAGACGTTGTTGGGCCTCCAAGTGCATAGGTTTGTAGGACAGTAGCAAATTTCCCTCAAGTCGATGACCTAAGGTTTATCAATCCGTAGGAGGCATAGGATGAAGATGGTCTCTCTCAAGCAACCCTGCAACCAAATAACAAAGAGTCTCTTGTGTCCCCAACACACCCAATACAATGGTAAATTGTATAGGTGCACTAGTTCGGCGAAGAGATGGTGATATAAGTGCAATATGGATAGTAGATAATAGTTTTTGTAATCTGAAAATATAAAAACAGCAAGGTAACTAATGATAAAAGTGAGCGTAAACGGTATTGCAATGCTAGGAAACAAGGCCTAGGGTTCATACTTTCACTAGTGCAAGTTCTCTCAACAATAATAACATAATCTGATCACATAACTATCCCTCAACATGAAACAAAGAGTCACTTCAAAGTCACTAATAGCGGAGAGCAAATGAAGAGATTATGGTAGGGTATGAAACCACCTCAAAGTTATTCTTTCCAATCAATCTGTTGGGCTATTCCTATAAGTGTCACAAACAACCCTAGAGTTCGTACTAGAATAACACCTTAAGACACAAATCAACCAAAACCCTAATGTCACCTAGATACTCCAATGTCACCTCAAGTATCTGTGTGTATGATTATACGATATGCATCACACAATCTCAGATTCATCTATTCAACCAATACATAGAACCTCAAAGAGTGCCCCAAAGTTTCTACCGGAGAATCAGGACGAAAACGTGTGCCAACCCCTATGCATAGGTTCATGGGCGGAACCCACAAGTTGATCACCAAAACATACACCAAGTGAATCACGTGATATCCCATTGTCACCACAGATACGCACGTCAAGACATACATCAAGTGTTCTCAAATCTTTAAAGACTCAATCCGATAAGATAACTTCACAGGGGAAACTCAATCCATTACAAGAGAGTAGAGGGGGGAGAAAACATCATAGGATCCAACTATAGTAGCAAAGCTCGTGATACATCAAGATCGTATCACCTCAAGAACACGAGAGAGAGAGAGAGATCAAACACATAGCTACTGGTACATACCCTCAGCCCTGAGGGAGAACTACTCCCTCCTCGTCATGGAGAGCACCGGGATGATGCAGATGGCCACCGGAGAGGGATTCCCCCTCCGGCAGGGTGTCGGAACGGGTCTAGATTGGTTTTTCGGTGGCTACGGAGGCTTCTGGCGGCGGAACTCCCGATCTATTGTGCTCCCGGATGTTTTTAGGGTATATGGATATATATATATATAGGAGGAAGAAGTATGTCAGGGGAGCCACGAGGGGCCCACGAGGGTGGAGGGTGCGCCCAGGGGGGTGGGCGTGCCCCCCGTGCCTCGTGGCTTCCTCGTCGATCCCCTGACGTGCACTCCAAGTCTTCTGGGCTTCTTCTAATCCAAAAATAAGTTCCGTGAAGTTTTAGGTCAATTGGACTCCGTTTGATTTTCCTTTTCTGCGATATTCTAAAACAAGGAAAAAACAGAAACTGGCACTGGGCCCTGGGTTAATAGGTTAGTCCGAAAAATCATATAAAATAGCATATAGATGCATATAAAACATCCAAGGTTGATAATATAATAGCATGGAACAATAAAAAATTATAGATACGTTGGAGACGTATCACCCTGCAGGGGTGTACCAACTTAGCCCATCACAAGCTCTCACGGTCAACGAAGGATATTCCTTCTCCCGAAAAGACCCGGTCAGTCTCGGAATCCCGGTTACAAGACATTTTGACAATGGTAAAACAAGACCAGCAAAGCCGCCCGATGTGCTGACAAATCCCGATAGGAGTCACATGTATCTCGTTCTCAGGGCACACCGGATAGGTCAAGCTACGAGTAAAACAACCCCTCAAGTTGCCCCGAGGTGGCCACGCAGGCTGCTCGTTTCGGACCAACACTCAGAGGAGCACTGGCCCGGGGGGAGGGGGTTTAAAATAAAGATGACCCTTGAGTCTGTAGAACCCAAGGGAAAGGTATATGGTGGTAGGTAGGCAAATGGTAAAACCAAGGTTGGGCCTTGCTGGAGGAGTTTTATTCAAGGCGAACTGTCAAGGGGTTCCCATAACACCCAACCGCGTAAGGAACGCAAAATCAAGGAACATAACACCGGTATAACAGAAACTAGGGTGGCAAGAGTGGAACAAATCACCAGGCATAAGGCCGAGCCTTCCACCCTTTACTAAGTATATAGATGCATTAAAGTAAATAAGATATAATAATGATATCCCAACAAATCCATGTTCCAACATGGAACAAACTTCAACTTCACCTACAACTAGCAACGTTATAAGAGGGGCTGAGCAAAAGCGGTAACATAGCCAAACAACGGTTTGCTAGGAAGGTGGGTTAGAGGCTTTACATGGCAATATGGGAGGCATGATATAACAAGTGGTAGGTAGCGTGACATAGCGATATAACGAAAAACTAGCAAAGCAAAGATAGAAGTGATTTCGAGGGTATGGTCATCTTGCCTGCAAAATTCTCAGATTTGTCGAAAGTTTGATCCTCATAAGCGTACTCAACAGGTTCCTCGTTCATGTACTCGTCTCCCGGCTCTACCCAAGGCAAGAACACAAGCAATGGAACAACAATCAATCACGGTGCAATGCACAAGCAACATGATGCAATACATGGCATGATATGCAAAACATGATATGCAATGCATATGTGTGCTCTGAAAGGGAAATAATGATCCAGGCATCAACTTGGCAAACCAAGTATGCCGCTGAAAAGATGAGATGATTTCGGTTGAAATCGATATAAATATCACCAGAAACGGATGCACGGTTTGCAAATGGCAAGCATCACAAGAATGACGCAAAACTGCGATTAACAACATGATGCCACATAAAGTGCAACAAGAAACTAAGCTACTGCACTCCAAAATAGCAACAAAGCTTATGGCAGTGATGTACAAGAGATTCTTAACAAAACATGAACTCTGAGCTATGGGTAAATCACAGTAGAACAGGTTCAAACAAGCATGGCAAAAGTGCAAAAGATACCAGCATCACAAATTTAGTGAAAATACTAACATGTCAAAAACAACATCAGGAAGCACTGTTTAGAGCTAGCCACAACCTGCTACAGGAACATATCATAGCAAGTAAAGTCATGGCATAATTGTACTAAATGCATAGAGCAAAATTCCCTTACTGAACATGAGCGAGAAAGGCATAGAAGATATGATGGCACCCATGTAAACATAGCAAGTTTTATTAACAGTTTCAGACTTAGCAGAAAAACAGAGCATGTCATAAACAGATTCATGATAGCAACTTTGCGAGATCATGCCACTCACCACAAAGGATTGCATGACAAAATAATCACACCAATAGCAAGATTTCGTGTTCATGAAGCTAACCATGGCAAGAGCAAGTTCATAGGATGCATGGATCACTAGCAAAAACCATGGCAATATTGATTAGCATGTTAACATTCTGCCAGGAACATTTTATAGCAAACGTAGAGCATGGAAATGACATGCTAGAGCACTCCATAATTGCACATAGGAGCATGGATGGATAGAGCATAACCACATGTTCAAAACATCCTCACTGAAGCATCTCAAAATAAGCATGGATCTCACTGTAGCATCAAGTTTACATGGCATCAAAATAACAACAGGAAAATGACTTACCAAAATCCTAAATCCCTGAAAACAGCAACATTGTGAAGCCTAGTTTGCATGCTTGTGCTAGTCACCACATAGATCAAAAAATACAAGACAAGCACCCCTGTAAAGATAGCATGTTGTAGATCAAAACACATGTAGACCTCATGCTCAAAGGATGCTCACATCAAATGTAACAAAAATGACAAATCACCATGATCTTATAAGTACCAGCAGCTAACATTTTATAGCACTCTTGCATCAATGAAAATGGCATCATAATAGAGAGTGACATGCATGGAAATGCTTCTAACGTGAAGATTTCAACGAGACGAACAATTCGACATATCATATGCATCATTTGGAGCTACGGTCACCAAGAATAGACAGGTCAAAGGAGGCATAAAAATATTACAGAAAAAGGACTTAGACGAAATTCGACCTCGAGGGGGGAAAGTCAACGCGCGGAAACCGAGGCAGGACCGGAGATCTCGCAGGATCCGTGGCGGTCGGCGACAGAGGCGGGCGCGGGCGCCGGATCCGGGCGTGGGGACGCCGAATCTGGTCGGCGGTGAGGTGGCGCGATGGCGGGGCGGCGCTGGTGGTGGAGCTGGGCGGCGCCGGTGGGGCGGCGCTGGCCGGAGAGGCGAAGTGGCGCGGCAGCGGGAAGAGGACGGGCAGCGGCGGAGGCGCGCGGGAGGCGCGGGGGCGGCGCGGCGTGATGGGCCGGGCGGGCCCTTCTCGGTCTCGCCGGGCCGCGACGGCGGGCGGCGGCGCAGCACGATGGGTCGGGCAGGCCCTCCTCGGGCTCGCCAGGCCGCGACGGTGGGCGGTGGCGCTTGCCACATGGCGGCGGCGGATTTGCTGCGGGAGGCGGCACAGACACGTCTGGCCGTCTCGGATGCGTCCGGTGGCGGCGGGGAAGGCTATGGTAGGGTTTGGACCCGAAATTTTGGAGGGAGACACATATTTATATGTAGAGAGAGTTTGAAGTGTCCAAATAAGGTGTAGTTTTCGCCCACACGATCATGATCCAACGACAGAGGACATGGAGATGGTTTAGATGGGTTATCGGGCCGTTTTGGAGGGGTGTTGGGCTGCAACACACAAGAGGCCTTTGCGGTTACCCGGTTAACCTTGGAGCATCAAACAGCCTCCAAATGAAACGAAATTTGACAGGCGGTCTACCGGTGGTGTATCAAGGCCACTTGGCAAATCTCGGTCCATTTCGAGAACGCTTAACACCCGCTGACGAAAAGAGACAAGAGGGGTGCGCCGGTGCACGTGGGAGTGTCGGATTGCGAAACGGACAACAGGGAAAATGCTCGAATGCATGAGACGAACACGAATGCAAATGCGATGCACATGACGACATGATATGAAAAGCATGACATGAACAGGATGAAAAATGAAAAACAAAAGCCAACCATGAAGCGAATCTCATAACTTATAGCCGAAAATGGCAAGAGTCGGAGTTACAAATATGGCAAGTTACATCTGAGGTGTTACATGCCTTCATTTAAAACAATGTGGAATGGTTTCACAACTCACGCCACCTGGAACACCACAGCGTAATGGTGTGTCCGAACATCGTAACCGTACTTTATTAGATATGGTGCGGTATATGATGTCTCTTACCGATTTACCACTATCGTTTTGGGGTTATGCATTAGAGACAGCTGCATTCATGTTAAATAGGGCACCGTCTAAATCCGTTGAGACGACACCGTATGAACTATGGTTTGGCAAGAAACCAAAGATGTCATTGCTTAAAGTTTGGGGTTGCGATGCTTATGTGAAAAGGTTTCAAACTGAGAAGCTTGAACCCAAATTGGAGAAGTGCGTCTTCATAGGATACCCAAAAGAAGTTATTGGGTACACCTTCTATCACAGATCCAAAGGCAAGATTTTTGTTGCTAAGAATGGATCCTTTCTAGAGAATGAGTTTCTCTCAAAAGAAGTGAGTGGGAGGAAAGTAGAACTTGATGAGGTAATTGTACCTTCTCTCGAATTGGAAAGTAGCTCATCACAGAAATCAGCTCCAGTGATGCCTACACCAACTAGAGAGGAAGCTAATGATAACGATCATGAAACTTCAGATCAAGTTACTACCAAACCTCGTAGGTCAACCAGAGGACGTTCCGCACTAGAGTGGTTCGGTAATCCTGTTTTGGAAGTCATGTTACTAGACCATGACGAACCTACTAACTATGAGGAAGTGATGATGAGCCCAGATTCCTATAAATGGCTTGAGGCCATGAAATCTGAGGTAGGATCCATGTATAAGAACAAAGTGTGGACTTTGGTGGACTTGCCTGATGATCGGCAAGCCATTGAGAATAAATGGGATCTTCAAGAGGATGACGGACGCTGATGGTAGGGTTACTATCTACAAAGCTCGACTTGTTGCAAAAAGGTTTTTTGACAAGTTCAAGGGGTTGACTACGATGAGACTTTCTCACTTGTAGCGATGCTTAAGTCTGTCTGAATCATATTAGCAATTGCTGCATTTTACGAAATCTGGCAAATGGATGTCAAAACTACATTCCTTATTGGATGTCTCAAAGAAGAGTTGAATATGATGCAACCAAAAGGTTTGTCGATCCTAGGTGCTAACAAAGTGTGCAAACTCCAGTGATCCATCTATGGACTAGTGCAAGTATCTCGGAGTTAGAATATACGCTTTGATAAGATGATCAAAGCATATGGTTTTATATAGACTTATGGTGAAGCCTGTATTTACAAGAAAGTGAGTGGGAGCTCTGTAGCATTTCTAATATTATATGTGGATGACATATTGTTGATTGGAAATGATATAGAATTTCTGGACAGCATAAAATGATACTTGAATAAGAATTTTTCAAAGAAAGACCTCAGTGAAGCTACTTACATATTGGGCATCATGATCTATAAAGATAGATCAAGACGCTTGATAAGACTTTCGATGAGTACATACCTTGATAAGATTTTGATGGAGTTCAAAATGGATCAGTCAAAGAAGGAGTTCTTGCCTGAGTTGTAAGGTATGAAGTTGAGTAAGACTCAAAACCAGACCACGGCAGAAGATAGAGAGAGAATGAAAGTCATTCCCTATGACTCAGCCATAGGTTTTATAAAGTATGCCATGCTGTATACCAGACCTATTGTATACCTTGCCGTGAGTTTGGCAAAGGGGTACAATAGTGATCTAGGAGTAGATCACTGGAAAGCGGTCAAAATTATCCTTAAGAACCTAAAGAGGACTAAGTAAATGTTTCTCGGATATGGAGGTGACAAAGAGTTCGTCGTAAAGCGTTACATTGATGCAAGCTTTGACACTAGTTCAGATGACTCTGAGTCTCAATCTGGATACATATTGAAACTGGGAGCAATTAGCTAGAGTAGCTCCATGCAGAGCATTATAGACATAGAGCCTTGTGTGCTATCAAACATCACAACGTAACTGAATGCTTATAAAGATGCTCTACAGGTATCTCCGAAGGTGTCTTGTTGGGTTGGCATGAATCGAGATTAGGATTTGTCACTCCGAGTATCGGAGATGTATCTCTGGGCCCTCTCGGTAATGCACATCATAAGAAGCCTTGCAAGCAATGTGACTAATGAGTTAGTTGTGGGATGATGTATTACAGAACGAGTAAAGAGACTTGCCGGTAATGAGATTGAACTAGGTATAATGATACCGATGATCGAATATCAGGCAAGTAACATACCGATGACAAAGGGAATTACTTATGTTGTCATAAGGTTCGACCTATAAAGATCTTCGTAGAATATGTAGGAGCCAATATGGGCATCCAGGTTCCGCTATTGGTAATTGACCGGAGAAATGTCTCGGTCATGTCTACATAGTTCTCGAACCCGTAGGTTCCTTTATTGGTTATCGACCGGAGAAATGTCTCGGTCATGTCTACATAGTTCTCGAACCCGTGTAGGTCCACACGCTTAACGTTCGTTGATGATATAGTACTATATCAGTTATGTATGTTGGTGACCGAATGTTGTACGGAGTCCCGGATGAGATCACAGACATGACGAGGAGCTCCGAAATGGTCCAGAGGTAAAGATTGATATATAGGATGATATGGTTCGGCCAATGGGTGAAGCCCACGAGGCTTTAGGTCGGTGCAAAAGGAGTTTTGCGGAGGCCAGGGGGCCAAACGCAGGGGACCCTGGCATCTGGCCCTGGGCCAGATGCCGAGGCTCATGGCGTCTGGGCTAGACACCAAGGACCGTGGCGTCTGGTCCTAGAAGTCCGAGAAGGACTCTTCCTTCCGGGCAAAACCGACTTTAAGGAGGCTTTTACTCCAAGTTTCGACCCCAGGGCTCAACATGTAAATAGAGGGGCATGGCTAGCACCTGAAACACATCAAGAATCACCAAGCCATGTGCCGGGAACCCCGTCCCCTCTAGTTTATTCTCTGTCATATTTTTTGTTGTGCTTGGTGAAGCCCTGCGGAGATTGTTGTTCACCAACACCGTCAGCACGACGTCGTGCTGCCGGAACTCATCTACTACTTCGTCAGTCTTGCTGGATCAAGAAGGCGAGGACGTCATCGAGCTGAACGTGTGCTGAACGCGGATGTGTCGTATGTTCGTTACTTGATCGGGACGGATCGTGAAGGTGTACGACTATATCAACCGCGTTGATAAACGCTTCCGCTTTGTGATCTTCAAGGGTATGAAGATGCTCTCCCCCACTCATTACTATGCATCTCCTAGATAGATCTTGCGTGATCGTAGGTAAAATTTTTGAAATACCGCGTTCCCCAACAATCACATCATCCCTTTAAGTAGCAATAACATCAACACATAAATCTTTTCCTATTATATATAAAACTTCATCGAAATATGCCTAAGCAAAACTAATTTAAAAAATAAACTCTTAGTGAAACTATTTCAGAGAAATAACCCTTTTGGGTAGCGCCCAACTCATAGGCGCTATGCTACATGAGGTAGCTCCTAACGCTTAGACGCTATGCTACACAGTGTAGCGCCCATGTCTCAGGCGCTACACCTACAATGTGTAGCGCCCAAGCCTCTGGAGCCACCCCGTGTAGCATAGCGCCTATGCGTTCCAAAAGGATTAGATTTCTGAAATGCTTCTGACGAGAGTTCTATAACAGAGAGCAGGGACCCCCTTGCAGTTTAGGCTCTATTTAGTTCATAAGTCCTAGGACTTTTTCTAGTCTCAACTAAAAAGTCCCTAGTCCCTAAAAAGTCCCTCCCTGTTTGTTTTCAGAGACTAAAAAGTTCCTAGTCCCTTCCTAGAGGTTATTAAATGACCATGTTGCACCTAGTATATAGAAAAATAACAATCAAACAACACCATGGGGTGGCAGGCCAATGGGTGCATGGAGGGCATTGTTGGAAAAGTCCCAAAAAGACTCTCCTTGAGAGTCTTCTTCATTTAGTCCCAAATGCCTAGTTTAGTCCCTAAAAAGTCCCTCCTGTTTGGTAAAAAAGTCTTTAAGAGGGACTTTTTCTAGTCCCTACACAAAAAAGTCTCTGGAAACAAACACCCCCTTATTTAGTAGGGAAAAGTAGTACTACAGACAGCTGGCAGCAAGACACAAAAGAGACATATTAATTGCAAGGTGTTCCCTGACTTTTGCAGAAAGGACCCCAACGTGCTGATGGAAATCGCAACCAGGTCCCTGGAATCTCCTGCACGAACACAATGAGATTGCATCTGGAACTTTGGGGTAACTACTCGCTCGCAGCCGCAGTCTATGTATAGCATGAGAAAAGAAATCAGTTAACCTGAAGAACACACAACCTAGCTGATTGCTTAATGTAAAACTGATTTTAGGCATGCAATCTTCATGCTTAGTCATTTGCATAACAAAAGCGTGAATAGCTCATTTACTGGGGACGCGGATTTGGTGAACATGGGTGCGCGCGCATCCTTTACGAATAGTAAATTCAAAAAAATGCTAGAAAAAATCAAAAAATCTGAATTTATTTTTTAAATGTACATAGTCAACCGGTATACTCACATATGAAGTTTCACGAAGAAATCACATCCGTGATAATCTAGGCAAAAATGACAAAATCGAAGCTAATCAAAGCTATATTAAAAAACACTATTTAATGAATAGTATGATCACATTTGTATTTTCTTCACTAAGAATACCATGGGTGTTAATACATCATGAAACTTCACACGTGAGAATAATGATCGACTAAGATTCATACCGCGAAATTTCAGAATTTTTTTTATTTTTTCTAGTATTTTTTGTGAATTTACTATTTACATGGGTGCGCGCGCACCCATGTTCACCTTTGTATTTTCGATTTACTGGCCCCTATAAATTGAGTCATTGTCCAGTCACAGTCCAGATATAAGCTGCCTCTCCATGTAGTCATATATAAAATGACTAGTTTTATCTGTGTGATCTATATGTTAGGATACTAGAGGAAAACTGATATGTTAAACCCCGCCACTCGTACATCTTAACCCTATAACTACTCCATTGGGTTACTGTTGTCATGGGTGTTTCTAGGCCAGCGCTGAAGCCGACCAACAAGCTGACAAAGAGGTGGCCCGCGACTAATTAAACATGTATTATATGCGATGAAAATTGCTATAATTATTAACCTTTTTATGTATCTAGTACAGTTTGTATGCGGGAGCAGCTTAGCAGGCTATCGCGTGTGAGCCGCTTGCGTCATGAGCTTTCAATACGGCCGAGCCCGAGCAACACAATTCAGACTGAGATCCTGTACCCGGCCGTACGGATCATCGGTGCAATTGGCCGACTGCTCACAGTCCTATAGTCACAAGCTCATGCGGATAGAGAACAGGTGACGCTGCAACATGTGGCCATGTATCAGCCGTCCAAACAACATTCAACGCACAGCAGTGACTCAAAGCAAAAGAGGCCTCCACAGTTACGCTTAAGCATCCATCCATTACAAACAAAACAAATGAAATGCTCCAGACTTGGCCGTTCAGCCACTAGACAATACAAGTAGCAGTCTTCGCCCAGTTAACAATACGAACAACTTAGAGCAACTCCAACCGGACGATACATTTCATCCACCCACGTCCGTTTGAGTCGCTGTAGACAAAAAGAATAGCCCGACGCACCAATTCATTTCTAAAACCCGTCCGCTTTGCGTCCGCATCGACTCATTTTCGGCCCAATCCCCTCGGTGTCCTCCATGGTCCCACATGTCGGTCGGCCAACGACCAAACGCAGTCATACTAATAGCGGCCACCGATACCGAGCCCACCCGTTAGCCAGTGAAAACGTCCTTTTTTAATCCACGCGTGCGGGGGGCTGGCATCATCCACTACCACTTCCGTCCACATCTGCCCCGAACCATCCCCCTCGTGCTTCCTCGCCGGCGACAACCGAAACCCTAGACATGGGGTTCTTAAGTGGCAGTGGCTCCGACAAGAGTAAGGGAAAGTTCACCCCCGGCGCTTCCTCCTCCCGCGCTCCTCCTCCGCCGCCGCCGCCGCTGCCTACCCGCCCCGCGCGGCAGTGTCTGCACATCCCGGTGCACCAAGCACGATGGCACTAGGAGTTCAGGTAGTCGATGTCGTACCCCGACGTTACGCTGCCGCACCACTGGACAAGGGCAAGGGCAAGGCGGAAATATAGGGCTGCGTGCGGGCGCGGACTTTTTTTATATGTTTTAATTAATGTTTAATTATGTTTTAAGTGGACTTTGGCCAGCGGTTGACCGGTTACTTATGTTTAATTAAGTTTCTGTTATGTTTTATCTGTGCCACGTGTTTATCATTTTCTATTTTTTTATACGCGGGCAAATTTAGGCTGGCCTCCCTTTGGACGCACCAGCCGACCTATATAAAAAAGTGAAGGCGCCCGTCCGCCTGACCGATTTAAATGGACAAAAAAACGGACAAACCGCGCATCCGTTTGGATCGCCCGGTTGGAGTTGCTTTTATATACGTATTTTGGATTGGAGGGAGTACATATATAAGATGACCTTAACAATACTGATAGGAAGGATGCAACTTATAGCCTCGTGCAGTAGTACTGAATATGCAGAGATAAGCTGCAATATTTTTTTACAGAGAATGAATGAAAATATTGGCTGAGATAAGCTACAGTTTTTGCAGAAAGCTTCAGTCTTTTTTCAGAGAATGAATCTACTTAGAAGAGAGAATACGTGACTCTCTTGTACTTGTACAGAAATTAGCAGAGTTAAGCTACAGTTTTTCTTTCATCTTGCATACTTCTCACTGCCACACAGTACGGAAATTAAAAAAAATAGCAGAGATAAACAATATGTGATTCTCTGCTAGTACATAAATTAGCAGAGATCAGCAGCAGTTTTCTACAGAAAATTGCAAAGAAGCAGCAAACAATATTGCCATCCTTCCACACAGTACATTTTTCTTCAGATTTATTAGGAGACAACAAGCCACTTGTCATTAAAATTCAGAAGCTCTTGTACAATTTCAAGTGTAGAAATTTGGCCTCACCGGCATGCTGTCGGTGCACGTCGAGCACCTCCTGGAAGTTGTGTCAGTCCCAAAAGCTGTGTCGCCCAACTGCATTGCATCGTCGCGGCTCATACGTATGGCGGCGGAGCCGCCGGCGGGGACATGCGCCACCGGATGACTGGAAGCCTCCTGACGCCATGGTTCCAGCCAAACGACAGGCGCATGTCATGTGGCGCCACGATGCCGAAATGGGGATGATGGAGGAGCTCCTTGATTTCTGCAAAAACAAAAACCCTATAAATTATCACTAATACATCCCGAATAGTATCATGCATATAACATCATTAATATAACTAAAACCCTAACGAACGATGGGTATCGACGACGAGGATGCGGGATAGGCATCGTCGACGTCAATGCGGGAATAATTGCTTAAACTAAAAAAATAACAACAAATGTGACATGTCCAACTAGTTCTATTAATTCAACTAGTTCTTACTAAATGTAAACTTACTATAAATAGAAATAAACTAGTTCTTTCTAAAAATAAACTAGTTCAACTAGTTATATTAATTTTCTTACTAAAAATACATTAGTTCTATTAATTCAACCAGTTCTTATTAAAACTAAACTAGTTCAACTACTTTATTAATTTACTTACTAATTATTTTAAACACTTACTAAAAACAGTAAAAAAAACTACATTATACAATAGTAAAAAACTACAGTGAAAAACAAAAAAAAAAGATGGAGGGAGGAGGGGAAGGGAGGAGGAAGGAGAGAGGAGGAGGGGGAGGAGGCCGATGGGATCAGAGGAGGAAGGGGCGGGGGGAGGAGGGGGCGGCCGGAGGAGGAGGAGGTAGGGGGCAGGGATGGAGGGGGAGGGGCGGCCGGAGGAGGAGGAGGGAGGGGGCGGCCGGAGAAGGAGGGGGAGAGGGGCGGGGGGAGGAGGAGGGAGGGGAGTACCTCGGCGAGGAGCAGCGCGGCGTCGGCGGCAGACGACGTACAGGTTCGGCGCGGGCGAGAGCGAGTGAGAGGGAGAGTGAGTGTGAGAGGATGAACCGCTCTAGGATAAGGTAAGTAAGTAGTAGCGTGTTTCAGAGAAATGTGCTACTGCTACGGGCCGTAGCAGTCAGACATGGCCAAACGGGCCGGCCCGTCCCGGCACGGCATGGCCTGTGCTAATCGTGCCTGGCCCGGCACGGCCCGCCATGGCATGTTTAATAGCCGGGCCATGCCGTGCCGGCCCAGGGGCGCTGCTCTTTGGCCCAGGCACGGCCTGATTAGTGTTGGAAATATGCCCTAGAGGCAATAATAAAATGGTTATTATTATATTTCTTTGTTCATGATAATTATCTATTGTTCATGCTATAATTGTGTTATCCGGAAATCGTAATACATGTGTGAATACATAGACCACAACACGTCCCTAGTGAGCCTCTAGTTGACTAGCTCGTTGCTCAAAAGATAGTCATGGTTTCCTGACTATGGACATTGGATGTCATTGATAACGGGATCACATCATTAGGAGAATGATGTGATGGACAAGACCCAATCCTAAGCATAGCTCAAAGATCGTGTAGTTCGTTTGCTATAGCTTTTCCGAATGTCAAGTATCATTTCCTTAAACCATGAGATTGTGCAACTCCCGAATACCGTAGGAGTGCTTTGGGTGTGCCAAACGTCACAACGTAACTGGGTGACTATAAAGGTACACTACAGGTATCTCCGAAAGTGTCTGTTGGGTTGGCACGAATCGAGACTAGGATTTGTCACTCCGTATGACGGAGAGGTATCTCTGGGCTCAGTCGGTAATGCATCATCATAATGAGCTCAATGTGACCAAGTGGTTGATCACGGGATCATGCATTACGGTACGAGTAAAGTGACTTGTCAGTAATGAGATTGAACGAGGTATTGGGATACCGACGATCGAGTTTCGGGCAAGTAACGTACCGATTGACAAAGGGAATTGTATACGGATTGATTGAATCCTCGACATCGTGGTTCATCCGATGAGATCATCGAGGAGCATGTGGGAGCCAACATGGATATCCAGATCCCGTTGTTGGTTATTGACCGGAGAGTCGTCTCGGCCATGTCTGCGTGTCTCCCGAACTCGTAGGGTCTACACACTTAAGGTTCGGTGACGCTAGGGTTGTTGAGATATTAGTATACGGTAGCCCGAAAGTTGTTCGGAGTCCCGTATGAGATCCCGGACGTTACGGGGAGTTCCGAAATGGTCCGGAGGTGAAGATTTATATATAGGAAGTCAAGTTTCGGCCATCGGGAAAGTTTCGGGGGTAATCGGTATTGTACCGGGACCACCGGAAGGGTCCTGGGGGTCCACCGGGTGGGGCCACCTATCCCGGAGGGCCCCATGGGCTGAAGTAGGAGGGGAACCAGCCCCTAGTGGGCTGGTGCGCCCCCCTTGGGCCTCCCCCTGCGCCTAGGGTTGGAAACCCTAGGGGTCGGGCGCCCCACTTGCCTTGGGGGGCAAGCCACCCCCTTGGCCGCCGCCCCCCCTTGGAGATTGGATCTCCTAGGGCCGGCACCCCCCTAGGGACCCTATATATAGTGGGGGGAGGGAGGGCAGCCGCACCCTAGCCCCTGGCCTCTCCCTCTCCCTCTCGTGACACTCCTCCCTCTCCCTGTGCTTGGCGATGCCCTGCTGAGATCACCGTTGCTTCCACCACCACGCCGTCGTGCTGCTGAATCTTCATCAACCTCTCCTTCCCCCTTGCCGAATCAAGTTGGAGGAGACGTCTTCCCAACCGTACGTGTGTTGAACGCGGAGGTGCCGTCCGTTCGGCGCTAGGTCATCGGTGATTTGGATCACGACGAGTATGACTCCATCAACCCCGTTCTCTTGAACGCTTCCGTGCGCGATCTACAAGGGTATGTAGATGCACTCCTTTCTCCCTCGTTGCTAGATGATTCCATAGATTAATCTTGATGATGCGTAGAAAATTTTAAATTCTGCTACGTTCCCCAACAATTAGTAAACGGGCCGGCCTGATGGCCCGTTTAGCACGCTGGGCTGCACATTTTCAACCTGTTGGGCTGGTTTTTGGTCTATTGGGCTATATTTTAGGTATACATATGTAAAAAAATTCTGAAAATTATACAAAAAATTAAACGGGTCGTGTCGTGCCAGCCCGCGTGCCCAGACTCCAGGCCCAGGCACGGCCCAAGGCGTGCCGCATGCCGGGCATGGCCCATTTAGCCCGTGTCGTGCCTGGCCCATGGCGGGCCGCGCCGGCATGCTCGCGGGCTGGCCTATTTGGCCCGGTCCATTTGGCCAGCTATAGTAGCAGTAGCGCTGGTCAGTGGTACGTGCTACTGCTAAGTGGGGCTAGCCATCTGCGTCCAGTACAAATATAGCATCAGCGCGGTTTCGCAGAACACGCTACTGCTAAAGTAGTAGCAGTAGCCGGTCTATTTAAAAATGCTACTACTAAGTAGCAGTACCGTCCTGTTTTGTGCAGCGCTACTGCTAACATGCTGTGTATAAGGTTTTCCCTAGTAATGCTTGGAGCAGCCCTAACTGGCTAAGCTTCTTGACTGCAATTGCGAGCTCACACATTGCTCATCCTAAGCCGACCTACTTCAAAATCTTGTCCGTGCATATGTGGCAGGCAGTAGTACCACGAATAGGGGTGGTGCGGGGGGGGGGGGGGGGGGGGGTCAATGGAGCTCAAAGACATGGACACAACCTAATAAATTTCCCCACAGTTTTACATGCAAAAATACAAAGTTCCCCACCCGTCCTACTCACACCGACTCTCTCAATCGCTGCATAAATCCATACACAACCATTCAAGAAGAGAAACGACGAGCAACATTTCCCCCCCTTTTTTTGACAGAAAGACTGTAAGGAAACCCCCTACATTATGATTGGTGCAACAAACCCAAATTGCAAGTATCATGCCTTGAATCTGGGTGGGTGGGAAGGCATCAGCCCCTTCCCACCACTAGGCTATGCCTTAGTCTGCTTTTCCCCCTAAATTTTAAGTATGCTATGAAATTTTTTCAAATATGTGATGAACAATTATCTAACATGCGATTAATAATTTCAAATACAGACAAACATTTTTTATTGTGATTCATATTTTTCAAATACACGATCGGCATTTTTCAAATATATGATGAATATTTTGAAACACAATGTAAATATTTTTTTCCAAATATGTAAGAATTGTTTTCTGAAATTTGTGGTTTATATTTTTATAATACAAACTTGAACATTTTTTGAACTGATTTAAAAAAATTAATCTACAAAATAAAGAGTTCCAAGGAAAATTGGATCTGGTCCTGCCCATTAGCTCCTGCATGTGGGCATTACCCCACATATCCCACACCAGATTCTCAAAAGAAAAATATATCCCACACCAGTTACTCATAGTCACGCGGCTACTTGTACGAAGCCGACCCTCATGCATGTCGACAGCCCAGTCCGTAGGCGGAAGGCATTAACATGAGGAGAGACCGAGAGAGGAATCCACTTGCTTGCTTGAAACCTAATTTAGGCATGCAGCGGTCATGAGTGGTCATTTGCATAATGAAAGCGTGAATTGCTCCCCTCACTTGTTGGGCCTATAAATTGAGCAGGTATCCAACTTCAGTCCTGTTATGTGCTTCGTCCATGTAGCCCCGTAGAAAACGGCATGTTTTATTTGTGCCATCTATGGGTTAGTATATTAGAGGACAACTGGTATGTTACTCCCCGCTCGCATGTGACATCCACAAAGTTATAAATATGTTTGATGTGCCCGGTCATGGTAGAACATGGAATCCACATACTGGTTCTTATGCAAAAGGGCATCTCATAAGGTACAATCTAAATACCGGTGATGTCGCGGTGCTCCAAACACGTTTGGCATACGGAAACAGTATCACTATTAGCACCCCTAATGCATCTCATTGCCGCATCTACGGGGCCGTGCAAGTGGCCGTGCAAGCTGCTAATGCATTGGATCAAAGGGTCCAAGGCGGGGACATCCGAGCCGTTTGTAGATCTCCTTGGCTGGACATGAAGCAATAAGTGAACAGTATCCTATAATAAATAGTAATTGTACTTATTAACTAAGTATGAATAGTAATCTCATGTGAATAGTAATCTTTCCCGAACATGAACAGTGCTCTACCTGACCAATGTTTCTAGAAAACGCAAACACACTTTCTTTCTTCGAGCAAAATGTAGATACTCTTAAAAAAAGATGGACGTGCACGCTTGTCGCCTTCCTCAATATCATGGCAGACGACATGCGTGCTCGTCGCCTTCCTCACTATCATGGGATAGCATGTCAGGTGGAACGTCGACGACCTCAATGGCGTGGGCTGATGGTCGGGGGTCACTTGAGAGGGCACATGCATAGAGGTGCCACGATTCGCTTGGAGGCGCATGGCCCGCCTCAACGGCCGACGTCACACTGGAGATCAAGATAGTTAGGGTTGGGGATGGAGGGTCTTCGAAGTGCCACACCGGAAACGAAGGTGGCCTACCCCGTCAGTGCCAAGGATGGAAGGTATAGGAGAGGCGGCAAGGTGGGGATGAAGTGGGGAGGAGGAGGTGTGGCAGTGCTGGGAATTTTTAAATAAAAATTCGAAACGGGATAGGAAAGAGGAAGGTACGACATGAAGAGAAAAAAAAAGAGGCACGATAAGCGCTAAGCTTAGGGCCCGGGGTGAGATATTTCTGGAAGTGAAACACACCACTGTAGTTGTAAGACATCTTCATGTTATTTCTCAAACAGTAAAAAAATCAAAAATAACAGAGAAAATCCAAAGCTCAGGTGCTTACATGTGTCACTTAGAGATGAAACAACTGCTACAACGTGAAATGCACATGATGATGACGAGCTTAGCCACTTTAATTTATCGTAGACGTATATGTTACTCTTCACTATGGCCATCCTTAGACATAGGGACATAATAATATGTCTCGTACTTTGTCATGTACTGAGTTCGTCGCACTGATCAAAGAGCACCTGCACCTATTTCACATAAAATTGGTGGGAGCTAGGTCCAGAAAACCCGGTATGTAGGCCCTTCAGTTGTTTTTCTTCTTATATCTCTCAGAATGTTTCGAAGTGGCCAAAGAACTTCAGTTTATGAGTAAGGGAATCTCCAACGCGGATCCTTAAACCTCTCGCATCCATTCCGATCGAGCGGCCCAGACCTCGCAAGCCATCCAATGGCGTCCCTCCTTGGTCCATGGACCAGTATGGACTTCCGTTTTCCCCATGAGTATCAATTTCCTTTTCTTCTTGTAATTTCTGCTATTTTTCTTGTTGTTTATTTTTTTCTTCCTGATTTATGCATGTTTTTTTAATCTTGCATCCCTAGTTTTTTTTATGTTTTGCTATATCCATGAAATTTTTAATAATATGAAACAAATATTTTTACAATACATGATGAACACTTTTAAGTACGCTATGAGCATTATTCAAAATATGCGTTGAACATTTCTCAAATGCGAGCTGAACATTTTCTAACATGTGGGTGAAAACTTTCAAATATACATAAACACTTTTTGATATGTGATTAACATTTTTCAATTATGGAATCAATATTTTCCAAATACGTGATGAGCATTTCTCAAATATGTGATGAACATTTGAAATACTATAAACATTTTTGTAGGACCAACATTCTTTTCAAATTTGTGATGGATGTTTTTCTAGCACGAACGTGGACATTTTTCCTTTTCTTTACTCTACTAATTTTAATATTTTTAACTGTGAAATAAAGGGTTCCAAGAAAAAAAATACTAAATCTAGGACATGGGTCTGGCCCATTCGCTCTGGCTTGTGGACATTACCCTTCCTATCTGGTGCCCTATGGTGGGATATGAGGTCAAGTTTTTGTTGCGGCTCACCACAAATACTAAAGATGTCATTTAGTTCTCATGCCTCCATACTCAATCTTACCAAGTTTTTTATTTTCCTCTCAAGTATTTATTTAACAAAGTAACCTTTGTTCATTCCTAAACTAGCTGAGATGGCCTCCGTTTTTTTGCTCGTGTTTTGTCGATTTCTCTTGTCTCCAGCATAATAACATCACATATTTCAGGTTGTCCTACACGCACAAAGACCAAGACCATTGTCCTTAGTGGCATAATAGCATCCTATTTTTTTTTACTTTTATGTGGTTTTACTTTGAATTGGTTAAGCGTATCGGAATTCTCGTGGTTTTTCCTATTACTATGAACAAAAAATACCACAATTACAAAAAAATCTCTAATTTTAATCCTCTATTTATGTGTATTACTATCATCATACATGTTAAGAACCACCGGCGGAGCTTGAAGCAAATACTTGGGGCGGGCCAGGCTACAGGGACATTTCTTCTAGGTAGTGTTCCATGGCCCACTAGTGGGTGTATAGTATACACATTTTAGTGGGTTGGCAGGCCACAGCACAGGTTGGCCCTAACGTAGCTTTGCGATTGTTAGTGGATAACCACCCAACGCAAACTCATGAGGGGTCCGTCCCGAGGGGTGACGGTTACCGTTTGGCAAGCAGCGATCGCGGAGGCGATTAGGGTTTCCGTCATCGAGCGCGGCTAGCGCTCGCCTGGTCGTTCGTTCTTCAATCTCTCAAGCGCCCGATCGTGTTTCCACCCACACATGACCTTGCTCCTCCGATCTCCTTGACGGAGGGCGCACCCAACCAAGTCCACACCAAGCCTTTCGCGCGTGCTAGGGGCGCGCGATCATACACCACCGAAACCCTAGCAGTTCAAGTGCTCAAAACCGCGAAGATGGAGAAGATGGCAGGGATGCTGGAGAATTTGAGGCTGTTGGAGGAAGAGAGTAAAGGGATGAAGATCGGGAGGGTTGAGAAGGGGAAGGGGAAGCAGGTCGAGATCCGCGCGATCGGGAAGGTCATGGCGGAGAGGCTGACGCACCCTGATGCGATCTATAACTCATTAGGAAGGATATGGAGCCCCATACACGGGGTCGATTGCAAGGACCTGGGTGAGAACAGATTCATGTTTATCTTCAAACAGGAGAGGGAGAAGAGGAAAGCACTGGAGGATGGTCCTTGGATGTTCGACAATGCCTTGGTGGTGATGGAGGAGTTTGACCCAAGAAAGCGGATTGATGACTATGAGTTTAAGGAAATTCCGATCTGGATTAGGGTGTATGGGTTTCCCCTGCGTGACATGGATGAGGACACCGGAGAGATGATCGGGAACATGGTGGGGGAGTTTGTGGAAGTGGACACTGGGGCAGATGGTAGAACAATCGGAAAATATCTGAGAGTGAAGGTGAGACTCCAAATTGGCAAACCTCTGATGCGTGGGTTGAAGCTTGACACGGAACGGGAAGAAGGGGCATATGAGGAGGAAGACAACCGGAGGAGAGTGGACAAGGAGACCAATCGGAGCAAGGAGGAGGATAGGAAGGAGGAGGAACAGTGGTGCCGGTTTGAGTACGAATATCTACCCGATTTCTGCTATATTTGTGGAAGGCTAGGCCATGTCGATCGAGAATGCCTTATCAAACTGAAGAAGGGGGAGAGGGCCCAATTTGGCCGATGGTTGAAGGCGGAGATGGGAACGAGGAGGAGTGGGGGACAGGAGGGATCATGGAGGAGCTCGTCTCGCGGCAACAACGGTAGCCATGTTGAAAGGATCGATATAGTTCACTAGAGGGGGGGGGGGGTGAATAGGCAACTAACAATTTTTAACTTTTCTTTACCAAATTAAACTTTGCATCAAAGTAGGTTGTCTAGACATGCAACTATGTGAGCAACCTATATGATGAAACAACGACAAGCACACAAGCAAGCAGGGGAAATAACACAAATAATTTTGCACAAGTAAAGGTACGAGATAACCAAGAGTGGAGCCGGTGGAGACGAGGATGTGTTATCGAAGTTCCTTCCTTTTGAGGGGAAGTATGTCTCTGTTGGAGCGGTGTGGAGGCACAATGCTCCCCAAGAAGCCACTAGGGCCACCGTATTCTCCTCACGCCCTCACACAATGCGAGATGCTGTGATTCCACTATTGGTGCCCTTGGAGGCGGCGACCGGACCTTTACAAACAAGGTTGGGGCAATCTCCACAACTTAATCGGAGGCTCCCAACAACACCACGAAGCTTCACCACAATGGAATATGGCTCCGCGGTGACCTCAACCGTCTAGGGTGCTCAAACACCCAAGAGTAACAAGATCCACAAGGGCTTAGTGGGGGGAATCGAATTTCTCTTGGTGGAAGTGTAGATCGAGGCCTTCTCAGCCAATCCCTAGAAAATCAACAAGTTTGATTGGCTAGGGAGAGAGATCGGGAGAAAATGGAGCTTGGAGCAACAGTGGAGCTTAGGGTTGGAAGAGGTGGTCACCACGGAGAAGAAGATACCCCTTATATAGTGGAGAGAGAAATCCAACCGTTATCCACTTACCCAGCCCGTGATAAGCGGTACTACCGCACCTGCCAAGCGGTACTACCGCAAGACCTTACGGTACTACCGCACACCCTTGCGGTACTACCGCAAGGCAGGGTTGGACAAGCCTGGGAAGGCCGTGGATAGAAAAACGTCTGTGGCAAGTTCCGCTGATAACCAAATAGTGCAAAAAGTCCGACACGGTACTACCGCTAAAGGCAAGGGGTACTACCGCACGGGAGCGGATGTAAAAAATTACATCCGCTCCTACTTCCTCTACTGGTGTTGTGCCGGTCCAGGGCTCATGGTACTACGGCTCCCAAGGAGCGGTACTACCGTGACCACCTGCGGTACTACTACAAAGGCATGCGGTACTACCGCTCCGAAGAGCAATACTACCGCAAGCTTCAGAACAGCAACAGATAGGAAGACTTCTTTTGCATAGACAAGAAGAAACGAAGGATGCTCCAAGGTGCTAAAGGAAAGGCGGTGCAAAGAGTAGTAAACGTGTACGTGATGATTCCATCCAAACCTTTCCAAAGCGGACCCCCTCTTAATAGTACGATTTTCCTATGACTCAAATCCACCAAAAAAGGAACGTAGAAAAACGATGTCTTCAATAATCTTCGAGGGGCTCCTAATCGTCTCGTGCCTAATCATGAAATATCTGAAATACTCGAGACACACGATTAGTCCGCAAATGCATTGTCATCAATCACCAAAACACCTTAGGGATAAATATGCCCTTACAATCTCCCCCTTTTTGGTGGATTGATGACAATACGGGATTTGCACAAGGGAGAAAGAATAGAACATGAGCAAACCATACATCTATAAAATATAGACGGGCTCCCCCTAGATGTGTGCTAGTTAGATGAGTGCTTTGGACTGCACAACACTCCCCCTATATTTTATAGACATGGCATATCTTGCAATAACAATGCTAACACTAAGCATGATAGTAGATAAGAGCATGAACTAAGTAGCACAATATATCATAAGTGCGATAGATAGAGTGCATATGTCTTACAATAGATGATAGATAAGTCTCATATGCTCAAATAAACTCAAACCAAACCAAAGCAAACACGGCACGGCAAATCCCTACACTCTCTCCCCATTTGGCATCGAGATGCCAAAAAGGCAGAGAGGACTCCTACAACACAAGTGATGGCTCAAGCGGAGTAGTCGCTCGCACACTCCTCATCAGACTCGACAGCGGGAATGTGCTCCTCCTCAGAATCAGTCCACCTGTAGCCTTGTTTTGCCATCCATTCAGCCTTTGGAGTGATGTGCTCCTCAGAGCCACAAGAAACATCCTCTCCAAACACCCTCATGATCTTCTTGTCACGGCGGCGACTCTCCTTAGAGGCCATGTGAGTCTGATACTGCCCCTTAGCCTGCATGCACAACAAGGCCTTCATCTTGGCCTTCAGCTTCTTCGCCCATGAGGGCTCAGTGGAGGGAGGTGCATATCCCGCATAGCTGTCCACAGCCGCACTCTCCTCCTCATCAGCTGCCCTCTTAGCAGCCTCAGCCTTGGCACGAGTAGTAGTGTTAGCCCACTGGGGCTTGATGTGGAGTCTGATGGAGTGATGACAGAACCAGTCAGGGGCCAAAAACTCCTCATTGGGATAGATCTTCTCCCAAGTCTTCGAGATCAGAAGGAACAGATATGGACCATAGATGGGTACCTTGCGGGTGAACACCGCAAACCAAAGCTCACACCACATGATATGTGAGACATAAGTGGTTGAGTCTGAGAAACTTGGGCCTCCTCACAAATGAGCAACATGTCCACAAGAAAGGCATGCACCTTGTCCTTGTCCCCAATGCGAGGAAAGAGGGAGTGGCGGAAGATCCGGTGCATGATGTCAAGAAACGAGTTGAGCACCAATGTCGACTGGCCACTGGCCATCTTCTTCTCAGTGTAGAATGACATAAGCTTGTCCTTGCTTGCTGACTCGGAGTTGGCATGAGGGCGAACACCAACAGGCGTGTGGAGCCCCTCATCAGGCACTCTGAGCAAATCCATGAACTCCTTCCAAGTAGCAGTCAACTGGCATCCATTGGTCATCCAGGTCATCCTCCGATCCTCCCCAGAGTAGAAGTGGACCAAGGCAAAGAACTGGGCCACCAGCTCGGGGTCATAGTCTAGATGAAAAGAGATCACATCCTCAATGGCAAACTGCTCAATAAGGTCCAAGGCCTCACCAAAGTAGTGACGATGCTTATCCTCCCTCATGTGATGCATGTCGATCCAGTGCACATCCACATACAGATTCTGCTTGGCCTTGATCACATCCAAGTAAATGAGATTTTGCTGCTTGGTCCAAAATAGTTCGTTCCCTCTGAAGTTTCCGCGAGGATGCGCATAGGGGTTGGTCTTCCTGAGAGAGACAAACTCAGCAAGAGGTATCTCATCCATGTCCCTTGTTGGTTCCTTGACCTTGCTAGCAGTGGTCTTGACATTGC
Source organism: Triticum timopheevii (assembly GCA_963921465.1). Classification (NCBI taxonomy): domain Eukaryota; kingdom Viridiplantae; phylum Streptophyta; class Magnoliopsida; order Poales; family Poaceae; genus Triticum; species Triticum timopheevii. The sequence goes on along the minus strand of OY997273.1, from coordinate 587,844,045 downwards.
GCTTGGGGGCATTGGAGCCCTCTGGAACATCCTCTTGGTTTCGCACATGCTTGGAACCCGTGTCTTGGCTTGGATTGGAATGACGAGCAGGTACACCGGAGCCACCACCTGAGACACACACAAAGCACAAACACACACGAGAAGCGAGATGGGTCAAAACAATGACCACAGCAAAACACAAGAGACCAGTAGAAAATGCATATGGTAATTGCCATGAGGAAGATTTGACAGCAATGGTAGTACGGCCTGGTTGTGCGGTACTAAAAAATTAGTGCCGCTCCTAGTCGGCCCATGCGGTAGTACCACGCCTGAGGGGCAGTAGTACTGTACGAGCGGTAGTACTGCACCTTCTAGGCGATAGTACCACACGGCATCAGATCCGAACAAATGAATCTAAGAACAACCGAGACAACAAGGCGGTACTACTATTGATCAAATCTACCACGGGACAACATATCAAGTACACTTTCTACGCATCACTACTCTCCTGCATCCTACTCTTGCAAAGATTTGGCCTAAAATCTCAAGAATCAACATGCATCTCCCCAAAACCTAGAAGCGAAAGCACGAACAAAAGAGAGCGGGATTTGGGGAGAGACCTTGATCCATGGCAAGAGGAAGTGGTGGGGAATGATCCCACTGATCGGAATCCGAGGAGAGCAGCCGGGGACGGAGATCAGGCGAGGCTCTCCAATGTCGTTCTTGAGCAGGAGATAGAGAGGCAGTGGGGAGAGAGACAGACGAATGGGTATGGGGGAGTTGGAACTCCCCCTGCCCGGGTCTTAACCCCACGCGCCCTCAGCAGCGCGGTAGTACCGCTCGGGCAGGAGAGCCGCACCAAAGCGGTAGTACCGCTCCCCTAGGCGGCAGTAAAAAAATACTGCCGCGCTGGGTGCGGAAGTACCACGCACTCCACAAGCGGTAGTACCGTGGCAGGCCGTTGTAGTACCATGAGCTCAAAACGATGCAAGTTAAAAACAGAAGAAAGGGGCTACGCGGGAAAAAACGACAAACAAGCGAGACACCGCAAGAACACGCTCGGCACGGAGAAGGAAGGAAAGCCAAGAGACAACAAGGACGAAACACGAGAACCTCTCCAAGGAGAGGGTGGTGGCCGGAGCCACCTATGTTTGAGCCAATTGGTATGGCACCACGAAGAATTATCCTTGGGCCCATGACCAAAACTCGTCTTTGAAGCACAAGTGCCATAAAAAATGGCTAATGTGAAAGAGTTGATCAATTTATGCATAATGGGGGGAGGGAGAGTTCATTGAGAGAACAACACTCCCCCTATGTCCATGCCTACACCTAAATAAGATAACAAGTTGAGTATGATGGGGTGTGCACGGGTTCAAGCAACATTGCTCGAATCAATGATATTTAGCTCATGCCTTAACTCACGAAATCTTGCTTCATCCAAGGGCTTCGTGAAGATGTCTGCAAGGTTATCAAGAGTGTTGACATAGTTGAGCTCGATCTCTCCTCGCCTAATATGATCCCGGATAAAGTGATACCGGATCTCAATATGCTTCGTCTTGAAGTGTTGCACCGGGTTGAGAGAAATATTGATTGCACTTTTATTGTCACACCAAAGAGGCACTTTGTCACAAATGACACCGTAATCCTTTAAAGTTTCCTCATCCATAAGAGTTGTGCACAACGACTACCGGCCGCCACATATTCCGCTTCGGTGGACGAGAGAGACACACAACTTTGCTTCTTGGAAGACCAACTCACCAAAGAGCAACCGAGAAATTGTCACCCTCCGGAAGTGGACTTCCTATCCACTTTGTCTCCCGCCCAATCCGAGTCCGAATAACCTACAAGCTTGAAGTTTTCTCCTCTTGGGTACCATAGGCCAAAGTTTGGGGTATGAGCCAAATATTGAAAGATTCGCTTGACCGACACAAAGTGACTTTCCTTAGGTGCGGCTTGAAACCGTGCACAAATTCCCACACTCAACATGATATCCAGTCTAGATGCACAAAGGTAAAGCAAAGAGCCAATCATGGAGCGATATACCTTTTGATCCACCGCTTTACCATTGGGATCTATGTCAAGTTGGCATTTGACGGGCATAGGAGTGGACGCCGGCTTGACATCACTTAGCTTGAATCTCTTGAGCATGTCTTGAGTGTATTTGGCTTGGTTAATGAAGGTTCCTTCTCTTCTTTGCTTCACTTCAAACCCGAGAAAGAACTTCAACTCTCCCATGGAAGACATCTCGAACTTTGAGGTCATGAGAGCGACAAATTCCTCATTGAAAGCTTTGTTAGGGGAACCAAAGATAATATCATCAACATATAATTGGCACACAAACAACTCCCCTTTGACCGTCTTAGTAAAAAGAGTGGGGTCGATTAGCCCAAATTCAAAACCACAGTCTTGTAACAACTCGGTAAGGTGGTCATACCACGCACTTGGGGCTTGTTTAAGGCCATAGAGTGCCTTATCGAGTTGATACACATGATTAGGAAAGTAGGGATCCTCGAACCCGGGGGGTTGCTTGACATAAACCAACTCATTAATGGGAGTATGGGACCATTAAGAAAAGCACTCTTCACATCCATTTGTTTTAACTTAAAGTTATGATGAGAAGCATATGCAATCAACATGCGAATGGGTTCAAGACGAGCAACAGGGGCAAAGGTTTCACCGTAGTCGATACTCTCGACTTGGTAGTAGCCTTGTGCTACCAACCGAGCCTTGTTACGAATGATAATCCCATGAGCATGTTGCTTGTTCTTGAATATCCACTTGGTTCCAATGACATTGTGGTTCCCCGTTGGCCTTGGCACCAATCTCCACACCTTGTTGCGCTCGAAGTTGTTGAGTTCTTCATGCATGGCATTGAGCCAATCCGGATCTTCGAGTGCCTCATAGACCTTTTGGGGTTCAACACAAGAGACAAATGCGTGATGTTCACAATAGTTTGCTAATTTTCTACGAGTGCTTACCCCCTTTGTTAAGCTTCCAAGCACATTTGACATGAGATGATCCTTGGTGGAGAGCTTGGAGGAAATCTTGGCGGCACGACGCTCCAATTCCTCCTTGGGGTGAGACGAGGAGTGGTCACTTGATCATCTTGAGTGCCGTCTTGAGCTTGTTCTTGATCTCGAAGAAGCTCTTGAACTTGAACTTGCTCAGAGGAGAGAACTTTACCTTGGGCATCACTTGATGTTACAACACCATCTTGAGATTGACCTTGCCCTTGGTCTTGTTCTTGAGGTTGAGGGCCTTCACCTTGTTCTTCAAAAGTGTGTGGGCCTTGGGTTGGTGATGACTCCACAAGAGTGGAGCATTGTCCTTCTCCTTCGGCCACAAGGGGTTCCTCAATGGGTAGGATAAAACCAACACTCATTCTTCTTATGGCTTGGGAGGAATTTCATCACCTACATCACAAGTGCCACCTTGCTCCACTTGGGAGCCGTTATTCTCATCAAACTCCATGTTACATGTCTCCTCAATAAGTCCCATGGACTTATTGAGGACACAGTAAGCATGGGAGTTTGTAGCATAACCAACAAATATGCCCTCATGAGCTCTAGCCTCAAATTTAGACAAAAAAACACCTTTCTTGAGAATGAAACACATACACCCAAACACACAGAAGTACTTGAGGTTGGGCTTGTTTTCGGTGAGTATCTCATATGGAGTCTTGTTCAAGCCTTTGCGGAGGTAGAGCCGATTTGATGCATGACACGCGGTGTTGATGGCTTTGGCCCAAAAGTTGTATGGAGACTTGAACTCCGCCATCATGGTCCTTGCCGCATCCATCAACGTCCGGTTCTTCCTCTCCGCTACACCATTTTGTTGAGGGATGTATGGTGCGGAACATTGATGCTTGATCCCCTCATCACTAAGAAACTCATCCAAGGTGTAGTTCTTGAACTCGGTGCCATTGTCACTTCTTATTGTCAAGATCTTTGCATTGTGTTGATGTTGAGCCTCATTTGCAAAGTCAATGACGGTTTGTTGGGTCTCACTCTTCCTCTTGAAGAAGTATACCCAAGTGTATCTTGAATAATCATCACAATCACCAAGCAATACTTCCTACCCCCAAGACTATCAAAAGATGGAGGCCCAAAGAGATCCATGTGAAGGAGCTCCAAAGGCCTCTTCGAGAAAATTATAGTCATGGGAGGGTGAGCCTTTTCATGTAGCTTTCCTTCGATACAAGCACTACAAGCACGATCTTTGGCAAAGCTAAAATTTGCTAGTCCACGGACATGGTCCCCCTTGAGAAGACTTTGCAAAGATCTCATATTGACATGGGCTAGACGGCGATGCCAAAGCCATCCCACATCAACTTTAGCCATTAGGCATGTCGCAGTCTTAGTGAGTCGCTCCGAAAAGTTTCTCACATAGAGACCGTTTTCGACATGCCCAACAAAGGCTACTTTAAGAGTCTTGCTCCACAAGAGGGCCACGGTATCAACATCAAAGAAGGTGGCAAAACCCATGAGTGCTAGTTGACGAACAGAAAGTAAATTATATGCAAGGGACTCAACAAGCATGACCTTCTTGATCGTAAGATCTTGAGAAATGACAACCTTGCCGAGTCCCAATACCTTAGAGGACGAGGCATCACCCCACTCGACGTTGGGGGGCATGGATGGAATCTTTTGCACGTCCACCACCAAGTCCTTGCTTCCAGTCATATGATTAGTAGCTCCACTATCGAGCAACCATGAACCCCCACCGGAAGCAAACACCTACAAGTGATCAATGCTTGGTTTTAGGTACCCATTTTGTAATGGGTCCTTTGATGTTAGTAACAAGGGTCTTAGGAACCCAAATATACCATTCAATGTACTCATAAGGAGAACCAACAATTTTGGCATAAACATTCCCATCTCTAGCACGGCACAACACATAAGAAGAGTTAAAGTCGCCGGCTTTGTTGGGAAGGGAAGCGTTGCCCTTCTTGGCATCACTACCCCTCACGGTGTTCTTCTCCTTCTCCTTAGTAGCACCCCCTCCCTCCTTCACAAAGGTTTGCTTGAGAGGAGGAGGTCGTTTGGCCTTGTCATTCTTCTTCTTGTTCTTGGACTTGGGCACGTACCCAATCCCTTCCTTGGCCACAACTCCCTTTTGGTTGGTCAAAAGGTCGTTTAGGTTCTTCTCGCCTTGTATGCAAGACACAAGACCTTTCTCAAGTTGCACCTTTAACTTAGCATTCTCCTCAACAAGATGCACATGCTCACAACATGGGTTGGTAGCATTTGCATTATCAATTAACATCATACGAGGAAAAGTGGCTTTCTCCTTGGTTAGCTTTACTTGAAGTTGATCATGAGACTCTTTGAGGATAGCATGAGCACCCTTCAAGACCTTGTGAGCCTTGTCAAGTAGGTCAAACTCCTCTTTGAGTCTAGCAAGATCAACCCCAAGCTTTGCCTTCTCAGAATTTAGCACACAAGAAACAACAAGAGCATGATCAAAATCTTTCTTTAACTTAGTGTGATCAACGTTGTGTGACTCCTCAAGAGCCAAACCAAGACCACGCTCTTCCTTAAGAGAATTGGAAAGATCCGAAATCTCATCCGCATAGTCACGACTATGCCCCTCCATCTTGGAGATAGTATCTTCGTGAGCCTCGATCATGTCATTGGCTTCACCAAGTTGTTCCAAGAGAGCAATGAAATGCTTCTTGGATTTACCCTTGAGTTTACCCATAAAGGACTCAAACTCATTTTCCTCCACACTAGATCCCTCATATTCATCAATGCAATTCATCAAGGAAGGATTATTAATGATGGTAGTTTTGATGTTGGGGGTTACCTTGTTGGTGGCTTTACCCATGAGGCACTTGGCGTGATGTTCTCATTGGGTGAGTCGAAGAGAGACACTCGTGGAGTTGTCGCAATGGCAACGGAAGCCATGGCAACCGACTCACCATCTTCATCATCATCATCATCCTCATGGTACTCTTCTTGAACCACCAACACCTTGTGAGGAGTCTTCTTGGTGAAGTTGCTCTTGTTTGGGAAAGACTTGGCTTTGTCCTTTCGGATGAGCTTGCCCCCATTGTCTTCCCTCTTCTCATACGGGCACTCCGCAACAAAATGGCTCACATTTACACAATTATAGCAAGTCCTAACACGTTGCTTGCTGTTCATGCCACTTGAGATGTTCTTGTTGAAGTTTGGCCTTGAGTTTTTCTTACTCCAAAATTGCCTTGAAGCAAGTGCCATGTGTTCATGATAGGCATACTTTGTATCTTTGAGGTTGCTTTCCTCTTCTTCCTCCTCCTCTTCTTCTTCTTCAACACAAACCTTGGCCTTCAATGCAAGGTTGGGCTTCTTTTCCCTTTGAGAGAGAAGCACCGCATTGTCGGCGGTCTTCTCCAAGATGCTCATAGCCACAAACTCATCCAACACTTCACTTGAGGACAAGGTGTGGAAGTACTGCCTTTGACGAATGACGGAGCACATAGCCTTGTGGTAAAGCATCATTGCCTTGAGGAATTTGCGCTTGATCCAATTGTCATCCGTGTCCTTGCTCCCATGATCTCAGAGTGAAACCATGAGTTTGGTTACTCTTCGATAAAGCTCACGAGGTTCTTCATCTTCCTTCATAGCAAACTCATCGGCTTCATCTTGCACCACTTCATAGTTGGAGCGTTGAATGCTTGCGCTTCCCCGGTAGAGAGAAACAACTTGGTGCCATGCATGTTTGGCTATGGCGTAGGGCTGGAGGTGAGGAAGATCTTCGGGTGGAATTGCATCTTGGATGATGAAGAGAGCATTCTCATTGAATTGATTATCCGCGGCTTCTCTTGGAGTGAAGTTGCTTCGATCACGTGGATATAAACCTTCTTCAATGATTCTCCAAAGATTAGTATTCACATGATTTAAATGATGCTTAAACCAATAGACCCAAGAATCAAAGTCCTCCTTTTTCACAATCTTAGGGGGGGGGGGGGACCGGCATGATTCAAATGAGTGGAAGGAATCGGTCCACCATAAAAAAGTGGAGGTTCCACATGGGCAAAGATGCCAGTGCCATTTTTATCACTAGAGGAAGGAGCCTTTTCACTAGTAGCTTCCCCCTTGTCGGAGTTGGCATCCGTCACCTTGTTAGTGGGATCACCCACTTTCAATGGTGCGGTGGATAATTTAAGCCCTTCAATGAATTTAGTAAACATGCTTTCAGCCTCTGTCGTCATGGAGGTTTTCAATGTCTCCAAGGCCACATTGAATTCCTCACGAGAGATTGAGGTTCCCCCATCGCCGTAGACGAGATCGGATTCACACCGGAGTGCTCCTCCACACCGTCTACGGTGTCAACCATACTCTTCGGACGTCAAAGTCCTTAGTAAAGAGACGAGGCTCTAATACCAATTGAAAGGATCGATATAGTTGACTAGAGGGGGGTTGAGGGAGTCCTGGATTAGGGGGTGTCCGGATGGCCGGACTATACCCTCAGCCGGACTCCTGGACTATGAAGATACAAGATTGAAGACTTCGTCCCGTGTCCGGAAGGGACTTTCCTTGGCGTGGAAGGCAAGCTTGGCGATACGGATATGTAGATCTCCTACCATTGTAACCGACCTTGTGTAACCCTAACCCTCTCTGGTGTCTATATAAACCGGAGGGGTTTAGTCCGTAGGACAACATACAGAACAACAATCATACCATAGGCTAGCTTCTAGGGTTTAGCCTCTCCGATCTAGTGGTAGATCTACTCTTGTACTACCCATATCATCAATATTAATCAAGCAGGACGTAGGGTTTTACCTCCATCAAGAGGGCCCGAACCTGGGTAAAACTTCGTGTCCCTTGCCTCCTGTTAACATCCGGCCTAGACGCACAGTTCGGGACCCCCTACCCGAGATCCGCCGGTTTTGACACTGACATTGGTGCTTTCATTGAGAGTTCCTCTGTGTCGTCGCCGTTAGGCTTGATGGCTCCTACGATCATCAATAGCGATGCAGTCCAGGGTGAGACCTTCCTCCCCGGACAGATCTTTGTCTTTGGCGGCTTCGCACTGCGGGCCAATTCACTTGGCCATCTGGAGCAGATCGAAAGCTATGCCCCTGGCCATCAGGTCAGATTTGGAAGTTTAAACTACACGGCTGACATCCGCAGGGACTTGATCTTCGTCGGATTCGAGCCACTGCCGAGCGCGCCGCACTGTCATGACGAACAAGATCTAGCTCTGCCGCCGAGTAGTGCCCTGGAGGCCGCACCCGCATCGGCTTCGACCCTTAATTCGGAGCCAACTGCACCGATCGAGGATGGGTGGTTGGACGCCACCTCGGGGGCTGCGATCCCAACGGCGATCGGGCCGAACACCAGCCCCGCACTCCGCGTGACTCATGACTCCAAGGAGCCGGACTCCTCTCCGGACTCCGAACCCTCCGCGCCCCTGCCAATCGAATCCGATTGGGCGCCGATCATGGAGTTTACTGCCACGGACATCTTTCAGCACTCGCCTTTCGGCGATATTCTAAAGACACTAAAGTCTCTCTCTTTATCAGGAGAGCCCTGGCCGTACTACGGTCGGCAAGGTTGGGATACGGACGATGAAGAAATTCAAAGCGCACCCACCACCCACTTTGTAGCCACTGTCGACGATTTAACCGACATGCTCGACTTCGACTCCGAAGACATCGACGGTATGGACGCCGATAAAGGAGACGATGAAGAACCAGCGCCTATTGGGCCCTGGAAAGCCACCTCGTCATATGACATATACATGGTGGACGCACCAAAAGATGACGACCAGGAGCGAAAGGACGCACCGAAGGCTTGTTCCCTCGAGAAGCAGTCAAAGCAGCGACGCAAGCGCCGCCCAAATCCCGCCTCGACAGAAATAACGATCACACAGACCCAACGTTGGAGCAGGGCGAACCGCTGCCGGACAATGGCAATCCAGATAATCAAACCGAACAAACAAATTCTATCAAGGATAATGGTCCGGACGACATAACACCGGACAGGCACCCGGAGCAGCAGAATGCCCGTAAAAGGCTTGTTGCCACCGCGAGGAGTCTTAAAAAGCAGAAGCAAAGGCTCAAGGCTGTGCAAGACACACTGCAAATCAGATGGAGTAAAATACTCAACACAGCAGCGAGGTACGGTGACAATCGCCCCTCCAAGAGCTACCCAAAGCGGAAGCTGCTACCTGAATTCGATGAGGAGGCCTCAGACCCCCCCACAACCAAATATCAAAGCAGCCACCTGGCCGGATAGACGACCCCTCTGCCAACACAGAGCGGCATACAACGCCACTCACAATACAACACGCGACCCATGCGAGGGCTTGCACCCAAAGGACGGCGCAACAAGATCCATCTATGGACCACACAAGCGCGCCCCAGCATACAATGCAACACAACAAACATCCGAACAACGCGGTACACCCAGCTACAGGGGTGCCGCACACCCCCTATGTTTCACCGATGAGGTGCTGGACCATGAATTTCCAGAGGGATTCAAACCCGTAAACATAGAGGCATACGACGGAACAACAGACCTTGGGGTCTGGATTGAGGACTACATCCTTCATATCCATATGGCTCGAGGAGATGATCTCCACGCCATCAAGTACTTACCCCTCAAGCTCAAAGGGCCAGCTCGTCACTGGCTTAAAGGCCTCCCCGAAAGCTCCATTGGAAGTTGGGAAGAGCTCGAAGACGCCTTTCGGGCAAATTTTCAAGGGACTTATGTCCGACCTCCGGATGCGTACGATTTGAGTCATATAACTCAACAGCCCAGAGAGTCAGCCCGAAAGCTTTGGAACAGGTTTCTTACTAAAAAGAACCAGATTGTCGACTATCCGAACGCCGAAGCCTTGGCAGCTTTTAAGCATAGCGTCCGTGACAAATGGCTTGCCAGACACCTCGGCCAAAATAAGCCAAGAACGATGGCCGCGTTAAAAAACCTCATGACCGGCTTTTGCGCGGGTGAGGATAGCTGGCTAGCCAGATGCAGCACCAGCGACCCGAGTACATCTGAAGTTAGAGATGGAAACGGGAAATCACGGCGCAACAGCAATAACAAACGCCGGAATAAAGAAGATAGCACGAAGGGCACGGTAGTAAACGCCGGATTCAAAAGCTCTCGGCCAGGTCAAAAGCCGCCCTCTAAAGGCACCAGGGATGAACTGTCCAGCCTTAACAAAATTTTGGACCAAGTATGTCAGATCCATAGTACCCCTGGTAAACCAGCTAATCATACCCACAGAGAATGTTGGGTCTTCAAGCAATCCGGCAAGCTCAACGCCGTACACAAGGGGGAGGATACACCAAGTGAAGACGAGGACGAGCCTCCCAAGCAAGACACTGGGGAACAAAAGAAATTTCCACCAAAAGTCAAAACAGTAAATGTGTTACACGTGATCAAGGGAAAAAACAACGCGGCACTCCCAGGAAAATATACCCAAGTGCCTGTCACCGTGAAGTCCTGCCACTGGTCGTCTCAACCGATCACTTTCGACCATCGCGATTACTCAGCAAGTATCCGACGCGCAGGATGGGCTGCCCTGGTATTAGACCCAGTAATTGGCGGATATCACTTCACACGAGTCTTGATGGACGGTGGCAGCAATCTAAACCTAATATATTAGGATACAATTCGCGGGATGGGGTTAGACCCAACAAAAATCTGCCATAGCAATACTACCTTTAAAGGAGTAACGCCAGGCCCAGGGCTCATTGTACGGGCTCCCTCCTACTACAAGTTATATTCGGCTCCCCCGATAACTTCCGTCGCGAGCATTTAACCTTCCACATCGCTCCGTTCCAAAGTGGCTATCAAGCACTGCTCGGACGCGAAGCTTTCGCTCGCTTTAATGCAATACCACACTACACCTCCCTCACACTCAAGATGCCCGGTCCACGTGGCATCATTTCAGTGAGCGGAAATATCAAGCGATCTCTGCACGCCAAAGAGAGTGCGGCTGCCTGGGCAGCCGCACACTAAAGGCGCCTGGACCAGTGAAAGCATCCAATAGGTCGTCAAGACCTCCGACACAACTAATCAAGTCCGGCGCCGCTATTTATACCGAATACATGGTCACACCCCTATTTGATACAAGGGGCTCAACGCGCGCAGACAAGTGGCAATTTCTTCTCATCTTGAATTATACATGGTTTCTTTAAAAACTATCTTTTTGCACGATAACCTTTTCACCTAAATTCCTCTCTTTTACAGACAATCATCGTGCTACACCCGTCCAGGATACGGCACAACGGAGACACATGCGCAGACGTGCAGCAGGGACCCGCTCCAAGGATTCTTTTTAGATTAAGACCCTGCGTAAACCTTTTTTACTGTCTCTTGTTAATACATATCCACCGTTGAGAAGGATGCTGACGTCTTGGCATGTGGCCACGCTAGAACAATGCACGTACCTAGACACGAGGGGCTTCTTACAAAGGCCATTATTTAGGCCCGGTTTATACCACAAGGACCGAATACCTTAGGGAGTGTTCGGCGTCGCGAGTTTGGCCCTATATGCATTAGCTCCGAATCATTGTCTTTGGTCAAATGTTGGGTTTGCCCGGCTCCTGTGTTTTGGTGCCTTACGTTCCACTTTACCGGCTAAGGTAGCACCAGGAGAACTACTGCGATTGTGCCCTGGTTCATCCGGACGAGCACCTCAGTAGAGAAAGCCGAAAACTGACTGTCATGATATAGCGTGAGACTGGTCAACCACTTGATGACCTGTTGGAATGTTAGAATTCCTCCGCCTTAACGAAGGGCCATTTTCCGGCCAGGCATGTACGCACCCCGGGATCGGGAGAGTGCGGAGCCACCAGGGGCTATCTAGTAGCCCCACTGTCAAACTCCTATGGCTAAGTGAAAGTGCTAAAGAATTATAGTCCGGTTGCCTCGCTCGCTCCGCTATCACCTCCTTAATAGGACCAAGACGTTGGGTTAAGTGTGAACGCGTGTTTTTTGCGAGCACCTCCGCATTATATGCATGGGGGTTGAAGCCGACGGCTACAATCTTTCAGGTTATACACATGTATACATAAACGGCCGCCCAGGAGGCATCATATTACTTTCAGGCAAAAGTATAAAAATAGCCTTATAAAAATTTATAAAAGCATTTCGCTTACAATGAGATTACATATCACTCAAACATAATATTTTTTGAGCACTGGGTCTCTATCAAACGAGCACCCTCAAGAACTTCTTCAATGTAGTGCTCAGCAGCCATTCGACCTATGGCCGAATCCCACGCTACAACAGTGGTAGCATCCATCTCCTCCCAGTATGCTTTAACACGGGCAAAGGCCATCCGTGAGCCCTCTATGCACGTCGACCTCTTCATCGTATTAATGCGCGGCACCACGTCAAGGAACTACTGCACCAAGCTGAAATAGCTGTTCGGTTTTGGCCTTTCTGGCCATAGCTGATTCACAACAGACCTCATGGCGAGTCCGGACAACCTATTCAGTTCGGCCCATTTGGATAATTGGTCAATCAATGAAAGCGGGCGGTCGGGAGAATGGAATTGTGTCCAAAACAACTGGTCCACTTCACGGTCCGCCTGATCCTGGAAGTACTTGGCCGCATCGGCAGCACTCGCCGCCAAATCCATATACACATCCTCCGAACTCCACAGCCGATCCAGAGAGGCATACTGTGGATCTCCGAACTTCCTCCGCAACATAAAGGATTTCCCAGCTACAATATCCCCGGCTTCCCGCAGCTCCTCCTTCTTCGCCCTCCTAGCAGAGCGGATGTCTTTTCTCGTCGTAGCAGCCTTCTCAAGGTTCGATGCCTTCGCTAGGTTTTCCTTTTCAAGAACCTAGCAACGGTCGACGGCGGCTTTTAATTCTATGGCCATCTTGGCCATATTATCTCGGCTCTCGCCATGCGCGGCCTTCTCGGCTTTCAACTCTTCGGCCGCCTTCAAAGCAGCCGCATTACCAAACCTCGCTTGTTCCTTGGCTCGGGCAAGTTCAGCCTGCAAGGCTTCAACAGTGGCAGCTCCATCTGCAGTCACAACATATTAAAGATACTGGCATCATGTTGCTCTTACTATGTGGCGTTTACCAGATAATGACACTTACCCTGTGCCTCGTCAAGCCTTTTGTTAACAAGCTCGATGTCGGCGTCTGCCGCATCCAACTGCCGTTTTAAATAGGCAAACTCGCTAGTCCGGCTAGCCACCGGAGCTTCCATCACCTGCACATAGAGGCAGTATGGTTATTACCTGGGAATATGATCTTCTGTTTGTCGTCGTTTCCGACGACAACCAGAGTCTCAGGGGCTACTATCTACACAAGGCACACCTAGCATGTGCAGGACTATCATACATTATTTTACGTACCTCAAAGCCTGTCAGTAGACTCATAAAAGCTTCATGCAATCCGCTTTCGGCGGACGAGATTCTCTCCATCACTGTATTCATCAGCACACGATGTTTATCTGAGATGGCCGCTCGCCCCACCAACTCCCTTAGAACATCCGATCGCACACCAGACGGTGCCGGACTCTTTTGTCCACTCTCTTTGGGAGCCGGACACTGGGAGCTTCGGGGGTCAACGGGATTATCTTCTGGCCTCACCGGACTCGGAGAGGCCCTCCGCGACGACACTTCTGGGTCGCCTGCTTCCGGAGCAGAGGAGTCCGAAGGAGGCGTTCGCTCACCATCATCTCTGGAAGAAGATCCCCCGAAGACGAGCTCATTTGAGAGGGACTAAGGCCCGAACTGCAAAGATATATGCGGCGGTTATTTTCTCAGAAGAAAAAGATGGCGTACCTGTACTATTAAAGTATTTTGGGTCACTTACGACTCGCTGGAGAATTGATTCCCCCGCGGACTTTGTGCGGCAAAAGCACCCCCCAAGGTAGGACCCTCTGTGGGAGACTTCTTCTCCCGTTTGGAAGCTTCGGCTTCTGAATCCCCGGGCGCAGTCCTTTTCCTCCTCCGATCGTCTTCCTTCATGGAGACGCTCGCTCCCTCGGTTAGAATGGGCAGCGTTGGGGGCCCGCGTCCGCCTGTATTATCCTCCCCAACATCTTCCTTCAAGGGCTCCGGGCAAGGTGCGACCTGGAGCATCTTTTCCAATACCGGATTGTCCAAACCCTCAGGGAGGGGACCGAACACCGAATCAACTTCGCCTTTGTTAGCCAGTCCTGGTCAAAAAGCAAACTCTCAGAAATAACTTCGTAACAAATGAGAGATAGTATGTTCGGCCGGAAGATTCCTTACCTGTTCGGCGGCGCAGTTACTGCTCAGGCCCACGCCCTCGGTGATTTCTGGACACTCTACCTGAGGTCCGAAGAATGACTTGTACATCTCCTCGTGCGTCAGGCCGAGGAAATTTTGCATGACACGCGGTCCCTCGGGGTTGAACTCCCACAAGCGAAGGGGCCGGTGTTTGCAAGGCTGGACTTGACGAACCAGCATAACTTGTATTACCGCGACCAAACTAAAATCTCCATTGAAGAGATCTCGAATGCGGCTTTGCAGTATAGGCACGTCCTTGGCTGGACCCCAGCTCAGACCTCTGCTGATCCATGACATCAGTTGTGGTGGAGGGCCCGAGCGGAAAACAGGGGCGCCCGCCCACTTGGCACTTCTAGGAGCCGTGATGTAGAACCACTCCTGTTGCCACAATTTAGACACCTCTGGAATGGAACCTTTGGGCCATGGAGCTCCCGTCATCTTGCATATTGAGGCACCTCCACACACCGCATGTTGCCCCTCGATCATCTTCGGCCTTACTTCAAAGGTCTTAAGCCACAGGCCAAAGTGAGGGGTAACCCAGAGGAAGGCCTCACACACGACAATAAATGTCGTGATATGGAGAAAGGAGTCCGGAGCTAGATCATGGAAATCTAGTCCGTAATAAAACATCAAACTCCTGACGAAAGGCTCCAGAGCAAGGCCTAGACCTCAGAGGAAGTGGGAGACGAACACGACGTTCTCGTTGGGTACGGGGGAGGGGACGGCCTGCCCTCGGGCAGGCAGCCGATGCAAAATCTCAGCGATCAGATATCTGGCCTCCCTCAACTTTTTGATGTCTTCTTGCGTGACAGAGGAAGGCACCCATCGGCCTTGAAGGCTAGATCCGGACATGACTGAAGGTTCGGAGCACCTAACCTGAACTTTGGGCGTTTGAGCTTGAGGTGGGGGGAGGATTTGATTGAGCACGGGAGGGAAAAAATAAAAGCCTTGTCCCTTTATAAAGAGGGTGAATATCAAGCGTCCTCTCCGTGGCCGTTTGGACTTGCCTATAGTCTAGGAGTCCTAGAAGCGGTGGGGTTACCCACGCCCGTATTGATGAGAATCCCGGAATAAGGGGACACGATCTCTACTTTAACAAGACGTGCCAAGGAAACCGCCTCGCATGACGCGCTGAGGTGGGATAATAAAACGATTCGAATAAAGGCTTGGCCGTGGTGCGGTGTCACACTACGGAATACGTCAGCAGATTAGTTTTGTGCAAATACTATTCTCTCTATGGCAATATGTGGAAACTTATTTTGTAGAGCCGGACACTATCTTTGTGTTCAAAATCTTCTATGAAGTATTTGGAGGAGGAACCCGCCTTGCAATGCCGAAGACAATTTGTGCGCCGGACTCGTCGTCATTAAAGCCTGGTTCAGGGGCTACTGAGGGAGTCCTGGATTAGGGGGTGTCCGGATGGCCGGACTATACCCTCAGCCGGACTCCTGGACTATGAAGATACAAGATTGAAGACTTCGTCCCATGTCTGGAAGGGACTTTCCTTGACGTGGAAGGCAAGCTTGGCGATACAGATATGTAGATGTCCTACCATTGTAACCGACTTTGTGTAACCTTAACCCTCTCCGGTGTCTATCTAATCCGGAGGGGTTTAGTCCGTAGGACAACATACAGAACAACAATCATACCATAGGCTAGCTTCTAGGGTTTAGCCTCTCCGATCTCGTGGTAGATCTACTCTTGTACTACCCATATCATCAATATTAATCAAGCAGGACGTAGGGTTTTACCTCCATCAAGAGGGCCCGAACCTGGGTAAAACTTTGTGTCCCTTGCCTCCTGTTACCATCCGGCCTAGACGCACAGTTCGGGACCCCCTACCCGAGATCCGCCGGTTTTGACACCGACAAGGGTGAATAGGCAACTAACAATTTTTAACTTTTCTTTACCAAATTAAACTTTGCATCAAAGTAGGTTGTCTAGACATGCAACTATGTGAGCAACCTATATAATGAAACGACGACAAGCACACGAGCAAGCAGGGGAAATAACACAAATAAGCTTGCACAAGTAAAGGTACGAGATAACCAAGAGTGGAGCCGGTGGAGACGAGGATGTGTTACCGAAGTTCCTTCCTTTTGAGGGGAAGTACGTCTCCCTTGGAGTGGTGTGGAGGCACAATGCTCCCCAAGAAGCCACTAGGGCCACCGTATTCTCCTCACGCGCTCACACAATGCGAGATGCCGTGATTCCACTATTGGTGCCCTTGGAGGCGGCGAACAGACCTTTACAAACAAGGTTGGGGCAATCTCCACAACTTAATCGGAGGCTCCCAACAACACCACGAAACTTCACCATAATGGAATATGGCTCCGCGGTGACCTCAACCGTCTAGGGTCCTCAAACACCCAAGAGTAACAAGATCCGCAAGGGATTAGTGGGGGGAATTGAAAGTGCGTTATATCGACTAGAGGGGGGTGAATAGGCGATTTTTATGAAAGTCTTCGTAACGTGGAAGTTTCGAAGACAAATGATAGAAATAGACCTATTACCATGCAGCGGAAGGTAGACTACACTAGGCAAACCATAGTCAAGTATTCAATGAAGTGAAATCACTATGACCTATAGCAGCTAGGTAGTTAGGATCAGGTAGGAAGATATTATGAGGCCAAACAGAATACACAGTCACTCAGTGAAGACAAAATATAGTGCAATCATACAATGACTTCACAAGGACCAATAGTAAGTAAAGGGAAGGGAAGGATGAAACCAGTGACTCGTTGAAGACAATGATTTGTTAGACCAGTTCCAGTTGCTGTGACAACTGTACGTCTGGTTAGGGCGGCTAGGTATTTAAACCCAAGGACACACAGTCCCGGACACCCAGTCCTGAACACGCAGCTCAGGACACCCAGTCCTCACCGTGAGCTAAGGTCACACATACCTCGCCCAATCACTCTGGTAAGTCTTCAAGGTAGACTCCCAAACCTTCACAGACTTCGTTCACCGGCGATCCACAATGACTCTTGGATGCTCAGAACGCGATGCCTAACCGGCTGGAGGATTCACGGTCCTCAAGTGTAATAAGTCTTCAGATCACACAGACAGGAAGACTTAAGTGATGCCTAACACTCTTTGGCTCTGGGTGGTTAGGGCTTTATCCTCGCAAGGAATTCTCTCTCAAAGGCTTCGAGGTGGGTTGCTCTCAAACGACAAAAGCCGTACTTTAACTCTGAGCAGCCAACCGTTTATGGTTGCAGGGGGTGGGCTATTTATAGCCACTAGGCAACCCGACCTGATTTGTCCAAAATGACCTTGGGTCACTAAGGAACTGACACGTGTTCCAACGGTCAAATTTCAAACACACACGACAACTTTACTTGGGCTACAAGCAAAGCTGACTTGTCCGACTCTGGACAAGATTCGCTCTCATAGTCTTCACTCGAAGACATAGGTTTTGGTTAAGCATCACTTCAGTCATTCTGACTGGTTCTCTTAGACCCCACTTAATAGTACGGTGGTTCCTATGACTCAATAAAGAAGAAAAAAGAACTACGAAAGATCTAAGTCTTCGAGCTCCATAGGCTTCATGCGATGTCTTCTTTTGTCATAGTCTTCAATGTGAGTATCTTCACATACCACCTTTGACATCAATGTCTTCATACATTTTTAGGGGTCATCTCTGGTAGGAAAACCGAATCAATGAGGGACTTCTACCTGTGTTATCCTGCAATTCTCACCAACACATTAGTCCCTCAACTAGGTTTGTCGTCAATACTCCAAAACCAACTAGGGGTGGCACTAGATGCACTTACAATCTCCCCCTTTTTGGTGATTGATGACAAACTAGTTGAAGTTTTCAACGGGGAATATAATATGTGAAATTGTAAAGGATAAGGAATTGTCTTCATAAGTTGCAAGGGCTCCCCCTAAAGATGTGCATATAAGTAATTTGCTTTTGGAATGCAAATGCACATGGCAGGTTGTACTTGTGGAGATCCTCTTCAACTTATGATGAAAATTCATTATGCATGTGAAGGTATGTGAAGATAATGACATGCATAATGGAAAACGGACGTCTGCAAAGTGATCTAAGTGCGGTGTTTATTGTCGCACATGTGGAATTTATCATCGCATCACATAGTAGCAAAAAAGTAGCAAACAACCATCGAGTTTAAGTGTTACAACTCAAAGAACCAAATGTATCAAAATGAGAGTTGTAAACACTAGGAAAAATATAAAGCAACCGCCCATATGGACCCGCTTGAAGACTATCAAACTCATATGCTTCTCCCCCTTTTGTCAGTAAGGACCAAAAAGGTTTGAAGACATAGAGCATCTACTCATTCCCATGAAGAGTAGGTGAAGCAGCAGGGTCATCGGTGGTGTTCGGAGGTGCAGAAGAACTTGGAGCAGTGTCGAAGCGTGTTGAAGGAGGGGGCGGTGAAGTAGCATCATCTTCGTCCTCGATCACTCCGGCATTCACAGTTGCCGCAGAGGAAGAGAACTCAGAGTCTTCAAGAGATGGAGTTTGTTGCAGCACTGCCCTTCGAGGAGGTGTGGAGTCAAACTTGAAGCGTTCAAAGAAGCCATCCTCTTGAAGATCATCTTCAGAGCACATAAGCGTCAGCCCTTTCCATGTGCGTCGAGAGGTTTCATGGGCAACAAAGGCATTCTTGGTGGCAAGATTGTGAATGCGGTTGACATCCACCAAGAGGCTTTGCATTTGGCGCTTCAGCCAGTCATGATGCCTATCCTATTTCTGATGAAGAGCCACCAGAAGCTCTCGGTCATTGAGAACCCGAGATCGCTTCTTGGGTCGTTGGGCAATAGTGCTTTCGGTGGCTTCAGCAAGGGCACGATGAGTTGCACGTGTAGTTCCAGCCAGAGGATAAACACGAGGAAATGCTTCAACTCCTTCAATGTTCTGAGAGAAACTTTGATGCTCCGCATTCTGAAGACTAAGAGGCTCCTTGGCAGGCTCAGGATAAATGGCTTCAACGGACATATCCACATCAGGCAGAAAGATCCGATGATTGCGAGCAGATGGCTGATATGAGATAGCGGAGTGGAGTTTAATCAGCCGCATTATCCATGGAGCGTAGAACTTCAAGCCAAAAATATCAGAGCCTGATGCAGCAAGTTGGCGGATGAAGAAGTCTTGTGCATTGAAGCATTTGCCATGAAGAATATAGAAGACCAAAGTCTTCATTGCACCTTCCAGCTTGGCATGTGGAGAATGTCCTTTGATGGGCCGGAGAGTTCACCTGATGATGTGATAGATAGTCCTTGGCAGATACTCAAGGTCTTCAACAAAGAACTCCTTAGGATATGCAGCATCTTGTGGCAAGGGCTTCATCATACTAAGCATCTGACTCATGTTCAGTTCAGGCTTCTGAAAGATGTTCTCCATAGCTTCACTGTGAAGCTGACAGCCAGGTTCATAGAGGTCTCCAGGAGTGGGCAGACCAGTGAGCTCAATGATATCAAAGGCTTTGGCTTCGTGATGAATATTTCCTGTCATCCACTCCAGGACCCAAGTCTTCGGATCTCTGTTGTAGCCACTCTTCGTTCCAGT
Source organism: Triticum timopheevii (assembly GCA_963921465.1). NCBI lineage: Eukaryota > Viridiplantae > Streptophyta > Magnoliopsida > Poales > Poaceae > Triticum > Triticum timopheevii. Next base: position 587,824,310 of record OY997273.1, on the reverse strand, counting down.
GCTCTTGGTCGGTGACAAAAGGCAACAGTCCAACCTCTTTGAAGCAATCCAGAGCTTCTTCTACACAGGGCAGACCAGCTATTGCTTCGGTGTCAAGACGCTTATGTGGGAAGATGCGACCTTGATTGTACAGAATGCAGGAGTAATAGCTTCGCTGTGGATAGCTCCAGAACCAATCAGAAGATATTTGTTCCCTTGAGTAGGGGTTCTTGGAGCTGTTGAAGAAAGTGTTGTCTGCTTTGAAGCCGTTGACATTGAAGGATGCAGGTGCTGATGCAGGACCTGGAAACCTGGGCAACCTTGGAATTGACTTCTGTACCTGAGGCATGTGCTCAACATGATAGTCAAACTGAGGACCAGCAGTAGGCGCAGGAACAGGAGCAGTAGCATCATTTGCTGCACTGACTTACGGCTCATTGGTTGGTGCAGGCTCCACATTTGCTTCAGCCATGACAATGTCATTGGCTTCATTTGTTTTGGTGGTGGCAGGCTCAAGATTCTCAACCTCCACTTGATGAGCTGGAGGGTCGGTTACAGTCACGTTCTCCTCGAGAACAGCTTCTTGGTGAGACGGGGGTGTAGCAACTCTTGGGGTTTCTTCTTCATCGGCTGATCCAGCCGGAACATCTTCAACAGTTTTAGCTTCAGATTCAGAGACTGGAGGCCTTGGTCCTTTGCGAAGCCTGCGTAATGCTGGCAACGCTTTTGGAGAAGGAGTTGGCTAGGCCTCAAGGTCATCTTCTTCTTGTTCTTGTGGGTGATCAGCCCATGATGCATCCTGAGCAATTGGCGTCAGAGGATGACCAATGCTGATGAGTTTGCTATGCGTACGCACAGGCGATGATACCTGTTGGTGCTCGATCGGAGGAAGAACTGCATCATCTTCAACATGGTCATGGTGATCAATGTCTTCAGCAGCAGTGGGATTGGTTGCTGGAAAGTCTTCAGCTTCATGAGCCTCTATGGAAGCAGGCTCATGGACAGTCAGTTGGCGCTCTTGATGTTCAGCAGCAGGGCAAACCATGGAGATGGGTTCAGCAATTAAGGGCTCTGTGGGAGCAGCCCGTTCCTTCTTGGTCTTCCGCTTCTTCTTGGAGGGAGCAGCATCAGAGGCTTCAGAATGTTTCCTCTTTCTGGCTTCAGCCTCAGCAGTCCTTGTCTTCTTCAGTTCTGAAGCGGTAGACCTGGCTTTTGGCTTCGAGCCAGTCATGCTAGTTGGGAAGACAATGGGATGTGCTTCCTGCCTTGGTGCGTCGGGTTCGGCCATAGCGGGCTTCTTCTTCTTCTTTTGCTTTGCAGCCATCCTGGGGTCGATGCCAGGACGACCAAGGGCCTTGCGCTTCTCAGCCTCATTGTAGGCTTGCACACTCTTGTCAGCCAGGACCTTCATGCGCTCACGAGAACCTTGAGCTTCTACACGTTTCTTGAGAAAGGCTTCTTTGAGCTCGTGCAGCATGATCTTGAAGTTTTTCACCTCTTGCATGCTGAGCTTGGCCATATGCTTCTTGAATTGAGTTTTCTCAAGGTCAATCTTTTGCTTCAGTTCGACGATGCGCTGAGCTAGAGCTAGCTCTGAAGCAATGGAGCCATGGAAGGAGACACTGAGGCCAATTGGAAGTTGCAGATCTTCGAAGCTGAGGTTGGGCATGTCAAACCACTCATCAATGAAGTTGTGGATGATTGCCACGTCAAAGAGAGGCAGATCATTGAAGATTTTTGCTTCTTCTTTGCTCTTGATCAGTTGCTCAAGAGCATCATCTGCAAGATCTTCATCACTGGATAGATCAATGGCATCGTTGCGCAGAATAGTAGCAGCAATCAGTTCTTGGCTGGTGTGTGGCAGAGGCATCTTGACTTTCTGGGGCTTGGAGATGCGTGATAGATCTTCAGACTGCACACCGTCTTCAGGAGGTGCAGTAGCCAGTGGCTTCGCCCGTGAGATTTTTGGTGTTGAGGCAGGCTTTGAAGCTTTAGGCTGCTTCAGTTTCTTTGGCTTTGGTGCTGCAGGCGCTTCATCTGATTCAGTGTCATCTGCAGGCTCATCCACGGCTGTCCCTTGAACCACGATATAAGTGATGAGACCTTCCAGGTTGTAGAAGGGCCCAACCAGATTGGGTTCAGCTTCGCGGGTGCCATCGGCACGGGGAGCAGAGGGACCAGGGTTGAAGTCTAGTCCCAAAGACTTCTTGTTCTGCTTCGCCGAATTCTGGGCAAACTGGAAGTTGCGCTTGAACAGATTGTCGTCTCGACACCATAGCAGTGACGATGGGTCAGCATCCGCAGGCTGTGGTCCACGGACCATGCAGGGATAGAAGCTTTGTTCAATGGCTTCATCTCTGGGCCTGGGTTGAAGATTTTTGTAGAGGATGTCTCCCCAAGGTCGCTTGATGGCATTTTTCTCAGCATATTCCTTTGTCACAAATCTGTACTTGAACCACTGTTCTGCCCAATATCGTCGAATCCATTGGATTCGTGTCTTGCGCTGATTGTAATCCTCTTCAGGATCTGTCTTGTAAAGCTCTGAGAGGTCATCAGGCAAATCTCTTGATGTTCCCCCACGACGCTGTCTGCCACCCTTCCTTGCTGATTTCTCTACAGCCATGAACTTCAAACTGAATGGCTTCAACACGTTCAAAGGATTTAAAGGCTTTCACTTGCTGGACAAATAGGAACTGGCTTCGGGAGAATTTATATGATATTGTAAGAATTCTGCAAATGAATGCAGACTATGAGAACCAAGGGATTCTCCCACGGACATGTACCCGTGACAGCATTAAAGTGCGAGGGAAGGGGAAGAGGTCATATGCATTCTCAGAAGATTTTGAAGATAAATCAGTTTAGAAGACATTGACCTCATCATGCGAAGACATTCACTTATAGATAAGGAGTTGGTTCCAGATTCGTACGAATCCATGGATCAGTACAAGTGAGGAATCTAACTACTTTGTGAAGCATATGTGAACATACTAGGCACAATATGAGATGCAGTATGAGGTGGATCCAACATGTGTGAACAAAAACCACTTGTGGTAGAAAGTGACGAATCTATAGGATCAAAGGGGCCATAAAAAGGAGGTTTTTATTTACCACACAAGGAACTGCTAGACGGAGTGGAAGAGGAGGTCGAGCAGTTCGATTGTCCGTGCCCTAACTTGGCGACGGAGGACACCTACGGCGATGGCGGAGAGGACAATGTCCGCGGTCGGCGTGAAGACGGCGTCGGAGAGGTTGCGACAGCTAAGCGCTTCGTCGCCGGCGTCGTTGAGGGCTAGCGGTGGCGCTAGGGTTCGTGCGAGAGTGAAAGAAGAGATAATGACTGTGGTGTGGCGTGTATTAATAGGGACAGGGGCGGCTCAGTGTTATTACACAAGTGCCCCTGGCGATTCACATCTAAGGAACACGTGGCCATCATGCAACATATCGGAGGTTGTTCCACGTCCCACGCACGCCTGGATTGTCGGGTGGTCGTTCCCACTTCTCCGGGTTTCAGGTGAAGGAATTAGCATTGAAAGCGAGCTTAATGTTTGTCTCTGTATCTTCTACTGACAAGGACGCAGAGAAGACATTTGATAGTTTCAAAAGAATGCATACGATTTGCAGAGATAGAGTTTGAGATAGAAAGCATAGAGAGGTTAGGGTCCGATCACATTCACTTAGTTCAAAAGATTCAACAAGAAGACATAGCTATAAGTGAATGTTGTAGAGGACAGAACACTAGTATATATATATAATCAACATAGTGAAGATAATCATGAAGACATGTTGAGATTGAAGCCAAACCAAATGTGAAGACATAGCAAATGTAACGCCATGAGTGAAACACTTCAAACAGAACATTTGGTGGTGGCGTTACCTACCGTATAGGAAGTATTAGACCTAGACATGGCGCACAATTATCGTGGCGCTCCGAAGTCAAATTCCTCATTAATGTATTCACCCTTAGAATGCATGTCTTCATTGATTGAAGATATACTTTACTTCATGTATTGCACATCTAAGTCATCAATATGCATAATGTTAGGATGTGTGCCTGATCACAGGACATTTGAGGATTCCAAGATATTTAGCTCACACCGTAACTTGCAAAATCTCTTCTCATCCAAGGGTTTGGTGAAGATATCTGCCAATTGCTCTTTAGTGTTGACGTGTATGATATCAATATCTTCCTTCACAACATGATCTCTGAGAAAGTGATGACGAATCTCAATGTGCTTTGTCTTTGAGTGCTGAACTGGGTTGTTGGCAATCTTGATGGCGCTTTCGTTGTCGCAGTAGAGTGGCACTTGCTTCAGATGAATGCCATAGTCTTTGAGTGTTTGCTTCATCCACAGAAGCTGAGCGCAGTAAGATCCAGCAGCAATGTATTCAGATTCAGCAGTGGAGAGAGATACACAGTTCTGCTTCTTTGAAGACCAACATACAAGTGATCGTCCCAGAAAATGACATGTGCCTGATGTAGACTTGCGATCAACCTTGTCACCAGCATAATAAGCATCCGAGAATCCAACTAGATCAAACTCTGAGCCCTTTGGATAGCATAATCCTAGAGTTGGGGTGTAAGCCAAATATCGAAGAATTCACTTCACAGCTAAGTGATGTGATTCCTTTGGTGCCGCTTGGAATCGAGCACACATGCAAACACTAAGCATAATATCTGGCCTAGATTCACATAGATAAAGTAAAGAACTAATCATGGAGCGGTATACCTTTTGATCGAACTCTTTACCATTGTCGTCGGGACCCAGATGATGTTTGGCTGGCATTGGCGTCGTGAAGCCTTTGCAGTCTTGCATACCGAACTTCTTCAGGCAATCTTTGAGATACTTCTCTTGAGATATAAAGATGTCGTTGCGTTGGTGTCGTATTTGAAGACCAAGGAAGAACTTCAGCTCTCCCATCATGGACATCTGGTATTGCTCTTGTATCATATATCGAAATTCTTCACTGTATTTCTGATTGGTGCAGCCGAAGATAATGTCATCCACATATATTTGGCACACAAACAGTTCACCATCATATGTCTTTGTGAAGAGAGTGGGGTCGAGGGAACCAGGTGTGAAGCCTTTGCTCTTCAGGAAGTATTTGAGTGTGTCATACCAATCCCGAGGGGCTTGTTTGAGGCCATATAGTGCCTTGTTGAGCTTGTATACCATGTCAGGATGTTTTGGATCTTCAAAGCCAGGAGGTTGTGCAACATACACTTCTTCTTCAATCTTGCCATTGAGAAAAGTGCTCTTCACATCCATTTGATATAGAAGTATGTTATGATGATTTGCATAGGCCAGCAGTATGCGTATGGCTTCAAGTCGAGCCACAGGAGCAAATGTTTCATCGAAGTCAATCCCTTCAACTTGAGTATATCCTTGAGCAATGAGACGAGCTTTGTTTCTGACAACTTGACCATGCTCATCTTGCTTGTTGCGGTATATCCATTTGGTGCCTATTATATTGTGCTTCCGAGGATCAGGACACTTAACCAGTTCCCATAAATTATTCAGCTCAAACTGTTGAAGCTCTTCTTGCATAGCTTGAATCCATTCAGGTTCCATGAAGGCTTCTTCAACTTTCATGGGTTCTGTTATTGAGACGAATGCGAAGTGCCCACAGAAATTTGCTAGCTGTGTTGCCCTTGAACGAGTGAGCGGACCGGGTGCATTGATGCTATCAATTATTCTCTCAATCTGCACTTCATTGGCAACACGAGGATGTACAGGGTGAAGATTTTGTTCTTGCTGATCATTGTCATTGTTAGAGGGATTATGTGCACCCAAGTATATCTAGAATAATCATCAACAATGACAAAGCCATAGAGACAAGCAGTAGTAGTAAGAGTTGAGTAATGAGTGGGACCGAAAAGATCCATGTGGAGCAGTTCAAAGGGTCGAGTTGTTGTCATGATTGTCTTCGAGGGATGCTTGGCCCTCGTCATCTTTCCTGCTTCACAGGCACCGCATAAGTGATCTTTCTTGAACTTGACGCCCTCGATGCCTATGACATGCTTCTTATTTGCAAGGGTGTGGAGGTTCCTCATGCCAGCATGCCCTAGCCTCCGATGCCAGAGCCAGCATTCTAAAGCTTTTGCCAGAAGACATACGGCAAGTTGTGGTCCTGCTGAGAAATCTACCACGTACAAATCATCTTTCCTATACCCTTCAAACACTAGAGACTTGTCAGATTCCACGTACAAATCATCTTTCCTATACCCTTCAAACATCACGATCATGTTTAAATCGCAAAGCATTGAGACAGACATTAAGTTGAAACCAAGGGATTCAACAAGCATGACTTTATCCATGTGTTGATCCTTTGAGATTGCAACTTTACCTAGACCCAATACCTTACTTTTACCAGTGTCAGCAAATGTGATGTGACTCTTGTCGGATGGACGTAAGGTTGAGTCCATAAGAAGGCTTCTCTTGCCAGTCATGTGATTGGTACACCCACTATCAATAATCCATTCTGAAGCTGCTGGTGTCGTACCCTACAGTGCAGTTAGGGGGATAGGCTTCACGAAGAGAATTGTGAAGCAAAAACATTTGACGAACCAGTGGGTTATGAAAGCTTAGATCGAGATTTGGACTGATAGGGCGAGTAGCAAGCGATTCAAGAACAAAGTACATAATAAGACCATTTGGGAATTTGATCTTGCGCCCTACAAGATGTTTAAGGTCCCCAGCAATAGCGTCAGACGATTCTGGTTTTCTGCTGGAGACCCTTCCCTGCAAAAGAGAGTTAGGCTTTCTTAGCCACCCACATCTTCAAGGGTGGCTTAGAAGCAATAAGTCTAAGTGCAGCATCTGAGAACTTTGGCTTTGGAGCCCTAGCAAAAAGTCTTGCAGGAGGACAATAGTACTCATAAGAATAAGCAGAATAGTTCTTGGTCTTATGAACATGGCAGTTTGATGAACCGTGCTCATATTCATAGGCCTGAGTATGGCTTCCCTGCAAAACATTTGCGTTAGTGCGACTCAGGTGAGTCCTCTGTCTGTATGAAGCCTTTGGACCATATGAAGCCTGTGGTCTGGGGTTTATCTTCTTCACCTGTGGTGTCATGATGACATTCACAGGAAGATTCTCCAAACACCTTTTTGGCACCCAGATCTTCTTCATAGGCGGTCCATTCCTGCAGTTAGTACCAATATACCTGGCAAACACTTCACCATTCTGATTCTTAAACAGTTTATAGTTTGCATCAAAGGATTCATCAATAACAATGGGATTAGCACAAGTGAAGCTAGATAGGGTGGATGGATCCGCTGAGGGTTCCTTTGCAGCAACCCATGTGGTTTTGGGGTACTGCTCAGGTTTCCAGTAAGAGCCATCAGCATTCATTTTCCTTTCGAACCCAACACCATCTTTCCTAGGGTTTCGGTTCAGGATCTGCCTTTTGAGGACATCACATAGTGTCTGATGCCCTTTGAGACTTTTGTACATCCCTATTTCAAGCAGTGTCTTTAAGCTAGCATTCTCATCAGCAATAGCAGTGGTATCCTCAGCAGAGGGGTTAGTTACCACATCAACAGTTGAAGATATTGCAATAGTAGTAGCAGTAGAACATTCAGCAACAAAGGTAGCGTTATCACGCTCAATGCATTTAAGACATGGTGGTTCAAATCTTTCCTGAGCGGAACTGATCTGTTTGGCGCGAAGTGACTCGTTTTCCTTTTGAAGATCTTCATGAGCCGCTCTCAATTTCTCAAGATCTTGCTTCCTTTGAAGATAATCATAGGAAAGCCTTTCATGAGTTGTTGTGAGCGTTTCATGACGACTTTCAAGTTCCTCATACTTAACATGAAGATTTTTTATGTCTTCAATTAAGGACTGAGATCAAGTCATTTCAGCGTCTAACAGATCATCGCTTTTGTCTAATAGTTTTTGAATATGTTCCATAGCTTTCTGTTGTTCAGTTGCAATTTTAGCAAGTGTTTTGTAGCTGGGTTTGGAATCACAATCAGAGTCATCTTCACTAGATGTTTGATAGTGAGTAGTGCATATGTTTACCTTGGCACCGCGTGCCATCAAGCAGTTGGTAGGAGCGGAGTAGTCCTTGTCATTTGCATCGGTGTCAGTGATGAAGTCGTTGTCTTCAGTGTTGAAGATGGACTTGGCAACGTATGTTGTAGCCAGACTCGCAACGCCAGAATCGGACTCCTCCTCAGACTCCGCCTCCGCCTCCTCAGAAGAAGACTCCTCCTCTGAATCCATTTCCTTGCCAACAAACGCACGTGCCTTGCCAGATGAGCTCTTCTTGTGTGATGAAGACTTGGAGGAAGACTTCGAAGAAGACTTTGAGTATTTCTTCTTCTTGTCGTCAGAGTCATACTCCTTGCTCTTCTTCTTGTTGTTGTTCTCATTGTCCCACTGCGGACACTCAGAGATGTAGTGGCCAGGTTTCTTGCACTTGTGGCATGATCTTTTCTTGTAGTATAAGCAGAAGCTTCATCATTCCTTGAGCTTGATGGTGAAGACTTTCTGAAGCCTTTCTTCTTGGTGAATTTTTGGAACTTCTTCACAAGCATAGCAAGCTCCTTTCCAATGTCTTCAGGATCATCAGAACTGTTGTCGGATTCTTCTTCAGATGTGGAGACAGCTTTTGCCTTCAAGGCACGAGTTCGCCCATAGTTGGGACCGTAGATGTCTATTTTCTCAGAAAGCTGAAACTCGTGTGTGTTGAGCCTCTCAAGTATGTCAGACGGATCGAGTGTCTTAAAGTCAGGACGTTCTTGAATCATCAGGGCTAGGGTGTCAAACAAGCTGTCAAGTGATCTCAGGAGTGTCTTGACGACTTCATGCTTGGTGATCTCAGTGGTGCCGAGAGCTTGAAGCTCATTTGTGATGTTAGTGAGTCGATCAAACGTGAGCTGGACATTCTCATTGTCATTTCTCTTGAAGCGGTTGAAGAGGTTGCGAAGGACACTGATTCTCTGATCTCTCTGGGTTGAGACGCCTTCATTGACCTTGGAGAGCCAGTCCCAGACTAGCTTAGATGTTTCCAAAGCACTTACACGGCCATACTGTCCTTTGGTTAGATGACCACAGATGATGTTCTTGGTAGTGGAGTCCAGTTGAATGAACTTCTTGACATCAGCAGCGGTGACACCTTCACCAGCCTTGGGAACGCCATTCTTGATGACATACCATAGGTCGACATCAATGGCTTCAAGATGCATGCGCATCTTATTCTTCCAGTAGGGATATTCAGTTCCATCGAAGACGGGGCACGCAACGGAGATTTTAGTTATCCCTGCAGTCGACATAGCTAAAACTCCAGGTGGTTAAACCGAATCACACAGAACAAGGGAGTAACTTGCTCTGATACCAATTGAAAGTGCGTTATATCGACTAGAGGGGGGTGAATAGGCAATTTTTATGAAAGTCTTCGAAACATGGAAGTTTTGAAGACAAATGATAGAAATAGACCTATTACCATGCAGCGGAAGGTAGACTACACTAGGCAAACCATAGTCAAGTATTCAATGAAGTGAAAGCACTATGACCTATAGCAGCTAGGTAGTTAGGATCAGGTAGGAAGATATTATGAAGCCAAACAGAATACGCAGTCACTCAGTGAAGACAAAAGATAGTGCAATCATACAATGACTTCACAAGGACCAACAGTAAGTAAAGGGAAGGGAAGGATGAAACCAGTGACTCGTTGAAGACAATGATTTGTTAGACCAGTTCTAGTTGCTGTGACAACTGTACGTCTGGTTAGGGCGGCTAGGTATTTAAATCTGAGGACACACAGTCTCGGATACCCAGTCCTGAACACGCAGCTCAGGACACCCAATCCTCACCATATTCCCCTTGAGCTAAGGTCACACAGACCTCGCCCAATCACTCTGGTAAGTCTTCAAGGTCCACTCCCAAACCTTCACAGACTTCGTTCACCGGCGATCCACAATGACTCTTGGATGCTCAGAACGCGACGCCTAACCGGCTGGAGGATTCACAGTCCTCAAGTGTAATAAGTCTTCAGATCACACAGACAGGAAGACTTAAGTGATGCCTAACACTCTTTGGCCCTGGTGGTTAGGGCTTTATCCTCGCAAGGAATTCTCTCTCAAAGGCTTCGAGGTGGGTTGCTCTCAAACGACAAAAGCCGTACTTTAACTCTGAGCAGCCAACCGTTTATGGTTGTAGGGGGTGGGCTATTTATAGCCACTAGGCAACCCGACCTGATTTGTCCGAAATGAACCAGGGTCACTAAGGAACTGACACGTGTTCCAATGGTCAGATTTCAAACACACACGACAACTTTACTTGGGCTACAAGCAAAGCTGACTTGTCCGACTCTGGACAAGATTCGCTCTCATAGTCTTCACTCAAAGACATAGGTTTTGGTTAAGCATCACTTCAGTCATTCTGACTGGTTCTCTTGGACCCCACTTAACAGTACGGTGGTTCCTATGACTCAATAAAGAAGAAAAAAGAACTACGAAAGATCTAAGTCTTCGAGCTCCATAGGCTTCATGTGATGTCTTCTCTTGTCATAGTCTTCAATGTGAGTATCTTCACATACCACCTTTGACACCAATGTCTTCATACATTTTTAGGGGTCATCTCTGGTAGGAAAACCGAATCAATGAGGGACTTCTACCTGTGTTATCCTGCAATTCTCACAAACACATTAGTCCCTCAACTAGGTTTGTCGTCAATACTCCAAAACCAACTAGGGGTGGCACTAGATGCACTTACAGGAATCGAATTTCTCTTGGTGGAAGTGTAGATCGAGGCCTTCTCAGCCAATCCCTAGAAAATCAACAATGGAGCTTAGGGTTGGAAGAGGTGGTCATCACAGAGAATAAGATACCCCTTATATAGTGGAGAGAGAAATCCAACCATTATCCACTTAACCAGCCCGCGATAAGCGGTACTACCGTGCCTGCCAAGCGGTACTACCGCAAGGCCTTACGGTACTACCGCACACCCTTGCGGTACTACCGCAAGGCAGGGTTGGACAAGCCTGGGAAGGCCGTGGACAGAAAAACGTCCGTGGCAAGTTCCGCTGATAACCAAATAGTGCAAAAAGTCCGACACGGTACTACCGCTGAAGGCAAGCGGTACTACCGTGCGGGGAGCGGATGTAAAAAATTACATCCGCTCCTACTTTCGCTACTGGTGTTGTGCCGGTCCAGGGCTCATTGTACTATGGCTCCCACGGAGCGGTACTACCGTGACCACCTGCGGTACTACCACTCCGAAGAGCAGTACTACCGCAAGCCTCATAATAGCAACAGATAGGAAGACTTCTTTTGCATAGACAAGAAGAAACGAAGGATGCTCCAAGGTGCTAAAGGAAAGGCGGTGCAAAGAGGAGTAAACGTGACGTCACGATTCCACCCAAACCTTTCCAAAGCGGACCCCCTCTTAATAGTACGACTTTTCTATGACTCAAATCCACCGAAAAAGGAACATAGAAAAATGCCGTCTTCAATAATCTTCGAGGGGCTCCTAACCGTCTCGTGCCTAGTCATGAAATATCTGAAATACTCGAGACATACGATTAGTCTGCAAATGCATTATCATCAATCACCAAAACACCTTAGGGATAAATATGCCCTTACACGTGTCTACGGCTTTGGGAGGCATTCCGATTGGTCAGGTAGTGACAACCTTTCATGGAGGAAAGATGGGAGTAGGTCGGGAGGAGTGAGAGTAGTGGAAAAGGGCCCGGAGGTGACTAGCCCTAGCAAAGTGCTGGTGAAGGAGGGGAACCCGAGGAAGATCTCATTCACTGATAAACCCACTGAGACACGTCGGGATGAGGCTGCACCAAGTTCTCTTGTGATTAAGGAGAAAGGAGAGGCCGGAGAGGATGGTGGAGGCATGGAGGTAGATTGGGGCAACAATGGAGAGAGTGGCGATGATTGGTAGCATGGAGCAGGAAGCAGGGGGAGAGGGAGTTAAGGGCGGCAAGGGAGGTAAAGGAAGGGAACCAGGAACGTTCAAGAGGAAAGGAAGAGCTAGAAAGGAGGGAGGAGTGGCTACGTCTCAACTAGGAGCTGGGGATAGAAGGAAGAGATCGCATGGGGAGGAGGAGGAGGAGGTGGATGAGGCGGGTAGGGAAACAAAAAAGGAAAGGAGGAATGAGGCATACATGGGCGAGGAAAAACAGATTGCATCGATCAGCAATACATCGGCCGGGCTACAAGAGCAGCCCCGCCAGGAGCCATGAAAATAATAAGTCGTAACTGCCGGGGACTTGGGAACGTCCCGGCAGTTCACGCACTCCTAGACCTTGGGAGAAAGGAGGATCTCGACATTCTGTTTTTGGACAAAACTAGACTGACAGCGGAGGAGATGGAGTGGCTAAGGTGGAAGCTCGGGCTCGCGAGCATGGTTGCATGGAATTCGGAGGGGAGGAGTAGGGGGGTGGCGCTGTTTTGGAGAAGACGGGTACATGTAAATATCAGATCAATGGGAAGGAGACATATAGATGCAGATGTGATGGCTGAGAAGGGTGTGTGGAGGCTAACGGGGGTGTATGGAGAATCACAGTTGGATAGAAAGGTGGAAACATGGTGGGTTTTACGAACGCTAAAGCAGCAACACCAAGATGGGAGGGCGTGGCTGTGTCTTGGCAACTTTAATGAAATCTTGAGTAATGATGAGAAAGTGGGAGGGGTACCAAGAAGCCAAGCTTATATGGACCGATTTAGGGAAGCCCTCACTTTATGTGATTTGCAAGACATAGGCTTTGAAGGTCACATGTTTACGTGGGGAAACCATAGCAAGGACAGCACAACTTACATATGCGAGAGGCTGGATCGGGTGGCAGCAAATGATGAGTGGTGCTTGATACGTCTCCAACGTATCTATAATTTTTGATTGCTCCATGCTATATTATCTACTGTTTTGGACTATATTGGGCTTTATTTTCCATTTTTATATTATTTTTGGGACTAACCTATTAACCGGAGGCCCAGACCAGAATTGGTGTTTTTGCCTATTTCAGTGTTTCGGAGAAACAGAATATCAAACGGAGTCCAAACGGAATAAAACCTTCGGGAACGTGATTTTCTCATCGAACGTGATCCAGGAGACTTGGACCCTACTCCAAGGAGTCAAAGAGGAGTTCACGAGGGTGAGGGGCGCCCCCCCTAGGGCGCGCCCCCCTGCCTCGTGGGCCCCTCGGTGCTCCACCGACGTACTCCTTCCTCCTATATATACCTACGTACCCCCAAACGATCAGAATAGGAGCCAAAAACCTAATTCCACCGCCGCAACTTTCTGTATCCACGAGATCCCATCTTGGGGCCTGTTTCGGAGCTCCGCGGAAGAGGGCCGTCATCATGGAGGGCTTCTACATCATCCTAGCCCCTCCGATGAAGTGTGAGTAGTTTACCTCAGACCTTCGGGTCCATAGTTAGTAGCTAGATGGCTTCTTCTCTCTTTTTGGATCTCAATACAAAGTTCTCCCCCTCTCTTGTGGAGATCTATTCGATGTAATCTTCTTTTTGCGGTGTGTTTGTTGAGACCGATGAATTGTGGGTTTATGATCAAGTCTATCTATGAATAATATTTGAATCTTCTCTGAATTATTTTATGTATGATTGGTTATCTTTGCAAGTCTCTTCGAATTATCCGTTTGGTTTGGCCAACTAGATTGGTAGTTCTTGCCGTGAGAGAAGTGCTTAGCTTTGGGTTCGATCTTGCGGTGTCATTTCCCAGTGACAGAAGGGGCAGCAAGGCACGTATTGTATCGTTTCCATCGAGGATAACAAGATGGGGTTTATTTCATATTGCATGAATTTATCTCTCTACATCATGTCATCTTTCTTAAGGCGTTACTCTGTTTTTAACTTAATACTCTAGATGCATGCTGGATAGCGGTCGAGGAGTGGAGTAATAGTAGTAGATGCAGAATCGTTTCGGTCTACTTGTCACGGACGTGATGCCTATATACATGATCATGCCTAGATATTCTCATAACTATGCTCAATTCTGTCAATTGCTCAACAGTAATTTGTTCACCCACCATAGAATACTTATGCTCTTGAGAGAAGCCACTAGTGAAACCTATGGCCCCCGGGTCTATTCTCATCATATCAATCTCCATCACTTTAATATTGCTTTGCTTTTTTACTTTGCCTTTACTTTTTACTTTGCATTTTTATACCAAAAATACCAAAAATATTATATCTATCAGATCTCACTCTCGTAAGTGACCGTGAAGGGATTGACAACCCCTAATCGTGTTGGTTGCGAGTAGCTATCGTTTTGTGCAGGTACGAGGGACTTGAGTGTGGCCTCCTACTGGATTGATACCTTGGTTCTCAAAAACTAAGGGAAATACTTACGCTACTCTGCTGCATCATCCCTTCCTCTTCGGGGAAAACCAATGCAAGCTCAAGACATAGCAGTGCTTGCAATACCCTAACTTCGGAGTAATAAACAGAGACCCACGGCACTCGGACCACAGACCGGTTGTGGTACACACAGAGCAAGGAGATGAAGAAGGGATGGTTCGGGATATCGGTTTTTGGTTTGAGGCCTGGTGGATGCAGGAGGAGGGATATGATTAAGTAATAAAGCAGGCATGGGAGGAGAGCTGGACGGAGGGAGGAGGGGAGGTGTCTAGGGCATTGGCAAGAGTGGCGAGGAGGTTGACGAAGTGGAATAAGGAGGTCGTGGGACAGTTGGGGACAAGGTTGAAGAAGGCAAACTGTGAACTGGAGAAGTGGAGATGTAGAGACATCATAGAAGAGAAGGTAAAAGAGGAGGCATGGTGGAGAGGGGAGGTAGCAAGGCTGGAAGAACTAATGCATATTAAGTGGAGGCAAAGAGCACATGTCTGGTGGCTCAAGGAGTGGGGGAGGAATATGAAATTTCTGCACAAGTGCGCTACAGCAAGAAAGAAGAATAACAAGATAAAGGAGTTGAGGAGAGAGGATGACTCGGTGGTGAAGGAGGGACACGAGATGACTAATTGCGTATGTTCGTTTTTTCAGGATTTGTTCACCACCAAACAAAGTAGAAGGATGGAGGAACTATCACAAAAAGTCTAGGCACGGGTTACACCACAAATGAACGAGTTCCTGGAGAGGGAATTCACACGTGAGGAGGTCAAAGCTGCTCTGGATCACATTGGCAACTTGAAGGCACCAGGGCCGGATGGCATGCCATCGTTGGTGTATAAAAAACATTGGT
The DNA here is from genome assembly GCA_963921465.1 of Triticum timopheevii. Taxonomy (NCBI): domain Eukaryota; kingdom Viridiplantae; phylum Streptophyta; class Magnoliopsida; order Poales; family Poaceae; genus Triticum; species Triticum timopheevii. Next base: position 587,809,157 of record OY997273.1, on the reverse strand, counting down.
GCATGATGGGAGATAAGATCGCTGATGAGGTGCTGCACGTGCTCAATGGTGGACCGATGCCGGAGGGCTGGAATGATACTTATGTGGTCTTGATACCGAAGGTGAAAAACCCAAACAGAATAAAAGATCTAAGGCCCATAAGCATGTGTAATGTGTTGTACAAACTTGTCTCCAAGGTGCTGGCCAGCAGGCTGAAACTTATCTTGCTTGAAGTGATCTCAGAGAACCAAAGCGCATTTGTACCCGGACGCTTGATCACAGATAATGTCCTGATTGTGTGTGAGCTCTCACACATGCTGCTGAACAAGAAGAAGGGGAAGGAGAGCTATGCAGCGATCAGAGCGGACATGAGCAAAGCATATGATAGGGTGGAATGGGGCTTCCTCAAGGTGATGCTGGAGAGGTTGGGGTTCTCTGATGCTTGGGTTGGACTGCTAATGAAGTGTGTCACTACCGTACGTTATCAGATAAAGGTCAATGGTGTTCTTACGGAGCAGTTTATACCGACCCGGGGCTTACGGCAAGGGGATCCACTCTCGCCGTACCTATTTGTTATCTGTGCCGAGGGGCTATCAGTGCTGCTGCATGCTTCTGAGAGGGAGGGAAGGCTCTCGGGTGTCCGAGTGTGCCAAGGGGCACCCACTATCACCCACCTCTTCTTCGCAGATGACTTTGTCCTAATGATCAAAGCAGATAGTGGTGAAGCCGGTGAGCTGAAGAGAATTCTGGACCTATATGAGGAATGCTCTGGACAATGCATTAAGAAAGAGAAGAGTGCAATAATTTTCAGTGCCAATACCCGGGCGGAGCAGAAGGAAATTGTGAAACAAGGTACGGGAATCTCATGCGAAACATGGAATGAACGATACCTTGGACTACCTGTGTATGTGGGAAGATTGCGCAAACAGATTTTTGCATATATCAAAGACGCCATCTGGCGACGTATGCAAGGCTGGAAGGAGAGACTCCTAGACAAGGTTGGGAAGGAAGTGCTTGTTAAGGCAGTAGCACAAGCCATCCCGACATATGCCATGGCATGCTTCTATCTCACAAAAACTCTATGTGAGGAGATAAGATCACTCATTGCAAAATTTTGGTGGAGCCAGCAGGATAATGAGTCCAAGATACATTGGATTGGTTGGCCAAAACTAACACAGTCTGAGGTGCATGGAAGTTTAGGGTTTAGAGATATCCACTCCTTCAACATTGCGATGCTGTCACGACAAATATGGCGTCTGATCCAAAGGTCGGAGAGCCTATGTGCACAGTTGCTGAAGGCCAAGTACTATCCCGACGGCAATATATTGAACGCAGCGCCGAAGGACGGCATCTCTTACACTTGGAGGAGCTTGCTCCATGGACTAGAGTTGGTAAAACAAGGCTATATATGGCGCATTGGTGATGGGCAACAAGTTAACATATGGGAGGACCCTTGGCTGCCTAGAGCTTGGTCGCGCCGAGTCCAAACACCGAGGAACGGGATCCTACTAGACAAGGTTCATGAGCTCATAAACCCTCTAACTGGGCAATGGGATGAAGACCTGGTTAGGGACATCTTCGTTCCCCAAGATGCAAGCATGATCCTTGGGATTCCGTTGAGAGACGGCACACAAGATTTCATCGCATGACATTTTGACGAGAAGGGTGTGCATTCAGTGAAACAGGCATATAAACTGCATGTCAAAATGAATGAGATCACGAGTGAGCTAGAGGCCGGCAGGAGCGGAGATGTGCATGGGTCGCTTGATGCTTCTGAAAGCACGTATTGGAGCCGAATTTGGAAGATGTCGTGCCAAAGCAAGATCAAAATGTTCACATGGCGGCTAGCACACAACTCGCTTGCTATGCGTACCAACCTTGCGGTGAGGGGGATGGAGATTGAGGGCACTAGTTGTCCTCTAAGTGCCAGGAACGCCGAGGATGGTGGGCACCTGTTTATAAGATGCAAAGAAGTGAAAAAGGTCTGCCGTGCAATGGGCATGGAAGCTGTGAGAAGTGACTTAGAAAGATACAACGCAGTGGGAGATGTCATGGATCACATATGGACGCTCAAAATGGAGGACAAAGTGCAGATTTTGTACTTCTGGTGGGAGTGGTGGGATGAGCGGAACAGGGCTAGGACGAATGAGAAGAGAATGCGGCCAGAGGAGTTCGTGCACCGGACCAAGGTTGCCACCATGGAATATTGGGATATTGTGGGAAAGCAGAAACAACAAAGTCCTAAAGAGAAGGTTAAATGGTGGGTACCAGATGATGGGATCCTCAAGTTCAATATTGATGGAGCACACATGCCGAGGAGCACCCATTCTGCCTGGGGGTCATTGCCCGTGACCATACAGGGGACGTGGCAGCTTGCATGGCTGGGAAGAGAGAGCATGTCTATGATGCCTTCGCAGCTCAACTGCAAGCAGCTGCGGCTGCGATGGAGCTCGCCACACATCTTGGAGCGATCAAGATCTGTATAGAAACGGACTCACAACTATCGCAGGCGGCACTCATGTAGAAGGAGCCAAGCTTCACGGCGTATGCATCCGTCCTGGAAGACCTGAAGATCCAAATGAGGCTATGGTTCTCAAGATGTGAAGTTATTGCATGTAGAAGAGAGGCCAACTGTGTTGCGCATGAACTATCTAAACTTGGCTATGAATGTAATGTGAATGAACCTACTGTGTGGGAGGTTGATGTCCCGCCATCTGTGGCTGGTCCTGTACTAGGCGATTTGCCTAACATGGTTGAGTAATAAAGCAATTGCTTTGACCCTAAAAAAAAAAGCTTTGCGATTGTTAAGAACTAGATGATACCTCACATATTATAATAGAATTAAATATTTGATTTCTAAATGTTGTATAGAATATAAGTTTAATCCCTAAGATTCTAAATATGTGAGATTCTTTCCCAGAAATACAAAGACAAAATCTTAACTGAAAAGGTTAAACATATCACAATTAAGTATGATGGGATTTAAAATCCATTTACAACACAGCAGTGCATGTTGCATGGTAGGTAGACACTTGTAATTATTTTAAAAATCAAACAGCATTTTTTCAAAAATAATTATAATAACTTTGATGATGTGAAAAAAACAAAAATACAGTAAAATACCTATTTGATGGTTATATATAGACCTGCTCACGAAAGATGCCCTGCAACTAGCACTACGTGTCTTCTCTCAAGAAAGAAAGAAAAAAACTAGCACTATTTGTACGTCACTGGCTCATTGGTCAGTGGTCACTAGAAGCATCTATGCAAGGGTGGCAGCCTATATTACTACAGTAGCAATATGCTCTTCACACTAGTATTGTTGAATGCATGCACGGAAGCATCTTATTTTTCCCAAAAAAATTAGTGCACTGTAAAAAGTGTACGCATGGTAATATTGCTGTTTGTTGAGAGAAATATTCAAACAACCAGTAGAAAATTTACCTACAAAAAGATAGTAGAACATTTAGATTTAGATTTTACTTTATTTTTCTTAACAGGGCGATAAGTTTTTTAAAACATTGTGCGGTCCAGAACACACAAATGACATACAAGTTTTAAGAAAACGCCGACTTAAAGGTTTCGAGAGGTGAAAATTATAATATCAAACTAACTTTCTGTATTTCAAGTTTGATTTAAAAAAACTAGAAGATTTCTCAAACACGTCAATAACATTTCATTTGGAATAAAAGTATATGATTTTTCTAATGCATTCTTCATATAGAAATTCATTGCGCTGCCATGGTTTGATACAAATAGTAGAAAAAGTTCCACAAGTTCTCACTAGAAATGTTTCGCAAAAAGAAAAGGAAAAAGTTCCCACTAGAAAGTCGAATGTACTTTTGAAAATTACATGATAATTTTATTATAACATAGGATATGTACTTTTAATTTAAACGATTTAGTATTGTAATCACACTCACACATAAAAATCTAACGTGCAAAGCACATAGAAATTACTGGTACAGTAAAATACCTATTTGATGGTTATATATAAACTTGCTCACCAAAGATGCCCTGCAACTAGCACTACGTGTCTTTTCTCAAAAAAGAAAGAAATAAACTAGCACTATGTATCACGGACGAGACTTGCCTGCTCCCTCAGTATGCGCCCATCCGTGCTCCCGCATACGTGGCATGATTTGATTGAAACAAAATAAGACCCGGCTCCACCCTCTTAAAATCAGGGGAAAGATGATTAGATTAGAAAGAAAAAAGAGAAAAATACAGCCGTAGGATGAAGTGGGAGCACAGATGGAAGCATGAGGAGGGAGCAGGCAAGCCGGATCCATATATCACCCGTATGCATGTAACACGTCAGTGGCTCACTGGTCATGGCCACTACGGCTAGACTGATCAATACATGCATGCATGCATGTCATCCCTGGTCCAGCTGCATTAGTGTGTAGTGCGAGCTAGGTTCAGCGCAACGAGATTGCGGTTGGATCTTCGGTGTAACTGCTCGCCCGCTGCTCATTTGAAGCCGGCCTACATCAAATCCGTATGTATGCAGCTGGCAGAAGCACGAGGAGAGGAATCAGTTGAGCTCAAGGACACGCAACCTAGGTGCTTGCTTCATGTTAAACAAACTTTAGGCATGTAATCTTCATGCTTGGTCATTTGCATAATGAAAGTGTGTGAATAGCTTATATGTTGGGCCCTATAAATTGAGCTGGTGTCCAACCTCAGGCCCAAGATAAGCTTTGTCTTTTGCAAAAAAAAAAAAAGGTGAGCTTTGTCCATGGAGTGATATAGAAAATGACATGTTTTATATGTGTCATCTTCTGTATGAGTTGGGATGTTAGAGGATAACTGATATGTCACACCAAGTCCACACGTACACCTTTGAACATATTACTCCTCCGTCGGGTTACTGTTGTGATGGGTGTGTCTCTATCACCCCTAAGGCCGGCCAACGAGCCACCAAAGAAATAGCTCATGACATATGTGTTGAAGTCGCCATCGTCGGTGAAGTGTGATGTGAGACTTCAGGAGAAATTATTATCACCGAGCTTAGAAACCAATGATAGCGCACGTGTACCAAGCCCGATAACGCCGAACATGCCCCTGACCGGCCCGACAATGTCAAACGCGCTTCCAAGGTCATGTAGGTAGATGTATTCGGTCTCTGTGATGCACCCAATGTTGATGATTGCGTTCGCGGTGCCGAACATGAGTACATCGACTCCAAGTGAACTGGCTAACTTCTCTGATTCTGAGGCTACCAACTAAGTCTTCAACCACGCCTAGCACTCTCGAGTGGCGCTTTGCTTTTTTTTTTTAGGATCAACGCTGCCGCATGTTTATTTAACCAGCGTAGCTGGGAATGTCGTCAGCGATTACAGGTAGAACAAAGTCAGGGGGAGACCCCAGCCACACCTTACACAACTCATCACCCACACCTACCCTAGCAAGCTTATGCGCAGCAACATTTGCAGAACGACGAACCCAGTCGACACGATACTCCAAGCGGGTATTGAGCAAAGCTTTTATCTCTTGAATCCACGGCCCCACGGCACTCAAGCACCTCTCAGGTTTCAACAGCTGCTGGACAACAGCTTGACAGTCGAGCTCAAGATGAACACATTGAATACCTAGCTCAACAGCGAGCTGCACACCCCGTCGGCAAGCATGGATTTCAGATACTACAGGATCCGCCGTGTTGGGGAAAAAGTGGCAGCCCTGAAAGCACCATCATGGTCCCGGAGGACAGCGCCGCCGCCACCTGAATTTCTCAGCTTGGAAACAGCCCCGTTAGAGTTCACTTTTACCCACCCTTGCGCTGGCGGTTCCTAGGCCTGAACATGTGGAAACTTCGGAGCTTTGGCCACTGCAGCATTGATGTCGCGCCACTCCACCAACTGCGCATGGACCCTATCGACCACCTCCCTGGGGTGAGCGATCTTAACGCCCTCACGAGCTTCATTATGGGCAAGCCACAAGCCGTAGGTAGCATGAATGAAAGCTTGTTTCTCCTCCTCAACAGCGTTTGCGAAGAAGCTCAGAAGCCAGGCTGACAATGCCTTCTGGGAGTCAATGGGAACCGATGGTACTGCCACGGCGATGCCCTTCTCTGAAGACAGGATTTGCCAAAACTGAGAGGAGTGGGGACATAGCCAGAACCTGTGAAGAACTGTTTCCTCCCTCCCGCAAGGAGTACAAAAAATACCAGGCTTGATCCGGCGACGATGAAGCTCATGACCGACCGCCAAACCATTCCGAATCATCCTCCAAACGTGGATCTTAGCCTTCCCCGGCGCATTTGAACTCCATAAACCAAGATATCCCTTATGATCATGAACCGAAGACGATGAGGCCGGCTGTCTGGACCTCACTCTTCCTAGAGAAACAGCCAAGTGATATGCCGATCGCACACTAAACACGCCATTCTTGGTGCCATTCCAAGCCAAGTACTCATCAGTTCCTACACCCCCACTGCAACTTGCTTGATATCCTCAGCATCAGAAGGAGTGAACATGGCCCCAACCTTATGCAAATCCCAGCTAGACCCTTCCTCATCCAGCAGATCAGCTACCTTAGTAATCCCCGGCAGATATGTTTGGCCCAGTGGCCGTAAAGAGCCCTGCCGCGGGATCCAATTATCATGATGAATATTGACACTGCTGCCATCCCCAATACGCCATATCAACCCCTCTTTCAGGAGATTTCGACCATGCAAAATACTTCTAAAAGTGAATGACGCATTAGAAGGACATGTAGCGGACAAGATAGAACATTCCTTGAAATATCTGGCCTTCAGAACACTTGCCACCAAGCTGTTTGGAGCAGTCAAGAGGCGCCAAGCTTGTTTCGCCAAGAGAGCTTGGTTGAACTTTTCAGGGTCCCGGAAACCCATTCCACCCGTACGCTTCGAGTCACACATCTTCTCCCACGAGACCCAATGCACCTTCCTTTCACCATTTATCGCACCCCACCAGAATTTGGAAGAAATAGAAGTCAGATTCCGGCATGTTTTCTTTGTGAGGTGGAAACAACTCATAGTGAAAGTTGGAGTAGCTTGGAGTCCCGATTTGACAAGGACCTCTCTGGCCTTCTTTGACATGCCTTGCCCTTTCCAGCCCGTAACCTTGCCCTTTGAGCACTCGGTGACATATTTGAAGGTACCTTCCTTGGATCTTCCCACCTGAGTAGGAAGCCCAAGATATCTCTCACTCAAGGCTTCAGAAGAAATCCCAATCTCATCCTTGAGCACAGTCTTGAGCTCCTCCCCACATCCCTTGCCAAAGTAGATGGAGGACTTCTGCATATTCACCCGTTGGCCCGATGCCTTCTCATATTTCAGCAGGATCTCCCGTAACGTGTGCATGTTCTCGCTCGACCCCTCCAGAAAAACAATGCTATCATCGGCGAAAAGCATATGTGTAACATGGGGGCCAATGCTCCCAAACGTAACACCCTTGATCTTCCCCTCCCCTTGAGCTCGCCATAGCATGACAGAAAAACCCTCCACACAAAAAAGGAACAAGTAGGGGGAGAGAGGGTCACCCTGTCGAAGGCCTCGAGAGGGAAGGAAAACCCTGGACCGACCACCATTGAGCTTGACACAAAACTTGGAAGATTTGACACATCTCATGATCATCTGCACCCACTGGTCAGCAAAACCAACTTTGTGTAACATTTGCTCCAGAAAACACCACTCCACCCTGTCGTAGGCTTTCATCATATCCAATTTAACCGCACGGAGAGGTTTCTTGCGCTTCCTGGTACGGATCGCATGCACGCACTCGTAGGCCACAAGAACATTATCAGTAATCAGCCGGCCCAGCACAAAAGCACTCTGTTCCTCTGAGATAAGTAAAGGCAGAATGTTCTTGAGCCTATTTGCCAAGACCTTGGTAGCTATCTTGTACAGCATGTTACAGAGGCTTATGGGCCTAAACTAAGAGAGAAGCTCCGGTGAGCTAATCTTAGGAATCATAACAATAACAGTGTCATTAAAAGCATCCGGCGTGGCTGCCCCTGCCAGGAACTCTTTAACCGCACGACACACATCCTCCTTAATCAGAGCCCAGTGGCGCTGATAGAAGAGGGCCGGAAGGCCATCGGGGCCCGGGGCCTTGGTCGGACCCATCTGGAATAGGGCCGCCTGTATCTCCTCATCTGTGATCACTGAAGTTAGCCTCTCATTCATCGCCCCATCCACCACCGGAACAATATTGTCCAGAAGATCGTTAACCCCTTGAGAGCCATCCGACCTGAATAGCCGCTCATAAAAGGAAGAGGCTAGTTCCCTCATCTCATCGTTAACAGTACATCTGGAACCATCCTCCCGCCTCAGAGCTTTAACAGTGTTCTTCCTCTTTCGGTGACTTGCCCGGTTTTGGAAAAACTTTGTGTTCGAATCCTCCTCTTTGAGCCAGTCCACACGCGAGTGCTGTCTGTACATGATCTCCTCCTGCTCGTAAAGCTCCCGAAGCTGCGACTCAATATCACGGACCTCCAGTGAGTGTCCGGGCATGCCGCCCCTCGCCTTTGCCTCCACCAGCTGAGATTTCAGCTTGGAAATCTTCCTTCGAATGGATCCAAAGACCTCCCGCGCCCATTTTTGCATACTACCCGAGAGGTCACCAAGTTTCTTCCACACCCCCATAAGACTCTGGTCTCCCGAGCTCGCCACCAACCAAGCCGTCTCCACCATGCCTTCGTATTGATCATGCCTCGTCCAGACCTCCTCATATTGGAATGGCCTCAGGCCCCTTACATTCTGGCCCGGATCAGTCTTCAAAGCACGCACCACAATAGCTTGGTGGTCCGACTCCTCCGTCATCACATGCTCAACTTCTGTAGCTGGGAAAAGATTCAGCAACTCACCGGTGCAAGTAGCTCTATCAAGCCGCACCTGGATGTTCTCGGCACCATCCCTCTTATTGTCCCACATAAATGGGTAGCCCGAGAAGCCCAAATCTGCCAGACCACATTCTGCTAAACAATCCCGAAAATCCTCCATTTGAGAGAAGTTGCGAGGGTTCCCTCCTTTCTGGTCAGAATGGAAGAGGGCCTCATTGAAATCACCCAAGCAAATCCATGGTAGATCATCCTGAGCACGGAGAAAACGAATTGCATCCCATGACTTCTTTCGGTTGTCCGTTTTTGGTTCCCCATAGAATCCAGTGACTCTATAGGATTTTCCTTGCCACATCATTTTAGTATCTATGAAGTATTGGCACCATGGTCTGACAGTCACCTGAACATCGTCCCTCCACCACATAGCCAGCCCACCACTCCTCCCCACACAGTCTACCGCAACACCATGCTTGAAACCCAAGCTGCATTTCAATCTATCCATAGCTCTAGCCGTTTTGAGAGTCTCACATAAAAACACAACGACAGGATTGTAGGATCGGATGAGATCCCTAAGCTCGCCTACTGTCGAGGTCAATCCCAACCCCCAACAGTTTCAGGCCAAGAGATTCATGGCATTCGGCGGCCCCGCCTCGCAGGGTCCGCCGATGTGTCATCACGGTCAGAGATGCGTTCAAACACACTAGCCGTCTTCCGCCTAGTATCGCGAATGAAACCATCCCGGGAAGCAAACCTGTCCATATCCTCCTTAGCAACCCAAACCTGCTTAGGGCCTCGCTTCTTACTGCCATCTTCAGCTCGCTGGTATGAACCACCCCGCAGCACTTCCTCATGGTCTTGCCTTAATTTTCTAACATAAGTACCCTGCCTCCTCTCCCTCCTATCACCCCAAAACCCTCTGCGCCCATCCAAGGCCCAATCTTGCTCGGCACGGCTTCTGCATGGCCCATGCACATCGGCCTTTCCCTTCCGTTCCCAGTCCTTCTGTCGCTACCGATGTTCTTCGGCTTCATAGCGCTGTTTAAGGAGACTATCCCGCTTCTCCCGCTCCCTGCGGCTTTCAAGGCCCTGGCGCAAATCCACATCCCTCCTCGGTTCCATGCCCCCAGTGCGCGCCCCTGGGCTGTTGACTTCCATCGCGCTCGACCGCTGACCCACACTAGTGTGCAAGCCCGCAGACCTCGAGAACTCAGAATTCAAGTTGCGCCGGGTATGGGGGTCACTCCTGCCAGAGGACCCCAGTCGGCCAGCTTCGAAAACACCAACACGGCCAGTGCCTGAAAAACTGTTACTGCTCGCCGTAGCCCCCTCCGAGTGCTCTTTCCCCAAATTGTTCCTGCCGGGAGATGCCTGAAGCCAACCCCCCCCCCCCCCCCATTGAGAGGTGGGCCTGGTGGGGGGTCACAGACACCTCCGACATGAGCCAACCGACCACATTCGAAGCAGAAATGGGGTATCTTCTTATAAAAGAAGTCAAACCAGTCCCCTACCTTATCCTCCAGCGAGGTTTTGAGGTAGAAACCCCGCACAAGAGGCTCAAACACAGATATCTTTGTTCTAACCCGCAGGAAATTACCACGGGCAAAGCCATCCCTGTCCACATCCACCCTCACCGTCGACCCCAGCCAGTTGCCAAGAGCCTTACCAAATTCCTCATTCCTCTTGTCCGGAGGGAGATCGGTGACCCGGACCCAGAAATCCACCCTGTCAAAGATCATCTCAGATGGCCTAATATCTCTCTCATACTCCTTAATGATGATCACATTCAAATCAAACTGCCAAGGTCCACTGAACATTGCCTGTTTCCAATCTCCCTCACTTCCAAAGTGAACCACAAAAATATTGTCACCCATATTCCTGAACTGGGCTTCCTTGTGCAATCCCCATACCCTCCTCATAGCACGTTCCATGGCAGAGTAGTTCATCGGGCGGGGAGAGCAAACCTTACCAGCTATTGGCCACTTCAGGTTCTGTGTCATCGGCTTCTTCGAATCCAGGAAGAGAAAACCTTCCGCCTCCTTATCCATCAGAGCCATTCCACCCAACCTCGCCGAGAGGCTCGCGGTAGGGTCCGGCATCTTGCATCCAGCCGGTGACCCGACCGCACCCCCTGCAGCCTGAGAACTTGTCTTCGGCGGAGGAGAAACCACCGCCGTCTGCACCCCAGCCTCAGGCCGCGGCGTCCCCTTCGAGTTGACCCCGGCTGCCGCAGAAGAAGCCGGGTGGCCCTCAGACCTTGACGCAGCCGCCGCCCCTCTCTCAGATGCAATCTTGTTGATTAATTTCCGTTCTGGCAAATTTCAGGCACTCGATATGTCCTGTTTTAGCAAAGGTCATGCCGGAATTTTCCGTGAATTTTGGCATGACTTGTGCTAGAATATGTAGGAAATATCGAGTGGCCTGGATAGTCAACCCGTGATGAATAATGAACCCGTGATGAATAATGAACAAGCTGAGAGTTTTAATTGTACAAGTTTAATCTTTGAATTATGAACATAGGAAATGTCGTCGGACGAAGAAGGTCCCGCGGAGTGCTCCTGGTGCGGCGACAACCGGGGTTTCTACGACAGGCCTCACCTAGACGAAGGTCGGCACTTCAGCATTAAGCTCAAGGAGGCCTTCGATTGTGATACGGTAAGCTACGACGCAAAGTGTTTTTTCATAATTAAGCTCACTTCTACTACTTCAACGTTTAATTTTCATCTTTTACAATTCGACTAGCTTATCCCATGCCATGCAAGACGCTATGTCTTGAAGAGGATGGGTTTTGAAGATCATGAGAGGAATGAAACAAAGAAAATTAACCTAAGGACCCATCATGATATGGATTTTGAGGTAAATCTATACAATTCTGAGAGCGTATCCCATTTTGGTTGCCCGGGTTGGGAAGCACTTTGCAAGATGTATGATTTTCAAGAGGGTATGTTTGTCACCATGGATCTTGGTGATCCTGACATCGACCAAGACAATTTGGACATTTGGGTCCTTGTTGATACGTTTCCAATTCTACCGCTATGTGAGTTCCTCAAACATAGTTATTAAGTAATTTATATTGTTTATTTCAAAATAGTTGACAACTTATTTCCATTGATACTTACTTTCATTCTTCAAAGAATGTGCGGAAGATGGTAGACAGAACCAACCACACCGATGGCTCTGAGTTAACTTATCAGGAGAAAAGTCATCGGGTCGCATATTGTACTGATCTTGAGAATTACAATGCCTTTTATCGAACTCCTCCAAATGTTGAACCACGATAACTTCCATGGAGATATCCTAGTAAGATTTTTTATTATTACGACATCTGTGCATCTTTTGCATACTTCTAAAACTGAACTACATTGCTAACTATGAAGTTATTACTATGTTTTTCAACAGAAAATCCCGATGGATTGTGTGCCTCATTTGATGTATCAGAATGGTCGCCTTGATGTTTTGAACATACAGCCAGGTCGTCCTACGAATCTCACATGTCCATACCGTATTTCTAAAACCGGTTTACACATGATAATCAAAGAATGGAAAAAAGTATGGACAGTCGTAAGGAGGTTCTTGGAAGCAACATTGTGCGAAAGGCAAGAATTGGAGACAGGATAATCTCCATTCGCCATAGTGGAGAGTCAGGGGCTATCTTGTTTTATGCTATTTCACCTAAGATAATATAGTAGATCCTAAGAGAATGTAGTAGGTTCTATGAGATACAATATGTTCATGAGAGTTGATGATGATGAGTAGTTGTGATTATGTCTAGTGACCAACTTGTAGGTGATGTCTCATTGATGAAAATGATGATCATGAGGAGGTGTTATATGACAATGATTTATTATGATGATAAGTTGTTAATGATATGATGATGATATATTATATCACTGGGTGAAAGAACCGCGGATTAGTTTCAAGTGGATGTCCATCCACTTGAAACTAGTCCACAGTTCTTTCTCCTAGTGATGTAATAACTCATTATGATGTAAAATCATTCTCTAAATTGCTGCGGTATGAAAACTTGTATAAAGGTGTATGAATACAACATGCAATAAAAAAGAATTACGAAATAATAGTAGTAGCACGTGCTAGGAGAAGCGCTACTACTAATTACCAGTAGCACTTATAATACAAAGCGCTGCTACTAAGTCGATATAGCAGTAGCGTGGTCCAAACCACACTACTGCTAACCTTTAGCTATAGCGCCTTACTAGTAGCGCTGCACCCCGCGCTACTGATAGGCTTTATACACGTGCTACTGCTAGCGTTTTCCCTAGTAGTAAAGGCATGATCATGGTAGCGTCATAAACAATCATTAGGTTTTGTGATAATGCCATCAACCACGCCCTAAAATTTATGATCGTTTTACGTCGTCTGATGTTTGGCATGTTCAAATTTTTATTTTAATTTGAACTATGTCATTTGCAAAGGGAATTTTAGAATATTGTTAGAATTATATATCTTTGCATTATCGTGGTGGCAATGTAATTATAAAGTACATTAACATTGTCGAGCATGTACTAGAAAAGAGAATAATGGAAAAATGGGGTGACAGGCTTCCATTGGATGCTCTCGCGGTTTACCCATCCAACACGCACGCACGCGCGCACACACATACACACATTATTTTTTGGGAGACTCACAAATGAGGGAGTTGACCTTACACCGAGGGTGCGTACATAGTCTCTCTAGTCAATGCTTCCCTCGCGCTACCACATCATTGGCAAGACCACGCTCATGTGAAGCACATTGCTTGACCATAGTAAAAGCTAATCCAAGCCAGTTTCGACCTTGGTCTGGACGCAGTACACTAGTTGCCCCTTGCTACCGTCGGAACTTGCCCTACTACAATTCCTGCAGCCGCGCACCGCCCACGACGTGCCGTGCAACTACTGTAGCTTGTGAGCCACCGATCACATCAACCGTGCCATCTATGAGTTAAAGATATTAGAGGACAACTGATATGTTACTCCCTGCTCGCATGTGACATCAACAAAGTTACAAATATGTTTGATGTGCCCAGTCGTGGTAGAACCATGAATCCACATACTGGTTCTTATGCAATAGGGCATCTCATGAGGTACAATCCACATGCTGATCCACATACCAGTGACGTCGCGGTGCTCCAAACATGTCTGGCGTACGCAAACGGTGTCGCTATCAGCACCGACCTAACGCATCTCATTGTCGCGTATACGGGTCGTGCAAGCTGCTAAGGCATTGGATCAAAGGGTCCAAGGCAGGGAAGTCTGAGCCTTTTGTATAGATCTCCCTGGCTAGACATGTGGCAATAAGTGAACAGTAATTGTACTTATTAACTAAGTATGAACTAGCATATATGCTTGTGCGTTGCAACGGGAGAGATATTTTTTTACGAAAAGTATCGGAGAGATAATTGATGTGTCCATCAAAACGGTCTTCATAATGATGGGGCTACAGAGCGAGGAGCTGCGATGTTCTCACGGGTCATGTTTGGCCCACGAGATCTTAATAGTGATGTGGTTGGTCGGAGTGGTGGCCATCACCCAACTTGTGCCTTTTTTTTCTTTGTGTCCGCCACCGTGTCTAGGTTGTGGTTGCCTCCTCATTTTGTGGCAGCACGGCGCCCTTCAGGGCATAGTTGCTTTGACCACTCTCTCCTACAATGGCGTAACAGATATAGTACAAATTGCAGTGAATCCCGTTTCATTGGTATAATCAACACATAACCAGGTAGTCCCTACTTTACCAGGGTTTATACTCTGTAATTGTTTCAGCGATCACTTGCCCACATATTTTTAGTCAGAGCCAAACCAACATATCATCTTTTATTGCCATGTGTCCATAATTTCTTCTAATTATATTCAACAAAAATATTCTTTTTTATTGTCAAATAGCACGTCGGATGCACAACAGCTCAAGTCTGGTCAGGCAAGTGGCAGGCATCAAAACGACATCTGTTTGTAAGGCGCGAACGGAAATCCAAAACAACCACTGAGTTGAAGGATCAAACTCACGACCTCAAAAACTCGACCACGTGCTGCTAGCCACTCGAACAAACAACTCCTGCTAACAAATGGCCAGCGCGAATATTTAATAATATACTGTAGCGTACCATTCAATACATTTTTTCTCATCTTATTGAACTTATCAAAAAATAAATTAATAATTATGATATCTCGAATATTCTTCGAAACATGAAAATTTATTGAAATTCACAAAAAAAATAAAAATATGAACCTTTTATAAGAAAACGACCAATTTTTGAATATGTGAACAATTTTTGAAAAGTAATATGTTTTCAACATTGAAACAATTATGAAAAACATGTTTTCTAACACAAGCATTACTTTGAATTTGTGAACATTTCAATAAAAATGAATATTTTTTAATTTGTATCATTTTCAAAATGCAATTTATTTTGAAAATATTGAACAATTTTTGAAAACATAAAAAACAATTAAAATGCAAAAAATTCTATAGTTTTCAATAAATTCTGGAATGGGAATAAAAATCAAAAATTTGGAAAAAAAATTCAAAATGGTAAAAATATAATAAATTCTGGAATTTTATGAAAATTAATCAAAAACTGAAATTCTAAAAAATTGAATTTATGAAAAAGGGAAAAAACAAAAAGAAACGTGGAAGAGAAAAAAGAAAAAGGAAAGATAAAAGAAAAGGGAAAAAGAAGCAGAACAGAGAAAAAATAAAAACGGGCCGTCCCAATACTGGGCGCCATATGCGAAACTTCGTCAATTTTGTACCCAGTACGGTAAATAATGGTTTTCAGTTGCATGGACAGGAAATAAATGGGCTGGGCCTCAGCGCGCGCGGCCACGTACGAAATTTTGGATAAAACTGTTTCTTTTATGGCAGATGGACATACAAAAAATTAATACCACCTTGGATAGAACAAAAAAAATCGATGGTGAACAGATGAAAAAATCAACGAAACGCACCTTGCTTTATTAGTAGGTACAGATATTCAACAAAAATATTCCTTTTTATTGTCAAATAGCACATCGGATGCACAGCAGCTCAAGTCTGGCCAGGCAAGTGGCAGGCACCCAAACGACATGTGTTTGTAAGGCGCGAATGAAAATCCAAAACAACCACTGAGTTGAAGGATCAAACTCACGACCTCAAAAACTCGACCACGTGCTGCTAGCCACTCGAACAAACAACTCCTGGTAACAAATGACCAGCGCGAATGTTTAATAATATACTATAGCATACCATTCAAAACATTTTTTTCTCATCTTATTAAACTTATCAAAAAATAAACTAATAATTATGATATCTCGAATGTTCTTTGAAACATGAAAATTTATTGAAATTCACCAAAAAAAATAAAAATATGAACCTTTTATAAGAAAACGACCAATTTTTGAAAATGTGAACAATTTTTGAAAATTAAATATGTTTTCAACATTGAAACAATTTGGAAAACATGTTTTCTAACACAAGCATTACTTTGAATTTGTGAACGTTTCAATAAAAATGAATATTTTTTAATTTGTATCGTTTTCAAAATGCAATTTATTTTGAAAATATCAAATAATTTTTGAAAACATAAAAAACAATTAAAATGCGAAAGTTTTCTATAGTTTTCAATAAATTCTGGAATGGGAATAAAAATCTAAAATTTAGAGAAAAAAAATTCCAAATGGTAAAAATATAATAAATTCTGGAGATTTTACGAAAATTAATCAAAAACTAAAATTCTAAAAAATTGAATTTATGAAAAAAGGAAAAAACAAAAAGAAACTTGGAAGAGAAAAAAATAAAAAGGAAAGATAAATAAAAGGGAAAAAAGAAAAAGGAAAAAGAAGCAGAAACAGAGAAAAAATAAAAACGGGCCGTCCCAATACTGGGCGCCATATGCGAAACTTCATCTATTTTGTGCCCAGTGCGGTAAATAATGGTTCTCAGCTGCATGGGCAGGAAATAAATGGGCTGGGCCTCAGCGCGCGCGGCCACGTACGAAATTTTGGATAAAACTGTTTCTTTTATGGCAGGTGGACATACAAAAAATTAGTACCACCTTGGATAGAACAAAAAAAATCGATGGTGAACGGATGAAAAAATCGATGAAACGCATCTTGCTTTATTAGTAGGTATAGATATAGATATAGATATAGATAGTGATCTCATGTGAACAGTAATCTTTCCCATGAACATTACTATGGGTGAACAGTGCTCTACCTGACAAGTGTTTCTAGAAAATGCAAACACACTTTCTTTCTTGAGCAAATGCAGATACACTTACAAAATGATGGACGTGCGCGCTCGTTGCCTTCCTCACTATCATGGCAGACGATGTGCGCGCTCGATGCCTTCCTCACTATCATGGGGCGGCATGTCAGGTTGAATGTCGACGAGCTCGATGGCGTGGGCTGATGGACGGGGATCACTTGCGAGGACACATGCATAGAGGTGCCGCAGTTCGCTTGGGCCTACCTCAAGGACTGATGTCGCATTGGAGATCAATATTTGCAAAAAGGTTTTCTCGGTTTTGGTAACCTCGACTTCCCAGCCATTTTTCCGGTTTTGGGACGTTCTCGGAGGTCGTGAACCGTGATTTTTTGTTTTCTATTTTATCTTTTCTCTTGTTCATTTTTTTGTCTTCTTTGACTTTTAGTTTATTTTGTTTATTGTTTCTATTTCTAATAAATTTAATTTTTTCAGAATTCAAATTTGTTCATAACTTTCTGGAATTCCAAATTTGTTACTGATTTTCAAAAAATGTTCATGTTTAAAATTTTGTTTCTTTTAGAAAAAAAATTGTTCGTGTTTTGACATTCTGAGCAAGTTTGAAAGGTATGAACATTTTTTCTGAAATTTATGTACAGTTATTTTAAAAAAATATTAGTAGTTTAGAACAAAACAGGAAAACTAGAAACCATAACGAAAACCGTGCAAAAAAAAAAGAAACATAAACCAAAGAGTGAAGGTGTCGAACAAGAAGAAGAAAACAAGGTTGGTAGGCAAATCGGATATGCTTGCCCAACGGTTTTTGTGGCCACAGACATAGTGCGTGACGGCTGTAGTTCGAATCCAGCCGAGGACATCCATTTTTTAATGATTAAAAGAAAAATACTTAAATGGGCTGAGCTCATGTGGGAGGGATGTTCGCTGGGCATTATACGAACCTACAGCATATACATAAAAAAAGTGAATACAATTTGTGAAAAGTTCATACTATTCTTTATACATTTTGTGCGGGGGTGTACCAAAGCATTGCTTGTATTTTATAGAGTATAAATTCAACCCTTGATATTAACTATGTGAGAATTTTATTTAGAAACACAAACAAAAGTATCCTAATATAAAAAGTTAACACATATCACAATTAAATATGTTGCGATTTAGAATCCATTTACAATGCACTAATGCTTGTTGCATGGTAGATATATAGAGACTCATGCCTAGGTTTGGCGGGTGTTAGTAGACCAAGATAACAAATCCATGACTACAATAATTTTCATTTCCATTTTAAATCAATAAATTTCACATTTTATCCAAAATGCAATCCGAGCAGCAAAATTATGCTTGGATCTTCAGTATAAGAGAGAATTCCTTATTTAACACTACCATAAAATAAGATGCCCTATTTGACACTGGAAAAATATTTCTGCCCTATCTAACTCCAACTTTAAATTTTGTTCCCAATATAACACTTTCATCTATTTTCTGAGGTAACGGTGTTAAATGGCACATGAAATGACATTTTTGCCCTCAAACATATATATGATCATTAATTGGGTGCGCCCTCTCCTTTCTCTTGTTTCTCCCTGGGTGAGCCCTCTCCTTTCCCTTGTATCTCCTGATGCTTGTGTGTGATGAGTTCCCTGTATGCTTCGTGTGTGAATGATGGGTGTGTGAGTTCGAGAAGTACATGGATGAACCCGGGTACATATGAACCCATTTTGAAAAACACATTTCTAAATTCTAAAAAAATCTAAAAAAAAACTGCATGGTTACGTGTAACGCCCGGGTAATCAAGCTACAGTAAAACTCTCCTAATGATGCCATGTCATCTGCGATTACTGTTACTAATCTCGGGTTAATTCGAAACCGCGTCAAATTCAAATTCAAATTAATGTCAAACGGCAAAAGTTTCAAAATATTAAACTAAAATGTTCGGAGTGTGCAGTTAAATGCCAAGGTAATTATAATAAAGCAAACACATTTTTATAAAATGCCTAAATGATTTAAAACAGAAGAGAAAATAAATAAAAGGAAAACAGGAAACAAAACCAAAAAAAAAGAGAAACCCCCTGCCCCCGGGCCTCGGCCTAGCAGGCCGGCCCATTCGGCCACACACCCAGGCCACTAGGAGGCCCACCCTGCCTCCCTTATCCCCCACTCCACCGACACTCCCCCCCCCACTCCCCACTCGCTCTCCCCCACCCCCTCGCTCTGGATCTGGATCGGGGAGAGGCCCGACCCCGTCGCCCCGGATCCCGTCGGCCGGAACGCCGCCTCGCCGCCCTCCTCCTCGATGGACCTCCTCGCCGGACTGCTTCCCCGCCGCGCGTCGTCCCCATCCCCTCCCCGCGCCCCGTTGCCCCGTCCCCTACGGCCCCAGTGAGCAGCGCCTCGCTCCCTCCCTCTCTCTCGCGCGCTCGCGCTTGTCGCCGCCGCCCCCGTTCCCTTGCTGTATGTCGTTGCTCGCCTTGGCCACCGGCCCGTGCTGCCACCCCCCCCCCCCCCCGCCTGCCTCTGCTCGCGGCCGACGCCCTGCTGCTGCTCGCCCGCCTCCCTGACGTGCATCGCCACCGCTCCGCATCGCCGCGCTCCGCCTACGAGGCCGCCGGTGCCTCCCCACTCCCTCTGGCCACCGCTGACCTCTGCCGCCCGCGTGCTGCTCGCCGGCTACGTCACCGCGCCACCCGCCTCTGGCCCCACACGTCGCACCTCGCCTAGCGCCGCCCTTGGCCGCCGGCGCCCTGCTGCTGGCCTGGGCAAGAGCCCCGATGGGCTGGCGCCCGTCACCCGGTTCCGCCCGAACCAGCGCGCCCGTTCCAGTGGCCCATTGGCCACTGACAGCCGGGGCCCACAGCCCAGAACGTTAAAAAAATATAAAAAAATAATAAGTAAGAATAAAAGTAAAATAAAATAATAAATAATAAAAATAATTGATTAACTTAATTAATCCAGTTAAATAATCTAATTAACCCTGTTAATTAACTTTAATGATCTGATTAGATAAGTAGAGTATGACACCTGGGTCCCACCTGTCAGCTTGACCTGGTCAACAGTCAACCTAGTTGACTGCTGACTGGACCCTTGACTGAGTCAACTGCCCCTAGACCCACTAACAGGCTGTGTGGCACGGTGTTGTGTACATTTTCTATGTACACCTAGCATTTAACAATAAGTGATTTTCGAATTAAATTAATTAATAGTAATTTCAGAAATGATCAAATTTTTGAAAATTAATATAAAATAATCCGTAACTCCGATGGGAAAACTTTGTACATGAAAGTTGCTCAGAACGACGAGACGATTACGGATACGCAACCCGTTCGTCCGCCACACCCCCCTAACCTATCGAACACGTAACTTTCCCCCTCCGGCTCCTCTGCCCGAAAACGCGAAACACCGGGAATACTTTCCCGGATGTCATCCCCCTTCACCGGTATCACCTACTACCGCGTTAGGGCACCTCTAATGCCGTTACTTGTCATGTCATGCATCACTATGCATATGCTTGCTTAAATATTTATTGTTTCTCCCCCCCCTCTTCTCTCGATAGACACCGAGACCGACGCCGCTGCTACCCAGTACGACTACGGAGTTGACGACCCCTCTCTCTTGCCAGAGCAACCAGGCAAGCCCCCCCTTGATCACCAGATATCGCCTACTCTTCTCTATACTGCTTGCATTAGAGTAGTGTAGCATGTTACTGCTTCCCGTTAATCCTATCCTGATGCATAGTCTGTCCTTGCTACTACTGTTGTTACCTTTACCTGCAAACCTAATGCTTAATATAGGATGCTAGTTTATCATCAGTGGCCCTACATTATTGTCCGTCTGCCATGCTATACTATCGGGCCGTGATCACTCGGGAGGTGATCAAGGGTATGTACTATATACTTTATACATGATACATGTGGTGACTAAAGATGGGTCGGCTCGTAGGAG
This sequence comes from Triticum timopheevii, assembly GCA_963921465.1. Lineage (NCBI taxonomy): Eukaryota > Viridiplantae > Streptophyta > Magnoliopsida > Poales > Poaceae > Triticum > Triticum timopheevii. The sequence goes on along the minus strand of OY997273.1, from coordinate 587,788,244 downwards.
CACCCGCGAGTGGATCTTTGAGGCGGAGCGACAGGGCAGGTTCCGACCACCTAGGAGAGAGGTGGGCCTGGCCCTGGTCGGTGTTCGCGGATACTTAACACGCTTAACGAGATCTGGGTATTTGATCTGAGTCTGGCCATTTGGTCTATACGCACTAACCATCTACGTGGGAGTAGTTATGGGTATCCCGGCGTCGTGGTATCAGCCGAAGCCTTCGTGACGTCAGCGACTGAGCGGCGCGCGCCGGATTGGACTGGAACGCCAGTAGGCTAGGTCTGCTTCCGGCCGCCCTCGCAACGTGCAGGTGTGCAATGGGCGATGGGCCCAGACCCCTGCGCCATAGGATTTAGACCGGCGTGCTGACCTCTCTGTTGTGCCTAGGTAGGGCTGCGACGTGTTGATCTTCCGAGGCCGGGCATGACCCAGGAAAGTGTGTCCGGCCAAATGGGATCGAGCATGTTGGGTTATGTGGTGCACCCCTGCAGGGAAGTTAATCTATTCGAATAGCCGTGATCTTCGGTAACGGGACGATTTGGAGTTGTACCTTGACCTTATGACAACTAGAACCGGATACTTAATAAAACACACCCTTCCAAGTGCCAGATACAACCGGTGGTCGCTCTCTCACAGGGCGACGAGGGGAGGATCATCGGTTAGGGTTATGCTATGCGATGCTACTTGGAGGACTTCAGTCTACTCTCTTCTTCATGCTGCAAGATGGAGGTGGCCAGAAGCATAGTCTTTGATAGGATTAGCTATCCCCCTCTTATTCTGGCTTTCTGCAGTTCAGTCCACCGATATGGCCCCTTTTACACATTTACCCATGCATATGTAGTGTAGCTCCTTGCTTGCGAGTACTTTGGATGAGTACTCACGGTTGCCTTCTCCCTCTTTTCCCCCTATCCCTTCTACCTGGTTATCGCAACCAGATGTTGGAGCCCAGGATCCAGACGCCACCGTCGATGACGACTCCTACTACACCGGAGGTGCCTACTACTACGTGCTGCCCGCTGACGATGACCAGGAGTAGTTTAGGAGGATCCCAGGCAGGAGGCCTGCGCCTCTTTCGATCTGTATCCCAGTTTGTGCTAGCCTTCTTAAGGCAAACTTGTTTAACTTATGTCTGTACTCAGATATTGTTGCTTCCGCTGACTCGTCTATGATCGAGCTCTTGTATTCGAGCCTTCGAGGCCCCTGGCTTGTAATATGATGCTTGTATGACTTATTTTATTTTTAGAGATGTGTTGTGATATCTTCCCATGAGTCCCTGATCTTGATCGTACACGTTTGCGTGTATTATTAGTGTACGATTAAATCGGGGGCGCCACAAGTTGGTATCAGAGCCGACTGCCTGTAGGAAACCCCCTTCCACACTCCTTGGCCGAAGTTGAATCTAGACATTATAAAAACTTTTACTAACATGGTTGTTTGCCGTACGGGCCCACGTCGCCATCTGGGTGGTATTAGGATCTTTTACTCCTCGACCTTTACTCTGGGACTCTGAACTCTCTTCTACTCAGGTTAAACGAATTTACTAACTCTGACATTAGGATCCCGTTACGACATTCACCCCAAAGTTGGATAAAATCCATAGTTATTCCTTAGAATAGTATTTTGAACGGTTTCCACACTATCATTTGACTCATTTGAAACATCTCTGTTTTCAGATGGAAACCACGAGGCAGGTCGTGCGCCACACGACGGCCATTGGTGCCTTAGGATCACCTGCTGTGTTGGTTGAGATGATGACCTATCCGGGTTATCGCTGGCACCCTGAGTACACCGTCTATGAGGAGTATCAGGACTTCAACCAGGAGCAGTACCGTGCCATCGTCCACCTCTACTCTCGGGAGTATGACTCCACTACCGTGCTGCACACTGCTCATGGTGTTGGCGTGACTATCGATATGGCGGTCCACGATGCTGCTTATGCTGCTCTGACACGTCTTCGTGGAGAGTATCAGGAGTTGGACACCTCCCCCTTCTGGCACATTGCTATCGCATCCGATGTTGGTGCGGAGGGTTACTACACTGCGGCCTACTCCACTATCACCCGAGAGCCCTTCTACCATCAGAACCTGGTTCTGCATGCTGATGGGCCGGATAGAGCTAATCGAGCTCTTCGCCACGAGTTGTACACCACCCGTCAGCACCTGTATCGTGCTCTAACGCTGTTGCACCCCTCTGTCCGATCTGGTGATCTGCCGCGTTCTGCGATCTACCCTGCCCGGACCATGATGTCCCAGGGCGTCGGCTGGCCAGATGTGGGAGGCTACTCTCCTGCACTTGGTCCTCTCCTACCACCTGCGCATCGGGTTCCGCACCAGAGTATCCGCGGACCCCAGGCTACTCGCGTGGAGGTCTTCCCTTCGCGTCACTACCAGCTGTCGGGCTACACCTACCTCCGCAGTACCGCGTGGGACTGATGTAGACTTGCTTGTTAGTGTTAGATGCATTCGCCGCGAGCCTGTGTGCCGCCTATGATGTCTTAGCCTTTGTACCGAACTCTGTGTAACGAACTCTATGCATGGTCTCCTTTGTAAGATATGCCGACTACTATGTAGTATCTATCGTGCTGCTTTCGTTGTGCATATTTCATCATGAATGATTCTTATTTTTTGCAAATTTCTCAATACTGAACTACCCCTGTTAAATATTAGCAGGATGGTTAGACCAGGTGGTCGTGGTCGTGGTGGCAACGCCCCACCACCGCCTGAGTACATGGCTGGGATGATGCAACAGTTTGAGCTGAATCGTCAGTTCATGGAGAATATTATGGCTCAGTTTCCTCGCCCCAATATGAACCAGCAGCCAACCCAAGTGACTCTGCAGGATTTCATGCGCCTGAACCCAACTGTGTACCGCAGCTCAACTCAGCCTCTGGATGCTGATGACTGGCTCCCGACATCACCTATGAGATGGAGTCTGCTGATGTAGCCCCTGCCAGCTATGTCACCTTTGCTTCCTTCTTCCTGAAAGGACCCGCAGCTCAATGGTGGGACAGCCACAGGCGTACTCTGCCAGCTGGAACAATCATCACCTGGCCAGACTTCCAAGCTGCCTTCCGTGCTCGCTTCATTCCTCAGGGAGTCATGGACCGGAAGAAGCGTGAGTTCCGCAACCTCACCCAAGGCAACAAAATGGTGGAAGCTTATCAGTGGGAGTTTCTGGACTTGTCCCGCTATGCTGAAGAGGACATTGCAACTGATGCACGCAGACAGGAGAAGTTCCGGGATGGCCTTCAAGCTGACATCAAACTCGCACTTCTAGTGCATGACTTTGCTAATTTCGCCACTCTGGTGAACAAAGCCATCAATGTCGAAACTGGTCTGCAGGAATATCAGGGCTCTCACAGGCGCAATCGTGACACGGGCTCATCTTCGGGCCCGTCTTCGCAGAAGTGCAAGATATGGATTCCCAACAGCATGTACCAGCCGAATGCACCCACCCCAAGGCAGACCTATACTGCACCTCGTCTGCCTGTTCCTCCAACTAGGCAGCCAAGACTTCCAGATCCACCACCACAAGCTCCTGTTCCCACTCCCAATAATGGGTTGTGCTTCAGGTGTGGACAACCAGGGCACCGTGCTAGGGAATGCAACCAGAACCAGAATCAACTGGCCCTTCCAGCAACTGGCCGTGGAAACAACCAGCCCCGCAACAACAGTACCAAGTCTTATGGTCGTGTTCATGCCAACCACGTTGATCTCAATGAAGTTCTAGACCAGCCCGCTACCGTGATGGGTACACTCCTCGTAAATTCAGCACCAGCATCTGTTTTATTTGATACAGGTGCATCACATTCATTCATGTCAGAGGATTTTGCATTCATGCATGGCATTAAAAGCGAGGACCTGAACACTTCGCTATTAGTGCACACTCCCGCGGGCCAATGTCGGGCCTCCATGATTTGCAACGATGTCCCCGTTGAAATCGAAGGACTAGAATTCCTTGCCTCTCCCATCGTACTGAAGTCTTGTAGCATCGACCTCATTCTGAGAATGGATTGGTTGAAAGCGCATACCGCTTCTATAGTTTGCGCCACTAAGGTCGTCCATCTGTTACACCCTTCTGATGAAATAATTGCTTACCAAGCTCATCTAGTTCAGAACGCCGAGGCACGTCTTTATGCCTTGAATGCATTGAACGCTGCACCACTCGAGGGCATTGAGAACATTCCCGTCGTTCGTGAATTCCAAGACGTCTTTCCAGAAGAACTTCCAGGGATTCCCCCTACTAGAGCTGTCGAATTCATCATCGACTTGAATCCCGGCACCACCCCTATAGCTAAACGACCCTACAAAATGCCGCCGCATGAACTCATTGAGCTTAAGGAGGAAATCGAAAAATCTCTTGTCAAAGGTTTCATTCGTCCAAGTTGCTCTCCTTGGGGAGCACCTTCTCTCTTTGTTAAGAAAAAGGATGGGACAAACCGATTAGTCCAAGACTACCGTCCTATAAACCAAGCTACCATTCAGAATAAATATCCTCTTCCTCGGATCAATGATCTTTATGATCAACTGGCTGGCTCATCAGTGTTCTCCAAACTCGACTTGAGGTTGGGTTACCACCAGATCCGTGTTCGTGAAGAGGACATCCCAAAAACCGCCTTCGTGACTCGGTATGGGTCATACGAGTACACCGTCATGTCATTCGGCTTAACGAATGCTCCCGCCACCTTCTCTCGGCTGATGAATTATATATTCATGGATTACCTCGACAAGTTCGTCGTGGTTTATCTGGATGATATCCTTGTATTTTCCAAGAACGAGGAAGAACATGCTGGACATCTGCGTCTTGTGCTGGAGAAGCTTCGAGAACATCAACTATATGCTAAGTATTCCAAGTGTGAATTCTGGCTCCCCAAAGTAACCTATCTTGGGCATGTCATCTCCAAGGATGGTATTGCCATCAACCCTGAACGAGTTCAGGCTATTCTCGATTGGACTCCTCCGAAGAACGTCAAGCAAGTCCGAAGTTTTCTCGGTCTCGCCAGCTATTGCCGTCGATTCGTCGAGAACTTCTCCAAGATTGCCAGGCCTCTGACTAATCTGTTGCATAAGGGTGTCAAGTTTGACTGGACAGACAAGTGTCAGGAAAGTTTCCAGGCGCTCAAAGACAAGTTGACTTCTGCCCCCGTACTTGCTCCACCTGATACTAAGGACTTCGTCATTTACTGCGACGCTTCCCGTCAAGGATTAGGCTGTGTCCTAATGCAAGATCGCAGAGTGATTGCTTATGCCTCTCGTCAACTGCGCCCTCACGAAGAAAACTACCCAGTTCACGACCTCGAGCTTGCTATTGTCATTCATGCACTGAAGCAGTGGCGACATTACCTTCTCGGTAATCGTTGCGAGATCTTCACCGACCATCAAAGTCTGAAGTATCTGTTTACTCAGCCAGATTTGAACCTACGTCAGCAAAGATGGATGGAGACTGTTGCAGACTTTGACGTGGGTATTTCCTATACCCCAGGCAAGGCTAATGTAATGGCAAATGCCTTGAACCGCAAGTCTTACTGCAACCACCTCCAGATTCACAAAGTTCACCCATCGCTTGTTGAAGAATTTAGAAGGCTGAACCTCCATATTGTTCCTCCGGGATCACTCGCTCCCCCTCCCGAAGATTTCCCCAAACGGAACCTCCATGTTGTTTCCAAGGGTTCTCTCAATACCCTGGTTGCGAAACCAGATCTTGTGGACGCCATCAAATGGATACAGAAATGTGACGATGAAGCCCTCAAGATTAAGCGCGACCTCAAAAAAGGAAAGCCCTCATTCTTCACTGTTGCTGACGATGGCGCCTTGTATTTCAAAGGCCGCCTAGTGGTACCATGTTCGAAGAAAAACCTGGATAAGACTAAAAGGGTTATGCAAGAAGCCCATGATACGCCTCTGTCCATCCATCCTGGTAGTACAAAGATGTACCAGGATATTCGTCAAAGATTCTGGTGGTCTAATATGAAGCAGGACATTGCTCGTTATGTTGCTGAGTGTGACGCTTGTCGCCGTATCAAGGCAGAGCATCAAAGGCCTGCTGGAACTCTGCAACCTATCTCTATTCCTAAATGGAAATGGGACCATGTTGAAATGGACTTCATCATTGGATTTCCCAAATCGCAGAAAGGTAATGATGCTATTCTTGTCGTCATTGACCAGCTTTCCAAAGTTGCCCATTTTCTGGCGGTCAAAGAGACAATCACTGCTAGTCAGCTTGCTACTCTCTACATGGCCAGAATTGTTTCACTTCACGGTATCCCACTGGTTATTAGTTCAGACCGTGGCAGTTTATTCACTTCAAGGTTTTGGGCAAGTTTCCAAGAAGCTATGGGAACTCATCTGTCGTTCAGTACTGCGTTTCATCCTCAGTCGCAAGGACAGGTTGAACGTGTCAACCAAGTTCTCGAAGACATGCTTCGAGCTTGTGTAATATCATTCGTCAAGAAATGGGAGGAATCTCTTCCATATGCCGAGTTCTCTTATAATAATAGGTATCAAGCTAGTCTGAAGATGTCCCCCTTCGAAGAGCTATATGGACGAAAGTGTTGAACCCCTCTGAACTAGTCAGAAACGGGGGAACGTCCACTCTTCGGTCCGGATATTATCCAACAGGCCGAAGAACAAGTTCGCATTATTCGCGAGAATCTCAAGACTACTCAGTCACGTCAGAAAAGTCAGTATGACCGTCATCACCAAGACATGGTCTATCAACCTGGCGAAAAGGCTTATCTTCGAGTTACACCAATGAAGGGTGCTCACCGCTTCGGGATCAAGGGCAAGCTAGCTCCTCGTTATATCGGTCCCTTCACTATTCTCGAAAGGCGTGGAAAGGTGGCATATCAACTAGAGCTTCCGCCGAACCTTTCTCAGGTTCACGATGTGTTCCATGTGTCACAACTCCGCCGTTGCTTCAAGGATCCAATCCGAGCTGTGGATCATGAAGTGCTCGAATTGTAACAGGACCTGTCTTATAAAGAGCACCCGGTCCGCATCCTTGACCAAGCTGAACGCCGCACACGTCAGAAGGCGATCAAATTCCTCAAGGTCCAGTGGTCGAATCACTCTGAAGACGAAGCCACTTGGGAACGCGAGGACCGCCTGCGTGATGAATACCCCGCACTGTTTCCTTCTATCTCCTAAAATCTGGGGACGAGATTTCTTGTAGTGGAGGAGTTTTGTAACGCCCGGGTAATCAAGCTACAGTAAAACTCTCCTAATGATGCCATGTCATCTGCGATTACTGTTACTAATCTCGGGTTAATTCGAAACCGCGTCAAATTCAAATTCAAATTAATGTCAAACGGCAAAAGTTTCAAAATATTAAACTAAAATGTTCGGAGTGTGCAGTTAAATGCCAGGGTAATTATAATAAAGCAAACACATTTTTATAAAATGCCTAAATGATTTAAAATGATTTAAAACAGAAGAGAAAATAAATAAAAGGAAAACAGGAAACAAAACCAAAAAAAGAGAAACCCCCTGCCCCCGGGCCTCGGCCCAGCAGGCCGGCCCATTCGGCCACACACCCAGGCCACCAGGAGGCCCACCCTGCCTCCCTTATCCCCCACTCCACCGACACTCCCCCACCCACTCCCCACTCGCTCTCCCCCACCCCCTCGCTCTGGATCTGGATCGGGGAGAGGCCCGACCCCATCGCCCCGGATCCCGTCGGCCGAAACGCCGCCTCGCCGCCCTCCTCCTCGACGGACCTCCTCGCCGGACTGCTTCCCCGCCGCGCGTCGTCCCCATCCCCTCCTCGCGCCCCGTTGCCCCGTCCCCTACGGCCCCAGTGAGCAGCGCCTCGCTCCCTCCCTCTCTCTCGCGCGCTCGCGCTTGTCGCCGCCGCCCCCGTTCCCTTTTTGTACGTCGTTGCTCGCCATGGCCACCGGCCCGTGCTGCCAAACCCCCACCCCCGCCTGCCTCTGCTCGCGGCCGACGCCCTGCTGCTGCTCGCCCGCGCCCCTGCCGTGCATCGCCACCGCTCCGCATCGCCGCGCTCCGCCTACGAGGCCGCCGGCGCCTCCCCACTCCCTCTGGCCACCGCTGACCTCTGCCGCCCGCGTGCTGCTCGCCGGCTGCGTCGCCGCGCCACCCGCCTCTGGCCCCACACGTCACACCTCGCCTAGCGCCGCCCTTGGCCGCCGGCGCCCTGCTGCTGGCCTGGGCAAGAGCCCCGATGGGCTGGCGCCCGCCACCCGGTTCCGCCCAAACCAGCGCGCCCGTTCCAGTGGTCCATTGGCCACTGACAGCCGGGGCCCGCAGCCCAGAACGTTAAAAAAAATATAAAAAAATAAGTAATAATAAAAGTAAAATAAAATAATAAATAATAAAAATAATTGATTAACTTAATTAATCCAGTTAACTAATCTAATTAACCCTGTTAATTAACCTTAATGATCTGATTAGATAAGCAGAGTATGACACCTGGTTCCCACCTGTCAGCTTGACCTGGTCAACAGTCAACCTAGTTGACTGCTGACTGGACCCTTGACTGAGTCAACTGCCCCTGGCCCCACTAACAGGCTGTGTGGCACGGTGTTGTGTACATTTTCTGTGTACACCTAGCATTTAACAATAAGTGATTTTCGGATTAAATTAATTAATAGTAATTTCAGAAATGATCAAATTTTTGAAAATTAATATAAAATAATCCGTAACTCCGATGGGAAAACTTTGTACATGAAAGTTGCTCAGAACGACGAGACGATTACGGATACGCAACCCGTTCGTCCGCCACACCCCCCTAACCTATCGAACACGTAACTTTCCCCCTCCGACTCCTCTGCCCGAAAACGCGAAACACCGGGGATACTTTCCTGGATGTCATCCCCCTTCACCGGTATCACCTACTACCGCGTTAGGGCACCTCTAACGTCGTTACTTGTCATGTCATGCATCACTATGCATATGCTTGCTTAAATATTTGTTGTTTCTCCCCCCTCTTCTCTCGATAGACACCGAGACCGACGCCGCTGCTACCCAGTACGACTACGGAGTTGACGACCCCTCTCTCTTGCCAGAGCAACCAGGCAAGCCCCCCCCCCCCTTGATCACCAGATATCGCCTACTCTTCTCTATACTGCTTGCATTAGAGTAGTGTAGCATGTTACTGCTTCCCGTTAATCCTATCCTGATGCATAGTCTGTCCTTGCTACTACTGTTGTTACCTTTACCTGCAAACCTAATGCTTAATATAGGATGCTAGTTTATCATCAGTGGCCCTACATTATTGTCCGTCTGCCATGCTATACTATCGGGCCATGATCACTCGGGAGGTGATCAAGGGTATGTACTATATACTTTATACATGATACATGTGGTGACTAAAGATGGGTCGGCTCGTAGGAGCACCCGCGAGTGGATCTTTGAGGCGGAGCGACAGGGCAGGTTCCGACCACCTAGGAGAGAGGTGGGCCTGGCCCTGGTCGGTGTTCGCGTATACTTAACACGCTTAACGAGATCTGGGTATTTGATCTGAGTCTGGCCATTTGGTCTATACGCACTAACCATCTACGTGGGAGTAGTTATGGGTATCCCGGCGTCGTGGTATCAGCCGAAGCCTTCGTGACGTCAGCGACTGAGCGGCGCGCGCCGGATTGGACTGGAACGCCAGTAGGCTAGGTCTGCTTCCGGCCGCCCTCGCAACGTGCAGGTGTGCAATGGGCGATGGGCCCAGACCCCTGCGCCATAGGATTTAGACTGGCGTGCTGACCTCTCTGTTGTGCCTAGGTAGGGCTGCGACGTGTTGATCTTCCGAGGCCGGGCATGACCCAGGAAAGTGTGTCCGGCCAAATGGGATCGAGCGTGTTGGGTTATGTGGTGCACCCCTGCAGGGAAGTTAATCTATTCGAATAGCCGTGATCTTCGGTAACGGGACGATTTGGAGTTGTACCTTGACCTTATGACAACTAGAACCGGATACTTAATAAAACACACCCTTCCAAGTGCCAGATACAACCGGTGGTCGCTCTCTCACAGGGCGACGAGGGGAGGATCATCGGTTAGGGTTATGCTATGCGATGCTACTTGGAGGACTTCAGTCTACTCTCTTCTTCATGCTGCAAGATGGAGGTGGCCAGAAGCGTAGTCTTTGATAGGATTAGCTATCCCCCTCTTATTCTGGCTTTCTGCAGTTCAGTCCACCGATATGGCCCCTTTTACACATTTACCCATGCATATGTAGTGTAGCTCCTTGCTTGCGAGTACTTTGGATGAGTACTCACGGTTGCCTTCTCCCTCTTTTCCCCCTATCCCTTCTACCTGGTTATCGCAACCAGATGTTGGAGCCCAGGATCCAGACGCCACCGTCGATGACGACTCCTACTACACCGGAGGTGCCTACTACTACGTGCTGCCCGCTGACGATGACCAGGAGTAGTTTAGGAGGATCCCAGGCAGGAGGCCTGCGCCTCTTTCGATCTGTATCCCAGTTTGTGCTAGCCTTCTTAAGGCAAACTTGTTTAACTTATGTCTGTACTCAGATATTGTTGCTTCCGCTGACTCGTCTATGATCGAGCTCTTGTATTCGAGCCTTCGAGGCCCCTGGCTTGTAATATGATGCTTGTATGACTTATTTTATTTTTAGAGATGTGTTGTGATATATTCCCGTGAGTCCCTGATCTTGATCGTACACGTTTGCGTGTATGATTAGTGTACGATTAAATCGGGGGCGCCACAGTACGTCTCCTTGTTTTATATGCGTGCATAAAGTTTCACGGAAAAATAACTTTTTTATGGCCTGTGCAAAAAAGACAAAACATTATGTCGTGAAACACTATTTAGTAGCACTGAAATTTGTCTTTTTTGCAGAGGCAAAACAAAAAGACATTTTTTCATAAAACTTTGTGCGTCGCACACACATTTGCGAACTTGTATGCGCGATATTTTCTTTTGATTTTTTTGACATTTTAAAACGTGCATAAAATGCATTTTATAAAAAGTGGGTGCATATGCCCATGGGTTTAGATGGTGCCCTCTCGTGTGAGTTCCCCTTTGCGATGCCTGCAAATAAAACAATCACCTATCTTCTTTTTAATAGAAGTATCTTGCCGGGCTTTACGTGGACTTGTTTTTTTTTCCTTTAACATACATACACGGGTGTATGAGTATTCGGGTATGTATGTGTGCTTGCCTGTACGCGCGTGAGTAGTCGAGTATGTATACGTGTGTCTTCGGCCGCCGCAGGTATTCATGTATGTACATGCAGTAAGTATTGGATGGTCATGATTATGTCATCACCGTGTACTTGCCCACAATGCATGAATGAATCACTAGCATTATTTTTTGAGGGGAGAATGAATCACTAGCTAATGTGCTAGTACACGTGTGTATGCTTGACGTTGTATTTTTCTTTCGTCTTCTTTTTCTACAATGCCAAGTATAAGTATTCTGACATAGCTCCATACAAAACCACTTCAAACAAAATAAAACACAGAGGCATCGGAAAGAGGAGTAAAAAATGTCATATATTAGCTATAGGGGTAATATCGTCATTTCATGTGCAAGTTAACACCGTTAGCTCACAAAACGGATGGAAGTGTTATATTAGGAATAAAATTTAAAGTCGGTGTTAGATAGGGAAGAAATATTTTATCGATGTTAAATAGGGAAGATGATTTTAAAGTAGTGTTATATAAGGAATTCTTTCCTCAGTATAACTGCATGCCTGCAGACGCAGTTACGGTTCTATGTATGCAGCAGCAGGTAGCATGAGGAGATGAATCGGTTGAGATCAGTGACACACAACCTAGCAGCTTGCTTCATGCTAAAAGGATTCGTCACTTTAAGCAGGCAACGTTCATGAATGTCCATTTACATAAAGCTTAATAAAAGCGTGAATAACTCATTTGTTGGGCCTATAAATTGAGCTGGTGTCCAGCCTTAGTCCAGAGATAAGCTTCGTTCATGTAGTCATATAGGAAGCGTAATGTTTTATTCATGTCATCTATGAGTTGGAATTTCTCACAAAAAAACCCATATAAGTTAGGATATTAGAGGACAACTGATATGTTGCACCCTGTCCACTCGTACAACCTTTGATCTATGACTTCTCCATCGGTTTATTGTTGCCAGGGGTGTGTCTTCGCCACCGCCTAAGCCGTCCAACGAGCTGACAAAGAAGGAGCTCGTCCAGCCGATGGTAAACTTGCCATCGTCGATGAAGTGTGGCATGGGGCCATAGGAGAACTTGCTATGGTCGAGCCAAGAAGGCAACGACAACACACCCCTTCTGAGCACAATAGTGCTAGATGAGCCCTTGATCAAGCTGATAATGTCGGAAGCGACTCGAAGCTCTTGCGGCAAGATATACACGGTCTTTGTGATAAGCTTGGAGGCGATACGGACCTTCTCCGACCTGAACGTGAGTACGTTGGCCCGTCGTGTTAGAGATATCTGTATCTGTTTAAACTCTTTCTTCCTCCTTACTCTTTCTCTCTCGATCATCATGTATCTGGACTTATCCTTGCAATAGTCCAAGACTTGTACGCCACGGCAAGCTTTGCCCTCTATCAATATAAACCACACGCGGCCCTACGGGGTAGAAACGCTTCCACAATTTCTTACATGGTAATCAGAGCCCTTCCTCTCGTACATCCAGCCTACCTCGAATAAAATCGATCTAGTTGATCCCAAAAGAAAGAAGAGAGCCGCCGAGAGGAACCCATGGCAGGCACCGCCGCCAGCACCGCTGCTTCCACCACCGCTTCCACCGCTGCCTCCATAATGGCCTCCACCATGGCGCCCTATCCTTCCAATCCGCAGGCCTCACTTTTGTGGCGTCCTCCAGCTCCATCAACAGCCCTACCTCTCTCGGCGCACCTCCATCAGAGAAGCTCACGAGGACAAACTTCCTTCTCTGGAAGGCCATCGTGCTACCCCAGATTAAGGGAGCACAGATGGAACACTTCTTGGACGCCACAAGCCCGGCGCCTCCTGCCACTCTCACCGTCACCAAGGACGGGAAAGAAGAGCAGATCTTCAACTACGCCCGCACAATCTGGTACGCTCAGCAGCAACAGTTACAAGGTTATCTGATGGCATCTCTCTCCCGTGAGGTTCTTGCCCAGGTGGTGACTCTTCAGACACCGGCGGAAGTGTGGACGGCGATCCATGCTACCTTCGTTGCTCACACACAGGCGCAAGAAATCAACAACAGAATCGAGCTTGCTAATCTCCATAAGGGGAACTCCACTATGGCGGAGTATCTCGCCAAGATCAAGGCACTGGCGGATGAGATCGCCACCATCAACGCACCCCTCACCGATTGGGAGATGACCTCCTATGTTCTAAAGGGACTGGACCTCGAGTACAACACCGTGGTGTCAGCCCTTCAAGCCCGCGTCGAGCCCATCACCACCCCAGAACTCTACAGCCAACTCCTTAGCTTCGAGGCATGCGTCAATCTTCTGCAAGGTACGCATCATCGCCAGTCTTCTGTCAACAGCGCCTTTTGTGGGCGCGGCAATGGTGGTCGCGGCCATGGTCACCAAGGTCGTGGTCGTGGTGGCGGTCATGGCGGGCGCAGCAACAACCAGGGTTCGCCCCACTCTGGTGGTGGTGACCGTGGGGGTGGCTACAACAACAACAACACCCACGGCTCCTCCTCCAACTCTCGCCGAATCAGGTGCCAGCTTTGCAAGAAACAGGGCCATGAAGTCATTGACTGTTGGCACCGGTATGACGAGGACTACGTGCCTGATGCACGTCTTGTAGCCGCTGCCATCGGGGAGCAAGGAGGAGGTGATGGTGATACGGTCTGGTATGCGGACTCTGGCGCTACGGACCATGTCACAAACGAGCTAGAAAAGCTTGCTCTTCGTGAAAGATATCATGGCAATGATCAGATTCACACCGCAAGTGGTGGAGGTATGGAAATTCGTCACATTGGTCAAGCTTCTATTAATTCCCCTAGCCTTAGACGTGATCTACTTCTAAAACATGTCCTTCATGTTCCTCAAGCCGGCAAAAATCTAGCATCTATGTCTCGTTTAACTTCTGACAATAATGTTTTCTTTGAGACTCATCCCACCTTTTTTTTCATAAAGGATCGGGCAACGAGGGAGCTCATTCATCACAGTAGATGCATTGGAGGACTTTACCCCATCACATCAAGAGTCTTTAGTCGCAATCGTCATTGTCAAGCTTATTCTGCCATCAAGCCCTCACTGGCAAGGTGGCATCAAAGATTAGGACATCCCTCGTCAATAGTAGTCAAGCAAGTAGTCAATAAAGGCAATCTTTCATTATCGAATAGTTCAAATAATGAGTCTGTGTGTGAAGCTTGTCAATGTGCCGAGAGTCACCAACTTTCCTATCCTATTTCGAATAGTGTGTCTCATGCTCCTTTGGAGCTTATTTTTAGTGATGTATGGGGTCATGCAAGAGATTTTTTGGAAGAAAAAAAATACTATGTCAGTTTTATCGATGATTATAGCAAATTTACTTGGATATATTTGCTTAAGTTCAAATCTGAAGTTTTTTCTGTTTTCCACGAATTTCAAAAACTTGTTGAGAGATACTTCGACAAAAAAATTCTTGTAGTCCAAAGTGCCTGGGGAGGAGAGTCTGAGAAACTCAACTCTTTCTTTCGCAACATAGGCATTGTTCATCATGTGTATTGTCCCCATGCACATCAACAGAATGGCTCGGCTGAAAGAAAGCATTGTCACATTGTTGAAGTTGGTTTATCTCTTTTAGCTCATGCATCCATGCCACTCAAATATTGGGATAAAGCCTTCATTACGGCTACTTATCATATCAACCGTCTCCCTAGTCGAGTCATTGGCAACACCACTCCGTTAGAACGATTGTTTCATCAAAAACCATATTACAACTCCCTCAAAAAATTTGGGTGTGCATGTTATCCAAACTTGCATCCATATAATCGCCACAAACTTGAGTTTCGCTCCACTCAGTGTGTTTTGCTCGGACACGGTAACCTTCACAAAGGATATAAGTGTCTAGAGATTGCAACGGGCCGTATCTATATTTTTTGGGATGTTGTTTTTGATGAAACACTCTTTCCTTTTGCCAAACTTCACCCCAATGCCGGAGCTTTACTACGTGCTGAAATTTCCCTTCTTCCAGACTCCATGTCAAATTCTGATCACGAGGGTGAATTAATTAGATCTGATCATGTGCAAAAATCCATGGAAAATTTTGATTCTGATGACACTTGTGCAGAAGCAGGGCATGATTTTATGTATGCAGATGTTGCCAAACCGGACGCTGGATCCCAGGAAGATGTTGCATGCAGTCCTATCAGCCGATCGGCACGATCCGAGGCAGATCTACCTACAGGGGCGGGATACCAGGCGCAGTCTGTCGCTGTAGAGGGGCGGGTGGCCAACAGCCCACCAGGTGCTGAGCCCACCAGCCTAATCAATGCGGGTGTGGATGACTTGTCCGTTGCCACGCGGTCGCTTGTTGGGTCCAGCGGGGCGTGCACACCCGACCGCGTCCCCGGCGCTACACGGAGCGACGCTCTTGGACGGGGAAGCCCGAGATTGATCTCACCTGTCGCATATGCGGCCTTGGATCTGGCGCTGGATGCTGCGGCTAATGCGTCCCGATCTTCTGTGGCGGGATCTCCAGCTACAGAACCTAGCTCTCCTAGATCTTCTGTGGAGAGGTCTGCAACAGCACAAACAGCAGCACCCGTGCTCCCTCTTCGACATACAAGATCTCAGTCAGGCATTATAAAGGAAAAAAAAAAGTACACCGATGGTACGGTCAGGTATGATAAAATCAAGCATGCATTTTTTACTAGCACCGGTGAGCCAACTCATTTGCATGATGCCCTTGCTCATAAAGATTGGAAGAAGGCTATGGATAGTGAATATGATGCACTTGTTAAAAATAGAACTTGGCACTTAGTTCCACCAAGAAAGGATGATAATGTGATTGACTGTAAGTGGGTTTATAAAATCAAAAGAAAGGCTGATGGCAGTATAGACAGATACAAGGCTAGACTAGTTGCAAAGGGTTTTAAGCAAAGGTTTGGTATTGACTATGAGGATACTTTTAGTCCTGTTATTAAAGCAGCTACTATTAGACTTGTTCTGTCTATTGCTGTTTCTAGAGGATGGAGTTTGCGACGGCTAGATGTTCAGAACGCGTTTCTTCATGGTGTTCTTGAGGAAGAAGTGTTCATGCGGCAACCACCAGGATATGTAAACAAAAGCACACCACATTATGTTTGCAAGTTGGATAAAACTTTGTATGGGTTAAAACAGGCCCCAAGAGCCTAGTACTCAAGGTTGAATACACAGTTACAGAAGCTTGGGTTTACACCATCAAAGGCAGATACCTCATTATTCTTTTACAGTAAGAACAATATTACCATGTTTGTTCTTGTTTATGTTGATGATATAATTGTTGCCAGCTCCAGTCCAGATGCCACTACTTGTCTACTCAAGGATCTGAAACTAGAGTTTGCTCTTAAGGAATTGGGAGATCTTCATTACTTTCCTGGAATTGAGGTCAAGAAGGTAAAAGATGGGGTACTTCTTACACTAGAAAAATATACCACGGATATTCTCAGGAGGGTAGGTATGGAAAAGTGTAAGTCTGTTAGTACACCCATTTCTACTTCAAAAAAACTTATTGTTGAAACTGGAGAAGTACTTGGATCAAAGGATGCAACAAATTATAGAAGTATTGTAGGTGCATTACAGTATCTGACTCTTACACGTCCTGATATTTCCTACTATGTGAACAAAGTATGTCAGTATTTACATGCTCCTACTACAGCTCATTGGACTGCGGTAAAAAGGATTCTAAGGTATCTCAAATTTACAGAGGGACTTGGTCTTCAGATTGTCAATTCTCCGCCTCTTCTTGTATCTGCCTATTCTGATGCAGACTGGGCAGGGTGTGCTGATGACAGGAGGTCCACAGGTGGCTTTGCTGTGTTTCTGGGAACAAATCTTGTGTCGTGGAGTGCAGGAAAACAGGCTACAGTCTCAAGGTCAAGTACGGAGGCAGAGTATAAAGCTTTAGCAAATGCTACAGCTGAAGTGATGTGGATCCAAACATTGCTTCATGAACTTGGGATCAAAGTCCCACAACCTGCAAGATTATGGTGTGACAACATTGGTGCAACCTATCTCTCAGCTAATCCTGTTTTTCATGCACGTACAAAGCATATTGAGGTCGATTTTCATTTTGTCAGAGAAAGAGTGGCACGTAAATTGCTTGATATCAGGTTTATACCAACATGAGATCAACTTGCTGATGGATTTGCAAAACCTCTCACGATGAGAAGGTTAGATGACTTCAAGTACAATCTCAACCTTGGTAAAATTCATGGGGTTTAGATTGAGGGGTAGTGTTAGAGATATCTGTATCTGTTTAAACTCTTTGTTCCTCCTTACTCTTTCCCTCTCGATCATCATGTATCTGGATGCATCCTTGCGATAGTCCAAGACTTGTATGCCACGGCAGGCTTTGCCCTCTATCAATATAAACCACACGCGGCCCTACGGGGTAGAAATGCTTCCACAATTCCTTATACGTCGGCGACTTCTTCGATTGCGAGGCCTCCGACTAAGTCTTCAACCATGTCGTAGCACCCTCGGATCGTGCAGGTGTTGGGGCTCATGCACTGCTTGATGGATTTTTTGTCGAAAGAGACCACCTGTGTGAACGAATTGCCAAAAGAACAACATGTAGATGAATTTAACAAAAAAGACCTCCTCGTCCATGGCGGCAGGCGCGGCAGGCGACACGTGGCACCTGCCGCCATGCCAGGAGGCGGCGGATTTCCCCGTCGCCACACCTGCAGGCGGCCAGCCGGCTAAAATGCATTAGGTATAGTGCAGCCATCGGAGCAGGCGTCCACTGCTGCAACTATCGCTCGCAGGCTGACAACAGCAGCTGCACGGAAGGTGAGGTGCGGGCCAAGCCGCCACCGCAGCTGGCGGCACCACTAGCCGACATTACCACTGTGGTAGATGGCGCTCATTCCCATGCTCTCGAAAATTGTTGTTGCAACTGAGGTGACAGCACCCAAGAGCGCGATTTCCGCTTAGTTTTACTTTCTGCAGTGGAGGTGACACCGATGCCTTGTGATTTGGAATCGGATTCCCGCCTGCGTGATTTCCGCTTCCTGCCGCACACCCAAGAGCGTTGATATTTGCCGTGTGTGATGAGACACCACGATGCTGGAATCCGATGCCGCGATAGGTGAGTTCTAGCTCGTTCTGCCGACAATACAGTGCTCCTCTCCTTTTTATATGCACAACCGCGGCTACGTGCGGATAGACTCTCTATCAAATATCTCCGGTTGCCTTCACTGCCTCTCTACTCTCTCTAAGTCTAATAGAATACACAGAAAGGAAAACTTGGTAGCCACTTTCACTCGTGATTTTGGCCGATTTAGAGTTGGATTTAGAAGATGGTGAAGTTGAAGAAAAGTTAGATTAAGGTAAGATATATCCATTTTTGTTGGTTTCGCTCGCATGCATGATGTTTTTGTTCTGTTTGATTAGTTCCTAAGTGTGTATTCTATGTTGTTTTAGGCATTATTTCAACACTTGGAGGAGTCATTTGGAGTTCCTGGAGTAGGATTTGTCATGCAAAGTGAAGTACGAAGGGGAAGAGCAAGGTATGAGCTTTTCAATATATGAATTTGTTTTGTGCATGCATGGTGGTAATTAGTTAATCTTTTAGCTCGTCATTAGCTATGCGATGTTAGTGCTTAGAGGTTAAGAAATTCCAGAGGACAAATACAACATTTATACTATTTTTTACGAAGAGTAGGTTGAAGATGTTGTATCAATGTTAGTTGCGTCCATTGGTATTGACATGCGAGCAGATCTTAATATGGTAATTAATAAAAAAAATTGTAATGCAATTGTTCATTGCATGTGGTATGTTTATTAATAAGTCTATAGATAGGAAACCGTAGGTCTACTTTGTTATGTCGCAATAATCTAAATGTTCTATGTTAATATTACGTGCTAATGTACTTAATGATGTATGTAATTAGGTGAAATAATTCATCTTAGTAACAAATAAGGAGGAGATGACGTGATTGAAGAAATTGGGTTTCCATCTTCGCTGTCCCTTTTGAGGTGATGGCCACATACATGCATGCAAGTGCTATTTTCATACTTTTGATAGCAGAAAGAAAAATCTGTGTGTAATATTGATGTTCATGTGATAATAGGTTGACTCCGTTCATATAATACTAGTGACGGATATTTATTCGAACTATTTTGATGCTTAATTGCATTCGCAAGCACATCCATATTGGAGCTGAGGTATAAATGACGCCGTAATTTTGTTAATATTTTTTATATTGACGTACTGTTTTAAATAATGTGCATGCCGCTGCGAATATTATTATTTGTAAATAAATGGTTGTTATCGTATGATATGAAAAAACTATATATAAAGCCAGAAGAAATTAAATGTTTTACTCATATGATATTAAAATGTTATTATTGTATTGTTATGTTTAGTGCTTATTTGGATAGCGAGTAATTACCCTCGGTTTTGTCGAAACCTATTGTAAGAAATTTTGTAGAAAACCAGTTTTTACTAATAGTCGTTTTTCCAAAAGCTAAGTTTTTGCATGTTATGAGAACCAGTTTAGGATATTTTTGGGGTAGTTAGAGAAAAGCAAATAGAGTTTTAGTTTGTGACGCTCATAGACAAGTTTGAGAATACTGTGCAACCATTGCCCATCTTAGACATTGAAAAAAATATTTTCACGCAACCCTTTCCCCTCAATATTTTCCCGCCAACTCTTTCCCTCCATATGTTCTCGCCACCCGTTTCCCGCCAACCCCTTCCCGCCATATCTTCCCGCCACTCGTTTCCCGCCAACCCCTTCCCGCCATATGTTCCTACCAACCCTTTCCCGCCATACCACAGTCGTTCTTTCCTATCATTTTCTCCTCTCTACCTATAAAACCCCCTTCAGACGGAGGTGGATAAGCATTCCAGTGTAGTGTAGTCGAGATGTCCCATTATCCTTTCGATCGTAGTTTTCACCCTAGGATGAGCAAGACTCTTCTGAGGCTAGCTACCGATTTCAGGATGGACGATAGGATAGTTCCATGGGACGAACTCGCTGGTAGTGACACCATAATGAATGAGTTGGCTCACGAATTACGTAGGTCTGGGTGGCCTGAAAAGACCTATAAGGAGGTATGTAAAGAACTTCTTAGGTTGCATGCAAGGTGGAAGAAGGTAGTGGAGCCGAAGAGTGAAACTTTCAGAAGGACAGCAGCAAAGCATCCATTTTTATGGACTGGCGACAGTGAGGACGAAGATGATATCTTCATGCCGCCGCTTCCAGTTTCTGCATCGTCAAAGGGCAAGAGTTGCATCGTCCTAGGGCAAGAGTACTGCATCCTCTAAGGGCAAGAGTTCTGCATCGTCCATGGGTAAGAGTTCTGCATCCTCGAAGGGCAAGAGTTCTGCATCGACGGAGGATGACGATGATGCCTTCATGTAGTTTTTAAGCTGTATTCCAGTTTTACCGTTTAATTCAGATGTACTTGCATTATTAGTTTGTACTCTTTTATTGTAGGGCATTATGGTATATCTTAATTTCATTTTGTAGTTGTTGCACGATGTTCGATAATTAGTGGAGGGAAAGAAAATGCCACTAATTTATTCTAAAACTATATTTTTTTCATTACGACACGGTACAACTGAAAATAAGATACATCGTACTATTGAAATAAAGCTACATTTAACTACTGAAATAAAGCTACATTAAACTGCAGAAATTAAGATACAAACGATTGCGAAATTTAAAATACTAACATAGGAATCTACTGAGTCCAGCGTGGATATTTTCATTTTCCATCGCCAGCTTCTTCTGATGTCTTAGCCTCACGAACCCTTTCTTTCTCTCTCTGTCTCTCCGCCTCACGAGCCTCCTTTCACTATCCACTAGTAGAAAAAAGGGCCATTTGTCCCGGTTCGTAAGGCCCATTTGTCTCGGTTGGGGAACCGGGACTAAAGGGTCGGTACTAAAGCCCTACACCTTTAGTCCCGGTTCTTACACCAACTGGGACAGATGGGGCTCCACGTGGCCGCTGCAGCTTGCCCTGGTAGGGGGGCTTTTATCCCGGCTGGTAGCACCAACCGGGACCAATAAGCTACCACGCGTCAGCATTTCAGGGGCTAGGGTTTTTATTTTATTTTCTGAATGGGGGGGGGGAGGGTTGGGGGTTTTGTATGGTTAATTTTGGGCGGTTTCATATATTGTGTTAGGTAGCTAATTAATTAATAGAGAGAAGTGTCCTCTCTTATCTCCATGCTTGGTCGACGCTACGTACTATACGTATAGAGAGGCCCTCGACACGCTAGGTAGTAAGCAAATGAAGGAAACCATTAAGTACAGAAGTTCGTCATGAACATATTCATACAGAGAGAAGTGATATCCACCTCTCCTTCTCCGAGAGATTGGTCGAACAACAAGTTTTCATATATCTATCCGGGGCTACTGGCTACATATATACAATATTAAGATCTCTTACAATATAATCCCCTAATTATATATGAAGCCAGCTTCCAGATGGTATTCTCCGGCTTTATTGATGACGTGGTCAAGAAAGAATCCCGCCAATTCCTCTTGAATTGCTTTGATGCAATCTTGTGGTAGGAGTTCATCCCGCATCTGCCACATCTAATTTGAATAAGGGGGTCAATACACAAAATGATGGCAATATAATGAAATTGTGAATATTATTGCTTACGCACATCAAATTGTCTTTAGAGTAGCCCCGGGTTTTTTTTCAAGTCGCATTGTAGATGAACTCGCAAACGTAGTATCCACAGTAATCATTCCCTTGTTCCCGCCACAAGCACTTTACGAGAAATAGAGGTCAATCAAACTGATAATGAAGCATTGTAAATGGCATCGATGAAAGTAGCTAGAATCAACGGGATCGAGATGCACGGAACTAGCTAGCTAGTACTACTTACTTTCGGGTGTGTCCATCGCAGCTCCCTCGCAGTCCCGGAGCTTGTGCAGTGAATACTTTCCAAACCCTGCGAGACAAAGAAAATAATTACTTGATATCAGGAAATGAACAAAAAGTTGCCGATATGGTGCGATAATGATCGACTGAACTTACTTCTCGAGCATTTTAGTCATGTCTGCATAGGTCTCGGGAGATTTTTGTCTTGAGTCTAAGATGGTTACTAGTCCCTGCTCAAGCTTAATCTCCAGGAGAATATAGTGGAAGCTGCGCACGCATGCATAACTCATCAATTACATTACTATAACCTCGAGTAATAAGGAAAACCGAATATGCACAAGACAGTAATACTCACTTGAAGTTGTAAGGAAAGAGTATTTTATCTTTATTTAGATTTTGAAGCAACGATTTGAGCAAGTTGGCCTCGGTTTCGTTAGCATCAAATTTAACCATATATTCATCTATGAGATTTGTGTTAATGAACCCAATATCATAGATTTCTGCTTTTCTTCATTCGACGATCTTCAATTTGCATAATATAGTGAGGATAATTATATATACATGCAATGAAAGAGCTGAGCTATATATATATATATATATATATATATATATATATATATATATATATAGAGAGAGAGAGAGAGAGAGAGAGAGACTTAATGACAGAAGTAGTACTTACAGACAGTAGCAAGTGACCATTAATTTATCAAGGGCCTTTTGATTGAACCACTGGAAGAACTCCTCAAATGGAACAGACAATAGTTCAATTTCAACGAGGTCGTGCTCCTGTTTAACTCTCAGCGTCAAAGTATCCTTCCCCCAGACTCGCTGCATGTTTTCATGTGCCAATCATGGAATCTTCGCATCATCATTGTCAGAGTAGTTCCATCTCTGATGAGAGGCTTCCTGTACTGTTATTTGTGTTCGTCCACCTCCATTATATTGTAATGTGCATCGTCGGGTAGGTAATCTCCAAGATTGGTATAACCGGGCACCATCCTCGGATCATTAGCGACGGTATCACTAGACACCTTGAGCGGGGGGGAGGGGGGACGATTGGTTCGCTTGTTCGCCGAGTTGGTCAATTTTTTTCCCAGCTCATCGTTCTGCTAACCTTCGATCACTGGTAGTACCTCCCGATCGCTCCGCTTCGATAAATGACTTTCCAATAATGCGCTCATAGTTAGTTTTTAGCAGATACGGCGGTGGTTACTTCAGGGCATCGAGTGTGCACTTTGCTTTCACCGGATCTATCTTCTCCTCCGGAGGTGGATGTTTCTTTGCTTTCATTGCTTCAAAGAAGTCCCTCACTTCGGCTTCCACGATCTTCTTGTTTTTCTCCACGGACCTCTCGTATGGTAACGTCTCTAGAGGCTTTAGATATGGACCAAATCTGAATTGCCTCCCGCCTCTTGCTGTACTACTAGATGTCGGAGCAGACGGAGCGGCTGTGGCTGTCTTCTTTGCTTGCTTACGAGGCAGAGGCGAACGAGTACGATGCGCCGGAGTAGCCGGAGAGGCGGTGGGTCTCTTTCGCCCTTGCTGACAAGGCGGAGAAGGAGGAGGCTGGCTGCTCACGCGCGCCGGCGCAGGCAGAGAAGGAGGCGGAGTGCCACCACGCGTCGGAGAAGGAGGCAGAGTGCCCTGATCACTCGCCGGAGGAGGGGGCGGAGTGCCCTGACTCGCCGGAGGAGGAGGAGGCGGAGGCGTCCAGTTCGGAAGATTGATGAGCTCCTTTCGCCATAGGCATGTGATGACCCACAAGTGTAGGGGATCTATCATAGCCTTTTCGATAAGTAAGAGTGTCGAACCCAACGAGGAGCAGAAGGAAATGATAAGCAGTTTTCAGTAAGGTATTCTCTGCAAGCACCGAAATTATCGGTAACAGATAGTTTTGTGATAACGTAATTTGTAACGGGTAACAAGTAATGCAAGTAAATAAGGTGCAGCAAGATCCCAATCCTTTTTGTAGCAAAGGACAAGCCTGGACAAACTCTTATATAAAGGAAAGCGCTCCAGAGGACACATGGGAATTATCGTCAATCTAGTTTTCATCACGTTCATATGATTCGCGTTCGGTACTTTGATAATTTGATATGTGGGTGGACCGGTGTTTGGGTACTGCCCTTACTTGGACAAGAATCCCACTTATGATTAACCCTATTGCAAGCATCCGCAACTACAACAGAAGTATTAAGGTAAACCTAACCATAGCATGAAACATATGGATCCAAATCAGCCCCTTACGAAGCAACGCATAAACTAGGGTTTAAGCTTCTGTCACTCTAGCAGCCCATCATCTACTTATTACTTCCCAATGCCTCCCTCTAGGCCCAAACAATGGTGAAGTGTCATGTATTCGACGTTCACATGACACCACTAGAGGGATGACAACATACATCTCATCAAAATATCGAACGAATACCAAATTCACATGACTACTTATAGCAAGACTTCTCCCATGTCCTACGGAACAAACGTAACTACTCACAAATCATATTCATCTTCATAATCAGAGGGGTATTAATATGCATAATGGATCTGAACGTATGATCTTCCACCAAGTAAACCAACTAGCATCAACTACAAGGAGTAATTAACACTACTAGCAACCCACATGTACCAATCTGAGGTTTGGATACAAAGATTGGATACAAGAGATGAACTAGGGTTTGAGATGAGATGGTGCTAGTGAAGATGTTGATGGGGATTGAACCCCTCCCGATGAGAGGATCGTTGGTGATGACGATGGTGATGATTTCCCCCTCCCGGAGGGAAGTTTCCTCGGCAGAACAGCTCCGCTAGAGCCCTAGATTGGTTCCGCCTCGCGGCGGCGGAGTTTCGTCCCATGAGCTTGCTTATGATTTTTCCCCGACAAAAGACTCCATATAGCCAAAGATGGGCATCAGAGGGCCACCAGGGGGCCGACGAGGCAGGGGGAGCGCGCCCAGGGGGTAGGGCGCGCCTCCCACCCTCGTGGACGGTGGGTGGCCCCCCTCTGGTACTTCTTTCGCCCAATATTTTTTTATATTCTGAAAATAATTCCCGTGGAGTTTCAGGACTTTTGGAGATGTGCAGAATAGGTCTCTAATATTTGCTCCTTTTCCAGCCCAGAATTCCAGCTGTCGGCATTCCCCCTCTTCATGTAAACCTTGTAAAATAAGAGAGAATAGGCATAAGTATTGTGACATAATGTGTAATAACAGCCCATAATGCAATAAATATCGATATAAAAGGATGATACAAAATGGACGTATCAATTCCCCCAAGCTTAGATCTCGCTTGTCCTCAAGCGAAAGCCGAAATCGAAAAATATGTCCACGTGTTTAGAGATAGAGGTGTTGATAAAATAAAATACGAACATGAGGGCATCATGATCATTCTTAGAACAGCAACATATATATATATATATATATATATATATATATATATATATATATATATATATATATTGTCATATGATCTCTTATGCTAAAGTAACAATTCAATCACAATTTCAAGTATGAATCAGAAACTTCATTGAGAACCAACAAACTATAATCTCAGTCACTGAGGCAATTGTAATTTATCATAACATCAAAAAGAGTCAATAAGAGCTTTTTAGCAAGTGCACATACTCAACCATCATTTAGTCTTTCACAATTGCTAACACTCACGCCATATTTATGGTTATGAAGTTTTAATCGGACACAAAGAAAGATAGGGGCTTATAGTTTTGCCTCCCAACCTTTTACCTCAAGGGTAATGTCAACAATAATAGTTCATGAAAACTCACATCAAATTAGCTATATATATAGCAGGATGTTTCCAACACACTGTGCTTGCCAAAGAATAAAATGTAAAAAGGAAAGGTGAAGATCACCGTGACTCTTTGCATGAAGTATAAGACAAGAATAAAAGATAGGCCCTTCACGGAGGGAAGCAGAGGTTGTCATGTGCTTTTATGGTTGGATGCACAAAATCTTAATGCGAAAGAACGTCACTTTGTATTGCCACTTGTGATATGGACCTTTATTATGAAGTCCGTCGCTTTTATTTCTTCCACATCACAAGATCGTATAAAGCTTATTTTCTCCACACTAATAAATCATACATATTTAGAGAGCAATTTTTATTGCTTGCAACAATGACAACTTACTTGAAGGATCTTACTCAATCCATAGGTAGATATGGTGGACTGTCATGGCAAAACTAGGTTTAAGGATATTTGGAAGCACAAGTAGTATCTCTACTTGGTGCAAAGAATTTGGCTAGCATGAGAGGGAAAGACAAGCTCAACATGTTGGACGATCCATGACAATATAATTTATCTTAGATGTAAGAAAACATAACCCATTATGTTGTCTTCCTTGTCCAACGTCAATTCTTTAGCATGTCATATTTTAATGAGTGCTCACAATCATAAAAGATGTCCAAGATAGTATATTTATATGTGAAAACCTCTCTTTCCTTATTATTTCCTATTAATTACAACGATGACCAAAACTACGTTTGTCAACTCTCAACAAATTTTATTCATCATACTCTTTATATGTGAAGTCATTACTTTCCATAAGATCCATATGATCTCTTTATTTCTTTTTATTTCTTCTCTTTTCTTTTATTCCCTTAAGATCATAGTAAGATAATTAAGCCCTTGACTCAACACTAATCTTTATTATATATAGCTCACGGACTCAATTACATAGAAGGATCATAAAGCAAAACTAAAGAACTAGATCGTACTAAAACTTTATTCTACTAGATCGAGATGTTACCAAAAGGATCGAACTAAGAAAAACGGTAAAGATAAAAGTGATGGTGATACGATACCGGGGCACTCCCCCAAGCTTGGCAGTTTCCAAGGGGAGTGCCCATAACCATGTGTTTATGTATCCTTCGGGAGTGGTGATGTGATATTCTTGGAGATGATGTCCCTCAGGATACGATTCTCTTCCTCGAGCTTATTGACTTGCTGCTTGAGGTCCATTATTTCCTTACAAAGCTTGCCCGTGATGGCTAAAGCTCCTTTCACCCAAGGATGTTGCATAGATGTGGGAGAACAAGTAACACTCTTTTTCATATTTTCATAAGAAAGAAAATCTAACATTGGAAGGGATGGCCGCGTTTGGAATAGCCGAGCTCTGTAGTTCCCCCATAGTGAATCCTGCTCGAAAACGGAAAGTAACTTCTTCATCCTCCTCCATGGCATTTATCCTTTTCAAATCGGCCTCCATCTCTTCCTCAGCTGATGGCCCAAAGTGGTCAACATTGTTGTTTGCTCTTGGCCCTGGTGTCGGATGAGACACCCGACTCTCCCCGGCTGACTCTTGAGAAGACATCTTGCCCTAAATCTGCAGTAGAAACAACTCGAAACAAAAACAGAGTATATTTGCGTGATACAGTGGTCAAAATCTTCGCGAGATTATATAGTGAATTTTTACCGACCAAAAGAAGTATCGTGCAAGAAAACGGAGTCCGGAGGGTACATGAGTGACCACGAGGCAGGGGGCGCACCCAGGGGGTAGGGCGCGCCCTCCACCCTCGTGGAAGCCTCATGTCCTTCTAGTACTACTTCTTATTTTCCTATTTTCTTAAATATTCCAAAACAGAGAAAAATTTCCATTAGAACTGTTTTGGAGTCGGTTTACTTACCGTACCACGTACCTATTCCTTTTCGGAGTCTGAAACATTCTGGAAAGTGTCCCTTATGTATTCCTCCAGTGTTACGGTTTCAATAACATTAGTTTCAACATTTATAGGATTACCTGAGATATAATGTTTGATTCTTTGACCGTTCACCACCCTCGGATTTGTGCCTTCAAAGTTGTTGATTTTTATGGCACCGGAGCGATAGACCTCCTCTATGATGTAAGGACCTTCCCATTTAGAGAGGAGTTTGCCTGCAAAATATATTAAACGAGAGTTGTATAATAATACATAATCACCTACATTAAACTCACGTTTTTGTATCCTTTTGTCATGCCATCTTTGAACTTTTTGTTTAAACAATTTAGCATTCTCGTAGGCCTGGGTTCTCCATTCATCAAGTGAGCTAATGTCAAAAAGCCTCTTCTCACCGGCAAGTTTAAAGTCATAGTTGAGCTCTTTAATAGCCCAATATGCCTTATGTTCTAATTCAAGAGGTAAGTGACATGCTTTACCATAAACCATTATATATGGAGACATACCCATAGGATTTTTATATGCAGTTCTATAAGCCCATAATGCATCATCAAGTTTCTTGGACCAATTCTTTCTATATCTATTAATGGTCTTTTGCAAAATTAATTTAAGCTCTCTATTGCTAAGTTCTACTTGACCACTAGACTGTGGATGATATGGAGATGCAATTCTATGATTAACATCATACTTAGCAAGCATTTTACGAAAGGCACCATGGATAAAATGTGAACCACCATCAGTCATTAAGTATCTAGGGACTCCAAACCTTAGAAAAATAACTTCTTTAAGCATCTTAATAGAAGTGTTATGATCAACACTACTAGTTGGAATAGCTTCTACCCACTTAGTAACGTAATCAACATCAACTAAAATATGTGTATACCCATTAGAGGAAGGAAACTGTCCCATATAATCAAAGCCCCAAACATCAAATGGTTCAATAACAAGTGAATAATTCATAGGTAGTTCTTGACGTCTACTAATATTACCAATTCTCTGACATTCATCACAAGACAAAACAAACTTATGGGCATCCTTGAAGAGAGTAGGCCAATAAAAACCGGATTGCAATACCTTGTGTGCAGTTCTATATCCAGCATGGTGTCCTCCATAAGCCTTGGAGTGGACTTGCGTAGGATCTATTCCAGTTCATGTTCAGGTACACAACGTCTAATAACACCATCTACTCCTTCTTTATAAAGATGTGGGTCATCCCAAAAGTAATGTATTAAATCATAGGTGGTATAAATTTAGCAACAACGTAATTAGCATAATCAGCATACCATGTAGCAGTACGAGAAGCATTTATGGCATCTAATTGTTCATCGGGAAAGCTATCATCAATATGTAGTGGGTCATCAAGAACATTCTCTAACCTAGACAAGTTGTCTGCAACGGGGTTCTCAACTCCCTTTCTATCAATGATATGCAAATCAAATTCTTGTAGAAAGAGAACCCATCTAATAAGTCTAGGTTTAGCATCTTTATTTTCCATAAGATATTTAATAGCGGCATGATCAGTGTGAAAAGTTACTTTAGAATCAACAATATAAGGTCTGAACTTATCACAAACAAATACAACTGCTAAAAATTCTTTTTCAGTAGTAGCATAATTTCTCTGAGCACTGTATAGAGTTTTACTAGCATATTGGATAACATTTAATTTCTTATCAACTCTTTATCCTAGAACAGCCCCTACAACATAATCACTAGCATCACACATAATTTCAAATGGTAAATTCCAATCAGGAGGCTGAATAATAGGTGCAGAAATCAAAGCTTTCTTAAGTATTTCAAATGCTTCTACACAATCATCATCAAAGATAAAAGGGACATCTTTTTGTAAGAGATTAGTCAGTGGCCAAGAAATTTTAGAAAAGTCCTTAATGAACCTCCTATAAAAACCGACATGACCAAGGAAACTTCTTATACCTTTAATGTCCTTAGGACACGACATCTTTTCAATAGCATCAACTTTAGCTTTATCAACTTCAATACCTCTTTCAGAAATTTTATGCCCTAAGACAATACCTTCATTAACCATAAAGTGGCACTTCTCCCAATTCATGACAAGATTAGTTTCTTCACATCTCTGCAAAACTAGATCAAGGTTGCTTAAGCAATCATCAAAAGAAGTCCCATAAACACAGAAATCATCCATGAATACCTCAACAATCTTTTCACAAAAGTCAGATAATATAGCAGTCATACATCTTTGAAAGGTAGCAGGTGCATTACATAAACCAAAAGGCATACGTCTATAAGCAAAGGTACCGAAAGGGCAAGTAAAAGTTGTCTTTTCTTGATCCTCTTTTGACACATGTATTTGAGAGAAACTAGAATAATCGTCTAGAAAGAAAAAATGTGTATGCTTGGATAATCTTTCTAGCATTTGATCAATAAAAGGTAAAGGGTAATGATCCTTTTTAGTAGCTTTATTTAATTTGCGGAAATCAATCATCATTCTATAACCTGTAACAATTCTTTGTGGATCAATTCATCTTTATCATTGGGAACAACAGTAATACCTCCCTTCTTAGGGACACAATGGACAGGACTTACCCACTGACTATCAGCAACGGGATAAATTATACCTGCCTCCAGAAGCTTTAGTATTTCTTTTCCTACCACTTCTTTCATCTTAGGATTTAACCATCGTTAGTGATCAACAACCGGTTTAGCATCTTTCTCCAGTTTTATTTTGTGCTGGCATAGAGTGGGACTAATGCCCTTAAGATCATCAAGAGTATATCCAATAGCAGCACGATGCTTCTTCAGAGTTTTTAATAATTTCTTTTCTTCATGCTCTAAAAGGTTAGCACTAATAATAACATGATATATCTCTTTCTCATCAAGATAAGCATATTTAAGAGTATCAGGTAAAGGTTTCAGCTCAAACATGGGATCACCCTTGGGTGGAGGAGGATCCCCTAAGATTTCAACAGGCAAGTTGTGCTTCAAAATAGGTCCCCATTTAAAGAATACTTCATCTATTTTCCTTCTTTCATTCATAAACATATCATTTTCATGGTCTAGCAAATATTGTTCTAAAGGATCACTAGGAGGCACGACAATAGAAGCAAGACCAATAATTTCATCTTTACTAGGCAATTCTTTATCATGGGGTTGTCTATGAAATTTAGTAAAATTAAACTCATGAGACATATCCCCTGAACCAACAGAAACAATATCCTTATTGCAGTCTATCTTAGCATTAACAGTATTCAAGAAGGGTCTACCAAATATAATGGGACAAAAGTCATTTTGTGGGGAACCAAGAATAAGAAAATCGGCAGGATATTTAACTTTACCACACAAGACTTCAGCATCTCTAACAATCCCAATGGTTGAAATAGTATCTCTATTAGCAAGCTTAATTGTAACATCAATTTCTTCTATCTCAACAGGTGCAATATCATGCATAATTTCTTTGTATAAGGAATGAGGTATTGCACTTGCACTAGCACCCATATCACATAAGCCTTGATAGCAATGATCTCCTATTTTAACAGAAATAACAGGCATGCCTACAACATGTCTATGTTTATTTTTAGTATCAGGTCTAGCAATTCTAGCAGCTTCATTACAGAAGTAAATAACATGCCCATCAATATTATCGGCCAAGAGATCTTTAACCATAGCAACACTAGATTCAACTTTAATTTGCTCAGAGGGAGTAGGTGTTCTAGTATTGCTCTTACGAACCATAGTTGAAGCTTTAGCATGATCCTTTATTCTAACAGGGGAAGGTGGTTTCTCAATATAAGCAGTAGGAACAACAGGATCATTATAAGTGATAGTCTTTTCTTCAACTTTAATAGATGCAACTATTTTTACTTCAATGGGGGGATTATATTTAAACCACTTCTCCTTAGGGAGATCAACATGAGTAGCAAAGGATTCAGAGAAAGAAGCTACTATCTCAGAGTCAAGTCCATATTTAGTCCTAAATTCACGGAAAGCATCGGTATCCATAAAAGATTTAACACAATCAAACTTAGGTGTTATACCTGACTCCTTACCTTCGCCGACGTCCCAATCTTCAGAGTTGCGTTTATTTCTTTCCAATAAATCCCATTTGAATTCAATAGTCTTCATCATGAAAGAATCAGTACAAGAAGTATCGAGCATGGAGCGATTACTGAGAGAAAGCCGAGCATAATTTTTTTGAATAATCATTTATTTTGAGAGCTCATGATTGGGGCATGAATATAACATTGACTTAAGCCTCCCCCAATCTTGAGCGATGCTTTCTCCTTCGTGAGGCCAAAAAATATATATATAATTACGATCACAATGAACAAGATGCATAGGATAAAACTTCTGATGAAATTCCAATTTCAATCGTTGGTAGTTCCATCATCCAATATCATCACATAGCCTAAACCATGTCAAGGCATCTCCCTTCAAAGATAAAGGGAAGACCTTCTTCTTGATAACATCCTTGGGCATACCTGCAAGCTTAAATAATCCACAAACTTCATCCACATAGATTAGGTGCAAATCGGAATGCAATGTTCCGTCACCTGTGAAAGGATTAGCTAGCAGTTTCTCTATCATACCCGAAGGAGTTTCAAAGTAAACATTTTCAGTAGGTTGAGGAGCAAATCTTTGCTCTACTGGTCGGGGTGAAGATACCCTGAACAAGCCCCTCAAAGGATTATGTTCCATAGTAACAAGTGACAGTAAATTTCAGCACACTATATAAATTTTTTCCTTACCAAATTCCACCTACCAAAGGCGCTTCACTCCCCGGCAACGGTGCCAGAAAAAAGTCTTGATGACCCACAAGTGTAGGGGTCTATCGTAGCCTTTTCGATAAGTAAGAGTGTCGAACCCAACGAGGAGCAAAAGGAAATGATAAGCAATTTTCAGTAAGATATTCTCTGCATGCACTGAAATTATCGGTAACAGATAGTTTCGTGATAAGGTAATTTGTAACGAGTAACAAGTAATGCAAGTAAATAAGGTGCATAAAGATGGCCCAATTCTTTTTGTAGCAAAGGAAAAGCCTGGACACATATGATTCACGTTCGATACTTTGATAATTTGATATGTTGGTGGACCGGTGCTTGGGTACTGCCCTTACTTGGACAAGCATCCCACTTATGATTAACCCCTATTGCAAGCATCCACAACTACAACAGAAGTATTAAGGTAAACCTAACCATAGCATGAAACATATGGATCCAAATCAGCCCCTTACGAAGCAACGCATAAACTAGGGTTTAAGCTTCTGTCACTCTAGCAACCCATCATCTACTTATTACTTCACAATGCCTCCCTCTCGGCCCAAACAATGGTGAAGTGTCATGTAGTCAACGTTCACATGACACCACTAGAGGGATGACAACATACATCTCATCAAAATATCAAACAAATACCAAATTCACATGACTACTTATAGCAAGACTTCTCCCACGTTCGGTACTTTGATAATTTGATATGTGGGTGGACCGGTGCTTGGGTGTTGTCCTTACTTGGACAAGCATCCCACTTATGATTAACCCCTATTGCAAGAATCCGCAACTACAACAGAAGTATTAAGGTAAACCTAACCATAGCATGAAACATATGGATCCAAATCAGCCCCTTACGAAGCAACGCATAAACTAGGGTTTAAGCTTTTGTCACTCCAGCAACCCATCATCTACTTATTACTTCCCAATGCCTCCCTCTAGGCCCAAAAAATGGTGAAGTGTCATGTAGTCGACATTCACATGACACCACTAGAGGGATGATAACATACATCTCATCAAAATATCGAACGAATACCAAATTCACATGACTACTAATAGCAAGACTTCTCCCATGTCCTCAGGAACAAACATAACTACTCATAAATCATATTCATGTTCATAATCAGAGGGGTATTTATATGCATAATGGATCTGAACATATGATCTTCCACCAAGTAAACCAACTAGCATCAACTACAAGGAGTAATCAACACTACTAGCAACCCACAGGTACCAATCTGAGGTTTGGATACAAAGATTGGATACAAGAGATGAACTAGGGTTTGACATGAGATGGTGCTGATGAAGATGTTGATGGAGATTGACCCCCTCCCGATGAGAGGATCGTTGGTGATGACGATGGTGATGATTTCCCCCTCCCGGAGGGAAGTTTCCCCCGCAGAACAGCTCCGCCGGAGCCCTAGATTGGTTCCGCCAAGGTTTCGCCTTGTGGCGGCGGAGTTTCGTCCCGTGAGCTTGCTTATGATTTTTCCACGACAAAAGACTCCATATGGCCAAAGATGGGCATCAGAGGGCCACCAGGGGGTCGACGAGGCAGGGGGGCGTGCCCAGGGGGTAGGGCGCGCCTCCCACCCTCATGGACGGTGGGTGGCCCCCCTCTGGTACTTATTTCGCCTAATATTTTTTATATATTCTGAAAATAATTCCTGTGGAGTTTCAGGACTTTTGGAGATTTGCGGAATAGGTCTCTAATATTTGCTCCTTTTCCAGCCCAGAATTCCAGCTGTCGGCATTCCCCCTCTTCATGTAAACCTTGTAAAATAAGAGAGAATAGGCATAAGTATTGTGACATAATGTGTAATAACAGCCCATAATGCAATAAATATCGATATAAAAGCATGATGCAAAATGGACGTATCAGCATGGAGTCTTCAGAGCAGAACTCAGCCGAGTCTCCCCTTCACCGGTAGGGTGGTCAAGCTGGAGGTCCTCAAATCCCTCCATTATTTCGTCCACCGTCACCCTAGCATATCCTTCTGGAATTGGACGGCATTGAAAAGTTGCATCGGGTTCAGGAGGTCAAACAGAGCCGAAAGCCGCCTTGACTTTGAAGTTCTGCCATTTCGTCATAAGGTGGCAATGTTGAGACTCCGTGATAGCATCCATGGGGTAGCTAGCAAGAGCCGTGAAGACGGGCTCCAGCCAAATCAACTCGGTGGAAGCCACGCTGCTTCTCCGCTGAGATGGTGTGGTAGCTTCCGGGGTAGCTTTGGCAGGTCGCTTGCTGTGAAATACTTCTCGTTCCTCAAGCGCTTGCACCCTTGCGTGCAGCTTCTGCAGTTTGGTTTGCTCCACTTTCTTCCTCCTCTCCTAGCATTTGTAACCGCCTGCGTCCCGAAACCCGGCCTTCATGAAACGGAGCCTGGCGTGCCTCGTGTCCGTCCAAGGTGCTTAGGATTCCCGAGGGCCATTGTGAGCTCGTCGTTCTCTCTGTCTAGAACGAACGTCCCTTGCTGCGCTGCGGTGATATACTCCTGAATCTTCGTGACGGGTATTCGCATTTGCTCACTCGTCCAAACGCACTTCCCTGTTACAGGGTCGAAGCTTCCGCTAACCCCGAAGAACCAAGTCCAGCAATGGTCTGGCTAGTGCAATGTCTCTGGTTTGACCCCTTTATCAAGCAGGTCATTCTCAGCCTTGGCCCACAACGACCGGGCTTTGAGGTAGCCACCCGACCCCGTGCGATGGTGATGCTCCTTCTTCACAGAATTTATCTTCTTTGTCGCTGACATTTTCTTACTCTTGTCCGATGTCTTGTGGGCCACAAATGCGTCCCAGTGATCTCTGATCTTCTCATACCGGCCGGTGAATTCTGGTGTCTCTTCTTTGTCGACAAACATTGTTTTCAGCTCATTCTTCCACCTCCTGAATAGTTCTGCCATCTTCTTAAGAGCATGAGACTTGATCAATGGCTCTTTAACTGGCTTCTCCGGATCCTCCTCTGGCGGTAGGGTGAAATTTTCCTTCAACGCGGTCCAGAGATCATCTTTCTGCATATCGTTGACATAAGACACCTCTGGGTCTTCCTTCTTAGGCTTACGCCATTGGTGGATGCTGATCCGGATCTTGTCCCTAACAAGAACCCTGCACCGAGCAGCAAATGCTTCCTTGGTCCGGATGGGATTAATCGGTTAGCCATCGCGCGCGATTGCTGTGATCGTGAACCTTTCATCCGGGCGCAACTTTTTCTTCGGGCCTCGTTTATTTACCGAAGTTGTGCTCGATCCGAAGGGCTAGAAAAAAGAAGAAAGACGAGAATTAATATGTGTACATACCAAAACAACGAATGCATCAATTAGCTAGTCAGCACGGGCTTAATTAATATATATACCTGGCCGGACTCTGTTCGGTCACCGGAGCCGTCATCACGGTCTCCTTCTTGCACCGACATTCGGTCACCGGAGCCATCATAATCATGTCCTTCCTCCTCCATTGTTCGATAACCGTAGCTTGCTTCACCCTCTCCTTCCAGACCATCGGTGTCGTTGAGATACGACATGACATCACCTCCGGCTACGATTATGTCGCCCAACACCTGTTCTGCGGCCTCGTCTCGGCCGTGCTCCATAGTTTCTGCAAATATTACAACATGGCAATTATTATACAAAAATGACAGATGGATATATTAGTGGCAAACGTAGACCTAGCTAGTAATCACAACAAGGAATCATATTGGTGGCCTCGACACTTCTGTAGGGTTTGGGGTGGCCTCGGCAACGCTTCTAGGGTTCGGGGTGGCCTCGACGACAACGCTCTTTTAACTTGGTAAATTTTGGTGGCCTCGGCAGCGCTTCTAGGGTTTGGATCAACTTGTGCACATCCATAATGGGGGCATTCTTGATAAATCTGGACCCTCGACCCCTCGACGACCCCCAACCCTCGACCCCCTCATGTCACGTTTGTGTAGTGTCAAAGGATTCAACAAAACCATGTCTTCATCATTAGGCAAAAGTAACAGGTGCATGATGGTACGAAGTTCTACAAAGTTGTTCTGGAACGGAGTCCCAGGTAGGATAATTCACTTTTTCATACAAAGTTCGGCAAGAGCCTTCCGAATATCGCTAGGCCTTTGCTGAAATTCGTATAAAAAGGCAAATTATTCTATCTGGAACTCCGTTCCAGAACAACGTTGCACAACTTTGTACCATCATGCCCCGGTTACTTCCGGCTAATGATGAAGCCATGGATTTCTTCAATACTTTGACACTAGGCAACCTCTCGACCGCTCGACGACCCTCGAACCCTCGGTGACCCTCGAACCTCTACCCTAGTTCCCAACCCTCGCCGCTCAAACCCTCGGTGACCCTCGAACCTCTACCCTAGTTCCCGACCCTCGCCCCTCGAACCCTCGGTGACCCTCGAACCTCTACCCGATAGTTCCTGACGCTCGCCACTCGAACCCTCGGTGACCGCCCGCCCTCATGTCGAAGTTATCGGGGAGGGGGTATATCGACCCCCCACCCTCATGTAAGAAGAGGAAAAAAGATCGAAGAAGAAAAAAAGGAGAAGAAGAAAGGAATAGAGGAGAAGATCGAAGAAAAAAAGGAGAAGAAGAAAAAATAGAATAATTCTAATTTTTTTCTTCTCCTCTATTCCTTTCTTCTTCTTCGCTTTTTTTTCTTTTTTTTCTCTTCTTATTTTTTCTCCTCTCCTATTCTTCTCATTTCTTCTTCTCCTTCTTCCTCTTCTTATTTTCCTTTTTCCACTGCTTCTTCTTCTTCTTCTTCTTCTTCTTCTTCTTCTTCTTCTTCTTCCTTCTTCCTTCTTCCTTCTTCCTTCTTCCTCTTTTCTTCCTTTTCCCTATTTTACTTTTTCCTCTACACTAACCTAAAATCGATATCTACTAATTAACAACCTAAATAAAATATTAATACATATATGAAAAAACATCATATAAAAAACATTTTTGACATATTTAGCATATTCTAAATTTTCCTAACTCTTTTACAACCAGAAAAATTACTCCAACTTCATGACAGTACCCACAATCCATTTCACCAAAAACCTTCTCGTCCATAGTTCAAAATTTTCAAATTTCATTCAAATGAAATTTGAATCAGATTCAAATAACTTGCTGAAAACCTATTCTAAACCACTCCAAAAATTCTGAAATTTTGCCATCGCCTTTGTCTTGCATCAGTACCTCACCACAAAAAATTTCAAAAATTCCAAAAATTCCCAAAGCCATCTAGCATTTCATCAAACACCTTCTATATGGACAAAAAATTCAGAAATTCCAAAAATTTCAGAAAAGTGGACAACGCGTTGCTGCTGCTCCACTCCTTCTCCTCTCCTCTCATCTCCTTCTCCTCTCCTTCTGCTCTTCAATGTGTCGGGGCCAGCGGCGACCATGGAGCAGGGGCAGAGCAAGGGGCGCTCGGGCGCAAGAGCGGCGCTCGGGAAGGGGGGGCTCACTTTGAGGGGGCGGGGCGACTGGAGTCCGGCGACGAGGACGACGGGCTCGGGGCGGCACGCGGTGATGGGGACGGCGGCCTCGGGGCGGCACGCGGCGACGGGGGAAAGGAGGCGGGCTCGGGGAGGCACGCGGCGACGGGGACGAGGACGACGGGCTCGGTGATGCCAGCGACGAGGACGGCGCGGGCTTAGGAAGCCGACGACGCGGTCGGAAGGGCTCGACGGCGACGAGGACGAGGAGCAGCCTGGCGGCGTCGTCGGAGAAGAGGACGAGGAGATCGATTGAACTGAATCGAGAATTTCACAAGTGTTGGCTTGTATAGCCAAAGCATTGGTCCCGGTTCGTGGCACCAAACGGGACCAATGCCCCCCTTTAGTCCCGGTTGATGCCACCAACCGGGACGAACGGCCTCTTTTCAGCAGCCCAAAGGTGGCATGAACCGGGACCAATGCACCCCTTTAGTCTCGGTTGGTGCCACCAACCAGGACTAAAGGCCTTGTGCAGCCCCGCGTCAAAAGTTTAGTCCCACCTCGCTAGCTGAGAGAGCCCGAGAGTGGTTTATAAGCGCTGTTGCGCTCACCCTCTCGAGCTCCTCTCAACTGCAGGCTTTCAGGCCTAATCTGTCACTTGTGCATGTGGGCCTACTGGGCCTGTTGAGTGCCTGAATCCTGGCCCATGGTTGGGTTTCTAGTCGTATTCAGGCCGTGCTGGCCCAGTAGGTGGCACTTTTTTGTTTTCTTTGTTGCTCTATTTATTTTATTTTGTTTCTACATACAACAAAATACTTATTGTTGATATTTTTATTTATTTTCTTTAAAGTTTATTTATTTTTCTTAATTAAAGTTTATTTTGTTTGTACTTATTTAATTTATTTTGTTTATATTTATTTACTTTATTTGTTTCTACTTATCTATTTTATTAAAGTTTATTTTATTTTATTTTGTTTCTACTTATTTATTTTATTTTGTTTTTATTTATTTATTTTTATTTTGTTTCTACTTTTTTATTTTATTTTATTTTTTATGTTTCTACTTATCTATTTTATTAAAGTTTATTTTATTTTATTTTGTTTCTACTTATTTATTTTATTTCGTTTCTACTTATTTATTTTATTTTGTTTCTACTTATTTATTTTATTTTATTTTTGCTTATATTGTTTTGAACAGAAAATACTTTGATAATTTTAGTTGCATAAATTTTATATAATTTTAGTTTCAATAATACTAGAGGTTTATAAAACTTTTTAGTTCACTCCTTTTGCTATTAGAGTTTCATTAAAGTTTTCTAGTTCATTCTTTTTTCTATTAGAGTTTCATTAAAGTTTTCTAGTTCATCCTTTCAGTTTATTATTTTTGCTATTAGAGTTTCATAAAAGTTTTCCAGATCATTTTTTATATTAGTTCATACTTTGAGCTAAATGACCCTGAAATTGAAAAGCACTTCAGATGAACTCTGAAGAGGTTGAAAATTGGCATGGTATCATCATTTCACCCACATAGTATGTGCTAAAAAGTTGAGAGGGTTACCGAAAAAACTAGATGCACTTCGTGTACAAAATGGACAACCTCTTTCGAAGTATCAGGGTTTCGGACAAAAGCTCATTTGTTACAAAGGGATTTAATTTTTTGAACTTTTTTGAACTCCGGACTTTTTGTGTGTTCAAAATGCACCATTCAAAGCCACATCATCAATTTTCAACCCTTTCTGACTTCATTTGTTATTTTTCATGCATTTATTGATTTTTTTGAGCTATATGACCCTGAAAATGAAAATCATTACAAATGAACTCTGAAAAAGTTGAAAGTTGGCATGGTATCATCATTTCACCCACATAGCATGTGCTAAAAAGTTGAGAGGGTTACGGAAAAAACTGGACGCACTTCGTGTACAAAATAGACAATCTCTTTCGAAGTATCAGGGTTTCATAAGGAAACTCCTCTACATGGATATTCTAGATCAAAGGCATCATCATAATAGTTGTGGGGAGAAAAGTCTTCAGTTTTTCTTCGCTTGTGTCATTTGCTTATTGCGCCGTAACCATGGATAATCTTCATCGTTTATGAGGGTGCTTGGGTCAGCCTTGACTTTGAAGGGAGGAATTTCATGAAACTTTTCGTAATCTTCGGACATGTCTGTCTTGCCCTCCACTCCCACAATGTCTCTTTTTCCTGAAATAACTATGTGGCGCTTTGGCTCATCGTACGACGTATTCGCTTCCTTATCTTTTCTTTTTCTCGGTTTGGTAGACATGACCTTCACATAGAAAACCTGCGCCACATCATTGGCTAGGACAAACAGTTCGTTAGTGTACCCAAGATTGTTCAGATCCACTGTTGTCATTCCGTACTGTGGGTCTACCTGTACCCCGCCTCCTGACAGATTGACCCATTTGCACTTAAACAAAGGGACATTAACATCATGTTCGTATTCAAGTTCCCATATGTCCACTATGTAAGCATAATATTGTCCTTTACCCTATTGGTTGCTGCATCAAAGCAGACACCGCTGTTTTGGTTGGTGCTCTTTTGATCTTGGGCGATCGTGTAAAATGTATTCCCATTTATCTCGTATCCTTTGTAAGTCAATACAGTCGAAGATGGTCCCCTGGACAACGAGTACAGCTCATCACAAACAGTGTTGTCACCTTCGAGACGTGTTTCCAACCAACTGCTGAAAGTCCTGATGTGTTCACATGTAATCCAGTCGTCACACTACTCTAGGTGTTTGGAGCGCGGACTGTTCTTGTGTTCATCGACATACTGGGTCACCAAGGTAGAGTTCTGTAGAACTGTGTAGTGTGCTTAAGACCAAGAATGCCCATCCCTGCATATTATTGAGTCCCCTCCAAGCATGCCTTTTCCAGCCAGTCTCCCCTCATACCGCGATTTAGGGAGACCTATCTTCTTAAGGCCAGGAATGAAGTCAACACAAAACCCAATGACATCCTCTGTTTGATGGCCCATGGAGATGCTTCCTTCTGGCCTAGCGCGATTACGGACATATCTCTTTAGGACTCCCATGAACCTCTCAAAGGGGAACATATTATGTAGAAATACGGGGCCCAGAATGACAATCTCGTCGACTAGATGAACTAGGACGTGTGTCATGATATTGAAGAAGGATGGTGGGAACACCAGCTCGAACTGAAAAGACATTGCGCCACATCACTCCTTAGCCTTGGTATGATTTCTGGATCGATTGCATTGAGGAATGCACATAGCTTCACAATGGCTAATCGGACGTTTTCCGGTAGAAGCCCCCTCAATGTAACCGGAAGCAGTTGCGTTATAATCACGTGGCAGTCATGAGACTTTAGGTTCTGGAACTTTTTCTCTGGCATATTTATTATTTCCTTTATATTCGACGAGAAGCCAGACGGGACCTTCATACTGAGCAGGCACT
Source organism: Triticum timopheevii (assembly GCA_963921465.1). NCBI lineage: Eukaryota > Viridiplantae > Streptophyta > Magnoliopsida > Poales > Poaceae > Triticum > Triticum timopheevii. Next base: position 587,747,059 of record OY997273.1, on the reverse strand, counting down.
CAAAGAAGATTTCCTTCTCTTCTTTGGTAAGAGCGTAGCTGGCAGGACCTTCATACTGCTTTGGAGGCATGCCGTCTTTTTTGTGCAATAGTTGCAGGTCCTCTCGTGCCTCCAATGTATCTTTTGTCTTCCCATACACACCCAAGAATCCTAGCAGGTTCACACAAAGGTTCTTCGTCACGTGCATCACGTCGATTGAAGAGCGGACCTCTAGCTCTTTCCAATAGTGTAGGTCCCAAAATATAGATTTCTTCTTCCACATGGGTGCACGTCCATCAGCATCATTCGGAACAGATAGTCCGCTGGGACCCTTTCCAAAGTTTACGTGTAAATCATTGACCATAGCAAGTACGTGATCACTAGTACGCATGGCGGCTTCTTCCGGTGATCTACCTCGCCTTTGAAATGCTTGCCTTTCTTTCGACATTGATGGTTGGTCGGAAGAAATCGACATGGCCCAGGTACATATTCTTCCTGCATTTTTCCAAGTCTATACTTTTGGTGTCAGCTAAACAGTGCATGCATGTGTGGTATCCCTTGTTTGTCTATCCTGAAAGGTTACTGAGAGCGGGCTAATCGTTGATGGTTACAAACAGCAATGTGTGCAGGTCAAATTCCTCCTGTTTGTGCTCATCCCACACACGTACACCGTTTCCATTCCACAGTTGTAAAATTTCTTCAACTAATGGCCTTAGGTACACATCAAAGGCGTTGCCGGGTTGCTTAGGGCCTTGGATGAGAACTGGCATCATAATGAACTTCCACTTCATGCACATCCAAGGAGGAAGGTTATACATAAATAGAGTCACGGGCCAGGTGCTATGATTGCCGCTCTGCTCCCCGAAAGGATTAATGCCATCCGCGCTTAAACCAAACCATACGTTCCTTGGGTCACCTGCAAACTCAGCCCAGTACTTTCTCTCGATTTTTCTCCATTGTGACCCGTCAGCGGGTGCTCTCAACTTCCCATCTTTCTTACGGTCCTCTCTGTGCCATCGCATCAACTTGGCATGCTCTTCACTTCTGAACAGACGTTTCAACCGTGGTATTATAGGAGCATACCACATCACCTTCGCAAGAACCCTCTTCCTGGGGGGCTCGCCGTCAACATCACCAGGGTCATCTCGTCTGATCTTATACCGCAATGCACCTCATACCGGGCACGCGTTCAAATCCTCGTACGCACTTCGGTAGAGGATGCAGTCATTAGGGCATGCATGTATCTTCTACACCTCCAATCCTAGAGGGCATACGATCTTCTTTGTTGCGTAAGTACTGTCTGGCAATTCATTATCATTTGGAAGCTCCTTCTTCAATATTTTCAGTAGCTTCTCAAATCCTTTGTCAGACACAGCATTCTCTGCCTTCCACTGCAACAATTCCAGTATGGTACCGAGCTTTGTGTTGCCATCTTCGCAATTGGGGTACAACTCTTTTTTGTGATGCTCTAACATGCGATCGAACTTCAGCTTCTTATTTTGACTTTTGCACAATGTCCTTGCATCAACAATGAACCGGCGGATATCATCATCATCGGGCACATCGTCTGGTTCCTCTTGATCTTCAGCAGCTTCCCCCGTTGCAGCATCACCGTATTCAGGGGGCACATAGTTGTCATCGTCCTCTTCTTCTTCACTGTCTTTGATCATAACACTACAAAAAAAAGACACATCCGTGATATTTTGGACCGAACGAAATTTTTTTCTGTCATACATATGACACTTCTATGACGATAATTGTGACAAAACCCGGTATCATCATAGATGTGGTGGGCTCCTACTTCTATGACAAAAAATCATGATAGAAAATGGGCTTTTCGTCCTGGGAGGGCCGGAGACGCAGCTGCATGACATTCTTTGGGCCGTCCATGACGGAAAAAACCATGGTAGAAGCGAGGGGGAGGAAAATTTCGGGGAGTTCCCGATTACGGTGGGAGGTCGGGGGCTGAGCGATGCGCGTGCGCGTGTGTGCGAGGCATTGGCTCTAACTGAACCCGAGCAAGGCGTTGGGCTCTAACTGAACCCGAGCGATTACACTGCAGGCTACACGTTACTGAACCCGAGCGATCGATCGATGGCTGTTAACTGAACCCGATCGAGAAATTCCTTCGTTACTGCTGCTAACTCAAGCCGATCGATGGGATGAATAGTGAGTGTTGCGGGGGGTTTGGATGAACAGTGAGCAGTGCCGTTGCCTCTGGATGAACAGGACCCCGTGGTGTGGTGGAGGGCTGGATGAACAGTAGACGGTGGAGGGGTGCCCGTGGAGGGGTGGATGAACAGGACCCCATGGTGTGGAGGGCTGGATGAACAGTAGACGGTGGAGGGGTGGTTGAACAGGACCCCATGGTGTGGAGGGCTGGATGAACAGTAGACGGTGGAGGGGTGCCCGTGGAGGGGTGGTTGAACAGGACCCCGTGGTGTGGAGGGCTGGATGAACAGTAGACGATGGAGGGGTGGTTGAACAGTAGCCGGTGGAGTAGCGCGCGGTGGAGGCTGGATGAACAGGAGCCCATGGATGGACAGTCGCAGGTGGAGGCTGGAGGAGGTCGACGGTGGATGAACAGTAGCTCGTGGAGGCTGGAGGGGGTTGACGGTGGAGATGAACAGTATCCCGTGGAGTCCCGTTTTGCGGTACGCCACACGCCTCCCGATGAACATGACCCCTGTTTCGACCGTAGCGCTCCAACACAAGTCCGTTTCGTCTGTTTTGCGGTATGCCACACCCCTCCCGATCAACAGGACCCCTGTTTCGACCGTAGGAGGTCCATTTCCTCCATTTTGCGGTACGCCAGACCCCTCCCGATGAACAGTATCCCGTTTCGAACGTGGCCGGTCGAACACGAGGCCGTTTCCTCCGTTCTGCGCTACGCCAGGCCTTGTTTCCATTGCCTGTTTCGTCCAAGCCCTCCCGATGAACACGACGCATTCCGTTGCCTCCCCATGAACACGACGCATTCCGTTGCCTCCCCATGAACACGACGACGACGTTGTTTCTCCGTTCCGACCAAGCCATGTACACGAGCCCTGGCCGTACGTATGCGCGAGTAGGCGTTCGAGACCCCGCCCGTATGTACACATACGTGGCCGTATTTTCTTTCTTGCATGCTGGCCGCTGTACGTACGTGTAAATGCTACGTGCGCGCCTCTACTACGACACGTGCGCGCCTCTACATCGACAAATATGTACATACATGTTCGCGACCAGAATGACAATGCTACGTACGCTTCGACCAGATGGGTCCCAACTGTCAGGCACTTCCTTGCCTGCGAAGATGTATCTGGTGGGTCCCAGCAGTCAGGGGGTGAATCATTTTTTTGCCCGGACGCACTTCCTTGCGTGCGAAGATGTAGCTGGTGGGTCCCAGCAGTCTGGGGGGAACGTTTTTTTAGCGAAATACAGTGGCCCGTCCAGTGGGTCCCAGCTGTCATGTGGAGGAATCATTATTTTCCACGTAATAAGGAGGCACTTCCTTGCTGCGGCCGTGGACCCAGTTGTCACCCTCTCCATGTACAGTCCATGTCCGATGGAAGTCGTTCCTTGACCACGTTGACCACGCCACGCCGAGAGCACCAGGGAGGTGGACGACGGCGAGGCCTAGGAAGGGGACGACACGGAGGCAGGGAAGACCCGGTAGTTGTTTCCCACGCGGAGGGGAGTACGACTGTACGAGGGTTTACTGGTTCGTCTGCCGTCGCCGGAGAATAATAGCAGGTGTGGGTGAGTAGAGGGATGGCTAGGCCAGCGATGGGAGTACGGTCGGGCGCTGAGGCCTGCGCGGCAGCCCAGCTGGCCGCGAGGAGGAGGGAGCAGGAAGTCCCACCGGCGCTTGTTTGAGCAGCTGGAGCAGGAAGAGCAGAGATTGAAGAAGCACGACGGCTGTTGGATGGACATCCAACAGTCAGTGCTTGTGCGTCAACCTTTTTTTAAGAAAGCCTCAAATCTGTGGAAAACAGCATACAACCCATCTGCCATTATTTCTAATAATTTACAGCCCATTTGCTAATTCTTAAGGTTTTTTTGGAGCCCATATTCTTTTTGTTAGCATTACAGCCCATATTGTGGCAACGGTTAAAAAATTATACGAAATTTTGCATATTTCGGTGCGGTCCAAACTGTTTTTAATCCCGAAGTTTCGACTCACATTCAAACTGATTTTAAAAATAAATGTATATCAATATAAAATCCAACAAATTCTCCATGCATAAAAATTAATGTAATTTAAAATCTTGAAATGAAAAAAAGATATTTGAAACTAATTGCCGGTTTGATGTGTTTTAAAAATGTACAACCCATTGCTCATTACTGATGGGCCATTTTCTCGGCCAGCCGAATGAAAGCTCTCCTCGTCTTGAAAGATTTGCAGCCCAACAGGCCTGACAAAGCGACTTACTTGGCAAATCACAAAAAAACTGGGATGTGGCCGTGGACCCAGCTGTAAACCTCTCCACATACAGTACTCTTCCGATGGAAGTCGTTCCTTGACCATGTTGACCACGCCGCGTGGAGAGCACCACGGCGGTGGACGACGGTGAGGCCTAGGAAGGGGACGACGCGGCAGTGGAAGCCCGCGCGGAGAGGACTATGAGGGTTCACTGATTCGGCTACGATGTGAGGCTGCTATCACCGCAGGGCCTGGCCAGCGGTGGGAATAGAAGGGGGCGGTGAGGCCTCTGCGGCAGCACAGCCGACCACGGGAGGCAGGAGCATGCGGCACGACCGGCGCTGCTTTGGGCGGCTGGAGCAAGAAGACCAGAGGTTGAAGAAGCACTACGGCTGTTGGATGGACATCGTACGGTCACTGGAGCTAGAATCGTTCATATTGACTAAGTTGACAAAGCCCTTCGTCCCCGTCAACTTAGTAGGCCCACAAGTCAGTCTCCCAGCAAGGTGGGTCCTAGCTAGCTGGGGGAGTATTCATTTTTTTTGTGCGTAATAAGGAGGCACTTCCGATGGGTCCGAGCTGACAGCGGGGGGAACGTTTTTTCACGAAATACGGTGGCCCGTCCGGTGGGTCCCAGCAGTCAGGGGGAAATGATTTTTTTCGCAAAATACTGGTGGCCCGTCCGGTGGGTCCCCGCTGTCAGGTGGAGGAATAATTATTTTCCGCGTAATAAGGAGGCACTTCCTTGCGGCTGCCGTGGACCCAGCTGTCAGCCTCTCCACGTACAGTACTCTTCCGATGGAAGTCGGTCATTGACCATGTTGACCACGCCGCGCCGAGAGTACCAGGGTGGTGGACGACAGCGAGGACTAGGAAGGGGACGACTCGGAGCCGGGGAAGACGCGACAGTGGATGCCCACGCAAAGAGGAGTACGAGGGTTCACTGGTTTGGCTGCGGTGTGAGGCTGCTGTCTCCGCAGAATAACAGGGGGTGTGGGTGAGTAGAGGGATGGCCTGGCCAGCAGTGGGAGTAGTAGGGGGCGGTGAGGCCTCCGCGGCATCACAGCCGGCCACGAGAGGCAGGAACACGCGGCACGACCGGTGCTGGTTTGGGAGGCTGGGGCAAGAAGACCAGAGGTTGAAGAAGCACTACGACCATCGGATGAATATCGTACGGTAACAGGAGCTAGAATCGTTCATATTGACTAAGTTGACAAAGCCCTCCGTCCCCATCAACTTGGTAGGCCCACAAGTCAGCCTCCCACTATGCTGGGTTCCAGCTGGCAGGGGGGATATTCATTTTTTGTGCGTAATAAGGAGGCACTTCCTTGCGTGCTAAGATAGCTGGTGGGTCCGACATGTCAGTGGGGGCACTTTATTTCGCGAAATACAGAGGCCCTTCTGGTGGGTCCCAGATGTCAGGTGGAGGAATCATTATTTTGCGCGTAATAAGGAGGCATTTCCTTGTGTGCGGCCGTGGACCTAGCTGTCAGCCTCTCCACGCGCAGTCTACTTCCGAGGGTGTCGTTTGTTGACCACGCCGCGCCGAGCGCATCCAAGGTGGTGGACGATGGTGAGGCCTCGGACAGCAACGAGCCGGAGATGGGAAGATGCGGGAGTAGAGTCGTAGACAGAGAGGTGTATGAGGGTTAACTGGTTCTAGTGCGGTGTGGTTCGACAGTCGATGGAGAAGAATAGGAGGTGTGGAGGGGTGGAGGGATGGCCTGGCCAACGGTGGAGTAGCGCTTCATAGCGAAGCGTGCTAAGCAGAGGTGCTAGCAGTAGGAGGCGGGAGGTGCTCCCGGCAGCGCTGGAGGAAGAAGATGAGAGATTGAAGATGGTTGCCGGTCGTTGGATGTAAATCCAACGGCTAACATGTCAGAATCATTTGTTGACTAAATTGACAAAGACTTGCATTGGCTTCGACCTATTGGCCCACATTTCAGCGTCCAAAAATGTGGCACGTATTCAACCCATTTTTCAGAATTTACAGTCTTTTTTTGCGCGGTAGAATTTACAGTCAATTTGATCTTTTTTTTTGAATTACAGCCATTAACTGGGCTGGGTGAACAAATAATGTAGCGTCCATGCGGCCCGTTTATTTTATTTCCTAAAAAGTTACAGCCCATTTGCACTTTCTCAAAATACACGATTTTGCTGGGCTGATTCTAATTATAATGTTGGGTTGGGCCAGCAATGTTATCAAAAAATAAAAACGGGTTAAGCATTTTGTTATAAATATATTTAAATAATAAGTGATATTATTACATTCGTCCTTAAATCTACAGTCTTACCAAGCTTTATATAATAACATATAAAATATTTTTTTTAGAAAAACAGGGAGCATCTCCCCGGTTCCATTGCAGAGAACGAAACCACAACATATTCTGATATAGCAGCTCAAAGAGCAGTTGGAAAGCAAAGGTAGAAAAGCTACAAACTAGGGGGTGGATGAACAAGTTCTCTGAATAACACAAAACACCCGAGCGGTGCCAAAGGCAGAGCGGATAAAGCACTCAAATGACACAAGGAGGGTCCAGCGAAGCCTTCATGGTCTTCAGCCGAGGGGCCGTGTCAGCCTGCGGCGACCAGTAAGCAAGCGGAGGCACCGGGCTGGAAGGCGTAGCATGGTGGATGTCCCTCTTTTTCGGCGCCAGGTGCCCATCATCTTCATCAGAGATCTTGAGACGAGCCCACGGGTCCAGCCCCAGAGCAGGTCGAGCCTTGTTCAGCCACAAGTGATCGCCAACGGTTTCTGGAGGGACCTTGTTAGGGTTTCCACGAAGCTCATCAACTTGTCCTTGTCCGATCCGGAGGAGAGAATCGCCCAGTTCCTCACCATGTTCCTGATCAACCTCAAGACCTGCGGAATGGAAATCCAAGAGATGTTACTGAAAATCATAGCATTTGTATATTTCCAGAGGCACCAAAGGGCAGCTGAGCTAACAGTGTTTAAAACTGAGCACTTTTTGGTAGCAATCCAGAATCTGGCGACAAATTCGAAGGATGAGCCAATCTGACTAGAGAAATATTTCTCAATGTGGGCCCAGAGATGTTTAGCAACTATACATTCAAAAAATAGGTGAGAACAAGACTCTTGTTCCAAGCAGTAAACACAATCAAGGGGTTTGATGATGTGTCTCTTCCTAAGGTTATCCCTAGTCATCAATTTGTTTTTGGAGAGAAGCCAGAGAAATACATGAATTTTAGGGGGAACTCTCAATTTTCAGACAGCAGGGATAAACACGGGTTGAACCCCTCTAAAGTTGATAACATGATAGAGGGAACTGGAGGAATACTTCCCCTTATTGTCCAGCTGCCAAATCAGGGCATTCGGCTCGGCAGTAAAGGTAATGCTTTTGGCAATTTCCTCCAACTGGAACCATTGTTCCATGAGACTATCACTAAAGTTCCTTCTAAAAGAGAGTTTTAGGCATTGACCGTCCCAAACTTCATTGACACTTTTGTTAAGCTCATTGCGGACAGAGTAAATAGGCCAAAATTGGACTGCTAGGGGGATGTGCCAAACCAAGTATCTTCCCAGAACCTAGTTCTGCTCCCATCCCCTATGTTCCATCTGTAGCCAAATTTCACAACATGCATAATAGATTTTAATCCTTTCCAGAATCTAGAGGTCTTAGGGTTGGAGGAAGGGACAAAAATATTAAGTTTATTTCCTAGGTATTTATGGGCAATAAGAAGCTTCCAGGGTTTCAGGTCTTCCTCATAGAATCTTTTAATCCAAGACCCTAGAAGACAGATGTTAATTTCTTGGAGGTTAGGTATGCCTAGGCCTCCAAAATCTTTTTTCATAGAGACTAGGGCCCAATTAGCAAGGTGTAGCTTCCTATTTTCCTCAAAATCATTCCACAAGCAATGAGACATCTGAGAATTGATGAGGTTCACTGCCCATTTAGGGAACTTGAAGAAGGAGAGGAGATACATTGGAATGCTAGCCAAACAAGCTTGTATGAGGACCAATCTACCTCTGTAAGAGAGAAATTTGCCCCTCCACCCAGCAATCCTTTTAATGATTTTATCCAGAAGGGGTTGGATATCCTCTCTCCTTAGTTTATCATAGTGGAGAGGGATACCTAGGTACTTAATGGGGAAGTTACCTTTATTACAGACTAGAATAGAGAGGAAGTCAGCTAACTCCTGATCATCCATGTTGATAGGGATGAGTTCACTTTTAGAATAGTTGATTCTCATGACTGAGACTTGTTCAAACTAGGTTATAACAGTTCATGTCTGGAGTCATTGTCTAAGAAAAGGATGGTATCATCTGCATATTGAAGGCAGATGATGCCACCAGGGCAGACCTCAAGACAGAGCCCTGCAATCAGACTATGATCAACAGCTTTGCTCAGCATTTTAGTAAGAACGTCCACTACTAAATTAAATAAAAGCAGGGAGATGGGGTCACCTTGCCTAAGGCCTTTACCAGCAAGGAAAAAAATCACTTTCACAGTTATTTAACTTGACCCCAACAGACCCCCCATGAGTAAGTTGTTGGATCCAACTCTCCTCTATGAAAGGCTTGGAAAAGATCTAAGAGATCATTTTTCACCAAGTCCCAAAAATGCTGGTAAAATAAGAAGGGAATCCCATCAGGACCAGGAGCCCCATCAGGATAAGAGCTAAAAATGGCTTCCTTCACCTTTGTCTCTGAAAAAGGGGCTTCTAGCAGCTCATTTTCAGCAGGAGAGACTTTTTCAGAAGCAGAGAAAAAATTGTTTTGTAGAGAGAACCCAGAAGGGTTTTCTTTCTTAAACAGGTCTTTGTAGATGTCACACCCTAGCTAGTTATGCATTAGAGTGTTGCATCATGTCTATTTTTTCATCAGAAACTTGAAATGGGGATGACAGAACCCCCAGCCCCCTCTGAAACCAACTAGGGTTTACTAAAAACTTTTTCAATGAACCTGAAATGCCCTTCTAAAATGTCCATCATTTTTGTCTTGGTTCAGAACCTCTGCCAAAAGTGATGCACAATTTCCTAGGTCATCTTAGGGTCTTTGAATTAAATCATAAATATTTGAATTTGGGCATTTAAAATTATATAAAATATTTCAAGTGCTCAAATATTTCCAAACTAAAATGTTTCATGTTGGAAATAATCCAACTATGGACCAGGAGCAGTTTGGTGATTTTAGGAGTTACCTAAGTATTTTTAATAATTCAACAAAGTTGCAGAAAAATAGAAAAAGAAAATAACAGGAAAAGAAGGACTTACCTGGCGCACAGCACCCGGCCCACCTGCCGGCCCAGCCCAGCGCCGCGCCAGCGAGCTGCTTGCCGGCCAGGCAGGCAGGCAGGTGCTCGACGGCAGCACCGCAGCATGCCACGCACCTGCCCGCCGCCTCGCCGCTCTCCTCATCACGCCACGACGGGGATCACTCCCCCTCTCTCCCCCGAACCCCCCAGACACCCCCTCTCCTCTCCAGCTCCTCCCCCTCGCGCCCCCCAGCCATGGCCGACGCCACCGCCGCCGCTCCATCGTCGTAGCCGCGCTCCCCGCCGCCCGTGCTCCGACTCGTCGTGTCCAGGAGCTCCGCCGCCGTCCACTTCGTCGGGCTAGCCGAGCCCCGCGTGCTCGCATGGCCCGAGTCCACCGCACCGACCTCGCCCGAGTCCGCCGTCGCCGGAGATCCCCTTCAACGCCGTCGCCGCATCAGCTCGTCCCCGACCCCGCCGGTGGCCTCTACGAGTGCTCTGTGAGCCTAGCTACCCCTCCTACCCTTCCTCTCTCGCTCCCGAGCCGTGTAGCCATCGCACGAAGATCACCCGCATGCACCGCTGCGGATCTCGTCGCCGACGTGCTCCCGGCCATCCTCCGGCCACCCCACGGTGTCCATCGCACTCACCACGCTGCGTTGGACCCAACCGTGCACTCCCCGCACCTCACCGCACACCCTAGCCCGAGTTCGCTTTCACCCGAACTCCGGTGGCCGCCAAAGTCGCCGCCAACGCCAACTCCGGCCACCCCGACCCCAACGGACTCCGCCAAGAGCCGCGGCTCGTCCTCAGCTCCACTCCGATGGCCTCCGCGCCCCTTTTGGTGGCCGGAACGGCCAAAACCACTTCCGCCGCCGCGTCGGGCTCGCCGGCGGCTAAACGCCGGTGCAGCCGACCTGTTTTGACCACGGGTGGGCCCTGGTTGACTCCGATGAGTCAATGACAGGTGGGGCCCAGCCCTGTTAACTAAATAGGTTTAGTTTTAACTAAATTTTAACTAAACTAATGACCCTGACACCCTGGACCCACTGTCAGGTTTGACCTGGACGTCTTCGTTGACCCTGACGTCATTCTGACGCATGGCTGACGCAATAAATTAATTTCTGGATTTATTCTAATATAGGAAATTCCAGAATATAGTTTAAACTTCAAAAATTCATAACTTTTAATCTGTAACTCCAAATCAAACAAGTTATATATGAAAAATGATCAGAAAAATCCAATCTATCCATCTGTACTGTTTCCATGCATGATTAAACAAGTTAACTTGATGTTTAATGCAGAACAAGATAAAACACTTTAAAGGGCCATGTATGAGTTTGAAATTTGAATCTTTGGTTCAAATTGGTTCAAACCCTTCTGGTCTTAGTTGCATTAGCCCAACACACTCATATTGCCATGTTTCATGCATGCATCATATTGTCGCACATTGTTTGGTGATGGCTGTGTATCGGTGTTCTTTGCGGCAGGTTCTGCCTCCGAGGAGTACCGTGATTACCCTAGCGAAGAACCGTATCAGTGCATCGACCCATCAGGCAAGCAACCAACCGTTTGATCATATCGATACAATCCCATGTTCTCGCTCTTGCTCTCTTTTACTGCATTAAGACAACGCGTTTCAAACTGCTGTGTGCTTCGGTAGTTGAACCCATTTCCTCTGCATGACCTGTCCTTGCCACAGTAACTAGATGAAACCCACTAGCATGTGTAGGAGTTGTTTGAGCCATATGTATGTGTTGTTCCTACCTTGTTATGCCTGCTATGCTTAGAGTCGTGTCAGGTCTGGTTCATCTGGGTGATGGGCTAGAGTGAAATGATCATATCAGTTTGAGAGTGGTGTTTTGAACACGATTTGGTAATGGTATCGATGAGAGGCCATGTACGAGTACATGGTGGGTTGTTTCATTGAGGCCGTCCTTAAGCACTGAGATCTGTATGTGTGATTTAAGATTCAGCTGCTACCATGCATTGGGCCCGAAACCAATGGACCCTCTCGGCTTCTTATTCACCCTAGTCTTCTGTCCAGGAGTTGCAAGTAGTTTCTGGTGTTTGTAGCCTACTGGAGGCCGTGGACAGCGCTGACCGTAGGGGTGGGCTGTGATGCGGTAGGTACGTGGCCGGGTGTACCGGATGCCCGTTTGGTATCTCGGGAACCCTGTTCACATCGTTTGTGGCCGTGAGCGAAACTTCGGCCGGATCTCCTCATGGATGGAACCCAAATAGGCGATAAACCTGGACTAGAGACTTAGGTGTTTAGGTAGGTCATGGCCGACACCCACGTTGGGCTTCCGCTTGAAGGTTGCCGAGTACATGTCGTGTAAACGACGGTAAGTGGTGAGAGCGTGTATGAAGAAGTACACCCCTGCAGGGTTAACCTAATCTATTCGAATAGCCGCGTCCGCGGTAAAGGACTACTTGGTTGCCTATACAGTTCATAGACAAGTAAATGGAAACTATTAAAAGCCTCAAGATAAGCGTGAGTGCCGAGGATGGCCCTTCTGTAGGAAGACGGAGGTGGATCCTCGGTAGTGTATTGAGTGGTGAGTAGTGGACTCGTGTGCGCAAAACCATTTCAAAGTTGGAGTCTCGTAGGATAGCTTAGCCAAGAGTCAAAGCTGGCTTGCTGCAATAACTCCACCAACCCTTCTTGATAATGTGCATGTATGTAGGATCTGATGTAAGTCTTGCTGAGTACCTTTGTACTCATGTTGCTATAATTTACATTTTTACAGAAGACACTATAACCCCTTCTGATGGGTTCTTCGTAGACGTTGACATCAATGAGTAGGCTAAGGCCCAGGTGGTGATCCTGAGCTTGTGAAGGACCACGTAGTATAGCTAGGCTTTTCAAGCCTCTTTTATTTTACTAGTTGTCTGTACTCAGACAAGTTACTTCCGCTGCTGGTTTGTATGACTGTATGACTTGAATGCTGGGTCGTGTGACCCGTACTTGTGTGTATGCTATGTATGGCTCTCTGAGCCTTTAAATAAAGTACTTGTGTCATAGAGTCATGTTGTGATGCCTTGTTGTATTTGCACATATCGAGCATATTGTGTGTATGATTGAAATGCTTGGTATGTGTGGGATCTGACTATCTAGTTGTTTATCTTTAGTAGCCTCTCTTACCGGGAAATGTCTCCTAGTGATTCCACTGAGCCATGGTAGCTTGCTACTGCTCCGGAACACTTGGCTGGCCGGCATGTGTCCTTCTTCGTTCCTGTGTCTGTCCCTTCGGGGAAATGTCACGCATTGAGTACCGGAGTCCTGTTAGCCCGCTACAGCCCGGTTTACCGGAGTCCTGCTAGCCCAGTGCTACAGCCCGGAACTTACTTGCTGATGACCGACACGTTCGATGCTGGGTCATGGATGCCTATCCCTGTAAGTCTGTGCCACTTTGGGTTTACAACTAGCCATGTCAGCCCGGGCTCCTTTTCATATGGATGCTAGCGACACTATCATATACGTGTGCCAAAAGGCGCAAACGGTCCCGGGCAAAGGTAAGGCGACACCCGTGGGGATACCGTGCGTGAGGACGCAAAGTGATATGAGGTGTTACAGGCTAGATCGATGTGACATTGAGTCGGGGTCCTGACAGCGTTGGCATCAGAGCCGGACTGCCTGTAGGTTCTCCAAGCCAAACTGGTCGATGTTGAGTCTAGAAATGCTTTAGTTATATATAGGGGAATTGATTGTGGGATGGTACGTAAGGCTCTTTTTACTTCTTTTACTTCATGGCATTCTGATCTGAGTCAGTCCATTCTTCCACCGGGGGTTAAGGAATTAGGATCTCTTCTCTCTATTAGGTTCACGTGTTACTAATTAGTAGTACCTTATAGGTTTGATGGATACAAGCCTAGTTCAGTTCTACTACCACATAATGTTGCTAAGATGGACCTGGAACTTTGATATGATGTTGTTGAGTGTGTATGAAATCCTTGTCAAATGTCTCAAAATCCTTTTTGAGCATTCACAGCTGTTATGCTGTCGAAATTTTGCTAGAAATTCTAATGCCTTTGCATTATGGTTGTGCTTTCAGATGGCCACTCGCGACCAAAATCAAGTGGTTCGCCTGACTCGATGCCTAGATGTACCCGGCCATACTGCTATGTTGGTCAGGGTAATGACTGAGGCTGGATACCGTTGGTATCCTGAGTACACGGTCGAAGAGCAATTTCAAGATTTTAATCAAAGCCAGTATATTTGCACTGTCAGGATATTTCCATCTTATCCTGGATCCACCGAGCCCCTTCACTGCTCGTATGGACTCGGGGTTACTGTTGAGATGGCTGTGCAGGATGCCGCCTACTCTATGATGACCATCATGCGAGTCAGGACTGGCCTATTTCGGGACTCTGATTTCCGGTATATGCCATCATCACTTCCGGGAGCACAAGGGTATCTCCAGGCTATCTATGCTGACCCCACTCAGGAGGATTCGCGGACTCGCACCACTGCTGAGTTGCTCGAGGATAAGGACCGTGAAAACCGGGCCTTGAGAATGGAGCTCTTCAACACCCGCGCTGATCATTGGGCCACCTTGACTCGGTTTGCACCGGCTATGCAAGCTGGATACATGGATATGAGAGATCTCTATCCTGTGAGATCTGCTCTGCCAGACGTGATGGGTTGGCGTGATGTAGGAGGCATCACCCCGCCTCGTGGTCCCCGCAGGCCACTGTTTGTTGGTCCAAGACCTCACCCTAGCCCTTTTGGTCCACAAGCTCCGCGAGATCGTCTGTTTCCGGATGCTCACGTTGAACTTCCAGGCTATGGAGGTGACTTCTACGAGGACTACTACGGAGACGTCTGAGTTAGTAGTAGTTCCACTAGTACTGTAACAGTTGTATTTCCGCTGTCCTGCGTGACTTGTGGAATATGACTTAGTGTGTATCATTCCGGAGGTGTAGGAAAATAATGTATAGGAGCTTGGAATGCCTCCGATGAGATGTAATCTCCCTTTCACCGTAGTAATACTTTGTTTGGTCTTGTACTAAACCTTGTATGGTGTGTATGACGATGGAATAAAGAAGTAGTTTTTGTATCTACCATGTCATACGGATGATCATCTTGCATTCTGAGTTGTCCATTACATTCTACATTCTATGTCAGAATCTTAGCATTTTGGACTTAACCATTGTCTTGTTTTTCCTAGGATGGTTAACATGCGCAAAAACCCTGCTCCCCAAGAGCAGGCCGAAGGCAGTGAAGTCAGGAATGCAAATCTGCCTCACCCTCCTTCCCTAGGCGAAGTTATGCTGGAAGCCGAGAGAAACAAGTAGGAGACCAATCGTTTGTTGGAGCGTATCGAACAGAACACAGCACACCATCAGAGAAATAACTTGGTGTCACTCAGTGATTTCATCAAGTTACACCCGCCTACCTTCCACCACTCCGTCGAGCCTCTCGACGCCGATGACTGGCTTCGCAGCATTAATCACAAACTGCGTTCTGCACTTGTAGCTGAGGCTGATAGGGTCACCTTTGCTGCATATCATCTTGAAGGCCCCGCCAGTCTCTGGTGGGAGAATTATGGAGCTATGCGCCCAGCGGGCCACGTCACTACTTGGGCTGAATTCAGCGAGGCTTTCCGTGAACATCACATTCCGGAGGGTCTCATGGATCGTAAACGTGAGGAGTTCTGTAGCTTCACTCAAGGTCGACTCTCTGTTGACGCTTACAGCAGGGAGTTCGGTAACCTTGCACGTTATGCAACTGAGGAAGTTTCTACCGATGCCAAGAAGCAGGCAAGGTTCCGTAAGGGACTTAGTCCTGAGCTCCGTCATGACCTCCGTCTGCATGAGTGCACCTCTTTTCAGAAGCTTGTGAATAAAGCCATCAGTGCTGAGACGGGACAGACTGATTTCGATGCATCACGCAAGCATGGCCGTGATGTGGGTTCCTCATCCGGTGCTGGTCCTCAGAAGCGCCGCGTGTGGGTGCCTAACACTGCCCTGCCACCCAGGTTCACACCGAGGCCATCCTTTCAGGCGCCTCGCCCAGCTCAGCAATATGCACCAGCCAAGCCCTATGGTGGTCCAACCAACAATGCTCCTCCACGCACCAGTTCCGTGACTTGTTTCAAGTGTGGGGAATCAGGCCACTATATGCGCGAGTGCCCCCAAACCAACCCCAACCAGACAGCAAAAACTGTTGGCCGTGGCAAGCCGACAGGGAAAGTGTTCTATGCCAAGCCAGCCACTGCTGCACGTGGCCATGTCAACTGTATCTCTGCCGAAGAAGCTCAAGAAGATCCCAACGTCGTTCTCGGTACGCTCCTTGTTAACTGCCACCCGGCATCTGTTCTTTTCGATACTGGAGCATCTCATTCATTCATATCCGAAAACTATGCTCGCTTGCATAACACCGCCTTCTGTGACATGCCTTCCACCATGGAAATTTCCACTCCGGGTTCTAGATGGCAAACTTCTAGAGTAAGCCATGGAAATGAAATCCAAGTCGACAGACTTGTTTTCCTTGCATCTTTGATAGCTCTCAAATCTTCGGATATTAATATCATCTTGGGTATGGACTGGATGTCAGCCCATCATGCCAAAATTGATTGCTTCTCTAGGACTGTTCAACTCACCCATCCTTCGGGGAAGATAGTTAATGTCTTGACCCGAATAGCCAAGCAACAGTTATATTCTCTTAATGCCAGCCCTTTGCCAGACCTTGAGGACGTTCCGTTAGTCTGTGACTTTCCGGATGTCTTCCCAGAGGAATTGCCAGGTGTTCCACCCGACAGGGATGTTGAGTTCGTAATAGACCTCATTCCAGGAACCGTCCCGATTGCTAGAAGACCCTATAAGATGGCACCACTAGAACTAGCCGAGCTTAAGAAACAACTCGATGAGTCCTTGAAAAAGGGTTTCATCCGACCTAGTTCATCTCCTAGGGCTTGCCCCGTCCTCTTCGTCAAGAAGAAGGATGGTACGGACCGGATGGTTGTAGATTATCGACCGGTTAACTTGGTCACAATTAAGAACAAGTATCCGCTCCCCAGGACCAACGACCTGTATGATCAGCTCGCTGGATCCTCAGTCTTCTCTAAAATGGATTTGAGGTTGGGCTACCATCAAATCAAAATCAGGAACGGGGACATTCCGAAAACGGCCTTTGTTACTCGTTATGGCCAATACGAGTACACCGTCATGTCCTTCGGTTTAACCAACGCTCCAACCACCTTTTCTCGGTTAATGAACTCAATCTTCATGGAGTATTTGGATAAATTCGTCGTGGTTTACCTCGATGATATACTCATCTACTCCAAGAACGAGGAAGAACATGCCGAACATCTAAGGCTAGTGTTGAAGAAACTTCGAGAGCATCGCCTTTATGCCAAATTCTCTAAATGTGAATTTTGGTTGTCAGAAGTGACCTATCTGGGTCATGTAATATCTGGTAAAGGTATTGCCGTTAATCCTGAGCGAGTTCAAGCCGTCCTTAATTGGACTCCACCTGAATCGGTCAAGCAAGTTCGGAGTTTCCTTGGCCTAGCGAGCTATTGCCGTCGCTTTGTCGAGAACTTCTCCAAAGTTGCTAAACCTCTAACCGAACTCCTCAAGAAAGATAAAAGGTTCGAGTGGACTCCACAATGTGAGCACAGCTTTCAGGAACTGAAAAGACGCCTGACATCTGCTCCCGTACTGGTACCGCCAGATTTCTCTAAGGACTTTGTTATCTACTGCGACGCCTCGCGACAAGGACTAGGTTGTATTCTCATGCAAGATCGACACGTAATTGCTTACGCTTCACGGCAATTGCACCCACATGAGGAGAATTATCCTACTCATGATCTAGAGCTTGCAGCTGTAGTCTATGCACTTAAAACCTGGCGACATTACCTCCTCGGTAATCGTTGCGAGATATTCACCGATCACCAAAGTCTGAAGTACATCTTCACCCAACCGGATTTGAATCTCAGGCAAAGACGTTGGGTCGAGTTGATCACGGATTTCGACTTAGGAATAACTTACACCCCAGGGAAAGCCAATGTCATGGCTGATGCGCTAAGTCGTAAATCTTATTGCAACAATCTGATGTTGCAACAAAGTCAACCACTTCTCCATGAGGAATTTCGGAAACTTAACCTTCACATCGTTCCTCAAGGATTCCTTTCGACCTTGGTGGCGAAACCTACCCTTACGGATCAGATCATCAAAGCACAGAAAGTAGATCCGGGAATTTCCCGCATCAAGAGAAACATCCAGAAAGGAGTTGCGAATTGTTTCTCCATTGATGATCAAGGGGTCGTATACTTCGGGAATCGGCTAGTGGTTCCCAAGGTGCGAAACCTGAGGCGATTGATCCTTAAGGAAGCTCATGAATCTCCTCTCACCATTCATCCCGGTAGCACTAAGATGTATCAGGACCTACGCCAGAGGTTCTGGTGGACTAGGATGAAGAGAGAAATTGCTCAGTATATTGCTAATTGCGACGTCTGCCGTCGTGTAAAAGCAGAGCATCAACGGCCTGCTGGCACCCTCCAACCCCTAGCTATTCCTGAGTGGAAATGGGATAAAATTGGTATGGACTTCATCACCGGTTTTCCCAGGACCAAGAGAGGGAATAATGCTATCTTCGTCGTTGTCGATCGTCTTTCCAAAGTGGCCCATTTCCTACCTGTTCGTGAGAGTATAACTGCTAGTCAGTTAGCAGACTTGTACATCTCCCGAATAGTGTCCCTCCATGGTGTTCCTTTGGAAATTAACTCGGATCGAGGAAGTCTTTTCACCTCTCGATTTTGGGAAAGTTTCCAAAATGCTATGGGAACCCGACTTTCCTTTAGCACCGCTTTTCACCCTCAATCAAGTGGTCAAGTAGAACGCGTCAACCAGATTCTAGAAGACATGCTTCGAGCTTCTGTTATCTCATTCGGAATGGATTGGGAGAAATGCCTTCCATTTGCCGAATTCGCTTATAACAACAGCTATCAGTCTAGCTTGGGTAAAGCCCCTTTTGAAGTTCTCTATGGACGACGGTGTCGAACACCCCTTAATTGGTCAGAAACCGGGGAAAGACAATTCTTTGGCCCGGATATGATCCAGGAAGCAGAAGAACAAGTTCGCATCGTTCGTGAAAAGTTGAAAACAGCCCAATCTCGTCAAAAGAGTCAATATGACCGAAAACATAAGGCTATGACTTTCGAGGTTGACGAGAAGGCTTACCTTCGGGTTACTCCTCTGAAGGGAACCCATCGTTTCGGTATCAAAGGCAAATTGGCTCCTCGTTACATTGGACCTTTTCGCATTCTCGCTAAAGGAGGATAAGTTGCCTACCAATTGGAACTACCTCCGCATCTCTCCAGAGTCCACGATGTCTTCCACGTTTCTCAACTCAGGCGTTGCTTCTCGGATCCTATCCGTGGAGTGGACCACGAAACGCTTGATCTCCAAGATAATCTCACGTATCGAGAGTACCCCGTTCGTATTCTCGATCAGGCCGAGCGTACCACTCGACGTCATAATATCAAGTTTCTCAAAGTTCAATGGTCACACCATTCTGAGGATGAAGCACTTAGGAAAGGGAGGATCGTCTTCGACTCGAGTATCCCGCCTTCTTTCCGGAGGAACCCAAATCTCGGGACGAGATTCTTTTGAATGGGGGTGAGTTGTCACACCCTAGCTAGTTATGCATTAGAGTGTTGCATCATGTCTATTTTTTTCATCAGAAACTTGAAATGGGGATGACAGAACCCCCAGCCCCCTCTGAAACCAACTAGGGTTTACTAAAAACATTTTCAATGAACCTGAAATGCCCTTCTAAAATGTCCATCATTTTTGTCTTGGTTCAGAACCTCTGCCAAAAGTGATGCACAATTTCCTAGGTCATCTTAGGGTCTTTGAATTAAATCATAAATATTTGAATTTGGGTATTTAAAATTATATAAAATATTTCAAGTGCTCAAATATTTCCAAACTAAAATGTTTCATGTTGGAAATAATCCAACTATGGACCAGGAGCAGTTTGGTGATTTTAGGAGTTACCTAAGTATTTTTAATAATTCAACAAAGTTGCAGAAAAATAGAAAAAGAAAATAACAGGAAAAGAAGAACTTACCTGGCGCACAGCACCCGGCCCACCTGCCGGCCCAGCCCAGCGCCGCGCCAGCGAGCTGCTTGCCGGCCAGGCAGGCAGGCAGGTGCTCGACGGCAGCACCGCAGCATGCCACGCACCTGCCCGCCGCCTCGCCGCTCTCCTCATCACGCCACGACGGGGATCACTCCCCCTCTCTCCCCCGAACCCCCCAGACACCCCCTCTCCTCTCCAGCTCCTCCCCCTCGCGCCCCCCAGCCATGGCCGACGCCACCGCCGCCGCTCCATCGTCGTAGCCGCGCTCCCCGCCGCCCGTGCTCCGACTCGTCGTGTCCAGGAGCTCCTTCGCCGTCCACTTCGTCGGGCTAGCCGAGCCCCGCGTGCTCGCGTGGCCCGAGTCCACCGCACCGACCTCGCCCGAGTCCGCCGTCGCCGGAGATCCCCTTCAACGCCGTCGCCGCATCAGCTTGTCCCCGACCCCGCCGGTGGCCTCTACGAGTGCTCTGTGAGCCTAGCTACCCCTCCTACCCTTCCTCTCTCGCTCCCGAGCCGTGTAGCCATCGCACGAAGATCACCCGCACGCATCGCCGTGGATCTCGTCGCCGACGTGCTCCCGGCCATCCTCCGGCCACCCCACGGTGTCCATCGCACTCACCACGCTGCGTTGGACCCAACCGTGCACTCCCCGCACCTCACCGCACACCCTAGCCCGAGTTCGCTTTCACCCGAACTCCGGTGGCCGCCAAAGTCGCCGCCGATGCCAACTCCGGCCACCTCGACCCCAACGGACTCCGCCAAGAGCCGCGACTCGTCCTCAGCTCCACTCTGATGGCCTCCACGCCCCTTTTGGTGGCCGGAACGGCCAAAACCACTTCCGCCGCCGCGTCGGGCTCGCCGGCGGCTAAACGCCGGTGCAGCCGACCTGTTTTGACCACGAGTGGGCCCTGGTTGACTCCGATGAGTCAATGACAGGTGGGGCCCAGCCCTGTTAACTAAATAGGTTTAGTTTTAACTAAATTTTAACTAAACTAATGACCCTGACACCCTGGACCCACTGTCGGGTTTGACCTGGACGTCTCCGTTGACCCTGACGTCATTCTGATGCATGGCTAACTCAATAAATTAATTTCTGGATTTATTCTAATATAGGAAATTCCAGAATATAGTTTAAACTTCAAAAATTCATAACTTTTAATCTGTAACTCCAAATCAAACAAGTTATATATGAAAAATGATCAGAAAAATCCAATCTATCCATTTGTACTGTTTCCATGCATGATTAAACAAGTTAACTTGATGTTTAATGCAGAACAAGATAAAACACTTTAAAGGGCCATGTATGAGTTTGAAATTTGAATCTTTGGTTCAAATTGGTTCAAACCCTTCTGGTCTTAGTTGCATTAGCCCAACACACTCATATTGCCATGTTTCATGCATGCATCATATTGTCGCACATTGTTTGGTGATGGCTGTGTATCGGTGTTCTTTGCGGCAGGTTCTGCCTCCGAGGAGTACCGTGATTACCCTAGCGAAGAACCGTATCAGTGCATCGACCCATCAGGCAAGCAACCAACCGTTTGATCATATCGATACAATCCCATGTTCTCGCTCTTGCTCTCTTTTACTGCATTAAGACAACGCGTTTCAAACTGCTGTGTGCTTCGGTAGTTGAACCCATTTCCTCTGCATGACCTGTCCTTGCCACAGTAACTAGATGAAACCCACTAGCATGTGTAGGAGTTGTTTGAGCCATATGTATGTGTTGTTCCTACCTTGTTATGCCTGCTATGCTTAGAGTCGTGTCAGGTCTGGTTCATCTGGGTGATGGGCTAGAGTGAAATGATCATATCAGTTTGAGAGTGGTGTTTTGAACACGATTTGGTAATGGTATCGATGAGAGGCCATGTAGGAGTACATGGTGGGTTGTTTTATTGAGGCCGTCCTTAAGCACTGAGATCTGTATGTGTGATTTAAGATTCAGCTGCTACCATGCATTGGGCCCGAAACCAATGGACCCTCTCGGCTTCTTATTCACCCTAGTCTTCTGTCCAGGAGTTGCAAGTAGTTTCTGGTGTTTGTAGCCTACTGGAGGCCGTGGACAGCGCTGACCGTAGGGGTGGGCTGTGATGCGGTAGGTACGTGGCCGGGTGTACCGGATGCCCGTTTGGTATCTCGGGAACCCTGTTCACATCGTTTGTGGCCGTGAGCGAAACTTCGGCCGGATCTCCTCATGGATGGAACCCAAATAGGCGATAAACCTGGACTAGAGACTTAGGTGTTTAGGTAGGTCGTGGCCGACACCCACGTTGGGCTTCCGCTTGAAGGTTGCCGAGTACATGTCGTGTAAACGACGGTAAGTGGTGAGAGCGTGTATGAAGAAGTACACCCCTGCAGGGTTAACCTAATCTATTCGAATAGCCGCGTCCGCGGTAAAGGACTACTTGGTTGCCTATACAGTTCATAGACAAGTAAATGGAAACTATTAAAAGCCTCAAGATAAGCGTGAGTGCCGAGGATGGCCCTTCTGTAGGAAGACGGAGGTGGATCCTCGGTAGTGTATTGAGTGGTGAGTAGTGGACTCGTGTGCGCAAAACCATTTCAAAGTTGGAGTCTCGTAGGATAGCTTAGCCAAGAGTCAAAGCTGGCTTGCTGCAATAACTCCACCAACCCTTCTTGATAATGTGCATGTATGTAGGATCTGATGTAAGTCTTGCTGAGTACCTTTGTACTCATGTTGCTATAATTTACATTTTTACAGAAGACGCTGCAACCCCTTCTGATGGGTTCTTCGTAGACGTTGACATCAATGAGTAGGCTAAGGCCCAGGTGGTGATCCTGAGCTTGTGAAGGACCACGTAGTATAGCTAGGCTTTTCAAGCCTCTTTTATTTTACTAGTTGTCTGTACTCAGACAAGTTACTTCCGCTGCTGGTTTGTATGACTGTATGACTTGAATGCTGGGTCGTGTGACCCGTACTTGTGTGTATGCTATGTATGGCTCTCTGAGCCTTTAAATAAAGCACTTGTGTCATAGAGTCATGTTGTGATGCCTTGTTGTATTTGCAGATATCGAGCATATTGTGTGTATGATTGAAATGCTTGGTATGTGTGGGATCTGACAATCTAGTTGTTTATCTTTAGTAGCCTCTCTTACCGGGAAATGTCTCCTAGTGATTCCACTGAGCCATGGTAGCTTGCTACTGCTCCGGAACACTTGGCTGGCCGGCATGTGTCCTTCTTCGTTCCTGTGTCTGTCCCTTCGGGGAAATGTCACGCATTGAGTACCGGAGTCCTGTTAGCCCGCTACAGCCCGGTTTACCGGAGTCCTGCTAGCCCAGTGCTACAGCCCGGAACTTACTTGTTGATGACCGACACGTTCGATGCTGGGTCATGGATGCCTGTCCCTGTAAGTCTGTGCCACTTTGGGTTTACAACTAGCCATGTCAGCCCGGGCTCCTTTTCATATGGATGCTAGCGACACTATCATATACGTGTGCCAAAAGGCGCAAACGGTCCCGGGCAAAGGTAAGGCGACACCCGTGGGGATACCGTGCGTGAGGCCGCAAAGTGATATGAGGTGTTACAGGCTAGATCGATGTGACATTGAGTCGGGGTCCTGACAGTAGAAGTCACTAGCCACTTTCAGCATCTCATCTACCTCAGTAACAGGGCCATTGGGGCCATCAAGGGAGTGAATGAGGGTTTTCCTCCTCCTCTGGTTAGCTACTACATGGAAATAAGCAGTATTTCTATCACCTTCCTTAATGTTCCTATCTCTAGACCTTTGTTTGGCTTTAATTTCTTCTTGAAGCCAAATTTTCTTGAGCTCTTCATGGACAAAGTTTAATCTATTAGTCTTAGCCTAGAGAGGTCAGTGGTTTCTGCCTTAATATCTAGAGAATCAAACTCAAGGAGGAGAAGCCTTTTGTATCTTCTAAGATTAGCTTCCTCATTGGAGTTCCACCCTTTGATTGTTCTTCTAAATCTCCTGATTTTGATCTGCCAATTTTCTAGGGGGCAGCTGCTCCCAGTAGGCTCATTCCAGATTTTCCTGACTAGCTCAGTAAAATCTTCTCTAAGATACCACCACTTTTCAAATTTAAAACTATTGCTCTTTGGAGTTTGGTTAAGACCAGAGTCCCAGAGCAAAGGAGTGTGGTCACTACCACATCTGGGTAGAGCTCTACAACTAGAAAGGGGAAAAAAACTATCTAATTCCGTGTCACAGAAAATTCTGTCAATGGTGGACATAATCCTGGAGCAGCACTTCCAACATATCTAGCAGAACTGTGGGTTTTCCTTCTGACAGGGCAATTCTCAACTTTATGGGTAACCATTTTGCAGATAAAACAACTCTTGGGCTTCACACATTTATCCAAATGATTCCCTGGTTCCCCATAGTTGTAGCAGATCACCTCAGAGTATGCCATAAGGCCCGAAGCAGGGGCAGGAGCAGTTTTCTGGATGTCCTGTCTCTTCTTTTGCTGATTCTTGCCTTGAGATTTCCCACTGATCTGAGAGTCGGAACTACCAGCAGATTGATCTTGGGCAATTACAGGAGCCTACAGATTGTGCCCCCATTTGGGGCGGAGGTGGGTCGTACCACTGCCCAACCGGCGCTCCCCCCCCCCCCATTGTGATAGGGGAAATTCATCGGAGTTCCTGGTTCCTTCTCATCCTCCAGCCAAATGTTGTCTCTTAGGAAGCAGAAATAACCACCAGATAGCTCAATTGAAGCAGATTGCAATCCTAATTTCAATCTTCTGAGGTTTGGGGGAGAGGGAAGGTAGGGGATCCACCTGCTCCAGCTCCGGTGGCGTGCTGGTGGGCAGGAGTCCAGTCAAGCATTCCCATCTCGCAGCACGGCGTGGATCTCCTGAGTTCACTTATCCTTTCGCCCATCGAACGAACGCAATCGGTGGCTCACTAGGGTGGGGCAACCTGTGCTTCTCCGAGAAATCTCCTTCGAAGTAGATCCGCAGGGCTAGATTCAGCAGCTCCCAATCCACATGATCCTTGCACATCCGAGCATACTTGCGCGAGTGAGAGAACGGATTCGGTCCCTCCTTGGCTTCCTCCCTCGCAGCTTCCTCCTCTGCTTCCCTCCATTCGCGCGTGCACTGGGTCCAGGAGAGAGCGTCGTCGCGGATCCGCATCGCCCACTCCCTCCATCTCATCCCTCGAGTCTCCCGCAGCACCGCTAGCGCGACGGAGTCGAGCGGCTGGAGCATCCGCGAGAAGGCTTTGTAGACATGTGGGAGATGCATCTTGTACATCTGCCTGTCTTCCAGCCATTACCCCGTGGATATGGCCAGCGACTCCATGGGGCGCGCGAGCGGACTTGCTGAGGGGGGCAGGCACGCCCGGAGTCAGGAGGCGGGGGGTGGCGGCGAGATCTATGGCGGCGGTGAGGGTGGAGGTAGTGGCGGCGGCGGCGGCGAGGGTGGAGGTGGTGGCAGGGGCGAAGGGGATCGCGAGAGCGGTCATCTATTTGCCAATTATGTGAACTAAACAGTCAAGATATAAAATAATTTAAATATATACAATATAGTTAGAAGGGAAATATAAGTTGGACCTGGCGTTCCTATTCTTATATAAAAATAGAACAAACCTCTGCGTTTTCTTCAAAAAAATACATAAATTGGGCTGCCAAAAATAAAACCTCGGATGGGAGGTCCATAGGCCGGTCGATACATGACGGCCCTAAGAAAATACAAACAGGCCTATGGACCTCCCATCCGAGGACGTGGGCTGCGCATGTTAAAAATGAAAGCCTAGACGAGGCAGCCCAAAACCACGTCCAACACTTGCCAAAACTTCATCCCTCGTTTTCTCTGTGTTTCGCACACTCGACATTGTGTGGGCATTTTGACTGTGCATCATATGAAGATGTGCTATGCTTGAATGTTGATCAACATGATGTTAACTGGTTGGTAGTTCCATTTTCGACCATGAATAAAACTTCCAACATGATGTTAACCCTGTTTCAAAAGGCCGTGTTAATATAAATGCTCTGCCTCTGAAAGTTGCAGTTTCTTATCTGAAACTGAACTTGCACTTTCTTATCTGAAACTGAAACTTGCAGTTTCTTCTCTGAGAATCACATTGTCTGCACTTTTATACTCCTATGAAACTACTTCTTTTAAGCGCTAAAAATAGATATCTAGAATTCATAAAATACTTCATATGCTCAATACTGCAAATCTGAAATTCAAAAGACATTCATATCTGAAATTACTCTCAAAATACACAACACAAAATACAATTCATAACCTGCAAATACTGACAACCCTAAGCTCCTCCTGACAATTCACAACCTGGCCGACTATTGGGCTGGGGGGGCAGCCCCCTCCTATTCCTCAGCGGCAGACAGCCGCCCCGTGAGACGATGTGAATGGTGAGGGAGACGATGGCGGGGAAGTGTCGTCGGGCCAACTGCTTTTCTCCTCTTGCAGTTGGGTTCGGTCGATGAAGACTCCACCAGCTTGCTCTGGCAGGACACCCTCACAAACGGCACCCTGTAGATGCTCGATCCTTCAATCTCTGGTGGATGCTCCATCTGGGATCGATACTCCCACCACCGCTCCCTCATGATCGGATTCGGTGAATCTGTTTGCTCCATGGCCCAGAGGAGCAGCTCTATGTACTCCGGCGCGACTCCCTCCGGGAGTATCGCCGCCTTTTCGCTCTGTTGCAGATATTTGGCCATGGATGTCGCCGTCGCCGCTAGTTGGTCCTTGTTGCCAAACCAAGACTGTATCTCCAACATCCTAGCTAGCTTCACAGGGACGCCGTCTGCGATCCTCACGTATCGGTTGTACTCCTCCATCGATGTACTTCTCCACAGCACCTTCACTCGCCGGCAGTGGTTTTTGAATGGAAGAGGAGAGGAGCAGCGCTGGTTTTGGATTAGAACGGGAGAGGAGCGGCGCTGGTTTTGGACTGGAACAGGAGAGGAGGGGCGGTGGTTTTGAAATGGAAGAGGAGAGGAGCGGCGCTGCATTTAGATTGGAACAGGAGAGGAGCGGTGGTGGTTTAAGAGGAGAAGAGCGGAAGAGCGACGCTGGTCTTGGAAGTATTTTTTTGTTGTTTCGCGTATTTTGGGTCAAAGTTTGACCACGTACTGTATTTGACAAGAAAAATGTGAATGCATGTCACCAAATTGATTTTGATCCAGTCAGAGCGCGGCGGCCCTCTCGTCCAATCCTAAATCGCTGCCGCACGCTCCTCTCCCTCTTCTCCATTGCAAAACCACCTCCTCTCCTCTCCATCATCTCCATTCCAAAACCACCGTCTCGCCTCTCCCTCTTCTCTATTGCAAGACCACCGTCTCTCCTCCGTTTTCTAGACGCTTTGCTCAATGGCGCGGGCGCAATCCATGGATACAAAATTAGTATACTGTATACTATTTAAAAGTCGAGGGCGGGGATTTTCCTGCGCGCTAGGCGGCGGGGCAGTTCCGCCTAGTCGGTTCGACAGAGACGCGAGAAGACGAGGGAGTAGGCTGCTACAAACGTAGGGCTGTGTGATTTGACAGCGAGTTACTGCTGGACAGGTGGGGCCCCGTGATTTGACTTGCCATTATCATTTTAACTGCGGCGCTACAACCGGCGCAAGTCTCCCAGATTCCTGACCACCTCCATACAGGTGCCTCTCCCAATGCTCCACCATGTAGTAGAGGCTGGCTCTTGCATGAGAGCCCACTTCTCCACTTTTTCCTTGCCTCTCTTTCCTCCACATTTGCAAAAATGCCATGTAAAGCGCACTATTGTACTTACTTTTACTTGCTCCTACAGGTGCTTAAGCTTACCACATAAGCATAAAGTATGATGTGGCAAGTTAATCAAGAAGAGAGAGACTAGTTTGGTGACCCAAGGAAGAAACGGTGCTAAGCGCGTGTACCTAGGTGAAAAGATAATTTTGAGTCTATAGCTAATTAAATGAAGCAAACTTAGCAATACCATTTCATTGGAAGAGGTCACTCCTTGGCAAATGCAATAAATACACGTGCTTAGCACCATTTCTTCCTTGAGTACGAAGAAAGAGATAGAGAGGAGTAAAAAAATACACTTATAGCCAACCTTGTTGTAGTATGAGTGACTAAGTGATGACTATGTGTGACATGCCAACATCAGATAGCCTAACTCACCATGTTAAATCTCCAAGGGCGCGACCGCGCGAGCGACGCGACGGTCGTGGTAGGCGCGACCATGATACGGGCTGCTAGCAGCCCTTGGATCTGAGATCAAACGGTCGCATGCTAAGTTGCTAAAAATTTGCAGAATAACCCTCCAGGATAGGATATTCACCCATAGGTTTAGAATCATGCCATGCAACCATTCGATCTCAGATCCAAGGGCTCTCGGAAGCCCGTATCATGGGAGAATGGAAAGCCACTACCCTGCCGTTCGCACGCTGGCAGTTCGCTCCTACTCGTCCCCACACGTCCTTTAATACTACGGCGGTTCGCTCCTAGTTGTCCCATCCATTCACATTACGGCAGTTCCACTAATCCTAACCCTCCTCCCAAATCTATGGCGTCCCAAATCTCCACGATCGGCGGTGAGTACAAGGTTAGAACCATCACCGATGATGAGTTCGACGTCATCTACACCCGTTCTTCTGCGACGGTGAAAGGATGCCTTTCTCGCTTCAGACGCATGTTTGAAGACTCAGATGATGAGTTGGTCGCTGGCTAGATGTTGAGTACACCACAGTCCTGGGACGAGAGAAGGATCTAAAGGATGAAGAGAGGAAGAAGCCCGCCATGATCTAGGTTTGCGTGCATGACTTATGCTTGGTCTACCACATATTCCATGCCGATGTTGAGTGCCAGGATTTTAAGGACTTCCTCGAGAGCAACCTAGTCAAATTCGTTACTGTAGACTTTGGTAACGACAAAGAAGTCCTGCATCGGATAGGCCTCGTTGTAGGCAACACCTTTGACCTCCAGAAGAATCGGCTGGTGTCCGCTCGTCAGCCTTCAATGCTGACCCTGGCATGAGCCATGGTTCATCCTTCGTACGATAAACTGGAGAAACCTCCATACACGTTTCATCGTCATGCATGGCAGCGGAATGTACTAGATATAGACCACATCCACTACGCTGCAATGGATGGCTACCTTTGCTTCAATATCTACAAGGGTTGTATGAAGAGCAACAGCCAAGTGTTCGGTTCAAGCAAAGAAGTATCGGCCAAGAGGAAGAGGGACAAGGACGAAGTCGAGGACGTGGACGAGGACTCCGAATAAGGTGGCAGTGTCGTTGCTCATGGTGGTTCTAATGCAGTGTCTACCGGAATAGTTGCAAAGTTTAATTTCAGGTGTGCTTAATTTAATTTGAGGGGTGTGTTGTGCTGAGCCCCCAGCAGAACTATGTTATGTTTCTTCTCGTTACTTTAACTCTTTAGTACGTACATACTAGTATTTCTTACATTTCATCTTTTAGTTGGTATAGTACTACCACTCATTTCTTCACATTATATACGTACAATATATATGGCCAACATCATATAGCCAGTAGTTTAGTTGTCGAAGAATTTCAGGGTGCTTAGTTTTGTCAAAGAATTCCAGGGTGCTTAGAGGGTGCTTGGATCCAAGGGACTTATTTTAGTCTGACTAAAAATAGTCTCTTTAAGAGGCTAAAGTTCCAAGCACCCCTGACTAAAGAGGGGCTAAAACTAGTCTTGAGACTAAAAAAATTTAGTCAGGGGTACCCCTACTAAAATGTGGATTAGTCCTCTCTCTACTCATTTAACTCCTCTCCTTTAACACATGCGAGTTCTGGATTGGAGGGTTTGGAGGATAATAAATGCTCATTAACTTGATTTTAGCCTTTTTAGTATTTGGATCCAAGCATGGGCGAGGCTATCATGTTTTAGTCCCACTACTTTTAGTCATGGGACTAAAACGTATCCAAGCACACTCTTAGTTTTATTTGAGGAGTGGGTTGTGCTGGACACTATTATTGTGACTAGCCTTTTTAATAGTACTATATGCATAATTTGGTGACGAGCGCTCTCTATATGTACCACCTTTTTTCTAATTTCAAGTTTTGCTCCATGGCGCAATCCATCGATACTACAGTTGTACAGAAGTATACATTTTTTAAAAGGCTAGAGGGCGGGGCAGTCTAGCTTGGTCGGTTTCACGAGAGGCAAGAGCCTTTGTGATTTGATGGCTCATTACTACTGGAAGGCGGGGCCTTGTGATTTGACTGCTCGTATAAATGAGCGGACGACCTGATCGAGGAGGAGCAAAGAACCGTGTGGTATACTCAAGTTTTCCACTGGAGTAGTACTGCGACGGAGGAGCACGAAACACGGCAGCCCAGTGCCATATGGCGATAAAAATGATCTAATTTGCTAGTCATCTCATTGTTAGCATTGTTCTATTTATTCCCTCAAAAAAACATTGTTCTATTCATGCCTCACAGAGAACTTGACACGTGCGGCGAAACACCCAAAGCAAAAGATGAAACACAGGAGCAAAAGAAGAAGGAAGATTATCACCCCAAATGATCTAATTCGCTGCGGAGTCGTAACTGCTTCTTCATCGCCTCCACGACCTTCATATCCTTGCGCGCCTCCTCCGCCATCTTCATCATTGTGTCCATGACGTGGCATTTCTTGACGCGAGCCTTCATCATCTGTTCCACGGCCATATTGCGTACCTTGACAGCAGCCGGGTGCTCGATGCGGAGCTTCGCCAACTCTTCCTTCTGTTCCATGGCGAGGGCCTGTAGCATCTTCATCGAGGAACTAGTATTCTCATGCAGCTTCTTCCAGCCGGCGTTCTTCTCCTTTAACAGGTCAATCTCGTGGCAGAGCTTCACATTGTCCTCCCAAAGTCGCAGGATTTCGTCGGTCGCCTTCTTCTCCGAGGCAATGCTCTTCTTCAGCAGCATCACCAAGCCGGCGGTCAACTCCCCCTGCTGATTGAGCTCAGCGGGCATGTCGTCGAGGCTCTCCTTCAGCAACTCCATCAAGCCTTGGATGAACTCCTTCTTCTTATTGAGCTGATCGGGCATGCCATCGAGGGATAACGACTCCAGCTCCGCCGGCTCGGCATGTTCGCCTCCGCGGCTAGGGCGCTCCTGGGAGCCATCGCCTGCCCGTGAGAGATCTTTCGAGGTCTCTGCATGGCGGCGAGCCCTCTCTTTTTTTCCGCAGCCTTGGTTGCCGCTCCCTTGTTACGAGTAGTTCTCGACCTAGAGCTCTGCTCACCGGCCATGGCAACGACGGACAAAGAAGAAGCACTTATGAGGAGGAAAGGTAGAGTGATTTTCGGTTAGGTAGTTCCCCTTTTTATAACCTAAATACTAGCACTAGTACTAATACCTGCATAGTGGGAACACGTTCAGGTTTGGTACGTACTACTAGTAGGTGTGAGCAGGCTTTCGAATGTGATGGGAACAAGGTAAAGATTAATTGATGGCTTTGGTTTCGAGGCCCGAAATGGCTCCCGATGAGTTTAGCAGAACATAAATTTCAAGTACTACTACACTGCTCAAATGCGTAAATATTATGTTACTGTCAAAAATTGGCACAAAAATACGAAGGAGACCAATGGAAGTACTACTAGCAACCCACGATTTATCTACTCGCATGTGCGCAGTGGAGTAATAATGTCTTTCTTCCGCCCTCACGTCCACTCAATTTGCATGCGCTATATTAATTAACCATCAATGAAGTGAACGACTTTACACGCGTTAAATTATCACATGGGATGGATCTTGGTACAAAATTGCGTCCGCCCGTGTACCCGCGTGTGCGTGCGAGGAATGAGTGCGTGCATGTTGTGCATACACATCTTCGCTTCATGCATGTACCGCCAGTATGGCTCAGGGAGGACGAGTACATTCTTCTGGAACCAGCAGCACGTCACTGTGATCAATCCACGCAAGGAGGTCGCGACAACGCCTACACATGTGCCACATGGCTTCATGAACTGTAAGAGAGACATTGTGTAGCGTGCCATTGGTATTCTAATTTACGTGTTTTGCACATACTCGAAGTACTAGTAAGGTACACATGCATTGCACGCATCAGATTTTGCAACCAAATTATGAATAAATACCACACTATAGCATGTAAGCTCTGAGTCATATATGCCTGATGTAGCCCTTCGTTTTATTCTTATAGTTCATCTCATTCAAAATCAATTAGTTTTTATAAAAAAAGCTAAGAACGCGGGAATAGGAAAAACATGGGATTATAGTGGAATGTCGTCTTGAATCCTACAGGATTGTACGAGTTTTTGATTGTGCATAGAAAAAACGCAGAATTCTTTCAAAGAGGTTTGAGTGGATGGGATGTTTCCTATGAAATCTAGTGCAAATGAATCATATGGAAAAATTCCTATGGTTTACAATCCTACGAATCAAACAACCAAGATAGGAAAAAATCCTAATGATTAGAATCCTCCAAAATTACTTTGAGAATCCTTTGAATCAAAGAAGCCCTTAATCTATTTTATGATTCATGGAATTGTGCGTTGTAAAGCATAAAGTAAAAACAAATAATGGCAATTCAACTAGAAAAAAGTTTGGGTAGTTATGATACGGAAGATTCTAGAACAAAAGAGAACCACTGTTGTTTTGATGTTTGTGCATTATGCTTAAGTTCAACCATGGAGTCTGCTAGATTGTACATGTGGCAAAATCCGGTGGGGGCTAGAAGATGGTGCGAGGGGCCGAGTGGAGGGAGACTATGAAGGAATGCATAAGTGCGAGATCGATATTTAGAGAGAGAGGGAAAACACGTGCGCTGATGTGCGCAATGGTGGAGCCATGAAAAATAAATGAGCTAGGGGGGCAAGCATTGCTAATCCTTTACGAGGAGGGTCAATTCATGAAATTAAACCATTTTTAGCAGCAATTGTCTAATGATCTCATTCATATTAGCCTTGATATATAGTGATGTTAGGGGGGAGGGGGCAGGGCCCTTACTACCCCTGTCTTCGCCATTGTGCATGCGTCTGAGAGATGAAGCGGAAGGCATGGATGATGAGAGGGGGACGTTGGATACATAATTAATGTGGGTGTATTAGCTATATATGTTAATCCTATATAGAGAGGTATAGATTGATCGATGTGGACGTGGGAAAGAGGGTGAGACCTCACTGGATATATCGATTGATCGGTTTGTGTGGAAAACTATGAAAGACCTAGCTATATACACACATACATAGAGGAACATCGATCGTTGCGCATGCACGCGTGAGAGATAAAGAATGTCCGATATGATGGAGAGGGGGATGTGTGTTGGTGTGTGCCTTCATGGGAGACCGACCTGAAGAAAAAAATTGCATGCGTGCGATGGATAATGCCGACTAGTAGTGTGTGTGCATGCATGCACGAGAGAAGGTTAGTGGTACAATTATAAAGAGAAGACTATTGTGTGGGTGTAAAAGAATAGTTGAATAGGTGAGGTCACAATCAATGTAAAGTTGAATTCAAATATTTGAATAAGAGATCCTGATGTTTGAAACCCATGCATACATGAATATAATGGAGATCTGCGCGGTGTGGTTTGGAAACGAGCATGTTGTAATGTATACACATTGAACAAGGTCAGACTGATTTGAATTTGAGATACCGATGGCAAACATCATTTGGCCACGTCGCATCCGTGCATGGACACACTATTCTAATTGGAGATGATGGGCGGCTTTTGTATCACATATCTATATCTATACCCCTATATATATATATATATATATATATATATATATATATATATTATATTGTGCGCGGGTAACTTTAACTTTGAAAGATGGTCATTGGATGAGGCGAATCCGATGATCCAAAGATGGCAAATTTGAACACTATTGGCCGTTGGATATCATCTAGATTCCACCAGATTTCGCCACATGTATAATATAGAAGACTCCATGGTTGAACTTAAGCATAATGCACAAACATCAAAACACAAGCACTTCTTATTTGTTCTAGAATCTTCCGTATCAGAATTGCCCAAATGTTTTTCTACATGAATTTCCATTTATGTCTTACGACGCACAATTCCATGAATCTTAAAATAGATTAGCTTTCTTATAAAAACTAGATGATTTTGAATGGAATGAACTATAAGAATTAAACGAACATCTACATCATGCATATATGACTCAAATCTTGCATGCTATAATGTGGTATTTATGCATAATTTGGTTCCAAATCTCATGCGTGCAATGCACGTGTACCTTACTCTAGTCTAAATGGTGTTTGTGTGTGTGTTGTGCATGTTGAGGTGCAAATTTTCTTTTTTTGGGTACATGTTAAGCTTGTTCTTCCGAAATTTCAAGCCGCGCCTTATTATGCCAAAAATTCAAGCTAGCGTCTCTATCTATCGTGCTGGGAAACTCCCGCCTCTTCAACCCGTGCCTTGTTAGCCCGAAATATTTAAGATATATCTTTGTCTCATTCTACTCCGACAACTCCCTCCATCTCAACCCGCGCCTTGCTATTCCGAAATTACAACACGCGCGAAAACTCCCACCTCCTGTGAAATCCCGACACGCGAAATGCCCGTGGTACCCCTGAATCGAAAGAACCGCCTCAAATCGATGGGGGTACTTTCGTAACTTACCCCACATTTTGGACAAGCGCATCTCTAAGCCATGGTTCCCCACTGTCATCTCATCCGCCCACCCATTCGTACACCAAGGCCGCGAAAACCCGCGACGAAACCCCACACCCTGCTCCGTCTGCCACCGAGCCGGAGCCTCTTCCCCGACGACATCGTCCACAGCAACACCTCGACGTCCCTCATCCACCGTACCGGATGAGGATCCGTCATCAATCTCATCGTCCCGCCGGTTCAGCCACACCATCCTCCACCTCCAAGGAGTTGCCCCGACGTTCCCCTCGTATTTCGCGCCACCTCCATTCCCACACCGCCGTCTTCACCTGCACCACCGGAAGAGCATCATCATCACCGTTTCCTCGGATGAAGCTGAGGCCTAATCGGTGCCACCAAAGAGGTTGTACACTAATCGCCGCATTTTCTTCTTGATTCGATCTCACGGTGCTGTCGGCGCTCGGTCCCGAGCCGACACGGCGCGGCTCCATCCACGGCGGCGTCGCCGGCCACTTCCTCCACGGCGTCGCTCCCTCGGCGGCGACGTCCACATCAGTAGGACCTGATGCTGCTTTAGCTCTCGCTCGCGCTGCTGCTCTGCTCTTGCTCTCGGTCCCCTGCCTGGTCTGCTCTTGCTATTGCTCTTGCTCGCTCTGTTGCTCTCGCTCTTGCTCTTGCTTGCGATGCTGCTCCGATTTAGCTACACTTCACTCCGATGCCGCCGGGGTGAAGGAAGAACCAGCCGCAGCAGGGAGGGGGGCTCGCCGGAGAGGTACCCCACTATCTATCTTAGAGTTCAGGATGGGGGCGGTGGTCGCCGGCGGTGGCGGGGCGTTGGCGGGACGGTGGCGTGGGGATCGCCGGAGAAAAAGCTAGGCACGGGAGGGCCTAGAGGGATGGCTGGGGCGGCAGCGGACCGGCGGTGGGGAGTGTTTTCGGGGCGGGCAGGGCGGCGCACCGCCGGCCGCGGGCGACGCACCGCCAGCCGCGGGCGGCGGGGGGCTGTTGTTTGGCCGGCTCAGGGGGTGGAGGTTGAAGATGAACCGCAGGCCCTTGATTTCGTATCCAACAGCTGCAAAATCGATTGACCGGAGATGAAAAAGTCAGTAGACCGACGCGTAGCCTCACCTTGCTAGTGCGTTCAGTTTCGACAGCAAAATTCAGTTTCGACAGCAAAATTCAATTTTGACAATTAAGTTCAGTTTCGACAGTTAAGTTAAGTTTCGACAGTTAAATTCAGTTTCGATAGTTAAGTTCAGAGATGAGCGGCTGATGTATGTTATATCTAGCACTTTGTGTTTATGTATTTTACGTCATGTATTGGAGATGCTATTAGAATTCCACTCAGGTTAACGTTGTTTCTTGTCTCTCTTGTCCTGCTTCAGCCTTGGCGTCGTACAACTCACCGGAGCTGCTCCAACAACGAAACCCTCCATCACAGTGGAGCAGTACCTCGGGCTCCATCTCCAGACGCCTAAGATCTTCTCCCCCTCCTCCAACAGCCAAGTCAGCCGGAGGATCCTCACCGGCCAACCCAATCACGCTGAGATCGACATGGCTTCGCCAAAGAGGTTGTACACTTGTTGCATCTCTTTTTTACTCTACATGTTATATATATTGTCCACTAAGCACTCGTAGTACCGGGAAATGTGATTATTTTATCCTACTATATGACAAGCAGTGAGGTACCAGGCAACTTAGCTATCGGTGATGGACTCTCTTGAACGCCATCATTATTTATCTCTGCGCGTTTGAGCTGTGCATTTGTCCATGGGCCTGGGAGTTGAGCTAGTATGGCAGTGGCATGGGTCCAAAGTAATAGAAGTGGCACAAAACATTTTTTTAGTGTAGGATTTTCCTTGCTAAAGCCTGCCTACTAGAATCGCCAGTGCTTGAAAGGAAAAGTGAATGAAAAACATCGGAATTGGAAAGTTTTCTATGGTACTACTTTTCATGAATTTGGTGCAAAGGAATGGAGCAAAGGAAAAATGTAGGATTTGTTCCTTTAGTGTCTCCTTGAAAGAAAAACCATAGGAATTCTAATTTCCACTTCTCCTTTTCATATTCCTATTCATCAAGCACAAGACTAAGAGATAGTAGCATAATAGCATTATAACCGTACATTTTCTTGTGGTTTGACTTAATCTCACCATGCTTTTTTGCATCCTGTGATCTTTCAATTGTTGTGAATCAAACAACCATATTGGCAGAAATCCTGTGTTTTTAAATTCTCTGTTTTGCATGTGCATTCCTATCCTATTCCTGTCTATTTCCTATCCCTGCATTGTTAGAACCCTCAAATTCAAACAAGCACTTACTCAATTACTTCTATTACAGATATGTGTCAAAGAAAACCTTGTGTGGTTTGTCCTGCTCCTACGGCGTTGTGTTCCACCCCAACTCAGCTGCTCCAACACGGAAGGATTCACCACAGCAGGGATCTGCTCTCCAGACTGTCTTTCGCCGCCTCAGATCTTCTTCCCCGCCGCCGGCAGCCACGGCAACTGCATTACCATCATCAACTGAGCAGATGACCTTGAGGACTACACGGGTCCGCAAGAGAGGTCGCACTCTTCCGTGTCTGCTTACGTTATGCGTCGCTTAATATGATGACATGCTACATTATCGTTGTGTTCACCTATTAGACTCCGAGTCAGGTCCAAACTAATGCTGAAACTTGAGTTTTTAAATGGTTGTGGGGTACATATTGGGGCAGCAATCAGTACTATCTGTCTACTATCTGGTTAATCTCCGGTGTCTACTATGAGTTTCATGTTGGGTGCAAACGAACATTAAATGAGCCATTATCTGTATTTTTTAACTAAAGCTATTATCTACCTGCTATCATTGGTTTGGGTCTATCCACAGTTTGCTACCATCACTCTGGATTTGTGCATGCACTCCTTACATAATCTCACTATGTTTTATTCCTATTCATGCCAGTTATTGTACACAATGGAACTGATCATGTAGAGCAAAAGAGACGAGCCTTGCGTGGCAATAAAATTTCATGCTGACGTCGTTCCATGGTGGGCGCAAAGGCAGCCCCCCTCCACCCATTTCGGATCATAATGAAGAGGAAGATAACTGTTATGAGGGGGATTCAGAAGGAGAAGACCACTCCTATTTACCCCATGAGGTCTTCGCTCTAACTTGGCATGCTGATGTTGGTAATATCATGCATATGGTGCCTTGCATTGCTTACTGTATACATTAAAGATGTCATCTGCTTAGTTTAGACATGCTTTGTGTCAATGCCATCTGTTTAGTTTCTTTATCGTATATGTGAATCATGCAATGCCATCTTGTCTAGCCAGGCATCATATATGTGAATTTTGCAATGCCACCCTGGTTAGCTAGTCATCTTATATGTGAATTATATCATGCCATCATTTTTTTATTACGTGTTAAATTCGTCAACAATTTTAGTACATTCAATTACTCTTCCTGTGCATCAGCCATTTGGCACGGTCATGGAAAAATCTGGAGTGGAAACAAGGTCTTCAGAGCAGACAATGCTATCTGACGAAGCGCATGTCTTGCTGGTTACCGATAGCTCCTCAGAGGAGGATTCAGAGACAGATGACCAGTCATATCCCCCCCCCCCCGAGGTGCATGCCCTAACTTGGGAGGGTTATGTTGCTCATATCGTGCGTATGGTATCTTGCATTGCTATGTCATTTGCTTAGTTTAGACATGCTTTGTGTGAATGCCACCTGTTTAGTGTCTAATTACCATATATGTGAATTATGTAATGTCATCTTGTTGCAAGACATTATATATGTGAATTATGCGATGTTATCTTGTTGCAAGGCATTATGTATGTGAATTATGCAATGCCATGCTGTTTAGGCAAGCGTCATATATGTGAATTATATCATGTCGTCCTTTTTTTGTATTTCTCATTGCTTTTGTTGACAATGTTTGTATATTCAACTGCTCTTCATGTGCATCAGCCATTTGAATTGGTGATGGAGAAATCTAGAGTGAAAACAAGGTCTTCAGAACAGGCAATGCTATCTGCTGAAGAAGATATCTTGCTGGTTACATATAGCTCTTCAGAGGAGGATTCAGAGGCAGATGACCAGTCCTATTATCCTCCTGAGGTGTATGCTCAAAATTGGTAGGGTTATATTACTCATATAATGCATATGTTGTATTGCAATGCTTAGTTTTTGCATCATATACACAATGTTGAATACCATCTCCTTAGTTGACACATCATATATGCGATTGCCCTCTGCTCACTTCCTTAGTATATAAATCATATATTTGAATTATGTCATGCCATGATGTTTACATAGACAACATGTATCTGAATTATGGCATGTCAACCCATTTTCTAAAGACATAATATAGTTATATCACCTCATCATGTTTACATAGTCATCATATTTAAATTATGTCATTCTATCCGTGAATTATATCATGCCATCATGATTCCATCGACGGCATGTTTGTGATTTATGGCATGCCAACCACTTTAATAGACACATCGTATAGTTATATCATGTCATCCTGTTTACATAGTCATCATATTTTGAAGTATGTCATTCTATCCTGTTTAGTTAGCCATCATACATGTGAAATT
The DNA here is from genome assembly GCA_963921465.1 of Triticum timopheevii. Lineage (NCBI taxonomy): Eukaryota > Viridiplantae > Streptophyta > Magnoliopsida > Poales > Poaceae > Triticum > Triticum timopheevii. The sequence goes on along the minus strand of OY997273.1, from coordinate 587,708,232 downwards.
GTGTCATGCTATCCTGTTTAATTAGCCATCATATATGTGAAATTATGTCCTGCTATTCTGTTTGCTTAGACAACATAAATGTGAATTATTGCATGCCCTGTTTTCTTCCCTACTATCCATTGCACCTGTCTATCTTACAATGTATGTACATTTAATTACTTTTCTTGTTTATCAGCCATTTCAATTGGAGGGAGTGATGGTAGTATCTGTGGGAGTAAAAACACGGTCTTTAGAAAAGATCGTGCTACCTGTTGATGCAGATAGAACCACGGTTATACTTGCCCAAGAACCAGCCCCACCACACATAACCCACACTCATGCAGATTGTACCCCTACCCAGTTGGACAGAGAACCAGCTACACCCCTTCTAACCCCAACCCCAGCAGATAGACACCCAGTTCCCATTGACACAGCACCGTCTCACCACAGAGCACCCAAACACGAGCATTTAGTAAGGCAACTGCAGTGCCCAAATCACGAGGACCACCACTCCGAACCCGAAGTCATCGCTTAAAGCAAAAGAAGAATTGTTCTCAGGTCAGGTTCCGTAGCTATGGTTCATACTACTTTGCTCTTGCATCATTGTATTTACTGATACCAACTAATTTCAAATTTGAAGGATGCAATTGAAACTCCAATGGCGCAACAGGTATGTTTTAAACCTGTTTCTTCAACGCGTTTGGCTGTTTGCTGTTGTAAGTTGCTCTATGTTGATTTTAGTTTCAATTGAATAAACAGTTATGTTCTCATGCCATGCACATTACAAGTGTTGTTATTGTTGTGTAGTTTCCCACACTTATATTCTGTCTATGCTGCTTTTTCTTAAATAGATATGATTCGAACTATATCTATCTTGATTTGGCAACATAAACTAGAATGATATAGACCATACAGTGACCATACTACATAGATATATGTTTGTTTCATGATGTTATCCTGTCCACCTTACTATTGAACTGGTTTACCAAAATGAGTTTCATATGCCTGTAGAAATAATGGGCCTTCTACGGGCCGTATCATCAATGGGCCTTATACGGGTCGTATGATCGATTGGCCAAACATGGGCCAAACAGACCGCATTCTGGCCGTAAACGGGCTAGAGTTGGAATCGTCCGTTCATGGGCCGACCATAACGGGCCATTGTTAATAGGTCGTATTTGATGACGCTATGAAAATGGCCCAACGTATTAACGGACCACAAACGGGCCGACTTTAACCACGAGCTGAATTTGGCCCACAAGCAGAAAATGATAGTAACGGGCCATAAGTAAACGAATGCTGGAAATGAGCCCAAGAATAAATGGGCTCTGAGAAGGCCGAAAGATAACATGGGCTGGAGACGGCCCAACAGAATAACGAGCCGTTAATGGGTATAAAGTGATACACTGTTCATTACGGGCCAGTTTCACCACGGGTCGTTAATGGGTGTAAAGTGATACACTGTTCATTATGAGCCAGTTTCAGCACGGGCCGCTAATGGGCCAAGAGTTACAAAGAGCCTCATATGGGCCGAAAGACGTCATGGGCTATACATGGGCCAGAAGTGAAAACGGGCTGGAATCTATTGGACGGCCCAGATGATGCTACTGGACCTAATTCGGATAGGGCATAATGGGCCTTGGGTTAGCGGGATGTAAATGGGCTATATACGAACAGGTCGTTAACAGGCTTTCCATGGGTCGGCCCGCCAGCTTTTGACCAAGTCAAATGGGCCGACCTTTTCACAGGAATGGGCCACTGTTGGGCCATGCCACGTGTCGACGTATCATAGGCGCCTTCTGTCCAGTGAGTGGATGACATCTGTCCCAACGATGAGCCGACACGTGTTTCCTCTATCCAATGATGATTTTACACGTGGAAAATCCCCATTGGTCGGGGCTGTTAACGGGTTATTAGATCCAAAACCCGACCCGATAGCTTAACGGCGTTCCGTTACGGTGGATGCCACATGTCGGTCACCCTTAACGAAAGCACTTCTGTGATGCGCGATTTATTGTCATGGAAGTGGACACTTTCGTGATGATAATTATGGTAATGTCATGGAACACTTCTACGACAGCACAGGTATGACTATCTTGATTTTGTCATAAATTTGTCATGGATGTACATGCATGACAAAAAAAGCGACCTACTGTGACAAACACATATCATCACGGAAGTGTATTTTTTTGTAGTGTAACCCCTATTTCTCCGTGCTTCATCTAAACATTATAGTGTGGCATGAAACCCTTATAAAGCAGGTGGGTGTGAAGGATTTTCCGGTCAGAGTAAGACTTCGTATTCCCATAATTAGGGGCATGGACAACACATAAAACCATTCTGCTTGTTCGCCTCAGCCACTTCGAGAAAATTATGCACGCCCTTAATGTACTCGGAGGTGTGTCTGTCATCGTACACCCATTGTCGGTTCATCTGCGTGGATTATATATAACTAAGTGTGTCAAAAACCATTACAGAATATCATGAATAGATAAGTGACCAAATTAATAGAAGTTCATCATCACATTAAAACCAAAGTACATACATAGTTCTCATTGAACAACATATAGCTCTCCAGAGCATCTAGTTAAACCATACATTGAAACTATGTAAAACCTTTCAATGCAACAACAAATGCGATCATAATCACAACCAAGGTAACAATTGATCCAACGACATAATGATACCAAGCCTCGATATGAATGGCATATTTTCTAATCTTTCTAATCTTCAACCGCATTGCATCCATCTTGATCTTGTGATCATCGATGACATCCGCAACATGCAACTCCAATATCATCTTCTCCTCTTCAATTTTTTTATTTTTTCCTTCAAATAATTGTTTTCTTCTTCAACTAAATTTAATCTCTCGACAATAGGGTCGGTTGGACTTTCCAATTCAACTGCCTCCTAGATAAATAAAAGCTATGTCAACTTGATGGGCATAATCGTCATAAACAATAAATGAACCAAATAGTTATAAAAGATAATATATATATATATACCACATCTGAATCATAGACAGGACGAGGACCGACGAGGGCGGATACCAAAACCATCACACTATATAATAACAAGCAATAATAAAAGTAAGGAAATTAGACAAGTATCTATCTAAAGTAAGAATTTTTTTTCTTTCAGAAGAAGATAAGAACAAGAGGCTCACCACAGTGGTGCAGGCGACGAGATTGGTGCGGGCGATCAACGGAGGTGAAGACGGGGACGGGACGTGACAGACCGCTAAACCTAGACAAATCTCGGGGAAAATGAAGCTTGGAGGTCGAGCTTTAAGGGGAGAAAGCTTAACTAGTGTGGCTTGGGCATTTCATCGAACACCTCATGTGCATAGGAGGTGAGCTAGAGCACCACAAAGCTCTCCCCTCGCCGGCCAGAAAAAACAGAGCAGTGTGGAGTGCTCTGCTCGCGGGCAAGGGGTATATATAGCCACCTCATTGGCCCCGGTTCGTGGCTGGAACCGGGACTAAAGGCCCCCCTTCTGTCCCGGTTCTAGGCACGAACCGGGACCAATGGCTGTGGGCCAGGAGCGAGGCCCATTGGTCCCGGTTCATGGCTAGAACCGGGACAAATGGATCCACATGAACTGGGACAAATGCCTCCCGAGGCCCGGCCGGGCCCCTGGGTGCACGAACCGGGACGTATGCCCCCCATGAGTCGCGGTTCTTGACTGAACCGATACTAATGGGCTTGGCAGGCTCCAACCAAAGCCCTGTTTTCTACTAGTGATCGTTCCTGCTCCTCCATGCGACGAGCCTCTTTCATGTTTTTTTCCTAAATCCTGAAAAAACGGTGTTGCTCCGCATAGTATTCTTTTTAACTCTCTCTCTCTTGCTCTGCTTTCTCCTCATCTTCCGCCTTCTCGCGTCTCTCTTCCGCATAGAAACTATTCCATGCTCGGTGACTTCTTTCACGAATCTCAGTCACTGCCCAAGCCGGCATCTCCGTGTCAATCCAACGATAATACATGCATAGAGGCGGAGGAGACTACAACAAGAAACAAGAATGTTATTAAAGAATCAATCAAAATACCAACAATATATATTCGTGATGGTTAAAGCATACCAGAGGCTTGTCATACTCTGAAATAGCTAGGGGGGATCTACCTCATAATTGGCGCGCATGAAAAACTTCATGCCCAACCAATATGAAAAATCTGTCACCTCCTTCACCTTGCAAAGATCGCCACACCAACACCGCAGGACTGCCACCCCCGGAGGGAAACTTGCATTCTTCATTTTCGTCGGCCTAATGCTTTGATCCGAGCAAGGCAAACTCATACTGACTTAAAAAATGTGTTACACACTTTGTGCAGTGACGATTTCGAGGATCGCTGGACGAGGATGATGAGAGCCTCGGTGTCTCCTTTTATACGCTTAGATGACAAATGATGGCGAGAAAATAAGCGCGAACAGACGAAATTAGGCGGGAAATTTTAGGATCCCTGTAGTGTCGGCACAACAGGTTCCCGCAACGAGTGACTGATTCCCGCAGTGTCGTCGCATCTGCTCAAGCAATAGTCAGAGCGATTCTCGCAGTGCCATCACATCCGCTGAGGCAAAAGAAGCAAAAGCAGGACTAATTCCCAGGCGAAAAAACCAAAAACAACATCAGCGTGCATATTCCCGCGCGTGGGAATCACCGCCGTCAGCGTCGCTGTCGTGCCTGGGAATCAGCGCCGTCAGCGTACGTTGTCGCGCGTGTAGGAGAGATGCCGCCTCGCGTAGTGGCGGCGTGGCCCACCGGCTGGGACCACGAGTAGCAGAATCTGTCGGCCTGCGACCGGCAGGAGCAGCGCCGACCACCTAGTCTTGTGGTGGCAGGGCCCACCAGGCCCGCCCCGTTCCATCCCGACGAGAGGAACTGTATCAAATATGTTATACCCCGCGCGGCCGCCTCCTGCCGTGGCGGTAGGGCCTGCCGCCTCCTGCCATGGCGGCAGGTGCCACATGTCGCCTGTCGCCACGGCCCAGGGGGTCTTTTTTGTCAAATTCATCTGCATGTTATTCTTTTTAGCAATTCGTTCGCGCAGGTGGTCTGTTTTGACAAAAAATATGATTGATGTGCTCGGTGGCTGACAGGGTCCTATTGTTGCATGGCACGTCGTGGGTCGTGCGCGACCGGGAGACGCAGTGGTGGGTGAACTCCCGACAGGATCAATTGGGGTTTCTTGATCGGTTTGGCTGTAGCACAGTTAGAAAAAAGAAATCTAAGAAGGCTTCTTTTGCATGCAATTTAGATTAGCCTTTGGATACAAATCGTCAGAATGTATATTTTTCGTCGAGCTTGCGAATAAATTTAAAACAAATTCGAGCCTCATGCTTTCCACCTTTATATGGTCGGGAAATGGCTCTTTCCAGATTACTTTTTGAAATTAAATCGATGTCAAAATCAAGAAGATGAAAGAGGTACATCCAATATCTCGATTCAATAGAAGGAGTTATGTTGGCCAAATAAGTGTATCACTACTAACATTTTCTATGTAATTAGGGCATCTCCAAGGCGGACTGGCAAACCTTTCGTATCTGTGGGGACCGCAGAAGCCATCCAACACGGACCCGTATAGATCCACGGCGCGGTCCGAACACGGTTTCTCCCAGAGACAAAGTTGGGGATGCTTACGGGAGTCCGGACACCCGAAACGTAGGACACCGACACCCTTGGCCCACCCAATCCCCTCTCCTGGTCTCATTTCTTTCCACTCCGCATTGTCCCCCTTACTTTGCATGCACACCCTTCACCCCTGTCACCATTGTTGTACGTCTTCGGCCGCCACAGAGGCATTGCCGGACATCCACAACCAGCACCAACGCGTCCGCTCGCCTTTACGACAGAGTTGTCCACCCTGGAGCCGTTTGTGCACAGGTACACTCCGCCCACTATCGACGACCTCCATGACGGACACCATGCCCGGCAGGTGTTTGGTCAAACGCCATTGAGCTTATTTTCAAATGCTATGTCGTTTTGTAGAGTACGAAGGATGGTGAGCTAATCGACCATGGAGGATGAGTTATTGTGCGACGCGTGGCTCGTTGTATCCGCGGATTTTGTAGGCAAGAGCAGAGGGCTGGCCTTCTGGGCGCAAGTGCATGAAAAGTTTCACGCACGAAAGCACATTGCGTCCTACAACATGTGCATCATTCAACCACGCAACATGAGGTCGTTGTCGTATCGCTGGCACACTATCCAGATCAACCTCACCAAGTTTTGCGACGCGGTTCGTCAGCTCGAGGCAAGTTGGTCATTGGACGTGGCAGAGGACGAGATCGTAAGTTTTGCTTCCTCTTGCTCAACTTGTTGATTCATTCATTCATCTAATGTTGTTTGCACATTATATGTAGCCCGCACGCGTTGTTGTGGTGTAACACGGGACAGAGGGACGGCCATTTACATACATATACTGTTGGGTGAAGCCGAAGGGACAATATGTGTGGCACGACATAATTCATTCATGAAAAACTTGTTGGACATGTGGTTAATCTCGCAGAATTTGAGACATTGTTGTATTAGTCTTAATGTCTTAATTTGCATGCTATGTTTGAATGATTTGTGCTATTATCCATCCGAACTTTGATGAATATTGGTCGGTTTGCATGAATTATGTCTGGTTTATTCAAATGCGGGTTAAAATGTATGAGGCTAGGATTGGATGGCGGCCTCTCGCATCTGTGTCTGCGGACTGACCCCCCTGTCCGTGGACGGATGCGGAAGAAAATTTACGGACCCGGTTTGCATGAATTTCGTCAAATTAGGGTTGGATGGCGCCTCTTACATCCGTGTCCGCGGACTGATCCCACATGCAAGAGAAAATTTACGGGTTGCTATATTACGTTTGGACTTTGGACCCTCGGTGTGACTGCTCGCTTGTAGTCACGCAGCTGCTCGTACAAAGCCGACCTACATCAAACACGTATGTGTGCAAGCAGGCAGTAGCACGAAGAGATGAATCAGTTGTGTTCAAGGACACGCAACCTAGCTGCTTGCTTCACTAAACAGACTTTAGGCATGCAACCTTCATGAATGGTCATTCACATACAGCATAATAAAAACGTGATGAGTAACTCATTTGTTGGGCTTATAAATTAAGCCGGTGTCCAACCTCAGTCAAGAGACAAGCTTCGTTCATGTAGTCATACAGGAAATGACATGCTTTATTCGTGTCATCTATGAGTTGGGATTTCTCGCAAAAAACAACGATTATATAAGTTAGGATATTAGAGGACAACTGATATGTTACACCCCATCCATTTGTACAACCTTGAATCTATGACTCCTCCATTTGGTTACTGTTGCCAGGGGTGTGCCCTCGTCACCGCCTAGGCCGGCATGTTGGCCGACAAAGCATTGGCTGGTGCTCTTGATGATGAACTCGTCGTCATCGATGAAGTGTGGCATGGGGCCATAAGGGAACTTGCTATCGCTGAGCCAGGAAGCCAACGACAACACACCCCTTCTGAGCACAGACATACGTGCCCTTGATCAAGCTGATAATGTCGGAAGCGAGACGAAGCTCCTGCGGCTAGATATACATGGTCTTTGTGATCAACCCGGAGGCAATACCGACCTTCTCCGACTAAGTCTTCGACCACGCCGCAGCACCCTCGGATGGCCTAGGCGCTGGGGCTCACGCACTGGTTGATGTGCTCCGTGGCTCACAGGGTACTGTTGCTGCACGACATGTCGTGGGTTGTGCGCGACCGGGAGACGTTGTACTGGGCTGTCTCCTGACGGAAGCAACACTGGTTCGTTGATCGTTGGTCGCAGAGTAGTTCTGTTGGCTAAAACAGGTGTATTGACTTTTTTCATGTAATTAGTAGCACGAGGAAGGGGAATCAATCGAGCAAGCAGGGCAGTAGTAGCACGAGGAAGGGGAATCAATCGAGCTCAAGGACATGTACACATACCTAATAAACTAATAAAGTCCCCTCCCAACTCGCTCGCTCCACACACAACCTTGCTGAGATAGCCTCCGTTTTTTCGCTTGAGTTTGTCGATTTCTCTTGTCTACAGACTCCAGCATAATAACATCACATATTTCAGGTTGTCCTACACGCACAAAGACCAAGACAATTGTCTTTAGTGGCATAATAGCGTTCTAATTTTTTTACTTTTATGTGGTTTTACTTTGAATTGGTTATGCTTATCGGAATTCTCGTGGTTTTTCCTATTACTATGAAGAAAAAATACCACAATTACAAAATTCTGTGATTTTAATCCTCTATTTATGTGTATTGCTATCATCATACATTTTAAGAACCACCGGCAAAGCTTGAAGCAAATACTCAGGCGAGCCAGGCTAAAGAAACATTTCTTCTAGGTGGTGTTTTGTGACCCACGAGTGGGTGTATAGTATACAAATTCTAATGGGTTGGCGGGCCACGGCACAGGTTGGCCCTAACATAGCTTCGCGATTGTTAAAAACTATATGATACCTCACATATTATAATAGAATTAAGTCTTTGATTTTTAAATGTTGTATAGAATATAAATTTAATCCCTAAAATTTTAAATATGTGAGATTTTTTCCAGAAATCAAAGACAAAATCTTAACAAAAAAAGTTAAACATGTCACAATTAAATATGATGGGATTTAAAATCCATTTACAACACAACAGTGCATGCTGCATGGTAGGTAGACACTTGTGATTATTTTCAAAATCAAACATCACCCTTTTCGAAAATAATTATAATAATTTTGATGATGTGAACACAAATACAAATACAGTAAAATACCTATTTGATGATTATCTATAGACCTGCTCACGAAAGATGCCCTGCAACTAGCACTACATGTCTTCTCTCAAGAAAGAAAGAAAAAAACTAGCATTGTGTGTCACCCATATCAAAACCATTCAGCTGCGCATCAAGGAAGCCTCCCCACGATAGCCACGTCATCACAGGTACGAAAAAATAAAACACGATAGTGATTGGGTAAGGGGAAAAGGAGATCGGGGGGTTAGCGTGTATAGAACGGCTTCTCGTCATCGTCGATGGGCAGAGGGGAGCAGCAGCAGCAGGCAGCAGGCAGCGGTGCCCCAACCCCGCCGCCGCTCCAATCCCACCACCGGCGTCCTCTCCTCATCCCCTAACGCCGCCGCTCCAGCCCCTCACCTTCCTCGGCCGATTTAGCGCCGTCGCCGCCCCTCAGCACGCAACCTCTCCTCTCCTCCGCAGCTCCGCCTCTTCCTCTGGCGGCATCCAACCCAATCATCATCTCCTACTCCCCTCTCTTATTCCCCTGTGCCTCGACGAAGTGGGCCAAGCCGGCGCACGCAGCAAAGGGCGGCTGCGGATGCAGCTCGGACACGGGCGCGGGCGCGGGCGGAGCTGCGGTGGCTGGTGGTGGACGGGAATCCCGCCGACCGCGTCCCTCCCCAAACTGCCGCGATGATGGAGGGAGCCACCAGCGCCGGCCAGGTGCCGACCGACGGGCTCGCCGGGTCGCCGTTCCTCGGGGCCACCCTCTCCCCCCGTGCCGGATCGCGCATCGGCTCGGAGGCCCCTCTGGGCTGTCGCCGGTGCGGGAGGCGTCCGCGGCCGTGCGGGCTGGGGACCGAGCGGCGGGGCCCGTGGTGTGTTCCGGTCGAGGGCTTGCTCGATCTGGCACGCGATCTGAGCCCCCGTCGATGGATTTCTCGCAGCTCGGCTGCGTTTTGTTTTGGATTCAGTACGACCCACATCTCTCTCTCACACATGTTGCGGCCGAAATCACTGCTTTGACTTATTTGGAAAAGTTTAGCACAAAATGAACCATGTTGGAAACATATCTGGGGCGATGATGATAAAACATGGCTGACATAAACTTGTCTTTGATTATTCGAGGACCTGTGGGCATAAAAAACCCAGTCCCCCCTCTTTTGGAACCTTTTCATTCTCACTGAATATTGATGGCTCTGTCTTGGATGGTCACTCTTTGAGTGATAACCAGAGGAGCTCGACTTCAGTGGTGGGGATTGATCTGGTGCAAGAAGACGGTGGAGCCGTGGAGCTAGGTTCTATGATCTATCAAAGGCAAATCTGAGCCCTTTCAAATCTCAATGCAACTAATATTGTGGCCTCTACACATTTATTTATCCCCTATTTACGTATAAAAGTGATGAAAATTGTTGTGGTTGTGGCATCTGCTATCTCATTAAGAGCAGCTACGCACATATCACCTCTGGTGGTGTTTGGTTTGCCTTCTCATGACTTTGTTGTCCATGGTGGGAACCAGTTTGGTGCATTCAGACTTTTTTTTTCTGTTTTTACTTTTCCTTGAATGGATGTGATCATTCTGCTGTCCCTTGGATAGTTTATTTTAGGTTATTTTATCAGGTTCGGGTCAGTTTGCTTGTTTCAATTGCTGTTTTACTTTTTATAATCTCTTTCTTCTACTATACTATTTATCTACTTATCAGTTTGTACTTTTGGTTACTCCCCACTTCTTTACTGGTTTCAACTTATGGGTCATATAGGGCAAGTTCAGATGTCAAGATAACGGTTTCCTTCCTGCCATGTTCATGAATGGCTGTGAGGATATAGCTTTCCTACATCGATCTGACATCTGTTTGGATTTTGTATATTGAGCATTTAGGAGGCTGTTCTAGATTGATGCACTTTGTAGTGGCGGAATTCGTGTTTAATTTATTGCACGAGATGAAATTGAGAGGTTGATGTAAATTCGTTTGTGTATAGATTTTGTCAGTTCTAGGATTGGATGTTTATGCAGTCTCTCTGTCTCTCCTGGAGGTTAGCCGATTGATGGATTTGACTGCTGATCCCTTTGTGTTGGTTGATGGTGTTGAGATAGAAATAAGGATTAAACATGACCCTGATGCTGAGGCAATATTCCAATATCATTAGAGGGCCAGTGTTCTTCCAAAGATGATTTAGAATCTCAGAAACGTTTCTTACGTCAAGAATTTGGGTTCATGGTTGAAGTAACAAAAACATACTCCCTCCGTTCCAAATTACTCATCGCAGAAATGGATGTATGTAGAACTAAAATACATCTAGATACATTCATACCTGCGACAAGTAATTCGGAACAGAGGGAGTATGCAGCTTCTTGGCTCTGTCATTTACAATTCTTTTTTTAGGTATATTTACAACCTTTGTTGTTCCATATAGTTTGTTTCTTAAATATCTTAAGCATATATTATCGAATAGACTGACTTTCCTGTTTTTGTGATAAAATGGAAAGAATAATGTACATTTTAAGGACGTGATAAATCTTCTTCTTTCAATTTGGTTATGATTTGAGAATGCTCACATATATTTTCTGTGCTGCATCACCCCATGGTCTGTGATAGCGTCCAACTAGGTATTTGAATGTCAGGACCTAGCTAATACTATGATGTTATCAGGTTAATAAATAATATAGTACTCCCTCCGTCCGGAAATACTTGTCATCAAAATGGATAAAAGGAAATGTATCTAGACGTATTTTAGTTTTAGATACATCTCTTTTTATCCATTTTGATGACAAGTATTTTCGGACGGAGGGAGTACTGTTTAGCTATTACTCCCTCCGTTCCAAAATAGATGACCCAACTTTATACTAACTTTGTACTAAAGTTAGTACAAAGTTGAGTCATCTATTTTGGAACGGAGGGAGTAGGTTCTATGAGTATGGCCGGGGTGAATCCTGCTCATACGCACTGAAAGAATAAATAATTGATCTTTCATTTCTTCATGAAAAATATGTCATTTCGTTTTTAAAGAAAAGTTATATGAAAAGTTGTAGTAGAACACTGCTAGCTGTAATTCCCCATGTGTCTTGGCATTTTAGGTGGAGTGGGAATCTTTAAGAGGAAGTATCAAGCGACACGAGCACCTATGGTAGAATGATGTGTTGACAGTGTACCTAATCCACCTGTATTGACAATGCATATAATTTTTAAACTCAAGATTATATTATCAGCTGCAATATCTATTCCCTTTTAAACTCAAGACTTTTAAACAAGATCATATACATTGTGAACCAAAGATAGTTGAGTATACAGTTTAATTCTGCAATTTGTTCTATTAGACAAATTACTATTGTGTTGAATCCCTGTTGTGGTGTGCTAAATCGTTTCCTTATGTTTGTACCTGCCAGTTCTAAGCACCTATTCTTTTCTTCTTATTTTGTATCTATACATAACAATTCTATTTTTCTTACCTCTGCAATTATACGACCTGTAGTTTATTCTCATGGATCTTAAGGTACTAAACTTCCAAATTAGAACCTGGCCTAAATTTGAGATTTCCCGAATGTATATTTTTGTTTTTCTTTCATTCTTTGGAGGTGATTCGTTGGTTGCTCAATGCTCTTTACTGCATGAGTAAATTTCTTTTTCTTTATTTCTAAAGTCAGTTTTATTTTCTTCGTGAAGGTTTCCTGATGCAAATATATAGTGAAAGCGGTTTGAGAAAAGAAGCAAAACGTTCGAGCCAACCTATTTATATGGTGTGGAGAATATAAGGTTCTTGGCTTATTGATATCATCTGGTCATTTTTATAGGTGCCTGACTACATAATGAACTTTCTAGCTGTGTTGATGACAACAAGAAGAAAAGCTTCTTTGACCAGGTGTGTCTTGGGTTGTATCCTTGAAATATTTCACTGCCTTTGTTGGATGGATGATGGATCTCATACTTGCAAGGGATATTTACTAACAAACTACTAAAAATATCTAACTACTTTATTGTGATAAGTTTTTATATGAAAGTCACATGCGAACTTGTCTGTTAGTATCTTTCTGTTTGAAGTCAATGGGATTTCATATGAACAAGTGCGTAAGAAAGTAAAGATTGTTCTTTTCCTGCTAAAGTTTTCATTGTGCAGGTTTGCTGACTTAATTCAAGCTATCCTGGTGGACTGACATCATACATCCAGAATGCCAAAAGGCTTTTGGTAGATTGCAAGGCAGGATAAAATCCATACGATGGTTCCACACCTTCAGTAAGTCTTGCCATGCACCATCGTTTCATGAATTTGTTGGGTTGTTTGAAATGAGCCTTTTTGTGTTGTATGAGATCTAAAATTTCAATTCAGAACACCCATCTGATCATTTTTTCCTACTCTGAACTGTTGTGTACTGATATTAATTTAACTCATTTGCCTTATGTTATTATTCTGGCTGCCTTCAGTTTACATGACTGAAATAGCTCGGTGAACTTTCTTCCCACATCATGTCAGAATTCTATATGGAGTCATCTTGGCATAGTTATGTTCTTCGTAATAGTAATAAAGGCAAAAGAGAAATTTTCATGTCTCGGTACATTTTAATTTCAGGTACCACTACTATGTTGCAAATGATGGATTACATTATTATAAGCTTAGTTCTCTCAAAGCTTCGTGCTTTAATAATGGATGCTGCCTTTTCAAAGTAATAAAGATTTGGAATTATTTGGAATTCTTACACAAGGACATCACCAAAGCAAGTGTTCCTTATTTAAAGATTTCTTCAGCTCAAAATGTTGCTGTACTATTATGGCTTTTTGAACTGAAAAGTTTCCAGATCCCAAGTTTTTCTTGTTTAAAGATTTCTTCAGCTCAAATTGTTGTTGTACTACTATGTCTTTTTGAACTGAAAAGTTTCCAGATCGCAAGTTTTCCTTATGTAAAGATTTCTTTAGCTCAAAATGTTACTGTACTACTATGTCTTTTTGAACTGAACAGTTTCTAGATCGCTAAGGATTGTCCTCTTCTTTGTTTAGAGAACTCGGCATTCAGACCTCGCTGGCGCTGGGCTAGATGGGCTTGCTGGTATTTTATAGTCTGGGCAGATTTATTATCTTCAAGTAAAGCTAAATGTGAGCCACACCAACTTCCTTTAGTTCTTGAGAATTTGTTGTCGTCCTTTGGATTAACAGTCTGCCACAGTGCTCATGGCTCTTGCATTCACTCAAGAATCAGTGCAAGTGTGGTGAGTGTCGTGCTTCTGGATATGTTGTTCTACACTTGACATTGCAGCGCTCATCTATTAGAATTTGCATTATTGCCACAAATGATTCCAGTAACTAGAATCCATGTTAGGGAACAGAAGCTGACAGGTACAAGCTAACCACCCTTGCCTAACTCGTTTGCCTGTCGTACTTTGGCAAAAATCTGTACTTGGCAATCTACTACTTTTTATTTGATGTTTGGTTCAGGAAATAGGACCTAGCTTCAGTTACGTTAACTATCGATTTGTTTCAGGGACAATCTCTATTCTTAGCAAATTCCCATGTTAGAGAAAAATTGTAGTATAAATTAAGTGACATCATGAAACATTTTGAATCAAGATAACAAATAAGAATTACAAGTTTGATAAAGCACGAGGGATCATTCATTCATTTACTTATGATCCCTTTAAGACTGCTGCCTCTTTGTTAATGCAAGACTATTAGTATATATCAAACCCCTAAACTTGCTTTGGTTTTTGAATGTGATTTTTAACCAGCAACATGGACCTGTCACTCATCTGTAATGCATGTCTTCTTGCTAAAATAAGTTTAGTAATACTTCTATGCACATGCCATACCCACAGCGCCAAAAAGCAACAACAAGTATGGTAGCCTAATTAGTAGCGCACCTTACAGCCTTAGTTGCATCCTGATGCTTTACATCCTCTAGATGTTTTTCTGATTTTTTTTTGCATCCTCTAGATGAACTCTTTTTACTGAACCTTCTACCATTGTTGGTAGCTGATGTTTAGAAGTCCAAGCAGCTGAACGTTTTACAGATTCATATATACCCCCTGTAACGAAGAAGTGGGTGTTTCCATGGATGGATCGGGTTTAATCTATGCATAGATATCACGCTTGAGGTCAGTTGTGTTTTCTCAGGTTTACGTAGGAATGCCAACTGTTTTCAGAAGCAAAAAACTTGAATTGGGAATGGAACCCTTGATGGATTGATGTTTGCTGAAGAAAGTCCTTGCAGCAAAGAAGAACATGAAGCAGGTTTTCTATTTTTTACAAGTATTTCCTTTTGTTCCTAATTGTTGTCTCTTTCATATGGAAGCTCTGAAACAAAATGAGGTGGCCTAAAATTAAGGATTAATTCTTTTGATAACTGATTTGAGAAAACAGATACATGGAATATAAGTACAAGGTCGACTGTAGCATTGCTATCCTGTACATACAGTCCAACCAACTGCTCCGAGAGGAACCAAGGCGACGTGCAAGTTGGCACCTGTGAAGCTTTGTCGGAGCCATTCCTGCTCTTCCAGAGCCACAAGGAGCCTAAAAGTCAGGGTACCACTCACTTCTCCAAGAATTTGTATAATCATTAGAAGTTTAGAACCAGTCAAGCCAAAAATATGAAATGGAATGCATTTGCAGGCAGAAGCGTATCCGGCTGTCGTACGAGAAGAAGTGTGCACGGCTGAGGAGCCAGGGCGCCAATGGTGCGGAGTCGTTCGCCATCAAGAGGACCAAAGCTGCCATCAGGGACCACCGGATCAAGCTCAACATCTCCCTCGCCTCCGTCAACGCCCTGTCCCAGAGGGTCGTCGCCGTCCACGATGAGCCCGCAGCTCGCGGAGCTCATCCAAATGTACGTGTTTCTATTATAGTGTGCTCGATTGATATCCCCAAGAACACTGCTGCCGCACGTGTTTGATTGATGTTTCTTGTTGCTGTCTTGTATGTATAGGCGGGCAAGGATGTGGCGACTCATCGGCGACGTGCACCGGGTGATGTAGCGCATAGCGGACGAGGTGAGCGTGCTCCTCTCGTTGTTGGCCACATGGTTGGAGGGAGGCATCAAGGGCTCGCTACTACCGGGGCGGACGTGCGCACAATTTATATTGATATATCTTATTTCGCCAAACAACAAGATATATGCTCCTGATGCTATTAACCTGACAGGGAATTTCAGTTTCTTTCACATGATACATCAATAAATATATAGAGATCCAGATGTGTTGCATTTCCGCTGGTTTCTTTTATTATAAATGTCACTTTTTTCATAGCAACATTACATGTATACAAAACACACTACTTTAAATAGGATAGTAGAAGGGGTGCGTCCTACCTGGCACCGCCTTGCTTCCGCTCAAGCGGCGCGCCACGGGCGCGCCCCAACCACTAGTGCATGTAACGCGTCACTGCCTCACTGATCAGCGGCCACTACAGCTAGAGTGCTAGACTGATCAATTCATGCATGCCGTCCCTGGCCCAGCTGCATTAGTGTGTAGTACGAGCTAGGTTCAGAGCAGCGAGATTGCGTTTGGATCTTCGGTGTAAGCCGGCCTACATCAAACCCGTATGTATATGCAGCAAGAAGAAGCACGAGGCGAGGAATCAGTTGGGCTCAAGGACACACAACCTAGCTGCTTGCTCCATGTTAAACGGACTTTAGGCATGCAATCTTCATGCATGGCCATATGCATAATGAAATCGTGAACAGCTCATTTGTTGGGTCCTATAAATTGAGCCGGTGTCAATCCAGTGATAAGGTTCGTCCAAGTAGTCATATGGAACTCCCAAAAAAAAGTAGTCACATGGAAGATGACATGTTTTATATGTGTCGTCTGTGAGTTAGGATATTAGAGGACAACTGATATGTCACGCCAAATCCACTCATACAACCTTGAACGTACTACTCCACCATCGGGTTATTATTGTCATGGGTGTGTCTCTATCACCGCTAAGGCCGGCTAACGAGCCGGCAATTGCATACCTCATGGCATGCATACTAAAGTTACCATCGCCGATGAAGTATGATGTGTGGCAGTAGGAGAAATTGTTATCGCCGAGCTTAGAAACTAATGGTGATAGCGCAGCGGTACCAAGCCCGATAACGCCAGACATGCCCATGGTACAGTTCTAGCCATGGGCAAACTCCCACAGCCAATTGCTCTTGACATCATAAACTTGGAATGTTGGAATATACGGATTCAAAAAAATGATAAAGTCTTTAGGCAGGAAACCCAAAGTATGGATTCTTGAAAGTTCCTTTTGAAACAAGAGCTCTTTTTGTTGGAACAGAGTAAGCAGAAGAACATGGGAGTGCTAAAAGATTGGATTGCTTCCAACCTTTAGAATAAGTCTAATCTAAAGTTCTTTATGATGATTCCAAAAACTGGCATTGGTTAGAAGAGTATGATGAGCGTGGTCTTGCCCATGATGTGGTAGTGCGAGGGAAGCTCTGACTAAGAGAGACTATGTACGCACCCTTGGTGTGTAAGGTTAACTTCCTTATTTGTGAGAGAGTCTGACATAGTTCAAATTAAAATTAAAGTTTTGAACATGCCAAGCATCGGACGACGTACAAACACGACCACAAATTCTAGGGTGTGGTTCATGGCATCATCACAAAACCTAATGCATAGTTTATGACGCCACCATGATCATGCCCTGGCAGCTCTAACCAGCTAAGCTTCTTGACCGTAGTTGTGAGCTCACACACTGCTCATCCTAAGCCGACGTACTTCAAAGACCTTGTTCGTGCACATGTGGAGGGCAGTAGTAGCACGAAGAGGGGAGTCAATGGAGCTCAAAGACATGTACACATCCTAATAAAATCCCCCATAGTTTTACCCGTAGAAATAAAAAGTTCCCCATTCTTCCTACTCACACCGACTCTCTCAATTGCTGCATAGTCCATACACAACCATTCAAGAAGAGAAACGGCGAACAAATATTTTCCCCAAATTCTAAGTACGATATGAACATTTTTCAAATATGTGATGGACATTTATCTAATATGTGATTATTCAAATACATACAAGCATTTTTTATTGCAATTAATATTTTTCAAATACATAATTAATGTTTTTCAAATACGTGATAGGCATTTTTCAAATATGTGATGAACATTTTGAAATACAATGTAATTTTTTTTTTCAAATATGTACAAGTTGAACATTTTTTTCAATTCATATATTTTTTTAACAATTTTTAACTGATTTTCACTTTTTAATCTACAAAATAGAGAGTTCCAAGGAAAACTGGATCTCGGTCCGGCCCATTAGCTCCTGCATGTGGATGTTACCCCACCTATCCCACACCAAGCCCTAAAAAAACTATCCCACATCATACACGTGAAACTGAGATCTTGTTAAGAACTAGACGATATCCCACATGTTATCGTGGAATTAGACGTTTGGTTTCTAAATGTTGTATAGAGTATAAATTCAACCCTTAATATTAAATGTGTGAGAATTTTATGTAGAAACACAAACAAAAATATCCTAATATAAAAAGTTAGCACATATCGCAATTAAATATGTTGGGGTTTAGAATCCATTTACAATGCACTAATGCTTGTTGCATGGTAGATAGAGACTCCTGCCTAGGTTTGGCGAGTGTTAGTAGACCAAGATGGAGGCTCTAAAGGATCGTTTTCGGTAAGCTCTGGTCCTCTAGGGTTCCTCTCTTCCGCCCCCCGCCGCCTCCGGCCTTCCTAGGCCCCCGCCGCCGGCCGTCCCCGCCCCCACTCCCCCCTCTCCCCTTCCCGGATCCGCCCCCGTGCCGCCTCCCCGAGAAGTGGCCGGGCTGCGCGAGCCCCTCCCCTCTTCGGCCGCCTTCCTTTGCTCTTCCCTCCCTACCGCCGCCGACGGTCGCCCCCGGCGCCTGGCCGAGTGGTGTTGGCGGTGGTGGGATGGCCTGTCCCCGCACGCGCGGCTCCCTGCCCGGGCCATGGGGGCGGGCGGTGCTCCTCGGCTCGGCGACGGTCCGGCGGCAGTGGCCGGCGGCGCGCGAGGTGGTGGCGTGGCTCCTTGGCGGCGAGACGACGTGGTGGCGTTGGTTGGCCGGCGGCACGCCCCGGCCCAGATCTAGGCCCTGCGGGCCCCATCTGGGTCCTAGCGGGTCGGCTCCCCGACGTGGCTTCGTCGTCGTCTGTGTGGTGTGGAGGAGGAGCAACTAGGATAGGGGGCGGCGATGCCGACGACGTGCCTGCTGCAGCGCGGTGGCAGGAGCTTTACGGGCGTGGAGGTCCCGGCCGGACCTGTGGGCCCACGCGCCTGGTATGCTCCTACTATTGTGTCCGGTCAGCTACCGTCGTTGACGGTGGAGGTCGTGCCCTCCCGCGTGCCGACGGTGATGCAACCCCTAGTCCCGGCTCCTATTCCCCATTGTCCAGGCCTCTCTTCATGGTGCCGTGGTGAGACGGCGTGGAGGCTTCATGACCGCGGTGGCGCAAGATGGTGGTCGGTTTGGTGGCCGGCTCTGGAGCATCCGAGGTGAAGGTTGGGATTGGGGGAAACTCCTGTCGACCTGTCCGACAGCGACGCCGGTGGGTGCCACCGGACCTTCCCGAGGCCTTGTTTGATAGGAAGGAATTGTAGAGGTCTTGGGAGGGTGAATTTCAGGGGATTTGGTGAATCCCCCTCTTCCACCCAATCCCCTCAAAACCCCTTGAATCCTCAAAACCCTTCCTTTCACAATCCTCTTTGTTTAAAATTTCTATTTGGTAGAAAGGGTTTGTCATGTTGACATAACATGGTGTAGAACATTTAAAAATCCAATCTTTACAATGTAACCCTTAGATCCTTGCTGCAGAATTGATAAAAATGACTTGGAGTAGCAGCACCACCTCTTTATCATAACAACATAATTTGAAGCAGCTTGTTTATCACCAAGCTCATAGGCCATGCTGCTGCTTTCACAAGATAAAATCAATATCTCATCACAGCAACTACATAATTTAGCATAACAACATGTCTTTGAAACCCAAATCCTAGCATTCATAATTTACATAACAACATAATCTTTTGCAGCAAACAGTTCATCACAGCCACAACATCATTTTCCAACGAAGATAATGCATACAAATGTATCCATCTTTTGGTGTCATGGTCATCTAGCATTGACAACCTGAGAGAAATTTATTCATCTAGAGTGCCTGAGAGAAATGTATCCATCTTTTGTTGCTTCTTTTGGTGCATGAGAACCTGATGAAACAAAAGATAAGAACATTAGAGCGCCCTTAGGAAAAACCATTACAACAAATAGCTGAACAAAATGGATACTATGGCAGGAATTGTAAATCTTTTTTCAAGAACAACCTTTTGTTAGGACAAAGGATATTTATGTAGAATTGGCAGGCTAATGAAACAATGAAAAGTCCCTATTCAGGAAAGATCACCACCCAACCTAGATGGGAGACGTACAAGTTGAGTGTAAACTGAAGATACGTTCAGTCCACATCCATCATATGATCCAACCATCATGTGACAACATCACCCAGTTTTTTAACATGCCCTCTAAGGATATCGTCAACACGCTTCTTGCCATATAGGATAGAGCTATGTCACTGCTTTCTCTCAACTGGTCCTTTATTACGCATTTGATGCAATACAGGCAGAATAAAGGACATCATATATTCATCATCCTCACTTCTCCTCTTCCTAATTCGATCGATAATCTCGGAGTTTATCTCGACACTAAAACTAGAGTAAACAAGCAACAAATAAGAACTACATTTCATGGTTTACTTGACTTGAAGCAAATTATTAATAAGACATACACACATAGTAAGACTACAAGAGCAGTAGAATATAGTACTTCGGTTAAGACTTTCCAAACAAGGTCTGGATTTCATATCATGAGGACAAAATGATAAGACTACAAGAGCTATCAAGTAGGATATAGTACTTCGATTAAAACTTAAGAAACAAGGTCTAGAGGCCTAAAAGCTTGTGTAAATTACCGAAGTTAGGCGTGCCAATTGGATCCCAAGATGGAGGCAACTCGTCCACCCCAACAAGAACCCAGGCTGCTGGCTGTCAAAATAAGAACATATCAGAACCTCCCAATCGGTAATTAAAAATGAAACAGGAAAAATCAGGTATATTACAATCAGGTTACATCTTATCATATCTTTCAGTTCAGGCAATACTCCAATTTGCAATCAAGTACAGACTCAAAACATGAACTCACAGTATCTATATAATATATATACATGGTATCAGAAGCATGAAACATTACATCATGCGGTTTGAAAATGAATAATTGTGCATTTATCCTACAGTTGCTGCTTCAAGGGCCACCTGGAATATAAGATGGTCCACTGCAGAATATGGGATTAACTTAGTTTTCAGATCACTGGGCATCTGACTGACATAGCCGTCTTAGTGAGATTCCACAACTACAGAATTGTTTTAGCTAAAGTAAAATAAAGGACAACCCTGTAATTGCCAGATTTAGGATAAAGATATATGCTATCGCACTTGAGCCACTATGTGATACCAAAATCTATATAAAAGGAGAGCCACACAAGTTTTCATGAGCATGTGCATGCAAAGGGAATCAGACACAAACAACCTTATCTATTTAATCTGGCCAACTGTCATTTTACACAGCCTTATTTTGTACGCAATGGCAGGCTAACAGTTAGGACCAGACATACTATCAATCTAAATACTGAGAAAGTTATACCAGTTGAAGAATGTCTCTGTAAAGATTTGCAAAATATGCACATCTGTATCTTGCTGGCACTACACTAATCAAGATGTTAGATTCTACACATAGCGACATCAAACAGCAGCAATTAGAGGTGAAGGTAAATAGCTGGGAACTGCAACAAAACAAAGTGCTCCAATAAAGGAAATTAAACTTGAACTGCTGGATTCTGCTTGGACGTCCAAGATTAGAAGATTCCACTCTGAGCAGTGGGTGTTTAACTGAAGAAATGCCTGGCGTCTCTGATGAAAGGATCAGAATAGGGTATTGTTGTGCGCCAGGGTCCTGACTACGTAGCTTCTTAGACCTCCGATGAAATGAGTCGCCTCGCCTCTCCGGAAGATCATAGATGACATTTAGTAAAACAGCAGGGGCGTGCAGTTCAATTTGTCAAATAACCAAAGCCTTTTAAACAGAAATGATATACTGACAAAGAAAGAAATTTAGTTGTTATATTCAGTTTGTCAAGATTAGAAGATCAATTATATGTTCAGCTCACTTAGTTGTTATAAGATCAGTGGCAAACAAAGAAATATATTCAGCTCACTTAGTTGTCACCATCAGACCAAATTCATCAAGCACAATGATAACCCACAAGTATAAGGGATCGCAACAGTTTTCGAGGGTAAAGTATTCAACCCAAATTTATTGATTCGACACAAGGGGAGTCAAAGAATACTCTCAAGTATTAGCAGCTGAGTTGTCAATTCAACCACACCTGGAAACTTAGTATCTGCAGCAAAGTGTTTAGTAGCAAAGTAATATGATAGTAGTGGTAACGGTAGTAAAAGTAGTGTTTTTAGTATTTTGCAGTGATGATAGCAATAGCAACGGAAAAGTAAATAAGCGAAGAACAATATATGGAAAGCTCGTAGGCAATGGATCAGTGATGGAGAATTATGCCGGATGCGGTTCATCATGTAACAGTCATAACCTAGGGTGACACAGAACTAGCTCCAGTTCATTGATATAATGCAGGCATGTATTCCGAACATAGTCATACATGCTTATGGAAAAGAACTTGCATGGCATATTTTGTCCTACCCTCCCGTGGCAGCGGGGTCCTTACGGAAACTAAGGGATATTAAGGCCTCCTTTTAATAGAGTACCGGAACAAAGCATTAACACATAGTGAATGCATGAACTCCTCAAACTACGGTCATCACCGGTAAGTATTCCGATTATTTTCACTTCGGGGTTAACGGATCATAACACATAATAGGTGACTATAGACTTGCAAGATAGGATCAAGAACACTCATATATTGATGAAAACATAATAAGTTCAGATCTGAAATCATGGCACTCGGACCCTAGTGACAAGCATTAAGCATAGCAAAGTCATAGCAACATCAATCTCAGAACATAGTGGATACTAGGGATCAAACCCTAACAAAACTAACTCGATTACATGATAGATCTCATCCAACCCATCACCGTCCAGCAAGCCTACAATGGAATTACTCACGCACGACGGTGAGCATCATGAAATTGGTGATGGAGGATGGTTGATGATGACGATGGCGACGGATTCCCCTCTCCGGAGCCCCGAACGGACTCCAGATCAGCCCTCCCGAGAGGTTTTAGGGCTTGGCGGCGGCTCCGTATCGTAAAAGATGATGAATTCTTCTCCTCGGTTTTTTTCTCCCCGAAACACAATATATAGAGTTGGAGTTGGAGTCGGAGAGGCACGAGGGGGCCCACGAGGTAGGGGGTGCGCGCCCCACCCTCGTGGATAGGTGGTGGGCTCCCTGGCCTTCATCTTTTGCAGGTATTTTTAATATTTTCAAAAAAGTTGCTTCGTGAAGTTTTAGGTCATTCCGAGAACGTTTGTTTCTGCACATAAATAACACCATAGTAATTCTGCTGAAAACGGCGTCAGTCCGGGTTAGTTCCATTCAAATCATGCAAGTTAGAGTCCAAAACAAGGGCAAAAATGTTTGGAAAAATAGATACGACGGAGACGTATCACACAACACACACAAAAGATCAAATATAACTACGCTTAATATGATTCGTCACAAATTCAGAATAGCAGATATTGTTCCATTAACAGATCAAGCAGCACCAGAGAAACATCCTCGTACAACCAACCACGACTATGCACTAATCATCATCCATCCAATGATTCCCAACATCCACATTAGACCATGAAATTGATCAACCGTGTGATGAACAGTGGTCACCAGGAGGGGGCGAACTTGGCGAACTTGGAGATGGGCAGTTTGGACGAGGCGGGGATCAAGTACCTTAGAGACGGCGTCGCCGGGGAGAGACGAGGTAGCAGCCATGGCCGGGCGGATAGAAAACCCTAGACGACGAGGGGAGGAGAGGGGAGACGAGGCGAGGACTTACGCAAGGGAGAAGTCCAGTGTGTCGGACAAGATCGCCGACGTTGAGGCGTCGGGCAGCGGCGGCGTCTTGGGGAGGAGTCGGCGGCGGACGGCGTCTTGACGAGTCAAGGCGGCCAAATCCTCGAGGGGGGCCTCGAGTGTTCTGAACCGCGTGGGAGGAAGTGGATGGACGGGGAATCGAGAGGGTTCGGCCCATGTAACCTCACCTACCAAACAGGCCGATGGGCTTTTGCGAGGATTCTGGGCCTCGCGGGGTTAATCCTCTGAAAACCCCTCCGACCCACATCTACCAAATGAGGCCTGAAGGGCGTCGGGGGCGACCCTTCCTCTCGCCTCGTTGCATACGGGGGGAAACCCTTGGCAACAGCATCGTCATCGTCGCGGTCCTTCTTGGAGGTGTTGATTGGTACTGGTGCTTCGGAGCCTTAGAGCTTGGTGGGAGATCTTCGATGGGCGCAGTGGTCGTGAACCTTCTTCGTTTCCGTCGATCCGCCGTTGTCGGCATTTTTTCTCTTGTTTTTTCTCTTTCGTTTCTTTTGGGTGTGATTGTGCTGCTTCCGCCCCAGCATCTATCGTTGGCTGTATCGGTCGGTTGCTTTGTAATACAAAGCGGGGAAAACCCTTTTTCTTAGTTAGTAGACCAAGATAACAAATCCATGACTACAACAACTTTTATTTTCATTTTGAATCAATAATTTCCACCTTTTATCGAAAAATGCAATCCGGGAAGCAAAATTTGTTGGGGAACGTAGCAGAAATTCAAAATTTTCCTACGTGTCACCAAGATCTATCTATGGAGAAACTAGCAACAAGGGGAAGGAGAGTGCATCTACATACCCTTGTAGATCGCTAAGCGGAAGCGTTCAAGAGAACGGGGTTGAAGGAGTCGTACTCGTCGTGATCCAAATCACCGGAGATCCTAGTGCCGAACGGACGGCACCTCCGCGTTCAACACACGTACAGCCCGGTGACGTCTCCCATGTCTTGATCCAGCAAAGAGAGAGGGAGAGGTTGAGGAAGACTCCATCCAGCAGCAGCACAATGGCGTGGTGGTGGTGGAGGAGCGTGGCAATCCTGCAGGGCTTCGCCAAGCACCACGGGAGAGGAGGAGGGAGAGAAGCGGGGCTGTGCCATGGAGAGGTCAGAACTCGTATCTTGGCAGCCCCAAAACCCTCAAGTATATATAGGGGAGAGGGAAGGGGGTGCGCCCCCTTTAGGGTTTCCACCCCAAGGGGTGCGGCAGCCCCAAACCCATCTATGGGTGGCGGCCACAAGGGGATAAGGGGGAGGCGCACCTGGGGTGGGCCTTAGGGCCCATCTGCCCTAGGGTTTGCCCCCTTTCCCTCTTGGAGGCGCCTTGGGCCCTTGTGGGGGGCGCACCAGCCCACCTGGGGCTGGTCCCCTCCCACACTTGGCCCATGTAGCCCTCCGGGGCTTGTGGCCCCACTTGGTGGACCCCCGGGACCCTCCCGGTGGTCCCGGTACGTTACCGATAAAACCCGAAACTTTTCCGGTGACCAAAATAGGACTTCCCATATATAAATCTTTACCTCCGGACCATTCCGGAACTCCTCGTGACGTCCGGGACTCCGAACAACATTCGGTAACCACATACAAACTTCCTTTATAACCCTAGCGTCATCGAACCTTAAGTGTGTAGACCCTACGGGTTTGGGAGACATGCAGACATGACCGAGACGTTCTCCGGTCAATAACCAACAGCGGGATCTGGATACCCATGTTGGCTCCCACATGTTCCACGATGATCTCATCGGATGAACCACGATGTCAAGGACTTAATCAATCCCGTATACAATTCCCTTTGTCTATCGGTACGATACTTGCCCGAGATTCGATCGTTGGTATCCCGATACCTTGTTCAATCTCGTTACCGGCAAGTCTCTTTACTCGTTCCGTAACACATCATCCCGTGATCAACTCCTTGATCACATTGTGCACATTATGATGATGTCCTACCGAGTGGGCCCAGAGATACCTCTCCGTCACACGGAGTGACAAATCCCAGTCTCGATTCGTGCCAACCCAACAGACACTTTCGGAGATACCCGTAGTGTACCTTTATAGCCACCCAGTTACGTTGTGACGTTTGGCACACCCAAAGCACTCCTACGGTATCCGGGAGTTGCACAATCTCATGGTCTAAGGAAATGATACTTGACATTAGAAAAGCTTTAGCATACGAACTACACGATCTAGTGCTATGCTTAGGATTGGGTCTTGTCCATCACATCATTCTCCTAATGATGTGATCCCTTTATCAACGACATCCAATGTCCATGGTCAGGAAACCGTAACCATCTATTGATCAACGAGCTAGTCAACTAGAGGCTTACTAGGGACATGGTGTTGTCTATGTATCCACACATGTATCTGAGTTTCCTATCAATACAATTCTAGCATGGATAATAAACGATTATCATGAACAAGGAAATATAATAATAATCAATTTATTATTGCCTCTAGGGCATATTTCCAACAGTCTCCCACTTGCACTAGAGTCAATAATCTAGTTCACATCGATATGTGATTAACACTCGAGGTCACATCCCCATGTGACTAACACCCAAAGAGTTTACTAGAGTCAATAATCTAGTTCACATTTACCATGTGATCAACACTCGATGAGTTCTGGGTTTGATCATGTTATGCTTGTGAGAGAGGTTATAGTCAACGGGTCTGAACCTTTCAGATCCGTGTGTGCTTTACAAATCTCTATGTCATCTCCTAGATGCAGCTACCACGCTCTTTTGGAGCTATTCCAAATAACTGTTCTACTATACGAATCCAGTTTACTACTCAGAATAATCTGGATTAGTGTCAAAGTTTGCATCGGCGTAACCCTTTACGACGAACTCTTTTACCACCTCCATAATCGAGAAAATTCCTTAGTCCACTAGTTACTGAGGATTACTTTGACCGTTGTCCTGTGATCCATTCTTGGATCACTCTTGTACCCCTTGACTGACTCATGGCAAGGCACACTTCAGGTGCGGTACACAGCATAGCATACTGTAGAGCCTATGTCTTAAGCATATGGGACGACCTTCGTCCTTTCTCTCTATTCTGCCGTGGTCGAGCTTTAAGTCTTAACTTCATACCTTACAACTCAGGCAAGAACTCCTTCTTTGACTGATCCATCTTGAACACCTTCAAGATCATGTCAAGGAATGTGCTCATTTGAAAGTACCATTAAGCGTTTTGATCTATCCTTATAGATCTTGATGCTCAATGTTCAAATAGCTTAATCCAGGCTTTCCATTGAAAAACACTTTCCAAATAACCCTATATGCTTTCCAGAAATTCTACGTCATTTCTGATCAACAATACGTCAACAACATATACTCATCAGAAATTCTATAGTGCTCCCACTCACTTCTTTGGAAATACAAGTTTCTCATAAACTTTGTATACACCAAAATTTTGATCATCTCATCAAAACATAGATTCCAACTCCGAGATGCTTACTCCAGTCCTCAGAAGGATTGCTGGAGCTTTGCATACTTATTAGCATCTTTCAGGATTGACAAAACATTCCGGTTGTATCACATACAACCTTTCCTCAAGAAAATCGTCGAGGAAACAATGTTTTGACATCCTATCTGCAAGATTTCATAAATAATACAGTAATCGCTAACATAATTCCAACAGACTTTTAGCATCGCTACGAGTGAGAAAGTCTCATCGTAGTCAACTCCTTGAACTTGTCGGAAAACATCTTAATGACAAGTCGAGCTTTCTTAATGGTGATACTTACCATCATTGTCCGTCTTCCTTTTAAAATCCATCTGTACTCAACAGCCTTACGACCATCGAGCCATTCTACCAAAGTCTACACTTTGTTTTCATACATGGATCCTCTCTCGGATTTTTATGGCCTCGAGCCATTTATCAGAATCTGGGCCCACCATCGCTTCTCCATAGCTTGTAGGTTCATTGTTGTCTAGCAACATGACTTCAAGATAGGATTACGTACCACTCTGAAGTAGTACGCATCCTTGTCATCCCACGAGGTTTGGTAGTGACTTGATCTGAAGTTTCATGATCACTATCATAAGCTTCCACTTCAATTGGTGTAGGTGCCACAGGAACAACTTCCTGTGCCCTGTCACACACTAGTTGAAGAGATGGTTCAATAACCTCAACAAGTCTCCACCATCCTCCCACTCAATTCTTTCGAGAGAAACTTTTCCTCGAGAAAGGACCCGATTCAAGAAACAATCCCTTATTGCTTTCGGATCTGAGACAGGAGGTATACCCAACTGTTTTTGGGTGTCCTATGAAGATGCATTTATCCGCTTTGGGTTCGAGCTTATTAGCCTGAAACTTTTTCACATAAGCGTCGCAGCCCCAAACTTTTAAGAAATGACAGCTTAGGTTTCTCTAAACCATAGTTCATACGGTGTCATCTCATCAGAATTACGTGGTGCCCTATTTAAAGTGAATGTGGTTGTCTCTAATGCCTAACCCATAAACTATTGTGGTAATTCGATAAGAGACATCATGGTATGCATCATATCCAATAGGGTGCAGTTATGATGTTCGGACACACCATCACACTATGGTGTTCCAGGCTGTATTAGTTGTGAAACAATTTCCACAATGTCTTAATTCTGTGCCAAACTCGTAATTCAGATATTCATCTCTATGATCATATCATAGATATTTTATCCTTTTGTCACGACGATCTTTCAACTTCACCCTGAAATTACTTGAACCTTTCAATAATTCAGACTCGTGATTCATCAAGTAAATATACTCAACATCTACTCAAATCATCTGTGAAGTAAGAACATAACGATATCCACTACACGCCTCAGCACTCATTGGACTGCACACATCAAAATGTATTACTTGTAACAAGTTGCTTTCTAGTTCCATTTTACTGAAAACGAGGCTTTCCGTCATCTTGTCCATGTGGTATGATTTGCATGTCTCAAGTGATTCAAAAATCAAGTGAGTCCAAACGGTCCATTTGCATGGAGTTTCTTCATGCATATACACCAATAGACATGGTTCGCATGTCTCAAACTTTTCAAAAACGAGTGAGCCCAAAGATCCATCAATATGGAGCTTCTTCATGCGTTTAATACCAATATGACTTACGTGGCAGTGCCACAAGTAGGTGGTACTATCATTACTATCTTATATTTTTGGCATGAACATGTGTACTACGATCGAGATTCAATAAACCATTCAATTTAGGTGCAAGACCATTGAAGGTATTATTCAAATAAACAGAGTAACCATTATTCTCCTTAAATGAATAACCGTATCGCGATAGACATAATACAATCACATCTATGCTCAACGCAAACACCAAATAACAATTATTTAGGTTTAACACCAATCTCGATGGTAGAGGGAGCGTGCGATGCTTGATCATATCAACATTGGAAACACTTCCAACACATATCGTCATCTCACCTTTAGCTAGTCTCTGTTTATTCCGTAGCTTTTATTTCGAGTTACTAACACTTAGCAACCGAACCGGTATCTAATACCCTGGTGCTACTAGGAGTAGTAGTAAAGTACACATCAACACAATGTATATCCAATATACTTCTATCGACCTTGCCAGCCTTCTCATCTACCAAGTATCTAGGGTAATTCTGCTCCAGTGGTTGTTCCCCTTATTACAGAAGCACTTAGTCTCGGGTTTGGGTTCAACCTTGGGTTTCTTCACTAGAGCAGCAGCTGAATTGCCGTTTCATGAAGTATCCCTTCTTGCCCTTGCCCTTCTTGAAACTAGTGGTTTCACCAACCATCAACAATTGATGCTCCTTCTTGATTTCTACTTTTGTGGTGTCAAACATCGCGAATATCTCAAGGATCATCATATATGTCCCTGATATATTATAGTTCATCACGAAGCTCTAGCAGCTTGGTGGTAATGACTTCGGAGAAACATCACTATCTCATCTGGAAGATTAACTCTCACTCGATTCAAATGATTGTTGTACTCAGACAATCTGAGCACAAGCTCAACAGTTGAGCTTTTCTCCTTAGTTTGTAGGTTAAGATTATCGTTGGAGGTCTTATACCTCTTGACGTGGGTACGAGCCTGAAATCCCAATTTCAGCCCTCAAAATATCTCATATGTTTCACGATGTTTCAAACGTCTTCGGTGCCTCAACTCTAAACCGTTTAACTGAACTATCACGTAGTTATCAAAATGTGTATGTCAGATGTTCGCAACATCCACAGACGACGTTCGAGGTTCAGCACACTGAGCGGTGCATTAAGGACATAAGCCTTCTAAGAAGCAATGAGGACAATCCTCAGTTTACGGACCTAGTCCGCATAATTGCTACTATCAACTTTCAACTAATTTTTCTCTAGGAACATATCTAAACAGTAGAACTAAAGCGCGAGCTACGACATAATTTGCAAAATCCTTTTGACTATGTTCAGGATAATTAAGTTCATCTTATGAACTCCCACTCAGATAGACATCCCGCTAGTCATCTAAGTGATTACATGATCCGAGTCAACTAGGCCGTGTCCGATCATCACGTGAGACGGACTAGTCAACATCGGTGAACATCTTCATGTTGATCGTATCTACCATACGACTCATGCTTGACCTTTCGGTCTCTTGTGTTCCGAGGCCATGTCTGTACATGCTAGGCTCGTCAAGTCAACCTAAGTGTTTCGCGTGTGTAAATCTGTCTTACACCCGTTGTATGTGAACGTTAGAATCTATCACACCCGATCATCACGTGGTGCTTCGAAACAACGAACTGTCGCAACGGTGCATAGTTAGGGGGAACACTTTCTTGAAATTTTAATGAGGGGTCATCTTATTTACTACCGTCGTTCTAAGCAAATAAGATGTATAAACATGATAAACATCACATGCAATCAAATAATAGTGACATGATATGGCCAATATCATATAGCTCCTTTGATCTCCATCTTGGGGCTCCATGATCATCTTGTCACCGGCATGACACCATGATCTCCATCATCGTGTCTTCTTGAAGTTGTCTCGACAACTATTACTTCTACTACTACAGCTAACAGTTAGCAATAAAGTAAAGTAATTACATGACGTTTATGTTGACACGTAGGTCATAAATAAATAAAGACAACTCCTATGGCTCCTGCCGGTTGTCATATTCATCGACATGCAAGTCGTGATTCCTATTACAAGAACATGATCAATATCATACATCACATATCATTCATCACGTTCTTCTTGGCCATATCACATCACATAGCATACCCTGCAAAAACAAATTAGACGTCCTCTAATTGTTGTTTGCATGTTTTATGTGGCTGCTATGGGTTTCTAGCAAGACGTTTCTTACCTACGCAAAAACCACAACGTGATATGCGACCCTTTTCATAAGGACCCTTTTCATCGAATCCGATCCGACTAAAGTGGGAGAGACAGACACCCGCCAGCCACCTTATGCAACTAGTGCATGTTTGTCGGTGGAACCGGTCTCACGTAAGCGTACGTGTAAGGTTGGTCCGGGCCGCTTCATCCCACAATGCCGCCGAATCAAGATTGGACTAGTAACGGTAAGCATATTGAACAAAATCAACGCCCACAACTACTTTGTGTTCTACTCGTGCATAGAATCTACGCAATAGACCTAGCTCTGATACCACTGTTGGGGAACGTAGCAGAAATTCAAAATTTTCCTACGTGTCACCAAGATCTATCTATGGAGAAACTAGCAACGAGGGGAAGGAGAGTGCATATACATACCCTTGTAGATCGCTAAGCGGAAGCGTTCAAGAGAACGGGGTTGAAGGAGTCGTACTCGTCGTGATCCAAATCATCGGAGATCCTAGTGCCGAACGGACGGCACCTCCGCGTTCAACACACGTACAGCCCGGTGACGTCTCCCATGTCTTGATCCAGCAAGGAGAGAGGGAGAGGTTGAGGAAGACTCCATGCAGCAGCAGCACAACGCCATGGTGGTGGTGGAGGAGCGTGGCAATCCTGCAGGGCTTCGCCAAGCACCACGGGAGAGGAGGAGGGAGAGAAGCAGGGCTGTGCCATGGAGAGGTCAGAACTCGTATCTTGGCAGCCCCAAAACCCTCAAGTATATATAGGGGAGAGGGAAGGGGGTGCGCCCCCTTTAGGGTTTCCACCCCAAGGGGTGCGGCAGCCCCAAACCCATCTATGGGTGGCGGCTGATGGATTCATGTACCTAGGGTAGGGTCATAGGCCTGACCTAGATGTCCTACCCAAGGACACCCTTAGAAGAGATCACCTTCCAGTCGACCAACCAAGAAGGACTCACTCGACTGACTAGAAGGACTCGACCATGGAGACTCACTCGACCATGAAGATACACTCGACCACCAGAAGGTCAGAAGGCACTCTGCACTGCAACGGCCTGTAATTGAATAGACTTAATGATAGTTAAGGCACTTTATGTGGGGCGTTACCAGTAACGCCCCAGACTTAATATACTTTAAACCCTCCATTACGTGGGCTGGCAGGGGTCCTGGCGTACTCTATATAAGCCACCCCCCTCCACTGGCAGAAGGGTTCGCACTCTTGTAACACCTATACACATAATCCACTCGACCGCCTCAGGGCTCCGAGACGTAGGGCTTTTACTTCCTCCGAGAAGGGCCTGAACTCGTACATCGCTTGTGTTTACATCCTCTCCATAGCTAGGACCTTGCCTCTCCATACCTACCCCCCACTCTACTATCAGACTTAGAACCACGACAGTTGGCGCCCACCGTGGGGCAGGTGTTTTAGCGATTTTGTGGAGAAGTTGCGGTATTTTCGAGTACTTTCATCATGATGACTGCTGGAGTTTTGGTCGAGGGGCGCGAGATCCGTCTTGGCGCTCTCACCTTTGTTGCCGACGACTCCGCGTGGCTTTAGGAGGCTCCACTCGACGTTGATGCGCTCCCCGTCCGCGGTGCGACGCATTTTCGCGCATGTGTCCGCGGCGTTCTGCTGCGGCAACCGTCGGCCCCCTATCGGTCGACTCCTTTATCGGTCACCCGTCCGGTCTCCCACCAGCGCAAGCGCTCTGGTCGGTCGAGGCTTCAGCGGTGGGTGAAGCACGCGGTGGCTCGCGAGACGGCCATCGCACAAGTTGCGGCAATCGAGCCCGACGAATCTCTCTACGGCCTGTTCGATCTGTCGACTGGCTCCGTAGGGACTGCATCCGAATGCGATAGCAGTGATCCAGCGGCGGAAATTCTCATGGTCGACGGACCTCGCAGTCCTCCCGGCTTTGCCCATGGTGGCGGAGCGGGCGGTGGAGGTGACCCCGCACAAGACCACGAAGAGTACCAGCCCGAGACACTCGACTCTCTACAGAGAGAAGAGCTTCGCCGCAGGAACATGGATGCCCTGCATACTCCCATTGCGGGAGAAACCCCCGAGGCTCGCGCCTTGGAGGAGGCACGTTTGGCCAATGTGGCTGAACGCGCTCGTCTGGAGAACCTTCAGCGAGCACTCGACGAGCGCGCGCGGGGACGAGTTCCCGAAGCCAGTCGACGTCGACTCTTCCCGCCGACTCAGGTATACCGCACGCCAATTCAGAATTTAGCAGCTGCAACCCGTATAGCAGAGTCCATCCAGCCTTCACAGTTGGAAGCTGGGAGAGGCTTGATGCAGATCAGAGATTTGCTCCGAGCAGCAGGGGACCAGAACTCAGCCGTGTCTCAGTCGCGCAACAGAATTCACAGTCGATCCGTCGCTGCGAATACGGTTCAGTCGGCTCACAGTCCCAGATCGCCTCCGCGGCGAGAAGGGCGCGACAACCAGCGAGATCAGTATGGAGACCGACACGACCGAGATGACAGGCGTCGAGTGCCCGTTTCCCCTCCGAGGGAAGGGTCTTACGCTCCTCGGCGACAGGATGACAGGCGTCAGTTTAGTGCGGGGCGAAGAGTTCCAGTCGACCCCAGGGGACCAGGCTTCGACGCGCGATCCATTATCGTGCAAAGCTTGGTCGACCGGAACAGAGCCCATCGAGGTGGACCCGAGAGAGATGCACCCACGAGCAGTCGAGTGCATGTTTCTGGTCCAGAGTGTTTTAGCAGGGCTATCAGAGCCGCGGTGATTCCCCCCAATTTCAGGTTGGCGACAGGAGTCAGCAAATTCACTGGGGAGTCCAAGCCTGAAACTTGGCTTAAGGACTACCGAGTGGCTGTTCAAATTGGCGGTGGGAATGACGAGGTGGCCATGAAGCATTTGCCCCTCATGCTGGAAGGTTCAGCCAGAGCGTGGTTGAATCAGTTACCTCCTAGCAGTATTTACACTTGGGAAGATTTGTTCCGAGTGTTCGTCAGAACTTTTGAAGGAACCTGCAAGCGACCAGCTGGTTTGACAGAGCTGCAAGTTTGTGTGCAGAAGACCAATGAGACTCTCAGAGAGTACATTCAGAGGTGGATCACTCTGCACCATACTGTGGAAAATGTGTCTGATCATCAAGCAGTTTGCGCTTTCAAAGACGGCGTCAAGAATAGGGAATTGAGTCTGAAGTTTGGTCAAACCGGGGACATGACCCTGAGTCGAATGATGGAGATTGCTACCAAGTACGCCAATGGCGAGGAAGAGGACTGACTCCGAAGCGGCAAGTATAAGCCAAGTCAGTCGGAGAAGGGAAATTCCAGTCGGAAACAGAAGCGGAAAGCCGAGCCAGCAGCTCCTGGAGAGGCCCTGGCCGTGGCTCAGGGAAAGTTCAAAGGGAAGCCAAAAGGATCCTGAATCCTAAGAAAGTAAAGGATAAAGAAGGAAACGACGTGATGGATATGCCATGCCACATCCACACGAAGAAAGATGAAGAGGGCAACATCATTTATCCAAAGCACACCACTCGCCAGTGTCGATTCCTGATCCAGCAGTTTCAGGGAAAACAGTCTAAGAACAAGGAGAAGGAGTCAGGCAAGGCCGGAGACAAAGAGGACAGTGAGGAAGAATATCCGCATATCAACTCCACTCTGATGATCTTCGCGGATGTGGAAAGCAAGAGTCGACTGAAAGTCATTAACCGTGAGGTGAATATGGTTGCCCCAGCAAAACCAAGTTATCTGAGATGGTCCCAAACACCCATCACATTCGACCAATCTGATCACCCGACTCATATTGCCACCCCTAGGAGGCAAGCTTTGGTGGTCGATCCAGTTGTCGAAGGCACTCGACTGACGAAAGTGCTGATGGACGGTGGTAGTGGGCTGAACTTGTTGTATGTAGACACACTGAAAGGAATGGGCATCCCGATGTCCCGACTGAGCACCAGCAACATGAGTTTCCACGGAGTAATACCACGGAAGAAAGCCAACTCACTCGGCCAAATAGCTCTGGACGTGGTTTTTGGCGACTCAAAGCATTTTCGCAAGGAAAAGTTGACCTTTGAGGTTGTGGATTTTCAGAGCGCGTACCACGCCATTTTGGGGAGGCCCGCCTATGCACGGTTCATGGCTCGACCATGTTACGTGTACCTCAAACTGAAAATGCCAGGTCCCAAAGGAGTGATCACTGTCACTGGCGATCGGAAAAAGGCAGAAGAGTGCTTTCAGAAGGGCTCGAAGATTGCCGATTCCCAGGTGACAGCGGTCGAGTTCGAAGAATACAAGCAAAACGCAGATCCGAGTGATTTGTTGCGATCCAAGAAACCAGCCACAGAATCTGCATTTCAGTCGTCTGGTGAGACGAAGCCTGTTCACATTCACCCGACCGACCCCAATGCAGCCCCGACCCACATCTCCACGACACTCGACCCGAAATAGGAAGAAGCGCTCATCCAGTTCCTCCGTGAGAACTGGGACATTTTTGCATGGAAGCCAGCTGACATGCCAGGTGTTCCCAGGGGACTGGCTGAGCACCGCCTCAGAGTCGACAAATCAGCAAAACCAGTCAAAGAGCATCTTCGGCGGTCCGCCGTCCAGAAGAGAAAAGCTATTGGTGAGGAAGTGGCTCGACTATTGGCGGCAGGATTTATCCGAGAGATATACCACTCCGAGTGGCTCGCTAATGTCGTCATGGTTCCCAAGAAGGACAACTCACTCCGCATGTGCATTGACTTCAAGCACATCAATCGGGCCTGCCCGAAAGATCATTTTCCTCTCCCTCGCATAGATCAAATTGTTGACTCGACCGCGGGATGTGAGAGGTTGTCTTTTCTAGACGCATATTCCGGATATCATCAGATCCGTCTGTATGGACCCGACGAAGTAAAAACAGCTTTCATCACTCCATTCGGGTGCTTCTGCTATGTCACCATGCCATTCGGCCTCAAGAATGCCGGAGCCACATTTATGCGAATGATTCAGAAGTGTCTTCTCACTCAAATCAGTCGGAATGTGGAAGCGTATATGGATGATATCGTCGTTAAGTCGCGAAAAGGTTCCGACCTGCTTGCTGACCTCGCCGAAACATTTGCCAACCTCAGAAGGTATGATATCAAGCTCAATCCATCGAAGTGCACATTCCGAGTTCCTGGTGGAAAGTTACTCGGTTTTCTCGTTTCCGAGCGAGGGATCGACGCTAATCCAGAGAAGATCGGCACTATTCTCCGAATGAAACGCCCTGTGCGAGTGCACGATGTCCAGAAGCTTACTGGATGCTTGGCCGCATTAAGTCGATTCATCTCACGACTCGGTGAAAAGGCATTGCCTCTTTACCGACTGATGAAGAAGGCAGACAAGTTCGAGTGGACTCCAGAAGCTGATGCAGCGTTTGCCGAGCTAAAAGCTCTGCTCTCCACCCAGCCGGTGCTTGCTGCTCCAATCAGCAAAGAGCCTCTGTTGCTTTATATTGCAGCCACAGGACAAGTCGTCAGTACAGTACTTACGGTCGAGCGGGAAGAAGAAGGAAAAGCCTTCAAAGTTCAGCGCCCGGTGTATTATTTGTCTGAAGTCTTGACTCCATCCAAGCAGAGATATCCTCATTATCAGAAGCTTGTGTATGGAATATACATGACCACGAAGAAGGTTGCTCATTATTTCTCTGATCATTCTATCACAGTCGTCAGCGACGCCCCACTATCAGAGATTCTGCACAATAGAGATGCAACTGGTCGAGTGGCGAAATGGGTGATTGAACTTCTTCCCCTTGATATCAAGTTTGAGGCAGAGAAAGCCATTAAGTCCCAGGCAATAGCAGATTTCCTCGCCGAGTGGATTGAACAACAGCAACCGACTGAAGTTCACTCGGAGCATTGGACCATGTTCTTCGATGGCTCTAAGATGCTGAATGGTTCTAGTGCTGGGGTTGTTCTGGTTTCCCCCAGAGGAGATAAGCTTAGATATGTGCTCCAGATTCACTTTGATTCCTCCAACAATGAGGCAGAGTATGAGGCCCTTTTATATGGATTGCGCATGGCCATCTCACTCGGCGTCCGTCGCCTGATGGTTTATGGCGATTCAGATTTAGTGGTCAACCAGGTGATGAAGGAGTGGGACGTGAGAAGCCCAGCCATGACTAGATACTGCCATGCAGTGAGGAAGCTGGAAAAGAAGTTCGAGGGGTTGGAGCTCCATCACATCCCCCGACTGAAAAATCAAGCAGCAGATGATCTGGCAAAGATAGGTTCCAAAAGAGAAGCCATTCCGAGTGGTGTGTTTTTGGAACATATACACACTCCGTCAGTTAAAGAGGATCCCTTCACAGAGGAAGCTCCACAGCCCAAGAGTGCCACAGATCCGACTGAGGTTGAGGTCCCAGCAGTGGTCGACTTGGTCATGGAAGTTTTAGTGGTCACTCCCGACTGGACAATTCCCTATATCGCGTATATCCTGAGAAAAGAGCTCCCAGAGGATGAGGAAGAGGCTCGGCAGATCGTCCGTCGATCCAAAGCCTTTACCGTTATCAAAGGACAGCTGTATAGAGAAAGCCCGACTGGGGTTGGTCAAAAATGCATAACGCCAGAAGAAGGTTGAATCATTCTCAATGATATCCACTCGGGGACCTGTGGTCACCATGCGTCCTCTCGGACCATTGTAGCCAAAGCATACCGAGCTGGATTTTACTGGCCAAGGGCGAATGAGATGGCAAAGGAAATAGTGGACAAGTGCGAAGGATGTCAGTTCTACTCCAATATGTCACACAAGCCCGCGTCAGCTCTGAAGACCATTCCACTCGTCTGGCCGTTCGCAGTATGGGGGTTGGACATGGTCGGTCCCTTGAGAACAGGTCGAAGTGGTTTCACGCATGTACTGGTCGCAGTCGACAAGTTCACGAAGTGGATTGAGGCTAAACCAATCAAGAATCTTGACGCCGGTACTGCGGTTACCTTCATCAGAGAGCTGACGTTCAGATATGGAGTCCTGCACAGCATCATTACGGATAATGGGTCGAACTTTGACTCGGAAGAATTCAAGGATTTCTGCAACGCTCAAGGCACACGAGTCGACTACGCTTCGGTCGCTCATCCGCAGTCGAATGGACAAGCAGAGCGAGCCAATGGCTTAATCCTCAAGGGTTTAAAACCCCGACTGATGCGTGATCTCAAGCACGCGGCTGGAGCATGGGTCGACGAACTCCCTTCGGTGCTTTGGGGTTTGCGGACCACACCCAATCGGTCGACCGGAAGAACTCCATTCTTTTTGGTCTATGGAGCTGAAGCAGTTTTGCCGAGTGATCTTCTTCACAATGCTCCTCGAGTTGAACTCTACAACGAAGCAGAAGCTGAGCAAGCGCGTCAGGACGCAGTCGACCTTCTAGAGGAAGAAAGGGAGATGGCTCTGATCCGATCGACCATCTATCAACAGGACTTGCGTCGCTTTCACGCCAAGAATGTGAGGGGTCGAGCCTTCCAAGAAGGAGATTTAGTTCTCCGAGTGGATCAGCAGAAACAGCATAAGCTCGCTCCTTCTTGGGAAGGACCCTTCATCGTCACCAAAGTTCTCCACAACGGGGCATACCGTCTCTACAACGTCGAACACAACATCGAAGAGCCCCGAGCTTGGAATGCGGATCTGCTCCGCCCGTTTTACACTTAAAAGTTTTCCACTCGGATGAGTTGTAATAAAATACTTCTGTAGTTCATGGATCTCGAAATGATAGTGCCATAATTCCTTCATAATTTTTGTCACTTTTTCCCCCAGTGGGTGGCTTAGTCGCGAATCCGTTTCGCCTAAGTTTGTACAAATCCTACCGAGTGGTAAGCCTGACTTCCACTCGGAGGCTTAGCCGCGAATCCGTTTCGCCTAAGTTATAAAAATCCTACCGAGTGGTAAGCCAGACTTCCACTCGGGGGCTTAGCTGCAGCCCAGTGCTCGCCTAAGTTATAAAAATCCTACCGAGTGGTAAGCCAGACTTCCACTCGGGGGCTTAGCTGTAGCCCAGTGCTCGCCTAAGTTATAAAAATCCTACCGAGTGAAGAGCAAATCTCTCACTCGGGGGCTTAGCTGCAGTCCAAGTACTCGCCTAAGTTATAAAAAATCCTACCGAGTGAAGAGCAAACCTCTCACTCGGGGGCTTAGCTGCAGTCCAAGTACTCGCCTAAGTACAACATACGCTTGCAAGGAGGACGAGGTGCAGGTCGACTGCGACCCTCTCCTCTGAGCTACGCCATAAGTATAATGTGGACTCGCAAGGAGGACGAGGTGCAGATAGACTGCGACTCTCTCCTCCGAGCTTCGCCACAAATACAACGTGAAAATCCTACCGAGTGAAGAGCAAACCTCT
Source organism: Triticum timopheevii (assembly GCA_963921465.1). Taxonomy (NCBI): domain Eukaryota; kingdom Viridiplantae; phylum Streptophyta; class Magnoliopsida; order Poales; family Poaceae; genus Triticum; species Triticum timopheevii. The sequence continues at coordinate 587,668,886 of OY997273.1, read as the reverse complement.
CACTCGGGGGCTTAGCTGCAGCCCAGCGCTCGCCTAAGTTATAAAAAATCCTACCGAGTGAAGAGCAAACCTCTCACTCGGAGGCTTAGCTGCAGCCCAGTGCTCGCCTAAGGTATAAGAAATCCTACCGAGTGAAGAGCAAACCTCTCACTCGGGGGCTTAGCTGCAGCCCAGCGCTCGCCTAAGTTATAAAAAATCCTACCGAGTGAAGAGCAAACCTCTCACTCGGGGGCTTAGCTGCAGCCCAGCGCTCGCCTAAGTTATAACAAATCCTACCGAGTGAAGAGCAAACCTCTCACTCGGGGGCTTAGCTGCAGCCCAGCGCTCGCCTAAGTTATAAAAAATCCTACCGAGTGAAGAGCAAACCTCTCACTCGGGGGCTTAGCTGCAGCCCAGCGCTCGCCTAAGTTATAAAAATCCTACCGAGTGAAGAGCAAACCTCTCACTCGGAGGCTTAGCTGCAGCCCAGTGCTCGCCTAAGGTATAAGAAATCCTACCGAGTGAAGAGCAAACCTCTCACTCGGGGGCTTAGCTGCAGCCCAGTGCTCGCCTAAGGAATAAGTCGACTGCAGTGGGCATCTTGCTGTGAACCTGCAAAGGACAATTCGAGCCAAGAGCAATCATATCCAAACATCAAATCCAAGTTTAGGTCGATACCTAAAGGAACCGAGAGTGCTCAGGCACTAAGCCTGTTAAGGTTTATCGGTTACAATTTCACTCGGCATACCGAGGCAAATTTAAAGTGTCGAGCTTAAGGAAAGTTTTTTACCCCTCCTGTGGAGGGCTGGAAGGAGCAACGAACTCGTCGAGGTCGATCCCGTCTGCGATCCGGGTAGCAGCAGCGATGAAAGTTTCCATGAAGGACCTGAAGTCGTGTTTCTTGGTGTTGGCCACTCGGAGAGCCGCCAGCTTCTCTTCTCGCGCGTCCTTGCAGTGGACTCGGGCCAGACACAGGGCAACATCTGCACCACACCGAGCCGAGGACTTCTTCCACTCTTGCACACGGTCGGGGACCGCGTTTAGTCGAGCCATCAACGACTCGAGGTCATTTTGAAGTGTCGCCCCGGGCCAAAGCGTCGAGTCGATGCGAGAAGTGGCGGCCTTCAGCCTTGCAAGATAGTCCACGACAGCTGCAATGCGGGACTCCAGTCGAAAGACATTCATGGCAACTTCGTCATTCACCGGAGAATTGACAGGGTCAAGGTTCGGCTCCAACTGGCTAGTCTCTTCTTCAAAGTTTCGACAGAATTCTGCAAGGACAAAATGCCGAATCAAGACAATGGTCGAATGGAAGCATCACAGTTGAAAATGTTGGTCGAGTGTAAAGGATTACCTTCGAGCATAAGGAACAATTTCTTGGCAAGACCACCCAGGAAGCCTTCCAGGTCATTCTTCTTCCCAATCAACTGGTTGATCTTCTCGGTCAAGGTAGTCTTGTCAGTTTTCAGTCGGTCAACATCCTTGGAGGCAATCGCCAGAGCAGCTTTCAGATTGGTATTTTCCTGTTCAAGCTTGGTGACTGAAGCTAACTTCTCGTCAGCAAGCTTGGTCTTCTCAGCTAGCTCAAGGTCCTTCTTCTTCTGGGCCTCCCTCACCTTGCCTGCAAGTTACAGCAAAGTCAGATTTTGAAACAAATGGAAGGAAAAAGGAGTCGTCGAGGTCTCACCGAACATACCTTTGGTCTCCTCCTTCGCCTTCGTCAGATTCTCCTGCACCAGCTTCAGATCCAGCTCGAGCTGAATGTGCTTCTGCTCCAGTTCGGTATAGCGAGCCGCAAGGTCACAGGATTTCTACGAAGAACCAATCGACAAAATATCAAAGATAATTCACTTCTGAGTGGATAAGAGAAAATCATACATTTCTAAGACTACAGTCGAATGCAAGCATTCGACCGTAGTCTCGGGGACTACACCCAGTGGGTGCATTCAGCGTGCCCCCACTAATTCTGTTCAAGACAGAGTCGACCAGTCGACCCCCCAAAAAAAAGACGTGCTCTTCAGACTGTAGTCGACTGCAAGCAATCGACCACAGTCTCGGGGACTACACCCAGTGGGTGCACTCAGCGTGCCCCCACCGGTTTCAGAAATCCATTCGATCCAGTCGAATGATGAACAACCTTTACTTATAAAGCCTAAGGCCGACTGCTAGCAGTCGACCTTAGCCTTGGGGACTACACCCAGCGGGTGCACTCAGCGTGCCCCCGCTAACACGGAGTTTTTTATCGACACACCCAGTGGGTGATTGCTATGGATTTCAGAAAGAAAAAGTTTTGATAGCATATCCTAACAGAACAGGCGGTGGTTGACTGACCTGAACATTGCTTTGAAGGGCAGAGCTAGCGTCATAAGCTGCTTGGCTTGCATCCCGGATGATCTTCACCTGCTCCATCATGATCCCCGCTTGGCGTATCGCCTCCTTAGCAGTGCTGGCTTGGTCCTCTGGGACGTGATGTGTTGTGAAGAGCGAAGGTTGTGCAGCACTCGACGAAGTGGGATGAGCACTCGTCAACGGCACCGCGAAAGACACGGTGTGTCGAGTGGGGTTCTCCCCCTCCGCGACCACAGTCTCGGGCGCCGTCGCATCCTGGGTTACCGTACCAGTAGACGCCTTCCTGCTCATCCTGTGCCTCAGTGGTTCTTCATCCTCATCATCATCATCTTCAGGAAGGGTGATAATGTCATGGGGTGGAGCTTCAGAAAAAGAATCAAAGTTAGAAATCATGAGTCAGTCGACTAAGGATAGAATTGAGAGTATAGTACCAGGATTTGAGGTTGCTGCGTCCTCCATCTCTTGGTCGTCAGCCTTGCCTGAGGTCTCAGAAGTTGCAGCACTGAAGTTCCAAAGAATCAGTCGACTAACTCAAGTATCAACCAGAGATAAAGCTTATACAAAACAAGGAGACTCAAGTAACATGTTTACCCAGATATGGTGGGGATGGACACCTTCATCTTCGGTAGGAGCTTGGTGGGTTTCGACGGAGCCACCTTCGACTGCTTCGGTGCCTTTTCACTCGGCACCGGAGAAGCGGTCCGAGGGCGTTTGGTCGACTGCGGGACAGTCGCAACTCCCTTACCGCGTTCAGTCGCGGGGTCATGGACAAGTTTCGATCGCCTTTCCGAGCGCGGTGGTGCAACCTCCTCCTCCTCCTCTTCTTCGTCCTCATCATCGTCGTCGTCATCGTCGTCATCTTCGGCAGCGTCTGAATCCCACTCATCCTGGCTCTCGCCCCCGCTGGCTTCTCCCTCCTCAGTCGGAGCCTGAGCTCCATTGGGCATCGAATATAGCTCGGTAAGGGCCTGGAAGACGTCAAGACAAAGATCAATCGACCAAGTTGCAGAACATACAGAAACAAATTCGACAAATATACAATGGAAGGCAGAGCAAATATACCTTATCTGGAACGCTGTGATGGTCGAGTGGAGGAATCCTCCTGGATCCACGGGGATTATCCTTGTTCCCAGTGACCGCGGCCATCCATCTTTCCACCGTGGCGTCGTCGACTGCTTCCGGGTGGACTCGAGTCTCGTCTTCAGTTCCGCAGTACAACCACATGCCATGGCTCCGGAACTGAAGAGGCTGGATACGCCGCCGAAGGAAAACCTCCAGAAGGTCCATGCCAGTCACGCCGTCCCGAACCAACTGCACCACGCGATCCATCAACATCTTCACATCGGCTCTCTCCTCCGGAACCACCTTCAGAGAGGAGGGCTTGTTCACTCGGCTCATGGTGAATGGAGGGAGTCCACTCGACTGCCCCGGCGTCAGCTCATTCTGGCAGTAGAACCAGGTCGACTGCCAGCCCCTGACCGACTCGGGAAACGTCATAGCTGGGAAGGTGCTCTTATTCCTCACTTGAATTCCCAGGCCCCCGCACATTTGGACAACTTGGGTTTTCTCATCGCCTGGACTCGCCTTCTTCACGGTCTGAGAACGACACGTGAAGATGTGCTTGAACAAGCCCCAGTGCGGTCGACAGCCCAGGAAGCTCTCGCACATGGATACAAACGCAGCAAGATACGCGATGGAGTTCGGAGTAAAGTGATGGAGTTGGGCTCCAAAGAAGTTCAAAAAACCACGAAAGAAAATGCTCGGTGGCAGAGAAAATCCTCGATCAACATGAGTGGCCAGGAGCACACACTCACCCTCTTCCGGCTGAGATTGCCACTCTTTTCCTGGAAGTCTTGCGGCGCCATGGGGGATCAGCCCGTCGTCGGCCATGTCAAGGAGATCCTTCTCCCTGATGGTCGACTGGATCCAATCTCCCTGGACCCAGCCCTTCGGCAGGCGGGATCTCGACGAAGACCCGCTGCGGCTGGTGGATCTCCCCTTCGCCTTCTCCGCCGCCGGTGCCTTCTCCGCCGCCAACGCCTTCTTTGCACGCTCCAGCGCCGCCGTCTTCTCCTTGACCATGGCTGCCGGCGAGGTGCGCGAAGAAGAGCTTTGCGGAGGCGAAAGCGGGTGCGTTGGGCGGAGACGAGGAGAGCAGAGGAGAAAGAATGGAGCGCGGTTCAGAAACCCTCACTAGTCGCATTTACAACATCCCTTCCGAGTGGATGACAGGTGGACCCGGTCAACCTAATCATATCCCGAAACAGTTGCATTGACACGATACGTGTCGGAAAAAGCGGCGTGGAGATCGAGGCGTCTATGTCCTGTCCCGTCCGAGCGCCACGGTTCATTCCGCTTCGCGCGCTTCCCCAAATTTTGTATCCCGTGGAATTCGTGAGCGGCAGATCGGTCTGTCAGACGCGAGATTTCCTGCGATCCGTCGCTCGGGAACCAGCAAAGTCTAAAAGATCACTCGACGAAAGACAAGAATGGATCGAGTGGACTGAAGAAAAGTTGCTCGTTATCAACAAAGAAGATCTTGGTCACGAACGACGCATAGCCAGTATACCAAAAATCAATCGGAAACAGCATCAACTCCTTCCTCATTCAAGCCTCAATCCATTCGGGGGCTAATGATGGATTCATGTACCTAGGGTAGGGTCATAGGCCTGACCTAGATGTCCTACCCAAGGACACCCTTAGAAGAGATCACCTTCCAGTCGACCAACCAAGAAGGACTCACTCAACTGACTAGAAGGACTCGACCATGGAGACTCACTCGACCATGAAGATACACTCGACCACCAGAAGGTCAGAAGGCACTCTGCACTGCAACGGCCTGTAATTGAATAGACTTAATGATAGTTAAGGCACTTTATGTGGGGCGTTACCAGTAACGCCCCAGACTTAATATACTTTAAACCCTCCATTACGTGGGCTGGCAGGGGTCCTGGCGTACTCTATATAAGCTACCCCCCTCCACGGGCAGAAGGGTTCGCACTCTTGTAACACCTATACACATAATCCACTCGACCGCCTCAGGGCTCCGAGACGTAGGGCTTTTACTTCCTCCGAGAAGGGCCTGAACTCGTACATCGCTTGTGTTTACAACCTCTCCATAACTAGGACCTTGCATCTCCATACCTACCCCCCACTCTACTGTCAGACTTAGAACCACGACAGCGGCCACAAGGGGAGAAGGGGGAGGCGCACCTGGGGTGGGCCTTAGGGCCCATCTGCCCTAGGGTTTGCCCCCTTTCCCTCTTGGAGGCGCCTTGGGCCCTTGTGGGGGGCGCACCAGCCCACCTGGGGCTGGTCCCCTCCCACACTTGGCCCATGTAGCCCTCCGGGGCTTGTGGCCCCACTTGGTGGACCCCCGGGACCCTCCCGGTGGTCCCGGTACGTTACCGATAAAACCCGAAACTTTTCCGGTGACCAAAATAGGACTTCCCATATATAAATCTTTACCTCCGGACCATTCCGGAACTCCTCGTGACGTCCGGGACTCCGAACAACATTCGGTAACCACATACAAACTTCCTTTATAACCCTAGCGTCATCGAACCTTAAGTGTGTAGACCCTACGGGTTTGGGAGACATGCAGACATGACCGAGACGTTCTCCGGTCAATAACCAACAGCGGGATCTGGATATCCATGTTGGCTCCCACATGTTCCACGATGATCTCATCGGATGAACCACGATGTCAAGGACTTAATCAATCCCGTATACAATTCCCTTTGTCTATCGGTACGATACTTGCCCGAGATTCGATCGTTGGTATCCCGATACCTTGTTCAATCTCGTTACCGGCAAGTCTCTTTACTCGTTCCGTAACACATCATCCCGTGATCAACTCCTTGATCACATTGTGCACATTATGATGATGTCCTACCGAGTGGGCCCAGAGATACCTCTCCGTCACACGGAGTGACAAATCCCAGTCTCGATTCGTGCCAACCCAACAGACACTTTCGGAGATACCCGTAGTGTACCTTTATAGCCACCCAGTTACGTTGTGACGTTTGGCACACCCAAAGCACTCCTACGGTATCCGGGAGTTGCACAATCTCATGGTCTAAGGAAATGATACTTGACATTAGAAAAGCTTTAGCATACGAACTACACGATCTAGTGCTATGCTTAGGATTGGGTCTTGTCCATCACATCATTCTCCTAATGATGTGATCCCGTTATCAACGACATCCAATGTCCATGGTCAGGAAACCGTAACCATCTATTGATCAACGAGCTAGTCAACTAGAGGCTTATTAGGGACATGGTGTTGTCTATGTATCCACACATGTATCTGAGTTTCCTATCAATACAATTCTAGCATGGATAATAAACGATTATCATGAACAAGGAAATATAATAATAATCAATTTATTATTGCCTCTAGGGCATATTTCCAACAAAATTGTGTTAGGATCTTCGATGCAACTGCATGCCCACAGACGCAGTTGCGCGGTTGCTCATCTGAAGGCAACCTACATCAAATAAGTATGTATGCAGTAGGCAGTAGCACGAGGAGATGAATTGGTTGAGCTCAAGGACACACAATCTAGCTGCTTGCTTCATGCTAAACAGACTTTATTCATGAGCGTTCATGAAAGGCCATGTACATAAAGCATAATAAAAGCATGAATAACTCATTTGTTGGGCCTATAAATTGAGGTGGTGTCTAGCCTCAGTCCAGAAATAAACTTTACCCATGTAGTAGTCATACAAGAAACGACACGCTTTATCTGTTTCATCTATGAGTTAGGAGTTCTCGCAGAAAAAAAACATATAAATTAAGTAGGATATTAGAGGACAACTGATACGTAACACCATGTCCACTCGTACAACCTTGAATCTACGACACCTCTGTCAAGTTATTGTTGGCACGGGTGTATCGTCGCTGAAGTGTGGCATGGGGCCGCAAGAGTACTTGCTATCGCCAAGCCAAGAAGCCAACGAGAAGGCTGCGCCTCGTAGGTGGTGCGCGGTCGGCAGACGTGGTAGTGGGCGAACTCCTCGCGGGAGCAATGGGAACTCCTTTGTTGCATTGGTTGCAGCACGCAGATTGAGTTCTGTTGGCCAAATAAGTGTGGCAGTAACTTTTTTCATGTAACGTAATTAGCGCATACTCAAACATCCCGTTTCATATGCAATCTTCATGCTTGGCCATATGCATAATGAAAGCGTGAACAGCTCATTTGTTGGGTCCTATAAATTGAGCCGGTGTCAGTCCAGTGATAAGGTTCGTCCAAGTAGTCATATGGAACTCTGAAAAAAAAGTAGTCATATGGAAGATGACATGTTTTATATGTGTCATTTGTGAGTTAGGATATTAGAGGACAACTGATATATCACGCCAAATCCACTCATACAACCTTGAATGTACTACTCCACCATCGGGTTACTATTGTCATGGGTGTGTCTCTGTCACCGCTAAGGCCGGCTAACGAGCCGGCAATTGTATACATCATGGCATCCGTACTAAAGTTGCCATCACCGATGAAGTATGATGTGCGGCAGTAGGAGAAATTGTTATCGCCGAGCTTAGAAACTAACGATGATAGCGTACCAGTACCAAGCCCGATAACGCCAGACATGCCCATGGACCATGGTACAGTTCTAGCCATGGGCAAACTCCCACAGCCAATTGCTCTTGACATCATAAACTTGGGATGTTGGAATATATGGATTCAAAGAAATGGAAAAGTCTTTAGGCAGGAAACCCAAAGTATGGATTCGTGGAAGTTCCTTTTGAAACAAGAGCTCTCTTTGTTGGAACAGAGTAAGCACAAGAACATGGGAGTGCTAAAAGATTGGATTGCTTCCAACCTTTAGAATAAGTCCAGTCTAAAGTTCTTTATGATGATTCCAAAAATTGGCATTGGTTAGAAGAGTATGATGAGTGTGGTCTTGCCCATGATGTGGTAGCGCGAGGGAAGCTCTGACTAAGAGAGACTATGTACGCATCCTTGGTGTGTAAGGTTAACTCCCTCATTTGTGAGAGAGTCTGACATAGTTCAAATTAAAATTAAAATTTTGAACATGCCAAGCATCAGACGACGTACAAAAACGACCACAAATTCTAGGGTGTGGTTCATGGCATCATCACAAAACCTAATGCATAGTTTATGACGCCACCATGATCATGCCCTGGCAGCTCTAACCGGCTAAGCTTCTTAACCGTAGTTGCGAGCTCACACACTGCTCATCCTAAGCCGACGTACTTCAAAGACCTTGTCCGTGCATATGTGGAGGGCAGTAGTAGCACGAAGAGGGGAGTCAATGTAGCTCAAAGACATGTACACATCCTAATAAAATCCCCCATAGTTTTACCCATAGAAATAAAAAGTTCCCCATTTTTCCTACTCACACCGACTCTCTCAATTGCTGCATAGTCCATACACAACCATTCAAGAAGAGAAACCGCGAACAACATTTTTTCCCAAAATTCTAAGTACGATATGAACATTTTTCAAATATTTGACGGACATTTATCTAATATGTGATTATTCAAATACATACAAGCATTTTTTATCGTGATTAATATTTTTCAAATACATAATTAATGTTTGTGAAATACGTGATAGGCATTTTTCAAATATGCGATGAACATTTTGAAATACAATGTAAATAATTTTTTCAGATGTGTAACAATCCTTTTCTAAATTTGTGGTGAATATTTTTATAATACAAACTTGAACATTTTTTCAATTCATATATTTTTTAACATTTTTAACTGATTTTCACTCTTTAATCTACAAAATAGAGAGTTCCAAGGAAAATTGGATCTGGGTCCGGCCCATTAGCTCCTGCATGTGGATGTTACCCCACCTATCCCACACCAAGCCCTAAAAAAAACTATCCCACACCATACACGTGAAACTGAGATCTTGTTAAGAACTAGACGATATCCCACATGTTATCGTGGAATTAGACGTTTGGTTTCGAAATGTTGTATAGAGTATAAATTCAACCCTTAATATTAAATGTGTGAGAATATTATGTAGAAACACAAAAAAATATCCTAATATAAAAAGTTAGCACATATCGCAATTAAATATGTTGGGATTTAGAATCCATTTACAATGCACTAATGCTTGTTGCATGGTAGATAGAGAGTCGTGCCTAGGTTTGGCGGGTGTTAGTAGACCAAGATAACAAATCCATGACTGCAACAACTTTTATTTTCATTTTGAATCAATAAATTCCACCTTTTATCAAAAAATGCAATCCGGGCAGCAAAATTGTGTTAGGATCTTCGATGTAACTGCATGCCCATAGACGCAGTTGCGCGGTTGCTCATCTGAAGGCAACCTACATCAAATAAGTATGTATGCAGCAGGCAGTAGCACGAGGAGATGAGTTGAGCTCAAGGACACACAACCTAGGTGCTTGCTTCATGCTAAACAGACTTTATTCACGAGCGTTCATGAACGGCCATGTACATAAAGCATAATAAAAGCGTGAATAACTCATTTGTTGGGCCTATAAATTGAGATGGTGTCCAGCCTCAGTCCAGAAATAAAATTTACCCTTGTAGTAGTCATACAAGAAATGGCACGCTTCATCTGTGTCATCTATGAGTTAGGATTTCTTGCAAAAAAATAAAATAAAATAGGATATGATATTAGAGGACAACTGATGTGTAACACCCTGTCCACTCGTACAACCTTGAATCTACGACTCCTTTGTCGAGTTATTGTTGGCAGGGGTGTATCATCGAAGTGTGGCATGGGGCCGCAAGAGAACTTGCTATTGCCGAACAAAGAAGCCAACGAGAAGGTGGCGCCCCGTGGGTCGTGGGCGATCGGCAGACGTGGTAGTGGGCGAACTCCTCGCGGGAGCAATGGGAACTCTTTTATTGCATTGGTTGCAGCACGCAGATTGAGTTCCGTTGGCCAAATAAGTGTGTTAATAACTTATTTTCATGTAATGTAATTAGCGCATACTCAAACAGCCCGTTTCATGTGTTCTGCTGCTCGTTGTAACTAGCTAACTGTTGGCGGTTGCAATCAGAAGCCGACCTACTAACCCGCAAAAAAAAAAAGAAGCCGACCTACTACATCAAGGCGTTGGCGCTGCGCGTCTGAAGCTGACCTGCTACATCAAGAGCACAGTCGGTACGCACGCAGCAGGCAGGGCAGTAGTAGCACGAGGGAGGGGAATCAAATCGAGCTCAAGGACATGTACACAAACCTAATAAAGTTCCCCCGCCCTTTCAAGAATAAGAAACACCCAGCACCAAAAATTTCAATTGATTGTGTGTACAAAATGTAAATTCTGAACTTTCAGAACAGACGGGCCGAACAGCAAGGCCACGAAACGGAGCGGAGCGGCAACGCATTGATCCGAAACTGTGCGAGACGTGATGCTTCGGGGCGCGCGGCGTGTAGAGTGTCACGGTCACGTCCGGCTCGGGCCCTCGAAAAGGGAGGGAGGCCGCCGCGCGCGGGGTGTGCTGCCAAGCCATGGCCGCAAATCCCAACAAAGCGAGGGCAGAAAGGGCGTGGCGAAAGCAGGCCCCCTGTTCTCTCCTCCCAGTCCCGTGCCCCACTGCACCCCTGCCTGCCCTCCTCATCTTTGACCCCCGCGCCACCACGGTCCAACCCAAAAGACTGCCCACTCCGACCAGGAGTCCAAGAAACTCGCCAAGAACAAAGCAACGCGCACGCCGCCACCAGAGCCAACACACACAACGCAAGCCCCTTCCAATCCTCTGCAGGCACTCCAACTCTTCCGTCCAGTAGCGGCGCTGGCCGGCGAGCCCGTGATCGCTACCAGGCGCAGGCGCCGTGATGGGCTCGCTGCTCCTGCTCTCCTTGCTGGTGATTTCTGGGGTCGGGGTCGGCGGCGGCGTGAGGCTGGCGGGCAATGGCGGGTACGAGGACTGGAGGCTGGGCACGGCGACCTACATCAAGGAGTCCCAGGGCCACCCGCTCAATGACGGTATGTATGTGCTCCTGTGTTCTTATTTATCCTTTTTTTCGTTAGCAGCATCAAGAACATCAGGAAGGAAGGAAAGGGAATGTCTGGTCTTTCTCTCTCTCCCTTTCCATCCCCTTTCTTTTCTTGTGCATTTTCACTGAATGGAGATTGGGGATGGTGAATGCTGTTTGCAAGGATGAGATGTTGTGGTATTGTGTAGATCCGGCGTATTGGGCAGAGAAATGCCACTGGGAGGTCGCGATAGAAAGCAGATGTGAAGATTTGCTGTTGAAAGTTGCTCCCTTTTGCCCTGCTACTGATTGAGAGATGCATTTTGACTCTTGAAACTGAACATTCCATGGATGTTCTGTGTAGATGATAGAAATATTCTACTAGTATATTTAATTGTGTTTTGTGAAAGGGTACAAAAGGGTTTCTTTGATAAATAATTATAGTGCGGTGTTCACGCTAATGACAACATTTTCACTTAAAAAACTTCCTCCGAAAGAAAACCAATAATGGAGTACTAGCGCAGTAGTGCACCTTTCCCTTTTCTGTTCACTAAATATAAAGTGTCTGTAAACCAAATTCTTGACCTTTGCGTAAGAAGAGGGAGTGAGGCACATTGAATGCTTTGACAATCCTAACATGAGGCGCAGGCCAGTACAACATGGCCTCTTCCTGCTGTCATTGCCTGCACTCAAGTCAGTGTACCTTCACAGTAATTGCTCCACTGAAATCGGACCCCGTTGTCCCTTCCCCACCTTCACAGTGTACCTTCACGAAGATCCACCAAAATATACTCTGAATCCTGAAGACCGTATGCTCAATTTCTTCATTTAGTTCCATCCCGTGCCCAGTGCCAATAATCCTTGCTCTGTTTCATGTTACCTGAAGAAACGAAAAATGTTGTTGTCTGATGCAATGGCTGTTTGGAAACTCCAAAGGTGGTGGCGCTTGCGGGTACGGGGACCTGGACATATTCAGGTACGGGAGGTACACGGCCGGCCTGAGCGGCGCGCTGTTCGGCCGGGGCAGCGCCTGCGGCGGCTGCTACGAGCTCCGGTGCGTCAACAACATCCTCTATTGCCTGCGGGGCAGCCCCACCGTCGTGGTGACGGCGACCGACTTCTGCGCCCCCAACTTCGGCCTCGCCGACGACTACGGCGGCTGGTGCAACTTCCCCAAGGAGCACCTGGAGATGACCGAGGCCGCCTTCCTCCGGGTCGCCAAGGCCAAGGCTGACATTGTCCAGGTGCAGTTCCGAAGGTAACAAACGGTTCATGATGCAAATTTCATCTCTTTTTTCTGAATATATATGTGCAAAAGCATGGCGGTATCGTTCTTGAGTTGTGCATCTGTTGTAGTTAAAAGTATGGCACTATCGTTCTTCAGTTGTGCATATGGAGTAGTTTTTTTTAGCCTGCTTGGGCAGAAGTTCAGAATGGTGTCTGAATTCTGATGATTACAAATGGATCGTAGAATATGTGGAACATGTCTGAAGCCACTTTGCATGGTGGGCTGCTGGGTAGAAAGTATCAGGGCTGATGAGAGGGTGCTGAGGAAAGGGCAGCTTTAATCCCTGACGCTTTCTTCTTTTTTGAATCTGACTTGTGTATGCTGATCATGAGTACTTCCACAGTTTCAGACCAGTGCTATGAGTATGTCCCAACAGTAGTAAACACCAAGTGCAGGATAAGATCAAGATAGTGTGCAGTTTGATCACCATGCTTAAATCACGCAGCATCTGATCGATTGACGATGGTGATGCAGGGTGAGCTGTGACAGGGCCGGCGGAATTCGGTTCACGATCACCGGCGGCCCCAACTTCCTCCAGGTGCTGATCACCAACGTGGCAGCCGACGGCGAGGTCGACGCTGTGAAGGTGAAGGGGTCGAAGACCGGGTGGATACCGATGGGGAGGAACTGGGGGCAGAACTGGCAGTGCGACGCGGACCTCCGAGGCCAGCCGCTCTCGTTCGAGGTCACCGGAGGAAAGGGGAGGACGATCACCATGTATAACGTTGCGCCTTCGGACTGGATGTTTGCGCAAACGTTCGCAGGCAAGCAGTTCGTCGAGTAGGTTAAAGAGGATTGCAAGCTCCAGCGACTGTAATTACAACTACAAGGGTTACTAAAATGCCGTGACCCAAGAATGAACGTGAATGGTTTTCGCTCTGCCCGCCACGCACGTCCAACATGATTATTGAACTTTAGGGCGTAGTTATCTGTAAGTTGCCTGAATAAACCATGCCAGTCTATTTCCCAGCCGTTGGATTGAACTCCAAAGGCTGGTGTGCATCCTCATTCTCCTGCCCCAGCCGGCCTGCCTCTGCCCCGAAGCATCCTTCTTGTTAGGATTTAATTAGTTTCCTTAATTAATTATGTAATCCTCCCTATGTAATGTTGTGTGCGGTTGATTTGGCAACCGTCACGACGCTCCTACGATTGTATAACCGTCCCCGACGGTTGCTCCCGAAACGCTGCCTCCTATGTCGGTTTCATCTTGTATAAATAGTTGATTGTCAATGGAATAAAGTACACAGTTCGATTCATTTGCTTCTCTCTCGATCGCTCTCAAATTCTACTTCAAACACGTTATCAACACTGCCTCTGCTGAGAGCGACAGAGGAAAGGAACTGAGAAGGAACGAACAAGGAAAAGGTGAGATGCCTCGCCTACCGATGTTCCTTCGCCGCCTGCTGCGGAACGACGGCCGTCGCCGCCGCTTCGTAGCACACCACCACCGGCACGGTTTTGGTGAACGCCGGCGTTTCGACGGTCGGCGGTACGGGCTAGGCCACTTCATTGGCCGCCGCCACGGCACCGGAGGCTACCGTGCGCGCAGCCACGGTACGCCGGCCCGGCACAGGCCGCGCCACCACCGGCGTTTTGGTGCTCTGCGCATGGGTGGGTTATCTGCCCCTTGCACGAGTACGGCTCCGCCGCCGGCGTGGACGTTGTTGGTTCGGTTTTGGCTCGACCAGCGCCGCGGTCGCCGACGCCAACGCCATGGCGCCGCGCCTTCTGCCTCAGACCCCTGCGGTTGTTGAGATTGAAGGCGACGCCCTCGCCCACGTATCCACGCCGACCGGGGCCTCCATGTTCACCTTCGGCTCCGGCGTGAGGAGCATGACGAGCGCCCTGGCCGCGCCTCCGTCTTCGCCGCGCGCCGATGCCGATGTGCTCCGCCTGCCGTCCCCAACTCCGGACACGCCACCTCCTTCACCGCACGCAGGCGCTCGCCGCCGCCTTTTGGCCATCGGCCTCCCGCTAGCCAGCCCGCCAGCAGAATCGCCAACGAGCAGCCGCGGCCACCGCGCTGGCACCTGGAGCCTGGCCGCCGGGCTCGCGAACGGCGCCTCCAACGGCGTCGCCCCGGAGACCCCGCTCCCTGGTGGATCCCCGACGAGGAAGAGGGCGGCCGAAACACTGCTCGCCGTTGGTGAGCTCTGCTGTAGTGGTACTGGAGGAAGTCGCATGGTGGTCTCCGCTGTTTCGGTGGAGGATTTGGGGATCGAGAGACTACTTGTTTCCTCTCTCTCCTTATCTCATTGACTCACCGGACAGACTGCATACGTGCCATGTGCATGCGGCACACCAGCAGACTTTCATGTCTATTTAACTAGCAACTTACTTTATTGCTTCGTCAGTACTAGTTCAGCTTATTAGTCTGTTAACAGTAGTTCTAGCAGTAATTTACTTCCCGTTGTAGACACTGTTGATTACAGTATAAGTCTTTCAGTACTATGTGTATCACTGAAAATATGTGATGTAATATATTTCCGTGTGTGCACATGTTGAGATTTATTACATTCACCGTTTGCAATTGAGATTTTAAATCTCTTGCAAATTTACAATGCAAAATTCAAAGTGATTTTCTCAAATTGATGTTTTGGGATCATGAGGTAGAGTGTAGATTTATCTACACCTACTGTTTACGCATACATTTTGTCATTTTGACATTATGATTGCCAATGTGCTCTTCCATGCATTTTAATTAAGTTATGACATAAGGCATTCGAAGTGTGAGTATTTTATACTCCGCTAATACGGCTAGATCTACTCCAAAATTTCTTTTGGAGATTATCTACAACATGCCATACTTAACAATTTGAGATCCACACTAAGGTTTCAAGCCAACTTCTTGAAATTTCCTTTGATTTTGCAAAGTTCATTACAACACTAACCATGATGGTCTTTAATTTACTGACTGTAAATTAATTATCTTTGGTTTACCCATAGAGGTAACATATGGCTGTAGAGTTTGAGGCATTCGCCCTCAATGGCAACCACCGCCCTATCTGGACCACGGACATCTTGATTGCTCTTGTGTCTCGCGGGATAATGTGTGCAATCCTGAATTCACCTCTGGTCAGGATAGCAACACTAACAGAAAAATTATGTCTTATATATCATAAGGCATTAGATTCAGATCTCAGCATCTGGTTATTCTGTATCAGGAATTCCTAGGATACAATGAATCTCAAGGGCAAAGGTTTGAATCTTACTTCAACCTTCAATCCGACATCACCAGCTGTGACGAGACCCTATGGGCACGGAGAATGTGATGGTTGATATGCCTCAACCGACATGTTTGGAGACTATGAATAGTCTTTCAATCTCCTGAGTGGTTAATATAATTAATGTCCATTTACGATGTTGTGACAACAACATAAGTATTGTTGTCATCATATATTGTATATCACAATATACTGTATCAGCACTTTGATACAAATATACAAATATATTTGTATGTATTCTATATATTTGACAGTGATTTTCATATTGAGAATCTTCATGTCTATATATAGATTTCTACGGGAATCAATCCGATGTAAAATGATATGTGCCTTGTGGACATATGCACCACAAACTCTATACTCAGGGAAGTCCAGTGTTTCCACTCTCATTGAGAGAAACGAGATATTTTAAAATCGCTAGATGCGATGAGGTATTTGTTGGCTCAACTCGAGTCATATTTACTATCCCTGTGGGTACTTGAGTAACGTTGGGATGCTTCATTGCTTCCCAAGTTTAACTCATACCCTAAGCTATAGAGATATTCGTCAAAATGGTTTCCATAGCGAAACTTATGCTGACAAGAAAGAGAAATACATTCTCTTTACATATGCAACAAATATGGCAAGCGCATTCTCTATGTATCATCTGGATTGTACTACACATACTACAAAACCCGTAGCACATGTTGCACCGAAGATAGTTTTCCAAAATGTCTTGTACATGAAAAACTTGGCATACTCACCTTGGTCATCGAGACATTGGGTTGAAACCGAAACTATCAGCAATTCCAATATTTTATGATTACTATGATGCTAAATTCTAATACCATTTGGATTTTATGTGCACTACAAGTGACACAGGGAAGCTAATTTTAAGGCTCGCACATCTTAAAGTCTACGCTGAACCACTCAGACTCCTTGAATGCATCAAGTCGAGGTAAGTGACTCTTCCCAAACCATTGAGTAGACTATTCAGGTATTCCATGGTTCTCAAAGACATATCTACATGATGGTCTTAAGTGTGTGCTTTATTCACACAAAATCATTGGCTCATTATCCTGACATCGATTTCAAGCAAATCGAATGGATAACATTGCCGAATTCTCTTTGAGTGCCTTCTCTATGGCCCTAGATTGAAGTTTAGCAATTTATCCTAATGTCTAGACTCAAAATGGTTTGGTAGAATCCCATCCAAAGAATTGAGCTCATTGCATGATCTTTACTTTGGAATTGCAACTTACCAACTTTACGTTGGAGTCATGTAGTTTTACACGCTCATGACCAAACTGCATAATATTATTCCCCTCTGTCTTTGATACGTGGAAATCTATCAAGTATTTCCTATCTACGGTAATTCGGTTGCATACCGATATCACCACCCAGCATACATCATTGGGCCCTCAACATATAGTTGGGATCTATGTGCGGAATAACTGTATTACCGTCAATACCTCAAGCCCCTCACATGGGGAGTTATTCAAGGCCATTATGTTGATTCAATGAGGAACATTTCCAGGCATTAGGGGGAGAATTCAAGTACCATAAAGAATGCCAGGAAATTAGTGGAATGTTCAACACATTTCTGCCTCAGATCCACGTACTCAAAGATCTGAACCATGCGTTCAGAAGATTTGCAATGCATTGCAAATAACCTGCCAGATTCATTTACTGACTATAAAAGTCTTACACAATCCTACAATCCTGCAAAAGTACGCCTGAAAGAGTGGAGGTACCAACAAAATCCACTCCACTCCCCGTTCAAAGCAACAGGGGGAGATGTATGGCAGAAGTACATCAGGATTCAGCTTCTCGCAAGCAAGGATATCAAGGCCTGTGAATCAGTAAATGCAAGTCAACTTCACGTTGGCAGACACCTAATGGGTAGTATACACCCAGTGGATGGGAAACCTCCACAAACCCAGGTCATAGTGCACACAATGATCGGGTCATCGGAATACCCGACTCAGTCGCATTGGGAAATCGCGAGCAGTCACCATGGGTAACGATATTTCCATCAACTCTATATTGACATATAGATTTTGGAGAAACATATAACCAAAAGTCTACAATTGTCGACATACATTTCTCAACTAGATTGCAAAACCTTTCAAATGATTCAGATCCAAAGACCATGGCCATGGCAAAGTGTGAACAACACTCGGACTGAACTCAAGCAAAGGGTATAATCTAGGTAGAAATGATCTTGCTCAATAATGGGAAGGTATTCATAAGCAATACCTACACCAGTTTTCTTCTGGAAACGGAATTGAGAACAACGAGGTGGTGAAACAAAGAGCAAGTATTGTAGCATAAGGGTTCACGCAGATACCTAACTATTCTCCAGAGGTGGAATCTCTTTCCGGTAACTTATATCATTGGCAGTACAAAATCATCTATCTCTGCAGTTGATAGATTTAGTGATTACATATCCATGTGGATCACTAGATTCAGACATATAGGATTGATTCCTGATGGAATCTCAATTCTGAATCGAAATACAAAATGCAACATACATTGTGTAAAAACAGTAAGTCACCATACGACTTATTGTTGTCAGTACAACTGACGTAGTGAGATCCTTATACACAAGGATTACTCCTACAATGATGATTATCCATGTTTGTGAGTCTGCAATGATGACACATGTAATCATCTAAATGACGGAGTTTAAAATGAAGGATTTGGGTAAACCAAAATACCGCTCGTTACTACAAACTGAGCACCTTCATTCATACATTATGGTATACTATGTTGTCTATATCCATAATATATATATTGGAGAAATTCATTGTGGACAAATCTTATCCATCGATAACTCTCATGGTAGTTCATTCTCTAGACGTAGAGAAAGATCTATTTAGACCAAGAGATGATGGAAATGAGATATTGGGACTCAATGTTCCATAATGCCATTGGATCCACCAAACACAATTGGTTGGTACTCAAGAATATCTTTCGATATCTCCAAGGCATGAAACATCTTGTCCTAGTTTTTCAGTTTCACAGAAATGTGAACACCGATATCATTGGATACATCGATCAGGTCCCCACAATGTCAGATCGTAGACAAGCTTAGTGTTCCTACTAGGTGTGGTAGCCCTCTCATGAAGAGTCTTCGAAACAGACCTCATGGCTACATCCACCAACCATTATCTCAATGATAATGTTTCTTGTGTTGCCCGGATGCAAAGAGGTTACATAATAAGCAATATCACTATATTGCATATCTTGCAAGTCAAATCATGTGATTGATTTGTTCATCGGTCTCTACCAACTTCTATGTTCCAGAAATGTGTTCATGGAATTGGTAGGTGACGACTTCAAATTTTGCAAGAATCAGGGGGGGTATCTTTCTGAATTGTTCCTGTTCAATGCATCATATTATACTCTTTTTCCCTTCATGAGTTTACTTTACAGGTTCTCATAAAGGTTTTTAATGAGGTAATATCAACATAAGATCATATGTCATACTTTCTGTTTTCCCCACCGGGGTTTTTAGGGAAGTATACACGACATATTTATTACCCTCTAAATTCTATGGATATACTTCATATCGAGTTAACAGAGGCAATAATCATTATATGTTGGATCATTTTCTCCTTATTTTCCCACAGGATTTGAAGGAGTTTTACCAACACTACACTACTCCTTATATTTTTCCCACAGGGTTTTTGGAGGAGACTATTCCAAAGAATGTTCAATCGCAAGTACAAGGAAGGATTAGGGGGAGTGTTAGGATTTAATTAGTTCCCTTAATTAATTATGTAATCCTCCCTATTTAATGTTGTGTGCGGTTGATTTGGCAACCGTCACAACGCTCCCACGATTGTATAACCATCCCCGACGGTTGCTCCCGGAACGCTGCCTCCTATGTCGGTTTGTAGAGGCGACGTTTCACCTTGTATAAATAGTTGATTGTCAATGGAATAAAGTACACAGTTCGATTCATTTGCTTCTCTCTCGATCGCTCTCAAATTCTACTTCAAACACTTCTAAACCACCACCATTCACTGGCGCCGTCAGCCCACCCCAAGCCATCAATCTTCAACAAATGCTGCATCCCCAGCTCTGAGGCACTCCCTGCCACGGCCTTGCCATCGTCAACACCCCGGTCTGCGCCTCAGGGCTGCACTCCAGAAATCGATCAGCGCAAGTTACAAATTCAGACAACTTGCCAATAGCAAACACAAAAACTTTAAGTTCGGAATTCACTCATCACTGTTGCAGTTGTAGAGACATCACTCTCTGTAGCTTTTCGGACGACATACCAAACCACTGACTTGGCCCACTGTGTGAATACACTTGCACAAGCACAGCACAACCATGAGTGCAACGGGAGTAATAGCATACCAAGGCAAAACCGACAGACACTAGTTAGTAGTTACACACACATTTGGTTAGCTTCGATCCCACTTCTCCACGTTTGGCAAACACACTAGTTTCACTGCCACGGAAGCTATCTACAGACACGAATTTGGTTAACTATTGGAGTTTGTTTAAGCCGAACGATCATGATCTAACTGCTGCAGCACCCCAGGAACAGTTCCAAGAAGGAAACTTTGCTGCCCTGTAAAAAATAAATATTTATCAGGGGCATGAGGCAAATAAAAAGACAGAAGAGTTGCAAGTTGACCAAAATCTAGAGAAAAAGGACACAAGTAAAATGACTCTGTACATGATGTTATAAGGTCTCGTTTGCAGAAAGATAAACAAAAGCACAACAGTTTACCGTGCATTTTCATTCATCATCACGTCTTGCAACCTCTTGGGGCACCCCTCCGTATCCTCTTCAAAACATGGAGAGGGGCAACAGACTCGGTTTGCGAGGAATTGCTGTCCAAATCATCTGACAAGCCCATTGGTAGTGCATGCAAGGAAGTCAGATGATAAGCTTAGAGGTTTTCCCTATTCTTGTTACTTTCCAGCGTTTCTATTTTGTCTACACAGCGCATGCATACCTTCGATGCTGTTCGTGCCGCTGGAAGTATTCTTTCGCTTGTTGACAATTGTTGGGATTAGCTTTACATTCTGAGCACACAACACAATGAAGTTATTTACTTCTCAAATTGACCTTCAAAAAACATGACATGCATATAATCCTGAGGTTTGTAGTTACCTTCACATCTTCATCCTGACTGAACTCATTGTTCCCTATTTTGTTTGTATCAACCTTAGCTGTAGCTTCCCGCTGGGTCCTATTGCGGCCAACATTACCGGACCTTTTCTCGCCTATGGTTATGGTACCATGGCCCATTTGTTGCTCTGGTATCGTACATTTCCCATTGAAGGGTGGCATCAAGCAAAACCTGAAATTTCAGGTGTCAAAACTTCAGAACTGTCGAAAGAAAAGAAGGAAAGAGGCTATCCCATATATAAATTTTACAGAACCAAGATATTTAAGTCACTGTATGTTTCTTAAACCCTTAGAATTATGATGATACAAGAATATTATTTGAACTTATTAGTGAATAGAGTTCTGAATCTTGACACAAATATTATTAGCTGATGTTTACAAAATTTAAATGCAAAATGAAAAATCATCCAGTAAGCACATGATGAACCAGCAAGATGAAGTAATCAAAAAGACAGTCAGAAAACAATAAATCATGATATGTGAGTGTAAAATAGTTATTTCTAGTGTTGTGTCAGACATGATTGGCATGAAACTTATTATTTTCATGTTTTTGAACTGTATTTTTCATTCTAGTTTGCACTACCAACAAGAAACTGGAAATTTTGAACTTGGCAAAATTCAAACAGTAATTGGTTAGCATAGAGAGTCAAACTGTCTTCCTGAATGAACCCCAGGATTTTTTTTATAGAGCCAAATCCTAGTCACAGAAGTCAAATCCTAGTTAGGGAAGTACAATCGATATTGTTGCAAACTGCAGGCTCCAAATTTTGCCTGGCTATGATGGGGGACACTCAAAAGAATTCCTTTAGAATTATAAAATCAACTAAGCTTATCCTGTACACAGTAAAAAAAGAGAGCTTATCCTGT
This sequence comes from Triticum timopheevii, assembly GCA_963921465.1. Classification (NCBI taxonomy): domain Eukaryota; kingdom Viridiplantae; phylum Streptophyta; class Magnoliopsida; order Poales; family Poaceae; genus Triticum; species Triticum timopheevii. The sequence goes on along the minus strand of OY997273.1, from coordinate 587,647,106 downwards.
ATGATGTTGAGTATGATTGCCTGATACAAACCATTGATCTGGTAGAGACTCCGTATCAAAGCCGGCAGTCAACACTCTCCATTTACGACAGCCATAACACTGAACCCATTCATGATCAGGCTTGCAGCGGCCGGCCGCTTTTCCCTAGATAAAGAAAGGTGTAGACTGAGTAACACTTCTAAATGCAGCGAACATAATCTTCCAGAATTGTACAGGCAAACCTTAAAGGTACCACCGACATAACTTAGTTCTTGGATAATAAACATTTGGCTCCTGATCACTAACAGAAACAAGGATTGAAGAGCAACCCCGATCCCTTACCCAACTACTACATCCCTAGCAGCATGATTGATTATATACATGTAAAATATGTTTTCCGTAGTAAAGTACATATATTCTGCAAAGAGAAGGTGCATACATCACACCGATATCTATACGTCCATCACCATAGTTACAGAAGGTAAGTAGCTTTCAAACTCATAATAACTAAAATTATTTTTGATTGTCTACATACCATGATGATACGAGATGGGGACTTCACCCTGTTGAAAGTCTACCATATTTCCATTCCTACTCGCTATGGTTAACATTTTCATATAAGAGTTATCAAATAAATGCAAAATGGAACAGACAGTAGTTTTTTTCTCAACAAATGTATGATCAGTTATGTCCAAATCTATCGATGTTGTAGTGTTGCTATCTACTCCCTCCGTTCCTAAATATAAGAACTTTTAGAGATTCCAATCTGGACTACATACGAAGCGAAATAAGTGAATCTACACTCTAAATTATGTCTACATACATCCTTATGTAGTCCGTATTGAAATCTCTAAAAGGGCTTATATTTAGAAATGGAGGGAGTACTTGTCTCTTGCCAAATCCAATGCAAAAATATTTCATAAAGCAGTTTGTGACCAGATATGCCTGACAAGATATTTCCCAATATAAACTATGTCCAAATTCATACCAATTCTACGTTGTCAAAATTTGTCTCCCAGTATTCATCCATACTGCTACCCAGCCATTCCTCCAGCTCAGCATACATCTCACAATCTTGAAACCCTTGTTTGCTGTTAAGAACCCATGAATTGCCATCTTCATCATCCTGCAGGATAAATGGAGAAGTTTATTCAAACAAGATGAAACTGAACAACATCCCTACCAAAGCCAAGATATTATGAACCATACAACGAGTTCTGTAATATCTGCAACTCCTATTACTCCACGTCCCGTGTCAGCATTATGCATTTGACCTCCAACTCGTTTGTAAGACTGAGAGAAGAACACAAAAATCAAATGTTAGAAAAAGCATGCACATGTGTAGAGGCAAAGAATATTCACACTGAAGGTATGGAAGTACTGTAAAGTCTAAAATATATGTTAAATTGTTTAAGTTGCAAACAGCTTCCTGCAACGAAACAAACATTTATTGTTTGTAAGGCACAACTAATACACTGAACATGAAAAAGCTCAACCTAGCTAGGTATTACATTCAATATAGTTTTCAATGCTCAACACACACGGGGTTAACTCCACACTCCTACCCACCCTAGCACGCAATAAAAAAAAGTGTACTCTAATGGAGTAAAAGCACTGCAGCCTATGAGCACGACAAAAGCTCAGTTTGTGGTAGCTGAACTTGTTTTATAATATATATACTGTGGTAACAGCCACGAAACAAAGAAAAAGTCAGTTGGCCAAACAATAAAATAGGCAAAAAGGTGGTTGGACAAACAGGCATACATAGCTAGCTGAAGATGGTCAGGTTAGTCATTTAGTGCAATGTCAGCTAATCCCACCTCTATTAGTCGACCACGCCAATACAAGAAAACCCCACAGTTCGTTCTTTCCCATTCTACTTTGCTCATTCCAATAGTCAACTCAATGGTCCTTCCAGCAATGTCACCAGAAATCACTGAAGTTGTGTTAAGGCTCTTGTCCAAGGGGCGCGCTTTGACCTAGAAACAACATAGATTATAAACAGGGATATATTGTGCCCCAACAACATAAACATGGGAGAATATCACATGGAAACCAACATTTATATGACATGTGCATTTACCTTAGACCCTTGCACTGTGATTTTCATTCGAGGATTCCGGAAGATAACTTCCAGATAAGAGTGAAGTGAATAGTCCAATGGGACCTACATAATATAATTAATCAACAAATCAAGCCATGCCACATTTTTAGCAGTTTCATAAAGCTAAGTGCATGCAGACAGAACGAACCATAAAAACGAAATTAAGAAGACTAAGTTTGACATCACAAAGTCATGCATGTCATTAGAGAGTACTGAATGTGTGTGAATATAAATCCAGGTTCATCAAGCTCATCAAGCCCCAAATATCAACTTTAAAGCTATAAATATGAAATTCATTTATCTTGAATTGAGCCTAGAAGTTTATCTCTTGTGTCAAAAGCAAAAGCATTGTTGAGGAAATTGTTAACTGGTAGCTACTCGGTTAGCTGGCGAGTAGGAGATTAATGGGCTAATCGGTAAGTTAATCAGCCATTTAATCAATTAATCAGATGATTTATCGGTTTATCAGCTACTTGATGACCCTACGAGTAGGGATTAATCGGCAAGTTAACTGGTTAATCGGACGAATTCTTGAATAGGGGCAAAAGTACAACACACACCTGCTTACTTGTTTGTCCTGGACGTGATCTTACTCTTTTTGACCGGATTAATATGTCTCCATGACCTTTGTCGGTGGGGTTTTCATCAGTCCTCCCTGAATTCCAGTCCAAGGTGTAGTCTTTACCCCACCTATCTAAATTCCATATATATATCTGTGTTCCAGTACCCTCTTCACCAAATAAACCTAGCTTTTCTCCGATGAAATACTCATTAAAGGGGGAGAATTCCTTGATAGCATTTAGGTTATATTCCGCAGTAGCTTCAGACTGGACACTCAAATCAACTTCCATGTATTGTCCTTCCTTGCGATAGGTCACCACAGGGATCTCAAGATTCTGTAGCAAATCAAACTATTATAGCCTTAACATAATAGTAGACAAGGAGTAAAAAAAGTAGAGCACTGCTTACATCTTTATTTTCATTAAAAGACTGGGATAGAAAGGACACTGATCTGGAAGTTGAAGTTTGGGTAAGCACAATTGCATCTTTCCCAAGTTTCATTGCACCAGTCTACAAAACAGCACCCAAATTTGATTGAAGAAGACTGCAGACATGCGTAAAGCATGCAGTTGCAAAATGTAATTTAGTATTTCGAGTTTGACCTCCATAAATCTAGGGGTAAAACAATGCAGAGGGAAGATGCTACTGTTCCTGTAGAACATTTCCTATCAGTGCAAACAACAGCTTTCAAGTGGCAACTAATCGTTACTTCACTCATTGCTTGCGCAGTCAAGTTAAACATAATAGCACTAGCATGATAGCATTGCACAGGAAAACCTAGCTGGCAATACTAATGAATGACTGTAGCAGTGAGCCACTGAGAGTATAATAGGCAAAAGAACACATGTCTAGAAGTATATATTTAGTAACAGGCAAACAAGTCTTCATTTACTCAACAGCATTACATGTCTTAATAGTGCATTATAGGCGAGAGAAGTATGAAGCTATCATCATGAAAGACATATTTCAGTTCCACATTTCAAATGAATCAGAAAAATTACTGCAACACAACATTCGCGGCGGCTCAGGATGTAGCAGATTTAGTGACGTATTTAAAGGTAATTCATAACACAGACTACATCAACCATGAATAACAGAAGACAGTATAAAGAAGAGGGGAATCAAGTATTATGCAGAAAGATATGAAGACCTTCTACAACTTTTTTTAATAGATATTTACCTTAAATCCAATTCCAAACCTCCCAATCTGATCATTGCAATGTTCATTTGGTCGTTTATGACCAAATGAGATCATTCTCATCATTTCAGGGTAAGCCATGCCATGCCCATCATCAATCACAGATAAAACAGGAACTTTGCCTGCTGCTTTCTTCGAAAACATAGTTTGGATGAAAATATCCAACCTTGCAGAAGGATGGAGGAACAACAAGAATAAGCAGTCAATACAATAAAACAACAGGAATAGCTCCAAATATGTCAAACGCTATCTCTCAGTGAGGAATGTTCAGAAAATGTATTGCTACAGGTAACATTAATTTTAATTACAAAATAAAAGCAACGTGTTTTGTACATATTCAACTGGAAGAGGAGCATAATGAGACAGTAAAAATAAGGCTTAGATTGGCACAGCGGTGGCTTTCAATGTGTAGTTTTTCACTTATTATTTTTGAAGATATTAAAGGGTTGAAAATCTCTTGGGAGACATTGAAATATCTATTACCAAAATTACTAGATAATATCTTGAATAACTAAGGTTACATAATGCAACATGATATATCACCCGGGTTGACAGACTGTCCATAAAAATAATAATTTAAAAAATAAACAAAAATAATTTCTGAGTTTAGCATGTTGAAGTCATGTACCTGGATGCACCAGCATCTCTGGAGTTGTCAATGAGCTCTGCTATTGCTCCAAAGATCCAACCAGCATGTGTCTGACTGAGTGTTCGGAGATAAGTAGGGTCTGTGCTGACGAAATTTCTTCTAAGAGTAGATTTTCCCCTTTTCACTAATGAATCTGAAATTCTATTACCATCTTCAACAGATTCACATGGTGAGGATTCTGGATCATGCTGTATATGTGAAGCATTCAGCCCTCTTGGATTGGGTACACTATCACAGATCTCCTCGCTTTTGTTGGATTTCTCTGGTGGCACATAAAATAAGTGAAAAACAGTTGATAAGAAAAAACAATTCAGATCAGCAGTAGTGAGTAGCTAATAGCAAACAATGGCATAAGATGATGCAGAGCTTCAGCTCCAACTATAGATAGAAGTATAGAACTTCCCTCAACAAGATGAAGTAATGATCCACATAAAGAATGTAAAAACTAAAGCTCAGCAAATGCGACTCTTAAGAAATGACATGATGTCAGCTTCCCCTAGTAAGCAAACAAACAGTACAGCAGGCTGACTAAAATATATACTCATGAAGGACAAATAATGAATAACCCAAGCAATACATTATTGTCCAAGTAATATAGCAAAACTCTCACCGGATATTCCGGTCCTCCTTTTGCAGATTACAGGATCTTTTCTTTCAGTCTCGTACAAGATCACAGCATGTGAGTAGTTAGGGCGTTCTTCAGATTGAGCAGGAAGAATATGGAAGGTGAAGGACCCATGTCTCACAATACCGGCCTACAAGATAAACAAGAAAAGAACAAGGGCCTTCACTTAAAAGGCAACAAAATAAAGCTAGTGGATTGCATTAAAATACATACAAACTGCTCGACTTGCAGGCTACAAAAACCCTGCCCCAATTCTAAATTCCATTCATTGAAAACTAAACATTCCTAACAGTATTGCATCCCTCTTTCCCATGCCTTCATTACTTCCCTGTCTCAACCACTCCTGTTACTTTAACTTGTGCCTAACGCCTCTAGCTATCCAGTAGCCACAACCCACCAATAGAAGTGTAATCTTTCAGGATGGTGACTGTTAAAATATATTGCCCAGCCCTTCTCTGGCAGTTTAGTTTTTTGGGTGAACTGGCCGGTGCATCCCTCTTTCTTACACCTTCATTACTTTTCTGTCTCAACCGCTCCTGTTACTTTCACCCATGCCCACGCCTCTAGCTGTCCAGTAGCCACACCCCGCCAATAGAAGTGTAATCTTTCAGGGTGGTAACTGTTGAAATATATTGCCAGCCCTTCTCTGGCAGTTAATTCTTTTGGGTGAACTGGCTGGTGCATCCAACAGAACCAAGAGGTCTCGAGCTGAAGACCCGGTCAACGCATTATTGATAAAAATAATAATACTTGCAGCCTACATCGACCCCATGTCTAAGGTGTGGTGGAGCCCAGACGTGAGGGGGAGTGTTCAAACATAGTGTCCGCCCTTCTCCACCATCCACATCCCCATTTTTCAAAGAGTAATTTGAAGATAGAAAATATAGCCTATAATGTACCTCCCATAGTAATAATGAGTAAATAACTGAATACCCATGAAGTGGAAAATATATTTACCCTCTTATTGTGCCAAAGGAAATGCATAAACTTTCCCCATTCACTACTCTGGCGAGCATCTTCCGGATCAGGATACAGTGAAAATTTCAGGAAATTATTCAGCTCGTATACCTTACTTGACACGAAATTACTAATTGACCAAAGAGAGGGCCTGTAAAGGAAAGCATAAAATTACTCTAGTGTTCTGACAGCATAGAATGCTGGTACAACCTTCTGCCAAGCGGGAAAAAAACATGTAAAAGAGAATGCTCCCATAGTAATTTTGAAAAAATACTCCCTTTTGCTCTGCTTATATTTCCTTGGGATACCTGGTTTCAATAGATTTGTACATTTGAGGAAACCAAGGATATCATAGTTGTAATTATTAGAGGTTGGGTCGTTGTAATATGTAAACAATGCATGCGCGGGAGGGGGGGGGGGGGGGGGGGGGGCGTACATGTGCTCCTATGCAATAACTAGCTTCTTAATTTGGTAAGTCATGACTTCACCCAGAGCCTGTTTGGATACACTTTGATCTGAGTTGGAAGAATTGGATCTGATCATTGTGTACCCAAGCAAACCTTCGAGTGGATGCGGCTAGTGTTAAACATGATTATGGCCGCATTTGCTTTGTAACAGCAGTGGAAAGCCCACCCATCAACAGTGTAAACTATAAATTGACTCGTCAGCGACAATATGCTACAGAAAACATGAATAATTTTGATCCAAGCTAGTATACAAAGTACACACTAGAATAACCAGTCGAGAAAATTAAGATCAACTTACAATTCTATTGAAACATCACAAGCTTTTGTGCGGCATATATTCTTACAATCCTTTTGCAGCAGTACATGGCTCAACCTGACACCTACCATAAGAAAATACACACTTCATGGCAAGTTTTGGAGCACCTATATTGTACTCCCTCCGTTCCAAATTACTCGTCGTGGTTTTAGTTCAAAACTAAAACCACGACGAGTAATTTGGAACGGAGGGAGTACCACATAGTATGACATATTCCAATGAAAAAGGAAAAAGCGGCAAAAACCAAGATTTATTCATTATAGGAGATGTTGAGCTCAAGTAAAAAAAAAAACTGGATACATATGTTGACTTTATTTAATATAAATTCTGAACTTCATCAATCCACACTATTTATTTGCAGATTCTCACCCTTTAAACTCCAAACTAATTCTACTTTAGATTAAAAATCATCCCTCTATCTAAAATTCTGAATCTGTGCAAATTAATACTCCCTCCGTCCCGAATTACTTGTGTAGAAATGGATGTATCTAGAATGGAGGGAGTACTTGCTAACTTCTATTTTCAGTTTTTGCTCGGTTTTTACTGCTACCTTTCGAAAATCGTAAGTTGGTAATGAATAAATTTGGCAACTAGCATGTGTTAACATGAGCTATTATCCATAGGTAAGCTAATAAAAGTATACAACCACAACAGTCAGTATGCACTTAGTATTATAGGCAGTAGACTATCCAAATTAGAAGTACAGGTGGGACTTTGAAGTATATCAAGTTTGAATAGTACAACATACATGTGGGGTGGGTCAATTTTCTCTCAACTTTTCTAAGTCAGACCGAATCTACAAAAGGGTCCTTCTTTCATTATAACAGCAACAGTCATACCTCGGATTTTGTGTGGTGGTTCATTCAAATCAATCCCTTCCACGCATTTCTTCGCCTCCTAGAAACATCAACACACATCAGATTGTAACTAATTCTTTTCAAAGCGTATGTTAATGCACATACACGCAGACTACAGTCAAGCCTACCTGTTACACATAACTGTTATGCTGCCCATGAAGTTAAACGCGACAATACAAGTAAAAGTAAAACACAAAATGAGAACTGAGGGCTAGCTCAGTGGGTGGTGTTCAGGTCGCTGAACCCGCCCACCCGCGTTCGAATCCCCACGGGGACTCCGCTAGGGTGCTATACGCATTAATTTGCACGGATGTCTCATTCCTACCTAAGAGCGGACAGTTAGGGCTCATTTGGTAGGCCGGGGAATATTTCCCAGGGAAGCAAATCCCATCGGGGATAGGTGGAGAGATGGGGAAAATTCTTCTGGTGTGCTGAGATCGGGATTTTCTACCCAGGGAAATTAAGGGGATCCCGGGTGGATCTCGACTTACCAAACGAGCCCTTAAGGGAGGGAATCCCCCCCCCCCTTTAACCCCATTTTTCTAAAGTAGAACACAAAACATTGGTAGCCAAGACATGAACAGAGCACACTCATAAAAAATCTTTAGTAATAATGATGGGTCATTAATTAAGTATACCAATAGATGGAAGAAAGTGATTCCACATCCACAAATTGTACTACAAAAAAATCCTATTGAGAAACGAAGAACGTGGACAAGCCACTCCTAAGCATTATTAGTTGCCCAGATGCAGCATAGTTACTCTTTCTAGATTTTTCAGATAATGCAACCTTTTCATGTGCAACCACAGAGGAGTTCAACTCTGGGCGCGTGCCTCGAGGATGCACACAGCCAAACTACTCTTTCTAGATAAGGCAGCAGGGGAACTAGATGATTACCCCCCTAATAACATGGGAAAGCAACCCTACCAAGTAACACAATGATTCCATATTGCATTCCGCAAGGAACACGGATGATACAAGCGAACCACATATCCTCCAAGACCTGGCGGACAAAGCCCCAAAGGCCAAAATATCATACACACACTAATGCCAGATACATAACTGAGCACAAGCTTCAACATAATAGCACCATATACCTCCAAATGATTGAAACTAAGATACAACAAAATAACCGAATATAGCACCAAGGCCATGAATAATGCCCTTGTCATGCAACTAAAGATAATTATCCGATTCCACGCAGAGCAAGATGAGGACCAAAATACTTCAAGATCACGGCCAAAAGCAAGTTGCTCCTTCGATTCAACCCCCAAAGCACACAAGACAAAGACCATCGCGCTTAATTAACATAATTAAAATCATTCCCTGGCTCAAGTAGGCATTTCCACACAAAGTGAAGAAAGCAAGTGAACAGAACAGAGCACACAAATTGGAAGCATGCAAGTTTGTAGTGCTCAATGATTATCCCTCCCTTGTTGGCCCTGTAGAAGCGAAGACCAACTTGCCAGAAAAGGTATTTTTAAAAGAAGCAGAAAAGAGCTCGGGGACAAGGGGGAATTTAATGCACAGGAGCTCCCATTCCTTTTTGTTTTGTTTTGGCAGACACAAAAAAACAAGGAAAAATCATGCTGCGGGGACGCATGAACCACTACGCGAGCAAGGAGCCCGGAATCCTTTCGAGAGCACGCGAGACGCGCGTCAGCAATCGAGCACCATACAAACGGCGCCGCGCACCCGCTTCGTCTCAAAAACCCCAAACGCCCAAACCCCAACTGCCTGCGACCGACCCAACCAACCCCTAGGACTAGGAGAGCGGCGCAGCACGCACACACCATCGCGCAACCATAACCCCGGCGGCGAACCAAGCAGAACAGGCCCGCCTCGCGCGGCGCGATCGACACGCGCGCCCCGCGAAATCCGCGGCGGGGGTCGAGGGAGGGAGGAAGGGGAGCGAAACTAGGGCCTGTGTGGTACCGAAGCATTACCATTGGCGACGCGGCGGGAGCGGGAGCCGGCGGTGACGGCTGCGCCGCCGGCGCGGGGGAGAGGGGAACGCGGGCCGGGTTCGGGCCGAGGGAGGGCGGAGGAGGACGAGGTGGTTGGTTGGAGACTTGGAGGTGCGGGTCTGTTTAGTGCTCGTAAGTCGTAAACACGGGGAAGGAAGGAGCAGAGGAAGACGGAACGGTTGCCTCGCTAAACCCCCGCCCGGTGTTGATTGCGCCGCTACACTGTGATGAATGGCGATGACGGACGGCGTTGGAATGACCGATATGCCCCCGCCTGGGCGTTTCCGTTTCGGCCGATGGATGGGTCACGTGGCGTGCAGTTTGGGGGTGGGGCTTCCGTGCGTGCGTGCGCTTTGTTTCGCCGCGGCGGAGAGAGGACAATATTTTCTCTCGTCGCGTCTCTTGTTGTCGCGATCGATTCCTTTTTCTGTGCTCGACTGCTGCCGCTCTGTTTTCCGCCGCCGCGTGTTCCCGCTCATGCGCCGGCGACTTCGCTGCGGCTCGATTTGACCGTACAGTGGACGCAGCAGCGAGTTGTCCCGTCTCGTCATCCTGTTTCCACGGGTGAAGTGGCCAAAATCACTGTTGTGACTCCCCTCAAGAAATTATTTCACAAACTGACCTTTTTAGAAACACGTGTTGTTGCTGACCTGAACACGCTGGCGTTGCTCGTTGACGTGGCAGGTCAGAAACATCAAACTAGTCAATGTTGGACATTCCGAGCACTCATCACCCACCACTCGCTCTCTTCACCCCCATTGGACATTCCGAGCTCTTGCACTTTTTCTCTTTCTCCCCCACTTAAACCCCCTCAAATCCTTGCATATGATTGCGTTGGTCCGTGGATCTGGTGTCATTTTCCGTTTCTTGAGGTAATCTTCTTCACCTCACAAATTTTTATTGGTTGGATTTGTGTATTTGGTTGATTTTGTTCATGTGGATCCTAACCCTAGTTTTGAACATTGTTCCATAATATCATGTTTGCAATGTTTACTAATGAGTATGGTTGATCCAATAGTGTTGATTCGTAATGTGGATGAACAAAGCTTAGGGTTTGAGTTAAGCTTAATGTTAGGATTTAGGGTTAGGGTTAGGATTTGGGTAATGCTTAATTTGGATGAACAAAATTGTTTGAAGTTGTTCTTGTTTGTATGCAATGTGTTATATTTTTCATTGCTCCTTTGTTGTACTTATGTTGCCGTTGTTTTTTAATGAAGAGGATTGCGAAGATTCATTATGTTGACAAAGCGGCTTTTTATAAGTTGATATTGCCGACAAGAATGAGGGAGTGTTGACATTTCTTGAGAGCCATAGTTATTATGAGGTTGTGGAAGAATCGCGGGTTAGATTAAAGAGTCCTAATTATTATGAGGTGAAAGATATTCAACATGGCAATGAACAAGTTGAATATGTCAATGTGTATCCACAATATGAGTCTGATGGTGGTGCTTCGATCAATGATGATGGTGATGACCTCGAGCAAGACGATGAGAGGCACCACAAAATTCTTGGTGACATAGAGGCTCAAGTCAAGCATAAGGACATGGACCCTAATATCGACGAGGATGGTTGCACGGAGAAAGAAGCAGAGTGGTACACAAAAATCAGCGGTCGGGATCACAAAGTGCCCTCGGTTGAGGAGAAACGGTGATTGAACAACGAACAGGGATACACTCCCACATCCAAATCTGTAGGGCCCACACAAAACCACCAAGACAAGATTTCGGCTTACTCCTCTGACATGCTCCGTCTAACTGCACATTCATAAACATGTTAAATGATCAAACACAAACATTAAGGCCATAGAATGAAAATGGATCATACTAAGCATTATCTGATGATACAAGAAGGTTAGTGTCGTTGACCCCCAACTCCACTTAACATCCCAGTCACGAAGAGGGTCCAAGAACATCCAGGAGGCAGTGTCCCCGTGCCATCTAGAAATACCATTTGGGTCAAGAGGTTCCAAAAAAAGCCATGGCGTACTTCTCCACAAGCATCGGACTGCATTCTTCGGGCACTCGTAAAAATATTCTCGTAACCACGAGAACAACACACCTGATGGCCTAGGATCCTTCTGGGTTTCATGCGTCCACGATTCAGGTTCAACACCAACCAATCCTGCAACCCATCATCGCCCACTGAGACTTCACCTTCCTGATAAGAGCCCTACCCTCGATCGGAAGGCCGGAGATCATCCCAATATCCTCCAAAGTGATTGTCATATCGCCAAGGGGCAGGTGGAAAGAGTGTGTCTCCGGCCTCCAACAGTCTATTAGGACTAAGGGCGGTAATGGTCGTGGAGTTCATCCATGGCGGTGTGCCTTTAAAGCTGACCACGAACTGGAGAAGATTCATTCTTTTGTAATAAGGCTCGTTGTGACGGTCAAATTTCAGGGACTCGTTAGGATTGTCGCCCCTCAACCGAAGTATGGAGGAACCTAAAAAGACGAACACCTTGTTACTTCTCTCAACCTTTGACAATATCAAAAACAGAAAAGTATACTTTTCGTCCCTCAATTTTTGGTGAAGTCTAGATTTGGTCCCTCAACTTCGAAACCAGACAACTTGCACCCTCAATTCTTGAAATCGGACAAGTTTCCTCCCTTAATCCAACCAAAGTTATTTTTGCGCTGACTCGGCATGGTTTTGACTGGTTCTAGTCCATGTGGCAATCTATTTCTCCCCTTTGATTTATCTCTAATGTGGGCATTCTATCAAGCACTTGGCGTGCAAGGTGTGGAGCTACTGGCGATGGTGAACTCTTAGAGGAACATGACCACAAGTGAGTCGATGCTGCCGTCCATGGCCACGTTGACCAGTGACGCCATCACCGCCGTACCAGATTCATCGCCGGAGGATTTCATGAGGAAGACCATGGAGTGGGCACATTCGAGGAGCGAGGTTGTCCAGCTACAGGTATTGAGCAGCGTCACGGTCAAACTCGTCCTCGCGGCGCTCGTACTAGAGCTAGACGACGAGGCGACACAGCGTTGCAGGTTGCCGGCGTCGAAGCGCGTTGAAACCCGCACCATGCTTGTCGCAAAGCACGGACGATGCACGTCTAGGGCTTTAGGCTGAGCGTGACGGCGCACGTGCTTAGTTAACAAGTTCCTCTGCCTACGCGCTCGTGGAGCGGGGGATGATGCCTCAGTGGTGTAGGCTCGGGGCGACGTAGGGGCATCTACTACAACGCGTAGTTGGCAGAGGGACCTATGCGCGGAGGCCGGGCAGGATCCAATAGGAGTCAAAATGTTGATGATGATCACGGCAAATTTTGTCGAGAGGCTCCACGAAGAAGCAATCGAACAACGACTACATCCAACAAAAGGACTGGCGCAGTGAAAGCTTATTGGATCCATGGATACGACACCAACTCGAAGTCAAGCTTGTTGTTCGAGGTGAACGATAAGACGAGGAAGATCGACGTAAGCTTAGCTCAGCGTCTAAAGTTGTACTCCGGGAATAAGGACCAGGTAGCACAACTAAAATCAGTACGATAATGATATAGCCAATGAGGCAAGGAATGACTTGAATGATTATTAAACTCATAAGCAACGAAATTAAGAGTTTTTGAATCAGAATGTAGAATTGATTCACTTATCAGTGTTCTCGAGTGACTAATAACTCAGAACCCAGGAAAATTGGAATCGTTGAGAAATAACAGTTGATGAAGAACCCATAAGAAGTTATGCAGTTCCATGATATTCTCGAGATACCAGAGTGTAATACTCGACGGTAGATCAAAGTAAAGGTTGGACTGGGGTACTGATCTGCAGAAGACAAATTCTTAAACTTGCCCGAGAAATGGGATCAAAGAAGAACAATATGGCTGGAACCATAGCTGCAAGGGATCCAATTTAATGTCACCGAAAGAATTGTCTAAATGATTAAATATTTTGCAAGAAGCTTCCATGATAAGTTCCACATCGGGTCCATGGGCATGAACACATAGTTCAAGGTCGACTCCCACTTCTTTAATGGATAGCCTTTCATTCACTTCTCGTCTTTGAAACAGTTGTAGAGTTGAAAATTTATCCGGCAAAACACCAGTAGATATAACCTGCATAATCTTTGGGTTCATACTAATTATGGATGGCATAGGTTCAACCCATTGGGGCATCTTATGAACACATAGCACAAACTTCAGGAGCGAATAGCTCAAGCTCGAAAGCAAAGCATGATTGACAAAAGCAGGGGATACAATTTACCAAATGCATTATGTATCAGGGAAAGAACTTCTCGATGTTTTTTGTATATGAAGGACATTGTTGGATGATAATTCAACAAAGAATCTGGCGGTCATTAACGGAGCTGATGTGAGCACCGACACACAATCAGAAGAAGAAACAATGCAAGGGCATTGGAGTATAGAAACAACTGACTAATTTCAAAGCTCAAATGTAAAGGAATTATGATTTCTCACCAAGGGATCAGAAGCAAATGCTCTGATAAAGGATGGATAAGTTGAGTAGGCTTAGGGGTACAATCGATGGCAAATTGTTTGGTTGAGATCCAGCTCATGTTTAAAATGACGTCTGAGTTGGAAGGATGAATTCTAGGATCCGATTGAGGATTGCGAGCATTCACAACATATTGAATCAAGGGACTCGAAATGATAGTGACAAAGGATACTAATGAATATTTCTAGTCATATGGAACACAACCATAATGCCAGTAGACAAGTATTTGCAGAGCAATAGCGGTAGAGGATTATCGGAAGATCAGATAGTATTTCCATGTATCTTGTGAAACATATGAACAACGGGGAAAGAACATATGCTCGGTAAGTGCAAGGAATTATCCTTAGGGGGTATTCATGTGACAAGGAACTGCAAGGCAGTATCACAAGTGATTCTTAGAAAGTCAGAGAGTAATTTGATGCATCTTGTAATAACAAGAGCAGCTGGGAATGAAAGTAAGAACGATAGGTGTTTGTATTTATCCATAGGGATATATCGGTGGTACGGGATTGGAAAAGCGACGGGCACAAAGTTTCGAGAGAACACTAGAGAGTATATTTGGAATCCTTCAGTGCACTAAGCAATCATCTGGAGTGAGGGCTCTCCAGGAGAAAGTAATTACGAGAACCTAGAGTTAGAGTTAGCAAAATCATTTAACCCGAATAGAAGAGAGATCAGATTCCCAGAGTACAGATCGACGAATAAAAGATCCTAATACCACCCAATGGCGACGTGGGCTCGTAAGCCACACAACCATGTTAGTAAAAAGTTTTGTAATGACTAGACTCAACTTAGGCCAAGAAGTTGGAAAGGGGGGTTCCTACATGCAGTCGGCTCTGATACCAACTTGTGACGCCCTCGATTTGACCATACACTAATCATGCACGCAAACGTGTATGATCAAGATCAGGGACTCACGGGAAGATATCGCAACACAACTCTAAAAATAAATAAGTCATACAAGCATCATAATACAAGCCAGGGGCCTCAAGGGCTCGAATACAACTGCTCGATCATAGACGAGTCAGCGGAAGCAACAATATCTGAGTACATACATAAAGTAAAACAAGGTTGCCTTAAGAAGGCTAGCACAAACTGTGTCGGCGTTCTGGGAACGGGGGTCCCCAGACTTGCCTGCCTGCAGCCCACAGCGTGGCTTTGCTGGCAGGCCTGTATGGCCCATCTTCATCAATAAGGAATCAAGACCCTCGTGAGGGGCCAAGCCTCGCGAGGCGGACGACACAAGACCTCCTCAGGAGCGGCCTCATCAGGTTGGCTCGTGAGGGGCGGAGAGTTCAAGGCCGGGCAAACCTCGCGAGGTTCTCGTGACGTAAGCCATGACGATCGAGACCAGGCGGGTGCCAGGCGGGTGCTAGCTCGCGCAGCGTCCTTGTTTCCTCTTTGGTGCTAAGGGGGAAAGCGTAGGTGTGGAGTACTGAGGCATCAAGCAAAGGTTTCCATATTGGTGCAACGAGACCAAGAATATAAGGACAGCAACATGGAGGTCATCGTGGAGCCCAAGACGGCGTCACCACCAGAGCCTTTGGCAGGCGAAGACTGCTTTTGTCAGGATAGCTTGTACTAGCTGTTCCCTTTCAAAATGGCCGTTGTTGGCTCCCTTCCCGCTCAATATTTGGGGAGAGGACCAGGGCCTCTATAAATAGAATTAGCCACCACCATAGTAGAGAGACAGAGAGGAGACGGGTCAAGAACAGAACCCTAGACCGCATCCTCAAACACAAGTTCACCAAGCACAAGAACACCTCAACCTCAGGAGGCTATTCTTCCCCTTGTACTGTTCATCCTCAGCCCAGGAGGCAATCCACCACCACCACACTGGACTAGGGTATTACACCACAACGGTGGCCCGAACCAGTATAAATCTTGTGTCCTTGCGTTGCGAGTTTGTTGAGTTAATTCGTGAGATCTAGGCTAAGTTAGGACGCGAATCGATAGGGGGGGAGATCTTCGCGCGCACCCCAGTGTTCGAACCTTAAGGGTTTTGCCGGAACCCGTGATCCGACATTTGGCGCGCCAGGTAGGGGTGCACCGAAGCTTCCTTCCCGTTGTTTCGCATCACGTTGCTTCGTCGTCTCCATGGCGAACGCGCGTCGCGCCAGTGCCGAGCGCCGGGCTGCCCTCGCCACCCCCGTTGCTCAGACGGACCCTGTCGACGGGCCACCCCGTCGCTCTCCGTCGCCTGCTGCCAACGCCACCACCGGCCCGGCGGGGAACGAGCAGCAAGCATCCCCAATGCACCCCTCGATGCGACAGGATGGCTGCACCGCCACTCCATCGCTGACTCCCGCGGGTTCGTCGTCTCATGCTCCTCACGTTCCCACGGACGCACGGGCCGCGCTCCTCATGGCGCACGAGCTCCTGCGCTACCGCCCAGTCGACAACTGATAACCCACAAGTATAGGGGATCACAACAGTTTTCGAGGGTAGAGTATTCAACCCAAATTTATTGATTCGACACAAGGGGAGCCAAAGAATATTCTCAAGTATTAGCATCTGAGTTTTCAATTCAACTACACCTGGATAACTTAATATCTGCAGCAAAGTATTCAGTAGCAAAGTAATATGATAGTAGTGGTAACGATAGCAAAAGGTAATGATAACAGAAGTAATGTTTTTGGTATTTTGTAGTGATTGTAACAGTAGCAACGGAAAAGTAAATAAGCGAAGAACAATATATGGAAAGCTCGTAGGCAATGGATCAGTGATGGAGAATTATGCCGGATGCGGTTCATCATGTAACAGTCATAACCTAGGGTGACACAGAACTAGCTCCAATTAATCAATGTAATATAGGCATGTATTTCGAATATAGTCATACGTGCTTATGGAAAAGAACTTGCATGACATCTTTTGTCCTACCCACCCGTGGCAGGCGGGTCCTAATGGAAACTAAGGGATATTAAGGCCTCCTTTTAATAGAGTACCGGAACAAAGCATTAGCACGTAGTGAATACATGAACTCCTCAAACTATGGTCATCACCGGTAAGTATCCCGATTATTGTCACTTCGGGGTTAACGGATCATAACACATAATAGGTGACTATAGACTTGCAAGATAGGATCAAGAACTCTCATATATTGATGAAAACATAATAGGTTCGGATCTGAAATCATGGCACTCGGGCCCTAGTGACAAGCATTAAGCATAACAAAGTCATAGTAACATCAATCTCAGAACATAGTGGATACTAGGGATCAAACCCTAACAAAACTAACTCGATTACATGATAAATCTCATCCAACCCATCACCGTCCAGCAAGCCTATGATGGAATTACTCACGCACGACGGTGAGCATCATGAAATTGGTGATGGAGGATGGTTGATGATGACGATGGCGACGGATTCCCCTCTCCGGAGCCCCGAACGGACTCCAGATCAGCCCTCCCGAGAGGTTTTAGGGCTTGGCGGCGGCTCTGTATCGTAAAACGTGATGAATCCTTCTCTCTCATTTTTTCTCCCCGAAACCAAATATATAGAGTTGGGGTTGAGGTCGGAGGAGCTCTAGGGGGCTCACGAGGTAGGGGCGCGCCCTAGGGGGGCAGGCGCGCCCCCACCCTCGTGGATAGGTGGTGGGCCCCCTGGTCTTCATCTTTTGCAAGGATTTTTTATTATTTACGAAAAGATGTTCCGTGAAGTTTCAGGTCATTCCGAGAACTTTTGTTTCTGCACATGAATAACACCATAGCAATTCTGCTGAAAACAGCGTAAGTCCGGGTTAGTTCCATTCAAATCATGCAAGTTAGAGTCCAAAACAAGGGCACAAGTGTTTGGAAAAGTAGATACGACGGAGACGTATCAACTCCCCCAAGCTTAAACCTTTGCTTGTCCTCAAGCAATTCAGTTGATAAACTGAAAGTGATAAAGAAAAACTTTTACAAACTCTGTTTGCTCTTGTTGTTGTAAATATGTAAAACCAGCATTCAAGTTTTCAGCAAATATTATGACTAACCACATTCACAATAACGCTTAGGTCTCAAGTTTACTCATATCAATGGCATAATTAACTAGCGAGCAATAATAATAAATCTCGGATGACAACACTTTCTCAAAACAATCATAATATGATATAACAAGATGGTATATCGCTAGCCCTTTCTGAGACCGCAAAACATAAATGCAGAGCACCTTTAAAGATCAAGGACTGACTAGACATTGTAATTCATGGTAAAAGAGATCCAGTCAAGTCATACTCAATGTAAACTAACAGTAATGAATGCAAATGACAGCAGTGCTCTCCAACTGGTGCTTTTTAATAAGAGGATGATGACTCAACATGAAAGTAAATAGATAGGCCCTTCGCAGAGGGAAGCAGGGATTTGTAGAGGTGCCAGAGCTCGGTTTTGAAATAGGGATGAATAATATTTTGAGCAGTATACTTTCATTGTCAACATAACAACCAAGAGATGGCGATATCCTCCATGCTACACACATTATAGGCGGTTCCCAAACATAATGGTAAAGTTTATACTCCCCCTCCACCAACAAGCATCAATCCATGGCTTGCTCGAAACAACGAGTGCCTCCAACTAACAACAGTCCCAGGGGGAGTTTTGTTTGCAATTATTTTGATTTAGTTTGCATAAAGCATGGGACTAGGCATCCCGGTGACCATCCACTTTCTCGTGAGTGAGGAGCGGAGTCCACTCCTATTGAGAATAACCCACCTAACATGGAAGATACGGACAGCCCTAGTTGATACATGAGCTATTCGAGCATACAAAACAAGATATTAATTTGAAGGTTTAGAGTTTGGCACATACAAATTTACTTGGAACGACAGGTAGATACCGTATATAGGTAGGTATGGTGGACTCATATGGAATAACTTTGGGGTTTATGGAGTTGGATGCACAATCAGTATTCCCGCTTGGTACAGGTGAAGGCTAGCAAAAGACTGGGAAGCGACCAGCTAGAGAGCGACAACAGTCATGAACATGCATTAAAATGAATCAACACCGAATGCAAGCATGAGTAGGATATAATCCACCATGAACATAAATATCATGAAGGCTATGTTAATTTTGTTTCAACTACATGCGTGAACATGCGCCAAGTCAAGTCACTTAGATCATTCAGAGGAGGAAACCAACCTATCATCACAACCATTTTAATAGCATGTTGGCACGCAAGGTAAACCATTATAAGCTCCTAGCTAATCAAGCATGGCACAAAGAAACTATGATCTCTAGTTGTCATTGCAAACATGTTTATTCATAATAGGCTGAATCAGGAACGATGAACTAATCATGTTTACAAAAACAAAAGAGATCGAGTTCATACCAGCTTTTCTCATCTCAATCAGTCCATCATATATTGTCATAATTGCCTTTCACTTGCATGACCGAATGATGTGAATAATAATAATAATAGTGCGAGTGCATTGGACTAAGCTGGAATCTGCAAGCATTCAATAAACAGGAGAAGACAAGGCAATATGGGCTCTTTTGTCAGATCAACAATAATGCATATAAGAGCCACTACAACAACTTAATTATGGTCTTCTCCTATCGACCCCCAAAGAAAAGAAAAGAAATAAAACTATTTACACGGGAAAGCTCCCAACAAGCAAAAGAAGAACAAGAAATATTTTTGGGTTTTCTTTTTAATCACTACTACAAGCATGGAAAGTAAACTAATTAAAAGCTACAACTAATTTTTTGGTTTTTCTTAAGGTTTATTAAACATGCAAGAAGAAAGCATAAAAAGGAAAATAAACTAGCATGGATGATACAATGAAAAAGTATGAGCACCGACATCTAGCAATGAGTGTGTGAACATGAATGTAATGTCGGTGAGAAATACGTACTCCCCCAAGCTTAGGCTTTTGGGCTAAGTTGGTCTATGGCCACGGCTGGCCTGCCGGATATCCATAATAATAGCTGGGGTCGTACTGAGATGAAGAAGACTCTGACTGCCACTGGTTGGTAATCATCTCCGGATCCCAATGGTAATTAGACTATCGTGGAGGATCAACTTGTGGTTCCGACTCTGGCTCTATGGCTGGTGCAGGGTTCCGGTAGGCGTGAATGTCCTCTAGCGAGACAAGGTACTGGCCTGTAGATAAATCAAACAAGGAAGGAGCAGGCAAGGTAATAGTCTCCGGATGATGTTTATCAAAGAACAATTTGTATTTAAGCTCCCTTCCCTATTCTTTATAATGAAACCACGTGCTACCATACTCTTATAATCTAAATAAACACGAGGCAACAATTTTTCTTCCTTCTCATAATGCCTAATAGGTATGTTAAAATGTGCGGCTAGGCGTGAAGCATAGATACCACCAAAGATGGGGCCCTTTGTACGGTTCAGACTCAACCGTTTAGCAATAATACCGCCCATACTCACAGAGTTATCACAGAATAACCCGTGGAACAAAATAATAATATCAGGAACACTAATGTTTCCACAGTTTCCGCGACCAATTAAGCAACGACTAGCAAATATTGCAAAGTAGCGTAAAACAGGAAAATGTATGCTAGTGATTTGTGCATCGGAAACCTTCCTCGTTTCCCCTACGGTGATGGTATCGATAAACCCATCCACATCGTCACGATGTGATTCCTCTATTTTGCCCTCGAAAGGGATCAAACAAACCTGACAAAAATCATAAAGTGACATCTTCTGAACCACATCATATAAATGAAACTCTACTGAAGGAGGTGATTCCCTAGGATAATAGTAGAAGTTTTGCACAAAAGTATTGGTGAGTAAGGGATACTGTTCGCGTTGGTCGTCGAGGAAGTTGGTGAGGCCTGCATTCTTAGCCAATTCATAAAAATCCTCATAAATCCCGGTGGCTCTCAAGAAATCATCGGAGGGCCATTCACACGGCCTAACCTCCGCGGTGCGAGGCAAATTATATTTGGGCTTCATTGCTTCTTCATTTTGCTTTTCCTTCAAGCTTCGGCTCGATGAGCCCCTCAAAAATCTCTTCATTATTCTCTGAAAAATTCTGAAATTGTTAGTAACTTCAAAATAATAGTGAGCCAAACTCAATAATATTGGTAGCAACTACTCATACAAGTGTCTAAAGCCTATATCATGCATCCAAACTACTTGGAACCATATAAATTTGACATGCAAGCTCAAGAACATGGTCACCTAGGCAGCACAAATTTGCAATGAATAAAGCACTAGAACAAAAACTAATTGGAACAATGGAGGAGTCACATACCAAGGAACAATCTCCCCAAGCAGTTTTGTGAGAGGTGCTTTGAGCAAGGAGATCGAAAATGGCAGCAAAACGAGCTTGGACTCGGGTTTGAGCTGGATATTCGTGTTTGAGGGAGGAAGAAGGAGTGTGTGGGTGAAAGGATAAGTGGAGGAGGGCCACCATGGGCCCACGAGGCAGGGGGCGCGCCTAGGGGGGTAGGGCGCGCCCCTGACCCTCATGGCCAGGTGCCAGGTCCTCCTGCTGTGTTCTCAGTGCCAAATATTCTCAAATATTTCAGAAAAAATCATATTTAAATTTCAGGGCATTTGGAGAACTTTTATTTTTGGGGTATTTTTATATTGCACGGATAAATCAGATAACAGACAGAAAAATACTATTTTTATTTTATTTAATATAAATAACAGAAAGTAAAAGGAGGGTACAGAAGGTTGTGCCTTCTAGTTTCATCCATCTCATGCTCATCAAAAGGAATCCACTAACAAGGTTGATCAAGTCTTGTTAACGAACACATTCCGAATAACATGGAACCGGAGAAATTTCGAATAACACTATGTTACCTCAACGGGGATATGCACATCCCGAACAATAAGAATATCATATTTCTTCTTAACAGTAGGAAGAGGAAATTCAAAACCTCCAAATATAATCGATGAAATTTTTCCAATAGAGTTGATACTATGAACTTGAGGTTGTTTCCTTGGAAAGTGTACCGTATGCTCATTACCATTAACATGAAAAGTGACATTGCCTTTAGTACAATCAATAACAACCCCTGTAGTATTCAAAAAGGGTCTTCCAAGAATAATAGACATACTATCGTCCTCGGGAATATCAAGAATAACAAAGTCCGTTAAAATAGTAACGTTTGCAACAACAACAGGCACATCCTCACAAATACCGACAGGTATAGCAGTTGATTTATCAGTCATTTGCAAAGATATTTTAGTAGTTGTCAACTTATTCAA
This sequence comes from Triticum timopheevii, assembly GCA_963921465.1. Lineage (NCBI taxonomy): Eukaryota > Viridiplantae > Streptophyta > Magnoliopsida > Poales > Poaceae > Triticum > Triticum timopheevii. Next base: position 587,624,799 of record OY997273.1, on the reverse strand, counting down.
ATCAAGTCTACGATATAAAGAGAGAGGCATAACACTAACACCAGCTCCAAGATCACATAAAGCAGTTTTAACATAGTTTCCTTTAATGGAGCATGGTATAGTGGGTACTCCTGGATCTCCAAGTTTCTTTGGTATTCCACCCTTAACAGTATAATTAGCAAGCATGGTGGAAATTTCAGCTTCTAGTATCTTTCTTTTATTAGTAACAATATATTTCATGTACTTAGCATAAGGATTCATTTTGAGCATATTAGTTAATCGCATACGCAAAAAGATAGGTCTAATCATTTCAGCAAAGCGCTCAAAATCCTCATCATCCTTTTTCTTGGATGGTTTGGGAGGAAAAGGCATGGGTTTCTGAACCCAAGGCTCTCTTTCCTTACCGTGTTTCCTAGCAACAAAGTCTTTCTTATCATAATGTTAATTCTTTGATTGTGGGTTATCAAGATCAACAGCAGGTTCAATTTCTATATCATTATCATTACTAGGTTGAGCATCATCATGAACATTATCATTAACATTATCACTAGTTTCAGGTTCATTACCAGATTGTGTTTCAGCATCAGAGATAGAAATATCATTTGGATTCTCAGGTGTTTCAGTAATAGGTTCACTAGAAGCATGCAAAGTCCTATCATTTTCCTTTTTCTTCCTATTAGAAGGGCTAGGTGCATCTATATTATTTCTGTGAAAATCTTGCTCAATTCTCTTAGGGTGGCCTTCAGGATACAAAGGTTCCTGAGTCATTCTACCACCTCTAGTCATAACTCTAACAACGTTATCATTATTCTTACTATTCAATTCATTGAGAAAATCATTTTGAGCTTTAAGTACTTGTTCTACTTGAGTGGTAACCATATAAGCATGTTTACTAATAAGTTTAAGTTCACCTTTAACATTAGCCATATAATCACCCAAGTGTTCAAGCATATTTGAATTGTATTTCAATTGTCTACCAAAATAAGCATTAAAATCTTCTTGCTTAACCATAAATTTATCAAACTCACCTAAGCATGGGCTAGCAAATTTAGTAAACGGGATTTCAGCTTTATCATATCTATAGAGAGAATTTACCTTCACTACCTATGTCGGATTATCAAGACCATGAGTTTCTTCAATAGGTGAAGGATTAAGATCATATGTTTCTTCAACAGGCGGTAAATTAAGACCGTGTATTTCTTCAATAGGAGGTAAATTCTTAACATATTCAGCTTTAATACCTTTTTCTTTCATAGATTTCTTTACCTCTTGCATATCTCCGGGACTGAGAAATAGAACACCCCTCTTCTTCGGAGTTGGTTTAGGAATAGGCTCAGGAGCTGGCTCAGGAAGTGTCCAATTATTTTCATTTGTCAACATATTATTCAATAGAATTTCAGCTTCATCCGGTGTTCTTTCCCTAAAAACAGAACCAGCACAACTATCCAAGTAATCTCTGGAGGCATCGGTTAGTCCATTATAAAAGATATCAAGTATTTCATTTTTCTTAAGAGGATGACCAGGCAAAGCATTAAGTAATTGGAGAAGCCTCCCCCAAGCTTGTGGGAGACTCTCTTCTTCAATTTGCACAAAATTATATATATCCCTTAAAGCAGCTTGTTTCTTATGAGCAGGGAAATATTTAGCAGAGAAGTAATAAATCATATCCCAGGGACTACGCACACAACCAGGATCAAGAGAATTAAACCATATCTTAGCATCACCCTTTAATGAGAACGAGAATATTTTAAGGATATAAAAGTAGCGAGTTCTCTTCTCATTAGTGAACAAGGTGGCTATATTATTTAATTTAATAAGATGTGCCACAACAGTTTCAGATTAATAGCCATGAAAAAGATCAGATTCAACCAAAGTAATTATACCGGGATCAATAGAGAATTCATAATCCTTATCAGTAACACAGATAGGTGAAGTAGCAAAAGCAGGGTCAGGTTTCACCCTAGCATTTAGAGATTGCTTATTCCATTTAGCTAATAACCTCTTAAGTTCGTATCTATCTTTGCAAGCTAAAATAGCTAGAGCAGATTATTTTTCAAAAACATAACCCTCAGGAATAACAGGTGAGTCTTCATCATCACTTTCATCAGTATTACCAGATTCAATATTTTCATTCTCTCTTACCCTAGCAAGTTGTTCATCAAGAAATTCACCAAGTGGCACAATAGTATCAAGCATATAAGTAGTTTCATCATAAGTATCATGCATAGCAGAAGTGGCATCATCAATAACATGTGACATATCAGAACGAATAACAGAAGCAGGTTTAGGTGTCGCAAGCTTACTCAAAACAGAAGGTCAATCAAGTGCAGAGCTAGATGGCAGTTCCTTATCTCCCCTCGTAGTTGAGGGCCAAATCTTGGTTTTTGGATCTCTCAAGTTCTTCATAATGATAAGCACATATAAATCCCAAGTTACTCAAAGGATAGAGCTATGCTCCTCGGCAACGGCGCCAGAAAATAGTCTTGATAACCCACAAGTATAGGGGACCACAACAGTTTTCGAGGGTAGAGTATTCAACCCAAATTTATTGATAAGACACAAGGGGAGCCAAAGAATATTCTTAAGTATTAGCAGTTGAGTTGTCAATTCAACCACACCTGGATAACTTAATATCTGCAGCAAAGTATTTAGTAGCAAAGTAATATGATAGTAGTGGTAATGGTAGCAAAAGGTAATGATAACAGAAGTAATGTCTTTGGTATTTTGTAGTGATTGTAACAGTAGCAACGGAAAAGTAAATAAGCGAAGAACAATATATGGAAAGCTCGTAGGCAATGGATCAGTGATGGAGAATTATGCCGGATGCGGTTCATCATGTAACAGTCATAACCTAGGGTGACATAGAACTAGCTCCAATTCATCAATGTAATGTAGGCATGTATTTCCGAATATAGTCATACGTGCTTATGCAAAAGAACTTGCATGACATCTTTTGTCCTACCCTCCCGTGGCAGCGGGGTCCTAATGGAAACTAAGGGATATTAAGGCCTCCTTTTAATAGAGTACCGGAACAAAGCATTAGCACATAGTGAGTACATGAACTCCTTAAACTATGGTCATCACCGGTAAGTATACCGATTATTGTCACTTTAGGGTTAACGGGTCGTAACACATAATAGGTGACTATAGACTTGCAAGATAGGATCAAGAACTCTCATATATTGATGAAAACATAATAGGTTCAGATCTGAAATCATGGCACTCGGCCCCTAGTGACAAGCATTAAGCATAGCAAAGTCATAGCAACATGAATCTCAGAACATAGTGGATACTAGGGATCAAACCCTAACAAAACTAACTCGATTACATGATAAATCTCAACCAACCCATCACCGTCCAGTAAGCCTGCGATGGAATTACTCATGCACGGTGGTGAGCATCATGAAATTGGTGATGGAGGATGGTTGATGATAACGATGGCGACGGATTCCCCTCTCCGGAGCCCCGAACGGACTCCAGATGAGCCCTCCCGAGAGGTTTTAGGGCTTGGCGGCAGCTCCGTATCGTAAAACGTGATAAATCCTTCTCTCTCATTTTTCTCTCCCCGAAACCAAATATATAGAGTTGGGGTTGATGTCGGAGGAGCTCCAGGGGGGCCATGAGGTAGGAGGCACGCCCTAGGGGGGCAGGCGCGCCCCCACCCTCGTCGACAGGTGGTGGGTGATACGTCCATTTTGCATCATGTTTTTATATCGATATTTATTGCATTATGGGCTCTTATTACACATTATGTCACAATACTTATGCCTATTCTCTTTTATTTTACAAGGTTTACATGAAGAGGGAGAATGCCGGCAGCTGGGATTCTGGGCTGGAAAAGGAGCAAATATTAGAGACCTATTCTGCACAGCTCCAAAAGTCCTGAAACTTCACGGAAGATGTTTTCAGAATATATAAAAAATACTCAGCGGAAGAGATTCACCAGGGGGGCCACACCCTACCCACGAGGGTGGGGGGCGCGCCCTACCCCCTGGGCCCGCCCCCTGGTGGCCCTCCGGTGGCCATCTTCTACTATATGAAGTCTTTTGATGGGAAAAAAATAAGAAGCCATCTTCTCGGACGAAACTCCGGCGCCACGAGGCGGAACCTTGGCGGAACCAATCTAGGGCTCCGACAGAGCTGTTCTGCCGGGGAACCTTCCCTCCGGGAGGGGGAAATCATCGCCATCGTCATCACCAGCGCTCCTCCCATCGGGAGAGGGCAATCTCCATCAACATCTTCATCAGCACCATCTCCTCTCAAAACCCTAGTTCATCTCTTGCATCCAATTCTTGTCTCCAAGTTCGGGATTGGTGCTAGTAGGTTGCTAGTAGTGTTAATTACTCCTTGTAGTTGATGCTAGTTGGTTTAATTGGTGGAAGATCATATGTTCAGATCCTATATGCATATCAATACCCCTCTGATTATGAACATGTTTATGCTTTGTGAGTAGTTATGGTTATTCCTGAGGACATGGGAGAAGTTTTGCTATTAGTAGTCATGTGAATTTGGTATTCGTTCGATATTTTGATGAGATGTATGTTGTCTCTCCTCTAGTGGTGTTATGTGAACGTTGACTACATGACACTTCACCATTATTTGGGCCTAGAGGAAGGCATTGGGAAGTAATAAGTAGATGATGGGTTGCTAGAGTGATAGAAGCTTAAACCCTAGTTTATGCGTTACTTTGTAAGGGGCTGATTTGGATCCATATGTTTCATGCTATGGTTAGGTTTACCATAATACTTTTGTTGTAATTGCGGATGCTTGCAATAGAGGTTAATCATAAGTGGCATGCTTGTCCAAGTAAGGACAGTACCCAAGCACCGGTCCACCCACGTACCAAATTATCAAAGTACCGAACGCGAATCATATGAGCGTGATGAAAACTAGCTTGATGATATTCCCATGTGTCCTCGGGAGCGCTTTTCTCTATATAAGAGTTTGTCCAGGCTTGTCCTTTGCTACAAAAAGGATTGGGCCACCTTGCTGCACCTTATTTAATTTTTTTACTTGTTGCTCGTTACAAATTATCCTATCACAAAACTATCTGTTACCACTTATTTCAGTACTTGCAGAGAATACCTTGCTGGAAACCGCTTATCATTTCCTTCTGCTCCTTGTTGGGTTCGACACTCTTACTTATCAAAAGGACTACGATAGATCCCCTATACTTGTGGGTCATCAAGACTCTTTTTTGGCGCCGTTGCCGGGGAGTGAAGCACCTTTGGTAGGTGGAATTTGGTAAGGAAAAATTTATATAGTGTGCTGAAATTTACCGTCACTTGTTACTATGGAAAGTAATCCTCTGAGGGGCTTGTTCGGGGTATCTTCACCCCGACCAGTAGAGCAAAGAGTTGCTCCTCAACCTACTGAACCTACTGAACCTACTGAAAATGAAAATGTTTGCTTTGAAATTCCTTAGGGTATGATAGAAAAACTGCTAGCTAATCCCTTTTTAGGAGATGGAACAAAACATCCTGATAAGCATCTAATATATGTGGATGAAGTTTGTGGATTATTTAAGCTTGCAGGTGTACCCAGAGATGTTGTTAATAAGAAGGTCTTCCCTTTATCTTTGAAGGGTGATGCATCGACATGGTATAGGCTATGTGATGATATGGGGTCTTGGAATTACAAACTATTTGAAATTGGAATTTCATCAGAAGTTTTATCCTATGCATCTTGTTCATCGTGATCGCAATTATATATATAATTTTTGGCCTCGCGAAGGAGAAAGCATCGCTCAAGCTTGGGGGAGTCTTAAATCAATGTTATATTCATGCCCCAATCATGAGCTCTCAAGAGAAATGATTATTCAAAAATTTTATGCTCGGCTTTCTGATAACAATCACACCATGCTTGATACTTCTTGTGCTGGCTCTTTTATGATGAAGACTATTGAATTCAAATGGGATTTATTGGAAAGAATTAAACGCAACTCTGAAGATTGGGACCTCGACAAAAGTAAGGAGTCAGGTATGACACCTAGTTTTGATTGTGTTAAATCTTTTATGGATACCGATATTTTCCGTAAATTTAGCACTAAATATGGACTTGACTTTGAGATAGTAGCTTCTTTCTATGAATCTTTTGCTACTTATGTTGATCTCCCCAAGGAGAAGTGGTTTAAATATCATCCTCCCATAGAAGTAAAAGTAGCTGCACCTATTAAAGTTGAAGAAAAGATTGTCACTTATGGTGATCCTATTGTTCCTACTTCTTATGTTGAGAAACCACCTTTTCCTGTTAGGATAAAAGATCATGCTAAAGCTTCAACTGTGGTTCGAAAAAGCAATATTAAAACTTATACACCTCATGAGCAAATTAAAGTTGAACCTGATATTGCTATTGTTAAAGATCTCTTGTCTGATAATATTGATGGGCATGTTATTCATTTCCTTGATGAGACTGCTAGAATTGCTAAACCTTGTGCTAAAGATAAAAACAGACCGGTGGTAGGCATGCCTGTTATTTTTGTTAAAATAGGAGATCATTGTTATCATGGCTTATGTGATATGGGTGCTAGTGCTAGCGCAATACCTTATTCTTTATACACAGAAATTATGCATGATATTGCACCTGCTGAGATAGAATATATTGATGTCACAATTAAACTTGGCAATAGAGATACTATTTCACCAATGGGAATTGTTAGAGATGTTGAAGTCTTGTGTGGGAAAACTAAATATCCTGCTGATTTTCTTGTTCTTGGTTCCCCACAAGATAGCTTTTGTCCCATTATATTTGGTAGACCCTTCCTGAACACTGTTAATGCTACCATAGATTGCAAAAGGGATGTTGTTACTATCGGTTTAGATGATATGTCTCATGAATTCAATTTCTCTAAATTTAGTAGACAACACCGTGAAGAAGAATTACCTAGTAAGGATGAAATTATTGGTCTTGCTTCTATTGCCGTACCTCCTAGTGATCCTTTAGAACAATATTTGCTAGACCATGAAAATTAAACAGGAACCTATTCTGAAACACAATTTGCCTGTTGAAATCTTGGGGATCCTCCTCCACCCAAGGGTGACCCCGTGTTTGAGCTTAAACCGTTACCTGATACTCTTAAATATTCTTATCTTGATGAGAAAAAGATATATCCTATTATTATTAGTGCTAACCTTTCAGAGCATGAGGAAGAGAGATTATTGAAAACTCCGAAGAAGCACCGTGCTGCTATTGGGTATACTCTTGATGATCTTAAGGGCATTAGTCCCACTCTATGTCAACATAAAATTAATTTGGAAGAAGATGCTAAACCAGTTCGTGATCATCAACGACGGCTGAATCCTAAAATGAAAGAAGTGGTAAGAAAGGAAATACTAAAGCTCCGTGAGGCAGGTATAATCTATCCCATTGCTATTAGTCAGTGGGTAAGTCCTGTCCATTGTGTCCCTAAGAAGGGAGGCATTACTGTCGTTCCTAATGATAAAGATGAATTGATTCCTCAAAGAATTATTACAGGTTATAGGATGGTAATTGATTTCTGCAAATTAAATAAGGCTACTAAAAAGATCATTATCCCTTACCTTTTATCGATCAAATGCTAGAAAGATTACACATTTTTGCTATCTAGATGGTTATTCTGGTTTCTCTCAAATACCCGTGTCAGCCAAAGATCAATCAAAGACTACTTTTACTTACCCTTTTGGTACTTTTGCTTATAGACGTATGCCTTTTGGTTTATGTAATGCACCTGCTACCTTTCCAAAGATGCATGATGGCTATATTCTCTGACTTTTATGAAAAGATTTGTGAGGTTTTCATGGATGATTTCTCCATCTATGGATCTTCTTTTGATGATTGCTTGAGCAACCTTGATTGAGTTTTGCAGAGATGTGAAGAAACTAATCTTGTCTTGAATTGGGAAAAGTGCCACTTTATGGTTAATGAAGCTATTGTCTTGGGGCATAAACTTTCTGAAAGAGGTATTGAAGTTGATAAAGCCAAGGTTGATGCTATTGAAAAGATGCCATGTCCCAAGGACATCAAAGGTATAAGAAGTTTCCTTGGTCACGCCAGATTTTATAGGAGGTTCATTAAGGACTTCTCAAAAATTTCTCGGCCTCTGACTAATTTATTACAAAAAGATATACCATTTGTTTTTGATGATGATTGTGTAGAAGCATTTGAAATTCTTAAGAAAGCATTGATCTCTGCACCTATTTTTCAGCCACCTGATTGGAATTTACCCTTTGAAATTATGTGTGATGCTAGTGATTATGCTGTAGGTGCTGTTCTAGGGCAGAGAGTTGATAAGAAATTAAATGTTATTCAATATGCTAGTAAAACCCTAGACAATGCTCAAAGAAATTATGCTACCACTGAAAAAGAATTCTTAGCAGTTGTATTTGCTTGTGATAAGTTCAGACCTTATATTGTTGATTCTAAAGTAACTATTCACACTGATCATGTTGCTATTAAATATCTCATGGAAAAGAAAGATGCTAAACCTAGACTTATTAGATGGGTTCTCTTGGTACAAGAATTTGACTTACATATTGTTGATAGAAAGGGAGCTGAGAACCCCGTTGCAGACAACTTGTCTAGGTTAGAAAATGTGCTTGATGACCCACTACCTATTGATGATAGCTTTCCTGATGATTAATGAAATGTCATAAATACTTCTCATACTGCTCCATGGTATGCTGATTATGCTAATTATATTGTTGCTAAATTTATACCACCTAGTTTCACATACCAGCAAAACAAAAAGTTCTTCTATGATTTGAGGCATTACTTTTGGGATGACCCACATCTTTATAAAGAAGGAGTAGATGGTGTTATTAGACGTTGTGTACCTGAGCATGAACAGGAACAGATCCTACGCAAGTGTGACTCTGAAGCTTATGGAGGACACCATGCTGGAGATAGAACTGGACATAAAGTATTGCAATCTGGTTTTTATTGGCCTACTCTCTTCAAGGATGCCCGTAAGTTTGTCTTATCTTGTGATGAATGTCAAAGAATTGGTAATATTAGTAGACATCAAGAAATGCCTATGAACTATTCACTTGTTATTGAACCATTTGATGTTTGGGGCTTTGATTATATGGGACCTTTTCCTTCCTCTAATGGATATACACATATTTTAGTTGCTGTTGATTATGTTACTAAGTGGGTAGAAGCTATTCCAACTAGTAGTGCTGATCATAACACTTTTTCTATTAAAATGCTTAAAGAAGTTATTTTTCCAAGATTTGGAGTCCCTAGATATTTAATGACTGATGGTGGTTCACATTTTATTCATGGTGCTTTCCGTAAAATGCTTGCTAAATATGATGTTAATCATAGAATTGCATCTCCTTATCACCCATAGTCTAGTGGTCAAGTAGAATTGAGTAATAGAGAGCTCAAATTAATTTTGCAAAAGACTGTTAGTAGATCTAGAAAGAATTGGTCCAAGAAACTTGATGATGCATTATGGGCCTATAGAACTGCATATAAAAATCATATGGGTATGTCTCCGTATAAAATGGTTTATGGAAAAACATGTCTACCTCTCGAATTAGAACACAAGGCATATTGGGCTATTAAAGAACTCAATTATGATTTTAAACTTGCCGGTGAGAAGATTTTATTTGATATTAGCTCACTCGATGAATGGAGAACCCAAGGCTACGAAAATGCCAAGTTGTTTAAAGAAAAAGTTAAAAGATGGCATGGCAAAAGGATACAAAAGCGTGAGTTTAATGTTGGTGATTATGTATTGCTATACAACTCTCGTTTAAGATTTTTTGCAGGAAAACTTCTCTCTAAATGGGAAGGTCCTTATGTTATCGAGGAGGTCTATCGTTCCGGTGCCATAAAAATCAACAACTTCGAAGGCACAAATTCGAAGGTGGTGAACGGTCAAAGAATCAAACATTATATCTCAAGTAATCCCATAAATGTTGAAACCAATATTATTGAAACCGTAACCCCGGAGGAATACATAAGAGACACTTTCTGGAATGTTTCAGACTCCGGAAAGGAATAGGTATGTGGTACGGTAAGTAAACCGACCCCAAAACAGTTTTCAAGGCAATATTTTTCCGTTTTGGAATATTTAGAAAAATAGAAAAATAAAAAGCAGTCCGGAAAGGCCACGAGGACTCCACGGAGGTGGAGGGCGTGCCCTACCCCCTGGGCGCGCCCCCTACCTCGTGGGCACCTCGTGCGCTTTGCAGACTCCGTTTTCTTACACGTTATGTATTTTGGTCGGTAAAAATTCATTATATAATCTCCCGGGGGTTTTGACTCCCGTATCATGCAAAAATCTCCTTTCTTTGTTTCGAGCTGTCCTGCTGCAGATTTGAGCAACATGTCATCCCAGGATTTGGAAGGAGAGAGCTATGTGGTTGATTACCTTGTAGATCCTAAAGTCTATGGGGATGTGGAGCATTGTGTTTGGACTATGAAAGAAGAACAGGACTATGAACCTAAGGGAAAGGAGGAGACGAGCTCAGATGAAGATGAAGTCCCACTACCTCAACCCAGGGACATGCATGTGGAGTTCAAAAAGTCAAGCCTCCCTAATAGAGTAAAGAAACCTAAGATCGAGTTTATCCCTTTTTGCCTCTTGTAGGAAAACAAACAGGAACTATGCAAAAAGATACTGAGCCTGGAGCAGGAGATCGAGGACCTAAGGGACCAAAATTCTGTCCTCAAGCGTAAATTAAGGAAGAAGCCTACGCCATCAACAAAATTATCACCGTCTCCGCCAACAAAGAAGAATTGAGTATCTGGTATGGGCACTCCCTTTGGCAACTGCCAAGCTTGGGGGAGTGCCCGGTATCGTATCGCCATCACTTTTATCTTTACCGTTTTCCTTAGTTCGATCCTTTTGGTAATATCTTGATCTAGTAGAATAAAAGTTCTTAGTATGATCTAGTCGTGAGTTTTGCTTTATAATCCTTCTATGTAATTGAGTCCGTGAGCTATATAATAAAGATTAGTGTTGAGTCAAGGGCTTGATTATTTTACCATGATCCTAAGGGAATAAAAGATAAGAGAAAGAAATAAAAAGAAACAAAGAGATCATGTGAATCTTATGGAGAGTAATGAGCTCCCATAGAAAAAGTATGATGAATAAAAGTTGTTGAGAGTTGACAAACATAGTTTTGGTCATCGTTGCAATTAATAGGAAATAATAAAGAAAGAGAGGTCTTCACATATAAATATACTATCTTGGACATCTTTTATGACTGTGAGAACTCATTAAAATATGACATGCTAAAGAGTTGATGTTGGACAAGGAAGACAACGTAATGGGTTATGTTTTCTTACATCTGAGATAAATTATATTGTCATGGATCATCCAACATGGTTGAGCTTGCCTTTATCCCTCATGCTAGCCAAATTCATCGCACCAAGTAGAGATACTACTTGTGCTTCCAAATACCCTTAAACCAGTCTTGCCACAAGAGTCCACCATACCTACCTATGGATTGAGTAAGATCCTCCAAGTAAGTTGTCATCGATGCAAGCAATGATCTCTAAATATGTATGACTTATTAGTGTGGGAGAAATAAGCTTTATACGATCGTGTGATATGGAAGAAATAAAAGCGACAGACTGCATAATAAAGGTCCATATCACAAGTGGCAATATAAAGTGACGTTCTTTCGCATTAAGATTTTGTGCATCCAACTACAAAAGCGCATGACAACCTTTGCTTCCCTCTGCGAAGAGCTTATCTTTTACTTTTATCCCCTACATTGCATAAGAGTCATGGTGATCTTCACCCTTCTTTTTACATTTTATCCTTTGGCAAGCATAGTATGTTGGAAAGATCCTGGTATATATGGCTAATTGGATGTGAGTTTTCATGAACTATTATTGTTGACATTACCCTTGAGGTAAAACATTGGGAGGCAAAACTATAAGCCCCTATCTTTCTCTGTGTCCTGTTGAAACTCCATACCCATAAGTATTGCGTGAGCATCAGCAATTGTGAAAGACTATATGATAGTTGAGTATGTGGACTTGCTGAAAAGCTCTTATACATTGACTCTTTCCTATGTTATGATAAATTGCAATTGCTCCAATGACTGAGATTATAGTTTGTTAGTTTTCAATGAAGTTTACGATTCATACTTGAAATTGTGATTGAATTATTACTCTAGCATAAGAAATCATCTGACAAGAATTATATAAGTTGCTGTTCTAAGAATGATCATGATGCCCTCATGTCCGTATTTTATTTTTATCGACACCTCTATCTGTAAACATGTGGACATATTTTTCAATTTTGGCTTTTCGCTTGAGGATAAGCGAGGTCTAAGCTTTGGGGAGTTGATACGTCCATTTTGCATCATGCTTTTATATTGATATCTATTGCATTATGGGCTGTTATTACACATTATATCACAATACTTATGCCTATTCTCTCTTATTTTACAAGGTTTACATGAAGAGGGAGAATGCCGGCGGCTGGGATTCTGGGCTGGAAAAGGAGCAAATATTAGAGACCTATTCTGCACAGCTCCAAAAGTCCCGAAACTTCATGGAAGACATTTTCAGAATATATAAAAAATACTCAGCAAAAGAGATTCACCAGGGGGGGCACACCTTGCCCACGATGGTGGGGGCGCGCCCTACCCCCTGGGCGCGCCCCCTACCTCGTGGGCCCTCTGGTGGCCCTCCGGTGGCCATCTTCTGCTATAAGAAGTCTTTCAATGGGAAAAAAATAAGAAGCCATCTTCTTGGACGAAACTCCGCCGCCATGAGGCGGAACCTTGGCGGAACCAATCTAGGGCTCCGACAGAGCTGTTCTACCGGGGAAACTTCCCTCCGGGAGGGGGAAATCATCGCCATCGTCATCACCAGCGCTCCTCCCATCGGGAGAGGGCAATCTCCATCAACATCTTCATCAGCACCATCTCCTCTCAAAACCCTAGTTCATCTCTTGTATCCAATTCTTGTCTCCAAGTTCGGGATTGGTGCTAGTAGGTTGCTAGTAGTGTTAATTACTCCTTGTAGTTGATGCTAGTTGGTTTAATTGGTGGAAGATCATATGTTCAGATCCTACATGCATATCAATACCCCTCAGATTATGAACATGTTTATGCTTTGTGAGTAGTTACGGTTGTTCCCGAGGACATGGGAGAAGTCTTGCTATTAGTAGTCATGTGAATTTGGTATTCGTTCGATATTTTGATGAGATGTATGCTGTCTCTCCTCTAGTGGTGTTATGTGAACGTCGACTACATGACACTTCGCCATTATTTGGGCCTAGAGGAAGGCATTGGGAAGTAATAAGTAGATGATGGGTTGCTAGAGTGACAGAAGCTTAAACCCTAGTTTATGCGTTGCTTCATAAGGGGCTGATTTGGATCCATATGTTTCATGCTATGGTTAGGTTTACCATAATACTTTTGTTGTAGTTGCGGATGCTTGCAATAGAGGTTAATCATAAGTGGGATGCTTGTCCAAGTAAGGACAGTACCCAAGCACCGGTCCACCCACGTACCAAATTATCAAGGTACCGAACACGAATCATATGAGCGTGATGAAAACTAGGTTGATGATATTCCCATGTGTCCTCAGGAGCGCTTTTCTCTATATAAGAGTTTGTCCAGGCTTGTCCTTTGCTACAAAAAGGATTGGGCCACCTTGTTGCACCTTATTTACTTTTGTTACTCGTTGCTCATTACAAATTATCCTATCACAAAACTATCTGTTACCACTTATTTCAGTACTTGCACAGAATACCTTGCTGGAAACCGCTTATCATTTCCTTCTGCTCCTCGTTGGGTTCGACACTCTTACTTATCGAAAGGACTACGATAGATCCCCTATACTTGTGGGTCATTAGTGGGCCCCCTGGTCTTCATCTTTTGCAAGGATTTTTTATTATTTCCGAAAAGATGTTCCGTGAAGTTTCAGCTCATTCTGAGAACTTTTATTTCTGCACATAAATAACACCATAGCAATTCTGCTGAAAACAGCGTAAGTCCGGGTTAGTTCCATTCAAATCATGCAAGTTAGAGTCCAAAACAAGGGCAAAAGTGTTTGTAAAAGTAGATACGACGGAGACGTATCAACTACCTCTACGAGGACTGGCTTGACCGCATCGCCGAGCTTGTCCGCGCCGCAGGGGGCTCCCCTGCGCCGTCCCACTCCCTACCTCGCCCTCCGCCAGCCACGGGCGACGCAGCTCAAGAAGCACCTCCACCACCTCTGCCCCAAGACGGCGCCCTAGCGCCAAGGCACGCGGCTCCACGGCGTGACCCACCGCGTCAGGCGCCCACGCGTGAAGAAAGAAGCTGTCAAGAAGTCCCTCGACCGCAAGCGAACGCTCCGCCACTTCCCGCTCCGCCGCGCGACGATCGTTTGCTGCAGCAAGGCCCCGCGCCGCTGGCCGTGGTGGTGCGCGGACGCCAAGGCCAAGCTCCACCTCCAAGACGGGCCCCGGTGACCACGACCGGCTGCCGCGCCTTCACCCTCAAGCTGCGCAGCGTCGCCTGGTCGGGCAAGTTCAAGCCGGATCTGCCTCCTTGCTACGATGGCACACTCGACCCCGCGGAGTTCCTGCAGCTCTACGAGCTGAGCATCGAGGTGGCCAACGGCGACGAGAAAGTCATGGAGAACTGGTTTCCCATGGCTCTCAAGGATGGCCCCCGCTCCTGGCTCCTGAACATGCCTCCAGGCTCAATTTCCTCCTGGGACGAGATGCGCATCTGCTTCATCGCCAACTTCCAGGGCACTCGCGACCGCCCCCGGTCGCAAGTGACCTGTGCCGCATCAAGCAACAACCAGGAGAGAACCTGTAGAAGTACATTCAGCGCTTCAACAGCACGCGAATTAAGATCCCCAAGGTGACCGGCGAGGCCATCATCTCGGCATTCTCCGACGGTGTCCGTGACGTCAAGATGAAGGAGGAGCTCGCCATCCACGAGGAGCTGTGCACGACCTTGGAACTGTTCAACATCGCAACCAAGTGTGCAAGAGCTGAGGAGGGGCGCCTCTCCTTCCTCGAGCACCCTGTTGCGGACCCGGAGGAGAAGAAGACCGAGGCCAAGGACGCGAAGTGCAAGGGAGCAGCCGTGCTCGCGGCGTAGCCAGACACCAAGCACGGCAAAGACCAGCCCGAGTCATCCAAGGGCAGCCGACCGTTCTGCGCCTTCCACAACCTACATACCCACAACACCAGCGACTGTCAAGAGCTCAGAGCCATCCAAGAAGGACGCTTCGGTCGACGCCCCGAGCGCAGCGACCGGGGCTATGACCGATGAGGAGGACATGGTGGCGGACGCTCGGACGACCGTGGCCCGCGCCAGGAGTGGCATGACCGGCTTCGTGAGGACCGCTGGCAGGATTAGCCTCGTGAGGGCGCCTGGAGGGACCAGCCTCATGAGGCTCGTCCTCAAGACAACGCTGGCCTTCCTTCGCTGCCGCCACCACCCAGAAGGAATGACGACCACCATGAAGACGAGGGGGCTGGGGGCTTCCAGGAGCCACGCGCTATCGCCTGCATCTTGGGCGGAGCTCAAGCCACAGCCTCGCAGCGTATCTTCAAACAATTTGCCCGTGAAGTGAATGCAGTTCTCCCCAAGCTCGAGGCCACACGCCCGCTCAGGTGGTCCAGGAGCCCCATCACGTTCAGTTCGGCAGATCAGCTCAAGTGCGCGGCTACTGCAGGCGTCCTCCCAATGCTCTACTGCAATCGACTTGAAGGTATCCCACTTGACGGATTCAAGACACTCGACCAAGAAGCTATCACTCGACCAAGAAGCTATCAAGAAGCTATCACTCGACTGCCAGAAGACCTGAAGTCACTCCGCAGGCAAACGGTCGGCTATTTAGCAGTCTTTATGGTTATTATAGCACTTTATTAGGGGCGTTACCGGTAACGCCCACCTTAAATGTACCTTAAACCCTGTATTACTGAGGGCAGGAGGGGGCCGGCGAACTCTATATAAGCCACCCCCTCCTCAGTATGAGGGGTTCGCACCCCTGTTATCTACACACTCATAATCCAATCGACCGCCTCCGGGCACCGAGACGTAGCGCTGTTACTTCCTCCGAGAAGGGCCTGAACTCGTAAAACCTTGTGCGTTTACAACTTCCCAATAGCTAAGATCTAGCCTCTTCATACACACCCCCTACATTACTATCAGACTTAGAACCACGACAGTTGGCGCCCACCGTGGGGCAGGAGTCTTAGCGCCTAATTGGTGAAGTTGCATTTTTTCCGATCCATTTGATCATGGTTTCCTGCGGAGTTTTGGTAGAGGGACGCGAGATCCGTCTCGGCGCGCTCACCTTCATTGCCGACGACTCCGCCTGGCTTCAGGAGGCGCCGCTCGACGTCGACGCGCTCCCCGTCCGCGGCGCGACGCACTTCCGCGTGTGCGTTCGTGGCGTCCTCCTGCGGCAGCCATCGACCCAGTACCAATCGGCTCCCGTTTCGTCTCCCCGCCTCGCCTCCCACAAGCGCAAGCGCTCAGGTCGGTCAAGACTTCAGCAGTGGGTGAGGCATGCCGTGGCCTGCCAGTCGCGGCAATCGAGCCCGACGAATCCCTCTATGGCCTGTTCGACCTGTCGACTGGCTCCGCGGAGACAGCATCCGAGTGCGACAGCAGCGACCCAGCGGCTGAGGTCCTGGCGGTCGAGGGGACACACAGTCCTCCCGGATTCCCTCGCGCTGACGAAGGCGCGGGTGGGGGCGACCCGTCGCATCCCCACGATGAGTACCGTCCCGAACCCCTCACGTCATTGCAGCGAGAAGAGCTTCGCCGCAGGAACATGGACGCGCTCCACACTCCTATTGTTGGGGAAACCCCTGAGGCCCGGGCCTTGGAGGACGCGCGCTTGGCTAACCTGGCCGAGCACACTCGACTAGAGATTCTCTAGCGAATACTCGACGAGCAAGCGCGTCAGCGAGCTCCCGAGTCCAGTCGACGTCAGCTCTTCCCGCCGCCGCAGGTATACCAAACCCCAGTTCAGAATTTGGTCGCTGCGGCTCGTATAGCGGAATCAATTCAGCCCTCCCAGTCCGAAGCTGGCAGAGGCTTGTTGCAGATCAGAGCGTTGCTCCGGGCGGCGGGAGATCAGAATTCCGCCGTCTCTCAGTCGCGGAACAGGATCCACAGTCGATCCGTCGCAACCGATACAGTCGAGTCGGCTCACAGCCCAAGATCGCCCCCGAGGCGTGAGGGACGTGGTAACCGGCATGATCAGTACAGGAGGAACGAGCAGTATGATCACCGGTTCGATCGTGATGATCGACGTCGAGTGCCAACCCCTCCCCCGAGGAGTGGGTCGTATGCGCCTCGGCGGCAAGATGACAGACGCCCTCATAGTGCTGGGCAGAGGATTCCAGTCGACCCCAGAGACCCAGGCTTTGATGCGAGATCTATCCTTGTTCAAGGTTTGGTTGACAGGAACAGGGCTCATAGAGAAGGCCACAACAGAGATGCGCCCGCCAGCAGCAGGGCGCATGCTTCAGGGCCGGAGTGTTTCAGTCGAGCCATTAGGGCCGCAGTGATTCCTCCCAATTTCAGGCTGGCGACTGGAGTCAGCAAGTTCACCGGCAAGTCTAAGCCTGATACTTGGCTTGAGGACTACCGAGTGGTTGTACAGATTGGCGGCGGTAATGGTGAGGTGGCCATGAAGCATTTGCCTCTCATGTTAGAGGGCTCAGCCAGAGCGTGGCTAAATCAGTTGGCACCCAGCAGCATCTACACTTGGGAGGACCTCTCCCGAGTGTTTGTCACCACCTTTGAGGGGACATGCAAGCGACCTGCAGGCCTCACAGAGTTGCGGTCTTGCGTGCAGAAGCCAAATGAAACACTGAGGGATTACATCCAGAGGTGGATCACACTGCACCACATGGTTGAGAACGTGCCAGACCATCAAGCAGTTTGCGCTTTCAAGGAAGGCGTTAAATACAGAGAGTTGAATTTGAAGTTTGGTCGAACTGGAGAGATGTCTCTGAATCGGATGATGGAGATCGCCACCAAGTACTCCAATGGTGAGGACGAAGACCGACTCCGAAGCGGCAAGCTCAAGGCAGTCGCCCAAGAAACCGGAGGAAATTCCAGTCGGAAACAGAAGCGGAAGGCCGAGCCAGCCGCTCCTGGGGAGGCCCTGGCCGTTGCCCAGGGAAACTACAAGGGGAAACCCAAGGGCACCTGGAAGCCCAAGAAAGTCAAGAATCAAGATGGGAATGATGTTCTGGACCTGCCATGTCACATCCACACCAAGAAAGACGAAGAGGGAAATTTTATTTTCCCAAAACATACCACTCGACAGTGCCGGCTCCTGATCCAGCAGTTCCAGGGCAAGCAGCCCAAATATAAGGAAAAAGAGTCGGACAGGGTTGAGGACAAGGAAGACAGTGACGATGGATACCCCCAAGTCAATTCCACCCTGATGATTTTTGCCGATGTAGAAAGCAAAAGTCGACTGAAAGTCATTAACCGCGAGGTGAACATGGTTGCCCCGACAACACCTAGTTACCTGAAGTGGTCTCAGACTGCCATCACATTCGACCAGTCTGATCACCCGACGCACATTGCCACCCCTGGGAGGCAAGCTTTGGTGGTCGACTCGATTGTCGAAGGCACTCGACTGACCAAAGTCCTGATGGATGGTGGCAGCGGCCTGAACATACTGTATGCTGAAACATTGAAAGGGATGGGCAATCCGGTGTCCAGGCTCAGTACCAGTAACATGAGCTTCCACGGAGTCATTCCTGGGAAGAAAGCCCAATCACTCGGCCAGATTGCTCTTGATGTGGTTTTCGGTGATTCAAAGAATTACCGCAAGGAAAAGTTGACATTCGAGGTTGTGGACTTCCAAAGTGCTTATCACACCATTTTGGGCAGGCCAGCTTACGCACGCTTCATGGCCCGACCATGTTACGTGTATCTCAAATTGAAGATGCCTGGCCCCAAAGGTGTGATCATTGTTACAGGCAATCGGAAGAAGACGGAAGAGTGCTTTCAGAAGGGCTCAAAGATTGCATATGCGCAGATGGCAGTGGTCGAGCTGCAAGAGTACCAAAAGACTGCCGATCCGAGTGAATTACTGCGAGCCAAGAAGCCCGTGTCGGCATTCTGGGAACGGGGGTCCCCAGACTTGCCTGCCTGCGACCTGCGACATGGCTCAAGTGGGGGCCCAACACGGCCCGTCTTCATCAACACAAGACTCAAGACCCTCGCGAGGGGCCAAGCCTCGCGAGGCGGACAACACGACACTTTCTCAGGGGCAGCCTCGCCAGGCTGGCTCACGGGGAGGCGGAGATATCAAGGCGGGGTACCTCGCGAGGTGCCCATGACGTGAGCCATGACGACTCAGGGCGCCAGGCGGGTGCCAGCGCGCGCAGCGTCCTTCTTTCCTCTTTGGTGCAAAGGGGACAAGCGCAGCCGTAGAGTACCGAGGCATCAGGCAAAGGTTGCCGTTCCAGTGCAATGAGACCAAGGCCAACGGACTACGAGACGGAGGTCACCATGGAGCCCAGCACGGCGTCATCACCAGAGCCTTTGGCAGGCGAAGACTGCTTTTGTCAGGATAGATGTACTAGCTGTCCCCCTTCAAATTAGCCCGCCATTGTTGGATCCCTTCCCACTCAATATTTGGGAAGAGGACCAGGACCTCTATAAATAGGACTAGCCACCCACATTGCAAGGGGGTTCGGGGTTCGGATTTGCTCACCTGGTTCACAGGCAGAGTAAGAGAGAGAGAGAGAGAGAAGGGTAGCTGCATTCCCTCAGCAGTTCATCCCCCTAGCCAAGAACAGACCCTCGCGAGGCTGTTCTTCCTTGTAGTATTCATCCTCACCAGCCCCAAGAGGCAATCCACAAACCACACACTGGAGTAGGGTATTACACCACAACGGTGGCCCGAACCAGTATAAATCTCGTGTCCCTGGCGCGTTTCTTTCAGTAGCTTAGATCCTTGTGAGACGGAGAGGTTGAAGGCGTAATCTCCGCGCGCACCCTAGTGTTCGAACCTTAAGGGTCTGCCGGAACCCGAAATCCGACATTTGGCGCGCCAGGTAGGGGTGCGCCGGGATTCGTCTTCCGCCACTCTGCTCTCCTCCGACCGCCACAACCATGTCCGACGCTCGTCGGGCCCGCGCCTAGCGCTGGGCCGCCATCGCCTCTCGTGTCGCCCAGACCGCCCCTGTCGGTGGGCGTCCTCGCCGTTCCCCGTCGCCCGCCGTCAACGCCGCCACCGGCCCGGCAGGGGGCGAGCAGCAGGCATCGTCTCAGCACCCGTCCGTGCGGCAGGACGGCCGCACCGCTTCTTCGTCGCTCCACCGGCCGGCTCTTCGTCCCGCGCACTCCGCGTGCCTTTGGAGGCTCGAGCTGCGCTCATCGCGGCGAATGAGCTCCTGCGCTACCGACCCGTCGATGACGTCTACGAGGAGTGGCTCGACCGCGTCGCTGAGCTCGTCCGCGCTGCAGGGGGCTCTCCTGCGCCGTCCGCCCCGCTGCGCCGCACTCCACCCCGCGTGGGCAACGAAGCTCCGGCGGCGAGCCAGCAGCCTCCTCCCCAAGAAGACCCCATAGCTCCACGGTGCATGGCCCCTGGGCGGAACCCGCTCCGCCAGGCACCAGCGCAGCAAGAACGGAGCTGCCAAGAAATCCCTCGCCCGCAAGGGGCTGCCCGCGCGCTCCCAGCTCTCGCTCCAGCACGCCAAGACCCCGCCCTGCTCCAAGCTGCAGCGCGAGGGGACCCTCAAGACCGAGCTCTTCACCAACCAAGGCCTTTCATGGCCACCGCGGGCTGCCTCGCCTACACCCCTGAGCTACGCAGCGTCGCGTGGCCTGGCAAGTTCAAGCCAGACCTGCCTCCGCGCTATGACGGCACGACTGATCCCGCAGAGTTCCTCCAGCTCTATGAGCTGGGCATCGAGGCTGCCGGAGGGGACGAGAAGGTCATGGCGAACTGGTTTCCCATGGCGCTGAAGGGAGGGGCTCGCACCTGGCTCCTGAATCTGGCCCCAGGAACGGTCTCCTCCTGGGACCAGATGCGCACCCGCTTTGTCGCCAACTTCCAAGGTACCCGCGACCGGCCACCTGCCGTGAGCGATATGCGCCGTATCAAGCAACAACCTTGAGAGACCCTGCAGAAGTACATCCAGCGCTTCAATAGCGCGCGCCTCAAGATCCCCAAGGTGTCCGAGGAGGCCATCATCTCGGCCTTCTCCGATGGCGTGCGCGACGTCAAGATGAAGGAGGAGCTGGCGATGCATGAGGACCTCTGCACCTCCCGGAACTGTTCAACTTGGTGAACAGATGCGCCAGGGCTGAGGAGGGGCGCCTCTCCCTCCTCGAGCTGCCTACTGCGGACCCAGAAGAGAAGAAGCCCAAGGCCAAGGACGTGAAGCGCAAGGGGGCTGCCGTACTCGCAGCCGAACCAGACATCAAGCATGGCAGAGATCTACCCGACTCCTCCAGAGGCAACCGGTACTGCGTATACCACGACCTCCACACCCACAACACCAGCGAATGCCAAGAACTCCGCGCCGTGCGAGAAGGAAGGATCGGCCGCTGCCCTGACCGTACTGACCGGGGCTACGGCCAAGGAGGAGGAAGAAACCCAGGGCGCTGGGAAGACCGCGGCCCGCGCCAGGGGTGGCGTGACCAACCTCGCGAGGACCGCTGGCGAGACCTGCCTCGCGAGGGGGACTGGAGGGATCAGCCTCGTGAGGATCGCCCTCACGGCAATGCAGGCCTGCCTCCTCTGCCACCTCCACCCAGAAGGAACGAAGACCGCCATCAGGACGAGGGGGCTGGGGGCTTCCAGGAGCCACGCGCAATCGCTTGCATCCTGGGCGGAGCTCAAGCCCCAGCCTCCCAACGCATCTTCAAGCAGTTCACCCGCGAGGTGAATGCAGTCCTTCCCAATCTCGAAGCAACGCGCCCCCTCAGGTGGTCGGCGTGTGCCATCACCTTCAGCTCAGCAAATCAACTCAAATGCTCGGCTACAGCTGGAGTCCTCCCGATGCTTTGCTCCCCGGTCATCAGCAACGTGCTGGTCACCAAGAACCTCATCGACGGAGGGGCAGGGCTCAACGTCCTGTCCATGGAAACCTTCAACAACCTCCAAGTACCCTACGACCAGCTACAGCCGACCAAGCCTTTCTCAGGAATCACCGACGGTTCCACGGTCCCAATCGGGCAGGTCCGCCTCCCTGTCACCTTCGGGGCCCGGAGCAACTACCGCACCGAGCTCATCGACTTCGACGTCGCCGACATCCGCCTGCCGTACAACGCCATCCTCGGGTACCCAGCGCTGGCCAAGTTCATGGCCGTGACCCACCACGGCTACAACGTCCTCAAGATGCCCGGGAGTGGAGGCATCATCACCGTGCCTTGTGAAGAGAGAGATGCAGTGTGTTCTCTAGAGCGGGCCTATCAGGCCGCATCACTTGAAGACCCAGACCGCAGAAGCAGGAGGCTTCCGGAGACCACCACCAAGAAGAAGAAGATGTCGCCAGGCTCAGCCCCTCAGGAGGCAGGCACCTCAGGACCCGTGCCAGCTCGGGAGGACCCTCCTTCCATCGCATAGGAAAGCGCGCCCGGCGCCCTCCTCGGGTAAGGCTCGGGGGCTCTCACCTGGAGGGCCACCGACCTAGCCATGGCCACGAGGGCGGTGCTTGGGCGCCATGTGGAGGCGTGCTTCAAAGCACGTCTCGCTCAAGGGGGAGCCAGGCGAGGAAGACCAGACCAGCAAGAGTTCGTTAGCGAGGCCGTTCAAGAGCTACAGGAGGCAAGGATCATGAGCGATTGCCGTCGCCCACCAGCTATGGCCCCACATCTAGGCGAGGATGGTGGGCTGCGCGTCTGCGTCGACGCACCCGGGCTCAATCGGATCGCCACAATGGAGCGCCTCTGGCCCTCGCGAGTGGGGCACTGCGGAGGACCACCCCGCAGCCGTGCTCGCATGCCTCTTGGCCTGCCGAGCGTGGCTGCAGCGTGCCAGCGCCTCACGAGGGGCATCAGGGAGGCCCAGGAGGACAGGCGCTCCACCGCCCTGATGGAGATGGAGGCAGCTCGCAAGGAGCCACCAGCGCCTCCGTAGCCTCCCGAGGCTCCGGAGCCTGGGGGCTCGTGAGGATCGGCCTCCGCAACCCACCGAGCCTACTGCACCGACACCACTTCGCCCATGACATCCTCAGGTGACACCTTCCAAGTTTCGTTCTCAGCTGGGAGCGCCCTCCCAGGGTTGCGTCCCTCCCAGGCCGCGCGGGTCCGTCCCCGCGGTGTGTATCTGCTCTTATCTTTTGGTCGTTAGTCTACTTTGTTGGGGGCGCCCCTCGGGCTGCACCATCCCCAAGCCACTGGGGCTAGGCCCAGCAGCGAGTATCTTCATCGCATCTATTTCCAACCCTGCATTTGCCTATCATGCATGATGCCTGCCTACGGCATCCCATCTTCTCCATGTCGGCTGCTTGCACGTTAAAGGGGGGTGCCTGAGCATCGCGACTCAGGGCTCTTACTGGCCCAACAGCCCTCACCCTCTGGCCTTGTCCACGACATCGCGACCTGGCATACCAGCGACGGTCGAGACAAGCTCGAGGGCCGGGACCCGAGGACGTAGAGTACCGGCATGTAACCAAATTTTGCAGGGACACATTTCAAGACATGGCCCAGTGCCGGGCGCAACCCGCCCAGGGGTAGGGCCTCGCGAGTCCCGCGCTGGCTCACGGGTGCCCAGATACACCTCACCTACTCCAACCCACAAGCTCCTGATTGACTGACGATCGACTAATGGCCCTTATGGCAGCATCATCTCCTTTCTGTGTTGACCCCGCATGAACCTTGGAGAGAACTGCGCCAGCCAAGGCCCTCGCGAGGTTCCCTTCACCCTCGCCCGCGTGAACCGCTTGCACGTTAAAGGGGGGCGCCTGAGCATCGTGACTCAGGGCTCTTACTGGCTCAACAGCCCTCACCCTCTGGCCTTGTCCACGGCATCGCGACCTGGCATACCAGCGACGGTCGAGACCAGCTCGAGGGCCGGGACCCGAGGACGTAGAGCAGAAAGGGGAGCAGAAGCGAGGGAGAAGGGGGGGCTCACGAGGACCTCGCCGAGCGGTTCCGCACCTCCAGCGCGCGAACCAGAAGGCAAACCAGGAACGACCCCTGACTCCTAAGATAAGTCACCGCTCCAAGCACTGGCTATCGTGGCACTACCCCCGCACTTAAAGCGATTCCGTGCTAGCAACGTTGCATCCCTTTCTCACCGAGTGATGGCTGCTTGGGCACCAAAGGGGACCTCCTGAGCATCACGACTCAGGGGCTCTTACCAGACCCCGGGTCGCTCACCTCCTAGCCTTGACCACGGCATCGCGACCTGGCATACCAGCGACGGCTGACGCCGCCTTGGGACTGGGTCCTATCGACGCAGAGCACCAAAGCCCTCGCGAGGTGCGAAAGGGAGGACCGAACTATGACGGAATTAGCAACTCGCACGGATCCATGGTAAAGGGTCATACATATCGACAAAAGGGGATTACAAACACCTTACAAGCCCCCATGGGGCGCATTCTGGTTCCTCGCAGGGATCGGATCCTAAGGGACGCTAACTACGCGAGCTAGGAGACGCCATCATCAACAGCGGGCCATCAGGCACCGGCACCAACTCCATCCAGATCAGGGTCGGCCACGGCCTGACGAGCCCGCCCTGCTCCGGGAGCTACGCCGGCTCGGGGTCTCATAGCTGTCATCGCTCGTCTCCGGCGTCACGAAGCCTCCGCTGGAGTCGCTGGACCCTTCGGCACCTCTGCCAAGGGAGCGGTCGGCGGGCCTGGCCCTCGCGAGGGCAAGGTCCTGGCTACCTCTCCCGCGGCAGCACTCCACCCGGCGACCAAGCGCGTCGAAGGCCTAGAAGAACATCACCCCCGTGCCATCGTGCTCCAGGTGGACCGCGAAGACGCCCCTTTCCCTGTAGACCCGGGCGATCTCCCTCCAGCCGCGGGCCATGAAGACCTCGCTCGGGGCGGCGACCACGATCTCCGCCTCGGTCGCGAGCGCGCTGCAGTCGGTGTGCTGCAGCCAGAGCTCCAGGGGCCCCCCTGGCGGGACGATGGGGGCGAAGAAGGAAGGCGGATCCAGGACTGGAGAGGAATGGTGAGGTGGAGCACGCCCTGCTGGGAGGAGCCCTCGGCGTGGACTCCGGGAGGAACCACCCTCGCCTTCGTGACCCAACGACGCCGGCGACGGTGCTGGCCGCGAGGATCAGCGTCAACACCTCCGGGGCCCTCAATGCGGGCATACAAGGGGAGCGGGAACCCCGGCGGAGCCCGCTCGCCCCAGGGCCTCGCCGCCGCCCGATGATCTCCTTCGTCACGGCTGCACAGGGCGAGCCGCTTCTTCGGCGGGAGGGGGTCTGGATCCTCTCGAGGAGCCTTCCCCTTCTCCGCCATGGAGAACCGGCGAATGGGAGCCATCGCGACAAGACGGAGCAAGAGTAGAGGCGAAGGAGAGAGCAAGGAGTGACAAACTGGAAGGGCACGCGCAGTGCCATACTTATAGCCGGCCAAGGCCAACCGCCGGCCTCCATGATCGCATGTAATCATAACATGATCTGCATGCAGGGACTCGTCCAACTCACACGATCACCAAGGCGTTATGGGAAGTGGAGACTCCACGACCAATCAACCACCACGCGGCGCCCAGGGCCGCAGGTTGTTAGGGCCCGCGGCGTTTCGCCCTTGCCCTTTCGCCTCTCGGCGCGGCCAATTCCAAGCGCGCCTTGGGCCCGGGGGCTACTGTCAGCGTTCTGGGAACGGGGGTCCCCAGACTTGCCTGCCTGCGACCTGCGGCGTGGCTCAAGTGGGGGCCCAACATGGCCCATCTTCATCAACACAAGACTCAAGACCCTCGCGAGGGGCCAAGCCTCGCGAGGCAGACGACACGGCACTTCCTCAGGGGCAGCCTCGCCAGGCTGGCTCGCGGGGAGGCGGAGATATCAAGGCGGGGTACCTCGCGAGGTGCCCATGACGTGAGCCATGACGACTCAGGGCGCCAGGCGGGTGCCAGCGCGTGCAGCGTCCTTCTTTCCTCTTTGGTGCAAAGGGGACAAGCGCAGCCGCGGAGTACCGAGGCATCAGGCAAAGGTTGCCGTTCCGGTGCAACAAGACCAAGGCCAACGGACTACAAGACGGAGGTCACCATGGAGCCCAGCACGGCATCATCACCAGAGCCTTTGGCAGGCGAAGACTGCTTTTGTCAGGATAGATGTACTAGCTGTCCCCCTTCAAATTAGCCCGCCATTGTTGGATCCCTTCCCGCTCAATATTTGGGAAGAGGACCAGGGCCTCTATAAATAGGACTAGCCACCCACATTGCAAGGGGGTTCGGGGTTCGGGGTTCGGATTTGCTCACCTGGTTCACAGGCAGAGTAAGAGAGAGAGAGAAGGGTAGCTGCATTCCCCCAGTAGTTCATCCCCCTAGCCAAGAACAGACCCTCGCGAGGCTGTTCTTCCTTGTAGTGTTCATCCTCACCAGCCCCAAGAGGCAATCCACAAACCACACACTGGAGTAGGGTATTACACCACAACGGTGGCCCGAACCAGTATAAATCTCATGTCCCTGGCGCGTTTCTTTCAGTAGCTTAGATCCTTGTGAGACGGAGAGGTTGAAGGCGTAATCTCCGCGCGCACCCCAGTGTTCGAACCTTAAGGGTCTGCCGGAACCCGAAATCCGACAGCGTGCTTCAGAATCAGCTTTTCAGTCGTCTGGTGAAACAAAGACGGTCCACATTCACCCGACCGACCCCGACGCAGCTCCGACTCACATCTCGACGACGCTCAACTCCAAATAGGAAGAAGCGCTCATCCAGCTCCTCCGTGAGAACTGGGACATCTTCGCATGGAAACCCTCTGACATGCCTGGAGTTCCTAGAGAGCTGGCTGAGCACCGTCTACGAGTCGACCCAAAATTCAAGCCTGTGAAGGAACATCTTCGACGGTCCGCCGTCCAGAAGAAGCAAGCCATTGGCGAAGAGGTGGCTCGGCTTTTAGCGGCAGAGTTCATCCGAGAAATTTACCACTCCGAGTGGCTCGCCAATGTCGTCATGGTCCCCAAGATGGACAAGTCACTTCGCATGTGCATTGATTTCAAACATGTCAGTCGGGCCTGCCCGAAAGATCATTTTCCTCTCCCTCGCATCGACCAAATAGTCGACTCAACTACGGGATGCGAAAGATTGTCCTTTCTAGATGCCTATTCCGGGTACCATCAGATCCGTCTGTACGGACCCGACGAAATCAAAACAGCTTTCATCACTCCATTCGGATGCTTCTATTATGTCACCATGCCGTTCGGCCTCAAGAACGCCGGAGCCACGTTCATGAGAATGATTCAGAAGTGTTTACTCACTCAAATCAGTCGGAATGTGGAGGCATACATGGATGATATTGTGGTCAAGTCACGCAAAGGTTCCGACCTGCGGACTGACCTTGCTGAAACCTTCGCCAACCTCAGGAGGTATGATATCAGACTCAATCCATCAAAGTGCACGTTCGGAGTGCCAGGTGGAAAGTTACTCGGTTTTCTCGTTTCCGAACGGGGGATCGACGCCAATCCTGAAAAAATTGGCACCATACTCCGGATGAAGCGTCCTGTACGCGTGCACGATGTCCAAAAGCTTACAGGCTGCTTGGCCGCTTTAAGTCGATTCATTTCTCGTCTCGGTGAAAAGGCATTGCCTCTTTACCGACTGATGAAGAAGTCTGACAAGTTCGAGTGGACTCCAGAAGCTGATGCAGTGTTTGCAGAGCTCAAAGCTCTGCTCTCCACCCAGCCGGTGCTTGCTGCCCCAATCAGCAAAGAGCCTCTGCTGCTTTACATTGCAGCCACAGGACAAGTTGTCAGCACGGTACTTACGGTCGAGCGGGAAGAGGAAGGAAAGGCCTTCAGAGTTCAGCGCCCAGTCTATTACGTGTCTGAAGTTTTGACCACTTCAAAACAAAGATACCCCCATTACCAGAAGCTTGTATATGGGATTTACATGACCACAAAGAAGGTTGCACATTACTTCTCTGACCACTCCATCACAGTCGTCAGTGACGCCCCACTGTCAGAGATTCTGCACAACAGAGATGCAACTGGCCGAGTGGCCAAGTGGGCGATTGAACCCCTTCCCTTAGATATCAAGTTTGAGGCGAAGAAGGCTATCAAGTCCCAAGCAATTGCAGATTTTGTCGCCGAATGGATTGAATAGCAACTTCCGACTCAGGTTCACTCGGAGCACTGGACCATGTTCTTCGATGGATCCAAGATGCTTAATGGTTCCGGTGCTGGGGTAGTCCTAGTCTCCCCCCGAGGAGATAAACTCAGATATGTTCTCCAGATTCACTTCGATTCCTCCAATAATGAAGCAGAATATGAAGCACTTTTGTATGGGTTGCGCATGGCCATTTCACTCGGCGTCCGTCGCCTCATGGTCTATGGCGACTCAGATTTGGTGGTTAATCAAGTGATGAAGGAGTGGGACGTTAGAAGTCCGGCAATGACCGGTTATTGCAATGCAGTACGAAAGCTAGAGAAGAAATTTGAGGGGTTAGAGCTTCATCACATCCCCCGACTGAAAAATCAGGCAGCTGACGATTTGGCAAAGATACGCTCCAAGAGAGAAGCCATTCCCAGCAACGTGTTTCTGGAACACATTCACTCGCCGTCAGTCCAAGAAGATCCTTTCACAGAAGAAGCCCCACAGCCGAAAAGCGCCACAGATCCGACTGAAGTTGAAGTTCCTGCGGTGGTCGACCTAATCATGGAAGTCTTGGCGATCACTCCCGACTAGACAGTACCATACATCGCGTATATCCTAAGGAAAGAACTCCCAGAGGACGAGGAAGAGGCTCGACAGATCATCCGCCGATCCAAGGCCTTCACAGTCATAAAGGGACAGTTGTATAGAGAAAGCGCGTCTGGAATCGGGCAGAAGTGCATAACTCCAGAAGAGGGTCGGATAATCCTTGATGAGATCCACTCGGGGACCTGTGGTCACCATGCGTCCTCTCGGACCATTGTGGCTAAAGCATACCGAGCGGGTTTTTACTAGCCAAGAGCAAATGAGATGGCAAAAGAGATTGTCGACAAGTGTGAAGGGTGCCAGTTCTACTCCAACATGTCACACAAGACTGCATCAGCCCTGAAGACCATTCCACTCGTCTGGCCCTTTGCTGTCTGGGGTCTGGACATGGTTGGTCCACTGAGGACAGGCAGGAGCGGCTTCACGCATGTGCTCGTGGCAGTCGACAAGTTTACCAAATGGATTGAAGCTAAACCTATCAAGAATCTTGATGCCTGCACTACCATCAGTTTCGTCAGAGGGCTAACATTCAGATATGGAGTCCCGCATAGCATCATCACTGGCAATGGGTCAAACTTTGATTCGGACAAATTCAGAGCTTTTTGCGCCTCTCAAGGCACTCGAGTCGACTATGCTTCGGTCGCCCATCCCCAGTCGAATGGACAAGCTGAAAGAGCAAATGGTCTGATCCTCAAAGGACTAAAGCCTCGACTGATGCGTGATCTCAAGCATGCGGCAGGTGCTTGGGTCGACGAGCTTCCGTCGGTTCTGTGGGGATTAAGGACCACCCCTAACCGGTCGACTGGAAGAACCCCATTCTTTCTGGTTTATGGAGCCGAAGCGGTTCTGCCAAGTGATCTTCTTCACAACGCGCCCCGAGTCGAGCTTTACACCGAAGATGAAGCAGAACAGGCTCGGCAAGATGCAGTCGACCTCCTGGAAGAAGAAAGAGAGATGGCCATGATCAGGTCGACCATTTATCAGCAAGACTTGTGTCGATTCCATGCCCGGAACGTGAGGAGTCGAGCCTTCCAAGAAGGAGATTTGGTCCTCCGAGTGGATCAACAGAAACCTCACAAGCTTGCTCCTACCTGGGAAGGCCCCTTCATCGTCACCAAAGTCCTCCACAACGGAGCATATCACCTCTACAATGTTGATCGCCAGATCGATGAGCCACGAGCTTGGAACGCGAAACTACTCCGCCCCTTTTACACTTGAGTTCTCCTTTAGACAAGATGTAATAAGAAAAACTCCTGAAGTTCACTTTTATCAAAAATAAGAGTGTTCCAATAATTACTGTCACTTTTGTTTGCATCCGAAATCCCCCAGTGGGTGACTTAGCTGCGAATCCATTTCGCCTAAGTTTGAAAAATCCTACCGAGTGGAGAGCCAGACTCCCACTCGGGGGCTTAGCTGCAGCCCAGTGCTTGCCTAAGTGTTCAAAAATCCTACTGAGTGGAGAGCAAACCTCCCACTCGGGGGCTTAGCTGCAGTCCAGCACTCGCCTAAGTTCTCTCACAAAGAGACTTAGCTGCAGTCATCACTCGCCTAAGTTTGAAAAAATCCTACCGAGTGGAGAGCAAACCTCCCACTCGGGAGCTTAGCTGCAGTCCAGCACTCGCCTAAGTTCTCTCACAAAGAGACTTAGCCGCAGTCAGCACTCGCCTAAGTTTGAAAAAATCCTACCGAGTGGAGAGCAAACCTCCCACTCAGGGGCTTAGCTGCAGTCTAGCACTCGCCTAAGTTCTCTCACAAAGAGACTTAGCTGCAGTCAGCACTCGCCTAAGTTTGAAAAAATCCTACCGAGTGGAGAGCAAACCTCCCACTCGGGGGCTTAGCTGCAGTCCAGCACTCGCCTAAGTTCTCCCATGAAGAGACTTAGCTGCAGTCAGACACTCGCCTAAGTTTAAAAAAAATCCTACCGAGTGGAGAGCAAACCTCCCACTCGGGGGCTTAGCTGCAGTCCAGCACTCGCCTAAGTTCTCTCACAAAGAGACTTAGCTGCAGTCAGCGCTCGCCTAAGTTTGAAAAATCCTACCGAGTGGAGAGCAAACCTCCCACTCGGGGGCTTAGCCGCAGTCCAGCACTCGCCTAAGTTCTCCCACGAAGAGACTTAGCTGCAGTCAGACACTCGCCTAGGTTTGAAAAAATCCTACCGAGTGGAGAGCAAACCTCCC
The DNA here is from genome assembly GCA_963921465.1 of Triticum timopheevii. Classification (NCBI taxonomy): domain Eukaryota; kingdom Viridiplantae; phylum Streptophyta; class Magnoliopsida; order Poales; family Poaceae; genus Triticum; species Triticum timopheevii. Next base: position 587,593,873 of record OY997273.1, on the reverse strand, counting down.
ACTCGGGGGCTTAGCTGCAGTCCAGCACTCGCCTAAGTTCTCTCACAAAGAGACTTAGCTGCAGTCAGCACTCGCCTAAGTTTGAAAAATCCTACCGAGTGGAGAGCAAACCTCCCACTCGGGGGGCTTAGTTGTAGCCCAGCGCTCGCCTAAGTTTGAAAGATCCTACCGAGTGGAGAGCAAACCTCCCACTCGGAGGCTTAGCTGCAGCCCAGCGCTCACCTAAGTGTCTAAAAATCCAACCGAGTGGAAAGCGAACCTCCCACTCGGGGACTTAGCTGCAGCCCAGTGCTTGCCTAAGTGCAGGACACAACCTAACCTGCAAATACAAGGTTATTTCGAGTGAAGATCAAGTTCCACTTGACAGATCAAACCGTGAAGATATTCAACAAAAATCAAGTTCAGATAAAGCCTAAAAGGTCCCAGACCTCAGATCAAAGTATTCGAGCCCTCGGCTCGGCAGATTTTAACTGTTACACTTCCACCCGACATTCCGAGGCAAATTTAAGGCAGAGTTTAATGGATTACAAAATACACTCGGCATTCCGAGGCAAATTCAAAGTGAAGCATAGAAGTTCTTCATTCCTCAGGAGGAGGAGGACTGGAAGGGGCCACGAACTCATCCAGATCGATCCCGTCTGCAATACGGGTGGCAGCAGCGATGAAGGTCTCCATGAAGTCCTGGAAGTTGTGCTTCCTCGTGTTGGCAACTTGGATGGCGGCCAGCTTCTCCTCCCGTGCCTCCTTGCAATGGACGCGGACCAGAGACAGAGCCACATCAGCGCCGCACCAAGCAGAAGACTTCTTCCAGTCCCGCACTCGGTCAGGGATTCCGTTGAGTCGAGTCATCAGAGACTCGAGATCGTTCTAGAGCGTAGACTCTGTCCAAAGTGCCAGGTCGATCCGCGACATGGCAGCCTTCAGTCGAGCCAAGTAATCCACGACGCCGTCAATGCGAGATTCCAGTCGGAGCAGATTCATGGCAGCTTCATCTTTCACGGGAGAGTTGATTGGGTCCAAACCTGTTTCAATCCGCCCAGTCTCCTCTTCAAAGTTCTGGCAAAGCTCTGCATATACGATCCAAGGATAAGTCAATTTTCATAAGACTGAGTCGACACAAAAAAAAACAGTCGGAACTGAATGGGCACCTTCGAGCTTGATGTACAACTTCTTGGCAAGGCTCCTCAAGTAGCTCTCCAGGTCGTCCCTCCTGCGAGCGATGCCTTCCATCTTCTCGCCCAAGATGAGGTTCTCCTTCTTCCAACTTGAAGTCAGCCTGTTGGCTTCATTCAAAGCGGTCTGCAACCTGGTATTCTCTCTTTCTAATTGGTCGACTGAAGCCATCTTCTGTGCGGCCAGAGCGGTCTTGTCATCAGCCTCCTTACGGGCAGCAGCAAAGTCCTGATCCTTCTTCGCCAGAGCTTTCTCCAGTTTTTCTACAAAGAAATGATGATTGAGTCGGAAATAGCAGAAAGATACTCAAGCCTAAAAAACTAACCAGTCGACAAAGGTGTCTTACCTGCGGCGCCGTCTCTGACCTTCTGCAGCTCTGTTCTGGCCAGTTCCAGATCAAGGTTCAGTTGAATTTGATGCTTCTCCAAGTCAGCCAAGCGAGTTCCAAGATCACAAGATTTCTGAAGTCAAAGGGGAGAAGTTGTCATTTCAGTAAAAAACAACAAAGGCAATAAATACTAAGGCTACGGTCGACTGCCAGCAGTCCACCATAGTCTCGGGGACTACACCCAGTGGGTGCACTTAGCGTGCCCCCACCGGTTCTTATACAACCCGATCGACCCCCGAAGTCGAGTCCAAGACATGTTGCTTCCGAGTAACTAAGAGACAATGATGGCATTTCTAAGACTACAGCCGAAGCAAACATTCGACAGTAGTCTCGGGGACTACACCCAGTGGGTGCACTCAGCGTGCCCCCACTGTAAAAAAAAAGTCGGCTGCCCGCAGTCGACAACACACCGTTCCATTCGACATGGCCCGATCAGACCGAGTGAAGAAATACAGCTACAACAATTCAATATAAAGACTACAGTCGACTGCCAGCAGTCCACCGTAGTCTCGGGGACTACACCCAGTGGGTGCACTTAGCGTGCCCCCACTCGTCCAAAAATTGACACCCAGTGGGTGAACAGATATAGAGATCGACGGAAAAGAGATTCTTCAAAGAACATATCGTAAACAGACCAAGTGTTGAAGTCGACTGACCTGGACGTTTCTCTGAAGAGCCGAGCTTGTGTCGTAAGCCGCCTGGCAAGCCTCCCGAGCCACTTTCACTTGTTCCATCATGATCCCCGCCTGGCGAACAGCCTCCTTCGTAGCAGCCGCTTGGTCCTCAGGGACGGGGTACGCAGCAAAAAGCGAAGACGGATCCGCAGTCGACGCCGAAGGCTGCACACTCGTCAGAGGAATGGCGAAAGTTACGGAAGCCCGAGTGGGTTCGCCATCATCCCGAGCTACGGCCTTAGGCGCCGGAGTGGATTGTGGGGTCTCGCCAGCCGACGCCCTCTTCTTCGTCCTCTTCACTCTCAGCGGTTCATTGTCATCATCGTCTGGGAGGTCGATAACATGAGCAGGAGCTACAAGGAAAACATTCAATCGACCAGAATTGCAATAAAGGTCCAGTCGACTCAAAGGCAGGACGTCAGCAATCATACTAGGGTTGGAGGTGACATCGTCCTCCATCTCTTGGTCGTCGTTCCTGGCGGAGACCTCAGAAGTAGCACCGCTGCAAATCTCGAAAGTCAATCAGTTGGCTCAGTGAATCGACCAAGGATCCGTCCACGGTCGACGAAGGAAAGCAAGTCTTATTATTACCCGGAAATGGTAGGAACAACTATCTTCATCTTGGGCAGAACTTTGGGCGGCTTGGATGGCGTCGCTCATGGGTGCTTGGGAGCCTTCCCAGTCGGCGGAGGAGGAGAGGTCCGAGGGCGTTTCGATGACTGCCCAACAGGTGCAGTCGCCTTGCCACATCCCCGCGCTGGATCATGCGTGAGCTTGGATCGCCCCTCTGGGCGGGGGGGGGGGGCTCAACCTCCTCCTCCTCCCCTTCGCTGGAGAAGATGTCGTCGCCTTCCTCTCCTTCACCATCAGACTCCCACTCGCCTTGGTCATCCCCGCTCTCGCCTCACCTTCCTCAGTCGACCCTTGTGCTCCCTTGGGCATCGAGTACATATCGGTTGTCGCCTGGAAAACAACAGACAAGACGAAAGTCAATCGACCAACTCAAAGAAGACCAACGCAGAAAACAAGATTTTAGTCAGAAGCATAAGGACATACCTGATCCACTTCATACGAGTTGTCGAGTGGAATTACCCTTCTGGCTCCTCGGGGGTTGTCTTTGTTCCCCGTGATGCTCGATAGCCACCCCTCTAGCATCTCGTCGGTGACCTCCTCCGGGTGGATCCGAGTGGTGTCGTCGAGGCCCGAATACAGCCACATTGGGTGGTCTCGGGCCTGGAGCGGTTGGATGCGTCTCTGGAGAAAGACCTCTAACAGGTCCATCCCAGTCACACCCTCATGAACAAGCTCGACCACTCGACCGACCAACACTTTGACTTGGGCCCTTTCCTCCGGCGTCACTTTCAGAGAAGCAGGTTTTTGGGCTCGGTCAAGGGAGAAAGGAGGGAGACCATTCGACTGTCCGGGGGTCGCCTGGTCCTGACAGTAGAACCAGGTCGACTACCAACCATGGACCGACTTCGGGAAAGTAATTGACGGAAAGCAGCTCTTCCCCCTCGTCTGGATCGCCAAACCCCCGCACAATTGGATCACCTTCGTCCTCTCGTCACTCGACTTGGCCTTCTTGACCGATTAAGAGCGACAAGTAAAAATGTGCTTGAAAAGCCCCCAATGTGGGCGGCAACCCAAGAAGGCCTCGCACATGGAAATGAATGCAGCAAGATAGACAATGGAGTTGGGGGGTAAAGTGATGGAGCTGCGCTCCGAAGAAGTTCAAGAAGCTCCGGAAGAATGGATGGGGAGGCAGAGAAAACCCTCGGTCGATGTGGGTGGCTAGGAGCACGCACTCACCGTCGCGAGGTTGAGGTTCGATCTCTCCCCCAGGAAGACGCGCCGCTTCGTGGGGAATGGCTCCCCCCTTGACCATGTCGTCGAGATCCTCCTGCCGGAGCACCAACGGCATCCAGTTGCCCTGGATCCAACCTTTGGGCAGGGCGGTCCTGGAGGAAGATCCGCCCCGTGCAAACTTCTTCCCTTTCCCGGCCGCTGCCGCCTTCTTCGCGCGCTCCAGAGCCGTCGTCTTTCCCTTCACCATCGTCGCCGGCGAGATCTCACATGGGCTTGCGGCGCTTGGGTGAGAGCGGAGGTAGCGGAGAGACTGGCGAAGGGTAAGAGGAAGAAGGAAGGAGAACAGAGCGCACGGCTTGGAAACCCCGAGCCAGCAACTTATAAGGGCCCGCTCCCGAGTGGCTGACTGGAAGGCCCAGGCTATCCAGTCAAATCCCGCAGGAGATGCGCGCGCAGTACGTGGCGAAAAAGGCGATGCGGAGATCGAGGAGTTTCCGCTTTATCGCTTCCGATTACTGCGGCTGCTCCCGTCCCGCGCGCTTCCCAAAATCTGAATCCAGCGACATCCGCGGGCCGCAAAACAACTTGTCAAAACAGGAGACCCCGCTCGTGCCGACACTCGGTATATCACAAGCAAAGAAATTCAATCGACGAAAGACCTGGAATGGATCAAGGCAACTAAAAAAGTTGGCAACGTCATCCATGACGATTGACCCAACAAAGCTCCCACGTGGCCCGAAAGGCCAGTCGGAAAAGTTCTCCAACTCTTTCCCCACTCAAACCTCGATCCATTCGGGGGCTAATGATGAAGCTACGTACCTAGGGTAGGGGCACGGACCTGTCCAAGAAGCCCTACCCAAGGACGTCCCTAGAAGAGGTCACCTTTCAATCGACTTGAAGGTATCCCACTCGACGGATTCAAGACACTCGACCAAGAAGCTATCAAGAAGCTATCACTCGATTGCCAGAAGACCTAAAGTCACTCCGCAGGCAAACGGTCGGCTATTTAGCAGTCTTTATGGTCATTATAGCACTTTATTAGGGGCGTTACCAGTAACGCCCACCTTAAATGTACCTTAAACCCTGTATTACTGAGGGCAGGAGGGGGCCGGCGAACTCTATATAAGCCACCCCCTCCTCAGTATGAGGGGTTCGCACCCCTGTTATCTACACACTCATAATCCAATCGACCGCCTCCGGGCACCAAGACGTAGGGCTGTTACTTCCTCCGAGGAGGGCCTGAACTCGTAAAACCTTGTGCGTTTACAACTTCCCAATAGCTAAGATCTAGCCTCTTCATACACACCCCCCTACATTACTGTTAGACTTAGAACCACGATAGGTAAGTCCTGTCCATTGTGTCTCTAAGAAGGGAGGCATTATTGTCGTTCCTAATGATAAAGATGAATTGATCCCTCAAAGAATTATTATAGGTTATAGGATGGTAATTGATTTCTGCAAATTAAATAAGGCTACTAAAAAGATCATTATCCCTTACCTTTTATCGATCAAATGCTAGAAAGATTATCCAAACATACACATATTTGCTATCTAGATGGTTATTCTGGTTTCTCTCAAATACCCGTGTCAGCCAAAGATCAATCAAAGACTACTTTTACTTACCCTTTTGGTACTTTTGCTTATAGACGTATGCCTTTTGATTTATGTAATGCACCTGCTACCTTTCCAAAGATGCATGATGGCTATATTCTCTGACTTTTGTGAAAAGATTTGTGAGGTTTTCATGGATGATTTCTCCATCTATGGATCTTCTTTTGATGATTGCTTGAGCAACCTTGATTGAGTTTTGCAGAGATGTGAAGAAACTAATCTTGTCTTGAATTGGGAAAAGTGCCACTTTATGGTTAATGAAGGTATTGTCTTGGGGCATAAACTTTCTGAAAGAGGTATTGAAGTTGATAAAGCCAAGGTTGATGCTATTGAAAAGATGCCATGTCCCAAGGACATCAAAGGTATAAGAAGTTTCCTTGGTCACGCCAGATTTTATAGGAGGTTCATTAAGGACTTCTCAAAAATTTCTCGGCCTCTGACTAATTTATTACAAAAAGATATACCATTTGTTTTTGATGATGATTGTGTAGAAGCATTTGAAATTCTTAAGAAAGCATTGATCTCTGCACCTATTGTTGAGCCACCTGATTGGAATTTACCCTTTGAAATTATGTGTGATGCTAGTGATTATGCTGTAGGTGCTATTCTAGGGCAGAGAGTTGATAAGAAATTAAATGTTATTCAATATGCTAGTAAAACCCTAGACAATGCTTAAAGAAATTATGCTACCACTGAAAAAGAATTCTTAGCAGTTGTATTTGCTTGTGATAAGTTCAGACCTTATATTGTTGATTCTAAAGTAACTATTCACACTGATCATGTTGCTATTAAATATCTCATGGAAAAGAAAGATGCTAAACCTAGACTTATTAGATGGGTTCTCTTGGTACAAGAATTTGACTTACATATTGTTGATAGAAAGGGAGCTGAGAACCCCGTTGCAGACAACTTGTCTAGGTTAGAAAATGTGCTTGATGACCCACTACCTATTGATGATAGCTTTCCTGATGATTAATGAAATGTCATAAATACTTCTCATACTGCTCCATGGTATGCTGATTATGCTAATTATATTGTTGCTAAATTTATACCACCTAGTTTCACATACCAGCAAAAGAAAAAGTTCTTCTATGATTTGAGGCATTACTTTTGGGATGACCCACATCTTTATAAATAAGGAGTAGATGGTGTTATTAGATGTTGTGTACCTGAGCATGAACAGGAACATATCCTACGCAAGTGTGACTCTGAAGCTTATGGAGGACACCATGCTGGAGATAGAACTGGACATAAGGTATTGCAATCTGGTTTTTATTGGCCTACTCTCTTCAAGGATGCCCGTAAGTTTGTCTTATCTTGTGATGAATGTCAAAGAATTGGTAATATTAGTAGACTTCAAGAAATGCCTATGAACTATTCACTTGTTATTGAACCATTTGATGTTTGGGGCTTTGATTATATGGGACCTTTTCCTTCCTCTAATGGATATACACATATTTTAGTTGCTGTTGATTATGTTACTAAGTGGGTAGAAGCTATTCCAACTAGTAGTGCTGATCATAACACTTCTATTAAAATGCTTAAAGAAGTTATTTTTCCAAGATTTGGAGTCCCTAGATATTTAATGACTGATGGTGGTTCACATTTTATTCATGGTGCTTTCCGTAAAATGCTTGCTAAATATGATGTTAATCATAGAATTGCATCTCCTTATCACCCATAGTCTAGTGGTCAAGTAGAATTGAGTAATAGAGAGCTCAAATTAATTTTGCAAAAGACTGTTAATAGATCTAGAAAGAATTGGTCCAAGAAACTTGATGATGCATTATGGGCCTATAGAACTGCATATAAAAATCATATGGGTATGTCTCCGTATAAAATGGTTTATGGAAAAACATGTCTACCTCTCGAACTAGAACACAAGGCATATTGGGCTATTAAAGAACTCAATTATGATTTTAAACTTGCCGGTGAGAAGAGTTTATTTGATATTAGCTCATTCGATGAATGGAGAACCCAAGGCTACGAAAATGCCAAGTTGTTTAAATAAAAAGTTAAAAGATGGCATGACAAAAGGATACAAAAGCGTGAGTTTAATGTTGGTGATTATGTATTGCTATACAACTCTCATTTAAGATTTTTTGCAGGAAAACTTCTCTCTAAATGGGACGGTCCTTACGTTATCGAGGAGGTCTATCGTTCCGGTGCCATAAAAATCAACAACTTCGAAGGCACAAATCCGAAGGTGGTGAACGGTCAAAGAATCAAACATTATATCTCAAGTAATCCCATAAATGTTGAAACCAATATTATTGAAACCGTAACCCCGGAGGAATACATAAGAGACACTTTCTGGAATGTTTCAAACTCCGGAAAGGAATAGGTATGTGGTACAGTAAGTAAACCGACCCCAAAACAGTTTTCAAGGCAATATTTTTCCGTTTTGGAATATTTAGAAAAATAGAAAAATAAAAAGCAGTCCGGAATGGCCACGAGGACTCCACGGGGGTGGAGGGCGTGCCCTACCCCCTGGGCGCGCCCCCTACCTCATGGGCACCTCGTGCGCTTTCCAGACTCTGTTTTCTTACACGTTATGTATTTTGGTCGGTAAAAATTCATTATATAATCTCCCAGGGGTTTTGACTCCCGTATCATGCAAAAATCTCCTTTCTTTGTTTCGAGCTGTCCTGCTGCAGATTTGAGCAACATGTCGTCCCAGGATTTGGAAGGAGAGAGCTATGTGGTTGATTGCCTTGTAGATCCTAAAGTCTATGGGGATGTGGAGCATTGTGGTTGGACTACGAAAGAAGAACAGGACTATGAACCTAAGGGAAAGGAGGAGACGAGCTCAGATGAAGATGAAGTCCCACTACCTCAACCCAGGGACATGCATGTGGAGTTCAAAAAGTCAAGCCTCCCTGATAGAGTAAAGAAACCTAAGATCGAGTTTATCCCTTTTCGTCTCTTGTAGGAAAACAAACAGGAACTATGCAAAAAGATACTGAGCCTGGAGCAGGAGATCGAGGACCTAAGGGACCAAAATTCTGTCCTCAAGCGTAAATTAAGGAAGAAGCCTACGCCATCAACAAAATTATCACCGTCTCCGCCAACAAAGAAGAATTGAGTATCTGGTATGGGCACTCCCTTTGGCAACTGCCAAGCTTGGGGGAGTGCCCGGTATCGTATCGCCATCACTTTTATCTTTACCGTTTTCCTTAGTTCGATCCTTTTGGTAATATCTTGATCTAGTAGAATAAAAGTTCTTAGTATGATCTAGTCGTGAGTTTTGCTTTATAATCCTTCTATGTAATTGAGTCCGTGAGCTATATAATAAAGATTAGTGTTGAGTCAAGGGCTTGATTATTTTACCATGATCCTAAGGGAATAAAAGATAAGAGAAAGAAATAAAAAGAAACAAAGAGATCATGTGAATCTTATGGAGAGTAATGAGCTCCCATAGAAAAAGTATGATGAATAAAAGTTGTTGAGAGTTGACAAACATAGTTTTGGTCATCGTTGCAATTAATAGGAAATAATAAAGAAAGAGAGGTCTTCACATATAAATATACTATCTTGGACATCTTTTATGACTGTGAGAACTCATTAAAATATGACATGCTAAAGAGTTGATGTTGGACAAGGAAGACAACGTAATGGGTTATGTTTTCTTACATCTGAGATAAATTATATTGTCATGGATCATCCAACATGGTTGAGCTTGCCTTTCTCCCTCATGCTAGCCAAATTCATCGCACCAAGTAGAGATACTACTTGTGCTTCCAAATACCCTTAAACCAGTCTTGCCACGAGAGTCCACCATACCTACGTATGGATTGAGTAAGATCCTCCAAGTAAGTTGTCATCGGTGCAAGCAATGATCTCTAAATATGTATGACTTATTAGTGTGGGAGAAATAAGCTTTATACGATCGTGTGATATGGAAGAAATAAAAGTGACAGACTGCATAATAAAGGTCCATATCACAAGTGGCAATATAAAGTGACGTTCTTTCGCATTAAGATTTTGTGCATCCAACTACAAAAGCGCATGACAACCTCTGCTTCCCTCTGCGAAGGGCTTATCTTTTACTTTTATCCCCTACATTGCATAAGAGTCATGGTGATCTTCACCCTTCTTTTTACATTTTATCCTTTGGCAAGCATAGTATGTTGGAAAGATCCTGGTATATATGGCTAATTGGATGTGAGTTTTCATGAACTATTATTGTTGACATTACCCTTTAGGTAAAACATTGGGAGGCAAAACTATAAGCCCCTATCTTTCTCTGTGTCCTGTTGAAACTCCATACCCATAAGTATTGCGTGAGCATCAGCAATTGTGAAAGACTATATGATAGTTGAGTATGTGGACTTGCTGAAAAGCTGTTGTACATTGACTCTTTCCTATGTTATGATAAATTGCAATTGCTCCAATGACTGAGGTATAGTTTGTTAGTTTTCAATGAAGTTTACGATTCATACTTGAAATTGTGATTGAATTATTACTCTAGCATAAGAAATCATCTGACAAGAATTATATAAGTTGTTGTTCTAAGAATGATCATGATGCCCTCATGTCCGTATTTTATTTTTATCGACACCTCTATCTGTAAACATGTGGACATATTTTTTGATTTTGGCTTTTCGCTTGAGGACAAGCGAGGTCTAAGCTTTGGGGAGTTGATACGTCCATTTTGCATCATGCTTTTATATCGATATTTATTGCATTATGGGCTGTTATTACACATTATATCACAATACTTATGCCTATTCTCTCTTATTTTACAAGGAGGGCCACACCCTGCCCACGATGGTGGGGGCGCGCCCCCTACCTCGTGGGCCCTCTGGTGGCCCTCCGGTGGCCATCTTCAGCTATATGAAGTCTTTCAATGGGAAAAAAATAAGAAGCCATCTTCTTGGACGAAACTCCGCCGCCACGAGGCGGAACCTTGGCGGAACCAATCTAGGGCTCCGACAGAGCTTTTCTACCGGGGAAACTTCCCTCCGGGAGGGGGAAATCATCGCCATCGTCATCACCAACGCTCCTCCCATCGGGAGAGGGAAATCTCCATCAACATCTTCATCAGCACCATCTCCTCTCAAAACCCCAGTTCATCTCTTGTATCCAATTCTTGTCTCCAAGTTCGGGATTGGTGCTAGTAGGTTGCTAGTAGTGTTAATTACTCCTTGTAGTTGATGCTAGTTGGTTTAATTGGTGGAAGATCATATGTTCAGATCCTACATGCATATCAATACCCCTCAGATTATGAACATGTTTATGCTTTGTGAGTAGTTACGGTTGTTCCCGAGGACATGGGAGAAGTCTTGCTATTAGTAGTCATGTGAATTTGGTATTCGTTCGATATTTTGATGAGATGTATGTTGTCTCTCCTCTAGTGGTGTTATGTGAACGTCGACTACATGACACTTCACCATTATTTGGGCCTAGAGGAAGGCATTGGGAAGTAATAAGTAGATGATGGGTTGCTAGAGTGACAGAAGCTTAAACCCTAGTTTATGCGTTGCTCCGTAAGGGGCTGATTTGGATCCATATGTTTCATGCTATGGTTAGGTTTACCATAATACTTTTGTTGTAGTTGCGGATGCTTGCAATAGAGGTTAATCATAAGTGGGATGCTTGTCCAAGTAAGGACAATACCCAAGCACCGGTCCACCCACGTACCAAATTATCGAAGTACCGAACACGAATCATATGAGCGTGATGAAAACTAGGTTGATGATATTCCCATGTGTCCTCAGGAGCGCTTTTCTCTATATAAGAGTTTGTCCAGGCTTGTCCTTTGCTACAAAAAGGATTGGGCCACCTTGCTGCACCTTATTTACTTTTGTTACTCGTTGCTCATTACAAATTATCCTATCACAAAACTATCTGTTACCACTTATTTCAGTACTTGCACAGAATACCTTGCTGGAAACCGCTTATCATTTCCTTCTGCTCCTCGTTGGGTTCGACACTCTTACTTATCGAAGGGACTACGATAGATCCCCTATACTTGTGGGTCATTAGTGGGCCCTCTGGTCTTCATCTTTTGCAAGGATTTTTTATTATTTCCGAAAAGATGTTCCGTGAAGTTTCAGGTCATTCCGAGAACTTTTATTTCTGCACATAAATAACACCATAGCAATTCTGCTGAAAACAGCGTAAGTCCGGGTTAGTTCCATTCAAATCATGCAAGTTAGAGTCCAAAACAAGGGCAAAAGTGTTTGTAAAAGTAGATACGACGGAGACGTATCAACTACCTCTACGAGGACTGGCTTGACCGCATCGCCAAGCTTGTCCGCGCCGCAGGGGGCTCCCCTGCGCCGTCCCACTCCCTACCTCGCCCTCCGCCAGCCACGGGCGACGCAGCTCAAGAAGCACCTCCACCACCTATGCCCCAAGACGGCGCCCTAGAGCCAAGGCACGCGGCTCCATGGCGTGACCCACCGCGTCCGGCGCCCGCGCGTGAAGAAAGAAGCTGTCAAGAAGTCCCTCGACCGCAAGCGAACGCTCCGCCACTCCCCGCTCTGCCGTGCGAGGATCGTTTGCTGCAGCAAGGCCCCGCGCCGCTGGCCGTGGTGGCGCGCGGGCGCCAAGGCCAAGCTCCACCTCCAAGACGGGCCCCGGTGACCACGACCGGCTGCCGCGCCTTCACCCTCAAGCTGCGCAGTGTCGCCTGGCCGAGCAAGTTCAAGCCGGATCTGCCTCCTCGCTACGATGGCACACTCGACCCCGCGGAGTTCCTGCAGCTCTACGAGCTGAGCATCGAGGCGGCCAACGGCGACGAGAAAGTCATGGAGAACTGGTTTCCCATGGCTCTCAAGGATGGCTCCCGCTCCTGGCTCCTGAACATGCCTCCAGGCTCAATTTCCTCCTGGGATGAGATGCGCATCTGCTTCATCGCCAACTTCGAGGGCACTCGCGACCGCCCCCGGTCGCAAGTGACCTGCGCCGCATCAAGCAACAACCAGGAGAGAACCTGTAGAAGTACATTCAGCGCTTCAATAGCGCGCGAATCAAGATCCCCAAGGTGACCGACGAGGCCATCATCTCGGCATTCTCCGACGGTGTCCGTGACGTCAAGATGAAGGAGGAGCTCGCCATCCACGAGGAGCTGTGCACGACCTTGGATCTGTTCAACATCGCGACCAAGTGTGCAAGAGCTGAGGAGGGGCGCCTCTCCCTCCTCGAGCACCCTGTTGCGGACCCGGAGGAGAAGAAGACCGAGGCCAAGGACGCGAAGCGCAAGGGAGCAGCCGTGCTCGCGGCGTAGCCAGACACCAAGCGCGGCCAAGACCAGCCCGAGTCATCCAAGGGCAGCCGACCGTTCTGCGCCTTCCACAACCTGCATACCCACAACACCAGCGACTGTCAAGAGCTCAGAGCCATCCAAGAAGGACGCTTCGGTCGACGCCCCGAGCACAGCGACCGGGGCTATGACCGATGAGGAGGACATGGTGGCGGACGCTCGGACGACCGTGGCCCGCGCCAGGAGTGGCATGACCGGCTTCGTGAGGACCGCTGGCAGGATTAGCCTCGTGAGGGCGCCTGGAGGGACCAGCCTCATGAGGCTCGTCCTCAAGGCAACGCTGGCCTTCCTCCGCTGCCGCCACCACCCAGAAGGAATGACGACCACCATGAAGACGAGGAGGCTGGGGGTTTCCAGGAGCCACGCGCTATCGCCTGCATCTTGGGCGGAGCTCAAGCCATAGCCTCGCAGCGTATCTTCAAACAATTTGCCCGTGAAGTGAATGCAGTTCTCCCCAAGCTCGAGGCCACACGCCCGCTCAGGTGGTCCAGGTGCCCCATCACGTTCAGTTCGGCAGATTAGCTCAAGTGCGCGGCTACTGCAGGCGTCCTCCCAATGCTCTGTTCGCTAGTCATCAGCAATGTGCAAGTTACCAAGACCCTCATCGACGGCGGCGCAGGGCTCAATGTCCTGTCCCTCGACACGTTTGACAACCTCCAAGTGCCATATGACCAGCTTCAACCTACCAAGCCTTTCTCAGGAGTGGCCGACGGCTCAACTACCCTGATCGGGCAGGTCCTCCTCCCCATTACCTTCGAAGAATGCAACAACTACCGCATCGAACTCATCGACTTCGACGTCGCCTACATCCACTTGCCATACAACGCCATCCTCGGGTATCCAGCCCTGGCCAAGTTCATGGCGGTGACCCATCACGGCTACAATGTCCTCAAGATGCCGGGAAGCGGCAGAATCATCACAGTACCATGCGAATAAAGAGACGTGGTGTGCTCCCTCGAGCGTGCCTTCCAAGCTACAGCAATCGACGACCCCGACAGTCAGGGCGAGCGACCTCCTGAGGCCACCCCAAGAAGAAGAAGTAGCTGCGCCATGAAGTGCCTCAGGGAAGCGGCGCCTCGTCAGGATTGGCCCCCGCGCCGGGGGTGCCTCCTTCCATCGCATAGGAAGGTGTGCCCAGCGCCCCTCTCGGGCAGGGCTCGGGGGCTCTCTTCTGGAGGGCCTTAGACTTTGCCAGCATCACGAGGGAGGCGCTTGGGCACCACTTGGAGGCGTGCTTTGCGGCATGTTTCCCTCAGGAGAACACAGGGCAAGGAGTGCCCACTGCTCAAGAGTTCATCACCAAGACCGCTCAGGAACTGCAAGACGCAAGGGGCATGCGCGGCGGCCGCCGCTTGCCAGGCATAGATCCCCATCCAGGCGAGGATACTGGGCTGCGCGTCTGCATCGACGTTCCAGGACTCAATCGGGCATCTTCTCAGGAGCTTCTCTGACCTTCGCGCGTGGGACGCTGCAAGGGGCCACCTCACAGCTACGTTCGCATGCCCTTTGGCCTGCCGAGTGTGGCGGCCGCCTATCAACGCAACCTGCGGAGCATCCTGGCGTCTCAGGAGGACAGGCACCACGCTGTGCTGACGGAGATGAAGACGGTCCTTAGGGAACCCCCTGGACCCCCAGAGCCTCCCGAGGCTCAAGGCCCCGGTGGCTCATGAGGGGCAGCCCCTTCGCTGCACGCCTTCAGCTACCCCAACTCTCCTTCATTGACAGGACCAAGTGACATTTTCCAAAGTTCATTTAGCTGGGAGCACCCCCAGGGCTGCATCATGCCCAGGCCGCGTAGGTCCGTCCCAGTGGCATGCATCTTCCCTGCATTTACCTGAGCTAGGTTGCTTTCCATTCTTAATCTGTCTATGACTATCGCTTGCTTGATTGTCACCCACCATGGGAGCCGCACGCCGACCGTCTTTCTTCAGGACCCTTCACGTTGTCTAACCATTTCGCAGGACCAAGACAGCAAACAAGAATCAAGACCAGGCACAACCCGCCTTGAGGTAGGGCCTCGTGAGTTCCGCGCTGGCTCACGAGTGCCTAGATACACCTCGTCTAGCCCTGTCGTGCAAGCTACGTGTCAGGGCGGGGCTGTACACGCCTTGGAGGCTCTCACTACTAGGGAAAACCTTATACACAGAAATTTAGCAACAACGCGGGTTAAAAAAGGGCGCTAGTGCTAGATAGCAGTAGCGGTTCAGAATAAACGGCGCTGCAGATACGATTCTTGCAGTAGCGCATGTGCCCGTAAAAGCGCTACTACTAATATTCCCATTGCTGGAACGATGGGCTACGCATAGCAGTAGCGGCCTTGCAGGAAGCACACTACCGCTAGGGCTTGAATAGCAGCACGTTTCCCTGTAACAGTGCTACTGCTAATGGAAATAAAATAAAATGAAAAACAAATAGAAAAGTAAATGAAAATGAAAGAAACGGAAAAAGGAGAAATAAAAAAAATAAAATGTAAAGCAAAATAAATGAAAAAGCGAAAAAACAGAGAAAGGCTTAGCTGTAGCGTGTGTTAGTAAGAGGCGCTGTAGCTAACGTAGCTACAGCGCATTTCGAGGACCCCCGCTATAGAAACAGAAAAGGAAATAAAAAAAGAGAGAAACTTACATATGTATAGCAGTAGCGCGTTTTGGAAAGAGCGCTATAGCTACCTTAGCTATAGCGCGTTCTGCGAAACGCGCTACCGCTAGTTTTGACTTAACCAAAAAACCGTTTCCCCCCCGGCCACCACTTGCCCCCCAAATCTCTCGACCCACCCCGCTGCCGTCTCCCCGATTCATCATCGCCCCACTTCGCCGCCATCTCCTGCCAACGTCGACGCCCCTGGAGCCACCAGAGCCGTGCGCCGTCGACGCCATCGGAGCCGCCCCCAACGCCACGGAGCCACGCGGCCTCATCAACGCCACCGGAGCCGCCGTCAACGCCACCGGATCCTCCCTCGCCAGAACTGCCTCCCTCGCCGTCACCGGAGACGCCCCTGCCTCCCTCGCCACCACTGCCTCCCTCGCCACCACCGGAGCCATCCTCTGTAAGCCCCCACCCCTCCTCTCTCTCATGCATAGGTTAGCTAGTTTAATTATGTTAATTATCTAGGTTAGGGCAAAAATTTAGTTAGGGCTTTGACAGAGAAGTAGTTAGGTTAACTAGTTTAATTAGGTTTATTACCTAGGTTAGTGCAAAAATTTACTTAGGGCTTTGACAGAGAACTAGTCAGGTTAACTAGTTTGATTAGGTTAATTATCTAGGTTATTTAGGCAAGTTTTATTTTAAAGATGATCCCTTCCTAGACTTTTATTGTTGATTATATCTTTTCATTGAAGTGGTCATGTTGTTTGTGCCCAAGTGGCTTTGTTGTTTCAATGAAGCTGAGTGGCCTATATATATTTTTCGGGAATGTTGATTCATTTCCGTTCCGGTAAATTTCAGGTTCTCGATTTGTCCACTTTTTAGGAAAGGTCATGCCGAAATTTTCCGTGAATTTCGGCATGACTTGTGCTACAAACTAGGACATATCGAGTGCCCGTCTGATTTGCCGCACCAGGAAGGAGTCAACGTTCTTGCAAAACAATAGGCCTTTTTTATGTAATTATTCATTTTATTAGGTCTAGAATTAATTGACTAGATTTAATCATAGGAAACATGGCTAGCAATGATGAAGGACAGGGTTCTGGTGATTGCGACGACGCCTACCGGGCGGCAGACGAATTTTTTAGCCTTACCGATGATCAACCGATGTTATTGCTGGGCCCACCTGTGGCATCGGGGACTGAAACCGACACGCAGACCGGTGCTGAGACTGAGACCAGTGCTCAGACTCAGACAGGCATCAAGACCGGCGCTGAGACTGAGATTGGCTCTGCCTCGGGGAGCGGAGCCGGTGTAGAACCGAAAGCAAAGAGGCAACGGGTTCCTAACAAACTCAGGACTACTAGAGTGGTGGTCACGGAGGTGGATGACGGCAATTTTGAGCCAACAGCGCCCGAGGAAGCGCGTCTATGCTACGACAATCAAATAGGCTGCATCGTACGGACAACCGCCACCATCAACGATGAGAAACTACAGAAGATAGAAAATATGAGGAGCTCCCTCCTAAAGAAGTTTCACCAGATATTCTTGTTCCCGGGCTGGAATGAGAAGGATTATAAAGATCCAGATGAGGACCCGACAATGAAGAAGATAAACAAACATGCCATGACCAAGTTTAGCGACGCGTTGGCCGCCTGGAAAAATCGAGTGAAAGCAAGGATCATCGACAAGAAGGAACCCTACTCCGAGATTGTAAAGGATAATCTGACAATCACGTAAGAGCAGTTTCAAATATTCAAGGAGGCTTGCGAGGCCGAAGATGCCAAAAAAAAAGTCTAAGTACATGAAGGGGCTTCAAGAGAGGAACATTGGGAGCCACCACCTCAGAAGCCGTGGTTACGGCAGAAAGAGGTCCAAATGGGCCAAGGAGGATGCAGAAGCCGCGAGTCTGGGCATCCCAGACCCCTTGGCGGAGTTCACCGTCCCGCAGGAGCGTGACGCCCTCAGGGCCCGGCACTGTTGGGACTGAGTGAAAAAGGTTTACGAGACAACACCGGTCATTACGGAGTTCATGAGACTGCTGGTAATTTTAGTTTCTGATCAATTCGACTGCACACGTTAGTCATATTTGTAAACGATGGTTGTGCCTTTTGCAGAGAGAGCAGCACAGGATTGCGGCCAAAGGTGACTCGCCGTCTGAGGGATTGGCGAGGCCCAAGTGGGACACTCCATTCAACCGGGTGTTGAACATATTGAAACAACAACCGGTGGATACTCGATCGTCGTATGGACGCGTGCACGGTGTCGGAGACGACGCCACGTGGAAGAAGTACTACCGTGAGACCACGGAGGAGAGAAAGGAAAGACGGAGGTTAAATGAAGAAAACATCAACAAGAGGGTTGAGATTGCGGTTGAGAAGAAATCAACTGAGACAGTCGCAATAGCGGTAGCTGCCGCAAAACAGGTGGCTTTAGATATTTCTACTACCTTGGTTCCGGCCGTTTTCAATTGGACCGGGCAAAATCCAAAAAAAGATGCAGCGGACTTTCCCCTTGCTGACTTCTTGGCGGGGAGCAGCTCGACTAGCGTTGCACCAGCACCTGCAGCTGCACCTGCTCCTGCACCGGCTCCCGCATCGGACGTGCTAGGCGGTGCTTCGTAAATGTATAATCTCCCGTTTTCGTTGCCTTTCGGATGTCTCATGTCGCAGACTTTTCTTTGCAGGCCGACGAAACCCCGTGCACCATATTGTACACCATCGGCGACCAGAAGGTGGACGTGGGGAAGGTGACGATAATGGAGCCGAAGGAACCATTGTTCCACAGCCGGCCAATCCCCCCGAACATCTTCAAGGTTTCCGTGGCCAGTGTCAAACCGGGCCACGAGAATTTGCCTCCTCCAGCACTACTGGGGGATGACGACGAGACACCGCGGCGGCTTGGTGATTGTTGCAATGTTGGGTGGGTCCTGTTGTGGCCAAAGAGTCTGCTTCGTCTGGCGGCGGCCGGGAGCACACCCACGAGCACGCAGCCTCAACAAGGTATGAACATCAACACCCCACCTACCCAATTATCGTCGGGTGTTGGGTTGGGTGATAGCGGACGGGGTAAGGAGGAGGCTCCATTAGTCGCTGATGACGTCGCCATGGATGAGGATGAGGACGACGATAGCGCTGCTGAACAGTATGTCTATACTGGCGCCTCCTCAGGGTTTGAGCGTCATGAGTCGGTGCCTGAATTGCCGTATCAACATATTATGGACGACCTTCCGGTAGTAAAGAAGTTTATGAAGAGAGCGAGGAAAGGCAAAAAAGCTGTTTCTATGATCCAGCAGCCTTGGCTTCAGGACCGTATAGATATCCCCAGTGCGGATAAATGGCATATCCCCGGTCAACCAATCCTACCTGCAACAGCGCCACGGGCCAGATTCGGCGATCTAAAGAGACTTCATGACGATGTGCTACGGGTAGAGAAAGACCTCATCGCCTCGAAAGATCCAGGATACCCACTCTACGTGGTTAACGTTCCACGGCAAATGTCATACGTCGACAGCTTCCCTGCGGATAAGTTCTTCCTCCGGTTCGATTACATATTCGACATGTTTCACGTGAAGAAGCTGGATTTTATGTTTGTCCGCCTTTATGCCTTGCACATGAACTACATCATCGGGGTTGAGCAGATATCTCATATCTGTGTCGCTGACCGATACTACATGCACGAGGGCTTCTTGGGAGTCTGCGCAAATCACCGTGAATACGCGAGGGATTACATCGTCAATTTCATGCTTGCCAATAAGGACAAGGAGGCGATTCTCATGCCTTATCATCCCGTGTAAGTCATCCGCGCTGCTATCCTTCCTTCGATTTCAATCATTCATTTGCACGGTGGAGGCTAATTAATTTGAGGACTTATTTTGCGCAGCGGCGGGCGCGCCGTCCTCATCATCCTCTACCCCCGATTCTCCCACGCTCTTTACTTGGACTCGTCGAAGAACATTCACAAAAAGGATTACACCCACATCAAGGATGTTCTTGACAGTGCTATGTTTTACTACCAAGCAAGGGGTGCAGAGGTCAGGGACAAGAAGAGAAGGGGTGGCAGGGTCGCCTTCGGCCATAAGACCGACTTCTGCTGCATCCAGCAACCGAACGATTCTCTTAATGATGGATTCTATGTCCTACACCACATGATGGAGTACAGACGGGATCACCAGAACCTTCGCATGTCACCTAGATCCGACGATGCCCATATTCTGCAATGGGCAAAGGACATAGGAGATATCGAGGATCATCGACTTCGAGCTGAGTTCTATAACATCCAGCGCGAACTTGCCCAAATCATCATGAAGGAGGTCGTCGGAAAAACAGGGATGTTCTACGGAGAAGGACAAATGTCGCGGGAAGACGTCCGAACATGGATAGCCTCTCAGCGTCTCGACCTGAAGCCTTTCACTAGGCTCGGGGACTATCTCCCTGACTTGGATGGATGGAACGACACGTTGGAGTGATTGTTGATATATGACGATGTGTCCGTTTAGTCCATACTTTTTGTATGACAAAACTTTGAGTTATGCACGGTGAAGCTTTATTTGTGATGTAATTAAACCGTCCTCCTCCTCGACTAGCGAAAATCACTCTAGTTAGGGCATTTTGGGGTACGATGAACTTTGTTATTTATGCTTATGATATGTTGTTTTTATTTTTGCCAAGTCTGTCTCTTTCTGTTGCTCAAATATATATGTTGCATATCATCGACTCATGTGATGATGCAGGTGCATAGATCATAGATGGCGAAGAAGTGCTGTGCCAGGAGTATATATACGACAAGTGGCCGGAGTGTCAGGCCCTTCCGGTTTTCGAGCGACAGGCAGTAGTTAGTTTAGAGGTTCACGCTAATGCGAAAGAGGGATACGAACTCATGTTCTCAAAGTGATAGCTCTTCTCGCGTATATCATTGTTTAGATGGATGATGATGTATTTGCATATCATTCGAGACTTGTATCGCTATTTTCGAGATGATGACGAGAGACCACTTTGTGTTGGATGATGATTATGATGATGACATGATTTGATGAGACTAATTGTATGTATATGCTATGATTACATTTGTATGTGTATGATATGCTAAAGATTATTGTATAAAGCCTATTCAAATACAAAACAAATATGCAGGAAAAAAACTAATAAATAAACTAGTAGTAGCGAGGGGGGAAATTTAGCAGTAGCGCCGCATTGTCAGTAGCGCGTCCCAGCAAACAGCGCTGCAGATAATATCAGTAGCGCCCTTTCCCAAAGAGCGCTACAGCTATTCATGTATAGCAGTAGCGTGGGACAACCGGCGCTACTGCTATACGTTAGCTGTAGCGCCTTATTAGTAGCGCCGGTGCCCGCGCTACTGAGAGGCCCAAAACCCTCGCTGCTGGTAGGCTTTTCCCTAGTAGTGTCTCCGCAGTAGGCAGTCCCCCTCCCACACCCTTGTGGAAGCACCATGCTCCGTGCTGGCCGTCGACACTGCCGAGGAGCGGCTATGCCCATGCACAAGCAGAAGCACCACGCTCCGTGCTGGTGATAAACAACTGGGGGCGGCCCCACAGCCGTACCAACCCCAGGGAGCCCCAGAGCTCAATGTCCGGCCTCACCGCAACGCCTCCCCTCGGGAGAGCCGCGCGAGGGGTCTGGGCACGAGGGCTGCGCTTGGGTCACGCCCAAGCGTACGCCACCCAACCAGGTCCCCCGGACCTAGTCGTCGCACGCACCTCCCGAGCCGAGCCTCGGCGAGGGCAAAGGTATGGAGAATGTTTGCGCGTCAAGGGGGACTCCTGAGCATCGCGACTCAGGAGCCTAACTGGCCACGTAGCCCCTCACTCATTGGTCCGTCCTGGTTTTTGGTTGGCCCAATGGCGGTTGAGGTATGCGCGGGGCCGGGCTCTGCCGATGTAGAACATTAACCTATCCTCGCGTATCCTTCCTATAGGTTGTTTGCGCGTCAAGGGGGACTCCTGAGCATCGCGACTCAGGAGCCTAACTGGTCACGTAGCCCCTCGCTCCTTGGTCCGTCCTGGTTTTTGGTCGGCCCAACGGTGGTTGAGGTATGCGCAGGGCCGGGCTCTGCCGACACAGAACACAAAGCAAATAGGAAGAAAATCGCAAAATCTCAAAGCAAATATTACAATATATATTGTTCTCAAAATATCAAAGCAAGTTTAACGCCTCCACGAGGCATGGTGCATGTTGCAGGAATAAAGCAGAAAAGCAGCCGCAAGTCACCCCTGGACACCGCTGGCACCTGCAAAAGGTGCCCCTCCTGGGTAGCGTCGCCTTCACCTGCATCACCGGTCGCGGGCGTGGGGGCGAAGGCGTCGAACTTCTTCAGCAAGGCTTCCACTTGACCCTTCACGGTCGTGGCGGCAACCGTGCAATGTTCGTCAGCTACAGGTTCCAGCAGCTCGTCAAGACGAGCACTGGGGTCGCGAAGGTGCAGGTGGCTGAAGACCCGCGTCAGCATGGCTAAGGAAAGGACGCGAGCCTCTGCCTCTGCCATAGGACCGATGCCCTCCACGACTTCCTCGAGCGCCTTCACCAAGAAGGGAAGGAGCTGAGTAGGGCCATCCTCGTCGGTGGCCAGTGGCTTCTCCAAGCCCTTCTCGTACAGTGTCTTCAGCGCCACATGGGACCTCTCCTCAAATGTCGAGAAGGCTGCGCGGTCTTCGGCAAGGACCCTTGCCTTGGCGTCAAGGTCAGCCTCCTTCGCCCTCGCCTTCCGCTCCAACTCCTCCAGCCGGTCGTGCTCCGCTGCCTATGCCTTCGCCAGCTCCCCCATCTCGGTGTCATGGCCCTTGATGGCGTCCTCTCGGGCCTTCATCTCCTCCTCCTTCGCCCGGCGGCCGCGTGCTTCTTCCGCGTGCTGGTCGCGCAGGCCCTTCAGCTCATCCTCCAGCTCTTGGCAGCAGTTGCGGGCGGCCTCGGTGTCCTTCAATGCTGCCTTGCGATCGGCTGCAGCTTTGGCGGCGGCCTGCTTCTCCTTCTCGGAGGCCACCGCGTCCTGGCGCAGCGATGCTCGAACCGCCGAGTCGGAGTGAAGCCAGCCAGAAACCAGCTCCAAGTGCCTGGCCACCAGGCGCAAGTCCGTGCCATGGAGATCTTCCCGCAGCCGGGCCATCTCCGAAAGGGCGTGCTCCAAGATGGCTGAGGAACCAGAAGAACTTGGGGCCAGGGGCGCAGCAGGAGAAGGGGGCGACGTTGTCACCAGAGCCTGGGAGATCAAGGGCTCCTGAGCTTTCGGAACCTCTCCAGCCATGCCGGACACTGGCACCTCCTGAGCCAGCGGCGCTTCGGGGGCCGACTCCTCCCGAGGGTGCTCCATCGGGCCTCATGAGGACGACCAGGTTGGAGAAGTATGAGCACCACCCCCACCTTTGCCCATGGAGAGGGGCGCGGTCGCAGGAGGCGACGCGGATTCAAGCGGCACCACCTCGCTCTCCCTTCTCCTCTTCACCGCAGACGATAGCCTGGTTACGCAGCAGGGAAAGAGAGTTGGAAACGAGCATCGACAACAGGAACAAGACAAGGATGGGCACTTACTGGTCTACGGCAACGTAGTTCACCTTCTTCTTGGTGAGCTTGAAGCCGGAGAGCGTCGTGGCTCGAGGCGTGGGCGCACCAGCCCCCGAAGCTGAAGGAGGAGCAACAGTTGAACCAGAGGCGGCCCCAGCCAGCACCGGAGCAGCAGCAGAACCTCGGGGGATCAGCGCCAACCTGCTCTTCATCGGGATCACGACCAGTCCCTCCTTCCCCTGGGAAGCGTCGGCCTCGTCATCGTCGGGGAAGGTGCGAAGGATGTCAGCCTTACTCAGGGGGGAGGTATCCCCCGTCCCTTCAGGGTCACCTCTGAGTCTTCCTCCTCCTCTTCTTCCTCCCCGCGGGACTCATCAGAAGACAGCTCCACTGGCGCTGGCGCCGCTCGGGCCCCGGTGAGCACAGGCGGCACCAGTCCACGCCCGTCAAAGGTCGGCATGGAGGTCACGATCAGCGCTTTGTCCTTGTGGCAGAACAAGGGAGTAAAGACATTCGGAGGATACTCCTGATCGTCCCCAACTAGGAGGCGGAGAGCTGCAGTCAGCTCCTCGTCGGACAAGGCCTCCGAGCTCAAGCGAACCTTGTCCTCTTCATCCCCGAGTTCCCACAAGGGGCGCGAGCGGGCCCGGAGCGGGGCCACGCGCAGCGCCAGGAACTCCCTGAGGAGCATGGCCCCTGTAATCCTCGCCGCCTTTGCGTTGCCGGGCTTCAGGTCGGACTTCATCTGCTCCAGCACCAACCTCGCCCACTCATCGGTGAGCTTCGCGCAGGACCACGCCTTGTCGGCCCGGGGCTTCTCCGTCAGCAGCGCCAAGCGCGGTTGGACACGCTTGGCACTCATCATGACCCATTTGGCCCTGAGGTTGTCGGCCTTCTTCCTGGTGTTTGAGATCGAGTTGGCCTTGCTGGCCGTGATTGAAATTAGCGCACCCAGAAATATGGCCCTCGCTGGCATGGAGGAAGAAGAAGTGGCGCAATAGGGCCACGGACGGCATCACGCCCAGATATGCCTCACAATAGTAGGCGAAGATGGACAAAAGAAGGACGGAGTTGGGGTGGAGATGCAGCGCCTGCACCCCATAGTGGTCGAGGACCTCATAGAAGAAATCAGAGAAGGGAGGAACCAACCCGGCGGTGATACTGCTCGTGAAGAAGGGGAAGAACGCGCTCTCCTCGGGCTCTGGCACGTCGGGGGCAACCTGGAGCTCCGTCTTCCCCCCTTTCATTGCTCTCCCCCGTCATCAGCAGACTCATGGCGGCGAGGTTTTTCTCCAAGACGTTGGGCGAGTCTAGGGCAGGTTCGTACCAAGCCTTCGTCGCAGACGGCACCGACGATGAGGCGGGCTTGACCCTCCGGGGCGCCATTGGTCGCTGACTCAGGAAAGGAAGGGAGCGGATCTGAAGATTTCGGAAGCGGGGGGAAAGAAAGGGGATCTAAGCAAGGCGCAAGGAAACAATGAAGGCGAATGTTGTCTATGCTAGCCTTTTGATAGTTGGGTAGTTGCCGAGGCAGCATGGGGAAGCGAAGACGCCCATGTCCAATCAACCGCCACATGTCGACCGAGGCCGCATGCTATTGGGGCCCGCGACGCTCCACACTTGACCCTTGGCTTTGCCTCAAAGCCAAGCCCGAGTGCGCCTTGGGCCCGGGGGCTACTATCGACGTTCTGGGAACGGGGGTCCCCAGACTTGCTTGCCTGCGGCCCACGGCGTGGCTTTGCTGGCAGGCTTGTACGTCCCATCTTCATCAACAAGGAATCAAGACCCTCGCGAGGGGCCAAGCCTCGCGAGGCGGACGACACAAGACCTCCTCAGGAGCGGCCTCATCAGGTTGGCTCATGAGGGGCGGAGAGTTCAAGGCCGGGCAAACCTCGCGAGGTTCTCGTGATGTAAGCTATGAAGATCGAGACCAGGCGGGTGCCAGTGCGCGCATCGTCCTTGTTTCCTCTTTGGTGCTAAGGGGGCAAGCGCATGCGCGGAGTACCGAGGCATCAAGCAAAGGTTTCCATATTGGTGCAACGAGACCAAGACTAGAAGGACGGCAAGACGGAGATCACCGTGGAGCCCAAGACGGCGTCACCACCAGAGCCTTTGGCAGGCGAAGACTGCTTTTGTCACGATAGCTTGTACTAGCCGTCCCCTTTCAAATTGGCCGTTGTTGGCTCCCTTCCCGCTCAATATTTGGGGAGACGACCGGGGCCTCTATAAATAGAACTAGCCACCACCATAGTAGAGAGACAGAGAGGAGACGAGTCAAGAACAGAACCCTAGACCGCATCCTCAAACACAAGTTCACCAAGCACAAGAACACCTAAACCTCAGGAGGCTGTTCTTCCCCTTGTACTGTTCATCCTCATCCCAAGAGGCAATCCACCACCACCACACTGGAGTAGGGTATTACACCACAATGGTGGCCCGAACCAGTATAAATCTTGTGTCCTTGCGTTGCGAGTTCGTCGAGTTAGTTCGTGAGATCTAGGCTAAGTTAGGATGCGAATCAATAGGGGGGATCTTCGCGCGCACCCCAGTGTTGGAACCTTAAGGTTTTTGCCGGAACCCGTCATCCGACAAACTGGGATACAGATTGTAAGAGGCGCATGCCTCCTGCCTGGGATCCTCGTAACTACTCCTGGTCGTCGTCGGCAGCCTACACGTAGTAGTAGGCACCCTCGGTGTAGTAGGAGTCGTCAAAGGTGGCGTCTGGCTCCCGGGCTCCAGCATCTGGTTGCAACAACCGAGAAGAATGGAAGGGGCGAATGGAGCAAAGCAACCGTGAGTACTCATCCAAAGTACTCGCAAGAAAGGATCTACACTACATATGCATCAGTATCAATGGAATGGGTAGTATTTGTGGACTGAACTGCAAAATGCCAGAATAAGAGGGGGATAGCTAGTCCTATCAAAGACTATGCTTCTGGCAGCCTCCATCTTGAAGCATATAGAAGAGAGTAGATGGTAAGTTCACCAAGTATCATTGTATAGCATAATCCTACCCAGCGTTCCTCTCCTCGTCGCCCTATGTGAGAGCGATCACCAGGTTGTATCTAGCACTTGGAAGAGTGTGTTTTATTAGGTATCTGGTTCTAGTTGTCATAAGGTCGAGGTACAACTCCGGGTCGTCCTTTTACCGAGGGACACGGCTATTCGAAAAGAGAAACTTCCCTGCAGGGGTGCACCACATTACCCAACACGCTCGATCCCTCTGGCCGAACACACTTTCCTGGGTCATGCCCGGCCTCGGAAGATCAACACGTCACAGCCCTACCTAGGCTCAATAGAGAGGTTAGCACGCCGGTCTAAATCCTATGCGCGCAGGCGTCTGGTCTCATCGCCCATTGCACACCTACACATTGTGTACGCGGCCGGTGAGCAGACCTAGCAACCTCCATTATAATGGAAGTTGCGTTACGCGGTCCAACCCGGCGCGCACCGCTCAGTCGCTGAGATCAAGAAGGCTTCGGCTGATACCATGACGTCGAGTGCCCATAACTGTTCCCATGTGGTTGGTTAGTGCGTATAGGACAGTGGCCAGACTCAGATCAAATACCAAGATCTCGTTAAACATGTTATTTTGAAGTAACCGCGGACGCCGACCAGGGCCAAGCCCACCTGTCTCCTAGGTGGTCACAACCTGCCCTGTCGCTCCACCACAAAGTAGCAGTCAGGGGTCGTCGGGAACCCAGGCCCACCACTACCGGGATGGAACCACCTGTCCTTTCAGACCCCACATCAAAATCACTTGCGGGTACTCTACGATCTGACCCGACTTTAGTCACCACAATGTATCATGTATAATATATGTGTATATACCCATGATCAACTCCCGAGTGATCACGACCCGATAGTATAGCATAGCAGACGGACAAGAATGTGGGGCCACTGATGGAATACTAGCATCCTATACTAAGCATTTAGGATAGCAGGTAAAGGTATCAATTGTAGCAACAATGACAGGCTATGCAGCAGAATAGGATTAACCGAAAGCAGTAACATGCTACACTACTCTAATGCAAGCAGTAGAGAGAAGGAATAGGCAATATCAGGTTGGTCAAGGGGGGGGGGGGCTTGCCTAGTTGCTCTGGCAAGGAGGGGTCGTTGTCGATGTAGTCGATCACGGGGGTATCAGCGGTGATCTCGAGGTCTATCAAAAAGAAGTAATGGAGGGGGAATACAAATAAATAATAGAGCAATCAAAGCAACACAAAGCATAACATGGAAATACACGGTGCTAGGGTGACCTAACGCAGTAGTAGGCGATACTGGCGAAGGGGGGAAACATCCGGGAAAGTATTCCCGGTGTTTGACGTTTTCGGACAAACGAACCGGAGGGGGATTGTTGCATGTTCTCTATGCTAGGGATGTGTGGCGGATGAACAGACCGTGTATTCAGGTTTGTCTCGTCGTTCTGAGCAAATTTCATGTACAAAGTATTTTCGTATGAGCTAAAGATTATTTTATATTAATTTTTAAAGATTTAAGTGATTTTCTAATTTCTGGATTTAATTTAATGCAAAACTAAATTAGTATTTAAATGCTATGGGTACACATGAAGTGTACCCAGAAGTGTGCACCTGAGGTTGACAGGTGGGGACAGTTGACTAAGTCAACTGCAAAGTCAGCAGGTCCAGTCAGCAGCCAATAGGGCGTTGACTGGTGAAACCTGACTAGTGGGACCCACTGGTCAGTGACAGGGACTATTAACAATGTTTTAGTTAATCTAATTAGACTAATTAGTGATGTGGGGCTAGGCTGTCAGTGGTTCACTCATCATTTTTTAACAGAGTTTTATTTAACCAAACTAATTAAGTAGTGAGGTGGCCCCACATGTCATAGTCTATTCACTTAATTTGAGCCAGTTTTAAATTAGGGGGGTTTAATTTGGTCGTGGGACCCGTATGGCAGCCGCACACGGTGCTGGTGCTCACGGCGGCGCGCGTGCGGTACGCCGGAGCTCGGTCGGGGCACGACCTGCACGCGATGGTCCTCGGGACGACGCGCACAAGCACATGACACATGCGCAAGGCAGAGCCATGCCCAGGGGAGTGCGGGGCGAGGCGCTTGGTAGAGGAAGGCGGGCATTGCGCAGGAAGCGCACAAGGGCGCAGTGACGTGAGGGAGCGCGCTCAAGGGTGCGTCGGGTGCGGCGAGCACAACGCCAGATCGAGCCAGGGCGTGGGTAGATCGCATCTAGGACGAGCGGACGTGTAGGCAGCGGGGTTCAAGCGCGGCGGAGGTCGATCTGCAGCGGTACACATGGGGGAAGGCAGGGCGAAGGGGAGGCTCACATCGAGGCGTGTAGGGGGGCCGTAGGATATGGAGGGACCCTACCGGTGAGGTCCGGCGGCCGGACGGGCCGACAGGCACGAGGGAGAAGCATAGGTGTGGAGGAAGAGGAGCCGCGAGGAGGAGGCCATCAGGGAGGAGATGAGGAGACATCCGGCAAGGTGATGGCGGAGACGGCGAATGGTGACGTCGGGGGTCGGCGACGGGGCGACGGGGTCAAGGTGGCGAGGGGGCTCCAGCGTGGTGGTGCGCGGTGAGCGATGACGACTGATGAAGCTATGCACCTAGGGTAGGGTCATGGACCTGTCCTAACTGCCCTACCTGAGGACATCTCTAGAAGAAATCACCTTTCAATCGACTTGGAGGTGTTCCACTCAACAGACTCGAAGACACTCGACCAAGAAGCAATCACTCGACCAAGATCCAACCACTCGACGGCCAGGAGACCCAAAGTCACTCCGCACGCTAACGGCCGGTCATTAAGTAGCTTTTATGGTCATCATAGCACTTTATTACTAGCTTTACCAGTAACGCCCTGCCTTAATGTACATTGAACCCTTTGTAATGTGGGCTGGCCGGGGTCCTGGCGCACTCTATATAAGCCACTCCCTCCTCCGAGAGAAGGGTTCGCACCCTTATAATTCATACACGCATAATCCAGTCGACCGCCTCCGGGCTCCGAGACGTAGGGCTATTACTTCCTCCGAGAAGGGCCTGAACTCGTAAACCTTGCGTGCGTACAACTTCTCCATAGCTAAGATCTCGCCTTTCCATACCTACCCCCCTACATCACTGTCAGATTTAGAACCACGACAACGACGACGTCCATGGGAGGCACGACAAGGCGCGCTCGGGATTGGGACCCAATTGCCCCGATCCGATCTGGATCGGGGGAGGGAGGCAGAGGAGGAGTGGGACGAGGGGGAGGGAGTGGGGGCGTCGCTAGGTCACGGGGAGGGGAGGAGGCCTAGTAGGCCAGGGGGTGCAGGAGTGGGTCGGCTGGGCCAGTCGGCCCTTTCGGCCAACTGGGCCAGGGCCCAGTAGGCGACAGGGGGGTTGTCTTTTATTTTTCTTTGTTTTCTTTTTGTTCTTTTTATTTAATTTTTTGTTTCTATTTTCTTTTAGTTACACATTATTTTTTAGTAAAATATGACATTATCCCCTAAAATAATGTTCCAGAATAACCCATGGCATGAAAAGTTTTACTTCGAATTAAAATAGTTTAGCAATTTATAAATTACCAAAGGCATTTATATAATTGTTTTTGCTACGGTTTAAATCATTTTAGTGTATTTAAACATTTTATAAAAGTGTGGTTTCTCCGCTATAATTACCTATGCATTATTTGGCTCACTCTGAACATTTTAGTTTTAATATTTGAAAACTTTTATTGTTTGCCTTTAATTAAAATTTGAATTTGAATCGTTTTGAACTAATGTGAGTTTATTAGCACAAATCTAGGTGACGTGGCATCATTAATAGAGGGTTACTGTAGCTTAATTATTCGGGCGTCACAGTTTTCCTGCGCATTTGAAGCCGCCTACCTTTAAGGGGGTGCAATATAAGAGGTGGAGCACGAGAGAAGTTTACTGGTTTCAAACCATGTAGTGCTATGCCGCCACTAAGGGCAAGCCCGAGGGTGATCTTAATCCGACACAGTAGGAAGCTTTTGAGAAGATCGACATCCTCTTCAAGGGCGGCCTTCTGAGTGTTCTTGACGACTCCCTTGTGGATTTGTATATTTTGTTTGACAATGGCAAGGACATGTGGGCCGCACTGGAGGCCAAGTTTGAAGCCTCGGACGCCAGCAGCGAGTTGTGCATCATGGAGCAATTCTATGACTACAAGATGACTGATGAGCATTCTGTTGTTCAGCAAGCTCATGAGATATAGTCGCTCACAAAGGAACTTGAGTACTGCAAGTGTGTGTTGCCGGAGGCATCATTGCCAAGCTTCCACCTTCGTGGAACAATTTTGCTACCTCCCCGAAACACAAGAGACAAGAGTTTTCCGTTTCAGATCTCACCGGTACTCTTGATGTTGAAGAGAAGGAGAGAGCAAAAGACACATATGCTCGAGTTGCTGAGGGAGCTTCTAGTGCCCACATGGTATAGAAGAAGAACTTCTAGCCTAACAAGTTCATAAACAACAAGAAAAAATCTCAGGGCAAATGCAAGTTTGATGCAAAGAACAAGCCGTCACATTCTACCAACTTCAGGAAGAATTCTCATAAGAAGGGGAAGGGACTATGCCATGTCTGCAGTGATCCTAATCGCTAGGATCCGAGATGTCCTAACCGCTTAGAGGAGCGCAAACTTGAGAAGAGCGGCAAGTCCGCTAATATTGTCATCGGTGATACTCATATGAAGGAATCTGGGTATGGTATTTTTCCTACCATCCTTTCGGTATGTTGTTCTCCTGGTTGGCTAATTGACACCAATGCCAATGTACATGTTTGTGATGATGCCTCCATGTTTTCTTCTTATCAGGTCACAAGGACTTCTCCTGTGCTAACAGGGAATGGGTCACATGCCATTGTTCGAGGTGTCGGTACGGTCAATTTGAAGTTTACTTCGGGGAAGATCGTGCGCCTGAAGAACATTGATTATGTGCCCATCCATTAATAAAATCTCGTCAGCGGTTCCTGTTTACATCGAGATGGTTTTAAGTTCGTTTTTGAGTCCAATAAATTTGTAATTTCTAAGTATGGACAATTTGTTGGAAAAGGCTATGAGTGCAGAGGCTTGTTCCTCCTATCTTTGTCAGATGTTTGCACTAAAGTTATTAATAATGTTTGCCACAATAATGAGTCTAATATTTGGCATTCACAAATCTGTCATATTAACTTTGGTTGCATGACACGGCTAGCCAATATGAGTTTAATTCTGAAATTCACTACTGTCAAGGGCTCCAAGTGCCAAGTATGTGTGCAAGCTAAACAACCTCGCAAGTCCCATAAGACTGCAGAGGCAAGAGACTTGGCGCCACTAGAGCTTATACATTCTGATCTTTGTGAAATGAATGGCTTAATGAAAAAGGTGTAAATAAATACTTCATTACGTTGATTGATGACTCCATTAGATATTGTTATGTGTATCTTCTGAAATCAAAAGATGATGCTTTAAATTTCTTCAAAAACTATAAAGCTGAAGCAGAGAACCAACTTGATTGAAAAATTAAACGGCTTAGGTCTGATCATGGTGAAGAGTATTTTTCCAATGAGTTTGATTTGTTTTGTGCGGAACATGGTATAATGCATGAGAGGACACCTTCCTACTCACCTCAGTCAAATGGGGTGGCCGAAAGAAAGAACTGAACTCTAACTGATTTGGTTAATGCCATGTTAGACACATCGGGTCTCTCCAAGGCATGGTGGGGGGAGGCGCTAATGATTGCGTGTCATGTCCTAAACCGAGCTCCCACAAAGTATAAGACCATGACTCCATTTGAGGAATGGGAAAAGAAAATGTTGAAACTCTCTTACCTACATACTTGGGGTTTTTTGACGAAAGTCAATATACCAATTTCCAAGAAGAGCAAGCTTGGATAAAAAAACATGGATTGTGTTCTTCTGGGCTATGCTTTTCATAGCATTGGCTATAGATTTATGATAATAAAATCTGAGGTATCTGACATGCATGTTGGTACAATTATGGAGTCGAATGATGTGACTTTCTTTGATGACATATTTCCTATGAAGGATATGTCGAGTTCATCAATCAAGAGATACCTACTCTATCTAGTCAGGAATTAGCTGTAATTCCTGAACCCACCATTGCAATGGAACACATTGAGAATCACGTGGAGAATGACAATGAAACTCCTATAAGGAGTAAGAGACAGAGAACTGCAAAGTCCTTTGGTGATGATTTCGTTGTGTACCTCGTGGATGACACACCCAAGACTATTTCAGAAGCCTATGCATTTTCTGATGCTGACTACCAGAAGGAAGATGTCCGCAACGGGATGGATTCCATCTTAGCTAACGGAACATGGGAAATCATCGATCGTCTTTATGGGTGCAAACCTGTAGGATGTAAGTGGGTGTTCAAGAAAAAGCTTAGACCTGATGGAAAGTAGAAGGCACGACTTGTGGCCAAGGGTTATACCCACAAAGAAGGAGAAGACTTCTTTGATACGTACTCACCTATGGCTAGACTGACCACTATCCGGCTGCTACTATCACTGGCCACCTCACACGGTCTTCTCGCTCATCAAATGGATGTTAAGACGACTTTCCTCAATGGAGAGTTGAATGAGGAAATTTACACGGATCAACCAGATGGTTTTGTAATACCTGGTCAGGAAGGAAAGGTGTGCAACTTATTAATGTCTTTATATGGCCTTAAACAAGCTCCTAAGGAGTGGCATGAGAAGTTTATAAGAACATTAACTGATGCGGGCTTTGTTGTAAACGAAGGTGACAAGTGTGTGTACTATCGCCATGGTGGGGGCGAAGGAGTTATTCTTTGTCTGTATGTCAATGACATACTGATCTTTGGAACCAAACTTGATTTAATCAAGGAGGTTAAGGATTTCCTATCTCGTTGCTTTGAGATGAAGGGTCTAGGAGTAGCTGATGTTATTATGAAGATCAAGCAGTTGAGGGATGAGAATGGTGGGATTACACTGCTTCAATCTCATTATCTGGAATAGGTCTTGAGTTGTTTTGGGTGTAGCGACTGCAAGCCCACTCCAACTCCATATGATGCTAGTGTGTTGCTTTGAAAGAATCGATGAATTGCTAGAGATCAACTGAGGTATTCTCAGATTATTG
This sequence comes from Triticum timopheevii, assembly GCA_963921465.1. Classification (NCBI taxonomy): domain Eukaryota; kingdom Viridiplantae; phylum Streptophyta; class Magnoliopsida; order Poales; family Poaceae; genus Triticum; species Triticum timopheevii. The sequence goes on along the minus strand of OY997273.1, from coordinate 587,560,776 downwards.
GCTCACTTATGTATTTGGCGAGTGCCACGACGCCTGAAATCTCGTTTGCTATGAGCAAACTGAGCCAGTCTGTGTCAAAACTGGGAGATGATCATTGGCATGCTCTCAAGGGAGTTGTGCGCTATTTGAAAGGCACAACAAGCTATGAGATTCACTACACCAGGTATCCGAGGGTACTGGAGGGTTATAGTGACTCAAACTAGATATCTGATGCTGATGAGATTAAGGCCACAAGTGGTTACGTTTTTACACTTGGTGGTGGCGCTAGTTCCTGGAAGTCTTGCAAGCAGACCATTTTAACGAGGTCAACCATGGAAGCAGAACTAACAACATTAGACACTGCCACTGTTGAAGTAGAGTGGCTTCATCAGCTCTTGATGGACTTACCTATAGTTGAAAAACCAACCCCCTCGTCCTGATGAACTACGGTAATCAAACTGTGATCATCCAGATAAACAATTCTAAGGATAATATGAAGTCCTCAAGGCATGTGAAGAGGAGATTAAAATTTGTCAGAAAATTGAAGAACTCTGGAGTCATTACGTTGGATTATATCCAAACGTCTAGAAACTTGGCAGATCCCTTCAAAAAGGGTTTATCACGTAACGTGATAGATTTTCCATCTATGGAGATGGGTTTGATGTTCGGGAATGCAATATTTCAAAAAAATTACCTACGATCACGCAAGATCTATCTAGGAGATGCATAGCAACGAGAGGGGAGAGTGTGTCTATGTACCCTCGTAGACCGAAAGCGGAAGCGTTTAGTAACGCGGTTGATGTAGTCGAACGTCTTCATGATCCAACCGATCCAAGTACCAAATGCACGGCACCTCCGCGATCAGCACACGTTCAGCTCGGTGACGTCCCTCGTACTCTTGATCCATCTGAGGCCAAGGGTGAGTTCCGTCAGCACGACGATGTGTTGACGGTGATGATGAAGTTACCGACGCAGGACTTCGCCTAAGCAATACAATGATATGACCGAGGTGTATATTTGTGGAGGGGGGCACCGCACACGGCTAAAAGATCAACTTGTGTGTCTATGGGGTGCCTCCTCCCACGTATATAAAGGGGGGAGGGAGGAGGAGGCCGGCCAAGGGTGGCATGCCTAGGGGGGGAGTCCTACTCCAAGTAGGATTCGGCCCCCCCTTTCCTACTTCCACAAGGAGAAGGGGGGAAGGAATAGGAGAAGAGAAGGAAAGGGGGGCCGCCCCCTAGCTCTAGTCCAATTCGGTTTGGGCTAGGGGGGCACCACCTCTTGGCCTGCCTCCTCTCTTCCATCACTAGGCCCATGAGGCCCAATAACTTCCCGGAGGGGGTTTCGGTAACCCCTGGTACTCCAAAATTCATTCGAAACAACCCGAGCCATTCCGGCATCCGAATGTAACCTTACAATATATGAATCTTTATCTCTCGACCATTTCGAGACTCCTCGTCATGTCCCCGATCTCATTCGGGACTCCGAACAAACTTTGGTACATCAAATCACATAACTCATAATACAAATCGTCATCGAACGTTAAGCGTGCGGACCCTATGGGTTCGAGAACTACGTAGACATGACCGAGACACATCTCCGGTCAATAACCAATAGCGGAGCCTGGATGCTCATATTGGTTCCTACATATTCTACAAATATCTTTATCGGTCAAACCGCATAACAACATACGTTGTTCCCTTTGTCATCGCTATGTTACTTGCCCGAGATTCGATCGTCGGTATCATCATACCTATTTCAATCTCGTTACCGACAAGTCTCTTTACTTGTTCCATAATGCATCATCCCGTAACTAACTCATTAGTCACATTGCTTGCAAGGCTTATAGTGATGTGCATTACCGAGAGGGCCCAGAGATACCTCTCCGACAATCGGAGTGATAAATTCTAATATCGATCTATGCCAACTCAACAAACACCATCGGAGACACATGTAGAGCATATTTATAATCACTCAGTTATGTTGTGACATTTGATAGCACACTAAGTGTTCCTCCGGTATTCGGGAGTTGCATAATCTCATAGTCATAGGAACATGTATAAGTCATGAAGAAAGCAATATCAATAAACTAAACGATCATAGTGCTAAGCTAATGGATGGGTCTTGTCCATCACATCATTCTCTAATGATGTGATCTCATTCATCAAATGACAACACATGTTTATGGCTAGGAAACTTAACCATCTTTGATTTACGAGCTAGTCAAGTAGAGGCATACTAGGGACACTCTATTTGTCTATGTATTCACACATGTACTAAGTTTCGGTTAATACAATTCTAGCATGAATAATAAACATTTATCGTGATATAAGGAAATATAAATAACAACTTTATTATTGCCTCTAGGGCATATTTCCTCCAGTCTCCCACTTGCACTAGAGTCATTAATCTAGATTACACAGTAATGATTCTAACACCCATGGAGTCTTGGTGTTGATCATGTTTTTCTCGTGAGAGAGGCTTAGTCGACGGGTCTGCAACATTCAGATCCGTATGTATCTTGAAAATCTCTATGTCTCCCTCCTTGACTTGATCGCAGATGGAATTGAAGCGTCTTTTGATGTGCTTGGTTCTCTTGTGAAATCTGGATTCCTTTGCCAAGGCAATTGCACCAGTATTGTCACAAAAGATTTTCATTGGTCCCGATGCACTAGGTATTACACCTAGATCGGATATGAACTCCTTCATTCAGACTCCTTCATTTGCTGCTTCCGAAGTAGGTATGTACTCCGCTTCACACATAGATCCCGCCACGACGCTCAACTTAGAACTGCACCAACTGACAGCTCCACCATTCAATAAAAATATGTATCCGGTTTGTGACTTAGAGTCATCTGGATCAGTGTCAAAGCTTGCATCAACGTAACCGTTTACGACGAGCTCTTTTTCACCTCCATAAACGAGAAACATATCCTTAGTCCTTTTCAGGTATTTCAGGATGTTCTTGACCGCTGTCCAGTGATCCACTCCTGGATCCTATGGTTGAAGCATAGGGAATGACTTTCATTTTCTATCTATCTTTTGCAGTGGTCGGGCATTGAGTCTGACTCAACTTCACACCTTGTAACACAGGCAAGAACCCTTTCTTTGCTTGATCCATTTTGAACTTCTTCAAAACTTTATCAAGGTATGTGCTTTGTGAAAGTCTAATTAAGCGTCTTGATCTATCTCTATAGATATTGATGCCCAATATATAAGTAGCTTCACCGAGGTCTTTCATTGAAAAATTCTTATTCAAGTATCCTTCTATGCTATTCAGAAATTCAGTATCATTTCCGATCAATAATATGTCATCCACATATAATATTAGAAATGCTACAGAGCTCCCACTCACTTTCTTGTAAATACAGGCTTCTCCAAAAGTCTGTATAAAACCATATGCTTTGATCACACTATCAAAGCGTATATTCCAACACCGAGATGCTTGCACCAGTCCATAAATGGATCGCTGGAGCTTGCACACTTTGTTAGCACCTTTTGGATTGACAAAACCTTTCGGTTGCATCATATACAACTCTTCTTTAAGATATCCATTAAGGAATGCAGTTTTGACATCCATTTGCCAAATTTCATAATGATAAAATGCGGTAATTGCTAACATGATTTGAATGGACTTAAGCATCGCTACTGGTGAGAAGGTCTCATTGTAGTCAACTCCTTGAACTTATCGAAAACTTTTCGCAACAAGTTGAGCTTTGTAGACAGTAACATTACCATCAGCGTCAATCTTCTTCTTGAAGATCCATTTATTCTCTATGGCTTGCCGATCATCGGGCAAGTCAACCAAAGTCCACACTTTGTTCTCATACATGGATCCCATCTCAAATTTCATGGCCTCAAGCCATTTTGCAGAATCTGGGCTCATCATCACCTCGTCATAGTTCGTAGGTTCGTCATGGTCAAGTAACATGACCTCCAGAACAGGATTACCATACCACTCTGGTGCGGATCTTACTCTGGTTAACCTATGAGGTTTGGTAGTAACTTGATCAGAAATTTCATGATCATCATCATTAGCTTCCTCACTAATTGGTGTAGGAATCACTGAAACTGATTTCTATGATGAACTACTTTCCAATAAGGGAGAAGGTACAGTTACCTCATCAAGTTCTACTTTCTTCCCACTCACTTCTTTCGAGAGAAACTCCTTCTCTAGAAATGATCCATTCTTAGCAACGAATATCTTGCCTTCGGATCTATGATAGAAGGTGTACCCAACAGTCTCCTTTGGGTATCCTATGAAGACACATTTCTCCGATTTGGGTTCGAGCTTATCAGGTTGAAGATTTTTCACATAATGTCGTGGATATGTCACGACAGATGTTCTAGTGTGTGAACTTAGTCGAGAGGCCAACGCATCTATGTGGTAGCTTGAATGGGGTCGAGTGGGACGAGAGACGCGAGGTTTTTACCCAGGTTCGACCCCTCACAGTGGAGGTAAAAACCTACATCCTACTTCATTGATATTGACGATGATGATCACGATTACAAGGGTGCTCTATCTCGAGAGCTATTGACTTGTCTGTCTAAACCTAACTTGTGAAACTTGTCCCCTCTTGGGGAGCCCTGCCCCTTCTTATATAAGTTGAAGGGGTGGGTTACATGACTAGTCCTAATAGGATTAGGATTACCCTATTACAAGTGGAGTCCTATTCTTGCTTCCTTTGTAAGGGAATATTCCTTATTCCTTTTCTCTTAATCCGGTATAACATAACGTGAACCGGCCTTCCATGAACCGCCTTCTGGGCCACCGGGTCTTGTCGCTCCTCTGACCCGCTTGCCGGGTCACCCATGAGTCGCTAGGCTCGGGCGGGTCACTTAGTGAGTCGTCCAATCAGGGCGGGTCATTAGTGAGTCTCCAAGTCCGGTCGGGTTATACTTCCGGCCGGGTTATGCCACGGGGTATATCCCCGACACATAATCATTGCAGCCCCAAACTTTAAGAAATGACAACTTGGGTTTCTTGCCAAACCACAGTTCATATGGTGTTGTCTCAATGAATTTCAATGGTGCCCTATTTAACATGAATGCAGCCGTCTCTAAAGCATAACCCCAAAACAATAGCGGTAAATCAGTAAGAGACATCATAGATCGCACCATATCTAATAAAGTGTGGTTAGGACGTTCGGACACACCATTACGCTGTGGTGTTCCAGGTAGCGTGAGTTTTGAAACTATTCAGCATTGTTTCAAATGAAGACCAAACTCATAACTCAAATATTCACCTCCATGATCAGATCTAGAAACTTAATTTTCTTGTTACGATGATTTTTCACTTCACTCTGAAATTATTTGAACTTTTCAAATGTTTCAGACTTATGTTTCATCAAGTAGATATACCCATATCTGCTCAAATCATCCGTGAAGGTAAGAAAATAACGATACCCGCCGCGAGCATCAACACTCATTAGACTGCATACATCAATATGTATTACTTCTAATAAGTCTGTTGCTCGCTCCATTGTTCTGGAGAACGGAGTTTTAGTCATATTGCCCATGAGGCATGGTTCGCAAGCATCAACTGATTCATAATCAAGTGATTCCAAAAGCCCAGCATGGAGTTTCTTCACGCGCTTTACACCAATATGACTTAAACGGTAGTGCCACAAATAAGTTGCAGTATCATTATTAAACTTATATCTTTTAGCTTCAATACTATGAATATGTGTATCACTACTATCGAGATTCAATAAAAATAGACCACTCATCAAGAGTGCATGACCATAAAAGATATTAGTCATATAAATAGAACAACCATTATTCTCTGATTTAAATGAATAACCGTCTCACATCAAACAAGACCCAGATATAATGTTCATGCTTAATGCTGGCACCAAACAACAATTATTCAGGTGTAAAACTAACCCCGAAGGTAGATGTAGAGGTAGCGTGCCGACCACAATCACATCGACTTTGGAACCATTTCCCACGCGCATTGTCACCTCGTCCTTAGCCAATCTTCGCTTAATCCGTAGCCCCTGTTTCGAGTTGCAAATATGAGCAACAGAACCGGTATCAAATACCCAGGCGCTACTGCGAGCATTAGTAAGGTACACATCAATAACATGTATATCAAATATACCTTTCACTTTGCCATCCTTCTTATTCGCCAAATACTTGGGGCAGTTCTGCTTCCAGTGACTAGTCCCTATGCAGTAGAAGAACTCAGTCTCAGGCTTAGGTCCAGACTTGGGCTTCTTCACTTGAGCAGCAACTTTCTTGCCGTTCTTCTTTAAGTTCCCCTTCTTCCCTTTGCCCTTCTTCTTGAAACTAGTGGTCTTGTTGACCATCAACACTTGATGCTCCTTCTTGATTTCTAATACGTCTCCAATGTATCTATAATTTTTGATTGTTCCATGCTGTTTTATTATCAATCTTGGATGTTTTATAATCATTTTATATAATTTTTGGTACTAACCTATTGACATAGCGCCAAGTGCCAGTTGATGTTTTCCCATGTTTTTACATCGTAGAAAATCAATATCAAACGAAGTCCAAATGCCACAAAACTTTACGGAGATTTTTTCTGGTCCAGAAGGAAGGCAATGGGCCCTGGTTGCACCTGGGGGGGGGGGTGCCCCGAGGGGGGCACAACCCACCTTGGGTGCCCCCAGACCGCCTCTTTGCTCTATAAATACCCCCAGAATACCAGAACCCTAGCGGAGTCGATGAAATATCCATCCAGCCGCCGCAGAGTCCAGAACCACCAGATCCAATCTAGACACCATCATGGAGGGGTTCACCACTTCCATTGGTGCCTCTCCGATGATGCGTGAGTAGTTCTTTGTAGACCTCCGGGTCCATAGTTAGTAACTAGATGGCTTCATCTCTCTCTCTTGATTCTCAATACAATGGTCTCTTGGAGATCCATAAGATGTATCTCTTTTGCGGTGTGTTTGTTGGGATCGATGAACTTCGTGTTTATGATCAGATCTATGTTTTTATATCCATGAAAGTATTTGAGTTTCTTTGATCTCTTTTATGTGTGATCTCTTATAGCCTCGTATTTCTTCTCCAATATTTGGGTTTTGTTTGGCCAACTTGATCTATTTATCTTGCAATGCGAAGAGGTGCCAGTTAGTAGGTTTGATATTACGGTGCTTGATCCCAATGACAGAAAGGGAACCGACACGTATGTATCGTTGCTACTAAGGATAAAAAGATGAGATCTATATCTACCGCCATATAGATAAACGGATCTTGTCTACATCATGTCATCGTTCTTATTTCATTACTCCATTTTCCATGAACTTAATACACTAGATGCATGCTGGATAGCGGTCGATGTGTGGAGTAATAGTAGTAGATGCAGACAGGAGTCGGTCCACTAATCTTGGACGTGATGCCTATGTAATGATCATTGCCTGGATATCGTCATAATTATTTGAAGTTCTATCAATTGCCCAATAGTATTTTTTTACCCACTGTTTGCTATTTTTCTCGAGAGAAGCCACTAGTGAAACCTACGCCCCCGGGTCTTCTTTCTCATATATTTGCCTTGCGATATATTTTTCCTTTGCATTTTTATTCAGATCTATTAAACCAAAAATCCAAAAATACCTTGCTACAATTTATTTTATTTGGCATTAGGTCTATCAATATTTACAACTTTATCTCCTGTCACTCGCTGTTTCTGGCGCCGTTACCCGAAAGGGATTGACAACCCCTTTAACACGTCGGGTTGCGAGGTGTTGTTATTTGTGTTTAGGGGTTGTTTACGTTGTGTTGCTTGGTTCTCCTACTGGTTCGATAACCTTGGTTTCATAACTGAGGGAAATGCCTACCGTCATTGTGCTACATCATCGCTTCCTCTCCAGCGAAATACTGACGTAGTTCCAGCTGCCATCAAGGAGAATTTCTGGCGCCGTTGCCGGGGAGGATCTTCAACATAACCAGGTTCCCAATCACAAATCTCATCTCCTTGCAATTTACATTATTTTTCATTTGCCTCTCATTTTCCTCTCCCCCACTTCACAAAAAATTGCCGTTTTATTCGCCCCTCTTTTTCCGTTCGCCGTTCTCTTGCTTTCTAGTCTCGATGGCTAGCGTCCCTGCCCCTCCTTTCTCACCACATTTTGAAGTCTTGTACTTCAAACAAAGACAAGGAGAAAATTTGAAAGATGCTTGGTATAGGCTTACGAAATCGTATTGTATTTCCAACTTAAAGGGGGCGCCAAGGTTTTGCTTCATAATTTTTACATAGGATTGGCTTTGCATCATAGACAACTTCTTGATTTCGCCGCTAAAGGAAATTTTATTGAACTTGATGCCAATGCTGCCTATGAACTCTTAGAGGGAATCTTGGGAATTCCATCTCAAAAGAAGGGGTTTCATTTTACCCCTGAGGGATCTCAAATGTTGGACAAACTTGGTGATTTGCATAAGAATATGGTTGAAATACAGAAATATAATGAACCCCTCAAACACCTCAATGGTAGTATCAACATCATGAATACCTTGATTACTCTTTGCAACAAGCGATTGGATATTTTGGATCTTAAGATGGTTTCTTTTCTGGAGAATTTAGGGAAGCGTAAAGAGCCTCCCGGGTTTGACAAAACCCTTACAAAAATTGCCAAACCTTCGGAAGACAAAACTTAGATCCTTGCTTTATGCCTAGCTAAGGGCGTAAAACTATAGCGCTCGTTGGGAGGCAACCCGATGAATAAAATTTATTTTTGCTTTTTGCTTCCTGTTTTTGAGTGTTAAAACAATTATGCTACTGTTATGATTGTGTTTTTCATGTTTTAGTTAGTGTTTGTGCCAAGTAAAGCCTTTAGCATCTTCTTGGGCAATAGTTGTTTGATCTTGCTGAAAAACAAAAACTTTTACACTCACGAAATTAATTTTAGTTTTTTTACCAGAGAGCAATAAAATACCCGTTCCAATTGCAGTAGATCAATATAAAAATTTCTTAGGTCGTCCTAATTTTTTCAGAGTTTTTGGAGTTATAGAAGTATTCGAAATAGTCAGATTGCTACAGACTGTTCTATTTTGACAGATTATGTTTTCTTTGTGTTGTGTGCTTATTTTGATGACCCTATGATTTTCTTTGATGAGTTTTTGCCATAGAAAAGTTGGAATACAGTAGATATAATACAAAAACAAAATATGAATTGGTTTGATACATCACTTATAGTAGTGATTTACTATTCTTATACTAACGGATCTCATGAAGGCTTTGTTGAGTTTTGTGTGATTGAAATTTTCAAGTTTTGGGTTATCTTACGATGGATGAAGGAAGGATGTAAGACCCTAAGCTTGGGGATGCCCCGTCATTCCAAGCTATTATCCAAGAATGAGCAACCAACTAAGCTTGGGGATGCCCCCGAGTGGCATCCCCACTTTCTTCCAACAACTATCGGTATTTTACTCGAGATTATATTTTTATTCGTCACATGATATGTGTTTTGCTTGGAGCGTCTTGTATGATATGTGTCTTTGCTTGTTTTATTTTGTGTTTTAAGTCATCAATCCTTGATGGACATACCTATTTGAGAGAGCCAAAATTATGTCATGATTTGTTAGAATTGCTCTCTATGCTTCACTTAAATCTTTTATGAGCTAGGACTTGCTCTAGCGCTTCACTTATATATTTTTGAGCACGGTGTGCTTTGTTATTTTTGAAGAAATGCTCTCTTGCTTCACTTAGATTTGTTTGAGAGTTAGTAAAATTTTGAAGAAATTCTCTCTTGCTTCACTTAAATTATTTTGAGAGAAAGAAAATTTGTTATGCTCATGATCTTCACTTATATTTGTTTGAGCTTATGAAAAGCAACACATGAAAATTAGTGCCAAAGTGATAGATATCCAAGAAGGATAAAGTAAAATAAAATTTCATGAAGATCATTGGACAAAATAAACTTGATTCTTAGTAATAGCTTTGAGATATGATGATGTGATATGTGAGTCATCTTGATGAGTAATTATGCTTTAGTAGGAATATTGGTGTTAAGGTTTGTGATTCCCTATGCATGCACGAAAGTCAATAATCATGCAATGAAAATTATATCCTACTTGTGGTGCATTATTCAGTGTTAATTATGCTTAATGCTTTCTTATGATATTATTCATTGTTTGGTTGGTCGCTTCTCAATCTTTTGCTAGCCTTCATTTTGCACAAAGTATGACCTCTACTTGTGCATCCAAAATCCTTTAAACCAGTTTTGCCACATGAGTCCACTATATCTACCTATATGCGGTATTGATTTGCCATTCTAAGCAAATTTGCATGTGCCATCTCTAATTTTCAAAATAAACTTCTCTTTTGTGTGTTTGTTTCGCTCGCGGAGCGGTGAGGGGTGGCTAATATTTTCCATGATAGATGTGTTACTCTCAAGACGAGTGTTTATTCACTTGTCATTGCACGAGAGTAAGGCAAAGGTATTACGGATGCCCAGTCCCGAAATGCAAAGAAAAAACAAATGAATTTACTTTATGTTGTCAAATAATAAATTCCTTGGAAAGTGTTGGTTTGGAGGGCACCCGTGGATACGGTTAGCCATGGAAAGTGATAGTTATGGTGGAAAAAGGAATAAACTTTATTTTCTGTTTGGGAACCGCCTATGATATATCTAAGCATGGAAAGTATTGGGAACTCTAAGTCGTTTTAGTTGGCGGGATGGATACACCTCCCAAAATGTTTTTATCTCAAATTTTTTGCTTTGAGCTCTGACACCTCTACAAATCCCTACTTCCCTCCGCGAAGGGCCTATCTTTTACTTTATGCAATTTTTATTTTGAGTCTCCATCTTCTCTCATAAAAGCACCAACTAGGAGGCAATATGATCATGCTCAAGTATTGGGTGTATTTAATATTCGAGTGTGTTTCATGAATGGATCAATGTTTGAGCATGATGGGCTAGGGATAACTTATTTTAGCATTGATATTTTGAAAGACATTGTTGCTTGTTGACATGCTTGAGTATCTAAATTATTATGTCAAAACTAGGCTATTGCTTTGAATCACATAAAAGTCCAAATGTCCATGCTATAAAGAAAAGAATATGATATGACTTGATGAACAACACTCCACATAAAAAATTCTGTTTTTATCACTTACCTACTCGAGGACGAGTAGGAGTTAAGCTTGGGGATGCTGATACGTCTCCAACGTATATATAATTTTTGATTGTTCCATGCTGTTTTATTATCAATCTTGGATGTTTTATAATCATTTTACAGTCAGTTTTGGTACTAACCTATTAACACAGTGCCAAGTGCCAGTTGCTATTTTTTCCATGTTTTTTTACATCGCAGAAAATCAATATCAAACGGAGTCCAAATGCCACGAAACTTTATGGAGATTTTTTATGGGCCAGAAGGAAGGCAATGGGCCCTGGTTGCACTTGGGGGGGGGGGGGGGTGCCCCGAGGGGGGTACAACCCACCAGGGCGCGCCAGGAGGCCCAGGCGCACCCTGGTGGGTTGTGCCCCTCGTACTGCCTCTTTGCTCTATTAATACCCCCAAAATACCAGAACCCTAGGGGAGTCAACGAAATATTCATCCAGCCGCCGTAGAGTCCAGAACCACGAGATCCAATCTAGACACCATCACAGAGGGATTCACCACTTCCATTGGTGCCTCTCCAATTTTGCGTGATTAGTTCTTTCTAGACCTTCGGGTCCGTAGTTAGTAGCTAGATGACTTCATATCTCTCTCTGGATTCTCAATGCAATGGTCTCTTGGAGATCCATATGATGTAACTCTTTTGTGGTGTGTTTGTTGGGATCGATGAACTTTGAGTTTATGATCAGATCTTTGTTTTATATCCATGAAAGTATTTGAGCTTTGATCTCTTTTATGCATGATCTCTTATAGCCTCGTATTTCTTCTCCGATATTTGGGTTTTGTTTGGCAAACTTGATCTATTTATCTTGCAATGGGAATAGGTGCCCGGTAGTGGTTTCGATAGTACGGTGCTTGATCCCAGTGATAGAAAGGGAACTGACACGTATGTATCATTGCTACTAAGGATAAAAAGGCAAGATCTATATCTACTGCCATATAGATAAACGGATATTGTCTACATCATGTCATCGTTCTTATTGCATTACTCCATTTTCCGTGAACTTAATACACTAGATGCATGTTGGATAGCAGTTGATGTGTGGAGTAATAGTAGTAGATGCAGGTAGGAGTCGGTCTACTAATCTTGAACGTGATGCCTATGTAATGATCATTGCCTGGATATCGTCGTAATTATTTGAAGTTCTATCAATTGCCCAACAGTAATTTGTTTACCCACTGTTTTCTATTTTTCTCGAGAGAAGCCACTAGTGAAACCTACGGCCCCCGGGTCTTCTTTCTCATATATTTGCCTTACGATCAATTTTTCCTTTGCATTTTTATTCAGATCTATTAAACCTAAAATCCAAAAATACCTTGCTGCAATTTATTTTATTTGGCGTTAGATCTATCAATATTTACAATTTTATCTCCCGTCACTCGCCATTTCTGGCGCCGTTACCTGAAAGGGATTGACAACCCCTTTAACACATCGGGTTGCGAGGTGTTTTTATTTGTGTGCAGGGGCTGTTTACGTTATGTTGCTTGGTTCTCCTATTGGTTCAATAACTTTGGTTTCATAACTGAGGGAAATACCTACCGTCGCTGTGCTACATCATCCCTTCCTCTCCAGGGAAATACCGACGTAGTTCCAACTACCATCAATTTCTACCTCTGCAACCTTTAGCATTGCGAAGACCTCGGGAATTGTCTTATCCATCCCTTTCATATTATAGTTCATCACGAAGCTTTTGTAGCTTGGTGGAAGTTATTGAAGAACTCTATCAATGACACTATCATAGGAAGATTAACTCCCAGTTGAGTCAAGTGGTTGTGGTACCCAGATATTCTGAGTATATGTTCACTGACAGAACTATTCTCCTCCATCTTGCAGCTATAGAACTTATTGGAGACTTCATATCTCTCGATTCAGGCATTTGCTTGAAATATTAACTTTAACTCCTGGAACATCTCATATGCTCCATGACATTCAAAACATCGTTGAAGTCCCGATTCTAAGCCGTAAAGCATGTCACACTGAACTATTGAGTAGTCATCAGCTTTGCTCTGCCAGACGTTCATAACATCTGGTGTTGCTCCTGCAGTAGGCTTTGCACCTAGCGGTGCTTCCAGGACGTAATTCTTCTATGCAGCAATGAGGATAATCCTCAAGTTACGGACCCAGTCCGTGTAGTTGCTAACGTCATCTTTCAACTTAGCTTTCTCTAGGAACGCATTAAAATTCAAAGGAACAGTAGCACAGACCATTTATCTACAACAACATAGACATGCAAAATATTATTAGGTACTAAGTTCATGATAAATTGAAGTTCAATTAATCATATTACTTAAGAACTCCCACTTAGATAGACATCCCTGTAATCATCTAAGTGATTACATGATCCATATCAACTAAACCATGTATGATCATCACGTGAGATGGAGTAGTTTTCAATGGTGAACATCACTATGGTGATCATATCTAATATATGATCACGCTCGACCTTTCGGTCTCAGTGTTCCGAGGCCATATCTGCATATGCTAGGCTCGTCAAGTTTAACCCGAGTGTTCTGCTTGTGCAAAACTGGCTTGCACCCGTTGTATGTGAACGTAGAGCTTATCACACCCGATCATCACATGGTGTCTCGGCACGACGAACAGTAGCAACAGTGCATACTCAGGGAGAGCACTTATACCTTGAAATTCAGTGAGAGATCATCTTATAAGGCTACCGCCATACTATGAAAAATAAGATGCATAAAGGATAAACATCACATGCAATTAATATAAGTGATATGATATGGCCATGTAACACCCTCGATGCGACTATATCTCCCACGTGTCGGGGCACGACTTAGATGCATAATCGCATTGAAGGCATATGTCGCAAGTTAGGCAATCTTCACAACATCCCATGTAAAATATATAATAAAAGGGGAGATAACATAGTTGGCTTACACTCGCCACGTCAATCAAGTACATAAATAGCATTACAACATTCAAACACTCATGGCCCGACTACGGCGCCAAAATAAAAGACAACCCAACATGCGACACGGTCCCGATCACCCCAACTGGGCACCACTACTGATCATCAGGAAAAGAAACATAGTATCGCCGAGAGTCCTCATCGAACTCCCACTTGAGCTCAAGCACGCCATCTGGAGCGGAATCATCAGGCCCTGCATTTGGTGTAATAGTAATCTGTGAGCCACAGGGACTCAGCAATCTCGCACCCTCGCGATCAAGACTATTTAAGCTTAATAGGTAAGGCAAGGGTAAATATATGTGGAGCTGCAGCAAGCGACTAGCATATATGGTGGCTATCCTGTTCGCAAAAGAGAGTGAGAAGAGGAGGCAAAGCGCGAGCGAGAAACTAGAGGACAACCTGCGCAAACATTACTCAAACACCGTGTCCACTTCCCGGACTCCGCCGAGAAGAGGCCATCACGGTAACTCACACAGTTGATTCATTTTAATTAAGTTAAGATTCAAGTTATCTACAACCAGACATTAACAAATTCCCATCTGCTCATAACCGCGGGCAAGACTTTCGAAAGTTCAAATCCCTGCAGGGGAGTCCCAACTTAGCCCATGGCAATCTCTCACGGTCAACAAAGGAATAGACCTCCTCCCGAGACGTTCCGATCAGACTCGGTACCTCGGTTCTTCAAGACACTTCGACAGGTTAAAACAAGACCAGCAACACCGCCCGAATGTGTCGACAAATCCCGATAGGAGCTGCACATATCTCATTCTCAGGGCACACACAGATGAGACATCCTATGAGTAAAACCAACCCTCAAGTTGCCCCAAGGTGGCCCCGCAGTCTACTCGCTCGGACCAACACTCAGAGGAGCACTGGCCCAGGGGGTTTAAATAAGATGACCCTCGGGCTCCGGAAACCCAAGGGAAAAAGAGGCTAGGAGGCAAATGGAAAAACCAAGGTTGGGCATTGCTGGAAAAGCTTTAATCAAGGCGAACTATCAAGGGGTTCCCATTATAACCCAACCGCGTAAGGAACGCAAAATCCGGGAACATAACACCGATATGATGGAAACTAGGGCGACAAGAGTGGAACAAAACACTAGGCGAGAGGCCGAGCCTTCCACCCTCTACCAAGTATATAGATGCATTAAGGTAACATGGCAATATAATGATATCCCAACACGTAAATAATGTCCCAACAAGAAACGGTCTCCAATCTTCACCTGCAACTAGCAACGCTATAAGAGGGGCTGAGCAAAGCGGTAACATAGCCAATCAACGGTTTGCTAGGACATGGTGGGTTAGAGGCTGAACATGGCAATTTGGGAGGCTTGAAAGCAAGTGGTAGGCATCGTAGCATGGCATAGCAAAAGAGCGAGCATCTAGCAAAGCAAAGATAGTAGTGATTTTGAGGGTATGATCATCTTGCCTGCAAAGTTGTCAGAGTTGTCTGGATCCTCGAAAGCAAACTCAACGGGCTCCTCGTTAGCGAACTCGTCTCCCGGCTCTATCCAAACAAGACAAACAAGCAACAAGGACACAATCAACCACTTTCAAGGATCAAACAATATGATGCAAACATGGTATGCTATGCGGGATGCGATATGTGATGCATATGCAAGATTTGACAAGGAAAGCATGACCCTGGCCTCAACTTGGAAAACCAAGTGTGCCACTGGAAAGATGAGATGAAATCGCTTGAAAACAATATAAAGATCACCGGAATCGGAGTTACGGTTTGGAAATGGCAAGCGATTCAAATATGACACCGGTTTGCGATTTACAGCAAGTAGCCATCTAAATGCAATACGATGAACATGCTACAGCACCCAAACATGGCATCAAAATACATGGCAGGGATGCATACAAGATGCTTAACAAAAGTCTAGCACTGAGCTACGGCCAATTCATCCATTAACAGGTTCAAACAAGCATGGCAAAAATGCATATGGTAAACAGATCTCAGACTTGGTGAAATTAACACTTGTCTGGAATTTCAGATCAGATAGCACTCTTCGGAGCAACAAAACTACATGCTACAGGACCTGAACATGACAAAGTAAAGCATGGCATGGAGCTACTCAAAGAGCTTAACAAAAGTCCCTTAGTGACCTTGAGCCAAAAGGGATCAGAAAATATATTTGCAAGCATGTGAACATGGCAAAAACATAATCAGTTTCCAGACTTAGTGAAAACTGGCACATGCTGAAACATAACTCAAGTAGGCATGTTTACGAGCTCGATGCACTCACTACGGAGCAAGTCATAACAATCTAAGCATACCTCCATCAAGAATACATAAAATGCAAGCTAGACATGGCAAGAACAATAGCATAGCATGCACGGATCAACTACAACATCGTCGGCAAAATCGCTAACAAGTAGACAATCTGCCCAGATTCACAAAGTAGCAAAAGTAGAGCTCGATTAACTCAAGCTAGGGTGCTCCATAATTGCAAACAAAGACATGGATGGATAGAGCACTACAAGATTAACAAAACATCCTTACTGATCATCCTCAAAAGAGGCACATATCACTAGGAAACAACATGAACATATGGCAACATGAGATAAACAGGTCAAGGACTTAGTGGGAATGCTAAGTCCCTGAAATCAGCATTACCAAGTGCCTCACTTTGCAAGCTTGTGCTAGTCACCACACACATCACAAAAATACTTAGGTTGCACCTCTGGAAAGATGACAAAACCCTTAACAAAACATATGTAGAGCTCATGGGCATATCATGCACACAATAATCATGGCAAAAATGACAAAACTCTAAATGAAGTAGCAGATCTGACAATTATCTCAAGTAGCCCTCTTCTAACAGCATTTCAGGCATCAAGATGAACTCAAATGAAAATGATGAAATGGAATGAAATGATGTACTCTCTGAGACGAACAATTTGATATGCTATATGCCAAAAACGGAGCTACGGATGTGGACATATAGCCTGATGAACAGGAGCACATGAACTAGGGTTAGGAACAAAAGTCAACCCGAGACAAATCTGGATATGAGATCTGCACTGTTCACGCGCGGGTCACGAGGTTCGACGGCCGGAGCTCGAGTTCACCGGAGAAGCAGAGGCGTCGTCGGACTTGCCGATTCCCCGAGCAAGGAGGTGCGGAGGAGGCCGAGGGGAGCCGGCGGGCGGCGGTCAGGCGCGGCGGCTCGCCGGCGCGGAGGCTCGAGCCCACCGGATCTGGTGGCGCGGGGCCGGAGGTGGCGTACGGCGGCGCGGCGGAGGTACGGCCAGTGAGGCGGTCCGGCGCCGGCGCGGAAGAGGAGAGGCGGCGCGGCGGATGGTCGGCGACTCGGGCGCGCGGGCCGGGAGGGCCCCGCCTGGGCCCGGACGGGCCGGCTCGGCGGCGTGCAGCGTCGATGTGGGCGCTGGCGCGGAACCAACCCGCGGGCACCACGTGGCGGCGGCGGTCGGGCGGACAATGTCCGTCGGTGACGGTATTTGTCCGGCGGCGGCGGACGAAGTGGATCTAGGGTTTGGACGGAGGATCCGCAAATTTAGAGGAGGGGGTTCTATTTATAGGCATAGGAGGAGCTAGGAGAGTCCAAATGAGGTGTGATTTTCGGCCACGCGATCGTGATCGAACGCTCTAGATGATGGAGAAGGTTTTGGTGGGTTTTGGGCCAAATTGGAGGGATGTTGGGCTGCAACACACACGAGGCCTTTTCGGTCCCTCGGTTAACCATTGGAGCATCAAATGAAGTCCAAATGGTACGAAACTTGACAGGCGGTCTACCGGTAGTAAACCAAGGCCGCTTGGCAAGTCTCGGTCCAATCCGGAAATGTTTAAACCCCACACACGAAAGAAAGGTAGAAATGACCACCGGAGGAGAACGAAGCGCCGGAATGCAAAACGGACAACGGGGAAAATGCTCGGATTTATGAGACGAACACGTATGCAAATGTAATGCACATGATGACATGATATGAGATGCATGACAACGATAACAACACACGGAGACAAAGACCGAACCCGAGAAAATAAAATAACTTAAGGCCGTAAACGGCAAGAGTTGGAGTATAAATAGGGAAAGTTACATCCGGGGTGTTACAGGCTATCATCATCTTGTGCCTTTGATCTTCATCTCCAAAGCACCGTCATGATCACCATCGTCACCGGCTTGACACCTTGATCTCCATCGAAGCATCGTTGTCGTCTCGCCAACTATTGCTTCTATGACTATCGCTACCGCTTAGTGATAAAGTAAAGTAATTACATGGCGATTGCATTTCATACAATAAAGCGACAACCATATGGCTCCTGCCAGTTGCCGATAACTGTTACAAAACATGATCATCTCATACAACAATTTATATATCATCATGTCTTGACCATATCACATCACATCAAGCCCTGCAAAAGCAAGTTAGACGTTCTATACTTTGTTGTTGCAAGTTTTACGTGGCTGCTATGGGCTTCTAGCAAGAACCGTTCTTACCTACGCATCAAAACCACAATGATTTTTCATCAAGTGTGCTGTTTTAACCTTCCACGACACTACAAAAAAAGACACTTCCGTGATGATACGTGTTTGGCACAGTAGGTCACGTTTTCTGTCATGCATGTACATCCATGACAATTTTATGACAGAATCAAGATAGTCATACATGTGCTGTCATAGAAGTGTGATGACCCACAAGTATAGGGGATATATCATAGCCTTTTCGATAAGTAAGAGTGTCGAACCCAACAAGGAGTAGAAGGAAACGATAAATAGTTTTCAGTAAGGTATTCTCTGCAAGCACTAAAATTATCGGTAACAGATAGTTTTGTGATAAGGTAATTTGTAACGAGTAGCAAGTAATAAAAGTAAATAAGGTACAGCAAGATGACCCAATCCTTTTTGTAGCAAAGGACAAGCCTGGACAAACTCTTATATGAAGGAAAGCGCTCCCGAGGACACATGGGAATTATCATCAAGCTAGTTTTCATCACGATCATATGATTCGCGTTCGGTACTTTGATAATTTGATATGTGGGTGGACCGGAGCTTGGGTGTTGTCCTTACTTGGACAAGCATCCCACTTATGATTAACCCCCATTGCAAGCATCCGCAACTACAACAGAAGTATTAAGGTAAACCTAACCATAGCATGAAACATATGGATCCAAATCAGCCCCTTACGAAGCAACGCATAAACTATGGTTTAAGCTTTTGTCACTCTAGTAATCCATCATCTACTTATTACTTCCCAATGCCTCCCTCTAGGCCCAAACAATGGTGAATTGTCATGTAGTCGATGTTCACATGACACCACTAGAGGGATGACAACATACATCTCATCAAAATATCGAACGAATACCAAATTCACATGACTACTAATAGCAAGACTTCTCCCATGTCCTCAGGAACAAACGTAACTAATCACAAAGCATGTTCATGTTCATAATCAGAGGGGTATTAATATGCATAATGGATCTGAACATATGATCTTCCACCAAGTAAAACAACTAGCATCAACTACAAGGAGTAATCAACACTACTAGCAACCCACAGGTACCAATCTGAGGTTTGGATACAAAGATTGGATACAAGAGATGAACTAGGGTTTGAGATGAGATGGTGCTGGTGAAGATGTTGATGGAGATTGGCCCCCTCCCGATGAGAGGATCATTGGTGATGACGATGGTGATGATTTCCCCCTCCCGGAGGGAAGTTTCTCCGGCAGAACAGCTCCGCCGGAGCCCTAGATTGGTTTCGCCAAGGTTTCGCCTCGTGGCGGCGGAGTATCATCCCGAAAGCTTGCTTATAATTTTTTCCTCGAAGAAAGACTCCATATAGCAGAAGATGGGCATCGGAGGGCCACCAGGGGCCCACGAGGCAGGGGGCACGCCCAGGGGGGTAGGGCGCGCCCCCACCCTCGTGGCCAGGGTGTGGCCCCCATCTGGAACTTCTTGCGCTCAGTATTTTTTATATATTCTGGAAATAGCTTCCGTGAAGTTTCAGGACTTTTGGAGCTGTGCAGAATAGGTCTGTAATATTTGCTCCTTTTCTAGCCCATAATCCCAGCTGCCGGCATTCTCCCTCTTCATGTAAACCTTGTAAAATAAGAGAGAATAGGCATAAGTATTATGACATAATGTGTAATAACATCCCATAATGCAATAAATATCGATATAAAAGCATGATGCAAAATGGACGTATCAACTCCCCCAAGCTTAGACCTCGCTTGTCCTCAAGCAAAAGTCGAAATTGAAAAATATGTCCACATGTTTGGAGATAGGGGTGTCGTTAAAAATAAAATACATACATGAGGGCATCATGATCATTCTTAGAGCAGCAACATATATATATATATTGTCATATGATCTCTTATGCTAAAGTAACAATTCAACCACGATTTCAAGTATGAATCATAAACTTCATTGAGAACCAACAAACTCTAATCTCAGTCATTGAGGCCATTGCAATTTAACATAACATAGTAAAGAGTCAATATAAGAGCTTTTCAGCAAGTCCACATACTCAACCATCTTTTAGTCTTTCACAATTGCTAACACTCACGCAATATTTATGGGTATGAAGTTTTAATCGGACACAGAGAAAGATAGGGGCTTATAGTCTTGCCTCCCAACATTTTACCTCAAGGGTAATGTTAACAATAATAGTTCATGAAGACTCACATCCAATTAGCTATATATATCAGGATCTTTCCAACACATTATGCTTGCCAAAGGATAAAATGTAAAAAGGAAAGGTGAAGATCACCATGACTCTTATGTAAGGTAGAAGATAAAAGTAAAAGATAGGCCCTTCGCAGAGGGAAGCAGAGGTTATCATGTGCTTTTATGGTTGGATGCACAAAATCTTAATGCAAAAGAACGTCACTTTATATTGCCACTTGTGATATGGACCTTTATTATGCAGTCCGTTGCTTTTATTTCTTCCATATGACAAGATCGTATAAAGCTTATTTTCTCTGCACTAATAAGTCATACATATTTAGAGAGCAATTTTTATTGCTTGCATTGATGACAACTTACTTGAAGGATCTTACCCAATCCAGAGGTAGATATGGTGGAATCTCATGGCAAAACTGGGTTTAGGGATATTTGGAAGCACAAGTAGTATCTCTACTTGGTGAAAAGGAGTTGGCTAGCAAGAGAGGGAAAGGCAAGCTCAACATGTTGGATGATCCATGACAATATAATTTATCTCAGATGTAAGAAAACATAACCCATTACGCTGTCTTCCTTGTCCAACGTCAACTCTTAGCATGTCATACTTTAATGAGTGCTCACAATCATAAAAGATGTCCAAGATAGTGTATTTATATGTGAACCTCTCTTTCTTTATTACTTCCTATTAATTGCAACGATGACCAAAACTATGTTTGTCAACTCTCAACAACTTTTATTCATCATACTCTTTATATGTGAGCTCATTACTCTCCATAAGATCCATATGATCTCTTTATTTTTTATTCTTTCTCTTTTTATTTTATTCCCTCAAGATCATAGCAAAATAATCAAGCCCTTGACTCAACACTAATCTTTATTATATATAGCTCACGGACTTGATTACATAGAAGGATCATAAAGCAAAACTCACAACTAAATCATACTAAAACTTTATTCTACTAGATCAAGATATTATGATAAGTCTCGAACTAAGAAAAACGGTAAAGATAAAAGTGATGGTGATACGATACCGGGGCACTTGAAGACGACATGATGACCTAGATTTGTCAGAAAAACAGCTCGAAACAAAGACAAGAGATATTTGCGTGATACGGTGGTCAAAACCATTGGGAGATTATATAATGAATTTTTACCGACCAAAAGAAGTATCGTGCAAGAAAACAAAGTCCAGAGAGTGCACGAGGTGCCCACGAGGCAGGGGCGCGCCCAGGGGGGTAGGGCGCGCCTCCCACCCTCATGGAAGCCACGTGTCCTTTCCGGTCTGCTTCTTATTTTCCTATTTTCTTAAATATTCCAAAACGAAGAAATATTGCCATTAGAACTGTCTTGGAGTCGGTTTACTTACCGTACCACGTACCTATTCCTTTTCGGAGTCTGAAATGTTCCGGAAAGTGTCCCTTATGTATTCCTCCAGGGTTAGGGTTTCAACAACATTAGTTTCAACATTTATGGGATTACCTGAGATATAATGTTTAATTCTTTGACCGTTCACCACCTTCGGATTTGTGCCTTCGAAGTTGTTGATTTTTATGGCACCGGAACAATAGACCTCCTCGATAACGTAAGGACCTTCCCATTTAGAGAGAAGTCTGCTTGCAAAAAATCTTAAACGAGAGTTGTATAGCAATACATAATCACCTACATTGAACTCACGCTTTTGTATCCTTTTATCATGCCATCTTTTAACTTTATCTTTAAACAACTTGGCATTTTCATAAGCCTGGGTTCTCCATTCATCAAGTGAGCTAATGTCAAAAAGCCTCTTCTCACCAGCAGGTTTGAAGTCATAGTTGAGCTCTTTAATAGCCCAATATGCATTATGTTCTAATTCAAGAGGTAAGTGACATGCTTTGCCATAAACCATTTGATACGGAGACATACCCATAGGATTTTTATATGTAGTTCTATAAGCCCATAATGCATCATCAAGTTTCTTGGACCAATTCTTTCTAGATATGTTAACATTCTTTTGCCAAATTAATTTGAGCTCTCTGTTACTAAATTCTACTTGACAACTAGACTGTGGGTGATAAGGAGATGCAATTCTATGATTAACATCATACTTAGCAAGCATTTTACGAAAGGCACCATGAATAAACTGTGAACCACCATCAGTCATTAAATATCTAGGGACTCCAAACCTCAGAAAAATAACTTCTTTAAGCATCTTAATAGAGGTGTATAATCAGCATGATAACCCACAAGTATAGGGGATCACAACAGTTTTCGAGGGTAGAGTATTCAACCCAAATTTATTGATTCGACACAAGGGGAGCCAAAGAATATTCTCAAGTATTAGCAGCTGAGTTGTCAATTCAACCACACCTAGAAACTTAATATCTGCAACAAAGTGTTTAGTAGCAAAGTAATATATAGTAGTGGTAACGGTAGCGAAAGGTAATAGTAGCAAAAGTAATGTTTTTGGTATTTTGTAGTGATGATAGCAATAGCAATGGAAAAGTAAATAAGCGGGAGAACAATATGTGGAAAGCTCGTAGGCAATGGATCTGTGATGGAGAATTATGCCGGATGCGGTTCATCATGTACCAGTCATAACCTAGGGTGACACAGAACTAGCTCCAGCTCATCAATGTAATGTAGGCATGTATTCCGAATATAGTCATACATGCTTATGGAAAAGAACTTGCATGACATCTTTTGTCCTACCCTCCCGTGGCAGCGGGGTCCTTACGGAAACTAAGGGATATTAAGGCCTCCTTTTAATAGAGTACCGGAACAAAGCATTAACACATAGTGAATACATGAACTCCTCAAACTACTGTCATCACCGGTAAGTATCCCGATTATTGTCACTTCGGGGTTAACGAATCATAACAGATAATAGGTGACTATAGACTTGCAAGATAGGATCTAGAACTCTCATATATTGATGAAAACATAATCGGTTCAGATCTGAAATCATGGCACTTGGGCCCTAGTGACAAGCATTAAGCATAGCAAAGCATAGCAACATCAATCTCAGAACATAGTGGATACTAGGGATCAAACCCTAACAAAACTAACTCGATTACATGATAGATCCCATCCAACCCATCACCGTCCAGCAAGCCTACGATGCAATTACTCACGCACGGCGGTGAGCATCATGAAATTGGTGATGGAGGATGGTTGATGATCACGATGGCGACGGATTCCCCTCTCCGAAGCCCCGAACGGACTCCAGATCAGCCCTCCCAAGAGGCTTTAGGGCTTGGTGGCGGCTCCGTATCGTAAAACGCGATGATTTCTTCTCTCTGATTTTTTCTCCCCGAAACCAAATATATAGAGTTGGAGTTGGAGTCGGAGGAGCTCTAGGGGGCCCACGAGGTAGGGGCGTGCCCTAGGGGGGCAGGCGTGCCCCCACCCTCATGGACAGGTGGTGGGCCCCCTAGCCTTCATCTTTTGCAAGGATTTTCTATTATTTGCGAAAAGTTGTTCTGTGAAGTTTCAGGTCGTTCCGAGAACTTTTGTTTATGCACATAAATAACACCATGGTAATTCTGCTGAAAAGAGCGTCAGTCCGGGTTAGTTCCATTCAAATCATGCACGGTAGAGTCCAAAACAAGGGCAAAAGTGTTTGGAAAAGTAGATACGATGGAGACGTATCAACTCCCCCAAGCTTGAACCTTTGCTTGTCCTCAAGCAATTTAGTTGATAAACTGAAAGTGATAAAACAAAACTTTTACAAACTCTGTTTGCTCTTGTTATTGTAAATATGTAAAGCGAACATTCAAGTTTTCAGCAAAGATTATAACTAACCACATTCACAATAACCCTTAGGTCTCAAGTTTACTCATATCAATGGCATAATCAACTAGCGAGCAATAATAATAAATCTCGGATGGCAACACTTTCTCAAAACAATCATAATATGATATAAAAAGATGGTATCTCGCTAGCCCTTTCTGAGACCGCAAAACATAAATGCAGAGCACCTTTAAAGATCAAGGAATGACTAGACATTTTAATTCATGGTAAAAGAGATCCAGTCAAGTCATACCCAATGTAAACTAACAATAATGAATGCAAATGACAGCGGTGCTCTCCAACTGGTGCTTTTTAATAAGAAGATGATGACTCAGCATAAAAGTAAATAGATATGCCCTTCGCAGAGGGAAGCAGAGATTTGTAGAGGTGCCAGAGCTCGGTTTTGAATTGTCAACATAACAACCAAGAGATGGCGATATCTTCCATGCTACACACATTATAGGCGGTTCCCAAACAGAATGGTAAAGTTTATACTCCCCCTTCCACCAACAAGCATCAATCCATGGCTTGCTCAAAACAACGAGTGCCTCCAACTAACAACAGTCCCAGGGGGAGTTTTGTTTGCAGTTATTTTGATTTGATTTGCATAAAGCATGGGACTGGGCATCCCGGTGACCGGCCACTTTCTCGTGAGTGAGGAGTGGAGTCCACTCCTCTTGAGAATAACCCGCCTAACATGGAAGATACGGACAACCCTAGTTGATATATGAGCTATTCGAGCATACAAAACAGGATATTTATTTGAAGGTTTAGAGTTTGGCACATACAAATTTACTTGGAATGGCAGGTAGATACCGTATATAGGTAGGTATGGTGGACTCATATGGAATAACTTTGGGGTTTCTGGATTTGGATGCACAAGCAGTATTCCCGCTTTGTATAGGTGAAGGCTAGCAAAAGACTGGGAAACGACCAGCTAGAGAGCGACAACAGTCATGAACATGCATTAAAATTAATCAACACCGAATGCAAGCATGAGTAGGATATAATCCACCATGAACATAAATATCGAGAAGGCTATGTTGATTTTGTTTCAACTACATGTGTGAACATGCGCCAAGTCGAGTCACTTAAATCATTCACAGGAGGATACCACCCTATCATACCACATCATAACCATTTTAATAGCATGTTGGCACACAAGGTAAACCATTATAACTCATAGCTAATCAAGCATGGCACAAGAACTATGAGCTCTAGTTGTCACTGCAAACATGTTTATTCATAATAGGCTGAATCAGGAACGATGAACTAATCATATTTACAAAAACAAAAGAGGTCGAGTTCATACCTGCCTTTCTCATCTCAGTCAGTCCATCATATATCGTCATAATTACCTTTCACTTGCACGACCGAACGATGTGAATAATAATAATAGTGCGCGTGCATTGGACTAAGATGGAATCTACAAGCATTCAATAAACAGGAGAAGTCAAGGAAATATGGGCTCTTTTGTTAGATTAACAATTATGCATATGAGAGCCACTTCAACAATTTAATTATGCTCTTCTCCTTTCGACCCCCAAAGAAAATAAAAGAAATAAAACTATTTACACGGGAAAGCTCACAACAAGCAAAAGAAGAACATGAAATCTTTTTGGGTTTTCTTTTTAATTACTACTACAAGCATGGAAAGTAAACTAATTAAAAGCTACAACTAATTTTTTTGTTTTTCTTAAGGTTTATTAAACACACAAAAAGAAAACATAAAAAGGAAAGTAAACTAGCATGGATGATACAATGAAAAAGTATGAGCACCGACATCTAGCAATGAGTGTGTGAACATAAATGTAATGTCGGTGGGAAATACATACTCCCCCAAGTTTAGGCTTTTGGCCTAAGTTGGTCTATGGACACGGCTGGCCTGGTGGATATCCATAATAGTAGTTGGGGTCGTACTGCGATGCAGCGGCTATCGCCTCCTGGGCTGCAGCATGGCGACGAGCGGCCTCTGCTCTCCTCTCGTACTCATTTGCCTCCTCTCTGGTAATAACATATCTTCCTTTTGCCTGATTATCAAAGAAGGCAGGAGCAGGGAGCGTAATACGGACATCACGCCATCTGTCAAAGATTAGTCGATACAGGAGAGGTGATTCATTCCTCTCGACAAACTGGTGGTGAACCATAGCATTAAAATCTAAATAAGCAGGAGGCAACTCAATATCATCCTCGCGTATGGCTATACCAAGAAAATTAGCAATGCGGGTTGCATAAATTCCACCAAAGAAATCTCCATTAAGTCTATTAAGATGCAACCTACGTGCAACAATGGCTCCCAAATTATAAGATTTGTCTCCTAAAACAGCACTCCTAAGAATACCGAGGTTAGGAACACACATATGACATGCTTCATCTTTACCATTAATGCATCTACCTATGAAGAGAGCAAAATAATGTATAGCAGGAAAGTGAATGCTCCCTATGGTAGCTTGTGTTATATCTCTGGATTCCCCCACGGTTATACTAGCAAGAAAATCTCTAAATTCAGATTTGCGAGGATCCCTGATACTACCCCATTGTGGAAGTTTGCAAGCAGTGGTAAAATCCTCTAAGTCCATAGTATAAGAATTTTCATAAAGATCAAACAGGACAGTTGGAGAATTACCTGAAGATGAAAATTCAAACCTCCTCACAAAGGAACTAGTGAGATAGTGATACTGGCTGTAGTTCTCTTCCTCGAAGCTCACAAGATCATCATTACGCAAATATGCATTAAATTCTTCCTTAATTCCAGCTCGATCCATAAAGTTCTCAGAAGGCCATTCACAAGGACGCACTGGAGCGTCTCTTGGTGGCTCTTCATCAGCATCACGCATTGCAAGCCTGGGTCCTTGCTTTCTTAAAGAACCACCATGGAACATTTTCCTAAGCATATTTCTTCCTCTGAAAAATTCTGAATTTTTTTAGTAACTTCAAAATAAAAGTAAACCAAACTCAATAATATTGATAGCAACTACTCCTACAAGTGCATAGAGCCTATATCATGCATTAAAACTACTTGGAACCATATAAATTTGACATGCAAGCTCAAGAACATGGTCTCCTAGGCAGCACATATTTGCAATGAATAAAGCACTAGAACAAAAACTAATTGGACCAATGGAGGAGTCACATACCAAGGAACAATCTCCCCAAGCAGTTTTGTGAGAGGTGCTTGAGCAAGGAGATCGAAAATGGCAGCAAAACTGTTGGGGAACGTAGTAATTTCAAAAAATTTCCAACGCACACGCAACATCATGGTGATGCATAGCAACTAGAGGGGAGAGTGTGATCTATGTACCCTTGTAGACAAGATCATGGTGATGCATAGCAACTAGAGGGGAGAGTGTGATCTATGTACCCTTGTAGATCAACAACGGAAGCGTTTGGTTGATGTAGTCGTACGTCTCCACGACCCGACCGATCAAGCACCGAAACTACGGCACCTCCGAGTTCTAGCACACGTTCAGCTCGATGACGATCCCCGGACTTCGATCCAGCAAAGTGTCGGGGAAGAGTTCCGTCAGCACGACGGCGTGGTGACGATCTTGATGTACTACCGTCGCAGGGCTTCGCCTAAGCACCGCTATAATATTATCGAGGACTATGGTGGAAGGGGGCGCCGCACACGGCTAAGAATATGATCACGTGGATCAACTTGTGTGTCTCTGGGGTGCCCCCGCCTCCGTATATAAAGATTCAAGAGGGGGAGGCTGGCCGGCCATCATAGGGCGCGCCAGGAGGAGTCCTACTCCCTCCAGGAGTAGGACTTCTCCCCCAATCCTAGTTGGAATAGGATTCGCGAGGTGGAAAAGAGAGAGAGAGAAGGAGGGGGCGCCGGCCCCCTCTCTCCTTGTCCTATTCGGACTAGGGGGGAGGGGCGCGCGGCCCAGCCCTGGCCGCCTCTCCTCTTTTTCCACTAAGGCCCACTAAGGCCCATATAGCTCCCGGGGGGTTCCGGTAACCTCCCGGTACTCCGGTAAAATCCCGATTTCACCCGGAACACTTCCGATATCCAAACATAGGCTTCCAATATATCAATCTTTATGTCTCGACCATTTCGAGACTCCTCGTCATGTCCGTGATCTCATCCGGGACTCTGAACAACCTTTGGTACATCAAAACGTATAAACTCATAATATAACTGTCATCGAAACCTTAAGCGTGCGGACCCTACGGGTTCGAGAACAATGTAGACATGACCAAGACACGTCTCTGGTCAATAACCAATAGCGGGACCTGGATGCCCATATTGGCTCCTACATATTCTACGAAGATCTTTATCGGTCAGACCACATAACAACATACGTTGTTCCCTTTGTCATCGGTATGTTACTTGCCCGAGATTCGATCGTCGGTATCCAATACCTAGTTCAATCTCGTTACCGGCAAGTCTCTTTACTCGTTCCGTAATACATCATCCCGCAACTAACTCATTAGTTGAAATGCTTGCAAGGCTTAAGTGATGTGCATTACCGAGAGGGCCCTGAGATACCTCTCCGACGATCGGAGTGACAAATCCTAATCTCGAAATACGTCAACCCAACATGTACCTTTGGAGACACCTGTAGAGCACCTTTATAATCACCCAATTACGTTGTGATGTTTGGTTGCACACAAACTGTTCTTCCGGCACACGGGAGTTACATAATCTCATAGTCATAGGAACATGTATAAGTCATGAAGAAAGCAATAGCAACATACTAAACGATCGGGTGCTAAGCTAATGGAATGGGTCATGTCAATCAGATCATTCAACTAATGATGTGATCTCGTTAATCAAATGACAACTCTTTGTCCATAGTTAGGAAACATAACCATCTTTGATTAATGAGCTAGTCAAGTAGGGGCATACGAGTGACACTCTGTTTGTCTATGTATTCACACATGTATTATGTTTCTGGTTAATACAATTCTAGCATGAATAATGAACTTTTTATCATGATATAAGGAAATAAATAATAACTTTATTATTGCCTCTAGGGCATATTTCCTTCAGTCTCCCACTTGCACTAGAGTCAATAATCTAGATTACACAGTAATGATTCTAACACCCATGGAGCTTTGGTGTTGATCATGTTTTGCCTGTGGAAGAGGCTTAGTCAACGGGTCTGCTACATTCAGCTCCGTATGTATCTTGCAAATCTCTATGTCTCCCACCTGGACTAGATCCCGGATGGAATTGAAGCGTCTTTTGATGTGCTTGGTTCTTTTGTGAAACCTGGATTCCTTCGCCAAGGCAATTGCACAAGTATTGTCATAACAGATTTTCATTGGTCCCGTTGCACTAGGTATGGCACCTAGATCGGAAATGAACTCCTTCATCTAGACTCCTTCGTTTGCTACTTCCGAAGCAGCTATGTACTCTGCTTCACATGTGCCACGACGCTTTGTTTAGAACTGCACCAACTAACAGCTCCACTGTTTAATGTAAACACGTATCCGGTTTGCGATTTAGAATCGTCCGGATCAGTGTGAAAGCTTGCATCAACGTAACCGTTTACGATGAGCTCTTTGTCACCTCCATATACGAGAAACATATCCTTAGTCCTTTTTAGGTACTTCAGGATGTTCTTGACTGCTGTCCAGTGATCCACTCTTGGATTACTTTGGTACCTCCCTGCTAAACTTATAGCAAGGCACACATCAGGTCTGGTACACAGCATTGCATACATGATAGAGCCTATGGCTGAAGCATAGGGAACATCTTTCATTTTCTCTCTATCTTCTGCAGTGGTCGGGCATTGAGTCTGACTCAACTTCACACCTTGTAACACAGGCAAGAACCCTTTCTTTGCTTGATCCATTTTGAACTTCTTCAAAATCTTGTCAAGGTATGTGCTTTGTGAAAGTCCAATTAAGCGTCTTGATCTATCTCTATAGATCTTTATGCCTAATATGTAAGCAGCTTCACCGAGGTCTTTCATTGAAAAACTCTTATTCAAGTATCCCTTTATGCTATCCAGAAATTCTATATTATTTCTAATCAGTAATATTTCATCCACATATAATATCAGAAATGCTACAGAGCTCCCACTCAATTTCTTGTAAATATAGGCTTCTCCAAAAGTTTGTATAAAACAAATGCTTTGATCACACTATCAAAGCGTTTATTCCAACTTTGAGAGGCTTGCACCAGTCCATAAATGGATCACTGGAGCTTGCACACTTTATTAGCTGCCTTTGGATCGACAAAAACTTCCGGTTGCATCATATACAACTCTTCTTCCAGAAATCCATTCAGGAATGCAGTTTTGACATCCATCTGCCAAATTTCATAATCATAAAATGCGGCAATTGCTAACATGATTCAGACAGACTTAAGCATCGCTACGGGTGAGAATGTCTCATCGTAGTCAACCCCTTGAACTTGCCGAAACGCTTTTGCGACAAGTCGTGCTTTGTAGATAGTAATATTATCGTCAGCGTCAGTCTTCTTCTTGAAGATCCATTTATTCTCAATTGCTTGCTGATCATCGGGCAAGTCAACCAAAGTCCATACTTTGTTCTCATACATGGATCCCATCTCAGATTTCATGGCTTCAAGCCATTTTGCGGAATCTGGGCTCACCATCGCTTCTTCATAGTTCGTAGGTTCATCATGATCTAGCAGCATGACTTCCAGAACAGGATTACCGTACCACTCTGGCGCGGATCTCACTCTGGTTCATCTACGAGGTTCAGTAGTATCTTGTCTTGAAGTTTCATGATCATTATCATTAGCTTCCTCACTAATTGGTGTAGGTGTCGCAGAAACAGGTTTCTGTGATGTACTACTTTCCAATAAGGGAGCAGGTACAGTTACCTCGTCAAGTTCTACTTTCCTCCCACTCACATCTTTCGAGAGAAACTCCTTCTCCAAAAAGTTTCCGAACATAGCAACAAAAGTCTTGCCTTCGGATCTGTGATAGAAGGTGTATCCAATAGTTTCCTTTGGATATCCTATGAAGACACATTTCTCCGATTTGGGTTCGAGCTTATCAGGTTGAAGCTTTTTCACATAAGCATCGCAGCCCCAAACTTTCAGAAACGACAATTTTGGTTTCTTGCCAAACCAAGTTCATAAGGCGTCGTCTCAACGGATTTTGATGGTGTCCTATTTAACGTGAATGCGTCCGTCTCTAAAGCATAACCCCAAAACGGTAGCGGTAAATCAGTAAGAGACATCATAGATCGCACCATATCTAGTAAAGTACGATTACGACGTTCGGACACACCATTACGCTGTGGTGTTCCGGGTGGCGTGAGTTGCGAAACTATTCCGCATTGTTTCAAATGTACACCAAACTCGTAACTCAAATATTCTCCTCCATGATCAGATCGTAGAAACTTTATTTTCTTGTTACGATGGTTTTCTACTTCACTCTGAAATTCTTTGAACTTTTCAAATGTTTCAGACTTATGTTTCATTAAGTAGATATACCCATATCTGCTTAAGTCATCTGTGAAGGTGAGAAAATAACGATATCTGCCACGAGCCTCAATATTCATCGGACCACATACATCTGTATGTATGATTTCCAACAAATCTGTTGCTCTCTCCATAGTATCGGAGAACGGTGTTTTAGTCATCTTGCCCATGAGGCACGGTTCGCAAGTACCAAGTGATTCATAATCAAGTGGTTCCAAAAGTCCATCAGTATGGAGTTTCTTCATGCGCTTTACACAGTTATGACCTAAATGGCAGTGCCACAAATAAGTTGCACCATCATTATCAACTCTGCATCTTTTGGCTTCAACATTATGAATATGTGTGTCACTACTATTGAGATTCAATAAGAATAGACCACTCTTCAAGGGTGCATGACCATAGAAGATATTACTCATATAAATAGAACAACCATTATTCTCTGATTAAAATGAATAACCGTCTCGCATTAAACAAGATCCAGATATAATGTTCATGCTCAACACTGGCATCAAATAACAATTATTTAGGTCTAATACTAATCCCGAAGGTAGATGTAGAGGTAGCGTGCCGACCGCGATCACATCGACTTTGGAACCGTTTCCTAGGCGCATCGTCACCTCGTCCTTAGCCAATCTTCGCTTAATCCGTAGTCCCTGTTTCAAGTTGCAAATATTAGCAACAGAACCTGTATCAAATACCCAGGTGCTACTGCGAGCATTAGTAAGGTACACATCAATAACATGTATATCACATATAACTTTGTTCACCTTGCCATCCTTCTTATCCGCCAAATACTTGGGGCAGTTCCGCTTCCAGTGACCAGTCTGCTTGCAGTAGAAGCACTCAGTTTCAGGCTTAGGTCCAGACTTGGGTTTCTTCTCTTGAGCAACAACTTGCTTGCTGTTCTTCTTGAAGTTCCCCTTCTTCTTCCCTTTGCCCTTTTTCTTGAAACTAGTGGTCTTGTTGACCATCAACACTTGATGCTCCTTTTTGATTTCTACCTCCGCAGCTTTCAGCATTACGAAGAGCTCGGGAATAGTCTTATTCATCCCTTGCATATTATAGTTCATCACGAAGCTCTTGTAGCTTGGTGGTAGTGATTGGAGAATTCTGTCAATGACGCAATCATCTGGAAGATTAACTCCCATCTGAATCAAGTGATTATTATACCCAGACATTTTGAGTATATGCTCACTGACAGAACTATTCTCCTCCATCTTGCAGCTATAGAACTTATTGGAGACTTCATATCTCTCAATCCGGACATTTGCTTGAAATATTAACTTCAACTCCTGGAACATCTCATATGCTCCATGACGTTCAAAACGTTGTTGAAGTCCCGATTCTAAGCCGTAAAGCATGGCACACTGAACTATCGAGTAGTCATCAGCTTTGCTCTGCCAGACGTTCATAACATCTGGTGTTGCTCCAGCAGCAGGCCTGGCACCCAGCGGTGCTTCTAGAAAGTAATTCTTCTATGCAGCAATGAGGATAATCCTCAAGTTACGGACCCAGTCCGTGTAATTGCTACCATCATCTTTCAACTTTGGTTTCTCAAGGAACGCATTAAAATTCAATGGAACAACAACACGGGCCATCTATCTACAATAAAACATACATAAGCAAGATACTATCAGGTACTAAGTTCATGATAAATTTAAGTTCAATTAATCAAATTACTTAAAGAACTCCCACTTAGATAGACATCCCTCTAATCCTCTAAGTGATCACGTGATCCAAATCAACTAAACCATGTCCGATCATCATGTGAGATGGAGTAGTTTCATTGGTGAACATCACTATGTTGATCATATCTACTATATGATTCACGCTCGACCTTTCGGTCTCCGTGTTCCGAGGCCATATCTGCATATGCTTGGCTCGTCAAGTATAACCTGAGTATTCCGCGTGTGCAACTGTTTTGCACCCATTGTATTTGAACGTAGAGCCTATCACACCCGATCATCATGTGGTGTCTCAGCACGAAGAACTTTCGCAACGGTGCATACTCAGGGAGAATACTTCTTTATAATTTTAGTGAGAGATCACCTTATAATGCTACCGTCAATCAAACCAAGATAAGATGCATAAAAGATAAACATCACATGCAATCAATATAAGTGATATGATATGGCCATCATCATCTTGTGCCTGTGATCTCCATCTCCGAAGCACCGTCATGATCACCATCATCACTGATGCGACACCTTGATCTCCATCGTAGCATCGTTATCGTCTCGTCAATCTTATGCTTCCATGACTATCGCTACCGCTTAGTGATAAAGTAAAGCATTACAGCGCGATTGCATTACATACAATAAAGCGACAACCATATGGCTCCTGCCAGTTGCCGATAACTCGGTTACAAAACATGATCATCTCATACAATAAAATTTAGCATCATGTCTTGACCATATCACATCACAACATGCCCTGCAAAAACAAGTTAGACGTCCTCTACTTTGTTGTTGCAAGTTTTACGTGGCTGCTACGGGCTTAAGCAAGAAACAATCTTACCTACGCATCAAAACCACAACGATAGTTTGTCAAGCTGGTGCTATTTTAACCTTCGCAAGGACCGGGCGTAGCCACACTTGGTTCAACTAAAGTTGGAGAAACTGTCACCCGCAAGCCACCTATGTGCAAAGCACGTCGGGAGAACCGGTCTCGCATAAGCGTACGCGTAATGTCGGTCTGGGCCGCTTTGTCCAACAATACCGCCGAACCAAAGTATGACATGCTGGTAAGCAGTATGACTTATATCGCCCACAACTCACTTGTGTTCTACTCGTGCATATAACATCAACACATAAAACCTAGGCTCGGATGCCACTGTTGGGGAACGCAGTAATTTCAAAAAATTTCCTACGCACACGCAAGATCATGGTGATGCATAGCAACAAGAGGGGAGAGTGTGATCTACGTACCCTTGTAGATCGACAACGGAAGCATTTGGTTGATGTAGTCATACGTCTCCATGACCCGACCGATCAAGCACCGAAACTACAGCACCTCCGAGTTCTAGCACACGTTCAGCTCGATGACGATCCCCGGACTCCGATCCAGCAAAGTGTCGGGGAAGAGTTCCATCATCACGACGGCGTGGTGACGATCTTGATGTACTACTATCGCAGGGCTTCGCCTAAGCACCGCTACAATATTATCGAGGACTATGGTGGAAGGGGGCGCCGCACACGGCTAAGAATATGATCATGTGGATCAACTTGTGTGTCTCTGGGGTGCCCCCGCCTCCGTATATAAAGGTTCAAGAGGGGGAGGCTGGCCGACCATCATAGGGTGCGCCAGGAGGAGTCCTACTCCCTCCGGGAGTAGGACTTCTCCCCCAATCCTAGTTGGAATAGGATTCGCGAGGTGGAAGAGAGAGAGAGAGAGAGAGAGAGAGAGAGAGAGAGAGAGAGAGAGAGAAGGAGGGGGGCGCCGGCCCCCTCTCTCCTTGTCCTATTTGGACTAGGGGGGAGGGGCGCGCGGCCCAGCCCTGGCCGCCTCTGCTCTTTTTCCACTAAGGCCCACTAAGGTCCATATAGCTCCCGGGGGGTTCCGGTAACCTCCCGGTACTCCGGTAAAATCCCGATTTCACCCGGAACACTTCCGATATCCAAACATAGGCTTCCAATATATCAATCTTTATGTCTCGACCATTTCGAGACTCCTCGTCATGTCCGTGATCTCATCCGGGACTCCGGACAACCTTCGGTACATCAAAATGTATAAACTCATAATATAACTGTCATCGAAACCTTAAGCGTGCGGACCCTACGGGTTCGAGAACAATGTAGACATGACCGAGACACGTCTCCGGTCAATAACCAATAGCGGGACCTAGATGCCCATATTGGCTCCTACATATTCTATGAAGATCTTTATCAGTCAGACCGCATAACAACATACGTTGTTCCCTTTGTCATCGGTATGTTACTTGCCCGAGATTCGATCGTCGGTATCCAATACCTAGTTCAATCTCGTTACCGGCAAGTCTCTTTACTCGTTCCATAATACATCATCCCGCAACTAACTCATTAGTTGCAATGCTTGCAAGGCTTAAGTGATGTGCATTATCGAGAGGGCCCTGAGATACCTCTCCGATGATCGGAGTGACAAATCCTAATCTCGAAATACGTCAACCCAACATGTACCTTTGGAGACACCTGTAGAGCACCTTTATAATCACCCAATTACGTTGTGATGTTTGGTTGCACACAAAGTGTTCCTCCGGCACACAGGAGTTACATAATCTCATAGTCATAGGAACATGTATAAGTCATGAAGAAAGCAATAGCAACATACTAAACGATCGGGTGCTAAGCTAATGGAATGGGTCATGTCAATCAGATCATTCAACTAATGATGTGATCCCGTTAATCAAATGACAACTCTTTGTCCATGGTTAGGAAACATAACCATCTTTGATTAATGAGCTAGTCAAGTAGAGGCATACTAGTGACACTCTGTTTGTCTATGTATTCACACATGTATTATGTTTCCGGTTAATACAATTCTAGCATGAAT
This sequence comes from Triticum timopheevii, assembly GCA_963921465.1. Taxonomy (NCBI): domain Eukaryota; kingdom Viridiplantae; phylum Streptophyta; class Magnoliopsida; order Poales; family Poaceae; genus Triticum; species Triticum timopheevii. The sequence continues at coordinate 587,524,425 of OY997273.1, read as the reverse complement.
AATAAACTTTTTATCATGATATAAGGAAATAAATAATAACTTTATTATTGCCTCTAGGGCATATTTCCTTCGAAAACGAGCTTGGACTCAGGTTTGAGCTGGTTATTCGTGTTTGTGGGAGGAAGAAGGAATGTGTGGGTGATAGGATAAGTGGAGAGGGCCACCATGGGCCCATGAGGCAGGGGGCGCGCCCTGGGGGGGGGGGGGTAGGGGGCGCCCTCCACCCTCATGGCCAGGTAGATGACCCCCTTGCTGTGTTATCAGTGCCAAATATTCTAGACAAAATCATATTTAAATTTCAGGGCATTTGGAGAACTTTTATTTTTGGGGTATTTTTATATTGCACAAATAATCAGATAACACACAGAAAAATAGTTATTTTTATTTTATTTAATATTAGTAACAGAAAGTAAAAGTGGGGTACAGAAGGTTGTGTCTTCTAGTTTCATCCAGCTCATGCTCATCAAAAGGAATCCACTAACAAGGTTGATCAAGTCTTGTTAACGAACTCATTCCGAATAACATGGAACTGGAGAAATTTCGAATAACACTATGTTACCTCAACGGGGATATGCACATCCCCAATAATAAGAATATCATATTTCTTCTTGACAGTAGGAAGAGGAAATTCAAAACCTCTAAATATAATCGATGGACATTTTCGAATATAATTGATACTGTGGACTTGAGGTTGTTTCCTCAAAAAGTGTACCGTATGCTCATTACCATTAACATGAAAAGTGACATTGCCTTTAGTGCAATCAATAACAGCCCCTGCAGTATTCAAAAAGGGTCTTCCAAGAATAATAGACATACTATCGTCCTCGGGAATATTAAGAATAACAAAGTACGTTAAAATAGTAACGTTTGCAACTACAACAGGCACATCCTCACAAATACCGACAGGTATAGCAGTTGATTTATCAGCCATTTGCAAAGATATTTTAGTAGGTGTCAACTTATTCAAATCAAGTCTACGATGTAAATAGAGAGGCATAACACTAACACTGGCTCCAAGATCACATAAAGCAGTTTTAACATAGTTTCCTTTAATGCATGGTATAGTGGGTACTCCTGGATCTCCAAGTTTCTTTTGTATTCCAGCCTTAAAAGTATAATTAGCAAGCATGGTGGAAATTTCAGCTTCCAGTATCTTTCTTTTATTTGTAACAATTTCTTTCATATACTTAGCATAAGGATTCATTTTGAGCATATCAGTTAATCGCATACGCAAAAAGATAGGTCTAATCATTTCAGCAAAGCACTCAAAATCCTCATCATCCTTTTTCTTGGATGGTTTGGGAGGAAAAGGCATGGGTTTCTGAACCCATGGTTCTCTTTCTTTATGTGGGGAGCCCGACTCACAAGTCGTGATCACCGAATGCACGTGTACAGTGATCCCAGAGATCAATGCTCACTGAACACACAGAAGCTGAATAACAAGAGTCTTACATTCATACATACCGTCTTACACAAATTATGACCATTATGGTCAAGTCTTACATAGATAAAGCCTTAAGGGCTGAACATCAAATGAAACACAAGCAGCGGAAATCTTCGTCGATAAGTAGAACCCATGCCATCTGCCTTAACCCTACAGGCATTCTGACTGGGAAACGTCCTAGTTCGCATGTTCGTCTTCATAGAACTCTTCTTCGAACTCCTGTTCTTCCATGCCTGGCCAATTAAATAACCAGTGGCAAGCCAATGAGTACTTTGAATGTACTCGCAAGCAACCCATGTTTTGGTTCAAGGTACAACAATGCATGATATAGGTCAATTTTTGTGGAAAGCTAGTTTTCGAGTGCAATGACATGTTCAACAACTTGTAAGACATGCATCAGGAGAATTCAAGTAACCATAAGGACAGGTTACAGATATCAACATAAATAGAGTGGGCACCAACCCAACTCAATCATGTCAAGTCCTTTGACTTGACCCGAGTAGTGGTATCAACATAAAAAGAGTGGGCACCAACCCAACTCAATCATGTCAAGTCCTTTGACTTGACCCGAGTGGTTCTTCCCACTTATCCAAACACTCACACTGGTTTGAAAACATGTGGACGTAGCCCAAGAGTGGTTACCCAACTGTCCTTGACCGTGGACACGGCTATTCGAATAGTTTTACACTCTACAGAGGTTGCACACTTTACCCACAAGATCCGGGGAACTTCCGTGTCATCCATGACCCGCAGTACCTCAAGTACCCGGGGTAAGCACCCGATCACTATCTTTCCCTAGACGACACTAACAAGGAGTCCACTCATTGTTCCGTATCCTCACGATGTACATAATACGAGACTCACTCGAGATCGTAACATCCGAGAGGGGACACAACGGTGTATCCGGTGCCCTGTGAAAACAGTCATGGCCGCCCTACCTGGCACGACCCCGTCCCGAGAGAGAGCACCAAATCTCCCCCGTCACTAGTAATGCGGGCTCCAAGCTAGTATCGGCCTAGGTAATCAATAATGCCCTTTCCCATATAAGGGTAGAGTGGTTGCGCATGTAAGGTTGGAATAACGGTCGCAACTTAAACCAATCCATTTTTGAAAACAACACACACACTTGCCTCGGTACTCCACTTCGTCATCAAGTGGCTACCCAACTCATTGCCTCCCTCGGGCATAAGTGGTACCCGACGGGGTTTTCGAAAAGTCCTTTCAAAGTACTTTGTCTCCATCACCATGCATATTCCCATCCCTTTTGCGTAGCACTACTTAGCATCCTATCTACTCCCACCGGCATAACCCTCATAAGGAGATAGGGTCATGCACAATGCAAGTATCATCAAGGAGGAAATGAAGGCAACCCACCAAAGTGGCTACCCTCTCATCATGATTCCGATGCCACATTAATAAAGTGCTAGATGAAATGCATAAAAAGGGTTTCATAGACATGGTCAAAGGGCTGCTTGCCTGGCTCAACAAGGTCTTCTGGGTCTTCAAAGTCTTCTGGTCCAACTCCTTCGTCAGCAACGCAATCTATCGTCGCAAAATAATAACAAGAAAATAAGGCAATAATAAAACAGAAAAACCAAAGTGCTCAGAAAAATGTCAACTTATTTTTGTAAAATACTAGGTGGAAAACTAAGAAGGGGAAAATTCCTAATTTTGGATTTGGAGTTGTATAATAGGAGAAATGGATTTTCAGAGGGGAATATAAATGCTCAAATTTGAATTTAAATTTGAACAGTGCAGAAAAGTTTGATGGATATTTATGAAAGTTACACCATTAAATAGGTGGGATTTTTAGAAAATTATGGGAGTTGGAATTATTGCATTTGGATTAATATTTAATCCTGTGGAATTTTTGCAAGTATTCAGAAAAAGAAAAAGAGGAAGTAGCTCTGTGCAACTAGGCCAGAAGGGCCACAGTGCAGCAGGCCCAGAGGGGATTCAGCCCACCCGAGACTGCCACGTCGAAGGCGTAAAGGCAAAATACGCCTTCAGCCGACACAGCAAACCGGTGCGCGCGCGTGCGTGTTTAAACCTGACGGGTGGGTCCCACCCGTTAGGGCGTGAGGCTGACGGTCAGGGCCCACGGCCGTCGTCGTATACCTCTATACAGGGGCGACGGCAAGCTCACCAGCGGCGATACAGGGCACGGGAGGGTGCGTGGGTGGTACCGTTGTGCTCGGGGAGGATCCTCCGTTCGGATGGAGGTGGAGTTGGTCGCCGGGGTGGCCTGGTTCGCCGGCGACGAGGTTCGCGGCAGAGGAGCTTTGGGCGTCGACGGCTCCGACCGTTTCCGGCAGCAAAATAGGCAGGGAAGAAGGGAGAAATGGTCAGGGGCGCTCGGGGGTTCCAAATCAAGGCAGAGGAGGAGCAGGGGAGGCCTGTACCGTGGGATCGACGGCGACCCGAGGCGGCGGAGCTCGAGCTCGATCTCGAGCTCGGGCTCGTCGGGAGAGGGGTGAGTGGTGTAGGGGGGTGTTTAGGGGAGTGAGAGAGCGAGTGGTGAGGAGAGGGGGGGTCGGGAAGGCCCTTAAATAGGCGAACGGCAAGGTCCCATAGACCCGTGCGTCGACGAGGTCCTGCTCGTTGCCACAGGGCTCGGGAGGGGCTGGCGCCGTGTCTGGGGCGTTCCTGGGCGTAGACTACGCCGAGAGAGATAGAGAGAGGCAGTGGGGAGAGGTCAGAGGTGCCGCGCATGTGAGCTTGCTCACTGGAGGAGGGGGCCGACCGGCTGCCGTGTCCCGGACGCCGAGGCGTCTCGTCGGGCGCACTAGGGAGGCCCGAGGTGGCCGGAAGTGGCTGGAAGGGGGCGGCTACAGTGCGGGAGCGCACTGTAGCGCGCTCCAGAGCGTGCAAATTGCCGGCATGCCATTTTTTATGCCTTGTGGGCGCGGCCAACCGTGTCCAGTAGCTCAAGGGAGGAGTAAAGAAGGGGGAGGGAGCATTGGATGCCATGGATGGCCACTGAAGTGAGGAGGGAGGTGAGGATGAGGGGTACAGGGGCTGTCCAGAGAGAGAAAGTGAGGGTTTCACCCCCAAATAATTGATCTGGTATAAGGTGACTAGATTAAGCTCTGGTAAAAAGTTGAGCTTACCAAGAATAGTGGAAGGGGTCAAAACAGTGGTTTTTGCAAAATGGCAGATGGTGTTTGATAAGGGTTTGGGCAAGAAAATGAACTCCAATTGCCATGATACTTAACAGGATGGAATGACACTTAGAAATAGGGTGTGCCACCAAATTTGAGCTCATTTGGGCAAAGTAGCCAATGCAACTTTTGTAAACCCTAGAAATCAACAGAAAGGGGTTTGTGTAGATCTAGTCATGCAAAACCGTTCTCCTTGATGCACCACTTGGTGTAATGTCATCATTTGGTCATATGAACATGCTCACAAAAGTTGGGGTCAAGGAGAGAAAGTTGGTAGTACAAACTTGTTCAAATTTGGTTCTGAACAGAAAGGGTTATGGGGCATTTTGGTGGACCAAAATGACCTTGATTGAAGTGAGGCTCTACAAGATCATCTCAATATGCATTTGTGACTTGATAGATTTTTCTTGGATTTTTATGAAAATATTTCCCGTAGAAATATTTCAAATCCTTGAAATGAGCAGAAATGGTTTTGGGAGGTTTTGTTCAATATTTTGAACATGACCATGTGTTGAAACTCTTATATATGGGAAATATATGTCACTGAGTTTCCCTAAATTTTCTCAAATATTTTTAAAATAATAAAATAATTTTTCCTTATTAAAGACCATTTCTGGCCTTAAGAAAAAGCCTTTAAATAAAATAGGAAAATAACTTTTAAAATTATATTTTTGGGGTTTATGGGAATCCTATATCTAATAGGTTTCAAATATACCTTTTGAAATATTTTTCATACCCCAAATCAGGTACTTGCAGTGCAAACCTCAATCCAGGGGTTTTTTTGGAAAACTAATTTTTGAGAATACTATTTGGCAAAATTATTTTTGTAAGAAAATTCTATTTTGTACTATACACATGGCATGATCATTGGGCAGAAGTTTGGGGCAAGGAGATTAAGTATAGAAGGTGGAGTTGTGTTGACTTTAAAGAGCACTTGAAAATCATAGAGAGAAAACCAACTTCAAAATAAAAGCCAAATAAATGCAAAAGTTTTTGTTGGTCCAAATTTTCATGCTTTAATAATGCAACTGAAGTGTTACAAAATGAAGGGTGTGACAGACCTACCCCCTTTACAAGAATCTCGTCCCCGAGATTCCTAGACTAGGCTTTAAAGAGATATGGAAACTCGGATCTAAGGTAGTCTTCACGTTCCCAGGTTGCTTCTGCTTTAGTGTGGTTGCTCCACTGGACCTTGAAGTACTTGTGTAACGCCCTCGATGCGGCTATAGCTCCCACGTGTCGAGGCACGACTTAGAGACATAACCGCATTGAAAGCAATGTCGCAAGTTAGGCAATCATCACAACATCCCATGTAATATATAGAATAAAAGGGGAGATACATAGTTGGCTTACACTCGCCACGTCACATCAAAGTACATAAATAGCATACATCATCCAAACACTCATGGCCTAACTACGGCGCCAAAATAGAAGAAAACCCAACATGCGACACGGTCCCGATCAAACCCCAACTAGGCACCACTACTGATCATCAGGAAAAGAGACATAGTAACGCTGAGAGTCCTCATCGAACTCCCACTTGAGCTCGTATGCGTCCCCTGGAGCGGAATCACCTGGACCTGCATCTGGTATAGTAGGAATCTGTGAGCCACGGGGACTCAGCAATCTCGCACCCTCGCGATCAAGACTATTTAAGCTCATAGGCAGGGGTAAGGCAAATATATGTGGAGCTCCAGCAAGCGACTAGCATATATGGTGGCTAACTGATACGCAGAAGAGGGCGAGAAGAGGAGGCAAAGCGCGAGCGAGAATCTAGAGGAATAACCTGCGCAAGCATTACTCCAACACCGTGTCCACTTCCCGGACTTCGCCGAGAAGGGGCCATCACGGTAACACACACGGTTGATTCATTTTAATTAAGTTTATATTTAAGTTATCTACAACCGGACATTAACAAATTCCCATCTGCCCATAACCGCGGGTACGACTTTCGAAAGTTCAATCCCTGCAGGGGAGTCCCAACTTAGCCCATGACAAGCTCTCACGGTCAACGAAGGAATAGACCTCCACCCGAGACACACCGATCAGACTCGGTATCCCGGTACAACAAGACATTTCGATAGGTCAAAACTAATCCAGCAACACCGCCCGAATGTGCCGACAAATCCTGATAGGAGCTGCACATATCTCGTTCTCAGGGCACACTCAGATGAGCGCTCCATACAACTAAAATCAAACCTCGAGTTTCCCCGAGGGGGCGCTGCACAGGACTCTAGTTCGGACCAACACTCAGAGGAGCACTGGCCCGTGGGGGGCTAAAATAAAGATGACCCTTGGGCTCCGGAAACCCAAGGGAAAAAGAGCTAGGTGGCAAATGGTAAAACCAAGGTTGGGCATTGCTGGAAAAGTTTTAATCAAGGCGAACTATCAAGGGGTTCCCATTATGACCCAACCTCGTAAGGAACGCAAAAATCCAGGAACATAACACCGATATGACGGAAACTAGGGCGGCAAGAGTGGAACAAAACACTAGGTGAGAGGTCGAGCCTTCCACCCTTTACCAAGTATATAGATGCATTAAGATAACATAGCAATATAATGATATCCCAACAAGTAAATAAATGTTCCAACAAGGAACGGCTCCAATCTTCACCTGCAACTAGCAACGCTATAAGAGGGGCTGAGCAAAGCGGTAACATAGACAATCAATGGTTTGCAAGGACATGGTGGGTTAGGGGTTCAACATGGCAATTGGGAGGCTGACAAGCAAAAGGTAGGCATCGTAGCATTGGCATAGCGAGAGCAAGCAAACTAGCATAGCAGAGATAGTAGTGATTTCGAGGGTATGATCATCTTGCCTGCAAAGCTGTCAGAGTTGACTGGATCCTCAAAAGCAAACTCAACGGGCTCCTCGTTAGCGAACTCGTCTCCCGGCTCTACCCAAACAAGACAAACAAGCAACAAGGATACAATCAACCACGTGCAAACTCAAACAATAAGATGCAATGATGGTATGCTATGCGGGATGCGATGCGGGATGCAAAATGCAAGATATGATAGGAAATGCATGAACCTGGCCTCAACTTGGAAAACCAAGTGTGCCACTGGAAAGATGGGATGAAATCGCTTGAAAACAATATGAAAATCATCGGAATCGGAGTTACGGTTTGGAAATGGCAAGCGATTCAACAATGACACCGGTCTGCGATTTACAGCAAGTAGGCATCTAAATGCAAAGAAATGAACATGCTACAGCACTCAAACATGGCAACAAAATACATGGCAGGGAAGCATTCAAGATGCTTAACAAAAGACTAGCACTGAGCCACAGCCAATTCATCCATAATGAGGTTCAAACAAGCATGGCAAAAACGCAAATGTAAAACAGATCTCAGACTTAGTGAAATTAACACTTGTCTGAAATTTCAGATCATGAAGCCTTCTTCGGAGCAACAAAACAACATGCTACAGGACCTGATTAAGGCAAAGAAGAACATGACATGGAGCTACTCAATAAGATTAACAAAAGACCCTTAGTGACCATGAGCCAAAAGGGACCACAAAATATACTAACGAGCACACGAACATAGCTAAAACATAATCAGTTTTCAGACTTAGTGAAAACTGAGACATACTGAAATATAACTCACGAAGGCATGTAAACGAGCTCGATGCACTCACTACGGTGCAAGTCATGGCAAGGCAAGTATATATCCATCAAGAAGGCACAAAATTCTAGCTATACATGGCAAGAACAATGGCATAGCATGCACGGATCAACTACAATAGCATCGGCAAAATCGCAAACAAGTTGACGATCTGCCCAGATTCACAACGAAGCAAAAGTAGAGCTCGATTGACTCAAGCTAGGGGGCTCCATAATTGCAAACAAGGACATGGATGGATAGAGCATCACAATATTAACAAAACTCCTTTACTGATCATCCTCAAAAGAGGCACGGATCACTAGGAAACAACATGAACATATGGCATCATGAACTAAACAATCCCAGACTTGGTGAAAACTACTAAGTCCCTGAAAACAGATTTACCGGGTGCCTCACTTTGCAAGCTTGCACAAGTCACCACACAATTCACAAAAATGCATGGGTTGCACCTCTGGAAAGATAACAAGATGCTTAACAAAACATATGAAGGACTCACAGGCATATCATGCACACAACAATCATGGCAAAAATGACAAAAGTCTAAGATGAACTAGCAGATCTGATAATTAACTCACGAAGCCTCATTCTAACAGCATTTCGGGAATCAAGATGAACTCAAATGAAAATGATGCAATGGAATGAAATGATGTACTCGTCGAGACGAACATTTTGATATGCTATATGTCCAAAACGGCGCTACGGTTGCGGAGATATGGCAGGTCAAAGTATGCACAAAAATTAGGGTTCAGAGGAGAAAAAGTCAACCGAGGAGTCTCAGATCCAGATCTGGATCGGCACGGATTTCGGAGTTCGCCGGATTTCACTGTTCACCGGAGGAGGGGATCGTCGCCGGGGCCTTGCCGGAGCTCGGGGAGGCGGCGAGGAGGAGGCCGGGGCGGCGGCGTGGTCGGTGCGGCGGGGCGGCGCCGGCCCGAGGAGGCGGCGAGGCGGCGGGGTCGGCCGCGGTGGCGCGGTGGTGGCCCGCGGCGGCGCCGGCCACCGGAGTTGGAGAGGGCGGCGGCGGCGGCTTGCGGGCGAGGATGCGGCGAGGGAGAGATGGGCCGCTGGGGCCGGATCCGGGCCTCCCGGCCGGCGGCGGCGGTGGTGGCGGCGAGCGCCACGTGGCGGGTGGTGGTAGGCTGAGGCGGTGATTTTGTCCGGCACCGGGCGGATGTGTCCGGCGTGCGAGGGGATTTTTTTAGGGTTTCGAGGGGGAGAAGATCCGAAAACGGGGGGTCTATTTATAGGCATAAGTGGAGCTAGGAGAGTCCAAATGAGGTGCGGTTTTCGGCCACGCGATCGTGATCGAACGCTCTAGGTGATGGAGCAAAGTTTGGTGGGTTTTGAGCCAAATTGGAGGCGTGTTGGGCTGCAACACACAGGAGGCCTTTTCGGTCCCTCGGTTAACCGTTGGAGTATCAAACGAAGTCCAAATGATATGAAACTTGACAGGCGGTCTACCGGTAGTAAACCAAGGCCGCTTGGCAAGTCTCGGTCCAATCCGGAAATGTTTAATCCCCACACATGAAAGAAAGGTAGAAATGACCACCGGAGGAGAACGAAGTGCCGGAATGCAAAACGGACAACGGGGAAAATGCTCGGATGCATGAGATGAACACGTATGCAAATGCAATGCACATGATGACATGATATGATATGCATGACAACGAAAAACAACACACGGAGACAAAGACCCAAACCCGAGAAATAAATATAACTTAACACCGGAAACGGCAAGAGTTGGAGTACAAATTGGGAAAGTTATATCTGGGGCGTTACAACTTGATAGTGCGGCTTCGAGTGCGTCGCTCAGCCTCATCCAAAACGCAGATGGGCCTCTTGCGGTAAGTCAAATCAGGCTGAAGGTCAATGGCTTGGTGATCAACGTCCTTGTAAAGATTAGGTTTGCCTGGGACTTGGAGACACTTCCGGAGTTGTGACACGTTGAATACGTTGTGCACATCGGATAGTTCAGGTGGCAGTTCCAACTGGTAAGCCACTTCTCCTCGTCGGTCAGTGATCTTGAAGGGGCCGATGTATCTTGGGGCGAGTTTTCCTTTGACATGGAAGCGCTGGGTTCCCTTGAGAGGTGTGACCCGGAGATAGACATGGTCTCTCCGACGAGAGTCAGCGTAGCTCTTCTGCCTTGACTTGGTAGTCTTCAAAAGCTCTCTGACAAGCTGGACTTGATCTTCTGCTTCACGGAGGATATCGGGCCCAAAGATTAGTCCTTCTCCGGTTTCTGACCAATTGAGGGGTGTGCGGCACTTGCGCCCATACAACACCTCAAATGGTGCCATATGGAGGCTTGACTGATAATTGTTGTTGTAGGAGAACTCGGCGAAAGGGAGGCAATCTTCCCACCTAGCTCCATATGCTAAGACACATGCTCGGAGCATGTCTTCGAGTATCTGATTCACTCGTTCTGTCTGACCTCTAGTCTGTGGGTGGAAAGCAGTGCTGAAGGACAACTTGGTCCCCATGGCCTCTTGGAACTTCTTCCAGAACCTTGAGGTAAACTGGGTTCCTCGGTCTGACACAATCTCCTTGGGAACACCCTGAAGGCTTACGATTCTGTTGATGTAGAGGCTGGCTAGCTGGTTTCCCTTGTAAGTCATTTTGACAAGAATGAAATGGGCTACTTTGGTCAAATGGTCGACTATGACCCAGATGGAGTCATGTCCCTTATTTGACCTGGGTAATCCAGTGATGAAGTCCATTCCGACTTTATCCCATTTCCATTCAGGCACCTTGAGAGGCTGTAACAATCCAGCGGGCCGCTGATGTTCAGCTTTGACCCTTTGGCATATGTCACACTTAGCGACGAAAGTGGCTATCTCTCTCTTCAAGCCATGCCACCAGAATCTCTCCTTTAGGTCTTGATACATCTTGGTTCCTCCAGGGTGGATGGAATACGGGGTGTTGTGAGCTTCTTGCAAGATCAAATTCTTGAGCTCAATCTTGTTGGGTATGCAAATGCGATTCCCAAACCACACAATTCCTTGCTCATCCTCTGAGAATCCTGGGGCCTTGCCTGCCTTGATCTTCCTCTTGATGCCTTCAATACTTTCGTGTCCCTCCTGAGCTTCCTTAATATCATCCATCAGGGTAGGCTTGACTTCAAGGTTGGCTAAGAATCCTGGTGCAACCAGTTCCAACCCGAAGCTTTCAAGTTCTTCATACAAGGCGGGTAGCCTTTCCTTAAGCATAGCATTCAAGGAACAAGCCTTCCTACTTAATGCATCTGCCACCACATTAGCCTTTCCAGGGTGGTATTGAACACTGAGGTCATAATCCTTTATCAACTCTATCCACCTTCTCTGCCTCATGTTCAATTCCTTTTGAGTGAAAATATACTTCAGACTTTTGTGATCCGTGTATATCTCACACCGCTTCCCTAGGAGGTAATGTCGCCATGTTTTCAGGGCATGCACTACAGCTGCCAACTCAAGGTCATGAGTAGCATAGTTCTCTTCATGAGGCCATAGTTGCCTTGAAAGGTAAGCTACGACTCTGCCTTCTTGCATCAGAACACCTCCCAGTCCGGTTCTTGACGCATCACAATATATCACAAACTCCTTGTGTATATCTGGTGTGGCCAGAACTGGGGCGGTGGTCAATCTCTTCTTCAGCTCCTGGAAGCTTTCTTCACACTTCGGCGTCCATTCAAACTTCTTGTCCTTCTTCAAGAGCTGAGTCATGGGTCGTCCAATGCTTGAGAATCCTTCAACGAACTTGCGGTAATATCCCGCGAGTCCGAGGAAGCTTCTGACTTCCTTCACATTGCTTGGGGATTGCCATGCAGTCACGGCTTCAATCTTAGTGGGATCGACCGACAATCCTTCTTCAGTCAAAACATGACCCAAGAATCCAACTTCGCGCAGCCAAAATTCGCACTTGCTAAACTTGGCATACAGTTGGTGCTCTCGAAGCTTGTCTAGGACCATCCTGAAGTGTTCTCGTGCTCTTCTTCCGTCTTCGAGAAGACAAGAATGTCATCAATGAAGACAATAACAAACTTGTCCAAATATTCCATGAAGACCTTATTCATGAGATACATGAAGTAAGCTGGGGCATTGGTCAATCCGAAGGACATGACCGTGCACTCATACAGGCCATATCTGGTTACAAATGCCGTCTTCGGAATATCTTGGGGTCTGATTTTCAGCTGGCAGTACCCAGATCTGAGATCAACCTTGGAGAACACCTTGGCTCCATTGAGTTGATCAAACAGATCTTCAATCTTGGGAAGTGGATACTTGTTTTTGATTGTAACTTCATTGAGGGAGCGGTAGTCAATGCATAAGCGGATGGTACCGTCCTTCTTTGTCACAAACAAAACAGGTGATCCCCAAGAGGATGCACTAGGGCGGATAAATCCCTTCCTCAACTGCTCTTCCAGTTGCTTCTTCAATTCTGCTAACTCTTCCGATCCCATTCTATAAGGCTTCTTATAGATGGGTCCCGCTCTGGGTATGAGTTCGATGATGAACTCAATGTCTCGGTCAGGAGGCATTCCCGGTAGCTCATCAGGAAAGACATCGGGGTATTCGCATACTACCGGCACTTGCTCCAATCCAACTTCTGACAGAGAGTTGACTTGGGTGGCTTGAGCAGAGGAGGGGTTGGAGGCAAATTTAACTTCGACTCCTTGGTCATTGGTCACAGTGACAGTACGGTTGGCACAATCTAACAAGCCTTGATGCTTGATGAGCCAATCCATTCCTAAGATCACATCCAAGCCTTGCGATCTTAAGATGATAAGGTCTGCTAGGAAGTCTACCCCATTAATGACAATCTCGACTCCTTTACATCCTATCTTGGCTCTCATCTCTGCTCCGGGGGTTTGTACCACCATGGGGTTATTCAGGGGTGTAGGGGTCATGCCACTTTTTAATGCAAACTTTTGGGTGACAAATGAATGCATGGCTCCAGAATCAAACAAGACAGTTGCAGGTGCTGAATTGACAAGGATCGTACCCAGCACGACGTCCGGGTCTTCCTGGGATTCTTATGAAGTGACATGATTCACACGACCCTTGCCATTGTTGGGCAGGTTGCGGGGAGCTTGGTTCCTAGGTGGCATTCCACGGCCTTGTCCTGGGTTTTGCGCATTGGGGCGCGGGGCATCGGGCTTCTTGTTGGGGCAATTCTTGGAGTAGTGTCCTGCCTGACCACATCCGAAGCAAGTGACTTGATTGGGGTTGCTGCTCTTGCCGGCATTGTTATTGGGGTTGTTGTAAGCTGGCCTGGGGTTGGAGTACTGCTGAGGTGGATAGTTGGTGCGGGGTGCAGGAGCTCTTGGCTGCTGATAGGTTGGCTTGACCGGGGCTGGCTGCCACGGGCGAGGCTTCTGGTTGCTGGAGCTACCCTTGCTGATCATCTTGCACTTACAGGTGTCATCCAAAGCACGTCGCTTGTCTTCCAGCATGAGTGCCTTGTTCACCAGATCAGGAAAGGTCGGGCAGTCACACACAACAAGCGAGTACTGCAGAGTTTGGTTAAGGCCTTCCATGAAGCGCTCCCTTTTGGCAGCATCAGTGCTGACATCTTCAGGGGCATACCTTGAGAGAACACTGAACTTCTGCATGTACTCCTTGACAGTGCTACTACCTTGCTTCAGGGCTCGGAACTCACGCTTCTTGATGGCCATGATTCCGGAAGGAATGTGGGCCTTGCGGAATTCTGCCTTGAATTTATTCCAAGTGATGTTTTGCTCAGCATGCATGGCCTTGAATCCATCCCACCAAGCTCTAGCAGTTCCCCCGAGATAGTGAGCAACATATGCCACCTTCTCACGGTCCTTAGTGCATCCGACTAGTTCCAGCAGATCCTCAATGGTGCGGACCAAGTCGTCTGCATCCAGGGGTTCAGAAGTCTCGATGAAGGTGGGTGGTGCATTCTTCTTGAACTCCACCAACGTGGAACGTCCACTGCCGTTTCCCGCCGGCTGGCAGTTGACAGCCTGAGGGCTACAGTGTTGGCTTGGCGTTCCTCTCAGAAGGCTTTGAGAAGCTGAGCCATGTCCATGCTTGGAGGTGGTGGCTGTGGTGGAGCTTGTCCTTGGGTTTGGTCCTGACTGGCTCCTTCTCCGGCTTCTGGCTGCTGGGTAGAGGTACCAGTACGAGTTACAACAGGCATCCTGTTGGAGCGGTCAAGGTCTCATGATTGGGAAAGATGGGGAAAGCAATATAGATGGGATGCCTAGTAAGGGGGTTGGTATGACACTAATTGTTTTCATGCAAGGGCCAAAAGGCCAAACACATTCATTAAAATCCAAATGGGTGATGTAGTCGCTTACAAGTTGCCGAAGGAAAGTACGACGTCCATCAAACACATCAAAAGCAAACACAATACTACATGGTTTCATATGAACCATTACAAGGACTCGACTTCGCATAGGGGTACACGACCTATCCTACCGTAGGGGTTACTAACGGGCATATCCGGGTTGCGAATGACGCCTAAGTGGTGGAATGCTCGGTCGCGTAGTCCGGCTCTTCTGGGTCTTCCTCCTCGTCATCGGTGGCCTGACTTTCCTCTTCACTTGAAGGGGTGGGGGAGTGGAGGAGCTCAACACAGCGTTGCTTTGATGGTGGTGCGAAGAGCTTGCGGTATTCCTTTGCGCTCATCCGGTGTTGCTGTGGAGGTTCTCCATCCTTTGGGGGTCTTCCGCCTCTGTATGCGATTGCGGGTTGTCCAGGGGGAGCACCTTCCTTCTTGATCCTATCCGTCTTCCATTGTGCTTGAAGAAGAAGTGCCTTGGTCTTATGGAGTTCCTTTTGGAGTTCCATTGATTCAGAGGGCAAGTGTTGTGCCAAACTATCGGCACAAAGGCTGAAGTAGGTCTGGAATCGGAGTGGAAGTCCTTCTTCTAATGGTGGAGCTGGTGCACTGCTCTCATCCTCACCTTCCTTCCGATAAGGCAAGAAATGGGTTGCCGACTCGTCTGCCATCTCTGGAAGAAGGTCTCGGAGGCAGGTGAGGGCCTTGAGGGTTGCCGTCTCGACGGCAAGAAATAGTGTTGCCATCTGGGGTCCCTCGAAGAACCAGCTTGTTGGGGAGTCATTAGCCTTCACGATCACTTCCACATGATACTCCGTCTCGGTGTCATTGATCCAATGCTCAAGGTAGGTGAAAATGGGGGCTCGGTGGAACTGGCACTTCTTGAGGCTATCCTCGAGAAGCACGGGAAATCCTGTGGTCAGGAAGTCTTCAGGTACGGCAGCCATCTACAAAGGTTGAATGTGAGAGGTCAATAAGGGAAATATGTCTTGGGTTGGGTAAGCTTTAGAAAAGAAGAGAAGTTTAGATGGTCTCAAGCTAACTAACGCCCATGCTAACTAAGGCTTCCTACAGTCAGGATGGCTCTGATACCAGCTCTGTGGGGACCCTGACTCACAAGTCGTGATCACCGAATGCACGTGTACAGTGATCCTAGAGATCAATGCTCACTAAACACACAGAAGCTGAATAACAATAGTCTTACATCCATACATACCGTCTTACACAAATTACGACCATTATGGTCAAGTCTTACATAGATAAAGCCTTAAGGGCTGAACATCAAATGAAACACAAGCAGCGGAAATCTTCGTCGATAAGTAGAACCCATGCCATCTACCTTAACCCTACAGGCATTCTGACTGGGAAACGTCCTAGTTCGCATGTTCGTCTTCAAAGAACTCTTCTTCAAACTCCTATTCTTCCATGCCTGGCCAATTAAATAACCAGTGGCAAGCCAATGAGTACTTTGAATGTACTCGCAAGCAACCCATGTTTTGGTTCAAGGTACAACAATGCATGATATAGGTAAATTTTTGCGGAAAGCTAGTTTTCGAGTGCAATGACATGTTCAACAACTTGTAAGACATGCATCAGGAGAATTCAAGTAACCATAAGGACAGGTTACAGATATCAACATAAATAGAGTGGGCACCAACCCAACTCAATCATGTCAAGTCCTTTGACTTGACCCGAGTAGTGGTATCAACATAAAAAGAGTGGGCACCAACCCAACTCAATCATGTCAAGTCCTTTGACTTGACCCGAGTGGTTCTTCCCACTTATCCAAACACTCACACTGGTTTGAAAACATGTGGACGTAGCCCAAGAGCGGTTACCCAACCGTCCTTGACCGTGGACATGGCTATTCGAATAGTTTTACACTCTGTAGAGGTTGCACACTTTACCCACAAGATCCGGGGAACTTCCATGTCATCCACGACCCGCGGTACCTCAGGTACCCGGGGTAAGCACCCGATCACTATCTTTCCCTAGACGACACTAACAAGGAGTCCACTCGTTGTTCCGTATCCTCACGATGTACATCATACGAGACTCACTCGAGATCGTAACATCCGAGAGGGGACACAATGGTGTATCCGGTGCCCTGTGAAAACAGTCATGGCCGCCCTACCTGGCACGACCCCGTCCCGAGAGAGAGCACCAACTCTCCCCATCACTAGTAATGCGGGCTCCAAGCTAGTATCGGCCTAGGTAATCAATAATGCCCTTTCCCATATAAGGGTAGAGTGGTTGCGCATGTAAGGTTGGAATAACGGTCGCAACTTAAAACAATCCGTTTTTGAAAACAACACACACACTTGCCTCGGTACTCCACTTCGTCATAAAGTGGCTACCCAACTCATTGCCTCCCTCGGGCATAAGTGGTACCCGACGGGGTTTTCGAAAAGTCCTTTCAAAGTACTTTGTCTCCATCACCATGCATATTCCCATCCCTTTTGCGTAGCACTACTTAGCATCCTATCTACTCCCACCGGCATAACACTCATAAGGAGATAGGGTCATGCACAATGCAAGTATCATCAAGGGGGAAATGAAGGCAACCCACCAAAGTGGCTACCCTCTCATCATGATTCCGATGCCACATTAATAAAGTGCTAGATGAAATGCATAAAAAGGGTTTCATAGACATGGTCAAAGGGCTGCTTGCCTGGCTCAACAAGGTCTTCTGGGTCTTCAAAGTCTTCTGGTCCAACTCCTTCATCAGCAACGCAATCTATCGTCGCAAAATAATAACGATAAAATAAGGCAATAATAAAAAAGAAAAACCAAAGTGCTCAGAAAAATGTCAACTTATTTTTGTAAAATACTAGGTGGAAAACTAAGAAGGGGAAAATTCCTAGTTTTGGATTTGGAGTTGTATAATAGGAGAAATGGATTTTCAGAGGGGAATATAAATGCTCAAATTTGAATTTAAATTTGAACAGTGCAGAAAAGTTTGATGGATATTTATGAAAGTTACACCATTAAATAGGTGGGATTTTTAGAAAATTATGGGAGTTGGAATTATTGCATTTGGATTAATATTTAATCCTGTGGAATTTTTGCAAGTATTCAGAAAAAGAAAAAGGGGAAGCATCACTGTGCAACTGGGCCAGAAGGGCCACAGTGCAGCAGGCCCAGAGGGGATTCAGCCCACGCGAGGCTGCCACGTCGAAGGCGTAAAGGCAAAATACGCCTTCAGCCGACGCAGCGAACCGGTGCGCACGCGTGCGTGTTTAAACCTGACGGGTGGGTCCCACCTGTCAGGGCGTGAGCTTGACGGTCAGGGCCCAAGGCCGTCGTCGTCTACCTCTGTACAGGGGCGACGGCGAGCTCGCCGGCGGCGATACAGGGCACGGGAGGGTGCGTGGGTGGTACCGCTGTGCTCAGGGAGGATCCGCCGTTCGGATGGAGGTGGAGTTGGTCGCCGGGGTGGCCTGGTTCACCGGCGACGAGGTTCGCGACGAAGGAGCTTCGGGCGTCGACGGCTCCGACCGTTTCCGGCTGCAAAAGAGGTGGGAATGAATTGGGGAATGGTCAGGGGCGCTCGGGGGTTCCAAATCAAGGCAGAGGAGGAGCAGGGGAGGCCTGTACCATGGGATCGACGGCGACCCGAGGCGGCGGAGCTCGAGCTCGATCTCGAGCTCGGGCTCGTCGGGAGAGGGGTGAGTGGTGTAGGGGGGGTGTTTAGGGGAGTGAGAGAGCGAGTGGTGAGGAGAGGGGGGCTCGGGGAGACCCTTAAATAGGCGAACGGCGAGGTCCCATAGACCCGTGCACCGGCGAGGTCCTGCTCGTTGCCACAGGGCTCGGGAGGGGCTGGCGCTGGGTCTGGGGCGTTCCTGGGCATGGACTACGCCGAGAGAGATAGAGAGAGGGAGTGGGGAGAGGTCAGAGGCGCCGTGCGTGTGAGCTTGCTCACTGGAGCTCTCGGACGGCCGGTGCGCGTGCGAGCAGGGGCAGGAGAGAGAGAGAGAGGGAGGAGGGGGCCGACTGGCTGCCGTGTCCCGGACGCCGAGGCGTCTTGTCGGGCGCGCTGGGAAGGCCCGAGGTGGCCGGAAGTGGCTGGAAGGGGGCGGCTACAGTGCGGGAGCGCACTGTAGCGCGCTCCAGAGCGTGCAAATGGCCGGCATGCCATTTTTTTATGCCTTGTGGGCGCGGCCAACCGTGTCCAGTAGCTCAAGGGAGGAGTAAAGAAGGGGGAGGGAGCATTGGATGCCATGGATGGGCACTGAAGTGAGGAGGGAGGTGAGGAAGAGGGGTGCAGGGGCTGTCCAGAGAGAGAAAGTGAGGGTTTTACCCCCAAATAATTGATCTGAGGTCTTGCCATTGCTAATGGAGGTATAAGGTGACTAGATTAAGCTCTGGTAAAAAGTTGAGCTTACCAAGAATAGTGGAAGGGGTCAAAACAGTGGTTTTTGTAAAATGGCAGAAGGTGTTTGATAAGGGTTTGGGCAAGAAAATGAACTCCAATTGCCATGATACTTAACAGGATGGAATGACACTTAGGAATAGGGTGTACCACCAAATTTGATCTCATTTGGGCAAAGTAGCCAATGCAACTTTTGTAAACCCTGGAAATCAACAGAAAGGGGTTTGTGTAGATCTAGTCATGCAAAACCATTTACCTTGATGCACCACTTGGTGTAGTGTCATCATTTGGTCATATGAACATGCTCACAAAAGTTGAGGTCAAGGAGAGAAAGTTGGTAGTACAAACTTGCTCAAATTTGGTTTTGAACAGAATGGGTTATGGGGCATTTTGGTGGACCAAAATGACCTTTATTGAAGTGAGGCTCTGCAAGATCATCACAATATGCATTTGTGACTTGCTGGATTTTTCTTGGATTTTTATGAAAATATTTCCTGTAGAAATATTTCAAATCCTTGAAATGAGCAGAAATGGTTTTGGGAGGTTTTGTCCAATATTTTGAACATGACCATGTGTTGAAACTCTTATATATGGGAAATATATGTCCACTGAGTTTCCCTAAATTTTCTCAAATATTGTTAAAATAATAAAATAATTTTTCCCTATTAAAGACCATTTCTGGCCTTAAGAAAAAGCCTTTAAATAAAATAGGAAAATAACTTTTAAAATTATATTTTTGGGGTTTATGGGAATCCTATATCTAATAGGTTTCAAATATACCTTTTGAAATATTTTTCATACCCCAAATCAGGTACTTGCAGTGCAAACCTCAATCTAGGGTTTTTTTTGGAAAACTAATTTTTGAGAATACTATTTGGCCAAATTATTTTTGTAAGAAAATTCTATTTTGTACTATACACATGGCATGATCATTGGGTAGAAGTTTGGGGCAAGGAGATTAAGTATAGAAGGTGGAGTTGTGTCGACTTTAAAGAGCACTTGAAAATCACAGAGAGAAAACCAACTTCAAAATAAAAGCCAAATAAATGCAGAAGTTTTTGTTGGTCCAAATTTTCATGCTTTAATAATGCAACTGAAGTGTTACAAAATGCAGGGTGTGACATTTTACCATGTTTCCTAGCAACAAAGTCTTTCTTATCATAACATTGATTCTTTGATTGTGGGTTATCAAGATCAACAACAGGCTCAATTTCTATATCATTATCATTACTAGGTTGAGCATCATCATGAACATTATCATTAACATTATCACTAGTTTCAGGTTCATTACCAGATTGTGTTTCAGCATCAGAAATAGAAATATTAGTTGGATTCTCAGGTGTTTCAGTAATAGGTTTACTAGAAGCATGCAAAGTCCTATCATTTTTATTTTTCTTCCTATTAGAAGGACTAGGTGCATCTCATTATTTCTCTGAGAATCTTGCTCAATTCTTTAGGGTGGCCTTCAGGATACAAAGGTTCTTGAGTCATTTTACCACGTCTAGTCATAACACTAACATCATTATCAATATTCTTACTATTCAATTCACTGGGCAAATCATGTTGAGCTTTAAGTACTTGTTCTACTTGAGTGGTAACCATAGAAGCATGTTTACTAATAAGTTTAAGTTCACCTTTAACATTAGCCATATAATCACCCAAGTGTTCAAGCATATTTGAACTGTATTTCAATTGTCTACCAAAATAAGCATTAAAATCTTCTTGCTTAGCCATAAATTTATCAAACTCATCTAAGCATGGGCTGGCAAACTTAGTAAATGGGATTTCAGCTTTATCATATCTATAGAGAGAATTTAACTTTACTACCTGTGTCGGGTTATAAAGACCACGAGTTTCTTCAATAGGTAATGGATTAGGATCATATGTTTCTTCAACAGGCAGTAAATTAATACCATGTATTTCTTCAATAGGAGGCAAATTCTTAACATCTTCAGCTTTAATACCTTTTTCTTTCATAGATTTCTTTGCCTCTTGCATATCTTTAGGACTAAGAAATAGAATACCCCTCTTTTCGGAGTTGGTTTAGGAATAGGCTCAAGAACTGGCTCAGGAGGTGTCCAATTATTTTTATTTGTCAATATATTATTCAATAGAATTTCAGCTTCATCCGGTGTTCTTTCCCTGAAAACAGAACCAGCACAACTATCTAGGTAATCTCTGGAAGCATCGGTTAGTCCGTTATAAAAGATATCAATTATTTCATTTTTCTTAAGAGGATGATCAGGCAAAGCATTAAGTAATTGAGAAGCCTCCCCCAAGCATGTGGGAGACTCTCTTCTTCAATTTGCACAAAATTATATATATCCCTTAAAGCAGCTAGTTTCTTATGAGCAGAGAAATATTTAGCAGAGAAGTAATAAATCATATCTTGGAGACTACGCACACAACCAGGATCGAGAGAATTAAACCATATCTTAGCATCGCCCTTTAATGAGAACGGAAATATTTTAAGGATATAAAAGTAACGAGTTCTCTCATCATTAGTAAATAGGGTAGCTATATCATTTAATTTAATAAGATGTGCCACAACAGTTTCAGATTCATAGCCATGAAAAGGATCAGATTCAACCAAAGTAAATATATCAGGATCAATAGAGAATTCATAATCCTTATCAGTAACACAAATAGGTGAAGTAGCAAAAGCAGGGTCAGGTTTCATTCTAGCATTTAGAGATTGCTGATTCCATTTAGCTAATAACCTATTGAGTTCGTATCTATCTTTGCAAGCTAAAATAGCTAAAGAAGCTTCTTTATCAAAAACATAACCCTCAGGAATAACAGGCAAGTCTTCATCATCAATTTCATCAGTATTATCAGATTCAATATTTTCATTCTCTCTAGCCCTAGCAAGTTTTTCATCAAGAAATTCACCAAGTGGCACAGTACTATCAAGCATAGAAGTAGCTTCATCATAAGTATCATGCATAGCAGAAGTGGCATCATCAATAACATGTGACATATCAGAACGAATAGGAGAAGAAGGTTTAGGTGTCGCAAGCTTACTCATAACAGAAGGTGAATCAAGTGCAGAGCTAGATGGCAGTTCCTTACCTCCCCTCATAGTTGAGGGATAAATCTTGGTTTTTGGATCTCTCAAGTTCTTCATAATGATAAGCTGATATAAATCCCAAGTGACTCAAAGAATAGAGGTATGCTCCTCGGCAACGGCGCCAGAAAATAGTCTTGATAACCCACAAGTATAGGGGATCGCAATAGTTTTCGAGGGTAGAGTATTCAACCCAAATTTATTGATTCGACACAAGGGGAGCCAAAGAATATTCTCAAGTATTAGCATCTGAGTTGTCAATTCAACCACAACTGGAAACTTAATATCTGCAGCAAAGTGTTTAGTAGCAAAGTAATATGATAGTAGTGGTAACGGTATATAGCAAAAGGTAACAGTAGCAAAAGTAATGTTTTTGGTATTTTGTAGTGATGATAGCAATAGCAACGGAAAAGTAAATAAGCGAAGAACAATATGTGGAAAGCTCGTAGGCAATGGATCAGTGATGGAGAATTACGCCGGATACGGTTCATCATGTAACAGTCATAACCTAGGGTGACACAGAACTAGCTCTTGTTCATCAATGCAATGTAGGAATGTATTCCGAGTATAGTCATACGTGCTTATGGAAAAGAACTCGCATGACATCTTTTGTCCTACCCTCCCGTGGCAGCGGGGTCTTTATGGAAACTAAGGGATGTTAAGGCCTCCTTTTAATAGAGTACCAGAACGAAGCATTAACACATAGTGAATACATGAACTCCTCAAACTACGGTCATCACCGGTAAGTATCCCGATTATTGTCACTTCGGAGTTAACAGATCATAACACATAATAGGTGACTATAGACTTGCAAGATAGGATCTAGAACTCTCATATATTGATGAAAACATAATAGGTTCAGATCTGAAATCATGGCACTCGGGCCCTAGTGACAAGCATTAAGCACAGCAAAGTCATAGCAACATCAATCTCAGAACATAGTGGATACTAGGGATCAAACCCTAACAAAACTAACTCGATTACATGATAGATCCCATCCAACCCATCACCGTTCAGCAAGCCTACGATGGAATTACTCATGCACGATGGTGAGCATCATGAAATTGGTGATGGAGGATGGTTGATGATGACGATGGCGATGGATTCCCCTCTCCGGAGCCCCGAACGGACTCCAGATCAGCCCCCAAGAGGTTTTAGGGCTTGGCGGCGGCTTCGTACCGTAAAACGCGATGATTTATTCTCTCTGGTTTTTTCTTCCCGAAACCAAATATATAGTGTCGGAGGAGCTCCATGGGGCCCACGAGGTAGGGGGCGCACCCTAGGGGGGCAGGCGCGCCCCCACCCTCGTGGACAGGTGGTGGCCCCCCTGGCCTTCATCTTTTGCAAGGATTTTTTATTATTTCCGAAAAGATGTTTCGTGAAGTTTCAGGTCATTCCGAGAACTTTTGTTTTTGCACATAAATAACACCATGGTAATTCTGCTGAAAACAACGTCAATCCGGGTTAGTTCCATTCAAATCATGCAAGTTAGAGTCCAAAACAACGGCAAAAGTGTTTGGAAAAATAGATACGACGAAGACGTATCACAGGACTACTAGTTGGAATAGCTTCTACCCACTTAGTAACGTAATCAACAACAACTAAAATATGTGTATACCCATTAGAGGTAGGAAAGGGTCCCATATAATCAAAGCCCCAAACATCAAATGGTTCAATAACAAGTGAATAATTTATAGGCATTTCTTGACGTCTACTAATATTACCAATTCTTTGACATTCATTACAAGACAAGACAAACTTACGGGCATCCTTGAAGAGAGTAGGACAATAAAAACCGGATTGCAATACTGTTGGGGATATTACTATTGGACGTAAACCGGCTAGAAGAGGCCGGATTATCCCCATAATGGTTATCTTATTCAGAGCCCATGAAGACATGGATGGCGCTTTATGAAGGCCTAAAGGCGGGTTAAGGCCTGTAGATATAAACTGGCATTATTATGTAACTTGTATTCTAAGATAGGAGGAATAGAGACCGAGTTGGACACCTTGATGATCCGGCCTCGGGACTCTGTAAGCCGACGGGCGTCGACCTGTGTATATAAAGGGACGACCCGGCGGCGGTTTAGGGACAACACACAACAACTCGAGAGCCAGGCAAAGGGGATTCGCTCCCTGGTCATCGAAACCCTAGCAATTCCGTCACAACTGGAGTAGGCTTTTACCTTCATCGTAAGGGGCTGAACCAGTATAAAACTCTCGCGTCTCTTGTCCGCTTTAACCCCTTCAAGCTAACCCGTAGCGATGGCTCCACGGCTAAGTCCTTTCAAAAGGACATCTGCCGTGACAAAACCACGACAGTTGGCGCCCACCGTGGGGCGATCGCACGATGGTTCCGAGTTCTTGAAGGGAAGCTTCGACGGACTCAAGGGATACGCTGTGGGCTGGATGACTAAAAGTCATCGCGGCAAGCTCTACATCGACGACGCAGGATGGGGTCCTAAGGCCGGTTCAGTCGAATACGGGTACCGGGTCCCCTTTGGTGGAATTCACGTCTTCATCGGCAAGATCAGCGAACCGGGCCCTGAGCCAGACATCTGCACCGACATCATCGAGACGGCTCAGCGTGCAAGCTCTGCCCAGGTTCAGCCCATCGTAAAGCATGTCTTTGTGGGTGTCATCCATGGAGCGGAATATGAGGATAGATCGGCATCTGGTGGCGAAACCGTTGTCTGCTCCGATGACGAGTCTTCAACCGGAGAGACCGAGTCGCTGTACCAACTGCAGGATGGACGGATTAGTGGAGGTTTCGATGGCAACAGTATTCTAGACCCCCTCGATCTGCCAACCCGGGTCGCGGTCTTCATGGCCGGTACACAACCAGCGCAACACTCTTCTACCACCGCGGCAATGATCTCCGGTTCAGGAACAGCAAAGCCAGCGGGAGCAGGGGGCTCTACGCCGCCTCCGGCTCAAGTTTTGTCCGATCTGTTCGACGATTTAGCGACGTTACTGGCCGCAAAGGTGGATGCGGCAAACCGGGATCAGCACAACGCAGATATTGCAAAGGTGAAGGATCAGATAACTCAAGCTAAAGCGGACCTGGCAGCAGAAAACACCAGGATGGCTATAGAGCGGGCCAGATTGGAGGCTCAGGCATACCGACTTATGCTGGATCTGAGCGCGTTAGATGACATCATTAGGAGAAGATACCAATCGCGCCTTCTGTCAATCTTGGAGGCGATGAATCTCTTTAACATGCCAGGAGTGAGCACCAGTAACCAACCTGTGGTGAACCAGGCGGAGGCACCTGGGACCGGGGCACCAGTTTAGCCTCATACGACGGACCCGCCGCCTCCGCCTCGTCATAACAACATTCCATCACGACACGTCTCAACACCTCCGGGTCATTACTCGAACCCATTGGATAACATCGTTGCTGCCGCTTCATGATTGGCAGCTCTCCCAATTGATGGCGAGACCCCCGTAGCAGTTGAGACACGACGGGCTAGGGAGCTCATGCAGACGGCTTTGACTCAGCAGCAGTCCTATTCATATAGCCGCGAAAAGATTCATTCTACTCCCCGCCCAAGCCGAAGCTACAGCAGGCATATCGATGAACCGGCCGTATCAAGCAGTGCGAGGAATCGTAATCCGCCCCGTGGGAATAACCCGATGGGTGTTGGTGGCAATGCCCAGGATGTAGTGGATCGCGCTAGGGCACGTCGGGAAGCCGAGTTAGCGGCACAGCACGAGGCTCCGGTTCGTTAGCTCAGGCCGGTTCGTCAGTTCACTCCAGTTCGTCCAACAACGTCGGTGGAACCAGGGGTTACTTCCAGTTCTTTGGGAGTGCCATGTCTTGTCCCGGCGCTGCGCAATGTACGGTTACCCAAGGATTTCAAGGGACCGCGTAAGGTGCCGAATTACACCACTAATTTATCCCCTGAGTCATGGGTGGAGAGTTATGAGATGGCAATGGAGATGCTGGATGTGGATGAAGCGGCGTGTGCCAAATACTTTACCATGATGTTGGAGGGAACAACTCGCACATGGTCGAAAAATATGCCAGCCAACTCTATTGGATCATGGGCCGAGTTAAGGACCCGGTTTATCCAGAATTTCAAAGATACGTGCAAGCAGCCCATGTCTATCATGGACTTAGCTGCCTCCGTCCAGGAGGAAGGAGAATCAACAACCCACTGGGTGCGCTGAGTTTCGAAGATTTTACATTCGTCGGACCGCATCAAGGCTGACACGGCCATTTTAACATTGGAAGGCAATTGCCGGTTTGCACCTTTGAAGCTAAAATTGGGACGGCTCAAATGCCATTGTAATGACATGGGAATGCTTATGGCGGCTTTGGTAAAATATGCCGACTCTGATAGTACCAAGGACCCTGAGTCTGATGATGACAAGACAAGGAAGGGAAAGAAGAGCGGCAATGCCAAGGGGCAGCAGCATAATCCGGCAGGTCATGTTAACAATGGTAAACGCAAGGCATATAACAGCTTGGACTTTGTGGCTAACACCAACGCTCAGGATAATGGTTAACAGCGTAAGGGTAAACCGCCCCAGCGGGGTGGAGGTTCAGGCCCCAATCTAGTGCACCAGTTGAATCAGCCTTGCCCAAAGCACGGATCAAAGGAGAGACCCGCTACGCATCTTTGGAAAGATTGCTTCATTATGCGGGAGTTCAAAAATTCAATTGTTTTTCAATATGATAATGGACCGCCCGACGGTTCAGGAGGCGGTTTCCATCGGCCGGGTTATGGTGGTGGTAGTTCCGGTTCAGGGTTCCAGGGCAACCAAACCGGACATGGCAATCAGAACAGCCAGGGCAACCAGGGAGGTTACAACCATCAGGGGAATCAACAGCAGCAACAATCAGGTTATCAGAGCAATCCAAAACAGTTGAATAGTGGGCAGTATCATGTTTTCACCACTAGCTTATGTAAGCGCGATCAGAAGCTTCATAAAAGAGTTGTGAACTCTATTGAACCGACAGTACCTCGTTATCCACGCTGGTCTGAACAACCCATCATGTGGAGTCGAGAGGATCGTCCACCCCGGGTTGACAATCCGGGTCATCTGTCTTTAGTGGTGGCACCCCAGGTTGGGGGATATAAATTTACCAAGGTGCTTATGGATGGAGGAAGCAGTATCAATATCCTTTACTATGAAACATTTCGTCGCATGGGGTTAACAGATAAGAATCTTAAACCGTTGAACACTGTGTTTCATGGGGTAGTGCGTGGTAAATCGGCATACCCAGTTGGTAAGATAGCTCTGGAAGTTGCTTTAGGAGACGCTCCTGATTCAAGATCAGAGGTGTTGACTTTTGAAGTGGTCAAAATCAAGAGTCCATATCATGCCCTGTTCGGACGGCCGGCTTGTTCTAAGTTCATGGCAAGGCCTTGTGATGTTTATTTGCAGCTTAAGATGTCGGGTCATAAGGGGACCATCACGGTGCATGGAAGCCAGAAGATTGCTTTGGAATGTGAAGAAGGGGATGCAGCTTATGCTGAGCCGGTTTGTGCCACAGAGGAGCTGAAATTTTACAAAGACAATGTTGATCCGGCAGATATGACTTCTCTGAAAAAGCCAACTACTAAGCATGATCCGGCATTGAAGTTTAAATCGGCCGAGGAGACTAAACTGGTTGACTTTGTTCCTGGCGATTCATCCAAGCAGTTCAGCATCAGCACTAACTTGGATCCGAAATAGGAAGGCGCGCTCATCGAGTTCATCCATGAGAACCGGGACATCTTTGCATGGAAGCCTTCTGACATGCCAGGTGTACCGAGGGAACACGCTGAGCACACCGTTAATATAGATCCTAAGTTTAAACTGGTCAAATAGTTTCTTTGCCGCTTCAATGAAGAAAGGCGTAAAGCTATTGGTGAGGAGGTAGCCCGGCTCTTGGCAGCAGGGTTTATTGTGGAGGTCTTTCACCCTGAGTGGTTAGCTAATCCAGTGCTGGTACTTAAGAAAAACGACACTTGGCGTATGTGTGTGGATTACACAGACTTAAACAAAGCCTGTCCAGCTGACCCCTTTGCTCTCCCTCGAATCGATCAAATTATTGATGCTACAGCAGGTTGTGACCGTTTGTGTTTTCTGGATGCTTATTCTGGTTATCACCAGATCAAAATGGCAGTTAAGGACCAGGAGAAGACAACCTTCATAACTCCCTTTGGGGCCTTCTGTTATGTATCTATGCCTTTTGGGTTCAAGAGTGCCCAGGCAACTTATTAGCGCTGTGTTTAGAATTGTTTACATAAACAGATTGGGCACAACGTACATGCATATGTGGATGATATTGTGGTGAAACCCAGAAACGAGGAGACATTGATAAGTGACTTGAGGGAAACTTCTGATATGTCTTTGGTGTACCGGCAGGTAAGCTTTTTGGTTTTCTGGTGTACCGGCAGGTAAGCTTTTTGGTTTTCTGGTGTCCTTAGCGTGATTCTCCAGCCGCTGAGCCCTCCTTTCTGGGTCATATTAACTTCCCCACGAGGTGATAAGTTTTGTTATGTTCTCCGTTTAATGTTCCCTTGTACTAACAATGCAGCTGAGTATGAGGCCTTGCTCCATGGTCTTCGGATGGCTAAGGAAATGAAGTTAAGCTGGGTTAAGTGCTTTGGTGACTCGGACCTGGTGGCTCAGCAGGTATCTGGCACTTGGGATTCCAAGGATCCACTTATGGCAGCATATAGATGAGAGGTGGATGTAGTGGCTGTCACTTCAAGGGTTACCAAGTGGACCACATAGACCGGCGGAAGAATGAAGCGGCAGACGCTTTAAGTCGCTTAGGCTCTCAACGTAAACCGGTGCCACCCAATACCTTCCTTGATGTACTGCATAATCCGTCAGTGAAGATACATACGGAGGAGGATTTGGCCGTGCCTGACCCGGAGGCTCAATTGGTCATGGCTCTTCATGTTATTCCGGATTGGACGGTCCCGTACCTGGCATACATGAACCGGGGAGAGCTGCCAGACGATGAAATCTTGGCCCGGCAGATAATCCGGCGATCCAAGTCAATGACCATTGTCAATGGGGAGCTACATCATTGTAGCGTCACAGGAGCATTTCAGCGTTGTGTCTCCCCTCAAGAAGGTTGTGAGATCTTGCGTGAGATCCACGAGGGAGATTGTGGTCACCACGCCGGTTCAAAATCCTTGGTGGCTAAGGCTTTTCGTCACGGCTTCTATTGGTTGACGGCTCATGTTGATGCTGAGGATTTGGTAAAGAGGTGTGATGGTTGTCAAAAGTTTGCATGCCGTGCCCATGTTTCTACCCAAGAGTTAAGAATGATTCCAATAAATTGGCCGTTTGCAACTTGGGGGCTCGACATGGTTGGACCTTTTAAGAGGTCTAAGGATAAGAAGACTCACCTGTTGGTAGCAGTTGATAAGTTTACCAAGTGGGTAGAGGCAGAGCCAGTCAGTAAGTGTGATGCAGCCACGGTGGTTCAATTCATCAAAAAGGTGATATTCCGGTTTGGTTTTCCACACAGCATTATCATTGATAATGGTACTAATCTATCCAAGGGTGCTATGGAGGAATTTTGTCAACGAGAGCACATCCGGCTTGACGTGTCATCAGTGGCTCGCCCCCAATCTAATGGTCAGGCAGAAAGGGCCAATCAAGAAATTTTGAGAGGTATCAATCCCTAGCTTATGGTTCCTTTAAAGCGGATGCCGAGTTATTGGGTGGACGAGTTACCTTCCGTGTTATGGAGCATCAACACCACACCAAACAGATCTACGGGTTACACGCCTTTCTTCATGGTTTACGAAGCAGAAGCAGTTCTCCCTAGTGACATACGTCATGACTCGCCCCGCGTGGCGGCTTATGTTGAAGCTGATAACGAGAAAGCACGTCAAGACTCACTGGACCTGTTAGATGAGGAGCGTGATCTTGCGGCAACACGTTCGACGATTTACCAACAAGATCTGCGATGTTATCACAGCCGCAGGGTTAAAACCAGGACTTTTCAAGAAGGCGATCTAGTGCTCCGGCTCATCCAGGATCAGACTGATATGCACAAGTTATCCCCACCTGGGGAATGGCCTTTTGTGGTCAGCAAAAATTTGCACAATGGATCATACTACCTTATCGATGTTCGAGAGCACAAAGACTCACGTAAATCAGAGGAGGAGACTCAACGGTCGTGGAATATAGCTCATCTTCGGCCTTACTATACTTGAGCCATAGGCTCTTTTTTCATGTACATAATTATGACAATGTACATATGATAGTTGATATAATAAACCGAAGCCTCAACTAAAGCGGGGTCTCTGTTTGTTTTACATCATGTGTTTTCATGGGGGCTTCTGTTTACAAAGCAGAGTTCTGTTGATTGATACGTCTCCAACGTATCTATAATTTTTGATTGTTCCATGCTATTATATTATCTGTTTTGGATGTTTGTGGGCTTTATTATACACTTTATATTATTTTTGGGACTAACCTATTAACCCAGAGCCCAGTGCCAGTTTCTGTTTTTTCCTTGTTTTAGAGTATCGCAGAAAAGGAAAATCAAACGGAGTCCAATTGACCTGAAACTTCACGGAACTTATTTTTGGAACGGAAGCAATCCAGAAGACTTGGGGTCTATGTAAGGGAAGCAACGAGAAAGGAACGAGGCAGGCGGGAGCGCCCACCCCCTGGGCGCGCCCTCTACACTCGTGGGCCCCTCGTGGCTCCCGTGACGTACTTCTTCCTCCTATATATATATCCATATACCCTAAAAACATTCGGGAGCATAATAGATCGGGAGTTCCGCCGCCAGAAGCCTCTGTAGCCACCGAAAATCAATCTAGACCCGCTCCAACACCCTGCGGGAGGGGGGAATCCCTCTCCGGTGGCCATCTTCATCATCCCGGTGCTCTCCATGACGAGGAGGGAGTAGTTCTCCCTCGGGGCTGAGGGTATGTACCAGTAGCTATGTGTTTGATCTCTCTCTCTCTCTCTCTCTCTCTCTCTCCTGTTCTTGAGGTGTTACGATCTTGATGTATCCCGAGCTTTGCTATTATATTTGGATCTTATGATGTTTCTCCCCCTCTACTCTCTTGTAATGAATTGAGTTTCCCCTTTGAAGTTATCTTATCGGATTGAGTCCTTCAAGATTTGTGAACACTTGATGTATGTCTTGCCGTGCGTATCTGTGGTGACAATGGGATATCACGTGATTCACTTGATGTATGTTTTGGTGATCAACTTGCGGGTTCTGCCCATGAACCTATGCATAGGGGTTGGCACACGTTTTCGTTGTGATTCTATGGTAGGAACTTTGGGGCACTCTTTGAGGTTCTATGTGTTGGTTGAATAGATGAATCTGAGATTGTGTGATACATATCGTATAGTCATACCCACCGATACTTGAGGTGACATTGGAGTATCTAGGTGACATTAGGGTTTCAGTTGATTTGTGTCTTAAGGTGTTATTCTAGTACGAACTCTAGGGCTGTTTGTGACACTTGTAGGAATAGCCCAACGGATTGATTGGAAAGAATAACTTTGAGGTGGTTTCGTACCCTACCATAATCTCTTCGTTTGTTCTCCGCTATTAGTGACTTTGGAGTGACTCTTTGTTGCATGTTAAGGGATAGTTATGTGATCCAATTATGTTATTATTGTTGAGAGAACTTGCACTAGTGAAAGTATGAACCCTAGGCCTTGTTTCCTAGCATTGCAATACCGTTTGTGCTCACTTTTATTGTCAGGACCCCGATTCCATGTCACATCGACCTAGCCGGTGACACCTCATATCACTTTGCGGCCTCACGCATGGTATCCCCACGGGTATCGCCTTACCATGGCCCGGGACTGTTTGCACCTTTTGGCTCACGTATATGATAGTGTCTCGAGCATCCATATGATAGAGAACCCGGGCCGGCATGGCTAGTCGTGAACCCAAAACGGCACTAACCTATGGGGACAGGCATACATGAATCACATCAAGCATGTCGGTCAGCAGCGTGTGAATTCGGGCTATAGCACTGGGCTAAAAGGACTCCGGGAACCCGGGCTGTAGCAGGCTAGGTAGGACTCCGGATGTCACTGCGTGACATTTCCCCGAAGGGATAGACACAGGAACGAAGTGAAACACATGCCGGCCAGTCAAGTGTCCTGAGCAGTAGTGCTGGGCTAGCAGGACTCCGGTGTACCGTGCTGTAGCGGACTACTATGGCTCATGGAAGCACTAGACTACATTTCCCCATAAGAGAGGCTGCCAAGGATAAACAACTAGATTGTCGGATCCCACACATACCAAGCATTTCAATCATACACACAATATGCTCGATATGTGTAAATACAACATGGCATCACAACAAAACTCTACAACTCAAGTACTTTATTTAAAGGCTCCGGAGAGCCATACATAACATGTTCATACAGGTAGGGGTCAGATGACCCGACACTTAAGTCATACAAGCATAGAAGCACATGCGGAAGCAAATTAGTCTAAGTACAGACACTAGAAAGAAAGAAGGCTTGACGAAGCCTGTCTATCTACATAGCGCCCTCCATGGCCAGGATCACCACCTGGGTGGCAAATCACTCATCGACGTCGAGGTCTACATAAAACCCATCAGAGGGGGCGGTGTTTTCGTCTGAAAATAGTAATTAAAGCAACATGAGTGGTCTTACAACAGATCCTACTATACATGCTCATTCTCAAGAAGGTGGTGGAGTTAATGCAGCAAGCCAGCTTTGACTCTTGGCTAAGCTATCCTACGAGACACCACTAGTAAAATAGTTTTCGCACACGAGTCCACTAATCACCAACACAATACTCCACCGTGGATCCTCCCTCGTCATCCTACGAGAGGGCCATCCTCCGTACTCACACTTATCTTGAGTCTTTTAGTAGTAACCATTAACTTGTCTATGAACCGTATAGGTAACCAAGTAGTCCTTTACCGCGGACGCGGCTATTCGAATAGATGATGTTAACCCTGCAGGGGTGTACTTCTTCATACACGCTCTCACCACTTATCGTCGTTTACATGAGATGTACTCGTCAACCTTCAAGCGGAAGCCCAACGAGGGTGTCGGCCACGGCCTACCTAAACACTCAAGTCTCTAGTCTAGGTTTATCGCCTATCCAGGTTCCATCCACAGGGAGTCCAGCCGAGGTTTCCACATACGGCCCCGAACGATGTGTACAGGGTCCCGAGACACCAAACGGGCGCCCGGCATACCCGACCACGGTGTATCTACCGCATCATAGCCCACCCCTAGGGTCAGCGCTACGCACGACCGCCAACACATAACCTACAAACACTAGAAACTAGTTGCAACTCCTGGACAGAGTACTAGGGTGATTAAGAAGCCGAGAGAGTCCATTGGTTTCGGGCCCAATGTATGGTAGTAACTGATTCTTGAATCACACATATAGATCTCAGTTCTTAAGGACGACCTCAATGAAACAACCCACCATGTACTCCTACATGGCCTCTCATCGATACCTTTACCAAATCATGTTAAACACATCCCTCACATTACCAACGTAATTATTTCACTCTAGTCCATCACCTAGATGAACCAGACCTGACACAACTCTAAGCATAACAGGCATAGCAAGGTAGGAAACACATACATGGCTCAATCAACTCCTACACATGCTAGTGGGTTTCATCTAGTTACTGTGGCAATGACAGGTCATGTAGAGGATAAGGGTTCAACTACTGCAGCATGCAACAGTTTGAAATGTTGTTGTCTTAATGTAGTAAATGAGAGCAGGAGCGAGAACATGGGATTGTATCAATATGATCAATGGGGCTGCTTGCCTGATGGAGTAGTAGTAGGGTACTGCCCTTCAGTTGGATACTCGGAAATATCCTCGGAGGCAGAACCTACCACGAAAGACACCACAGAACACAATCATCACATGGCAATATTCAAAAAGATGATGCATGCTATGACATGGCAATATGAGGTGTCCTACCTAATGCATTGTGAAACAAGCTCGTTTGAGTCTATTTGAATCAAGGATTCAAATGAAAGCTTATGTTCTTAAGTCATATAAGTGCATTAGCTTGTTTCACCTAAACAACAAGGTTAGAGTGTTTTGTCATGCATGAAACCATTAAAGATGGAAATATTGAATTTTTCTGATCAAATTTCATATATAAATCTTTGCATTTGGAGTTACAAATTAAAAGTTATGAATTTTTGAAGTTTGTAATATTTTCTGGAATTTCCTATATAAGAATAATTCCAGTAAATGAATTATTGCGTCAACATTGCGTCAGGGTGACGTCAGTGGTCAATGAGGCCGGTCTAGGTCAAACCTGACCAGTGGGACCCGCATGTCAGTAGTTAATTAACTAACTAAATTTAGTTAGTGCTAATCTAAGTTAATTAGCAGTGCGGTCCCACTTGTCATAGACTCAGGGGGAGTCAACCTGGGCCCACATGGGGTCAACCAGGGTCAAACTCGCTGGCGTTTAGCCACCGGCGAGGCCAGACGCAGCGGAGCGATGCGGGTTTCATGCTCCGGTGACCAAAACGACGGCGGAGCACATCTACGTGATGCGGGGAGTGAGCCATGTCAAGTGGTGGTAGTGGGTGGAGCTGGGGTGGCCGGAAACGTCGCCGGCGACGAGCTGTGCAGCCACCGGAGCTCGGTTGAGGTCAAACCCGAGGCTACGGGGCACGACGAGGCGCATGGAGAGGTGCTATGGGCTTCTGCGAGTGCGGTGAGTGCGTTGGTCACGGTGGTGTGGCCGGTGGGTGGCCGGAGTCACGTCGGCGACAAGCTCGGCGACAGCAGGTGCGGGTGAACATGGTGCGGTGCATACGGTGCAAGAGGGATTTAACGGAGAGGGGAAGGACGAGCTGAGCTCACGGCGGTTGCAGCAAGCGTCGAAGCGGGCTCGGGGAAGGCCGGAGCTGAGCGGGGCGACGATGGCGATCTTGGCGGCCGGAGTTGGCGGAGACGGGGTCGGGGGCGACTCCAGAGCGGGCGAGCGCTCGGGGCTCAGCCCGCTCGATGTAGTCGACGACGACGGAGCGAATGGACATGGTGATGCGGCATGGGGACGATGATGGACGCGGTTATCACGGTGGCGCGGGCGCGGCAGCATCAGCCATGGTGCGGGAGAGCGAGGGAGAGGAGCTTGGGTGGAGGAGGCGTGTCTGCGAGCTCGGGGGAGAAGCGGGTGACTGAACCAGGGCAGCGGAACGGCGAGGGGAGGAAGGAGGGCGGCGGGCAGCTGCGTGGCGCGCGCTGGTGCCGGCGTCGAGCACCTGCCTGCCTGGCCAAGCCAAGCAGCTCGCTGGAGCGGTGGCTGGGCTGGGCCGGCAGGTGGGCCTGTTAGGTGGGCGCCAGGTAAGCCTCTACTCTCTCTGCTTTCTGTTTTTCTTTTTATTTACTCCTGTTCTGTGTTTTGAAATAGTAAAAATACTATTCCATTTAGGAAAAACCTGAAAATATACAGAGGCACATTTGGGAATATTCTCAACAGCCTAAAAATACTTTCAGGATTATTTGGGAATTTTAAAATATTTTTAGGATTCAAATTGCCCAAATGCAAATAGTAATGATTTAATCCAATGACCTTATGTGTCCTGGAAAAAGGTGAACCCATTTTGTCTGAGGTTCTATCCCCAAAACAAAAAGGGTGGACTTTTTAGAAGGGCATTTCAGGTTCATTGAATTATTTTTAGTAAACCCTAGTTGTTTCCAGGGGGGTGCTGGGGGTTCTGCCATCCCGATTTCAGTATTCTGGAAGAGTAGACATGATGCAACACTCTAATGCATGAACTAGCTAGGGTGTGACAACTCACCCCCACTCAAAAGAATCTTGTCCCGAGATTTAGGATCCATTGGGAAGAAGGTGGGGTACTCGAGTCGAAGACGATCCTCCCTTTCCCAAGTGGCTTCTTTTTCAGAGTGGTGTGACCATTGAACCTTGATGTTATGGCGTCGAGTGGTACGCTCGGCTTGATCAAGGATACGAACGGGATATTCCCGATATGTGAGATTATCTTGGAGATCAAGCGTTTCGTGGTCCACTCCACGAATAGGATCCGCGAAGCAACGCCTGAGTTGAGAAACGTGGAACACATCCTGAACTCTGGAAAGATGCGGAGGTAGTTCCAATTGGTAGGCAACTTCTCCTCGTTTGGCCAGAATGCGAAAGGGTCCAATGTAACGAGGGGCCAATTTGCCTTTGATACCGAAACGATGGGTTCCCTTTAAAGGAGTAACCCGAAGGTAAGCCTTCTCGCCGACTTCGTAAGTCATGAGCTTATGTTTGCGGTCATATTGGCTCTTTTGACGAGATTGGGCTGTTTTCAATTTCTCACGAATAACGCGAACCTGCTCTTCTACTTCCTGAATCATATCCAGACCAAAGAGTTGTCTTTCCCCGGTTTCTGACCAGTTAAGAGGCGTTCGACGTTTTCGTCCATAAGAACTTCGAAAGGAGCTTTGTCTAAGCTAGCTTGATAACTATTGTTATAAGCGAACTCCGTGAATGGAAGGCATTTCTCCCAATCCATTCCGAATGAGATGACCGAAGCTCAGAGCATATCCTCCAGAATTTGATTGACTCGCTCTACTTGACCACTTGATTGGGGGTGGAAGGCGGTGCTAAAATAGAGACGAGTTCCCATAGCATTTTGGAAACTTTCCCAAAATTGAGAGGTGAAGAGACTCCCACGGTCTGAGTTAATTTCCAATGGAACACCATGAAGAGACACTATTCGGGAGATGTATAAGTCAGCTAGCTAGCTAGCAGTAATACTCTCACGAACAGGTAGGAAGTGGGCTACTTTGGAAACACGATCGACAACAACGAAGATAGCATTATTCCCTTTCTTGGTCCTGGGAAACCCAGTAATGAAATCCATACTGATTTTATCCCATTTCCATTCAGGAATGGCCAATGGTTGAAGGGTGCCAGCAGGCCGTTGATGCTCTACTTTAACACGATGATATGCATCGCAACTAGCAATGTATTGAGCAATTTCTCTCTTCATCCTAGCTCACCAAAACCTCTGGCGTAGGTCTTGATACATTTTAGTACTACCGGGATGAATGGTGAGAGGGGATTCATGAGCTTCCTTAAGGATCAGCCGCCTCAAGTTTCGTGCTTTGGGAACCACTAAGCGGTTTCCAAAGTATATGATTCCTTGATCATCAACGAAGAAACAATTCGCGACTCCTTTCTTAATGTTTCTCTTAATACGGGAGATTCCCGGATCTACCTTATGTGCCTTGATGATCTGATCCGTAAGGGTAGGTTTCGCCACCAGGGTGGATAGGAATCCTTGAGGAACAATGTGAAGGTTAAGCTTGCGAAATTCCTCGTGGAGAAGTGGTTGACTTTGTTGTAACACCAGGTTGTTACAATGAGATTTATGACTTAGCGCACCAGCCATGACATTGGCTTTGCCCGGGGTGTAAGTAATTCCTAAGTCGTAATCCGAGATCAACTCGACCCAACGTCTTTTCCTGAGATTCAAATCCAGTTGGGTGAAGATATATTTCAAACTTTGGTGATCAGCGAAGATCTCGCAACGATTACCGAGAAGGTAATGTCGCCAAGTTTTAAGTGCATGGACTACAGCTACAAGCTCTAGATCATGTGCGGGATAGTTTTCCTCATGTGGGTGTAATTGCCGTGAAGCATAGGCAATTACCTGACGATCTTGCATGAGTATGCATCTTAGTCCTTGTCGCGAGGCGTCGCAATAGATAATAAAGTCCTTGGAGAAATCTGGTGGTACCAGTACGGGAGCAGATGTCAGGCATCTTTTTAGTTCCTGAAAGCTGAACTCGCACTGTGGGGTCCACCCAAACTTTTTATCTTTCTTGAGGAGTTCAGTTAGAGGTTTAGCAACCTTGGAGAAATTTTCGACGAAGCAGCGACAATAGCTCACTAAGCCAAGGAGGCTCCGAACTTGCTTGACCGTCTCAGGTAGAGTCCAATCAAGGACGGCTTGAACTCCCTCGGGATTGACAGCAATACCCTTACCAGAGATTACATGGCCTAGATAGGTCACTCCTGGCAACCAAAATTCACACTTGGATAATTTGGCATAAAGGCGATGCTCTCGAAGTTTCGTCAATACCAGCCTTAAATGTTCGGCATGTTCTTCCTCACTCTTGGAGTAGATGAGTATATCATCGAGGTATACCACAACGAATTTATCCAAATACTCCATGAAGACCGAGTTCATTAACCGAGAGAAGGTGGCTAGGGCATTGGTTAAACCGAAGGACATAACGGTGTACTCGTATTGGCCATAACGAGTAACAAAGGCCGTTTTGGGAATGTCTCCGTTTTTGATTTTGATTTGATGGTAGCCCAACCTCAAATCCATCTTGGAAAAGACTGATGATCCAGCGAGCTGATCATACAGATCGTTGATCCTGGGAAGCAGATACTTGTTCTTGATAGTGACCAAGTTGACAGGTCGGTAATCTACAACCATCCGATCCGTTCCATCCTTCTTCTTGACGAAGAGGATGGGGCAAGCCCAAGGAGAGGAACTAGGACGGATGAAACCCTTTTTCAAGGACTCATCGAGTTGGTTCTTAAGCTCGGCTAGTTCTAAGGGTGCCATCTTATAGGGTCTTCTAGAAATTGGGACGGTTCCCGGAACAAGGTCTATCAAGAACTCGACATCCCTGTCAGGTGGAACACCTGGCAGTTCTTCTGGATAGACATCCGGAGAGTTTCGGACTACCAGAATATCTTCAAGGTCTGGAAGGGGGTTGGCATTTAAGGAGTAAAGCTGGCGCTTGGCCACTCGAGTTAAGACATTGACTGTCTTGCCCGATGGGTGAGTAAGTTGAACGGTTCTAGTGGCACAATAAATCTTAGCATAATGAGCTGACATCCAGTCCATACCCAGGATGATGTTTATGTCCGAGGACTTGAGAGCTATTAAGGATGCAAGGAAGACAAGTCTATCAACAAGAATTTCTTTCCCATGGCTTACTCTAGAAGTTTGCCATCTAGAGCGAGGGGTTTGAATTTCCATGGAAGTGGGCATGTCACAGAATGTCGTGTTATGCAATCGAGCATAGCTCTTAGATATGAATGAATGAGATGCTCCAGTATCGAAAAGAACAGATGCCGGATGGCAATTAACAAGGAGCGTACCAAGGACGACATTAGGATCATCATGAGCCTCCTCAGCTGAGACATAGTTGACATGGCCACGTGTAGTGGTGGCTGGCTTGGTGTAGAAGGTCTTTCCCGCTGGCTTACAATGGCCAAAGGACTTTCCAGACTGGTTGGGGTTGTTGTTCTGGGGACACTCTCGACTGTAGTGACCCGGCTCTCCACACTTGAAACATGTCACAACATTGGGGCGTGGAGCAGCATTAGCAGCGGGGCCACCATAGGTCTTAGGCGGTGTAAACTGCTGGTTGGGGTGAGGCGCCTCAAAGGATGGCCTAGGAGTGAACCTGGGTGGCAGCGCTGTGCTTGGAATCCACACCCGGCGCTTCTGAGATCCAGAGCCGGATGAAGAAACAAAATCACGGGAGTGCTTCGTGAAGCGTCATAGTCAGTCTGGCCTGTCTCGGCACTGATGGCCTTATTGACCAACTTCTGGAAGGAGGTGCACTCGTGCAGACGAAGATCGCGGTGAAGCTCGGGGCTAAGTCCCTTGCGGAACCTTGCCTGCTTCTTAGTGTCGGTGGATACCTCTTCAGGAGCATAGCGTGCCAGATTTCCAAACTCACGACTATATGCATCCACAGTCAGTCTGCCTTGGGTGAAATTGCAGAACTCTTCCGTCTTACGATCCACGAGACCTTCCGGGATGTGATGCTCACGGAAAGCCTCATTGAATTCAGCCCAAGTAGTGATTTGGTCGACCGGGCGCATAGCCTCAAAGTTTTCCCACCAAAGGCTAGCAGGGCCTTCGAGATGATAGGCAGCATAGGTAACCTTATCAGCTTCGGCTACGTTGGCAGAACGTAGCTTATGGGTGATGCTGCGAAGCCAGTCATCTGCGTCGAGGGGCTCGACGGAATGATTAAACTTTGGTGGGAACAACTTGATAAAGTCATTGATTGACACTAAGTCGTTTCGCTGATGACGCGCAGTGTTCTGCTCAATCCGCTCTAGCAAGCGGTTAGTCTCACGCTTGTTTCTTTCTGCCTCCAGCATCACTTCGGCCAGAGAAGGCGGGTGAGGCAAATTCTCATCCCTAGCTGCACTGGCTTCCCCCTGCTCCAGGGCAGCAGGGTTGTTGCAGGTGTTGACCATCCTAGGAAAAACAAGACAACGGTTCAGACAAGGATGGCACAATCTTGGCAAGGAAGTGCAGAATGTAATGGATAACATGGAATGCTGAGATGTTCATTGCACGACATGGTAATATAGAAACTGCCATATATATACCATTGGTCATACACACTGCACATAGTTTAGTACAAGCCCAGGCTAGAGTACAACTACGGTGAAAGACGTTACATCTCATCGGAGGCATTCCAAGCTCCTATACATCATTTTTCTACACCTCCGGAACGTGATACACACCAAGTCGTATCCCACGGGTCACACAGGATTATGGAGAATACAACTATTATAGTACTAGTGAAAATACTACTAGCTCAGACAGCTCCGTAGTAATCCTCATAAAAGTCACCACCAAAACCTGGAAGCGGAACATGATCATCTGGAAACAGACGGTCCTGTGGAGCTTGCGGACCATAGGGACTCGGATGTGGCCTTGGTCCCACAAACGGTGGCAGCCGGGGACCACGAGGAGGGGTGATGCCTCCTACATCACGCCAGCCCATACAATCTGGCAATCCACATTGTACGGGGTACATGTCCCTCATGTCCATGTATCCCGCCTGCACAGCAGGTGCAAACCGAGTCAAAGTGGCCCAGTGATCAGAACAAGAGTTGAAGAGCTCCATTTGCAAGGCCCGATTTTCTCGGTCCTTTTCCTCGAGCATCTCGGCAGTGGTGTGGAGTAGTGACTCCTCATGTGTAGAGTCATAGTACAAAGCCTGATAGTACCCCTGTGCTCCAGGGAGTGAGGCTGGCATGTAGCAAAAATTAGTGTTCTGGAGCAAGGCAGTTCTGGCTCGAATGATAGTCATCATTGAGTAAGCTGCATCCTGCACGGACATCTCAATAGTGACCCCAAGTCCATAAGAGCAGTGGAGAGGTTCAGTGGCTCCAGGATAACAGGGATATATCCTGACGGTACAAAGGTACTGGCTCTGGTTGAAGTCTCGGAACTGCTCCTCGACGGTATATTCCGGATACCATCGATAGCCTGTCTCGACCATCACTCGAACCAACATGGCCGTGTGACCGGGTACATCGAGGCACCGGGTCAGACGAACCACTTGGTTCTGGGAATGGGTGGCCATCTGAAAGCACAGAATAATGCAAAGGCATTAGAATTTCCTAGGAGAAATCGGACAGCATAACGACTGTAAATGCTCAGAAAAGATTTGAGACATTCACAACAGTTTGCAAAACCACTCAACAACATCATATCAAGGTTCTGGTTCAACTGACAACATACTACAAGTAGTTGAAACTGTACTAAGGCTTGTAACAACAATCCTATAAGCTACTACGGATTAGTAACACGTGAACCTGATAGAGAGAAGAAAGCCTAGTCCTTAACCCACATAGAATGAGAAGAGAATGACTCAGATCAGAGGGCATACGGTAAAGGAGTAAAAGAGCCTTACGTTCCCTCCCACAATCAATTCCCCTACATATAACTAAAGCATTTCTAGACTCGACATCGACCAGTTTGGCTCAACGAACCTACAGGTAGTCCGGCTCTGATGCCAACGCTGTCAGGACCCTGATTCCAAGTCACATCGATCTAGCCGGTAACACCTCATATCACTTTGTGGCCTCACGCACGGTATCCCCATGGGTGTCGCCTTACCATGGCCCTGGACCGTTTGCACCTTTTGGCTCGCGTATATGATAGTGTCACTAGCATCCATATGACAGAGAACCCGGGCCGACATGGCTAGTCATGAACCCAAAGCGACACTAACCTATGGGGACAGGCATACATGAATCACATCGAGCATGTCGGTCAGCAGCGTGTGAATCCGGGCTGTAGCACTGGGCTAACAGGACTCCAGGAACCCAGGCTGTAGCAGGCTAGGCAAGACTCCGAATGTCACCGCGTGACATTTCCCCAAAGGGATAGACACAGGAACGAAGTAAAACACATGCCGGCCAGTCAAGTGTCCTGAGCAGTAGTGCTGGGCTAGCAGGACTCCGGTGAACCGTGCTGTAGCGGACTACTATGGCTCATGGAAGCACTAGACTACATTTCCCCATAAGAGAGGCTGCCAAGGATAAACAACTAGATTATCGGATCCCACACATACCAAGCATTTCCATCATACACACAATATCCTCGATATGTGTAAATACAACATGGCATCACAACAAAACTCTACAACTCGAGTACTTTATTTAAAGGCTCCGGAGAGCCATACATAACATGTTCATACAGGTAGGGATCACATGACCCGACATTCAAGTCATACAAGCATACAAGCACATGCGGAAGCAAATTAGTCTGAGTACACACACACTAGAAAGAAAGAAGGCTTGACGAAGCCTGTCTATCTACATAGGGCCCTCCATGGCCAAGATCACCACCTGGGTGGCAAGTCACTCATCGACGTCGAGGTCTACGTAAAACCCATTGGAGGGGGCGGTGTTGTCGTCTGAAAACAGTAATTAAAGCAACATGAGTACAAAGGTACTCAACAAGTCTTACAACAGATCCTACTATACATGCTCATTCTCAAGAAGGTGGTGGAGTTAATGCAGCAAGCCAGCTTTGACTCTTGGCTAAGCTATCCTATGAGACACCACTAGTAAAATAGTTTTCGCACACGAGTCCACTAATCACCAACACAATACTCCACCATGGATCCTCCCTCGTCATCCTACGAGAGGGCCATCCTCGGTACTCACACTTATCTTGAGTCTTTTTAGTAACCATTAACTTGTCTATGAACTGTATAGGCAACCAAGTAGTCCTTTACCACGGATGCGGCTATTCGAATAGATGATGTTAACCCTGTAGGGGTGTACTTCTTCATACACGCTCTCACCACTTATCGTCGTTTACACGACATGTACTCGACAACCTTCAAGCGTAAGCCCAACGAGGGTGTCGGCCACGGCCTACCTAAACACTCAAGTCTCTAGTCCAGGTTTATTGCCTATCCAGGTTCCATCCACAGGGAGTCCGGCCGAGGTTTCAACATACGGCCCCGAATGATGTGTACAGGGTCCCGAGACGCCAAACGGGCGGCCGGCATACCCGGCCACAGTGTATCTTGTGGGGAACGTAGCAATTTCAAAAAATTTCCTACGCACACGCAAGATCATGGTGATGCATAGAAATGAGAGGGGAGAGTGTGATCTACGTACCCTTGTAGATCGACAACGGAAGCGTTTGGTTGATGTAGTCGTACGTCTCCACGGCCCGACCGATCAAGCACCGAAACTACGGCACCTCCGAGTTCTAGCACACGTTTAGCTCGATGACGATCCCCGGACTCCGATCCAGCAAAGTGTCGGGGAAGAGTTCCGTCAGCACGACGGTGTGGTGACGATCTTGATGTACTACTATCGCAGGGCTTCGCCTAAGCACCGCTACAATATTATCGAGGACTATGGTGGCAGGGGGCGCCGCACACGGCTAAGAATATGATCACGTGGATCAACTTGTGTCTCTCTGGGGTGCCCCTGCCTCCGTATATAAAGGTTCAAGAGGGGGAGGCTGGCCGGCCATCATGGGCGCGCCAGGAGGAGTCCTACTCCCTCCGGGAGTAGGACTTCTCCCCCAATCCTAGTTGGAATAGGATTCGCGAGGTGGGAAAAGAGGGAGAGAGAAGGAGGGGGCGCCGGCCCCCTCTCTCCTTGTCCTATTCGGACTAGTGGGGAGGGGCGCGTGGCCCAGCCCTGGCCGCCTCTCCTCTTCTTCCACTAAGGCCCACTAAGGCCCATATAGCTCCCGGGGGGTTCTGGTAACCTCCCGGTACTCCGGTAAAGTCCCGATTTTACCCGGAATACTTCCGATATCCAAACATAGGCTTCCAATATATCAATATTTATGTGTCGACCATTTCGAGACTCCTCGTCATGTCCGTGATCACATCGGGACTCCGAACAACCTTCGGTACATCAAAATGTATAAACTCATAATATAACTGTCATCGTAACCTTAAGCGTGCGGACCCTATGGGTTCGAGAACAATGTAGACATGACCGAGACACTTCTCCGGTCAATAACCAATAGCAGGACCTGGATGCCCATATTGGCTCCTACATATTCTACGAAGATCTTTATTGGTCAGACCGCATAACAACATACGTTGTTCCCTTTGTCATCGGTATGTTACTTGCCCGAGATTCGATCGTCGGTATCCAATACCTAGTTCAATTTCGTTACTGGCAAGTCTCTTTACTTGTTCCGTAATACATCATCCCGCAACTAACTCATTAGTTGCATTGCTTGCAAGGCTTAAGTGATGTGCATTACCGAGAGGGCCCAGAGATACCTCTCCGACGATTGGAGTGACAAATCCTAATCTCGAAATACGTCAACCCAACATGTACCTTTGAAGACACCTGTAGAGCACCTTTATAATCACCCAGTTACGTTGTGACGTTTGGTAGCAGACAAAGTGTTCCTCCGGCACACGGGAGTTACATAATCTCATAGTCATAGGAACATCTATAAGTCATGAAGAAAGCAATAGCAACATACTAAACGATCGGGTGCTAAGCTAATGGAATGGGTCATGTCAATCAGATCATTCAACTAATGATGTGATCCCGTTTAATCAAATTACAACTCTTTGTCCATGGTTAGGAAACATAACCATCTTTGATTAACGAGCTAGTCAAGTAGAGGCATACTAGTGACACTTTGTTTGTCTATGTATTCACACATGTATTATGTTTCCGATTAATACAATTCTAGCATGAATAATAAACTTTTATCATGATATAAGGAAATAAATAATAACTTTATTATTGCCTCTAGGG
This sequence comes from Triticum timopheevii, assembly GCA_963921465.1. Lineage (NCBI taxonomy): Eukaryota > Viridiplantae > Streptophyta > Magnoliopsida > Poales > Poaceae > Triticum > Triticum timopheevii. The sequence goes on along the minus strand of OY997273.1, from coordinate 587,479,461 downwards.
CATATTTCCTTCAGTCTCCCACTTGCACTAGAGTCAATAATCTAGATTACACAGTAATGATTCTAACACCCATGGAGCTTTGGTGCTAATCATGTTTTGCTCGTGGAAGAGGCTTAGTCAACGGATCTGCTACATTCAGCTCCGTATATATCTTGCAAATCTCTATGTCTCCCACCTGGACTAGATCCCGGATGGAATTGAAGTGTCTCTTGATGTGTTTGGTCCTCTTGTGAAATCTGGATTCGTTTGCCAAGGCAATTGCACCAGTATTGTCACAAAAGATTTTCATTGGACCCGATGCACTAGGTATGACACCTAGATCGGATATGAACTCCTTCATCCAGACTCCTTCGTTTGCTGCTTCCGAAGCAGCTATGTACTCCGCTTCACATGTAGATCCCGCCACGACGCTTTGTTTAGAATTGTACCAACTGACAGCTCCACCGTTTAATGTAAATACGTATCCGGTTTGCGATTTAGAATCGTCCGGATCAGTGTCAAATCTTGCATCAACGTAACCGTTTACGATGAGCTCTTTGTCACCTCCATATACGAGAAACATATCCTTAGTCCTTTTCAGGTATTTCAGGATGTTCTTGACCGCTGTCCAGTGATCCACTCCTGGATTACTTTGGTACCTCCCTGCTAGACTTATAGCAAGGCACACATCAGGTCTGGTACACAGCATTTCATACATGATAGAGCCTATGGCTGAAGCATAGGGAACATCTTTCATTTTTTTTCTCTATCTTCTGTAGTGGTCGGGCATTGAGTCTGACTCAACTTCACACCTTGTAATACAGGCAAGAACCCTTTCTTTGCTTGATCCATTTTGAACTTCTTCAAAATCTTGTCAAGGTATGTGCTTTGTGAAAGTCCAATTAAGCGTCTTGATCTATCTCTATAGATCTTTATGCCTAATATGTAAGCAGCTTCACCGAGGTCTTTCATTGAAAAACTCTTATTCAAGTATCCCTTTATGCTATCCAGAAATTCTATATCATTTCCAATCAGTAATATGTCATCCACATATAATATCAGAAATGCTACAGAGCTCCCACTCACTTTCTTGTAAATACAGGCTTCTCCGAAAGTCTGTATAAAACCAAATGCTTTGATCACACTATCAAAGCGTTTATTCCAACTCCAAGAGGCTTGCACCAGTCCATAAATGGATCGCTGGAGCTTGCACACTTTGTTAGCTCCCTTTGGATCGACAAAACCTTCCGGTTGCATCATATACAACTCTTCTTCCAGAAATCCATTCAGGAATGCAGTTTTGACATCCATCTACCAAATTTCATAATTATAAAATGCGGCAATTGCTAACATGATTCGGACAGACTTAAGCATCTCTACGGGTGAGAAGGTTTCATCGTAGTCAACCCCTTGAACTTGTCGAAAACCTTTTGCGACAAGACGAGCTTTGTAGACAGTAATATTACCGTCAGCGTCAGTGTTCTTCTTGAAGATCCATTTATTCTCAATTGCTTGCCGATCATCGGGCAAGTCAACCAAAGTCCATACTTTGTTCTCATACATGGATCCCATCTCAGATTTCATGGCTTGAAGCCATTTTGCGGAATCTGGGCTCACCATCGCTTCTTCATAGTTCGTAGGTTCATCATGATCTAGTAGCATGATTTCCAGAACAGGATTACCGTACCACTCTGGTGCGGATCTTACTCTGGTTGATCTACGAGGTTCAGTAGTATCTTGTTCTGAAGTTTCATGATCATTATCATTAGCTTCCTCACTAATTGGTGTAGGTGTCGCAGAAACAGGTTTCTGTGATGTACTACTTTCCAATAAGGGAGTAGGTACAGTTACCTCGTCAAGTTCTACTTTCCTCCCACTCACTTCTTTCGAGAGAAACTCCTTCTCTAGAAAGGATCCATTCTTAGCAACGAATGTCTTGCCTTCGGATCTGTGATAGAAGGTGTACCCAACAGTCTCCTTTGGGTATCCTATGAAGACACATTTCTCCGATTTGGGTTCGAGCTTATCAGGTTGAAGCTTTTTCACATAAGCATCGCAGCCCCAAACTTTAAGAAACGAAAACTTTGGTTTCTTGCCAAACCATAGTTCATAAGGCGTCGTCTCAACGGATTTTGATGGTGCCCTATTTAACGTGAATGCAGCCGTCTCTAAAGTATAACCCCAAAACGATAGCGGTAAATCAGTAAGAGACATCATAGATTGCACCATATCTAGTAAAGTACGATTACGACGTTCGGACACACCATTACGCTGTGGTGTTCCGGGTGGCGCGAGTTGCGAAACTATTCCGCATTGTTTCAAATGTATACCAAACTCGTAACTCAAATATTCTCCTCCATGATCAGATCGTAGAAACTTTATTTTCTTGTTACGATGATTTTCAACTTCACTCTGAAATTCTTTGAACTTTTCAAATGTTTCAGACTTATGTTTCATTAAGTAGATATACCCATATCTACTTAAGTCATCTGTGAAGGTGAGAAAATAACGATATCCACCACGAGCCTCAATATTCATCGGACCACATACATCTGTATGTATGATTTCCAACAAATCTGTTGCTCTCTCCATAGTACCGGAGAATGGTGTTTTAGTCATCTTGCCCATGAGGCCCGGTTCGCAAGTACCAAGTGATTCATAATCAAGTGGTTCCAAAAGTCCATCAGTATGGAGTTTCTTCATGCGCTTTACACCGATATGACCTAAACGGCAGTGCCACAAATAAGTTGCACTATCATTATCAACTCTGCATCTTTTGGCTTCAACATTATGAATATGTGTGTCACTACTATCGAGATTCATCAAAAATAGACCACTCTTCAAAGGTGCATGACCATAAAAGATATTACTCATATAAATAGAACAACATTATTCTCTGATTTAAATGAATAATCGTCTCGCATTAAACAAGATCCAGATATAATGTTCATGCTCAATGCTGGCACCAAATAACAATTATTTAGGTCTAATATTAATCCCGATGGTAGATGTAGAGGTAGCGTGCCGACAGCGATCGCATCAACTTTGGAACCATTTCCCACGCGCATCGTCACCTCGTCCTTTGCCAGTGTTCGCTTAATCTGTAGTCCCTGTTTCGAGTTGCAAATATTAGCAACAGAACCAGTATCAAATACCCAGGTGCTACTACGAGCTCTAGTAAGGTACACATCAATAACATGTATATCACATATACCTTTGTTCACCTTGCCATCCTTCTTATCCGCCAAATACTTGGGGCAGTTCCACTTCCATTGTCCAGTCTGCTTGCAGTAGAAGCACCCAGTTTCAGGCTTAGGTCCAGACTTGGGTTTCTTCTCTTGAGCAGCAACTTGCTTGCTGTTCTTCTTGAAGTTCCCCTTTTCTTCCCTTTGCCCTTTTTCTTGAAACTAGTGGTCTTGTTGACCATCAACACTTGATGCTCCTTTTTGATTTCTACCTCCGCAGCTTTCAGCATTGCGAAGAGCTCGGGAATAGTCTTATTCATCCCTTGCATATTATAGTTCATCATGAAGCTCTTGTAGCTTGGTGGCAGTGATTGGAGAATTCTGTCAATGACGCAATCATCTGGAAGATTAACTCCCATCTGAATCAAGTGATTATTATACCCAGACATTTTGAGTATATGCTCACTGACAGAACTGTTCTCCTCCATCTTGCAGCTATAGAACTTATTGGAGACTTCATATCTCTCAATCCGGGCATTTGCTTGAAATATTAACTTCAACTCCTGGAACATCTCATATGCCCCATGACGTTCAAAACGTCGTTGAAGTCCTGATTCTAAGCCGTAAAGCATGGCACACTGAACTATCGAGTAGTCATCAGCTTTGCTCTGCCAGACGTTCAGAACATCTGGTGTTGCTCCAGCAGCAGGCCTGGCACCCAGCGGTGCTTCCAGGACGTAATTCTTCTGTGCAGCAATGAGGATAATCCTCAAGTTACGGACCCAGTCCGTGTAGTTGCTACCATCATCTTTCAACTTTGCTCTCTCAAGGAACGCATTAAAATTCAACGGAACAACGACACGGGCCATCTATCTACAATCAAACATACATAAGCAAGATACTATCAGGTACTAAGTTCATGATAAATTTAAGTTCAATTAATCATATTACTTAAGAACTCCCACTTAGATAGACATCCCTCTAATCTTCTAAGTGATCACGTGATCCAAATCAACTAAACCATAACCGATCATCACGTGAAATGGAGTAGTTTTCAATGGTGAACATCACTATGTTGATCATATCTACTATATGACTCATGCTCGATCTTTCGATCTCAGTGTTCCGAGGCCATATCTGCATATGCTAGGCTCGTCAAGTTTAACCTGAGTATTCTGCGTGTGCAAAACTGGCTTGCACCCGTTGTAGATGGACGTAGAGCTTATCACACCGGATCATCACGTGGTGTCTGGGCACGACGAACTTTGGCAACGGTGCATACTCAGGGAGAACACTTTTATCTTGATAATTTAGTGAGAGATCATCTTATAATGCTACCGTCAATCAAAGCAAGATAAGATGCATAAAAGATAAACATCACATGCAATCAATATAAGTGATATGATATGGCCATCATCATCTTGTGCTTGTGATCTCCATCTCCGAAGCACCGTCATGATCACCATCGTCCACGGCGCGACACCTTGATCTCCATCGTAGCATCGTTGTCGTCTCGCCAATCTTATGCTTCCACGACTATCGCTACCGCTTAGTGATAAAGTAAAGCATTACAGCGCGATTGCATTGCATACAATAAAGCGACAACCATATGGCTCCTACCAGTTGCCGATAACTCGGTTACAAAACATGATCATCTCATACAATAAAATTCATCATCATGTCTTGACCATATCACATCACAACATGCCCTGCAAAAACAAGTTAGACGTCTTCTACTTTGTTGTTGCAAGTTTTACGTGGCTGCTACGGGCTTAAGCAAGAACCAATCTTACCTACGCATCAAAACCACAACGATAGTTTGTCAAGTTGGTGTTGTTTTAACCTTCGCAAGGACCGGGCGTAGCCACACTCGGTTCAACTAAAGTTGGAGAAACCGTCACCCGCAAGCCACCTATGTGCAAAGCACGTCAGGAGAACCGGTCTCGCGTAAGCGTACGCGTAATGTCGGTCCGGGCCGCTTCATCCAACAATACCGCCAAACCAAAGTATGACATGCTGGTAAGCAGTATGACTTATATCGCCCACAACTCACTTGTGTTATACTCGTGCATATAACATCAACACATAAAAACTGGCTCTGATACCACTGTTGGGGAACGTAGCAATTTCAAAAAATTTCCTACGCACACGCAAGATCATGGTGATGCATAGCAATGAGAGGGGAGAGTGTGATCTACGTACCCTTGTAGATCAACAACGGAAGCGTTTGGTTGATGTAGTCGTACGTCTCCACGGCCCGACCGATCAAGCACCGAAACTACGACACCTTCGAGTTCTAGCACACGTTCAGCTCGATGACGATCCCTGGACTCCGATCCAGCAAAGTGTCGGGGAAGAGTTCCGTCAGCACGACGGCATGGTGACGATCTTGATGTACTACTGTCGCAGGGCTTCGCCTAAGCACCGCTACAATATTAAAGAGGACTATGGTGGCAGGGGGCGCCGCACACGGCTAAGAATATGATCACGTGGATCAACTTGTGTCTCTCTGGGGTGCCCCTGCCTCCGTATATAAAGGTTCAAGAGGGGGAGGCCGGCCGGCCATCATGGGCGCGCCAGGAGGAGTCCTACTCCCTCTGGGAGTAGGACTTCTCCCCCAATCCTAGTTGGAATAGGATTCGCGAGGTGGGAAAAGAGGGAGAGAGAAGGAGGGGGCGCCGGCCCCCTCTCTCCTTGTCCTATTCGGACTAGGGGGGGGGGGCGGCCCAGCCCTGGCCGCCTCTCCTCTTCTTCCACTAAGGCCCACTAAGGCCCATATAGCTCCCGGGGGGTTCTGGTAACCTCCCGGTACTCCGGTAAAGTCCCGATTTCACCCGGAACACTTCCGATATCCAAACATAGGCTTCCAATATATCAATCTTTATGTCTCGACCATTTCAAGACTCCTCGTCATGTCCGTGATCACATCCGGGACTCCAAACAACCTTCAGTACATCAAAAATTATAATCTCATAATATAACTGTCATCGTAACCTTAAGCGTGCGGACCCTATGGGTTTGAGAACAATGTAGACATGACCGAGACACTTCTCTGGTCAATAACCAATAGCGGGACCTGGATGCCATATTGTCTCCTACATATTCTACGAAGATCTTTATTGGTCAGATCGCATAACAACATACGTTGTTCCCTTTGTCATCGGTATATTACTTGCCCGAGATTCGATCGTCGGTATCCAATACCTAGTTCAATTTCGTTACTGGCAAGTCTCTTTACTCGTTCTGTAATACATCATCCCGCAACTAACTCATTAGTTGCATTGCTTGCAAGGCTTAAGTGATGTGCATTATCGAGAGGGCCCAGAGATACCTCTCCGATGATCGGAGTGACAAATCCTAATCTCGAAATATGTCAACCCAACATGTACCTTTGGAGACACCTGTAGAGCACCTTTATAATCACCCAGTTATGTTGTGACGTTTGGTAGCACACAAAGTGTTCCTCCGGCACACGGGAGTTACATAATCTCATAGTCATAGGAACATGTATAAGTCATGAAGAAAGCAATAGCAACATACTAAACGATCGGGTGTTAAGCTAATGGAATGGGTCATGTCAATCAGATCATTCAACTAATGATGTGATCCCGTTTAATCAAATGACAACTCTTTGTCCATGGTTAGGAAACATAACCATCTTTGATTAATGAGCTAGTCAAGTAGAGGCATACTAGTGACACTTTGTTTGTCTATGTATTCACACATGTATTATGTTTCCTGTTAATACAATTCTAGCATGAATAATAAACTTTTATCATGATATAAGGAAATAAATAATAACTTTATTATTGCCTCTAGGGCATATTTCCTTCAGTATCTACCGCATCAATGCCCACTCCTAGGGTCAGCGCTACGCACAGCCGCCAACACATAACCTACAAACACTAGAAACTAGTTGCAACTCCTGGAGAGAGTACTAGGGTGATTAAGAAGCCAAGAGGGTCCATTGGTTTCGGGCCCAATGTATGGTAGTAACTGATTCTTGAATCACACATACAGATCTCAGTTCTTAAGGACGACATCAATGAAACAACCCACCATGTACTCCTACGTGGCCTCTCATCGATACCTTTACCAAATCATGTTCAACACATCCCTCAGATTACCGACGTAATTATTTCACTCTAGCCCATCACCCAGATGAACCAGACCTAACACAACTCTAAGCATAGCAGGCATAGCAAGGTAGGAAACACATACATGGCTCAATGAACTCCTACACATGCTAGTGGGTTTCATCTAGTTACTGTGGCAATGACAGGTCATGCAGAGGATAAGGGTTCAACTACCACAGCACACAGCAGTTTGAAACGTTGTTGTCTTAATGTAGTAAATGAGAGCAGGAGCGAGAACATGGGATTGTATCGATATGATCAATGGGGCTGCTTGCCTGATGGAGTAGTAGTAGGGTACTGCCCTTCAGTTGGATACTCGGAAATATCCTCGAAGGCAGAACCTACCATGAAAGACACCACAGAACACAATCATCACATGGCAATATGCAACAATATGATGCATGCGACATGGCAATATGAGGTGTCCTGCCTAATGCATTGTGAAACAAGATGGTTTGAGTCTATTTGAATCAAGGATTCAAATGAAAGCTTACGTTCTTAAGTCATATAAGTGCATTAGCTTGTTTCACCTAAACAGCAAGGTTAAAGTGTTTTGTCATGCATCAAACCATTACAGATGGAAAGATTGATTTTTTCTGATCAAATTTCATATATAAATCTTTGCATTTGGAGTTACACATTAAAAGTTATGAATTTTTGAAGTTTGTAATATTTCCTGTATAAGAATAATTCCAGTAATTGAATTATTGCGTGAGCATTGCGTCAGGGTGACGTCAGTGGTCAACGGGGCCGGTCCAGGTCAATCCTGACCAGTGGGACCCGCGTGTCAGTAGTTAATTAACTAACTAAATTTAGTTAGTGCTAATCTAAGTTAATTAGCAGTGTGGTCCCACTTGTCATAGACTCAGGGGGAGTCAACCTGGGCCCACACGGGGTCAACCAGGGTCAAACTCGCTGGCGTTTAGCCGCCGGTGAGGCCAGACGTGGCAGAGCGATGCGGGTTTCGTGCTCCGGCGACCAAAACAACGACGGAGCACATCTACGTGATGCAGGGAGTGAGCCGCATCGAGTGGTGGCAGTGGGTGGAGCTGGGGTGGCCGGAAACATCGCCGGTGACGAGCTGTGCAGCTGCCGGAGCCCGGGTGAGGTCGAACCCGAGGCTATGGGGCACGGCGAGGCGCGTGGAGAGGTGCTATGGGCTTCTGCGAGTGCGGTGAGTGCGTTGGTCACGGTGGTGTGGCCGGTGGGTGGCCGGAGTCACGTCGGCGACGAGTTCGGCGGCGGCGGGTGCGGGTGAACGTGGTGCGGTGCATACGTTGCAGGAAGGAGTGAACGGAGAGGGGGAGGACGGAGCTGAGCTCACGGCGGTTGCAGCAAGCGTCGAAGCGGGCTCGGGGAAGGCCGGAGCTGAGCGGGGCGACGATGGCGATCTCGGTGGCCGGAGTTGGGGGAGACGGGGTCGGGGGCGACTCCAGAGCGGGCGAGCGCTCGGGGCTCAGCCTGCTCAATGTAGTCGACGACGGCGAAGCGAATGGACACGGTGACACGGCATGGGGATGACGACGGACGCGGTTATCACGGTGGCGCGGGCGCGGCGGCGTCGGCCATGGTGCGGGAGAGCGAGGGAGAGGAGCTGGGGAGGGGGAGGCGTGTCTGCGAGCTCGGGGGAGAAGCGGGTGACCGAACCAGGGCAGCGGAACGGCGAGGGGAGGAAGCAGGGCAGCGGGCAGCTGCGTGGCGCGCGCTGGTGCCGGCGTCGAGCACCTGCCTGCCTGCCTGGCCAAGCCAAGCAGCTCGCTGGAGCAGTGGCTGGGCTGGGCCGGCAGGTGGGCCTGCTAGGTGGGCGCCAGGTAAGCCTCTACTCTCTCTGCTTTCTGTTTTTCTTTTTATTTACTCTTGTTCTGTGTTTTGAAACAGTAAAAATACTATTCCATTTAGGAAAAACCTGAAAATATTCAGAGGCACATTTGGGAATATTCTCAACAGCCTAAAAATACTTTCAGGATTATTTGGGCATTTTAAAATATTTATAGGATTTAAATTGCCCAAATGCAAATAGTAATGATATAATCCAATGACCTTATGTGTCCTGGAAAAAGGTGAACCCATTTTGTCTGAGGTTCTATCCCCAAAACAAAAAGGGTGGAGTTTTTAGAAGGGCATTTCAGGTTCATTGAAAAAGATTTTAGTAAACCCTAGTTGTTTCCAGGGGGGTGCTGGGGGTTCTGCCATCCCGATTTCAGTTTTCTGGAAGAGTAGACATGATGCAACACTCTAATGCATGAACTAGCTAGGGTGTGACATTTATCTTTAGTTACCTTGCTGTTTTCATATTTTCAGATTACAAAAACCTTTAGCTACCATCCATATACTACTTGTTTCACCATCTCTTCGCCGAGCTAGTGCACCTATACAATTTACCATTGTATTGGGTGTGTTGGGGACACAAGATACTCTTTGTTATTTGGTTGCAGGGTTGCTTGAGAGAGACCATCTTCATCCTATGCCTCCTACGAATTGATAAACCTTAGGTCATCCACTTGAGGGAAATTTGCTACTGTCCTACAAACCTCTGCACTTGGAGGCCCAACAACGTCTACAAGAAGAAGGTTGTGTAGTAGACATCATTGATCCAGCTTGTAAAGACACACATATAAAGGGAAATCACTAGGGGGCTTGGTCATATCTGAACCTTACCTACACCTCTTGATAGGCTTAAAGCCAACACTAAATTATGTGGGGCCAAAGAGAGTGTTGCACCAGCACAACTCAAACATAGGCACCCACCGAGCACAGCTCAAATGTTGCTTAGGGGCTCTTTGCTTCTCAAAGAACAAAGAGTCTACACCTTTGCAATAGGCTATCAAGCCAGGCTTGGAAACCAGGTGTATTCACCTAAAACCCCGGGTTATCCTGCCTCTTTGAGTAAGCCATTCCATCCAACTAAACCTGGTATGACCCATCGAACGTTTGACAAGTCAATCTCATAGACCCTGAACTTGTCAAAGTTAAAATGATGATTGGTTAAAGATTGATGTCCACCTTAAAAGGCTTTGAAAAATGGTTTAACTCAGTGGCCTGGCAGCCCATGAAAAGCCTCAATTTATGGCCTGGCAGCCCATGAAAAGCCTTGCATATTCTTCTTGTGTTTTTTGTAAAGTTTTTTTGATATTCATAAGTATTTTCTGATAAACCGGCGTGTATTAAAACCCGGCGTGACTTACAATGCTAAATTGTTAGTACATGATCAGCTATAATCTGACTCTTTCTGTTCCGGTATGGTTTTGACTATTAGTCACCAGTGTTATATGGTTAAACCGGTGTTTATCATAACCCGATATGGTTTTATCGTAAGCCGGAAAACCTGCAAGGAGTCATCTATACTCGAGCTTGGTGTTATCACCTCTTTTTTACACAACCATGGGTGAAAAGAACGAGGTAACAAGTATTTTTCTATCTTATAAACAGCCTTGGTCCTACATCTAGGTTCTATTTTTGGGCATCATGACCCGTCCAGCGGTGAACCGCCAGGACCCTTTTTCAATCTCTTGTATGCAGGAACAAGGTAACATACAGCCACTACGGATTATGAATATGAATAACAATCCCGAGAGCATGACGAGTTATCAGTATCCAACAACATACGTATGCTCGATGGCATAACAGACAAGGTGTTTGAACTAGCCTATCACAAGGCATTTTTTCTGCCCACAAAGGATAGTTGTTTCAGCAAGAAAGGGTAGGCTACGATGGGCTAAAGCGGCCTCCGGTTCAGGATTCATCACCAGGATGACTTGAAGATTGCGGATCATCTTGAGTAGTGCATTCTCCTCCTCTCTACCAAGTGGCTGGAAATCAATTGTTGTCCAATCGATTCCGGTTAAAGCTTGGAACACGAATTCTTCACTTATAAGGGGGGAAGGATCAATGTCAGGGGCATAAGTGTGCTTACGAATTGGCGGAACAAGATCCTCTACATCATGTATCGGCGCAGGATATCTTTTCTGATCAACATCATAAACCGGCTGATAATGAGACAGATCCGTTTCATCCGCCAATTTGCTTGCTATGGGTCGCATTTCCCTTGTTAGTCATCGAAGATCATCATTGTTGAATTATGAACCGTCTTCCTTTACGCTGGGATAGCCTTGGCCAATATCTGCCGGTTCAAGATTTGGAATCCATGCCTTGGCCCGGATTAGTGCAGTAACAACGCCTGACCTTGCAGCTGATTTTTTCAGTTCATCCAACCGGGTAGGCAGCATTGACAGCTTCTCGATGGTTTGTTTTATCAATGTTGGAGGAGGCTTTTTGTAAGCAGCAACACAGATAGCCCGTTGGGATCCGGAATATAGCTGCTCTATCAACGTATAGGCAGCCTTCAGCTTCATCCGCATATCAGAGCCTAGATGGGTAATGCGGGTCCCTGTGACATTGTAAGTATCAGTAACCGGCAGCTGATAAGGAAAAGTTGACTTGAAAAATGTCAGATGAGAACGCTTACCAGACACAACAGAAGTCATAGCGTTTATTTGTCACTTTAAACCGGTGAGTTCTTCAACCACCGATTTCAGGGCTGCTTCTGCGTCATCAGCCTTCTTTGCTAAAGCGGCCTTCTCTGTGTCCCAATCTGCACGCTCCTTAAAAGTTCCCTTCAGCTTCTCCATGGCTGCTAAGGCATTAGTCAGTTCTTCCTTGGCTATGGACGCCTCTGCTTGCTGAGATTTAATGATCTCCAGAAGGTTAGCGGTTTGGGCATCCTTCTTACTTAGCTCGGCCTACAAAGACAAGATATATCATCAATGTGCTATGTATATTTGAAGTACCAAGCGTATAACAAGTTATGCACTTTGCACTTGGGGGCTAATGCCTATTCGCTTCATTTTAGAAAATTATTTCAAGTCCCAAGCGTATAATACACGCATTATTCTTGGCACTTGGGCGATAATGTACATCTGCTCAAAGGTGACAATAATTAAAAGTCCCGGTTCACCTTGGCAAGGTAAACCGGCCCTTGGGGACTACACAGGCGAAAGTTACAAGGATACGGTGCTAAAGCTCCAGTTCATTTTTAACGGATCAACCGACCCTTGGAGCATAAGTATGCAGAAGTATGGTATTATGAAGTCCCGTTTTTTGATTACTATCATAAATCGGCCCTTGGGAGCTACTGGAATTGGTACTTGCAATTGGACTTAAGAGAGAAATGGATTTGTACATAATTCATAACGTTCCTTCATCATATTCACTAAACCGGCTTCATAGTCACGGTTTGAGTATAGGCGGTTCAGAAAGCCAGAATGGAGCTCTTGGGCGTTAAAGTGGGCATAGCTTGATAAATTGGTGCTCCACTTGCCTTTCTCCATGGCAGCACACTTGTCCTTGGCGCTATGTTTTGCCAGTACAACAGGATGGCCAGGAGAGGTGTGGCCAACACTAGTAATGATAACCTCATCTTCCTTGTCACCAGCAGCTTTTTTTGGAGTTGATGGAATGTCAGTAGCCTTCACTGGACTAGAAGGTCCGTCATCAGTCCGGACTAGACTTGCCGGTTTATCATCTTGCATAGAAGTATCAACTTCTGCTTGTTCATCAATGTTATGATCTTGAGGGGGCGGTTCATCAAATGTGGCCTTAGTATTTGGACCTTTCGGTTTCGTAGTCGGCTCCGGTTCAATCACCACATGGTCTTCAGATGGGTTATTCACCCGAGCCTCCTTACTGGGTCTGGCTTTGGCTCTAAAAAGAACAGAGGCAAAGGTTAGTATAGAATATAAAGTGTGAAACATCAAAAGATTGAGTTGAAATACTTACCCAGCAACGGTTTTAAGGGGAGGGAGTTGTGTGGCCATTGATTCGCCGGATGATGAAGGAGGTATCACCTGATAATTCGAATCGGACGGATTAAGAGGTTGTCAGAAATAGCCAGCCTTGGGATAAGAAGTGTCAGAAGTGGGTGAGACCTCAGGTCGGCGTTTTCGAACCGGGGTGTTCGGCAAACCGGTCGAAGTGACCGTTTGGCCGCTGTGCCGGGTTGTGCGGCGAGCCTCGTGCTGCTGCTTCTTCAAAAGAAATTTGGGATCCAAGTGAGCAAGAGGGTGAGAAAATCTTACTTTCCGGACTGCTTGACGGATTTTTTGTGTTGCCAGAGGGTCTGAACCGGAGGAAAGGATAATTACCTCTGCATCGTCAGCTTGGCTTCCCTCAGCATCCTCCTGATAAATATCATGGTCAATGAGGTGCATGAAAAATGAACCAAGTGAATCAAGTTCTACCTCCGCTTCCGGTTCATCAAGGTCGTCATCAAGCTCTAAACCGATGGGTTCAGTGGCCTTCCTCTTCATGGTTTTCTTGACAGCTTTCGTTTTAGGTCGAGAAGGCTTCACTGCTTTCTCCTGAGGTTTCTTTTTCCAGAACAGATCATCACCCTGTTTAAAAATGGGTGGAGGGTATTAAAAGTTGCATAGTTTAAAGATATCAGGTGTAAAGCGGAAATAAAACAAATCTTACAGCAGGCGGTTTGTTCTGTAGGTAAAAGGGACTTAACCCGGTCTTGCTGCGGACAACTTCCGCTTCATTCAGCATTTTCTTGACAGACTCAGTAACTTCCTCATCTGTTAGCTAAATGTCAATATGACGTTGGTAGTCTTTTACGTCACCGGTGTACTCGTACATTAAACCAGAGCTGCGACTTAATGGCAAGATGCTCCAGGATATCGATTAATGGACGAAGTCCACACCTGTTAAACCGTTGGCCATGAAAGCTCTAAGTTTGGCGAGTTGTGGTGCGTATGAAGCCCATTCCCTAGCACTTAGTCGTTGCAGAAGCGGATGAGTGTTGGTGAGCCGGTGAGCACGGTAACCCGGCAGACGGTTTTCATCTTTAGGAGAGGTGTCCTTGCAATAGAACCAAGTTTTATTCCACTCCTTTGGGTGACTGTGAAGTTTGGCGTGAGGAAAACTAACATCCTTCCTTTTTTGAATGGAGACGCCACCAAGTTCAGTATTGGGCCCGTCTACGAATTCAGTGCGACGGTTTAAGTGGAAGAAATCCCATAGTTCGACAGTTGGTTCTTCTTGTAGATACGCTTCAAAAAAACCCTGAAAGTTGCACATGTTGGATACAGAGTTGGGTCCAATATCTTGAGGGTGGATATGAAAACTGGCAAGTACATCTCGGAAAAACTTTGATCCAGGCGGTTTAAAACCACGGCCTATATGATCAGCAAACACCACTACTTCACCCTCCCTAGGGGTAGGAGGATTTTCCGGCCCAGGAACTCGCCACCGAATTTCATTTTTCTTCGGTAAGGTACCAATTTTGACCATTCCGTTCAGTTGCTCCTCAGTAACCCGGGAAGGGACCCAGTTATAGGAATAGAACTGTTTGGCCATTGCAAGTGAAGAGTTGGAAAGAAAATAATGACGGTTTATGATTCACTAATGACAAAGCGTACGACACAAGAGGTTGAGGAGAAAGGAATTTAAGCAGATAAATGGTTAAATCGGAGGCTGATGCAGTTATGATTGGTAAAGTGATAAGCAGAAGCAGAGGTATACGTATATTGTTAAACTGGAAGTTTTAGCGATGGAAGAAGTGAAAGAATAAATGAATCGGCGGTTTAGGAGGGGACTAATGGTATATGCTGGATTATCATACTTCCAGAAGTTAAACCGCCTATATTGGTATGAAGAGTATAGATATACAAATGCCTAAGTGAAGGAAAACAAGTTTCACAAGAGTTATATGATGATTTCAGATCTACGGTACGACAAAAAACTAGAATATATTCAGACCTAAATTTCAGATACCAGTTCATCAGGTTCAGATGAGTTTTTCCTATATGAAGGGGATGGTCTGATAAGGAAAAGTGAGATTATGGCTACGGTCGCACAAACAGCTAACAGATCTAACTAATCTTTAATTCTACTGGGAAGGAAAAAGAAGAACAACATCGGAGCTTCGATGAACTCCGATGAACACTGAAACCCTAAGTGGATCTACAAATAAGAGGGGGAAGACTTACCGAAGCTGTTAAAGCAGAGGAGGTGCATCGCGTTTTTCTGACCCAGTCAGGTTGATGCAGCGGCCGGCGGTGAGGCAGAGGTAAAGCTCGACGACAGCGGCGGCGCTCGGGTGCTGAGTCGTCGCGAGGAGGAGGAAGAGACGAAGGGGCAATAGAAGTAAAAAGAAAGAGGTCTTCGACCCTATTTATAAGGGAAAGAGATAAGAGACATGCGCGGGAATCGAGGAGCTCAAAAAATGGATGTTTAATAAAGTTGTCGCCTCGATGGTTGGATGCTCATTAATAAAGGGTATCTTCGGCTTCAATAAATAGGTGACGTCATGGCGATTTACTACAAATCTGGAGGAATGCGTCACGACAGTTTACAAGATTTATGCGAAGGAGCGAGGGGAAGAATTTTTCTAAGTGTTGAAGATTGACATGAACAAGTTCAAATCAATCTGGGGCCAAATGTTGGGGATATTATTATTGGACGTAAAGCGGCTAGAAGAGGCCGGATTATCCCCATAATGGTTATCTTATTCAGAGCCCATGAAGACATGGATGGGGACACTTTATGAAGGCCCAAGTCCTAAAGGCGGGTTAAGGCCTGTAGATATAAACCGACATTATTATGTAACTTGTATTGTAAGATAGGAGGAATAGAGACCGAGTTGGACGCCTTGATGATCCGGCCTCGGGACTCTGTAAGCCGATGAGCGTCGACCTGTGTATATAAAGGGACGACCTGGCGGCGGTTTAGGGACAACACACAGCAACTCGAGGGCCAGGCAAAGCGGATTCGCTCCCTGGTCATCAAAACCCTAGCAATTCCATCAAAACTGGAGTAGGATTTTACCTACATCGTAAGGGGCCGAACCAGTATAAAACTCTCGCGTCTCTTGTCTGCTTTAACCCCTTCAAGCTAACCTGTAGCGATGGCTCCCCGACGAAGTCCTTTCACAAGGACATCTGCCGTGACAAAACCACGATAAATACCTTGTGTGCAGTTCTATCTCCAGCATGGTGTCTTCCATAGGCCTCGGAATGACACTTGCGTAGGATCTGTTCTAGTTCATGCTCAGTTACACAATGTCTAATAATACCATCCACTCCTTCTTTATAAAGATGTGGGTCATCCCAAAAGTAATGTCTCAAATCATAGAAGAACTTTTTCTTTTGCTGGTATGTGAAACTAGGTGGTATAAATTTAGCAACAATATAATTAGCATAATCAGCATACCATGGAGCAGTACGAGAAGCATTTATGACATTTAATTGTTCATCAAGAAAACTACCATCAATAGGTAGTGGGTCATCAAGAACATTTTCTAACCTAGACAAGTTGTCTGCAACGGGGTTATCAGCTCCCTTTCTATCAATAATATGAAAATCAAATTCTTGTAGCAAGAGAACCCATCTAATAAGTCTAGGTTTAGCATCTTTATTTTCCATAAGGTATTTAATGGCAGCATGATCAGTGTGAATAGTTACTTTAGAATCAACAATATAAGGTCTGAACTTATCACAAGCAAATATAACTGCTAAGAATTCTTTTTCAGTGGTAGCATAATTTCTTTGAGCATTGTCTAGGGTTTTACTAGCATATTGAATAACATTTAATTTCTTATCAACTCTTTGCCCTAGAACAGCACCTACAGCATAATCACTAGCATCACACATAATTTCAAAGGGTAAATTCCAATCAGGTGGCTGAACAATAGGTGCAGAGATCAATGCTTTCTTAAGAATTTCAAATGCTTCTACGCAATCATCATCAAAAACAAATGGTATATCTTTTTGTAATACATTAGTTAGAGGTCGAGAAATTTTTGAGAAGTCCTTAATGAACCTCCTATAAAAACCGGCATGATCGAGGAAGCTTCTTATACCTTTAATGTCCTTGGGACATGGCATCTTTTCAATAGCATCGACTTTAGCTTTATCAACTTCAATACCTCTTTCAGAAATTTTATGCCCAACAATACCTTCATTAACCATAAAGTGGCATTTCTCCCAATTCAGAACAAGATTATTTTCTTCACATCTCTGTAAAACTCGTTCAAGGTTGCTCAAGCAATCATCAAAAGAGGATCCACAAACGGAGAAATCGTCCATGAAAACCTCACATATCTTTTCACAAAAGTCAGAGAATATAGCCATCATGCATCTTTGAAAGGTAGCAGGTGCATTACATAAACCAAAAGGCATGCGTCTATAAGCAAAAGTACCGAAAGGGCAAGTAAAAGTGGTCTTTGATTGATCATCAGCTGACACAGGTATTTGAGAGAATCCAGAGTAACCATCTAGAAAGAAAAAATGTGTATGTTTGGATAATCTTTCTATCATTTGATCAATAAAAGGCAAAGGATAATGATCTTTTTAGTAGCCTTATTTAATTTGCGGAAATCAATTACCATCCTATAACATGTAATAATTCTTTGGGGGATCAATTCATCTTTATCATTAGGAACAACAATAATACCTCCCTTCTTAGGGACACAATGGACAGGACTTACACACTGACTATCAGGAATGGGATAAATTATACCTGCCTCAAGGAGCTTTAATATTTCCTTTCTTACCACTTCTTTCATCTTAGGATTCAACCGTCGTTGGTGATCAATAACTGGTTTGGTGTCTTCCTCCAAATTTATTTTGTGTTGACATAGAGTGGGACTAACGCCCTTAAGATCATCAAGCGTATATCCAATAGCAGCACGGTGCTTCTTCAGAGTTTTCAATAATTTCTCTTCCTCCTTCTCTGAAAGGTTAGCACTAAAAATAACAGGATATATCTTCTTTTCATCAAGATAAGCATATTTAAGAGTATCAGGTAATGGTTTAAGCTCAAACATGGGATCACCCTTGGGTGGAGGAGGATCCCCTAGGATTTCAACAGGCAAGTTATGTTTCAGAATAGGTCCCTATTTAAAGAATACTTCATCTATTTCCCTTCTTTCATTCATGAACATACCATTTTCATGGTCTAGCAAATATTGTTCTAAGTGATCAGTAGGAGGCACGACAATAGAAGCAAGGCCAATAATTTCATCTTTACTAGGCAATTCTTTATCATGGGGTTGTCTACAAAATTTAGCAAAATTAAACTCATGAGACATATCCCCTAAACCAACAGAAACAATATCCTTATTGCAGTCTCTCTTAGCATTGACAGTATTCAAGACGGGTCTACCAAATATAATGGGACAAAAGTTATATTGTGGGGAGCCAAGAAAAAGAAAATCAACAGGATATTTAACCTTCCCACACAAGACTTGAACATCTCTAACAATCCCAACTGGTGAAATAGTATCTCTATTGGCAAGCTTAATGGTAACATCGATATCTTCTATCTCAGCTGGTGCAATATCATGCATAATTTCTTTGTATAAGGAAATAGGTATTGCACTAACACTATAGCACCCATATCACATAAGCCATGATAACAATGATCTCCTATTTTAACAGAAATAACATGCATGCCTACAACAGGTCTGTGTTTATTTTTAGCATCAGGTCTAGCAATTCTAGCAGCTTCATCACAGAAATAAATAACATGCCCATCAATATTATCGGCCAAGAGATCTTTAACCATAGAAATTGGGTTCAACTATAATTTGCTTAGGGGGTTTAGGTGTCTTAATATTACTTTTGTTGACCACAATTGAAGATTTAGCATGATTCTTTATTCTAACAGGGAAAGGTGGTTTCTCAACATAAGTAGTAGGAACAACAGGATCATTATAAGTGATAGTCTTTTCTTCAACTTTAATAGGTGCAACTACTTTTGTTTCAATGGGAGGATTATATTTAAACCACTTCTCCTTGGGGAGATCAACATGAGTAGCAAAGGATTCACATAAAGAAGCTACTGTCTCAGAGTCAAGTCCATATTTAGTGCTAAATTTACGAAAAACATCGGTATCCATAAAAGATTTAACACAATCAAACTTAGGTGTTATACTCGACTCCTTACCTTCGTCAAGATCCCAATCTTCAGAGTTGCATTTAATTCTCTCCAATAAATTCCATTTGATTTCAATAGTCTTCATCATAAAGGAACCAGTACAAGAAGTATCGAGCATTGAATGATTGTTGTCAGAAAGTCGAGCATAAAATTTTTGAATAATCATTTCTCTTGAGAGATCATGATTGGGTCATGAATATAACATTGACTTAAGCCTCCCCCAAGCTTGAGCGATGCTTTCTCCTTCGCGAGGCCAAAAACTATATATATATATATATATATATATATATATATATATATATATATATATATATATAATTACGATCACGATGAACAAGATGCATAGGATAAAACTTCTGATGGAATTCCAATTTCAATCGCTTATAGTCCCATGATCCCATATCATCACATAGCCTATAGCATGTCAATGCATCTCCCTTCAAAGATAAAGGGAAGGCCTTCTTCTTGATAACATCATCGGGCATACCTGCAAGCTTAAATAATCCACAAACTTCATCCACATAGATTAAGTGCAAATCGGGATGCAATGCTCCATCTCCTGCAAAAGGATTAGCTAGCAGTTTCTCTATCATGCCCGAAGGAATTTCGAAGTAAACATTTTCAGTAGGTTCGATAGGTTGAGGAGCAACTATTTGCTCTCCCGGTCGGGGTGAAGATACCCCGAACAAGCCCCTCAAAGGATTATGTTCCATAGTAACAAGTGACAGTAAATTTCAGCACACTATATAAATTTTTCCTTACCAAGTTCCACCTACCAAAGGCGCTTCACTCCTCGGCAACGGTTCCAGAAAAGTGATGATCCACAAGTATAGGGGATCTATCATAGCCTTTTTGATAAGTAATAGTGTCGAACCCAACAAGGAGCAGAAGGAAATGATAAGCAGTTTTCTGTATGGTATTCGCTGCAAGCACTGAAATTATCGGTAACAGATAGTTTTGTGATAAGGTAATTTGTAACGAGTAGCAAGTAATAAAAGTAAATAAGGTGCAGCAAGATGGCCCAACCCTTTTTGTAGAAAAGGACAAGCCTGTAAAAACTCTTATATGAAGGAAAGCGCTCCCAAGGACACATGGGAATTATCATCAAGCTAGTTTTCATCATGATCATATGATTTGCATTCGGTACTTTGATAATTTGATATGTGGGTGGACCGGAGCTTAGGTGCTGTCCTTACTCGGACAAGCATCCCACTTATGATTAACCCCCATTACAAGCATCCGCAACTACAACAGAAGTATTAAGATAAACCTAACCATAGCATGAAACATATGGATCCAAATCAGCCCCTTACGAAGCAACGGATAAACTAGGGTTTAAGCTTCTGTCACTCTAGAAACCCATCATCTACTTATTACTTCCCAATGCCTCCCTCTAGGCCCAAAAAATGGTGAAGTATCATGTAGTCGACGTTCACATGACACCAGTAGAGGGATGACAAGATACATCTCATCAAAATATCGAACAAATACCAAATTCACATGACTACTAATAACAAGACTTCTCCCATGTCCTCAGGAACAAACATAACTACTCACAAAGCATATTCATGTTAATAATCAGAGGGGTATTAATATGCATAATGGGTCTGAACATATGATCTTCCACCAAGTAAACCAACTAGCATCAACTACAAGGAGTAATCAACACTACTAGCAACCCACAGGTACCAATCTGAGGTTTGGATACAAAGATTGGATACAAGAGATGAACTAGGATTTGTGATGAGATGGTGCTGGTGAAGATGTTGATGGAGATTGACCCCCTCCCGATGAGAGGATCGTTGGTGATGACGATGGTGATGATTTCCCCCTCCCGGAGGGAAGTTTACCCGGCAGAACAGCTCCGCCGGAGCCCTAGATTGGTTCCGCCAAGGTTCCGCCTCGTGGCGGCGGATTCTCGTCCCGAAAGCTTGCTTATAATTTTTTACTCGATGAAAGACTCCATATAGCAGAAGATGGGCATCGGAGGGCCACCAGGGGGCCCATGAGGCAGGGGGCACGCCCAAGGGGGTAGGGCGCGCCCCCACCCTCGTGGCCAGGGTGTGACCCCCATCTGGAACTTCTTGTGCTCAGTATTTTTTATATATTCTGGAAATAGCTTCCGTGAAGTTTCAGGACTTTTTGAGCTGTGCAGAATAGGTCTCTAATATTTGCTCCTTTTCCATCCCGGAATCCCAGCTGCCGGCATTCTCCCTCTTCATGTAAACCTTGTAAAATAAGAGAGAATAGGCATAAGTATTGTGACATAATGTGTAATAATAACCCATAATGCAATAAATATCAATATAAAAGTATGTTGCAAATTGGACGTATCAAAGTGTTCCATGACATTACCAAAATTATCGTCACGAAAGTGTCCACTTCCATGAAGATAAATGGCGCGTCATGAAAGTGCTTTCGTCAAGGGTGACCGACACGTGGCATCCATCGTAACGGGTCGCCGTTAAGCTATCGGGTCCGGTTTCGGATCCGATAACCCGTTAACAGCCCGGACCAATGGGGGTTTTCCACGTGTAAAATTCTCATTGGCCGGAGGAAACACGTGTTGGCTCACCGTTGGGACAGATGTCATCCACTCATTGGACAGGAGGTGCCTATGATAGGTCGACACGTGGCACGGCCCAACAGTGGCCCATTCCGGTGAAAAAGGCCGCCGCAGTAAAAATTAGCAGGCCGGCCCATATAAGGCCTACTTGTGTCAGGTCCATTTAAGCCCACGGCCCATATGAGATGTGCCAATTCGGCCCATCAATGGCCCGTTAAAGATTTTACACCATTGCAGCCAATCGTCAGTTCGAGCTCGGTAACAGCCCGCTATATATTTGGGCTCAATATCGGCCCGATGTCATTTCGACCTGTTAACGGCCCATTCAAGGGATGGGCCAATTTTCAGGATGTACATCTTTCGGCCTTTTAGCGACCCATTTAAGTGTTGGGCCAATTTCCAGCCTGGTGTGTCTTTCAGCCTGTTGACGGCCCTAAATGAGCTAGGCCATTTGTAGTCGGACCTTAGTTTCAGCCTTTTAGCGACCCATTTAAGTGTTGGGCCAATGCCCGGCCCGACGTGTCTTTTAGCCTGTTGATGGCCCATAAATGAGTT
This sequence comes from Triticum timopheevii, assembly GCA_963921465.1. Classification (NCBI taxonomy): domain Eukaryota; kingdom Viridiplantae; phylum Streptophyta; class Magnoliopsida; order Poales; family Poaceae; genus Triticum; species Triticum timopheevii. The sequence continues at coordinate 587,457,103 of OY997273.1, read as the reverse complement.
GGGCCATTTGTAGTCGGACCTGAGTTTTGGCCTTTTAACGGCCCATGATCTTCATGGTCCAATACCAGCCTGGTTTCTCTTTCGGCCTGCTAAAGGCCCACAACACAGTTGGGCCATTTACTGCATGACCTGACTTTCGGCCTCTTAGCGACCCATGCTCTTCATGGTCCAGTACGAGCCCGCTGTCTCTTTCGGCCTGCTAAAGGCCCACAGTATAGTTGGGCCATATGTAGCCCGACCTTAGTAATGGCCTGTTAACGTCCTGTGAAATCAAATGGGCCCACCTGTCGCCCACTTCGATGTCGACCTGTTAACAACCCGGGAGGTAAGAGGGCCGACCATTAACTTTTGGCCTAGTAACGGCCCCTTAACTTAATGGGCCCACTAAAGTTCGTACATGTCTTTAGGCCTAATTAGATAATTTGAGCCCATTACGATGAGCAATTATGCACAGGACCAAAACTGATCAAGCAAAGGTACGACATACAGGGAAAAACGTTGCACATCCAACATATGTTACAGGAAATTACATCCACTAGGCAATCAAAGATTGATGCTGGTGCAAATAAATGAACAGAACCTAACGATCGACAACGTCACAATCTGCAACTCAGCGCGGATGATGCCCATAAGCATGTGGGCAAGTTCTTGCTGCTTTGCTACACTATCTCTGAAAACATTGATCTGTTGTTGTTGCACACGAATGTGCACCTCTGATTCCTCCACCATTTCCATCATTGCTTCAACCATTAATTGGTTCACAAACATACATTTTTTCCGTTGCATTCGAGACAGAGGAAACTGAACAGATTCAGATGGCGATTTTGGCAGGCTTGTATTATTGATAGTGGAGAGTGTCTTGACCACTACATCATAACATAAATTAGGAGGGGAACCGAAAATACTAATAATGAGTTATTGCCGTATTACCTGGCCTAGATTTATTGGAAAGAAACAATGGGGTTGCCTTGCTGTTTTTAGAGCTTGTCTTCTTATCTTCAGCAGCCTGCACCAAATTAAGACACTAGCATTGCTATCATTGGCCAAGTCAGATAATAGGAGCTGACATCCAGGAGCACCACGAAAACCTAATTCCACCGCCGCAACCTTCTGTACCTGAGAGATCCCATCTTGGGGCCTTTTCCGGAGCTCCACCGGAGGGGGCATCAATCACGGAGGGCCTCTACATCAACTCCATGGCCTCTCCGGTGATGTGTGAGTAGTTTATTTCAGACCTACAGGTCCATAGTTATTATCTAGATGGCCTCTTCTCTCTCTTTGGATCTCAATACAAAGTTCTCCTCGATTCTCTTAGAGATCTATTCGATGTAATCTTCTTTTGTGGTGTGTTTGTCGAGATCCGATGAATTGTGGGTTTATGATCCAGATTATCTATGAACAATATTTGATTCTCCTCTGAATTCTTTTATGTATGATTGGTTTATCTTTGCAAGTCTCTTTGAATTATCAGTTTGGTTTGGCCTACTAGATTGATCTTTCTTGCAATGGGAGAAGTGCTTAGCTTTGGGTTCAATCTTGCGGTGTTCGATCCCAGTGATAGAAAGGGAACCAATACGTATTGTATTGTTGCCATCGAGGATGAAAAGCTGGGGTTTATATCATATTGCATGAGTTTATCCCTCTACATCATGTCATCTTCCTTAAAGCATTACTTTGTTCTCTTGAACTTAATACTCTAGATGCATGCTCGATAGCGGTTGATGTGTGGAGTAATAGTAGTAGATGTAGAATCGTTTCGGTCTACTTGTCTCGGACGTGATGCCTATATACATGATCATACCTAGATGTTCTCATAACTATGCTCAATTCTATCAATTGCTCGACAATAATTCGTTTACGTACCGTAATATTTATGCTCTTGAGAGAAGCCACTAGTGAAACCTATGGCCCCCGGGTCTATCTTCCATCATATTAATCTTCCAATACTTAGTTATTTCTATTTCTATTTATTTTACTTTGCATCTTTTATTCTCTTTATCATAAAAATACCAAAAAAATTATCTTATCATATCTATCAGATCTCACTCTCGTAAGTGACCGTGAAGGGATTGACAACCCCTTTATCGCGTTGGTTGCGAGGTTCTTATTTGTTTGTGTAGGTGCGTGGGACTTGAGCGTGATCTCCTACTGGATTGATACATTAGTTCTCAAAAACTGAGGGAAATACTTACGCTACTTTACTGCATCACCCTTTCCTCTTCAAGGGAAAACCAACGCAGTGCTCAAGAGGTAGCAAGGGAGTATGATGTAAGAGCTAGGGATACGACAGGACAACAGTGTAAAAAACACTACTTGAATGTAAAACTGTATGCTAGCGGAATACATACAAAAAACACTAAGGCAACATATGCGTGTATGGTTGGGAAACTAAGATGCCATTGCAAGAGACCACTAGAACAACACTTCAATGTAAAAAAACATGGTATGGTAGACAGATGAAGTACATACTGATGAATAACAATGCATAAGATATTGAGAAGCATGCTGTTCAAACTAAGCAGATGGCATTGCGATAGAGTAGAATGACAGTACTTGAATTTTAAAACATGTTATCATGAATGGAATAGGTACTGAAAAACAGGAAGGCATGCCATAATTACATGCATGATTAGCAGGCTAAGCACAAGGCATTGCAAGAGATTAGATGCACTCCAGGACATTATATGCATGTTGTACCCATATTATGGACCAAGTTAGAGCAAGGACCTTATGGGGTGAATATGATTCATCATCTTTCTGCAAGTCTTGTGAAGAACTGCCTTACATGTTCCATCATATTGGGTATCATTGACGTCAAGTTTGTTGGCCGTTACATTGCTTTGTGAGGTTCTTGTGGATAAATCAGTGTGTGCAATTATATTTGACATGCATGGAAGACAACTAGTAGTTATATTTATGTAATGAGTGCCTGTAGGAGACGACATAAATAGTAGAACTGGGGTTAACTAGCAGCAATAGGTCTCAAAAACTAAAGGGAGAACACATATGAAAGATACAGAATATGTATCATTTGTACTCGAGATTAACAAGATGGCACACAAAAGTATTAAGGAACAACATAGGTTATTCTAGAAGAGGTATAATACTATAATCACCAGCCCGTGAGATAGCATTGGCTGATGGATGATAACTATGGACAGCGTTACCTAAAGAACAAGACTCTTAGCTGAACTATGGAACAATGTTAACTCCTGAACAAGACCCGTAAGAGATCAACATGAATATACAGTGAAATGTGATAATCTATTTTCCATGCTTAGATGAATAACAAAGCCATAAATATTGCACACAAGTAAGATGATGGTACAACCTATCTGGCCGCCACCCATAGGAGTGAGCATCATGTGCTAACTTGTCGATGGCCCTGCAGTTGTTGTGGCTATCCATGTCGGGCACCCACATTGGATGCAGGGAACTGTTGAGTGGGGACTATAGCTCCCTTCTGGTGTATGCTTACCTTGTTGGAGCAGCTGCGGTGAGTCGGAAGACGGTGTGGCTGAAGGTGCAGAAAACACATAATGTTAAGAACGACACATCTGATCTGAAGAAATACCCTAAGAGATCAACAGCAAGGTACGCGAGCGGTCACATGTCTGTTGACTGAAGACTAAATTGGGGTCACATGATTTTATTTTATTTTGGTACTGTCCGATCTATGCCGGATGGCTTGATGGCCATCTTGCGCCTCCCGGCTGACACTGTTCGGAATCTTCCCCGAAGAGCCAGCGACCACCGACAGAGCAGCCTGCCTCCACCGTTCGTGGCCCTGACCAAAACCCTGCCCCCCGCCCCACCGCACTGCCGTGGTTACGCTGTCCCCGGGCCAATCCACAAAGACTCGCCATCATCCAGATCTGGCGGCGGCAGTACCTTCAACCCACACAACTCTAAGATAGCCGTCTAAGTGCTGCTTCCACGGCGAACTTGTGCCCCCGCACCCTTACGTTGGACACCAACCAATCGGCAGCCTAGGAGCTCCACCGGCTCGAGGGGTGTTGCTTCCCATTGGGAATCGATTGGCCTAGAATAAAAATTCAGACAACTAATGCCTAAATAAAGTGATTTGAGATGAGGGTGCGACCTATCTGGTAGCCCGGTGAAGTAGGAAGCTCCAGCTGCCTAGTCGGTGAGGCCGGCGTGGTTGCGGTGGCTACCAGCGGCAGGGAAGCAGAGATGTCGCGATGGTCGACGTCTACAGGGAAGCAACGTCGGGACTCTGGACGGGTCCAAAGTTGGAGCCGCTCCGGCGCTGTGAACAACAGCGGGGGTGAATCAGCTCTGGTACGGTTCACACGGCCATCGTCGAGGCAGCTCCGGCAGCATGGAGTAAGAGGCACACGGCCCAGTGCACGATGGCAAATGGGCAGCGTCTCCGGGATAAGAGAGGCGGGCGGCTGTGAATTTGGTGCGGCGGGGGGCGCCATGGAGGAGGGGCTGAGGTTTCGCGGCTCGGGAGAAAGGAGCTTCTAGGGAGAAGGTGATTTGGCACCCATGAGGTATGAATGGGGAATTGTGAAAGAACACGTGGTGCCCCCATGTTTGTTTTTGGTAATTGATGACAATCTCTATGGACTAATGGTTGCCTTGATTTATATTTGAAGGTTTTGTCCATAGGCTTTTCTTGGAGTACATGTGTTGGTTTCAAGGAGAGTTTGTGTCGACCAAGGTGCTATTCAAGGAATTACCTAAAGATTGGTCTTGTGAGAGGTTGATCAAGACTAAGTTAAAGAGTGAATCAAGTTGATCAACCCACAAAGCATAGAATATGTACCAAGAGGGATCAAGTGATCCCATGGTATGGTAAGCATTGTCAATTACTCTTTGCGTACTAACCCATGGTCTTCGTGAGGGTTCTTTGTGGGGTTAGGTTGCGGTGTGCAAGTTCAAGTGGAGCATCACGAAGAGATCAAATGCTTGAAGCTTGCCGTCCTTTGTGGTGACAATGGACTTGTGAAGATGTGCGGAAGAGTGGCTCACCCATAGTGGAGTATGGGGGAGCAATCAACTAGTCTTCATCAAGTCAACACAATCAAGAAAGGTTGCGGTGTGCAAGTACAAGTGGAGCATCACGAAGAGATCAAATGCTTGAAGCTTGCCGTCCTTGGTGGTGACAATGGACTTTTGAAGATGTGCGGAAGAGTGGCTCACCCATAGTGGAGTATGGGGGAGCAATCAACTAGTCTTCATTGAGTCAACCCAATCAAGAAAGGTGGTCCAACTTGAGGGAGTCAAGATCGTCATCATTTAGCTCAAGTGGACCATGTGCAAGGCAAAGGTTTGCACTTGATAGGTTTTCTATTTTACCGGTCTCATGATGGTAGTTGGGAGACCGGGTTATAGGATCGATTGCCGTACTATCAAGGGGGGCTCTCGATGAGTAGCTTGATCGTATCGTTCGCTGAGAGCTCAAACCATTGCATCCTTGCATCATCTTTCTTGGTTCTTGTTTGGTTCTCTTTGAGAGTCTTAGAGCTTATGGTCATCTTGATGACAAACTCGAGTTCATCGAAAACGGAGTTCTCATGCTTCTTCTATGATGTTTTCAATGTTGGAGGTTTTGTCGGTTCTTCTCGGTTGGAGGTTTCACTCCTCTATTTGATGGCATACCTCCCCTGCCTCTTCTTACTACTCGTCGTCTTGTTTCCAACAAGCTTGAGTTTGCTCAATTCGGAGCTCATATGCAGAAGTTATGGCAGTTCTTGTTTTCTTGAGTGTGGTTTTGTCAGGGTCCCAGCGGTAGTACCGTGGTACCCAGCGGTAGTACCGCTGAGGGGTCACAAGCGGAGTACCGCTCCGCAGCGGTAGTACCGGCGGTGACTCCGCAGCAGTAATACCGCTGGCTTGCCAGGTACCTACCGTGGCGATTCGAGGGGTCTTTTTCTGTGTCGGATTGTGCGGTACCTCGCTGCGGCAGTAGTGCGGCAGTACCGCTCCTTAGCGGCAGTACCGCCCTTCCTCCGCGGTAGTACCGCCCGGTTCCCTCTTTCCCTTTACCCTTCGTTCTGTGCGGCAGTACCGCCGAAGGGAGCGGTAGTACCGCTTAACCCAGCGGTAGTACCGCTGTCTCCTGCGGTACTACCGCCCCAAGGTTCATGTTTTGTTGCTCCTTTTCCCTGTTTCTTCCACCTGAGCGGTAGTACCGCTCGTGGAGCGGTAGTACCGCTCGTGTGCGGGCTGAGCACATAACGGTTGGATTTTCCCCCTCCTATAAAAGGGGGTCTTCTTCCCAATGAACCTTATCCTTTGAGCTCGTGTTCTTCCCCCATTGTTGACCTTCTTCGAGCTTGCTAACTCTCAATCCCTCCATGGATTCTTGCTAGTTTTTGAGGGAAAAGAGAGAGGAGATCAAGATCCACATTTCCACCAATCACTTTCTCCTCTATGTGAGGGGAACCCCTTGGATCTAGATCTTGGAGTTCTTGGTGTTCTCCTTCTTGTTCTTCCTCTCATTTTCCTCCCTAGAATTAGTTGCTTCGGGGGGATTTGAGAGAGAAGGACTTGGGCACTCCGTGTGCCCTTGCCATTGCATTTGGTGCATCGGTTTGAGTTCTCCACGATGATATGTGGAAGTGAAGGTTGAGAAGCTTATTACTCTTGGGTGTTTGGGCACCCTAGAGCTTGTTCCTCTTGGGTGCCTTGGCGCCCTAGACAGTTGGTGTTGTTCGGAGCTCAATCATTGTGGTGAAAAGCTCCGGGCAAGCATCGGGGTCTCCAATTAGGTTGTGGAGATCGCCCCGACAATTTGACGGGTACCGGTGACCGCCCCCAAGGGTTGCCAAAGTGTACGGGTTCGGTGACCGCCCCCAAGGGTTGCCATTTGTACGAGTTCGGTGACCGCCCTCAAGGGTCCCTTAGTGGAATCACATCATCTTGCATTGTGCGAGGGCGTGAGGAGATTACGGTGGCCCTAGTGGCTTCTTGGGGAGCATTGTGCCTCCACACCGCTCCAAACGGAGATTAGCATCCGCAAGGGTGTGAACTTTGGGATACATCGTCGTCTTTGCATGCCTTGGTTATCTCTTACCCGAGCGCTTTACTTATGCACTTTACTTTGTGATAGCCATATTGTTCTTTGTCATATACCTTGCTATCTCATAGTTGCTTATCTTGCTTAGCATAAGTTGTTGGTGCACATAGGTGAGCCTAGTTGTTTTAGGTTTTATGCTTGGCAAATTAACCGCTAGGTTTATTCCGCATTTGTTCAAGCCTAAACCGTAATTATTTTAAAACGCCTATTCACCCCCCCCCCCCCTCTAGGCGACATCCACGTTCTTTCAAATTGGGAGGGGGAACCATGTCTTACAGACGCATTTGTCTGAAATCTGGGGGGGGGGTTACAGTTCTACCCCTGCCTTTAGGCTTCTCGGCTTGGGTCTGTGTACTGAGGGTCGGGGATAGTAGAGTAACTTTGCTTCTCCCAAATAGTGGGCGCGACTGATTTCGGGCGAGGAGGGCATGTTTTCAAATACAGTGGGTGCAAGCGATTTCGAGCGAGAAGAGCGTGTTTTGAAATAGTGGGCGCGAGCTATTTCAGGCGAGGAGAGGGTGTTTTGCCGACCATGGTTTATGAATTATTCGGCACATGTCATTTCGGCCGAGGAGAAGGCGCGCTTGGATGAAGTTACGGACCTACCCTCGATCTACAACGGGCCAATTGATGCGTGTCCCACATAGGCCGGTAATTTCGCGTCTCCCATTTATTTGCTCGGGTGAATTCCACCGAGAAGAGGGTGTTTAACGGTTCATTCAAATTTTGGGAAAACGAGCATCCACGTCTACCTTACCAAGTCGATTAGAATCAAATTTTGAAATATTAGCTTGCCACTTCTTTTTTAGATGGAGAGATGATGCTCGGGAGTAATGTGTTTTTACATGCTCATTGCTAGCGGTTTACTATATGACAAATAGTTGACCCACTCAAAAAATGGGAATCAAACCCAAAATGAAATATCTCGATTCAATGAAATAACTCGTTCACCAGGTCAAAATAGTGAACTAAATCCAAAATTGAACACCTCAATCGAGTAGCATGTTGTACAGTATGATAGTACTCCATGAACATGTTGAAAGTCAAATTAATGAACTTGTTTGATATATGCATATATCCGTTCATGTGTGGATTACAGACAACATGTTCTCCAATTTAAATATGTGAATGCAAATATATATTGAAACATGGTTTATATCAGTCTCTGATGCATAAAACACGACCTCCCCCTCTTCCGGACTCCTGCTCTCTCCGACAATCTTCAATTCTATCACACGCATCCAACACACAAACCTTTTTGGTCCCTATCCCTATCTCTCCGTCTCTCTCTCTCTCTCTTTGTGTGTGTGTGTGGCGGGGGGGGGGGGTCTTTCTAGTTCGCATGCATATATACTCCATCTATAGGTCTCTCTCGCACACTACGTATGATTCTCTAGTCCAAGCTAAATATCTTGGGTGCACTCATCGTACGCACACAAATTCCTTGGCTCATTGACCGTAACTCTCCCACGCACCACTCTGTCGTCTCGGAGCTCTTCGCTCTCTCTCTCAAACTCTCCATCTACCTGGGTCACACATACACATGCATATCTCACTCGCACTCGATAGACCCATCTAAACATTATATCTGCACCTCGTTCTCTCTCCATGTCACACGCAAATAAACAATCCCATGCCTAGCCAAGTATAATGGTCTCTCGCTCAAATTTAGGCACACGCAGTCCCCCATATATGTGTATGACTAGCTAATATTAGTCTCCATCACAAACATGTGTGTCGGCATTCTGGGAACGGGGGTCCCCAGACTTGCCTGCCTGCGGCCCATGGGGTGGCTCCACCAGCGGCCCTGTACGGCCCATCTTCACCAGCAAACACTCATGACCCTCGCGAGGGGCCAAGCCTCACGAGGCGGATGACACAAGACCTCCTCGGGGGCGGCCTAACTAGGCCGGCTCGCGAGGGGCAGAGAGATCAAGGCAAGGGACACCTCGCAAGGTTCCTGTAACGCAAGCCATGATGACTGGAGCCAGGCGGGTGCGAGCGCGCGCAATGTCCTCGTTTCCTCTTTGGTGCTAAAGGGGCAAGTGCAGGAAAGGAGTCCCGAGGCATCAGGCAAAGGTTTCCATATCGGTGCAACAAGACCAAGACCAGCAGGACAACAGGACGAAGGTCACTGTGGAGCCCAAGACAGTGTCACCACCAGAGCCTTTGGCAGGCGAAGACTACTTTTGTCAGGATAGCTTATACTAGTTGTCTCCCTTCGAATTTGGCCATTGTGGGATCCCTTCCCGCTCAATATTTGGGAAGAGGACCAGGGCCTCTATAAATAGGACTAGCCACCACCATAGCAAGGGGGGGGGGGGTAGCGAATCATAGAGAGAGAGAGCATCAACTCACCAAGCACAAGAACACCTCACCTCGCGAGACTGTTCTTCCCTTGTAACTGTTCATCCTCAGCCCAAAAGGCAACCCACCACACCACATTAGAGTAGGGTATTACACCACAACGGTGGCCCGAACCAGTATAAATCTTGTGTCTCGTGTTCTTTGGGTTTGTCGAGCTAGGACATGAGATCGTAGAGTGTGCGAGCTAGAGAGGGGGAGAGATCTTTGTGCGCACCCTAGTGTTCGAACCTCAAGGGTTTTGCTGGAACCCGAAATCTGACATTTGGCGCGCCAGATAGGGGTGCGCCGAAGCCTTGCCCTCCCGACGGCCTCGCCTCTCCGACCGACTCTCATGGACGCCGCCTCTCCTCCGACTAGATCGACGGGCACCCTCCGTAGTGCCGGGGGGCTCCGGGCCTTCACCCCACCTTGCGGCGGGTGCAGTGGCCGCACAAGTTTAGGCCGGAGATGTCGCCCCGTTATGATGGTGCCGCAGATCCGGCAGCCTTCCTACTAGCGTATGAGGAGGCCGTCTTGGAGGTCGGGGCGATGGTAAAGTCATGGTCAACTGGCTCCCAATGGCCCTAGCTAGCGTGCCGCACGCCTGGCTCCTCCATCTGTCGGAATCTTCTGTGTCCTCCTGGGAGGGGCTGTATGACCTCTTCATCACGCGCTTCGGAGGACCAGCACCCCCCGTCGTCCCAGCTCTCCTCGGTGGCTCGCAGGCACCGTCCTCGGATCGCGACGCCAAGCCGTTCTTTCGCCAGATCAGCACCGTCTCCATGCGGCAGGGGGCTCCCCGGTGTCGGTGTAAAAAACCGGCGGATCTCGGGTAGGGGGCCCCGAACTGTGCGTCTAGGATCGATGGTAACAGGAGACGGGGGACATGATGTTTACCCAGGTTCGGGCCCTCTCTATGGAGGTAATACCATACTTCCTACTTGATTGATCTTGATGAATATGAGTATTACAAGAGTTGATCTACCATGAGATCGTAATGGCTAAACCCTAGAAGTCTAGCCTATGTGGGTATGGTAATGCGTATATGTGGTGTCCTTTCCGGACTATCGCCTTCGGTTTATATAGACACCGAGGGGATCTAGGGTTTACATGGAGTCAGTTACATAAGAAGGAATCTTCAGTCGCCAAGCTTGGCTTCCACGCCAAGTAGAGTCCAATCCGGACACGGTGCAGTCTTCGGCCTTCATGTCTTCACAGCCCATCAGTCCGGCCCATGGATAACATGCCGGATGCCCGAGGACCCCTTAGTCCAGGAATCCCTCAGTATCCCCTTAACCTGGCTTTTAATGACGAGGAGTCCGGCGCGCTGATTGTCTTCAGCATTGTAAGGCGGGTTCCCCTTTCTCCGAACTCCAAGATAGTCTTCGGATGCAATGATCGTATCCTAACCTGTTATGCACACCATACACAACTGCAGAGAGAATACAATATTTGCACGAATCTAATCTGTTGACAGCTTTTTTCCAACACGACATCACGTCTGTCCGGTTATAATTTTGAACCGTTTTTCTTCTGCCATTCCATGCTTTGAGACGTGGCTGCTATTGGCACGTCTTGTCAAAACAGAGATCGTGTCCCCTTATTGAGGGATTCTCATCAATGCGGGCATGGGTAACTCAACCGTGTCGTTTATACAGCCCTAGGGAACAGGCGAATCCTAAGGCGAGTGAGGAGGCGTTTAATATTTGCTACCTTTATAAGGGGATAAGGATTCCCTCTTCCTCTCCTCACGCTCTCTCTGTGTCTCCGCCTTTCCGATCTCAAGCTCCAACGCCCAAGTTCTCATATCCTTTCCACTCAAGCAACCATGCCCGGATCTGGTGGTCAGGGCAAGTGGATGGTCTCCTCCGTCAAGGAGGAGGAGATTACTAAGCTCCAGGCGGCCGGATATTTGGCGAAGGAGATTGCCCTTCGTCTGCCAGCCGAGGGACAAGTCATCCCCACGCCGGAGCCCACAGAGAGGGTAGTATTAATCCCCCATTTCTTCAGTGGGCTAGGGTTTCCACTCCACCCTTTCATCCGCGGGCTGATGTACTATTATGGGATAGATTTCCATGATCTATCCCCAAATTCCCTCCTCAACATCTCGACATTTATCGTCGTGTGCGAGGCCTTTCTCCGCATCCATCCCCACTTCGGGCTGTGGCTCAGAGTCTTCAATGTGAAGCTGAAGGTGGTGGATGGCCAGCACGCGGAGTGTGGAGGGGCCATGGTGAGCAAGCCATCCAACGTCTCCTGGCCCAAAGGCACCTTTGTGGAGATAGTAAAGGAATGGCAGAAGCAGTGGTTCTATATCATAGAACCTCGCGGCACCACCTGGTCCGCAACTGCTGAATTCCGCTCCAGTGCTCCCATGCGACTCACCTACTGGGTCGAGAAGAGTCCGGGCTGGTGTTCACCTCACGGGCTGATAGCGCTGCAGACGCACGTTCAAAGCATGGTGACCAAGGACGTCAAGATCATTGACGTGATCCAGGTGATGCTAGTCCGTCGGATTCTTCCGTGCCAGCGCCGAAGCCACCCTTTATGGGAGTTCAATTCGAAGAAGCACCAGACCCTGAAAAGGCTCTTCAAGACTTCTCATGAAGGGGCCTGGAAGTTGCTCTTTAAGGGCAACGAGAAGCCACCGGCCATGGGCTCAGACCGTGGTCACAATTGTAAACACCCCGCCAGCGAGGTATGTTACTTTTGACGTATTCCCAACTTAAATGTTTCGAGGATGATGTCTGAGATCGTAGTATTGCTCCCTCAGGGCTGGGTGGAGAGGGCAAAGTGGATCCAGTGTCCGGCTCCGTTGCCCGAGGAACCAGTCATCCCGCGCTCGGTGAAGATGCTAGTGCCGGCGCCATATACGGTGCCAGAGAAGAAGGCCAAGAAAAAGGCCAAGGGGGCAAGGAGTGGCCCCCATCGCAAGGGCACTTCGGACGTGACGTCCTAAGACGACGAGGCCCATTCCTCTGTCCCTGAGGACAATGACGAGGAAGAGGAGGAGGAGGAAAACAACCCTCCTCCCGAGGAGAAGAAGAAGAAGAGGGTGGCCTCGGCACATCTGGAGGCGAAAGCGCCCAAAAAGGGGAAGGGCGCCCCAGTGGTCAACACCGCGTGGGACGTTGACAGTAGTCCGGAACGTCGCCCCCGTACTAGGCCCCAGGCCGCATCATAAGTGACATGGCTTATTTATGCGCACATCCATCCCTTTCTTTTTATTATTCTAACATGGTTAATCCATGCTATTTTAGTTCGGCCCGTGACCTTATACAGCGATCCTCATCTGGAGGTTCGTTGGACCCGTCGGAGATGGCGAGCATGTCGCCACCGCCTGCTTACTCCCCCGGGGGCCAGGGACGACACCGAGGTGTTATCCCGAAGGACCGCTCCGAAGGGAGGAGCCGAGGACATTATCCGGGAGGCGCCACAAGGCGGGACCTCCACTGCCGGACACATGGGGGAGCCAATCCCCATGGAGACTGGCAAAGAGGGACGTATCCAGTTTGGCCCTTAGCCGAATACGATTCCGAAGACCCATATGGCTCCCGAGTCGGGCGAGCAGCCCCTTTGAAGGAGGGGGGGGGGTGCATCGCCTCCACCGGTGGCTCCTATCCATCCAGGAGCGCCAGATGACCTGATGGCAGCGCTACGAAGCGCCTCCGTCATGGACGAGCACCGTATCCTTATGGGTGCGGTGATCGAGAAGGTTTAGTCTGCCAAGAGCGGACTGAATGAAGCCTGCAGCAGCCTGTTAACAGGTTTCGAGGTAAGAAAGAGAAAAACCCCGTATAGTCCGTAGCCCCTGAGACGCTGTCCAGTGTTTGGCGAGGAGAACCGGATATGGGATCAATCCTTAATTATAAGAGGCTGACTGAATATGTATCGATAAGAAGGTGTCCCTGTTGGCCGCGACCTCGCATACTGCCGAGGTCTCCGAGCTGAAGCGGAGGCTGGAGCGGACCGAGAATGAGCTCGGCGAGGTTAAGGTTCGGCTCCAGTAGAATCAAGGTGAGGAACGACTTGCTATATGTTCGGGAAAGGATAAGCGTTGTATATTGATAGCTGTATTGTGATATTGTAGAAGTCGTGACCGAGGTCGAGGCCCTGAGGAAGGCCCTGGGCGAGGCCGAGGAGCAGGCTGTCTAGCAGCAAGCCGCCCATAAGAAGCTAAAGGCCCGGGTCAAAGAAGTCCACCAGGAGCTCCAGGATGCGGTGAAAAAATGCAAGGCCTTGGAGCATGATGCGTCGGTTCGAGGGACCGAACTCGCCAAGGCTTGTCAGAGCATGGAGACCGCACGGAATGAGGCCCAGACCGCCCTCCAGGAGATCCAGGAGGCCAAGAAGATCATGGCGGGTAAGGCATTTAAGATGCAAAGCAAGTATGCGGAGAAGCAGTACCTTTTACTAACCCGGGTTCAGAGTTCCCCAGGGGCTTTTGCGGATTTGCCACGCAGTGTATCAGACGCCGTGGAGTTCTATCGAGTCGAAGGAAGGGGTTCTTCGGAGAGGCTCTTCTGGTCGCAGTATGCGGCACCAGAGCATCCCGTGTCCTTCACCGATCAGCTGAAACAGCTCGTGGAGCTGCATAGTGCTACGTCTTGAGCTTGTGTTGGTTTTCCCCAAAGAGGAAGGGATGATACAGCAAAGTAGCGTAAGTATTTCCCTCAGTTTTTGAGAACCAAGGTATCAATCCAGTAGGAGGCCACACTCAAGTCCCTCGTACCTGCACAAAATGATAGCTACTCGCAACCAACATGATTAGGGGTTGTCAAGCCCTTCACGGTCACTTACGAGAGTGAGATCTGATAGATAGAATATTTTTGGTATTTTTGATATAAAGATGAAAAGTAAAAAGTAAAGGCAGAGCAAGATTAAAGTGATGGAGATTGATATGATGAGAATAGACCCGGGGGCCATAGGTTTCAGTAGTGGCTTCTCTGAAGAGCATAAGTATTCTACGGTGGGTGAACAAATTACTGTTGAGCAATTGACAGAATTGAGCATAGTTATGAGAATATCTAGGCATGACCATGTATATAGGCATCACGTCCGTGACAAGTACACCGAAGCGATTCTGCATCTACTACTATTACTCCACTCGTCGACTGCTATCCAGCATGCATCTAGAGTATTAAGTTAAAAACAGAGTAACGCCTTAAGCAAGATGACATGATGTAGAGAGATAAATTCATGCAATATGAAATAAACCCATCTTGTTATCCTCGATGGCAACGATACAATACATGCCTTGCTGCCCCTTCTGTCACTGGGTAAGGACACCGCAAGATCGAACCCAAAGCTAAGCACTTCTCCCATGGCAAGAACTACCAATCTAGTTGGCCAAACCAAACGGATAATTCGAAGAGACTTGCAAAGATAACCAATCATACATAAAAGAATTCAGAGAAGATTCAAATATTATTCATAGATAGACTTGATCATAAACCCACAATTCATCGGTCTCAACAAACACACCGCAAAAAGAAGATTACATCAAATAGATCTCCACAAGAGAGGGGGAGAACTTTGTATTGAGATTCAACGAGAGAGAAGAAGCCATCTAGCTACTAACTATGGACCCGAAGGTCTGAGGTAAACTACTCACACTTCATCGGAGGGGCTAGGATGATGTAGAAGCCCTCCATGATGACGGCCCTCTTCTGGTGGAGCTCCGGAACATGCCCCAAGATGGGATCTCGTGGATACAGAAAGTTGCGGCGGTGGAATTAGGTTTTTGGCTCCTGTTCTGATCGTTTGGGGGTACGTGTGTATATATAGGAGGAAGAAGTACGTCGGTGGAGCACCGAGGGGTCCACGAGGCAGGGGGAGCGCCCTAGGGGGGGGCGCCCCCACCCTCGTGACCTCCTCTTTGATCCCTTGCAGTAGGGTCCAAGTCTCCTGAATCACGTTCGGTAAGAAAATCACGTTCCCGAAGATTTTATTCCGTTTGCACTCTGTTTGATATTCTGTTTATCTGAAACACTGAAATAGGCAAAAAAAACAACAATTCTGGGCTGGGCCTCCGGTTAATAGGTTAGTCCCAAAAATAATATAAAAGTGGAAAATAAAGCCCAATATAGTCCAAAACAGTAGATAATATAGCATGGAGCAATCAAAAATTATAGATACGTTGGAGACGTATCAGGCATCCCCAAGCTTAATTCCTGCTTATCCTCGAGTAGGTAAATGATAAAAAGAGAATTTTTAATGCGGAGTGCTACTTGGCATAATTTCAATGCAAATATTCTTAATTGTGGTATGAATATTCAGATTCGAAAGATTCAAGACAAAAGTTTATATTGACATAAAAATAATAATACTTCAAGCATACTAACAAAGTAATTATGTCTTCTCAAAATAACATTCCAAAGAAAGTTATCCCTACAAAATCATATAGTCTGGCTATGCTCCATCTTCACCACACAAAGCATTTAAATCATGCACAACCCCGATGACAAGCCAAGCAATTGTTTCATACTCTAACTTTTTCAAAACTTTTTCAATCTTCATGCAATACATGAGCGTGAGCCATGGATATAGCACTATATGTGGAATAGAATGGTGGTTGTGGAGAAGACAAAAAGGAGAAGATGGTCTCACATCAACTAGGCGTATCAACGGGCTATGGAGATGCCCATCAATAGATATCAATGTGAGTGAGTAGGGATTGCCATGCAACGGATGCACTAGAGCTATAAATGTATGAAAGCTCAACAAAAGAAACTAAGTGGGTGTGCATCCAACTTGCTTGCTCACAAAGACCTAGGGCAATTTGAGGAAGCCCATCATTGGAATATACAAGCCAAGTTCTATAATGTAAAATTCCCACTAGTATATGAAAGTGACAACATATGAGACTCTCTATATGAAGAACATGGTGCTACTTTGAAGCACAATATATGAGACTCGCTATATCATGGTGCTACTTTGAAGCACAAGTGTGGAAAAAGGATAGTAGCATTGCCCCTTTTTTATTTATATTTTTTGGGCCTTCTTTTTTTATTTGGCCTTTCTCTTTTTTTTATTTGGGACAATGCTCTATTAATGATGATCATCACACTTCTATTTATTTACAACTCAATGATTACAACTCGATTCTAAAACAAAGTATGACTCTATATGAATGCCTCCAGCGGTGTACCGGGATATGCAATGAATCAAGAGTGACAAGTATGAAAAAATTATGAACGGTGGCTTTGCCACAAATACTGTGTCAACTACATGATCATGCTAAGCAATATGACAATGATGAATGTGTCATGATGAACTAGATGGTGGAAAGTTGCATGGCAATATATCTCGGAATGGCTATGGAAATGCCATAATAGGTAGGTATGGTGGATGTTTTGAGGAAGGTATATGGTAGGTGTATGATACCGGCGAAAGGTGCACGGTATTAGAGAGGCTAGCAAAGGTGGAAGGGTGAGAGTGCGTATAATCCATGGACTCAACATTAGTCATAAAGAATTCATATACTTATTGCAAAAAATCTAGAAGTTATCAAAGCAAAGTATTACGCGCATGCTCCTATGGGGATAGATTGGTAGGAGAAGACCATCGCTCGTCCCAGACCGCCACTCATAAGGAAGACAATCAATAAACAAATCATGCTCTGACTTCATCACATAACGGTTCACCATACGTGCATGCTACGGGAATCACAAACTTTAACACAAGTATTCTTTAAACTCACAACTACTCAACTAGCATGACTTTAATATTATCACCTCCATATCTCAAAACAATTATCATGCTTCAATCTTTTCTTAGTATTCAACACACTCAAAAGAAAGTTTCACAAATCTTGAATACCAAGCATATTATTATTAAGCAAATTACCATGATATTAAGAGACTCTCAAAATAATTTAAGTGAAGCATGAGAGATTAATAGTTTCTTTAAAACAAATCCACCACCATGCTCTAAAAGATCTATGTGAAGCACATAAAGCAAAATTATAATATTCAAAAGATATAAGTGAAGCACATAGAGCAAAAGTAATTAGCTCAAAAGATATAAGTGAAGCACATAGAGTATTCTATCAAATTTTAATTCATGTATGGCTCTCTCGAAAGGTATATGCAGCAAGGATGATTGTGGCATACTAAGACACAAAGACACAAATAATACAAGACGCTCCAAGCAAAACACATATCATGTTGGTGAATAAAAATATAGCTCCAAGTAAATTACTGATGGAAGTGGACGAAAGAGGGGATGCCTTCGGGGGCATCCCCAAGCTTTGACTTTTTGGTGTCCTTGGATTATCTTGGGGGTGCCATGGGCATCCCCAATCTTAGGCTCTTGCCACTCCTTGTTCCATAATCCATCATAAGAATTCACCCAAAACTTGAAAACTTCATAACACAAAACTCAAAGAAGAAAACTCGTGAGCTCCGTTAGCGAAAGAAAACAAAAAGACCACTTCAAGGTACTGTAATGAACTCATTATTTATTTATATTGGTGTTAAACCTACTGTATTCCAACTTCTCTATGGATTATAAACTAATTTACTAGCCATAGATTCATCAAAATAAGCAAACAACACACGAAAAACAGAATCTGTCAAAAAACAGAACAGTCTGTAGTAATCTGTAGCTAGCGCAAGATCTGGAACCCCAAAAATTCTAAAATAAATATCTGGACGTGAGTAATTTATCTATTAATCATCTTCAAAAAGAATTAACTACATAGCACTCTCCAAATAAAAATGACAGCAGTTCTCGTGAGCGCTAAAGTTTCTGTTTTTTTACAGCAAGTTCAACAAGACTTTCCCCAAGTCTTCCCAACGGTTCTACTTGGCACAAACACTAATTAAACACAAAAAAACACAACAAAAACAGAGGATAAATAATTTATGTATTACTAAACAGGATCAAAAAGCAAGGAATAAAAATAAAATTGGGTTGCCTCCCAACAAGTGCTATCGTTTAACGCCCCTAGCTAGGCATAAAAGGGAGGATAGATCTAGGTATTGCCATCTTTGGTAGGCAATCCATAAGTAGCTCTCATGATAGTTTCGTATGGTAATTTTATTTTCCTTCTTGGAAAGTGTTCCATGCCCTTTTTTAATGGAAATTGAAATCTAATATTCCCTTCCTTCATATAAATAATCGCACCAACCGTTCTAAGGAAAGGTCTACCAAGAATAATAGGGCAAGAAGGATTGCAATCTATATCAAGAACAATGAAATCTACGGGCACATAATTCCTATTTGAAATAATAAGAACATCATTAATTCTTCCCATAGGTTTCTTAATAGTGGAATCCGCAAGATGCAAGTTTAGAGAGCAATCATCAAAATTACGGAAATCTAGCAAATCACACAAAGTCTTGGGAATAGTAGAGACACCAGCACCGAAATCACACAAAGCATAAAACTCATGATCTTTAATTGTAATTTTAATAGTTGGTTCCCACTCATCATAGAGTTTTCTAGGGATAGAAACTTTCAACTCAAGTTTTTCTTCATAAGATTGCATTAAGGCATCAACAATATGTTTGGTGAAGGCTTTATTTCGACTATAAGCATGTGGAGAATTTAGCACGGATTGCAGCAGGGAAACACAATCAATTAAAGAGCAACTTTCATAATTAAATTCCTTGAAATCCAATATAGTGGGTTTAGCAACATCTAGATTTTTATTTCTTTCAATCCCACTTTCATCAATTTCATCATTAAGATCTAAATACTCCGAATTTTTAGAACGCCTTCTAGGTAAAGGAAGATCATATTAAGTTTCATCAAGATTCATATTGCAAAATAAAGAATTAATTGGAGAACCATCAATAACTTTTAGATCTTCATCTTGATTTTCATGGGAATTGGAAGAACACGCTTTAATAAAGGCATCTTTGGAAGCACGCATCCTAGCAGTTCTTTCCTTACACTCATCAATTGAAATTCCATTGTTGAGGAAACCGTTAACTGGTAACTGCTCGGTTGGCTGGCGAGTAGGGGATTAATAGGCTAATCGGCAAGTTAATCGGCCATTTAATCAATTAATCAGACGATTTATCGGTTTATCGGCTACTCGGTGACCCTACGAGTAGGGATTAATCGGCAAGTTAACTAGTTAATCGGATGAATTCTTGAACAGGGTGAAATTCTCATGGCTTTTAGAGACTCATTGATATCATGCTTAGGTGGAATAGATCTACGTTTCAAAGAATCAACATCAAGAGCAATTCTATCAACGTTCCTAGCCAAATCATCAATCTTAAGTAATTTTTCTTCAATCATAGCATTAAAATTCTTTTGCGAAGAAATAAATTATTTAATATTAGATTCAAAATCAGAGGGCATCTTATTATAATTTCCATAAGAGTTGTTGTAGGAATTCCCATAATTATTAGAAGGATTACTAGGATATGGCCTAGGATTAAAATTCCCTCTATACGCGTTGTTACCAAAATTATTCCTACCAACAAAATTCACATCCATAGATTCATTGTTATTCTCAATCAAAGTAGACAAAGGCATATCATTAGGATCAGAAGAAACACTCATAGTAGCAAATAATTTCATAAGTTCATCCATCTTTCCACTCAACACATTAATTTCTTCTATCGCATCCACATTTTTATTAGAAGTTCTTTCAGTATGACATTGAGAATAATTAACCATAATATTATCTAGGAGTTTAGTAGCATCTCCTAAACTGATTTCCACAAAAGTGCCTCCTGCGGCCGAATCTAAAAGATTTCTAGAAGCAAAATTCAATCCGGCATAAAATTTTTGTATAATCATCCACAAATTCAAACCATGAGTAGGGCAATTACGTATCATTAATTTCATTCTCTCCCAAGCTTGTGCAACATGTTCATGATCAAGCTGTTTAAAGTTCATAATATTGTTTCTAAGAGAGATGATCTTAGCGGGAGGAAAATACATAGAGATAAAAGCATCTTTCCACTTGTTCCATGAATCAATACTATTCTTAGGCAAAGACAAAAACCAAGCTTTAGCACGATCTCTAAGCGAAAAAGGAAATAGCTTCAATTTAATGACATCATTATCGACATCTTTTTTATTTTGCATATCACATAAATCAACGAAGCTATTCAGATGAGTAGCGACATCTTCACTAGGAAGGCCGGTGAATTGATCTTTCATAACAAGATTCAACAAAGCAATATTAATTTCACAAGATTCAACATCGGTAAGAGGAGCAATCGGAGTGCTAAGGAAATCATTATTATTGGTATTGGTGAAGTCACACAATTTAGTATTATCTTGAGCCATCGCGACAAACAAGCAATCTAACACACGAGCAAACAAAAAGCAAGCGGGCAAAAGAGGAAAATAGAGAGGGAGGATAGAGAGAGAGAGGGCGAATAAAACGGCAAGGGTGAAGTGGGGGAGAGGAAAACGAGAGGCAAATGGCAATAATTGTAATGCGAGAGATAGGGATTGCGATGGGTACTTGGTATGTTGACTTTTTGCGTAGACTCCCCGGCAACGGCGCCAGAAATCCTGCGTTGGTTTTCCCCGAAGAGGAAGGGATGATGCAGCAGAGTAGCGTAAGTATTTCCCTCAGTTTTTGAGAACCAAGGTATCAATCAAGTAGGAGGCCACGCTCAAGTCCCTCGTACCTACACAAAACGAAAGCTACTCGCAACCAACGCGATTAGGGGTTGTCAAGCCCTTCACGGTCACTTACGAGAGTGAGATCTGATAGATAGAATATTTTTTGGTATTTTTGATATAAAGATGCAAAGTAAAAAGTAAAGGCAAAGCAAGATTAAAGTGATGGAGATTGATATGATGAGAATAGACCCGAGGGCCATAGGTTTCACTAGTGGCTTCTCTCAAGAGCATAAGTATTCTATGGTGAGTGAACAAATTACTGTTAAGGAATTGACAGAATTGAGCATAGTTATGAGAATATCTAGGCATGATCATGTATATAGACATCACGTCCGTGACAAGTGGACCGAAACGATTCTGCATCTACCACTATTACTCCACTCATCGACCGCTATCCAGCATGCATCTAGAGTATTAATTTAAAAACAAAGTAACGCCTTAAGGAAGATGACATGATGTAGAGAGATAAATTCATGCAATATGAAATAAACCCCATCTTGTTATCCTCGATGGCAACGATACAATACATGCCTTGCTGCCCCTTCTGTCACTGGGTAAGGACACCGCAAGACCTAACCCAAAGCTAAGCACTTCTCCCATGGCAAGAACTACCAATCTAGTTGGCCAAACCAAACGGATAATTCGAAGAGACTTTCAAAGATAACCAATCATACATAAAAGAATTCAGAGAAGATTCAAATATTATTCATAGATAGACTTGATCATAAACCCACAATTCATCGGTCTCAACAAACACACCGCAAAAAGAAGATTACATCGAATAGATCTCCACAAGAGAGGGGGAGAACTTTGTATTGAGATTCAAAGAGAGAGAAGAAGCCATCTAGCTACTAACTATGGACCCGAAGGTCTGAGGTAAACTACTCACACTTCATCGGAGGGGCTAGGATGATGTAGAAGCCCTCCGTGATGACGACCCTCTTCCGGTGGAGCTCCGGAACATGCCCCAAGATGGGATCTCGTGGATACAGAAAGTTGCAGCGGTGGAATTAGGTTTTTGGCTCCTGTTCTGATTGTTTGGGGGTACGTGTGTATATATAGGAGGAAGAAGTACGTCGGTGGAGCACCAAGGGGCCCACGAGGCAGGGGGCGCGCCCTAGGGGGGGAGCCCCCACCCTCGTGACCTCCTCTTTGATCCCTTGCAGTAGGGTCCAAGTCTCCTGGATCACGTTCGGTAAGAAAATCACGTTCCCGAAGATTTTATTCCGTTTGGACTCCATTTGATATTCTGTTTATCCGAAACACTGAAATAGGCAAAAAAACAACAATTCTGGGCTGGGCCTCCGGTTAATAGGTTAGTCCCAAAAATAATATAAAAGTGGAAAATAAAGCCCAATATAGTCCAAAACAGTAGATAATATAGCATGGAGCAATCAAAAATTATAGACACGTTGGAGACGTATCACATAGGGTGGCCGAACTAGCCATTAAGGATTTGATAATCCGGCTGTGGCCAGCCGAAGCTATGCCTAGCAGCTACTTCGGACTCATGAGGCGGATGGTGAACGCCTGTCCTCGGCTGGACGTTATCAAGTGCTCCATCTGTCTTGAAGGTGCCCGTATGGCTTTCGCTCGCTGCAAGATGTGGTGGGCGAAGATGAACGATGTTGAAGTCGCCAGCAGGCCGCCGGAGGGCAAGGAGCACCGCACACCCGAGTGATATTTCGAGGATGTCGTAGAAGGGTCTTGACTTGTAGTGGCGCAATGTTCGTAGGACTTTGTATTTGAATAAATGTATTCATGTTGCCTTTGCCTTGTATTATGGGAACAAAGCCAATTTGTGTAAAGTAATTTTACTATGCTTTGAATAGTTTCCGCCTGTACGGTCGTGTTGTGTGTAATCTGATGGTTGGCCAGTCGTCGGCTTCTGCCCTCATGTAGATAGTACGGAGGTGTTCGTGATGGAATCTAAACAATCTTGATCCAATTACATGGTCCTTGAAGGAGTTGTTTAGTGCAATGAACAAAGCAAGCAACACAGGAGTTTTATAATAAAGCATGGGCGCAACCCCTGGTTTAAGCCAGAGTACTGTCAGCATCTGATCGGGAAGTGTCGATCTCTCGCGTAACACAGAAAAAATCTCCAATGATTTGTAACCCTCGAGTAGCTGACCGGCTCTCGCCACATCATGACAGTCAGTTTTCGGCTTCCTCTACTGAGGTGCTCGTCTAGTCAAAGCCAGGGCACAATCGTAGTAGTTCTCCCTTTACTACCCTAGCCGATGGAGCGGAACATAGGGTAGCAAGCACAGGAGCCGGGCAACCTAACTATTGACCAAAGACATGATTCGGAGCCAATGCATATAATGCAAAATTTGGGGTGCCGAACTTATATATAAAAAGTGTTCGTACTATGCTGCCGTATTGTGGGGCAACCAGTAGCCCCTGGCGAATATGAAACATAAAAGAGTGTCGATGCAGCAAATAGGCAGATCGAAGTAAAACGAAGTGAGAAGCAAAAACAACAGAAACTGGGCCACGAACCATTTTTATTATAACTGGATGGATACGTCAAGGCATGTCTTGTACAGATGGTGCAAGAAATATCCAACCATTTAACATGTCAGAATCAATAGGGCGCAACGTGCGGGTCCTGAGAAATTAGTATGAATACCGTCAAGAAGAACATATAAAGGTTACCCTACACACCTGTGTTGCTTGCTTCCGTTGTATTTCAATCCTTCTAAAGGACTTGACATCAGGCCCGTGGAAAAAGGTCCCTGAAACAAGAAAAAGAAGTAAAAGTATGTGTGTCCGGGATCGGTCTGGCCGAATTGTAGACCCCAGGTTATCTCGTGCCTCCATCGATGTCCATGGAATTTTGAGTGCATAATTGTGTACGCGTGGTACGAATGTCACTACCTCATTGGGGCTGGGACGGAGGCCGAATTGCTAGTCAAGCTCTTGACGAGCCGCACTGTCCTGTTGCAGTGTAGTCCGGACCCTCTTGATGGTGTCCCGGGGCTCGGCAGCTGCATTATAATGCTGCTTGAGAAGGCCGCTCTGTACTTCTGCTGCTAGGGCAGTGGTTTGCTCCTCTGCTCACTGGGAGCGTTCTGTATTGCCATTGACTATTATGACGTCGCGTGGACCGGGCATCTTGATCTTGAGATAAGCATAGTGTGGCACTGCATTAAATCTAGCAAACGCGGTTCGTCCGAGAAGAGCGTGGTAGCCGCCGCGGAAGGGTACGGTATCGAAGATTAACTCTTCTCTTCGAAAGTTGTCCGGAGAACCGAAGACCACGTCCAGTGTGATTGAGCCCATACAGCGGGCCTCTACACCTGGTATGACTCCTTTAAAGGTAGTCTTTGTTGGTTTAATTCGTGATAGATTAATGCCCATCTTCCACTGTATCCTGGGACAGTAGGTTGAGGCTACTTCCACCATCCATCAGGACTCGTGTTAGGTGGAATCCGTTGATGATTGGGTCAAGGACCAGTGCGGTCGAACCGCCATGGCGGATACTAGTCGGATGATCTCATCGGTCGAAGGTGATCGGAAATGATGACCATGGATTGAACTTTGGGGCGACTGGCTCTACCACGTAGACGTCCCTGAGTGCTCGTTTGCGCTCCTTTCTGGGGATGTGCGTGGCTTATATCATGTTCACCGTTTTGACTTGGGGGGGGAGGGATTTCTTCTGTCCCCCGGTGTTCGATAGCCGGGGCTCTTCATCCTCGTCCTCACTTTGTGACCATTTTCTTTGTTTTCGGCATTTAACTTGCCAGCCTGCTTGAAGACCCAACAATCCCTGTTGGTATGATTGGCTTGCTTATCCGGGGTGCCGTGAATTTGGCACGGACGGTCGAGTATGCGGTCCAGGCTGGAAGGTCCTTCGTTGTTTCTTTTGTAGGGTTTCTTCCGTTGGCCGGATTTGGAGCCACTGAATCCGGCGTTGACTGTGGTGTCCTTGGTGTTGTCGCCATTGCTTCTGAGTTTGTGTCTATTGCGCTAGAGCTTGCGGGTGCTGTTCTTGGCCTCGGTGGGGACTGGCTCGCTGGCTGTGTTTTTGCTATGAGCCAGCCAGCTGTCCTCGCATGCGCAAAAGCGGGCCATGAGTGCCGTAAGGGCTGCCATTGACTTCGGTTTTTCTTGTCCAAGGTGGCGTGCTAGCCATTCGTCACGGATGCTGTGTTTGAAGGCTGCTAGGGCCTCGGCATCCGGGCAGTCAACGATCTGGTTCTTTTTGGTTAGGAACCTAATCCAGAATTTTCTGGCTGATTCTCTGGGTTGTTGAACTATGTGGCTTAGGTCATCGACATCTGGTGGCCGGATGTAAGTTCCTTGGAAGTTGTTGAGGAAAGCCTCTTCCAAGTCCTCCTAGCTGCCGATGGAGTTCTTAGGTAGGCTATTTAACCAGTGTCGAGCTGGTCCTTTGAGCTTTAATGGGAGGTATTTGATGGCGTGGAGGTCGTCTCCTCGGGCCATGTGGATGTGGAGAATGAAATCCTCCATCCATACTGCAGGATCGGTTGTGCCGTCATATGATTCGATATTGACGGGCTTGAACCCCTCGGGGAATTCATGATCCAGTACTTCGTCTGTGAAGCAGAGCGGGCGTGCGGTGTCTCTATATCGGGCCGCGTCGTGGCAGAGCTCTGATGGAGTCCGTTTGCGGAATTCGGCCCGAGCGTGGTTAGGTTTGTCACGTCCGAATAGGTAGCCATCGTCGTGCTTCGAGGCACGTCCTCGCGATCCATAGATCGACCTTGTGTGTCCTGCTCTACTGTCCAGAGTCTGTCGGAGGTCGTACATATGACTCCAGACTCTTCTGTCCCTATTTTGGCGGGTTGGTGGGGCGGTCTGCTATTCGGCCCGAGTTGCCGCTTTATCTCGACCGCGAGGTGGCCGTTCAGCCGCCCTGTCCCAACCACGTGGTGGTCGGTCCGCACTACGCGAGGGAGATATGTGCTCCGGCGTCTCCTCATCGAATTGAGGTAGCAGTCTGTGTTTCGGGTAGCTCTTGGCTGGGTGGTTGAGACCGTATTCCTCGGCTGTCAGAACATCAGTCCATCTGTCGACAAGCAGGTCATGTTCAGCTTGAAGCTGCTGTTGTTTCTTTTTCAGGCTCCTTGCAGTGGCTATGAGCTGAAGCTTAAAGCTCTCCTGCTCGAGAGGATCCTCAGGCACGATGATGTCTTCATTACCAAGGCTTGTGTCCTCCTCGGAGGGTGGACAGTAACTATCATCCTCCGAGTCATCTTCTATGGCATGTTCGTCAGGGTTGTCTTGCCTGCTGTCGTGTTCCTGTTTGGATGTAGCCCCGACAGGGTCTTCATTGTTTTCGGCATCGCCTGGAGTACTATTTTCTCCGGTGCCAGTGTTGTCGCCCTTTGAGCGGCGGGGCTTGGGGCGGCGTTTGGGCCGCCGGTGCTTGGACTGTGTCTCGGAGGTTTTATTCGCATCTGGTTCTTCTTTGTCGCCGCCAGATCCTTTAGGTGTATCAACCATGAACACGTCGTATGAAGAGGTAGCCGTCCAACATCCAGTGAATGGCGGGTCTTGGCCTTGATCCTTGTCGGCATCGTCATCCATACCGTCGATGTCTTCGGAGCCATAGTCAAGCACGTAGGTTAAGTCATCGACGGTGGCTATGAAGTGGGTGCCGGGTGGGAAGCAAAATTCCTCATCATCCATCTCTAGCTCGATCCGGACATAGTTCGGCTAGGGGTCCTTCATCAAGGACAGATTCATTAAAGATTTTAGCACGTCACCCAAAGGCGAGTGCTGGAAAACATCAGCGGCACTGAACTCGAAGATCGAGAACCGATCTAGCTCGGTGTCCGCGGGCATACACAGTCCGGAACTGAAGGAAATATGCCCTAGAGGCAATAATAAAGTTATTATTTATTTCCTTGTATCATGATAAATATTTATTATTCATGCTAGAATTGTATTAACCGGAAACATAATACATGTGTGAATACATAGACAAACAGAGTGTCACTAGTATGCCTCTACTTGACTAGCTCGTTGATCAAAGATGGTTAAGTTTCCTAACCATTGACATGGGTTGTCATTTGATTAACGGGATCACATCATTAGGAGAATGATGTGATTGACTTGACCCATTCTGTTAGCTTAGCACTTGATCGTTTAGTTTGTTGCTATTGTTTTCTTCATGACTTATACATGTTCCTATGACTATGAGATTATGCAACTCCCGTTTACCGGAGGAACACTTTGTGTGCTACCAAACGTCACAACATAACTGGGTGATTATAAAGGTGCTCTACAGGTGTCTCCAAAGGTACTTGTTGGGTTGGCGTATTTCGAGATTAGGATTTGTCACTCCGATTGTCGGAGAGGTATCTCTGGGCCCTCTCGGTAATGCACATCACATAAGCCTTGCAAGCATTGCAACTCATGAGTTAGTTGCGGGATGATGTATTACGGAACGAGTAAAGAGACTTGTCGGTAACGAGATTGAACTAGGTATTGAGATACCGACGATTGAATCTCGGGCAACTAACATACCGATGACAAAGGGAACAACATATGTTGTTATGCGGTCTGACCGATAAAAGATCTTCGTAGAATATGTGGGAGCCAATATGAACATCCATGTTCCGCTATTGGTTATTGACCGGAGACATGTCTCGGTCATGTCTACATAGTTCTCGAACCCGTAGGGTCCGCACGCTTAACATTTCGATGACAGTTATATTATGAGTTTATATGTTTTGATGTACCGAAGGTTGTTCGGAGTCCCGGATGTGATCACGGACATGACGAGGAGCAAGGGGAGTGTGGGGCGCCCCCCAAGGCCCAAACCGAATTGGTTTAGGGCAAGGGGGGCCGTCCCCCTCTTTCCTTCTTCCCCTCTCTCTTTCCTTCTCCCGAATCCTATTCCAACTAGGAAAGGGGGGAAGTCCTACTCCCGGTGGGAGTAGGAGTCCTCCTGGCGTGCCCTCTCCCTGGCCGGCTGCACCCCCCCTCTTGCTCCGCTATATACGGGGCAAGGGGCACCCCATAGACACAATAATTGATCGTTTGATCTTTTAGCCGTGTGCGGTGCACCTCCACCATAGTCCACCTCGATAATACTGTAGCGGTGCTTAGGCGAAGCCCCGTGTGGGTAGAACATCATCATCATCACCACACCGTCGTGCTGACGAAACTATCCCTCAACACTCGGCTGGATTGGAGTTCGAGGGACGTCATTGGGCTGAACGTGTGCTAAACACGGAGGTGTTGTACGTTCGGTACTTGATCGGTCGGATCGTGAGGACGTACGACTACATTAACCGTGTTGTGCTAACACTTCCGCTTTCGGTCTACGAGGGTACATGGACAACACTCTCCCCTCTCGTTGCTATGCATCACCATGATCTTGCGTGTGCGTAGGATTTTTTTTAAAATTACTACGTTCCCCAACAGTGGCATCCGAGCCAGGTTTTATGCGTAGATGTCATATGCACGAGTAGAACACAAGTGAGTTGTGGGGGATATAAGTCATACTGCTTACCGGCATGTCATACTTTGGTCGGCGGTATTGTTGGATGAAGCGGCCCGGACCGACATTACACGTACGCTTACGCGAGACTGGTTCTACCGACGTGCTTTGCACACAGGTGGCTGGCGGGTGTCAGTTTCTCCAATTTAGTTGAACCAAGTGTGGCTAAGACCAGTCCTTGCGAAGGTTAAAACAACACCAACTTGACAAACTATAGTTGAGGTTTTGATGCGTAGGTAAGAACGGTTCTTGCTAAGCTAGTAGCAGCCACGTAAAACTTGCAACAACAAAGTAGAGGACGTCTAACTTGTTTTTCCAGGGCATGTTGTGATGTGATATGGTCAAGGCATGATGCTAAATTTTATTGTATGAGATGATCATGTTTTGTAACCAAGTTATCGGCAATTGGCAGGAGCCATGTCGTTGTCGCTTTATTGTATGCAATGCAATCGCCTTGTAATGCTTTACTTTATCACTAAGAGGTAGCGATAGTCGTGGAAGCATAAGATTGGCGAGACGACAACGATGCTACGATGGAGATCAAGGTGTCACGCCAGTGACGATGGTGATCATGACGGTTCTTCGGAGATGGAGATCACAAGCACAAGATGATGATGGCCATATCATATCACTTATATTGATTACATGTGATGTTTATCTTTTATGCATCTTATCTTGCTTCGATTGAAGGTAGCATTATAAGATGATCCCTCACTAAATTATCAAAGTATAAGTGTTCTCCCTGAGTATGCACCGTTGCGAAAGTTCTTCGTGCTGAGACACCACGTGATGATCGGGTGTGATAGGCTCTACGTTCAAATACAACAGGTGCAAAATAGTTGCACACGCGGAATACTCAGGTTAAACTTCACGAGCCTAGCATATAACAGATATGGCCTCAGAACACGGAGACCGAAAGGTCGAGCGTGAATCATATAGTAGATATGATCAACATAGTGATGTTCACCATTGAAACCACTCCATCTCACATGATGATCGGACATGGTTTAGTTGATTTGGATCACGTGATCACTTAGAGGATTAGAGGGATGTCTATCTAAGTGGGAGTTCTTAGGTAATATGATTAATTGAACTTAAATTTATCATGAACTTAGTACCTGATAGTATCTTGCTTGCCTATGTTGATTGTAGATAGATGGCCCGTGTTGTTGTTCCGTTGAATTTTAATGCGTTCCTTGAGAAAGCAAAGTTGAAAGATGATGGTAGCAATTACATGGACTGGGTCCGTAACTTGAGGATTATCCTCATTGCTGCACAGAAAAATTACGTCCTGGAAGCACCACTAAGTGCCAAGCCTACTGCAGGAGCAACACCAGATGTTACAAACGTCTGGCAGAGCAAAACTGATGACTACTCGATAGTTCAGTGTGCCATGCTTTACGACTTAGAACCGGGTCTTCAACGACGTTTTGAACGTCATGGAGCATATGAGATGTTCCAGGAGTTGAAGTTAATATTTCAAGCAAATGCCCGGATTGAGAGATATGAAATCTCCAATAAGTTCTATAGCTGCAAGATGGAAGAGAATAGTTCTGTCAGTGAACATATACTCAAAATGTCTGGGTATCATAATCACTTGACTCAACTGGGAGTTAATCTTCCTGTTGATAGTGTCATTGACAGAGTTCTTCAATCGCTGCCACCAAGCTACAAAAGCTTCATGATGAACTATAACATGCAATGGATGAATAAGACTATTCCCGAGCTCTTCGCGATGCTAAAGGCCGCGGAGGTAGAATTCAAGAAGGAGCATCAAGTGTTGATGGTCAATAAGACCACCAGTTTCAAGAAAAAGGGCAAAGGGAAGAATAAGGGGAACTTCAAGAAGAACAGCAAACAAGTTGCTGCTCAGGAGAAGAAACCCAAGTCTGGACCTAAGCCTGAGACTGAGTGCTTCTACTGCAAGCAGACTGGTCATTGGAAGCGGAACTGCCCCAAGTATTTGGCGGATATGAAGGATGGCAAAGTGAACAAAGGTATATGTGATATACATGTTATTGATGTGTACCTTACTAATGCTCGCAGTAGCACCTGGGTATTTGATACTAGTTTTGTTACTAACATTTGGAACTCGAAACAGGAGCTACAGATTAAGCGAAGATTGGCTAAGGACGAGGTGATGACGCGCGTGGGAAATGGTTCCAAAGTCGATGTGATCACGGTCGGCACGCTACCTCTACATCTACCTTCGGGATTAGTATTAGACCTAAATAATTGTTATTTGGTGCTAGCGTTGAGCATGAACATTATATCTGGATCTTGTTTGATGCGAGATGGTTATTCATTTTCAGAGAATAATGGTTGTTCTATTTATATGAGTAATATATTTTATGGTCATGCACCCTTGAAGAATGGTCTATTTTTGTTGAATCTCAATAGTAGTGATACACATATTCATAATATTGAAACCAAAAGATGCAAAGTTGATAATGATAGTGCCACTTATTTGTGGCATAGCCGTTTAGGTCATATCGGAGTAAAGCGCATGAAGAAACTCCATACTGATGGACTTCTGGAACCACTTGATTATGAATCACTTGGTACTTGCGAACCGTGCCTCATGGGCAAGATGACTAAAACATCGTTCTCCTGAACTATGAAGAGAGCAACAGATTTGTTGGAGATCATCCATACAAATGTATGTGGTCCGATGAATATTGAGGCTCGTGGCGGATATCTTTATTTTCTCACCTTCATAGATCATTTAACTAGATATGGGTATACCTACTTAATGAAACATAAGTCTGAAACATTTGAAAAGTTCAAATAATTTCAGAGTGAAGTAGAAAATCATCATAACAAGAAAATAAAGTTTCTACGATCAGATCGTGGAGGAGAATATTTGAGTTATGAGTTTGGTCTTCATTTGAAACAATGCGGAATAGTTTCACAACTCATGCCACCCGGAACACCACAACGTAATGGTGTGTCCGAACGTCGTAATCGTACTTTACTAGATATGGTGCGATCTATGATGTCTCTTACTGATTTACCGCTATCGCTTTGAGGTTATGCTTTAGAGACAGTCGCATTCACGTTAAATAGGGCAGCATCAAAATCCGTTGAGACGACGCTTTATGAACTGTGGTTTGGCAAGAAACCAAAGTTGTCGTTTCTTAAAGTTTGGGGCTGTGATGCTTATGTGAAAAAGCTTCAACCTGATAAGCTCGAACCCAAATCGGAGAAATGTGTCTACATAGGATACCCAAAGGAGACTATTGGGTACACCTTCTATCACAGATCCGAAGGCAAGACTTTTGTTGCTAAATTCGGAACATTTCTGGAGAAGGAGTTTCTCTTGAAAGAAGTGAGTGGGAGAAAAGTAGAACTTGATGAGGTAACCATACCTGCTCCCTTATTGGAAGGTAGTTCATCGCAGAAAACGGTTTCTACGACACCTACACCAATTAGTGAGGAAGTTAATGATGATGATCATGAAACTTCAGATCAAGTTGTTATTGAACCTCGTAGATCAACTAGAGTAAGATCCGCACCAGAATGGTACGGTAATCCTATTCTGGAAGTCATGCTACTAGATCATGATGAACCTATGAACTATGAAGAAGCGATGGTGAGCCCAGATTCCGCAAAATGGCTTGAGGCCATGAAATCTGAGATGGGATCCATGTATGAGAACAAAGTATGGACTTTGGTTGACTTGCCCGATGATCGGCAAGCAATTGAGAATAAATGGATCTTCAAGAAGAAGACTGACGTTGACGGTAATGTTACTATCTACAAAGCTCGACTTGTTGTGAAAGGTTTTTGACAAGTTCAAGGGATTGACTACGATGAGACTTTCTCACCCGTAGCGATGCTTAAGTCTGTCCGAATCATGTTAGCAATTGCTGCATTTTATGATTATGAAATTCGGCAAATGGATGTCAAAACTGCATTCCTGAATGGATTTCTGGAAGAAGAGTTGTATATGATGCAACCAGAAGGTTTTGTCGATCCAAAGGGAGCTAACAAAGTGTGCAAGCTCCAGCGATCCGTTTATGGACTGGTGCAAGCCTCTCGGAGTTGGAATAAACGCTTTGATAGTGTGATCAAATCATTTGGTTTTATACAGACTTTTGGAGAAGCCTGTATTTACAAGAAAGTGAGTGGGAGCTCTGTAGCATTTCTGATATTATATGTGGATGACATATTGCTGATTGGAAATGATGTAGAATTTCTGGATAGCATAAAGGGATACTTGAATAAGAGTTTTTCAATGAAAGACCTCGGTGAAGCTGCTTACATATTGGGCATCAAGATCTATAGAGATAGATCAAGACGCTTAATTGGACTTTCACAAAGCACATACCTTGACAAAGTTTTGAAGAAGTTCAAAATGGATCAAGCAAAGAAAGGGTTCTTGCCTATGTTACAAGGTGTGAAGTTGAGTAAGACTCAATGCCCGACCACTTCAGAAGATAGAGAGAAAATGAAAGATGTTCCCTATGCTTCAGCCATAGGCTCTATCATGTATGCAATGTTGTGTACCAGACCTGATGTGTGCCTTTCTATAAGTCTAGCAGGGAGGTACCAAAGTAATCCATGAGTGGATCACTGGACATCGGTCAAAAACATCCTGAAATACCTGAAAAGGACTAAGGATATGTTTCTCGTTTATGGAGGTGACAAACAGCTCATCGTAAATGGTTACGTTGATGCAAGCTTTGACACCGATCCGGACGATTCTAAATCGCGAACCGGATACGTGTTTACATTGAACGGTGGAGCTGTCAGTTGGTGCAGTTCTAAACAGAGCATTGTGGCGGGACCTACATGTGAAGCGGAGTACATAGCTGCTTCGGAAGCAGAAAATGAAGGAGTCTGGATGAAGGAGTTCATATCCCATCTAGGTGTCATACCTAGTGCATCGGGTCCAATGAAAATCTTTTGTGACAATACTGTAGCTATTGCCTTGGCGAAGGAATCCAGATTTCACAAGAGAACCAAGCACATCAAGAGACGCTTCAATTCCATCCGGGATTTAGTCCAGGTGGGAGACATAGAAATTTGCAAGATACATACGGATCTGAATGTTGCAGACCTGTTGACTAAGCCTCTTCCACGAGCAAAACATGATCAGCACCAAGGCTCCATGGGTGTTAGAATCATTACTGTGTAATCTAGATTATTGACTCTAGTGCAAGTGGGAGACTGAAGGAAATATGCCCTAGAGGCAATAATAAAGTTATTTTTTATTTCCTTATATCATGATAAATGTTTATTATTCATGCTAGAATTGTATTAACCGGAAACATAATACATGTGTGAATACATAGACAAACAGAGTGTCACTAGTATGCCTCTACTTGACTGGCTCGTTGATCAAAGATGGTTAAGTTTCCTAACCATTGACATGGGTTGTCATTTGATTAACGGGATCACATCATTAGGAGAATGATGTGATTGACTTGACCCATTCTGTTAGCTTAGCACTTGATCGTTTAGTTTGTTGCTATTGCTTTCTTCATGACTTATACATGTTCCTATGACTATGAGATTATGCAACTCCCGTTTGC
This sequence comes from Triticum timopheevii, assembly GCA_963921465.1. NCBI lineage: Eukaryota > Viridiplantae > Streptophyta > Magnoliopsida > Poales > Poaceae > Triticum > Triticum timopheevii. The sequence continues at coordinate 587,423,091 of OY997273.1, read as the reverse complement.
TGGAGGAACACTTTATGTGCTACCAAACGTCACAACTTAACTGGGTGATTATAAAGGTGCTCTACAGGTGTCTCCAAAGGTACTTGTTGGGTTGGCGTATTTCGAGATTAGTATTTGTCACTCCGATTGTCGGAGAGGTATCTCTGGGCCCTCTCGGTAATGCACATCACATAAGCCTTGTAAGCATTGCAATTAATGAGTTAGTTGCGGGATGATGTATTACGGAACGAGTAAAGAGACTTGCCGGTAACGAGATTGAACTAGGTATTGAGATATCGATGATCGAATCTCGGGCAAGTAACATACCGATGACATAGGGGACAATGTATGTTGTTATGCGGTCTGACCGATAAAAGATCTTCGTAGAATATGTGGGAGCCAATATGAACATCTAGGTTCTGCTATTGGTTATTGACCGGAGACATGTCTCGGTCATGTCTACATAGTTCTCGAACCCGTAGGGTCCGCACGCTTAACGTTTCGATGACAGTTATATTATGAGTTTATATGTTTTGATGTACCGAAGGTTTTTCGGAGTCCCAGATGTGATCACGGACATAACGATGAGTCTCGAAATGGTCGATACATGAAGATTGATATATTGGAAGCCTATGTTTGGATATCGGAAGTGTTCCGGGTGAAATCGGGATTTTACTGGAGTACCGGGAGGTTACCGGAACCCCTTGGGAGTTTAATGGGCCTACATGGGCCTTAGTGGAAATAGAGGGAAGCAAGGGGAGTGTGGGGCGCACCCCCCCAAGGCCCAAACCGAATTGGTTTAGGGCAAGGGGGCCGGCCCCCTCTTTCCTTCTTCCCCTCTCTCTTTCCTTCTCCCAAATCATATTCCCACTAGGAAAGGGGGGAAGTCCTACTCCCGGTGGGAGTAGGACTCCTCCTGGCGCGCCCTCTCCCTGGCCGGCCGCACCCCCCTCTTGCTCCTTTATATACGGGGGCAGGGGGCACCCCATAGACACAACAATTGATCGTTTGATCTTTTTGCCGTGTGCGGTGCCCCCTCCACCATAGTCCACCTCGATAATACTGTAGCGGTGCTTAGGCGAAGCCCTGCGTCGGTAGAACATCATCATCGTCACCACGCCGTCGTGCTGACGAAACTCTCCCTCAACACTCGGCTGGATCGGAGTTCGAGGGACGTCATCAGGCTGAACGTGTGCTAAACACGGAGGTGCCGTACGTTCGGTACTTGATCGGTCGGATCGTGAGGATGTACGACTATATCAACCGCGTTGTGCTAACGCTTCCGCTTTCGGTCTATGAGGGTACGTGGACAACACTCTCCCCTCTCGTTGCTATGCATCACCATGATCTTGCATGTGCGTAGGATTTTTTTTGAAATTATGACATTCCCCAACAGGAACTTATAGCCAGAGACGAGTCCGAAGTTCCGTTAAAGCGAATATTGCAGGGCGTTGAGTCCATGTGCGGCTCCAACGCAGCGGACTCCGCGGCCTCGGATGGCTTGATCTGCTTCGGTTCTAAGGTCGTTGCAGCCCGTAGGAACCATCTCCTGGGTGTGATCCGATGACAGATTTAAGTCACGTTCATCAGGATGAGGGGGAGCGATCGCCGCAAGCTCAAATCCCTCGAAGATCAGGTCCCCATGTATATCTGCGACGTAGTTCAAGCTACCAAATCTGACCTGATGGCCAGGGGCATAGCTGTCGATCTGCTCCACATGGCCAAGCGAGTTGGCCCGCAGTACGAAGCCGCCGAATACGAAGATCTGTCTGGGGAGGAAGATTCCTCCTTGGACAGCATCATTATTGACAATTGGAGGGGCCATCGAACATTTTGTCGACGGCACAGTGGAACTCTCAATGAAAGCACCAATGTTGATGTCCAAAACCGGTGGATCTCGGGTAGGGGGTCCCGTATTGTGCGTCTAGGATCGATGGTAACAGGAGACGGGGGACACGATGTTTACCTAGGTTCGGGCCCTCTCTATGGAGGTAATACCCTACTTCCTGCTTGATTGATCTTGATGAATATGAGTATTACAAGAGTTGATCTACCACGAGATCGTAATGGCTAAACCCTAGAAGGCTAGCCTATGTGGGTATGGTAATGAGTATATGTGGTGTCCTTTTCGGAGTACCCCCTTCGGTTTATATAGACACCTAGGGGATCTAGGGTTTACATGGAGTCGATTACATATATAGGAAGGAATCTTCAGTCGCCAAGCTTGCCTTCCATGCCAAGCAGAGTCCAATCCAGACATGGTGCAGTCTTCGGCCTTCATGTCTTCACAGCCCATCAGTCCGGTCCATGGTTAACAGGCCAGACGCCCGAGGACCCCTTAGTCCAGGACTCCCTCACCCGGGTTAGCCGGCGCCAAAGGCTGGCCTGACCTTCAACTCGAGGGATCACCCAGTCACCACCGTCGGCTTAGGCGTGCTTCCGATGGTTTGCACGCCCACTGTCGGTGTCAAAACCAGCGGATCTCGGGTAGGGGGTCCCGAACTGTGCGTCTAGGCCGGATGGTAACAGGAGACAGGGGACATGATGTTTTACCCAGGTTCGGGCCCTCTTGATGGAGGTAAAACCCTACGTCCTACTTGATTAATATCGATGATATGGGTAGTACAAGAGTAGATCTACCACGAGATCAGAGAGGCTAAACCCTAGAAGCTAGCCTATGGTATGATTGCATGATGTGATTGTTGCCCTACGGACTAAAACCCTTCGGTTTATATAGACACCGGAGAGGGTTAGGGTTACAGAAGGTCGGTTACAAAAGGAGGAGATATTCATATCCGTATTGCCTAGCTTGCCTTCCACGCCAAGTAGAGTCCCATCCGGACACGAGACGAAATCTTCAATCTTGTATCTTCATAGTCTAACAGTCCGGCCAATGGATATAGTCCTGCTATCCAGAGACCCCCTAATCCAGGACTCCCTCAGTAGCCCCCGAACCAGGCTTCAATAACGATGAGTCCGGCGCGCAGTATTGTCTTCGGCATTGCAAGGCGGGTTCCTCTCCAAATTCTGTGTACGTGTCGAAATAGTGTCCGGTTTCTTGTGAATGTTGCACTCCTTGGCTTCCATGCCCAATAATGGCCACTTTCCACGTGTCGAGCGAATGTGAAGAGCCAGGGTGTTTTCACATTTACCCCCTAGCTATGTGAATGAGCCTCCTATTAAAAAGACGAGGATTTAGATCCAAATCACACCATCCTCCCTTGGCGAGCCTTCATCGAAGCACACTCGACAGAGATCCATTCCATCATGGCCGGTCGACGCAGCTCCTCCTCTCTCTCCCCTAGCTCCAAGCCTGGAGATTGGGAGAGATGTTCCGTCACGCACAACAAATTAGTGATGCTTCAGACCAAGGGATTTCTTCCCCCAGTGTACATGGTCCCGGTTCGAGCCGGGCTCGCCACCTATAATGGCGGAGAGCAAGCGGAGAGCCTTCCCAATCCCTCCAAGGGAGAGCGGGTATGTCTTGTCCCTTATTTGGTAAGAGGGCTCGGATTTCCAATTCATCTATTTCTCCGGGGGCTCCTGGAGTTCTACGGCCTCTAGTTGCACAACCTTACGCCGGCCTCCATGCTGCATATCGCGGGATTTGTAGCCCTTTGCGAGTTGTTTTTGGGCTGTGAGGCTCATTCCGCTCTGTGGAAGAAGCTGTTCTGCCTTGTGCCCCGTTCTCAGAAGGGGTCAAAATACCAAGTGGGCGGAGCCGAAGTGTGGCGTGTTGCCGGGACCGGACACATGTCCGGAACCCCCAAAGAAGACGTCCGAAGACTGGCCTTCAGAATGGTTTTATATAGAAGACGTCCCCCTCCCAGATCCTATTCGGATCGGCCTTCCTAAGTTCGACAACGCCCCTTTGAAGAAGCGCCGGAGCTGGCGTCCACGGAGCTCCCTGGAGGAAGATGACAGGGACATTCTCAACCTGATGAGCTGGATAAGTTTTTTAGCTCGATCCGGATTGACCATGATCGAGGTCATGGCCATATGTATCATGCGGGGGGTGTAGCCGTTGCAGTACAAAGGCCACCCCATGTGGGATTTCAACAGAAAGGATGACACCACCCGCTACGGCTGTAAAGGGCCAGTGTCGGTGTCAAAACCGGCGGATCTCGGGTAGGGGGTCACGAACTATGCGTCTAGGCCGGATGGTAACAAGAGGCAAGGGACACGAAGTTTTGCCCAGGTTCGGGCCCTCTTGATGGAGGTAAAACCCTACGTCCTGCTTGATTAATATTGATGATATGGGTAGTACAAGAGTAGATCTACCACGAGATCAGAGAGGCTAAACCCTAGAAGCTAGCCTATGGTATGATTGTTGTTCTGTATGTTGTCCTACGGACTAAAACCCTCCGGTTTATATAGACACCGGAGAGGATTAGGGTTACACAAAGTCGGTTACAATGGTAGGAGATCTACATATCCATATCACCAAGCTTGCCTTCCACGCCAAGGAAAGTCCCTTCCGGACACGGGACGAAGTCTTCAATCTTGTATCTTCATAGTCCAGGAGTCCGGCTGAAGGTATATTCCGGCCATCCGGACACCCCCTAATCTAGGATTGCCTCAGTAGCCCCTGAACCAGGCTTCAATGACGATGAGTCCGGCGTGTAGTTTGTCTTCGGCATTGCAAGGCAGGTTCCTCCTCCAAGTACTTCATAGAAGATTTTGAACATAAAGACAGTGTCCGGCTCTACAAAATAAGTTTCCACGTATTGCCATAGAGAGAATAATGTTTACACAAATCTAATCTGCTGACGTATTCCGTAGTGAGACGCACCACGACCAAGCCTTTATTCAAATCGTTTCATTATCCCACCTCTGCGTCTCACGCGAGGCGGTTTCCTTGGCACGTCTTGTTAAGGCAGAGATCGTGTCGCCTTATTCCGTGATTCTCATCAATACGGGCGTGGGTAACCCAACCGCTTCTAGGACTCCTAGACTATAGGCAAGTCCAAACGGCCATGGAGAGGACGCTTGATATTCACCCTCTTTAAAAAGGGACAAGGCTCTTACTTTTTCCCTTCCATGCTCAATCGAATCCTTCCCCCACCTCAAGCTCAAACACCCAAGGTTCAGGTCAGGTGCTCCGAACCTTCAATCATGTCCGGATCTAGCCTTCAAGGCCGATGGGTGCCTTCCTCCGTCATAGAAGAAGACATCAAAAAGTTGAGGGAGGCCAGATATCTGACCGCCGAGGATGTGCATCGGCTGCCCGCCCGAGGGCAGGCCGTCCCCTCCCCTGAACCCAACGAGAATGTCGTGTTCGTCTCCCACTTCCTCCGAGGTCTAGGCCTTGCTCTGGACCCTTTCGTCAGGGGCTTGATGTTTTATTACGGGCTAGATTTCCATGATCTAGCTCGGGACTCCTTTCTTCATATCACGACATCTATTGTCGTGTGTGAGGCCTTCCTCCAGGTTACCCCTCACTTTGGCCTATGGCTCAAGACCTTTGAAGTAAAGCCAAAGATGATCAAGGGGCAACACGCAGCGTGTGGAGGTGCCTCAATATGCAGGATTGTTGGGGAACGTAGTAATTTCAAAAAAAATCCTACGCACACGCAAGATCATGGTGATGCATAGCAACGAGAGGGGAGAGTGTTGTCCACGTACCCTCGTAGACCGAAAGCAGAAGCGTTATAACAACGCGGTTGATGTAGTCGTACGTCTTCATGGCCCGACCGATCAAGCACCGAAACTACGACACCTCCGAGTTCTAGCACACTTTCAGCTCGATGACGATCCCCGGACTCCGATCCAGCAAAGTGTCGGGGAAGAGTTCCGTCAGCACGACAACGTGGTGATGATCTTGATGTTCTACCGTCGCAGGGCTTCGCCTAAGCACCGCTACAATATTATCGAGGATTATGGTGGAGGGGGGGCACCGCACACGGCTAAGATATCTCAAGGATCAATTGTTGTGTCTAGAGGTGCCCCCTGCCCCCGTATATAAAGGAGCAAGGGGGAGGGGCGGCCGGCCATGATGAGGCGCGCCAAGGAGGAGTCCTACTCCTATCGGGAGTAGGACTCCCTCCTTTTCCTTGTCCAAGTAGGAGAGGGGGAAGGAAGGGAGAGAGGAGAGGAAGGAAAGGGGGGGGCGCCGCCCCTCCCTCCTTGTCCAATTCGGACTAGGGGGAGAGGGGGCGCGTGGCCTGCCCTGGCCGCCCCTCCCCTTCTCCACTTTAGGCCCATGAGGCCCATTAACCCTCCGGGGGGTTCCGGTAATCCCCCGGTACTCCGGTTTTATCCGAAACTTCCCCGGAACACTTCCGGTGTCCGAATATAGCCGTCCAATATATCAATCTTTATGTCTCGACCATTTAGAGACTCCTCGTTATGTCCTTGATCACATCCGGGACTTCGAACTAACTTCGGTACATCAAAACTAATAAACTCATAATATAACTGTCATCGAAACCTTAAGCGTGCGGACCCTACGGGTTCGAGAACAATGTAGACATGACTGAGACACGTCTTCGGTCAATAACCAATAGCGGAACCTGGATGCTCATATTGGCTCCCACATATTCTACGAAGATCTTTTATCGGTCAGACCGCATAACAACATACGTTGTTCCCTTTGTCATCGGTATGTTACTTGCCCGAGATTCGATCGTCGGTATCTCAATACCTAGTTCAATCTCATTGCCGACAAGTCTCTTTACTCGTTCTGTAATACATCATCTCGCAACTAACTCATTAGTTGCATTGCTTGGAAGGCTTAGGTGATGTGCATTACCGAGAGGGCCCAGAGATACCTCTCCGACAATCGGAGTGACAAATCCTAATCTCAAAATACGTCAACCCAACATGTACCTTTGGAGACACCTGTAGAGCACCTTTATAATCACCCAGTTACGTTGTGACGTTTGGTAGCACACAAAGTGTTCCTCCGGCAAACGGGAGTTGCATAATCCCATAGTCATAGGAACATGTATAAGTTATGAAGAAAGCAATAGCAACATACTAAACGATCGGGTGCTAAGCTAATGGAATGGGTCATGTCAATCACATCATTCTCCTAATGATGTGATCCCATTAATCAAATAACAACTCTTTGTCCATGGTTAGGAAACATAACCATCTTTGATTAACGAGCTAGTCAAGTAGAGGCATACTAGTGACACTTTGTTTGTCTATGTATTCACACATGTATTATGTTTCCGGTTAATACAATTCTAGCATGAATAATAAACATTTATCATGAAATAAGGAAATAAATAATAACTTTATTATTGCCTCTAGGGCATATTTCCTTCAGTCTCCCACTTGCACTAGAGTCAATAATCTAGTTCACATCGCCATGTGATTCAACACTAATAGTTCACATCACCATGTGATTAACACCCATAGTTCACATCGTCATGTGACCTGTACCCAAAGGGTTTACTAGAGTCAGTAATCTAGTTCACATCGTTTATGTGATTAACACCCAAAGAGTACCAAGGTGTGATCATGTTTTGCTTGTGAGATAATTTTAGTCAACGGGTCTGTCACATACAGATCCGTAAGTATTTTGCGAATTCTATGTCTACAATGCTCTGCACGGAGCTACTCTAGCTAATTGCTCCCACTTTCAATATGTATCTAGATCGAGACTTAGAGTCATCCAGATCTGTGTCAAAACTTGCATCGACGTAACTTTTTATGACGAACCTTTTTTCACCTCCATAATGGAGAAATATTTCCTTATTCCACTAAGGATAATTTTGACCGCTGTCCAGTGATCTACTCCTAGATCACTATTGTACTCCCTTGCCAACATCAGTGTAGGGTATACAATAGATCTGGCACACAGCATGGCTTACTTTGTAGAACCTATGGCTGAGGCATAGGGAATGACTTTCATTCTCTTTCTATCTTCTGCCGTGGTCGGTTTTTGAGTCTTACTCAATTTCACACCTTGTAACACAGCCAAGAACTCTTTCTTTGACTATTCCATTTTTGAACTACTTCAAAATATTGTCAAGGTATGTACTCATTGAAAAAACTTATCAAGCGTCTTGATCTATCTCTATAGATCTTGATGCTTAATATGTAAGCAACTTCACCGAGGTCTTTCTTTGAAAAACTTCTTTCAAAACACTCCTTTATGCTTTGCAGAATAATTCTACATTATTTCTGATCAACAATATGTCATTCACATATACTTATTAGAAATGCTGTAGTACTCCCACTCACTTTCTTGTAAATACAGGCTTCATCGCAAGTCTGTATAAAACTATATGCTTTGATCATCTCATCAAAGCGCATATTCCAACTCCGAGATGCTTGCACCAGTCCATAGATGGATCGCTAGAGCTTGCACATTTTGTTAGCACCTTTAGGATTGACAAAACCTTCTGGTTGTATCATATACAACTCTTCTTTAATAAATCCATTAAGGAATGCAGTTTTGTTTATCCATTTGCCGGATTTCATAAAATGCGGCAATTGCTAATATGATTCGGACAGACTTAAGCATAGATATGAGTGAGAAACTCTCATCGTAGTCAACATCTTGAACTTGTCGAAAACCTTTTTGCGACAATTCTAGCTTTGTAGATAGTAACACTACTATCAGTGTCCGTCTTCCTCTTGAAGATCCATTTAATCTCAATGGCTCGCTAATCATTGGGCAAGTCAATCAAAGTCCATACTTTGTTCTCATACATGGATCTCATCTCAGATTTCATGGCCTCAAGCCATTTCGAGGGAATCTGGGCTCATCATCGCTTCCTCATAGTTCGTAGGCTCGTCATGGTCAAGTAACATGACCTCCAGAACTGGATTACCGTACCACTCTGGTGCGGATCTCACTCTGGTTTACCTACGAGGTTCGGTAGTAACTTCATCTGAAGTTACATGATCATCATCATTAGCTTCCTCACTAATCGGTCTAGTAGTCACAGGAACAGATTTCTGTGATGAACTACTTTCCAATAAGGGAGCAGGTACAGTTACCTCATCAAGTTCTACTTTCCTCCCACTCACTTCTTTCGAGAGAAACTCCTTTTCCAGAAAGGATCCATTCTCAGCAATGAATAACTTGCCTTCGGATCTGTGATAGAAGGTGTACCCAACATTTTGTTTTGGGTATCCTATGAAGACGCACTTCTTTGATTTGGGTTAGAGCTTATCAGGTTGAAACTTTTTCACATAAGCATTGCAACCTCAAACTTTAAGAAACGACAGCTTTGGTTTCTTGCCAAACCATAGTTCATACAGTGTCGTCTCAACGGATTTAGATGGTGCCCTATTTAACGTGAATGCAGCTATCTCTAATGCATGATCCCAAAACGATATTGGTAAATCGGTAAGAAACATCATAGATTGTACTATATCCAATAAAGTACGGTTATGACGTTCAGACACACCATTATGCTGTGGTGTTCCAGGTGGCATGAGTTTGTGAAACTATTCCACATTGTTTTAATTGAAGACGAAACTCGTAACTCAAATATTCGTCTCTGCGATCAGATCGTAGAAACTTTATTTTCTTGTCACAATGATTTTCCACTTCACTCTGAAATACTTTGAACTTTTAAGACTTATGTTTCATCTAGTAGATATACTCATATCTGCTTAAATCATCTGTGAAGGTCAGAAAATAATGATACTTGTCGCGAGCTTTAATATTCATCGGACCACATACATCAGTATGTATGATTTCCAACAAATCTGTTGCTCGCTCCATTGTTCTAGAGAACGGAGTCTTTAGTCATCTTGCCCATAAGGCATGGTTCGCAAGCACCAAGTGATTCATAATCAAGTGATTCCAAAATCCCATCAGCATGGAGTTTCTTCATGCGCTTTACACCAATATGACCTAAACGGCAGTGCCACAAATAAGTTGCACTATCATTCTTAACTTTGCATCTTTTGGTTTCAATATTATGAATATGTGTATCACTACGATCGCGATCCAATGAGGCATTTTCATTGGGTGTGTAACCATATAAGGTTTTATTCATGTAAACAGAACAACAATTTATTCTCTTACTTAAATGAATAACCGTATTACAATAAACATGATCAAATCATATTCATGCTCAACGCAAACACCAAATAACACTTATTTAGGTTCAACACTAATCCCGAAAGTATAGGGAGTGTGCGATGATGATCATATCAATCTTGGAACTACTTCAAACACACATCGTCACCTTACCCTTAACTAGTCTCTGTTCATTCTGCAACTCCCAATTCAAGTTACTAATCTTAGCAACTGAACTAGTACCAAATACTGAGGGGTTGCTATGAACACTAGTACAGTACACATCAATAACATGTATATCAAATATACCTTTGTTTACTTTGCCATCCTTTCTTATCCGCCAAATACTTGGGTAGTTCCGCTTCCAGTGACCAGTCCCTTTGTAGTAGAAGCACTTAGTCTCAGGCTTAGGACCAGACTTGGGCTTCTTCACTTGAGCAGCAACTTGCTTGCTGTTCTTCTTGAAGTTCCCCTTTTTCCTTTGCCCTTTTCTTGAAACTAGTGGTCTCGTCAACCATCAACACTTGATGTTTTTCTTGATTTCTACCTTCGTCAATTTCAGCATTACGAAGAGCTTGGGAATCGTTTCCGTTATCCCTTGCATATCATAGTTCATCACGAAGTTCTACTAACTTGGTGATGGTGACTAGAGAATTCATTCAATCACTATTTTATGTGGAAGATTAACTCCCACTTGATTCAAGTGATTGTAGTACCCAGACAATCTGAGCACATGCTCACTAGTTGAGCGATTCTCCTCCATCTTTTAGCTATAGAACTTGTTGGAGACTTCATATCTCTCAACTCGGGTATTTGCTTGAAATATTAACTTCAACTCCTGGAACATCTCATATGGTCCATGACATTCAAAACGTCTTTGAAGTCCCGATTCTAAGCCGTTAAGCATGGTGCACTAAACTATCAAGTAGTCATCATATTGAGCTAGCCAAACATTCATAACGTCTGCATCTGCTCTTGCAATAGGTCTGTCACCTAGTGGTGCATCAAGGACATAATTCTTCTGTGCAGCAATGAGGATAAACCTCAGATCACGGATCCAATCCGCATCATTGCTACTAATATCTTTCAACACAATTTTCTCTAGGAACATATCAAAATAAACATATGAAAGCAACAATGAGAGCTATTGATCTACAATATAATTTGCAAAATACAACTAGGACTAAGTTCATAATAAATTTAAGTTCAATTAATCATATTACTTAAGAACTCCCACTTAGAAAGACATCCCCCTAATCTTCTAAGTGATTACGTGATCCAAATCAACTAAACCATAACCGATCATCACGTGAAATGGAGTAGTTCTCAATGGTGAACATTGCTATGTTGATCATATCTACTATATGATTCATGCTCGACCTTTCGGTCTCAGTGTTCCGAGGCCATATCTGCATATGCTAGGCTCGTCAAGTTTAACCTGAGTATTCTGCGTGTGCAAAAACTAGCTTGCACCCGTTGTAGATGGACGTAGAGCTTATCACACCCGATCATCACGTGATGTTTGGGCACGACGAACTTTGGCAACAGAGCATACTCAAGGAGAACACTTCTTGATAATTAGTGAGAGATCATCTTATAATGCTATCGTCAATCAAAGCAAGATAAGATGCATAAAAGATAAACATCACATGCAATCAATATAAGTGATATGATATGGCCATCATCTTCTTGTACTTGTGATCTCCATCTCCGAAGTACCGTCATGATCACCATCGTCACCGGCGTGACACCTTGATCACCATCGTAGCATAGTTGTCGTCTTTCCAATCTTATGCTTCCACGACTATCGCTACCGCTTAGTGATAAAGTAGTGCATTACAGCGTGATTGCATTGCATACAATAAAGCGACAACCATATGGCTCCTGCCAGTTGCCGATAACTCGGTTACAAAACATGATCATCACATACAATAAAATTTAGCATCATGTCTTGACCATATCACATCACAACATGCCCTGCAAAAACAAGTTAGACGTCCTCTACTTTGTTGTTGCAAGTGAGGGAGTCCTGGATTAGGGGGTGTTCGGGTAGCCGGACTATACCTTCAGCCGGATTCCAGGACTATGAAGATACAAGATTGAAGACTACGTCCCGTGTCCGGATGGGACTTTCCTTGGCATGGAAGGCAAGCTTGGCGATGTGGATATTCAAGATCTCATACCATTGTAACCGACTCTATGTAACCCTAACCCTATCCGGTGTCTATATAAACCAGAGGGTTCTAGTCCGTAGGACAACAACTTCATCAACTCCATAGACAACAATCATACCATACGCTAGCTTCTAGGGTTTAGCCTCCTTGATCTCGTGGTAGATCTACTCTTGTACTATCCATATCATCAATATTAATCAAGCAGGACGTAGGGTTTTACCTCCATCAAGAGGGCCCGAACCTGGGTAAAACATCGTGTTCCCTGCCTCCTGTTACCATCCGACCTAGACGCACAGTTCGGGACCCCCTACCCGAGATCCGCCGGTTTTGACACCGACATTGGTGCTTTCATTGAGAGTTCCTCTGTGTCGTCGCCTTTAGGCCCGATGGCTCCTTTGATCATCAACAATGATGCGGTCCAGGGTGAGACTTTTCTCCCCGGATAGATCTTCGTCTTCGGCGTCTTTGCTCTACGGGCCAATTCTCTTGGCCACTTGGAGCAGATCGAAAGCTACGCCCCTGGCCATCAAGTCAGGTTTGGAAGCTTAAACTACACGGCTGACATCCGTGGAGACTTGATCTTCGATGGGTTGAGCCACGGCCAAGCGCACCGAACTATCTCGAGGGGCATGATCTAGCTCTGCCTCCGGGTAGTGTCCTGGAGGCCGCACACGCATCGTTTCTGACCTCTAACTCGGAGCCTATTGCGCCAATCGAGGACGAGCGGTTGGACGCCACCTCGGGGTCTGCGATCTTAAAGGCGATCGAGTCGAACGCTAGCCTGGCTCTTTGCATGATCCGTGACTCCGAGGATCCAGACTCCTCCCCGGACTCCGAACCCCCCGCGCCCCTGGCAATCGAATCCGATTGGGCGCCGATAATGGAGTTCGCCGCCGCAGACATCTTTCAGCACTCGCCTTTTGGCGTCATCCTGAATTCTCTTAAGTCTCTCTCTCTTTATCAGGAGAGCCCTGGCCGGATTATGGTCAGCGAGGATGGGATACGGACGGCGAAGAAATTCAAAGCCCACCCACCACCCACTTTGTAGCCACTATCGACGATTTAACTGACATGCTCGACTTTGGCTCCGAAGACATCGACGGTATGGACGACGATGTAGGAGACGAACAGGAACCAGCACCTATAGGGCGCTGGAAGGCCACCTCGTCATATGACATATATATGGTGGATACTCCGAAGGATGGAGATGGCGATGGAACAGTGGGGGAGGACACCCCCAAGAAACAGCCAAAGCGCCGGCGTCAGCGGCGCCGCTCTAAATCCCGCCAAAGCAAAAACGGTGATTCCGGCATGGGAGATAATACTACCCCGGACAGCGCCGAAGAACACCCACCTCAGCAAGATTCGGCACACGAAGATGGAGAAGCCAGCCCTCATGAGAGAGCGGCAGACCAAGAGGTTGAGGATGATAACTATATGCCTCCCTCCGAAGACGAGGCAAGCCTCGATGATGACGAATTCGTTATACCATCAGACCCCGTCGAACAAGAGCGTTTTAGACGCAGGCTTTTAGCCACGGCAAGCAGCCTCAAGAAAAAGCAGCAACAGCTTAGAGCTGCCCCAGATTTGCTAGCTGACAGATGGACTGAAGTCCTTGCGACCGAAGAGTATGAACTCGAACGCCCTCCCAAGAGTTACCCAAAGCGCGGGACGCTACCCCGATCAGAGGAGGAAGCACCTACATCACCAACGCATGACATGGCGGACCGGCCACCTCGCGGCCGCGACAGAGAGGCCTCTCGGCCCTCCACCCAAGCCATGCCCTGACGCCGCTCAACTAAGGCACGGGAAAATGCGCTAGACCTGCGAGACGTACTGGAGGACAAGAAAAGACAAACAAGATCGATCTACGAATCGCGCAGGCGCCCTATGGCACATGACGATGATCTTCACTCCGGATACAACAAATCCGGCCGGGCCGAACACAACAGATATAGCTCTTCCGAGTTGCGTCGTGATATAGCCCAGTACAGAGGCGCCGCACACCCGCTATGCTTCACGAATGAAGTAATGGAGCATAAAATCCCAGAGGGTTTCAAACCCGTAAACATCGAATCATACGATGGCACAACAGATCCGGCGGTATGGATCGAGGATTATCTCCTTCACATCCACATGGCACGCGGCGATGATCTACACGCCATCAAATACCTTCCGCTCAAACTTAAAGGACCGGCCCGGCATTGGCTTAACAGCTTGCCAGCAGACTCAATCGGTTCTTGGGAGGACCTGGAAGCCGCATTCCTCGACAACTTCCAGGGCACTTACGTGCGACCATCGGATGCCGACGACTTAAGCCACATAATTCAGCAGCCAGAGGAATCGGCCAGACAATTCTGGACACTGTTCCTAACAACGAAAAACCAGATACTCGACTGTCCGGATGCAGAGGCCCTAGCAGCCTTCAAGCATAACATCCGCGACGAGTGGCTTGCCCGACACCTGGGACAGGAAAAGCCGAAATCTATGGCAGCCCTCACGACACTCATGACCCGCTTTTGTGCGGGAGAAGATAGCTGGCTAGCTCGCAGTAACACCTTTTCAAAGAACCCTGGTAATTCGGATACCAAGGACAAAAGTGGCAGGACACGTCGGAATAAGCAAAAACGCCGTGTTAGCAGCGACAGCAATGAAGACACGGCAGTCAATGCCGGATTCAAAGGCTATAACTCCGGTCAGCGGAAAAAGCCATTCAAAAAGAATACTCAGGGCCCGTCCAGTTTGGACCGAATACTCGACCGCTTGTGCCAGATACATGGCACCCCCGAAAGGCCAGCCAATCACACTAACAGATATTGTTGGGTGTTCAAGCAGGCAGGCAAGTTAAGAGCCGAAAACAAGGACAAGGGGCTGCACAGCGATGACGAGGAGGAGCCCAAGCCACCGAACAACAATGGACAGAAGGGTTTTCCCCCACAAGTGCGGATGGTGAACATGATATACGCAACCCACATTCCCAAGAGGGAGCGGAAGCGTGCGCTACGGGACGTATATGCGATGGATCCAGTCGCCCCGAAGTTCAACCCATGGTCTCCTGCCCAATCACTTTTGATCGAAGGGACCATCCCACTAGCATCCGTCATGGCGGCTTCGCCTCATTGGTTCTCCACCCAATCATCGACGGATTTCATCTCACAAGAGTCCTCATGGACGGCGGCAGCAGCCTGAACCTGCTTTATCAGGATACAGTGCAGAAAATGGGCATAGATCCCTCAAGGATTAAGCCCACAAAAACGACCTTTAAAGGCGTTATCCCAGGTGTAGAAGCCAACTGTACAAGCTCAGTAACACTTGACGTGGTCTTCGGATCCTCGGACAACTTCCGAAGTGAAGATTTAATCTTCGATGTAGTCCCGTTTCGCAGTGGCTATCACGCCCTGCTTGGACGAACAGCATTTGCAAAGTTCAATGCGGTGCCGCACTACGCATATCACAAGCTCAAGATGCCAGGCCCTCGAGGAGTAATCACGGTCAACGGAAACACCGAAAGCTCCCTCCGTACGGAGGAGCACACAGCGGCTCTCGCAGCGGAAGTGCAAAGTAGCCTCCTCAGGAAATTCTCTAGTCCGGCCATTAAAAAGCCAGACACTGCCAAGCGCGCCCGGAGTAACCCACAGCAGAACCGCCTGGCACACTATGAGCAAGCGTAGCAATGCGGCCCCAACCCCAGCTCTCGCGACATAGCGAAACTAGTACCTCGCATACATAACTACGCCCTTGAAATACCATGGGCACAGGGGAAGGGGCACAATAACGGCATGCCCAAAATACGGCCTAAAACGTACAAGGGGTTGCCGGATTCCTTTTTTTTAATTTTTTCTTACTTTCAGGACTCCATACTTCGGACGACCTGTTTGGCAATTCGACTGCCGCACAAACGATGCAAGATCCAGGGAGGCAGACAAGCCATGCCGCATTATGGAACTCCCAGGTGGTCTTTGTTACGAGCGGTATACCTGTTTTAAATACAATTCCGGGGCCTGCCCCTAGTCAGGACATACCAAATAGTCCAATATATTTTGCCTACCGCACTATTTGTATCATTCGGCTTTGATAAATAGCCTCTCTATAAACAATGCATAGCTTTCTGTCTATTTTTTGCATTATCATCTTTTCATATATATGTTTATGACATGTTGCACCCGTACACTGTGGTACGGCAAAATACGCCAGGGGCTTTAGTACCCATTAATATGACATGAGAAGTCCGTACACTTTCACAAGTGTGGCACCCCCGAACTTATAGCACTATATGCAATGGCTCCGAATCATGATTTGGGTCAATAGTTGGGTTTGCCCGGCTCCTATGTTTTGGTGCCTTACGTTCCGCTATATCGGCTAAGGTAGCACTAGGAGAACCACTGCGATTGTGCCCCGGTTGAGCTGGGCTAAGCACCTCAGTGGAGAAAGCTAAAACTGACTGTCATGATGTGGCGAGAGACCGATCGCTGTTCGAGAGGTTTTTCGAGTCCCTAAAGGCTTATGCCGCTTCGAGCGAGGAGCCGGCTTTGTCCGGCCAAGGCGTGGATAGCGCCCCGAACTCGGTCTTCCGAACTAGGGGCTTCGCCGAAATTTAAAATTATAGAGTTCTATGGCTAAGTGAGAGTGTTCAAGCATTATAGTCCGATTCCCTGGTTCGTTGTGCTGAGCGCCTCCCTCGAAGGACCCAACTATGGGAAAAAGAGCCCTCAGGTTTATCCCGAACACCCCGGCACTAGTGGCATGGGGGTAGAAGCCAACGACTGGCCATCTCTCAATTTTTTGATAAACGGCCGCACAGAAAGTAATATTTTAAATTCAACAAGCATTGCTTAGCGCATATGAACAAGTTTTCAGCGCACAGGATAAACACGAGCGAGTTCATTCAAAAATTACATCCTTGCTACATTCATCCGCCACAAGGCGGGCACCCGCAAGAACATCCTTATGCTTGTTCTCGGGCTTGTGATGCTCCTTCCCCGGCGGCGGCCCGTCCCTCACAAGCTTCTCACCGTCCAACTTACCCCACTGCACCTTTGCACGGGCAAGGGCCCTACGGGCACCTTCGATGTAGACGGAACGCTTGATGACCTCGAGCCTTGGACAGGCCTCCACCAGTCGCCGCACTAGCCCGAAATAGCTCCCAGGCAGGGCCACTCTGGGCCACAGCCGAACTATGAAGCCCTTCATGGCTTGTTCAGCCACCTTGTGGAGCTCGACCAGCTGTTTCAGCTGGTCGCTTAAGGGCACAGGGTGTCCGGCCTCAGCATACTGAGACCAGAACACCTTCTCCGTCGAGCTGCCCTCTTCGGCTCGGTAGAATGCGGCGGCGGCGGATACGCTGTGGGGAAGATCTACGAATGCCCCTGGAGAGCTCCGGATTCGGGTAAGTAACAAGTACTTTACTTTTATACTTCTGCTTTGCATAAAGAATTCCTTACCCGCCGCTATCTTCTTCATATCCTCCAACTCTTGGAGGGCCTTTTGGGCTCCGGCCTTGGCGGACTTGGCAGTCTCAAGGGCCGCCGCAAGCTCGGGCGCTTGCGTCTTGGACTCAAGCTCCAAACTCTCATGTTTTTTCATGAGAGCCTGAAGCTCGTGCTGCACCTCGCCAACCTGTCCCTCAAGTTTCTCTCGCTCGGAGCACTCCACGGCTGTTTTCTTTTCGGCCTCGGACATCGCCTGCTTGAGGGTCGCCACCTCAGTCGTGGCCCCTACAATAAGCAGTACAATCCTGTTATTTTTTGCAATCAAGCCTTTCTATAGGCACTTTTTCTGTAAGGTATTTCTTACCTTCTTTCTCCTCGAGCTGCCGTTTGGCAAGGCCGAGCTCTTGCTCGATCCGCTCGAGGCCCTGTTTTCAGGGCACCCACCTCTGCAGTCAGTGCGGCGGTGGCTAGCAGCGAAGCCTGCATACGCATATTGACTCTTTGTTGTTAGACTCATGCGAAATTTAATACATCCTCTATTCGGCTTTTCTTTCCGAATGCCAAACAGAGCATCAGGGGCTACTGTCTGTGTGGTTATATCTTTACATATTTTTTACTTACCTCGAAGCCTGTTAGAAGGCTAGCGCAAGCTTCACTCAGTACGCTCTTGGCGGACTGAACCTTCTGGATCACCGTACTCATAATAGTACGGTGCTCCTCGTTGATGGAGGCGCCGTCAAGCACCTCCAGCAGATTGTCCGGCACCTCCGGTTGGACGAAGGCTGCCGGCTCAGAAGGCTTACTCCTCTTGGAAGGAGTTCGCCTACCACGGACCGGAACTGTTGTAGATTCAGGTGCGGTGCCGGCTCAAGGCCGGACTTGGAGCCCTAGGGGGCCTTGTCCCCTTCACTCCTGGAGTCCGGGAGGTTGCCTTGCGGCTCCTCCGGGACCACCTCCTCCTGCCCCGGAGCTCATTGCGACGCCACTTCTGCGTCGTCCGCGGTGCGGGGGGAGACAGCAGGCGGAACTGAGTTCACGTCCAATGAATTCAGGGAGCCGCTTGACGACTCGTCGAGTCCGGTCTGGGGCGGGCTGCATAATTATATTCGACATTAGGGAAAGCTGTGCAACAAAGGAACATCATGAGTTACTCTGATATCTGAACTTACAATTTCGCCGGACGCTTGGCCCTGTCTGGCCACTCCTCTTCGTCCTCTTCGGCGTCGGGGAGGTAGTTCGGCGGAGGGGTCTTCCTCTTCTTGGACCCTTCGACCTCCCCCGTCGGGACGGCCTTCCTTTTCTTTCCTTTCCCCACTGGAGGCGGAGAGGTTTCTTCTTCCTCCTCCTCGTTTTCACGGGAGTAGTGCGTCTCGGACTCATCAGATGACGAGTCCGACACCACCATATTACGGGCACTCTTTCGAGTCCCTGTGGTCTTCTTCTTCTTGGCCTTCTTCTCTGGCACCACATAAGGCGCCGGAACCAGCAGCTTCATTAGGAGAGCTAGGGCCGGGTCTTCGGGCAGCGGCGCCGTACAGTTAATCGGTCCGGATATCGCCCGCCAAGCCTGTCAAAGATAAGGGAGTTTAGATCCCGCATAGAGTAAAACTATGGAAAAAAGCTTAAACATCCTGTAAAAGGTGTAGATGTCTTACCTCGTTAGCATGACACTGTGAGCTGTATCCGCGGTCCTCGGAAGCAGATGCAGGAGCCTCGGCGCCCTTAAATAGCAGCCTCCAGGCGTCTTCGTATGTCGTGTCGAAGAGCCTGCTGAGGGTTTGATGCTGCGCCGGGTTGAACTCCCACAGATTAAAATCCCGTTGTTGGCACGGGAGTATCTGGCGGGCGAGCATAACCTGGATTACATTGACAAGCCATACTGGCTTGTTCACCAGGGACTGGATGCATGTTTGCAATCCGGTCACCTCTTTTTCGTTACCCCACGACAGGCCCGTCTCTTTCCAGGACATAAACCACGTGGGGGGTCCGGATCGGAACTCGGGGGCTGCGTTCCATTTTGGATCGCGCGGCTCGGTGATGTAAAACCACCCGGATTGCCATCCCTTTAGGGTCTCCACAAAAGAGCCCTCGAACCATAGGACATTGGCCATCTTGCCCGCCATGGCGCCTCCGCATTCCGCCTGGTTACCGCGCACCACCTTGGGCTTGACGTTGAAGGTCTTGAGCCAGAGGCCGAAATTGGGGCAGACGCGTAGAAAAGCCTCGCACACGACGATAAACGCCGAGATGTTGAGGTTGAAGTTCGGGGCCAGATCGTGGAAGTCCAGGCCGTAGTAGAACATGAGCCCCCGGACAAATGGGTGAAGTGGAAAACCCAGTCCGCGGAGGAAGTGGTGAAGGAATACTACCCTCTCATGGGGCCTTGGGGTGGGGATAATCTGCCCCTCCTCGGGAAGCCGGTGCGCGATGTCCTTGGACAGGTATCCGGCCTTCCTTAGCTTCTTAACTTGGCCCTCCGTAATGGAGGAGGCCTTCCATTTGCCTCCCGCTCCGGACATTGCTGGAGAAGGTTGAGGTGGGAAGTGCGGGCTTGGGCGCTGGAGCTCGAAAGCGCAGGAGATGGATAGGCAGAGGAGGAAGAGGGCGTAGGTAAAAAGGTGGATCCTTATCCCCTTATATGGGCGGATGCGGTTGTGCGTCCCCACCAGCCTAGTAAAACTCGCTTGCCTCCCAAGCGCCGTGATAAGTGGCGTGGTTGGGTTACCCACGTCCGTATTAATGAGAATCCCGTAAAAGGGGGTACACGATCTCTGCTTCGACAAGACGTGCTAAGGAAACCGCCTCGCAAAACACGCTGAGGTGGAAAAGTAAAAACAATTCAGGTAAAGGACTTGGCTGTAGTGTGATGGCGCACTGCGGTATACGTCAGCAGATTTGATTTGTGTTAATATTATTCTCTCTATGGCAATATGTGGAAGCTTATTTTGCAGAGCTGGACACTACTCTTGGTGTTTACAATCTTTTATGAAGGACATGGAGGAGGAACCCGCCTTGCAATGCCGAAGACAATTTGCGCGCCAGATTCGTCGTCATTGAAGCCTGGTTCAGGGGCTACTGAGGGAGTCCTGGATTAGGGGGTGTTCGGGTAGCCGGACTATACCTTCAGCCGGACTCCAGGACTATGAAGATACAAGATTGAAGAATACGTCCCGTGTCCGGATGGGACTTTCCTTGGCATGGAAGGCAAGCTTGGCAATGCGGATATTCAAGATCTCCTACCATTGTAACCGACTCTATGTAATCCTAACCCTATCCGGTGTCTATATAAACCGGAGGGTTCTAGTCCGTAGGACAACAACTTCATCAACTCCATAGACAACAATCATACCATAGGCTAGCTTCTAGGGTTTAGCCTCCTTGATCTCGTGGTAGATCTACTCTTGTACTATCCATATCATCAATATTAATCAAGCAGGATGTAGGGTTGTACCTCCATCAAGAGGGCCCGAACCTGGGTAAAACATCGTGTTCCCTGCCTCCTGTTACCATCCGACCTAGGCGCATAGTTCGGGACCCCCTACCCGAGATCCGCCGGTTTTGACACCGACAACAAGTTTTACGTGGCTGCTACGGGCTTAGCAAGAACCAATCTTACCTACGCATCAAAACCACAACGATACTTTGTCAAGTTGGTGTTGTTTTAACCTTTGCAAGGACCGGGCGTAGCCACACTTGGTTCAACTAAAGTTGGAGAAACTGACACCCCCCAGCCACCTGTGTGCAAAGCACGTCGGTAGAACCAGTCTTGCGTAAGCGTACGCGTAATGTCGGTCCGGGCCGCTTCATCCAACAATACCGCCAAACCAAAGTATGACATGCTGGTAAGCAGTATGACTTATATCGCCCACAACTCACTTGTGTTCTACTCGTGCATATAACATCAACACATAAAACCTAGGCTCTGATACCACTGTTGGGGAACGTACTAATTTCAAAAAAATTCCTACGCACACGCAAGATCATGGTGATGCATAGCAACGAGAGGGGAGAGTGTTGTCGACATACCCTCGTAGACCGAAAGCGGAAGCGTTATAACAACACGGTTGATGCAGTCGTACGTCTTCACGGCCCGACCGATCAAGCACCGAAACTATGGCACCTCCGAGTTCTAGCACACGTTCAGCTCGATGATGATCCCCGGACTGTGATCCAGCAAAGTGTCGGGGAAGAGTTCTGTTAGCATGACAGCGTGGTGACGATCTTGATGTTCTACCGTCGCAGGGCTTCGCCTAAGCACCGCTACAATATTTTCGAGGATTATGGTGGAGGGGGACACCACACACGGCTAAGAGATCTCAAGGATCAATTGTTGTGTCTAGAGGTGCCCCCTGCCCCCGTATATAAAGGAGCAAGGGGGGAGGGGCAGCCGGCCATGATGAGGCGCACCAGGGAGGAGTCCTACTCCTACCGGGAGTAGGACTCCCTCCTTTTCCTTGTCCAAGTAGGAGAGGGGGAAGGAAGGGAGAGAGGAGAGGAAGGTAAGGGGGGCGCCGCCCCTCCCTCCTTGTCCAATTTGGACTAGGGGGAGAGGGGGCGCGTGGCCTACCCTGGCCGCCCCTCCTCTTCTCCACTTTAGGCCCATGAGGACCATTAACCCCCCGGGGGGTTCCGGTAACCCCCCGGTACTCCGGTTTTATCCGAAACTTCCCCGGAACACTTCCGGTGTCCGAATATAGCCGTCCAATATATCAATCTTTATGTCTCGACCATTTCGAGACTCCTCATTATGTCCGTGATCACATCCGGGACTTCGAACTAACTTCGGTACATCAAAACTAATAAACTCATAATATAACTGTCATCCAAACCTTAAGCATGCGGACCCTACGGGTTCGAGAACAATGTAGACATGACCGAGACACGTCTCCGGTCAATAACCAATAGCGGAACCTGGATGCTCATATTGGCTCCCACATATTCTACGAAGATCTTTTATCGGTCAGACCGCATAACAACATACGGTGTTCCCTTTGTCATCGGTATGTTACTTGCCCGAGATTCGATTGTCGGTATCTCAATACCTAGTTCAATCTCGTTGCCGGCAGGTCTCTTTACTCGTTCTATAATACATCATCTCGCAACTAACTCATTAGTTGCATTGCTTGCAAGGCTTAGGTGATGTGCATTACCGAGAGGGCCCAGAGATACCTCTCCGACAATCGGAGTGACAAATCCTAATCTCGAAATACGTCAACCCAACATGTACCTTTGGAGACACTTGTAGAGCACCTTTATAATCACCCAGTTACGTTGTGACGTTTGGTAGCACACAAAGTGTTCCTCCGGCAAACGGGAGTTGCATAATCTCATAGTCATAGGAACATGTATAAGTTATGAAGAAAGCAATAGCAACATACTAAACGACCGGGTGCTAAGCTAATGGAATGGGTCATGTCAATCACATCATTCTCCTAATGATGTGATCCCGTTAATCAAATAACAACTCTTTGTCCATGGTTAGGAAACATAACCATCTTTGATTAACGAGCTAGTCAAGTAGAGGCATACTAGTGACACTTTGTTTGTCTATGTATTCACACATGTATTATGTTTCCGGTTAATACAATTCTAGCATGAATAATAAACATTTATCATGAAATAAAGAAATAAATAATAACTTTATTATTGCCTCTAGGGCATATTTCCTTCAAGGATGACGGGAGCTCCATGGCCCAAAGGTTCCATTCCAGAGGTGTCTGAATTGTGGCAACAAGAGTGGTTCTACATCACGGCTCCTAGAAGTGCCAAGTGGGCGGCCGCCCTAGTTTTCTGCTCGGGCCCTCCACCACAACTGATGTCATGGATCAGCAGAGGTCTGAGCTGGGGTCCAGCCAAGGACGTGCCTATACTGCAAAGCCGCATTCGAGATCTCTTCAATGGAGATTTTAGTTTGGTTGCGGTAATGCAAGTTATGCTGGTTCGCCAAGCCCAGCCTTGCAAATGCCGCCCCTTCGCTTGTGGGAGTTCAATCCTGAGGGCCCGCGTGTCATTCAAAATTTCCTTGGCCTGACGCACGAGGAGATGTACAAGTCGTTCTTCGGACCTCAGGTAGAGTGTCCGGAAATTACCGGGGACACGGGCCTGAGCAGTAACCGCGCCGCCGAATAGGTGAGGAATCTTTCGGCCGAACATACTATCTCTTACTTGTTACGAAGTTATTTCTGAGAGTTTGCTTTTTGACCAGGACTGGCTGACAAAGGCGAAGTTGATTCGGTGGTCGGCCCCCCTCCCTAAGGGTTTGGATAATCCGGTATTGGAAAAGATGCTCCTGGTTGCACCTTGCCCAGAGCCCTTGAAGGAAGATACTGGGGAGGATAATACGCGAAGACGCGGGCCCCCAACGCTGCCCATTCTAACTGAGGGAGCGAGCGTCTCCATGAAGGAAGACGACCGGAGGAGGAAAAGGACTGCGCCCGGGGATTCGGAAGCCGAAGCTTCCAAACGGGAGAAGAAGTCTCCCACAGAGGGTCCTATCTCAGGGGGTGCTTTTGCCGCACAAAGTCTGCGGGGGGATCAATTCTCCAGCGAGTCGTAAGTGACCCGAAATACTTTAATAGTACAGGTATGCCATATTTCTCTTCTGAGAAAATAACCACCGCATATATCTTTGCAGTTCAGGCCTTAGCCCCTCTCAAATGAGCTCATCTTCGGGGGATCTTCTTCCAGAGATGATGGAGAGAGAAACGCCCCCTCCGGACTCCTCCACTCCGGAAGCGGGCGAACCCGAAGTGTCGTCGCGGAGGGCCTCTCCGGGTCCGGTGAGGCCAGAAGATAATCCCATTGACCCCCGAAGCTCCTAGTGGCCGGCTCCCAAAGAGAGCGGGAAAAAGAGTCCGACACCGTCTGGTGTGCGATCGGATGTTCTGAGGGAGTTGGTGGGGCGAGCGGCCATCTCAGATGAACACCGCGTGCTGATGAATACGGTGATGGAGAGAATCTTGTCCGCCGAAAGAGGATTGCATGAAGCTTTTATGAGTCTACTGAAAGGCTTTGAGGTACGTAGAATAACGTATGATAGTCCTGCACATGCTAGGTGTGCCCTGTGTAGATAGTAGCCCCTGAGACTCTGGTTGTCGTCGGAAACGACAACGAACAGAGGATCATATTCCCAGGTAATAACCATACTTCCTCTATGTGCAGGTGATGGAAGCTCCGGTGGCTAGCCGGACTAGCGAGTTTGCCCAATTAAAACGATAGTTGGATGCGGCACACGCCGACATCGAGCTTGTTAACAAAAGGCTTGACGAGGCACAGGGTAAGTGTCATTATCTGGTGAACGCCACATAGTAAGAGCAGCATGATGTCAGTATCTTTAATATGTTGTGACTGCAGATGGAGCTGTCACTGTTGAAGCCTTGCGGGCAGAACTTGCCCGAGCCAAGGAACAAGCGAGGTTTAGTAATGCAGCTGCTTTGAAGGCGGCCGAAGAGTTGAAAATCGAGAAGGCCGCGCATGGCGAGAGCCGAGATAAGATGGCCAAGATGGCCATAGAATTAAAAGCTGCCGCCGACCGTTGCCGGGTTCTTGAAAAGGAAAACCTAGCAAAGGCATCGGACCTTGAGAAGGCTGCTGCGACGAGAAAATACATCCGCTCTGCTATGAGGGCGAATAAGGAGGAGCTGCGGGAAGCCGGGGATATTGTAGCTGGGAAATCCTTTATGTCACGGAGGAAGTTCGGAGATCCACGGTATGCCTCTCTGGATCGGCTGTGGAGTTCAGAGGATGTGTATATGGATTTGGCGGCGAGCGCTGCCGATGCGGCCAAGTACTTCCAGGGTCAGACAGACCGTGAAGTGGACCAGCTGTTTTGGACACAATTCCATTCTCCCGAGCATCCACTTTCATTGACTGACCAATTATCCGAATAGGCCGAACTGAATAGGTTGTCCGGACTCGCCATGAGGTCTGTTGTGGATCAGCTATGGCCGGAAAGGCCAAAACCGAACAGCTATTTCAGCTTGGTGCAGCAGCTCCTTGACGTGGTGCCACGCATTAATGCGGTGAAGAGGTCGGCGTGCATACAGGTCTCACGGATAGTCTTTGCCCGTGTTAAAGCATACTGGGCGGAGATGGATGCTACCACTGTTGCAGCGCGGGATTTGGCCATAGGTCGAATGGCTGCTGAGCACTACTTTGAAGAAGTTCTTGAGGGTGCTCATTTGATAGAGACCCAGTGCTCAAAAAATATTATGTTTGAGTGATATGTGATCTCATTGTAAGCGAAATGCTTTTTATAAATTTTTATGAGGCTATTTTTATACTTTTGCCTGGAATTAATATGATGCCTCCTGGGCGGCCATTTATGTATACATGTGTATAACCTGAAAGATTGCAGCCGTTGGCTTCAACCCCCACGCATATAATGCAGACATGCTCGCAAAAAACACGCGTTCACACTTAACCCAACATCTTGGTCCTATTAAGGAGGTGATAGCGGAGCGAGCGAGGCAACCGGACTATAATGCTTTAGCACTTTCACTTAGCCATAGGAGTTTGATAGTGGGGCTACTAGATAGCCCCTGGTGGCTCCGCACTCTCCCGATCTTGGGGTGCATACATGCCTGGCCGGAAAACGGCCCTTTGTTAAGGCAGAGGAATTCTAAGATTCCAAGAGGTCATCGAGTGGTTGACCAGTCTCACGCTATATCATGACAGTCAGTTTTCAGCTTTCTTACTGAGGTGCTCATCCGGATGAACCAGGGCGCAGTAGTTCTCCTGGTGCTACCTTAGCCGGTAAAGCGGAACGTAAGGCACCAAAACACAGGAGCCGGGAAAACCCAACATTTGACCAAAGACAATGATTCGGAGCTCATGCATATAAGGCCAAACTCGCGACGCCGAACACTCCCTAAGGTATTCGGCCTTTGTGGTATAAACTGGGCCTAAATAATGGCCTTTGTAAGAAGCCCCTTGTGTCCAGGTACGTGCATTGTTCTAGCGTGGCAACATGCCAAGACGTCAGCATCCTTCTCAACGGTGGATATGTATCAACAAGAGACAGTAAAAAGGTTTACGCAGGGTCTTAATCTAAAAAGAATCCTGGGAGCGGGTCCCTGCTGCACGTCTGCGCCTGTGTCTTCGTTGTGCCGTATCCTGGACGGGTGTAGCACGATGATCGTCTATAAAAGAGAGGAATTTAGGTGAAAAAGTTGTCGTGCGAAAAGACAGTTTTTAAAGAAACCATGTATAATTCAAGGTGAGAAAAAAATTGCCACTTGTCTGCGCGCGTTGAGCGCCTTGTATTGACAACTAGGGGTGTGACCACTTATTCGGTATAAATAGCGGCGCCGGACTTGATTAATTGTGTCTGAGGTCTTGACGACCTATTGGATGCTTTCGTTGGTCCGGGCGCCTTTAGTGTGCGGCTGCCAAGGCAGCCGCACTCTCTTCGGCGTGCAGAGATCGCTTGATATTTCCTTTCACAGAAATGATGCCACGTGGACCAGGCATCTTGAGTGTGAGGGAGGCGTATGTGGTATTGCATTAAAGAGAGAAAAAGCTTCGCGTCTGAGTAGTGCTTGATAACCGCTTTGGAATGGAGCGATGTGGAAGGTTAAATGCTCGTGACGGATGTTATCGGGGGAGCCGAATATAACTTGCAATAGGAGGGAGCCCGTACAACGAGCCCCTGGTCCTGGCGTTACTCCTTTAAAGGTAGTATTGCTGTGGCAAATTTTTGTTGGGTCTAACCCCATCCCACGGATTGTATCCTGATATATTAGGTTTAGACTGCTGCCACCGTCCATCAAGACTCTTGTGAAGTGATGTCCGCCAATTATTGGGTCTAATACCAGGGCGGCCCATCCTGCGTGTCGGATACTTGCTGAGTAATCGCGGTGGTCGAAAGTAATCGGTTGAGACGACCAGTGGCAGGACTTCTCGGTGACAGGCACTTGGGTATATTTTCCTGGGAGTGCCGCCTTGATCACGTGTAACACGTTTACTGTTTTGACTTCTGGTGGAAATTTCTTTTGTTCCCGAGTGTCTTGCTTGGGAGGCTCGTCCTCGTCTTCACTCGGTGTATCCTCCCCCTTGTGTACGACGTTGAGCTTGCCGGACTGCTTGAAGACCCAACATTCTCTGTGGGTATGATTAGCCGGTTTACCAGGGGTACTATGGATCTGACATACTTGGTCCAGAATTTTGTTGAGGCTGGACAGTTCATCCCTGGTGCCTTTAGAGGGCGGCTTTTGCTGACCTGGCCGAGAGCTTTTGAATCCGGCGTTTACTGTCGTGCCCTTCGTGCTGTCTTCTTTATTCCGGCGTTTGTTATTGCTGTTGCGCCGTGATTTCCTGTTTCCATCTCTAACTTCAGATGTACTGTGGTCGCTGGTGCTGCATCTAGCTAGCCAGCTGTCCTCACTCGCGCAAAAGCGGTTCATGAGGTTTGTTAATGCGGCCATCATTCTTGGCTTATTTTGGCCGAGGTGTCGGCCGAGCCATTCGTCACGGACGCTATGCTTCAAAGCTGCCAAGGCTTCGGCGTCCGGACAGTCGACAATCTGGTTCTTTTTAGTAAGAAACCTGTTCCAAAGCTTTCGGGCTGACTCTCCGGGCTGTTGAGTTATATGACTCAAATCATCCGCATCCGGGGATCGGACATAAGTCCCTTGAAAATTTGCCCGAAAGGCATCTTCGAGCTCTTCCCAACTTCCAATGGAGCTTTCGGGGAGGCCTTTAAGCCAGTGATGAGTTGGCCCTTTGAGCTTGAGGGGTAAGTACTTGATGGCATGGAGATCATCTCCTCGAGCCATATGGATGTGAAGGATGTAGTCCTCAATCCAGACCCCAGGGTCTGTGGTTCCGTCGTATGCCTCTATGTTTACGGGTTTGAATCCCTCTGGAAATTCATGGTCCAGCACCTCATCGGTGAAACATAGGGGGTGTGCGGCACCCCTGTAGCTGGGTGTACCGCGTTGTTCGGATGTTTGTTGTGTTGCATTGTATGCTGGGGCGCGCTTGCGTGGTCCATAGATGGATCTTGTTGCGCCGACCTTTAGGTGCGAGCCCACGCATGGGTCGCGTGTTGTATTGTGAGTGGCGTTGTATGCCGCTCTGTGTTGGTAGAGGGGTCGTTTATCCAGCCAGGTAGCTGCTTTGATATTTGGTTGTGGGGGGTCTGAGGCCTCCCCATCGAATTCAGGTAGTAGCTTCCGCTTAGGGTAGCTCTTGGAGGGGCGATTGTCGCCGTACCTCGCTGCAGTGTTGAGTATTTTACTCCATCTGAATTGCAGTGTGTCTTGCGCAGCCTTGAGCCTTTGCTTCTGTTTTTAAGACTCCTCGCGGTGGCAACAAGCCTTTTACAGGCATTCTGCTGCTTCGGGTGCCTGTCCGGCGTTATATCGTCCGGACCATTATCCTTGATAGAATTTGTTTGTTCGGTTTGATTATCCGGATTGCCACTGTCCGGCAGCGGTTCGCCCTGCTCCAGCGCTGGGTCTGTGTGATCGTTATTTTTGTGGAGGCGGGATTTGGGGCGGCGCTTGCGTCGCCGTTTTGACTACTTCTTGAGGGAACAAACCTTCGGTGCGTCCTTCTGCTCGTCGTCGTCATCTTTTGGTGCGTCCACCATGTATACGTCATATGATGAGGTGGCTTTCCAGGGCTCAGTAGGCGCTGGTTCTTCATCGTCTCCTTCATTGGCGTCCATACCGTCGATGTCTTCAGAGTCGAAGTCAAGCATGTTGGTTAAATCGTCGACAGTGGCTACAAAGTGGGCGGTGGGTGGGCTTTGAATTTCTTCATCATCCGTATCCCAACCTTGCTGACCGTAGTCTGGCCAGGGCTCTCCTGATAAAGAGAGACACTTCAGTGTCTTCAGAATGTTGCCAAAAGGCGAGTGCTGAAAGATGTTTGCGGCAGTAAACTCCATGATCGGCGCCCAATTGGATTAGATCGGCAGGGGCGCGGAAGGTTCGGAGTCCGGAGAGGAGTCCGGCTCCTTGGAGTCATGAGTCTCGCGGAGTGCGGGGCTGGTGTTCGGCTCGATCGCCGTTGGGATCGCAGCCCCCGAGGCGGCGTCCAACCACCCCTCCTCGATCGGTGCAGTTGGCTCCGAATTAAAGGTCGAAGCCGATGCAGGTGCGGCCTCCAGGGCACTGTTCGGCGGCAGAGCTAGATCATGCTCGTCGTGACAGTGCGGCGCGCTTGGCAGTGGCTCGAATCCGT
This sequence comes from Triticum timopheevii, assembly GCA_963921465.1. Lineage (NCBI taxonomy): Eukaryota > Viridiplantae > Streptophyta > Magnoliopsida > Poales > Poaceae > Triticum > Triticum timopheevii. Next base: position 587,393,332 of record OY997273.1, on the reverse strand, counting down.
CGAGGATCAAGTCCCCGTGGATGTCAGCCGTGTAGTTTAAACTTCCAAATCTGACCTGATGGCCAGGGGCATAGCTTTCGATCTGTTCCAGATGGCCAAGTGAATTGGCCCGCCGTGCGAAGCTGCCGAAGACGAAGATCTGTCCAGGGAGGAAGGTCTCACCCTGGACTGCATCACTATTGATGATCGTAAGAGCCATCAAGCCTGACGGCGACGACACAGAGGAACTCTCAATGAAAGCACCAATGTCGGTGTCAAAACCAGCAGATCTCGGGTAGGGGGTCCCGAACTGTGCGTCTAGGCCGGATGGTAACAGGAGGCAAGGGACACGAAGTTTTACCCAGGTTCAGGCCCTCTTGATGGAGGTAAAACCCTACATCCTGCTTGATTAATATTGATGATATGGGTAGTACAAGAGTAGACCTACCACAAGATCAGAGAGGCTAAACCCTAGAAGCTAGCCTATGGTATGATTGTTGTTCTGTATGTTGTCCTACGGACTAAAACCCTCTGGTTTATATAGACACCGGAGATGGTTAGGGTTACACAAAGTCGGTTACAATGGTAGGAGATCTGCATATCCGTATTGCCAAGCTTGCCTTCCATGCTAAGGAAAGTCCCTTCCGGACATGGGACGAAGTCTTCAATCTTGTATCTTCATAGTCCAGGAGTCCGGCTGAAGGTATAGTCCGGCCATCCGGACACCCCCTAATCCAGGATTCCCTCATCCGGGATCGGTTGCTGATCTAATAAAGATCTTATCCACTTTGTACAAGGGAGAAGAGGAGGAATTACTTCGTGTCAACCCGCAGGGCGGATTTTCTATGTACAAACCTCCGAGCTAGGTAAGCGGAGACTTTTTCTCGCCCATCCGTTTCATACTACCGTAGTTAAGTATTCAGTCTAGCGATTTCTATGCAGGAACTGTGCCAGGCTGTAAGGGAGATAAACAACCCCCCTCCACAACTCGAGGACCCTGGACGGTCCCTCGACCCAGCCTCCCAGGAGGATCCGGACATATCTGTGGAGCTGATCTACGGGGTGTTTTACCAATTGAGCAATGATAATGCTTTGGTAGCCATTACGGCCGATTACCCTGGGTTACTTCCAGCCTCACAGGTGACTGAGACCGAAGTCCCAGCACTTCAAAAAGGGGTCCGTCCTTGCGTGTTTTTGATTGCCGTATAACAGCTATGTTTTGCAGGGGAGGTCCTCGAGGCAGAAGGTCGAGCCTGCGGCAACTAGCCAACAAGGGGCCGCGAGGCCAGGCAGGCTGAAAAGACCCGCAGTCCGGATTGAGACACCGGTGCACGCTCTTTATTGCAAGACATTATTCTCAGAGGCATACTAATGCCCATGCCTTCTTTTCAGGAAAAAGAGCGCTCGCCGGACTATACCCGGAGAGGCTACCAATCGCGCCTCCACCAGCCAGGCTCCAAGGCCGGATTCGGAGGCGGGAACGAATACGAGGCGTGCGCCGGGCGCTCCTCCGATAGAGGATGCGGATAAACCATCCGCCACCAATTCTGAGGTGGAAAGTGCCATGAACCACAGGCGTCGCCGAACTGTTCTTCGTGACGCTTGTTTCTCCCCAGAGGCATTGGATGCCTTCAACTCGGGAGACGCGTACCTCCGTGCCGCTCAAAATGGTCTAGCCAGAGCCATGGAGCAGTATGTAAAAGACATACGGGTGAGAAAATTTGGTGATTATATATATATCAGTAGCCCCTAAGACTTGAAACAGTTAGGATAACTGATTTAAGGATCATTTGTTATGCAGGTTCTTACAGAAAAGAATACTCAACTGTCCCAGGAGCTGGAAGAGTGCAAAGCCCAACTTCAGGCCGCACTAGCTGCAGCAGGGGAGCCCAAAGAGACCCCCTCTGGTAAAATATCCTTCGAATGATAAGTATTATATTAGAATGTGGCGTATATGCAGATCTGACGATAAAATTGCAGCTGACGCTGGATTAAATCCAGATAAGCAACAACTCATACGCCAGCTGAAGGCCGGTGAGAGCATGCTTACGAGGGTGAGGCGGGAGAAGAATGATCTCCTAGATGCCAACACCAAGCTGGGCATGGAACTAAAAGATGTTCGTGCCCAACTGTCAGACTCTATTAAGGAGAATCCGCGACTTTGACGCGACATATTTAGTAAGTGCTTAAACGAACTTTGAAAAGGAGTTCGGCGAGGAAGCTAGCGGACAGAGTTATGTCTGTAGGTATGCTAACAGGTCGTCATGTCGAGGAGATGCCTAGTTCAGCGGGTGATCTTCTTCCCGAGCTCTCACAGCTGCACGAACGAGTTCGGCAGGTGATGCAAGGCGTCGCCCAGGCCTTGTGGCCATCCATCTCCATACCTGAAGGCCTTGGAGAGCTTGCAGAAAAGCTGAAGGGAGTGCGGCGACGCTTCTGATTATGGAAGATATCGGCCTGCCGTCAGGGCGCCAGGGAAGCCTAGGCAATAGTGAAGACACGGTACACGAAGGCTGACCCGAACCACATGGCCGAAGTCGGACCTGTGGGGCCTGATGGGAAGGAGATCCCTGTGAGCTTAGTGTACGGCCAAGTAGAATTGGCCGCAAAGTATTCCCAACAGGATTGTAGACTAGACAGCCTATTGGATGGTATTGAAGAGGAATTCAACCAGTCAAATTGACTATGTAATTTTGAAGTGACATGTATAATGCCTTCTAGCCGGATTGTAGATCGTTTGTCGTGGCGGACCTTTTCGCTTTAACCTCGGGACCCGACGGTCCGAGGTGTATCCGAATACCCTCTCGGTTATGTAAGAACCGGGGCATGCGTGGAGACCAGGCGTAGGGGTCATTAGTGCTTTATCAGACAAGTGCCCAACTAGTTATGTTATATTACATGGGTAGTAAGAAACATCTTCCAGGGAGAATAGTTCCGTTAAGGGTTCCTTTCCCTGGGTAAGCATGCCCTAAAGTGCATGTCCGGACTATGATAAGAAGCGCAAAAAAAGCATCTGGGGGCAGATATGGATAATAAATAAAAGCCATCTTTTGTTCACCGACCGAATATTCCCTTAAGAACGCTAGCTTTCGGCTTCACCCAGTCTGAGGTACACGTCCGGCTGACCCGGCGGTAACAATCACAGAGGTGCTCCCCTTATGCCCTAGCCGAATTAACGGGAACGTGGGGCATAAATACAAGAGCCTGTCAACCCAGCTTGGCCAAAACTTAAGTCATATCGATGCATATAATGGTGAAAAAAGGTACATGCGAAAGTATAACACATGTGTTGGGTGTGAGGCCCAGGTAAATAATTTAAGCTTCTGTGAAAGAAGCCCCCAGGTATGAAGAGTGCGGCTAGCGCATCTGTAATGTACGAGTGAGGCACAAGGTGACCCTTGAAGGCCAAGAGAAATAAAAGAAAGAAAGGGAAACAAGGCAGATGATGCATATGCAGAAAAGGGACAAAGGGAGGGGACTAACATAGAGTCTAGTGCTAAGCGTAGAATGTTCGAAGCCTGGCTGCGTTCCATGGGTTCGGCTCGAGTCGACTAGTAGATGCATCCCGCAGTCGGTACGCTCCACCGGTCAGAACTTGGTCGATAATGAAGGGACCTTCCCATTTGGGCTCGAGCTTGTTCTTTTTCTTATCCGGTAGTCGCAGAACTAGTTCGCCAACGTTGTAAGTTTTGGTCCGTACTTCTCTGCTTTGGTATCTGCGAGCTTGTTGCCTGTAAAATGCGGAACGGGCTTTGGCTATGTCGCGCTCTTCCTCCAAGGTGTCCAGACTGTCCGGCCAATCGAGCTTGGCTTTTCTTTCTTCATACATGCGCACTCGAGGTGAGTCATGAATTATGTCACAGGGCAGGACTGCCTCTGCGCCGTACACCATAAAAAACGGTGTATATCCGGTACTACGATTTGGCGTGGTCCACAGCCCCCAGAGTACGGAGTCGAGCTCCTCTACCAAGTGCGTGTCAAACTCCGTTAAGGAGCGCACTAATCTGTGTTTAATGCCGCTCATTATAAGACCATTTGCTCATTCGACTGGACCATTGGTTTGTGGGTGATAGATTGAAGCATAATCGAGCTTGATGCCCATTTTGCTGTACCAGAGTTTTACCTCTTCGGCCATGAAGTTCGTGCCATTATCAGTGATGATTCTGTGGGGGACGCCGTAACGGTGTACAACCCCGGATATGAAATCTATCACCGGTCCGGATTCGGCTGTTTTAACCGGTTTAGCCTCTATCCATTTGGTGAATTTATCCACCATGACCAATAAGTATTTTTTCTTGTGGGTTCCCCCTTTAAGGGGTCCAACCATGTCAAGCCCCCAGACCGCAAAGGGCCAAGTAATGGGGATTGTTTGGAGGGCGGTGGGTGGCATGTGGCTTTGATTTGCAAAGAGCTGGCAACCGGCACAACGTTGGACCACGTCCTGTGCATCTGCCCGGGCCGTTGGCCAATAGAACCCTGTACGGAAGGTCTTGCTTACAAGAGCTCGGGCTGCAGCGTGATGACCGCCGAGTCCAGCGTGAATTTCTGCCAAAAGGTTCCGCCCTTCCTCTTCGGAGATGCACCTTTGAAGGACTTCGGTAGTGCTTTTTTTGTAAAATTCTCCCACATGGACCCTGTAGGCCTTGGATCGTCGCACTATGCAGCATGCCTCATTTTGGTCCTCCGGAATTTCCTGTCTAGTTAGGTAGGCCAGTAATGGTTCTGTCCATGGGGCAATGATGGCCATTATTTCGTGGGCTGAATGTGTTATTTCGGTGGCGTAGCCTCCGATTGTGTCAGAGAGTTCGGTATCGGGTATTTTGGCCGGGTCCGGACTGTTGTTACCGGTATCCCCTTCCCATGCTACAGATGGCTTGAAGAGCCTTTCCAAAAATATGTTGGGAGGGACCACGTCGCGTTTTGCGCCGATGCGGGCAAGGATATCCGTTGCCTGATTGTTTTCCCAAGCCACATGGTGTAATTCAAGCCCCTCGAACCGAGCTGACATTTTTAGGACGGCATTGCGATAAGCTTCCATTTTCGGATCCTTGGCATCAAAGTCTCCATTTATTTGGGATATCGCGAGGTTCGAATCCCCGCGCACCTCTAGGCGTTGAATGCCCATGGATACTGCCATTCGGAGACCATGTAGGAGGGCCTCATATTTGGCTGTGTTGTTGGAGTCTGTATACATTATCTGTAGTACGTATTGAACGGTATCTCCTGTTGGGGACGTCAAAACGACGCCAGCCCCCAGACCAGCCAACATTTTGGAGCCGTCGAAGTGCATGATCTAGTTTGAATATGTGTCGTACTCTTTAGGGAGTTCGGCTTTCGTCCACTTAGCGACGAAGTCAGCTAAAACTTGCGACTTAATAGCTCGCCGTGGATTGTAATTTATGTCGAACGGGAGGAGCTCAATGGCCCATTTGGCAATCCGCCCCGTCGCGTCGCGGTTGTTTATAATATTGTTAAGTGGTACTTCTGAGGCTACCATTATCGAACACTCTTGAAAGTAGTGTCGCAGCTTCCGGGATGTGGGTACCGTGATTTGCATGGAGTAAGGATAGTGGACACATAGTAAACCGGCTTTTGAAGGGTGAATTTGTGTCCGTCCACTTCTCGCTCGACGACGAGCACTCAGCTTACCACTTAATGAGTTGCCGCAATGTATAATAGCATTGGTTCGCCAATGTTTGGCGCGGCCAGGACTGGGTTTGTTGCCAATATGGCTTTTATTTCGTTGAGTCCGGTCGTGGCGGCATCCGTCCACTCGAAGTGTTTGGTGCGCCGGAGGAGGCGATAAAGGGGTAATGCCTTTTCTCCCAAGCGGGAGATAAAGCGGCTTAGAGCCGCCACACATCCAGTCAATTTTTGTATTTGTTTGAGGTCTGTTGGGGTAGCCAACTATGACAATGCTCGGATTTTGGCCGGATTAGCTTTAATACCTCTACTGGAGACAATGAATCCCAGGAGCTTTCCGGCTGGTACGCCAAAAACGCATTTTTCCGGATTGAGCTTGATGTCATATGTTCGGAGGTTGTCGAATGTGAGCCTCAAGTCGTCTACTAGAGTTTCGACATGCTTGGTTTTAATGACCACGTCATCTACGTATGCCTCCACTGTTTTGCCGATCTGGTTTGCCAGACATGTCTGAATCATGCGCTGATATGTTGCGCCGGCGTTTTTGAGCCCGAAGGCCATTGTGTTGAAGTAGAATGGGTTGTATGGTGTGATGAATGCCATTGCGGCTTGGTCTGGCTCTGCCATTTTAATTTGATGGTAGCCGGAGTATGCGTCGAGGAAACACAATGAATCATGTCCTGCGATAGCATCGATGATTTGATCGATGCGGGGGAGGGGGAAGGGATCCTTTGGGCAGGCCTTGTTAAGGTCCTTAAAGTCAACGCACAAGCGCGAGGATTTGGCCTTCTTTGGTACCATCACCAGGTTTGCTAGCCAGTCCGGATGTTTTATGTCTCTGATGAATCCGGCCTCCAATAGCTTGGCTAGTTCCTCTCCCATGGCTTGTCTCTTAGGTTCGGAGAAACGTCGAAGAGCCTGCTTGACTGGCTTGAATCCTTTTAGGATATTTAGGCTGTGCTCGGCCAGCCTGCATGGGATTCCTGGCATGTCTGAAGGGTGCCAGGCAAAAATGTCCCAGTTCTCGCGTAGGAACTCTCGCAGTGCGGCGTCGACATCAGGGTTTAATTGTGCCCCGATGGAAGCTATTTTTGTAGGTCCATTGGATGGACTTGGAATTTGACTATTTCGTCCGCCGGTTTAAAGGAGGTGGACTTGGATCTTTTATCGAGTATCACGTCGTCCCTGTTCACCGTGGAGCGCAGTGCAGTTAGTTCCTCGGCCGCTAGGTCTTCGGATAGTGCCTCAAGGGCCAGTGCAGCAGTCTTATTTTTGGCGCAGAGTGCTATGTCCGGATCACTAGCAAGAGTGATGATTCCATTGGGCCCGGGCATTTTGAGCTTCATGTACCTGTAATGGGGTATGGCTTGGAAGATTGTAAACGCCTCCCACCCTAATAGAGCGTGGTATCCGCTGCTGAACAAAGCCACTTGGAATGTAATTTCTTTGGACATGTAATTCTCTGGCGTGCTGAATACCACGTCTAGTGTGATTTTCCCAGCACAACGTGCTTCCCGACTGGGGATGATTCCTCTAAAGGTTGTGATACTTTGCTCAATGCGTCTCCAGCTATTTCCATCTTTTGAAGAGTTTCCTCATAGATGAGGTTTAATCCGCTGCCGCCGTCCATGAGTACCTTGGTGAATCGAAAGCCGTCCATGATTGGACTGAGGACCAGTGCGGCTGGTGCTCGGGCTGTTCGGAATTTGGGTTCGTCACTGGCATTGAAGGTAATAGCCGTGTCACTCCAAGGATTTATTTCTGCTACGTGGCAGATTTCAGCCATGCTGCGGAGTGTTCGCTTGCGTCTATTATTTGACGCGAAGGTCTCAAAGACCGTGAACACCGTATTGTTGTCCACGGGATGGTGCTCTGTGGTATTTTGGAGGAGTAGATCCTCACCACTTTTGGCCACATGCCGGAGTATCCAACATGCTCTAAGGCTGTGTGTTGGTATTGCATCCGCTGTACTATGAATTTTGCAGGGTCCGTTGAGCCATCCCTCCAGTACGGTTCCTTGCCCCGTAGAGGGCTTTTGCTTTTTGGTAGTTAACCCAGGTGTATTGTGATAATGCACCCTTTTATTTCGGACTGGGTTTGTATTCACGGCCGGATTATCCCAAAATTTTATTTTGGTTTTCCAGGCGCTTTCCATCGCACAGTACTTTTGTACTATGGACACCAAGTCAGCAAAGCGTGTAACTTCGCGGCGACTTATGGCATTGAGGATTCCCTTGTCCGTGCAATTATTGCAGAAGAATAAAATTGCGTCTTCCTCGTGGCAGTCCTTTATCCTGTTCATGACCAGGAGGAATCTGGCCCAGTAATGGTGTACTGTTTCTTCGGGCTCTTGCCTAATTTGGGATAGATCGCGTATGTTTGGGTGGGTGGGTGGAATTGAATCCGAATCCTCACCCAATCTGAGACTCGGGGGCTGAGGAGTTTCCAAACTCAGAAGTTTGGATTCCTAGATGTTTTCCGATAAGTCTAGCCCGCTGCCTGATTCTAGGTTCAGGCCTTGAGTGACATCCTCCCCTCCGCGGGTATCCGGCTTGGAGGGATCGGAAATCCGGACATAGCTAGTCCTTAAGATAGATGAAGGGTTGCCGCATTGTTCCTCCACCACTGCGACGTGATGGGTGACCTGGGGAGAGTTGATCTCTCTCAGATCGGGTTTAGGCCCAATCTGATTGTAGTCTGTAGCGACTCCCAGTGCGGCGATGCGATCCAAGAGCTCATTCAGGGAAGATAGCTCCATTGGATCTAACTACTCGGCGAGTTTCGAGTTGACGCGAAGATTGCTTTCTATGACCCGAGAAGTCATCGTCGGCGCAGCGGCCGAACAGGCGGTCATAAGAAAACCACATAGCCGGAGAGTTTGGCCGATAGCCAAAGCTCCCTTAGCAACAGTGTCGTCTTTAAAGATAGGATGAGACATCCTTCCTGGTGGCGACGACACAGCGGAACCCTCACCCACCATCTGTGACGTAGCCGTCACCAAGACCGTCACCGACGGCGGCGCCGGCCTCAATGTGCTCTCCGCGGAGGCGTCCACCCTCCTTCACGTACCACTTGAGCGGCTCCGCCCCAGCAAGCCTTTCTCCGGGGTCGGTGATACGTCTCGGTCGTATCTACTTTTACAAACACTTTTGCCCTTTGTCGGTGTCAAAACCGGCGGATCTCAGGTAGGGGGTCCCAAACTGTGCGTCTAGGCCGGATGGTAACAGGAGGCAGGGGACGCGATGTTTTACCCAGGTTCGGACCCTCTTGATGGAGGTAAAACCCTACGTCCTGCTTGATTAATATTGATGATATGGGTAGTACAAGAGTAGATCTACCACGAGATCAGAGAGGCTAAACCCTAGAAGCTAGCCTATGGTATGATTGTTGTTCGTCCTACAGACTAAAACTCTCCGGTTTATATAGACACCGGAGAGGGCTAGGATTTACACAGAGTCGGTTACAATGGTAGGAGATCTACATATCCTTATCGCCAAGCCTGCCTTCAGCACAAAGGAAAGTCCCTTCCGGACACGGGACGAAGTCTTCAATCTTGTGTCTTCATAGTCCAGGAGTTCGGCCGAAGGTATAGTCCGGCCATCCGGACACCCCCTAATCCAGGACACCCTCAGTAGCCCCTGAACCAGGCTTCAATGACGACGAGTCTGGCGCGCAGATTGTCTTCGGCATTGCAAGGCGGGTTCCTCCTCCAAGTAGTTCATAGAACATTTTGAACACAAAGGTAGTGTCCGGCACTGCAAAATAAGTTTCCACATATTGCCATAGAGAGAATAATATTTACACAAATCTAATCTGTTGACGTATTCCGTGGCGTGACATCACACCACGGCCAAGTATTTATCCGAATCGTTTTATTGTTCTACCTCAGCGCATTTAGCGAGGCGGTTTCCTTGGCACGTCTTGTTAAAGCAGAGATCGTGTCCCCTTATTCTGGGATTCTCATCAATACGGGCGTGGGTAACCCAACCGTGCCATTGACTATGGCGCTTGGGAGATAAGCGAGTTTTACCAGGCTGGTGGGGGCGCATAGTCGCGTCCGCCCATATAAGGGGATAAGGATCCACCTTTTCATCCATGCCTTCTTCCTCCTTTGCCTATCCATTTCCGCACACTCGAGCTCCAGCGCCCAAGTCCGCACACCCCACCTCAACCTTCTCCAGCCATGTCCGGAGTGGGAGGCAAGTGGATGGTCTCCTCCGTCATGAAGGGACACATCAAAAGACTGAGGAAGGCCGGATACTTGTCTAACGACATTGCGCACCGGCTTCCCGAAGAGGGGCAGCTCATCCCCTCCCTTAGGCCCCATGAGAGGGTGGTGTTCCTCCCCCATTTCCTCCGTGGACTTGGCTTCCCTCTCCACCCATTGGTCCGGGGGCTCATGTTCTACTATGGCCTGGATTTCCACGATCTGGCCCCGAACATTGTCCTCAATATCTCGGCGTTTATCGTCGTGTACGAGGCTTTCCTCTGCATCCGCCCCCATTTCGGCCTATGGCTCAAGACTTTCAATGTCAAGCCGAAGATGGTGCGCGACACTCAGGCAGAATGCGGAGGCGCCATGGTGGGCAAGATGCCCAACGTCCTATGGCCCGAGGGATCCTTCGTGGAGTCTCTAAAGGGGTGGCAATCGGGGTGGTTTTACATCACCGAGCCGCGCAGCCCTGAATGGGTCACAGCCTCCGAGTTCTGATCCGGACCCCCTACGTGGCTCACCTCCTGGAAAGAGACTGGCCTGTTGTGGGGTAAAGAAGGAGAGCTGACCGAACTCCAAACATGCGTCCAAACCCTGGTGGACAAGAAGCTCAAACTTGTCGACGTAGTCCAGGTTATGCTCATCCGCTAGATCCTCCCGTGTCAACAACGGGCTTTCAACCTGTGGGAGTTCGACCCGACGCAGCACCGAACTCTAAGCAGGCTCTTCGACACAACATACGAAGATTCCTGGAAGGTGCTTTTCAAGGGCGCCGAGGCCCCCGCATCCGCTACCGAGGATCCCGGATTCAGCACGCAGCGTCGCGCTTGTGCGGTAAGCTATTTTTACCTTTTACAGGGTATTAGTTTTTCATAGTCTGACTCCATGCGGGATCTTAAGCTCCCTTACCTTTGACAGGATTGGCAGGAGACGTCCGGACAAATCAACTATCCGGCTCCTTTGCCCGAAGGCCCAGCGGACGCTCGCTTGGCGAAGCTGCTGGTTCCGGCTCCCTATGTGGTGCCGGAGAAGAAGGCCAAGAAGAAGGCCACGGGGACTTGGAAGAGTGTCCGGCGCCTGGGGGTGTCGGATTCATCATCCGACGCCTCCAAGATGCACTCCTCTCGTGAAGATGAGGAGGAGGAAGAAGAGACCTCTCCCCCTCCAGCGGGGGGAGAGAAGAAAAGGAAGGCCGCCCCAACTGGGGAGGCCGAAGGGTCCAAGAAGGGGAAAACCCTTCCTCCGGACGGCTCCACCAACACCGACGACGGCGAAGAGGAGTGGCCACACAGGGCCAAGCCCCTGGCGAGATCGTAGGTGTCCTGATACCAGAGTGATTCATAGTATTCTTCCATTGCAAAACTTTTCCTTATGTCGAACATGTTTATGCAGTCCACCCAAAGACCGGCTCGACGTGTCGTCGAGCGGTTCCCTGGATTCGTCGGATGTGAATTTGCTTCCGACGGCTTCCTCCCCCCACCCTACGGACGGCACCGAGGTGGCGTCCCAACAGGTTCCAAGCCAGGAGGAGGTGGTCCTAGAGGTGCCGCAAGGCAACTTCCTGGACTCTAGGCGTAAAGGGGATAGAACCCCCAAGGGCTCCAAGTCCGGCCTTGAGCCGGACACCGCGCCGGAACCTTCAACGGTTCCGGACACCGGTAGGCAGCCTCCTTCCAAGAGGAGCAAGCCTACCGAGCCGATGACCTCCGTCCAACCGGAGGCACCGGACAATTTGCTGGAGACGCTTAACGGCGCCTGCATCGACGATGAGCACCGCACTATTATGAGTGTGGTGCTCTAGAAGGTTCGGTCCGCCAAGAGCGGACTGACTGAAGCCTGTGTCAGCCTTCTAACAGGCTTTGAGGTAAGTAAAGAATATGTAAAAATATTACCGCATAGACAGTAGCCCCTGATGCTCTGTTCAGCGTTCGGAAAGAAAAGCTGAATAGAGGATCTAATAATCACAGGAGTCTTAACATAATCAAGTCAATATGCGTATGCAGGCTTCGCTGCTGGCCTCCGCCGCACTGACTATGGAGGTGGATATGCTGAAGCAGAACCTCGCACGGTCCGAGAATGAGCTCGGCCATGCCAAGAGGCAACTCAAGGAGAAGGAAGGTAAGTAATACCTTGCGCAATTATATAGAGAAGATGTGGTTGCAAAAGATGACAGGATCAACGTGCTATTATAGGGGCCACGACCGAGGTGGCAACCCTTAAGCAAGCGCTGTCCGAGGCCGAAAACAGGGCGGCCGCGGAGCGCATAGAGAGAGAGAAGCAGGAGGCGCGGGTGGAGGAGGTGCAGAAAGAGCTCCAGGCTCTCGTGAAAAAACACGAGAGTTTGGAGCTTGACTCAAAGACGCAAGCGTCCGAGCTTGCGGCAGCCCTCAAAAGCGCGAAGTCTGCCAAGGCCGAAGCCCGAAAAGCCCTCAAAGAAATTGATGCGATGAAGAAGATAGCGGCGGGTAAGGCATTCATTATGCAAAGCAAGCATGTGAAAGTGAATTACTTGTTACTTACCCGAGTCCGGAGCTCTCTAGGAGCATTTCGCAGATTTGCCCCACAGTGCGTCTGATGCCACCACCTACTACCGAGCCGAGGAGGGGAGCTCGACGGAGAAGGTGTTCTGGTCTCAGTATGCTGAGGCCGGACACCTGGTGCCTTTGAGCGACCAGCTGAAGCAGATGGTCGAGCTCCACAAGGTTGTCGAATAGGCCATAAAGGGCCTCATAGTTTGGCTGTGGCCTGGAGAGGCTCTGCCTGGGAGCTACTTCGGGCTGGTGAGGCGGCTGGTGGATGCCTGTCCACGGCTTGAAGTAATCAAGCGCTCCGTCTGCATCGAAGGTGCCCGTAGGGCGCTTGCCCGTGCTAAAGTGCACTGGGGCAAGATGGATGCGGAGAAGCTGGTGAAGGACGGGCCGCCTCCGGGCAAGGAGCATTGCATCCCGGAAGCGTATTATGAGGGCGTCCTGAAGGGTGCCCGCCTTATAGCGGATGAATGCTCCAAAGATGTAATTTTTGAGTAAACTCGCATTTGTGATCTTGTACACTGAAAACTTGTTCATATGCGCTAAGCAACGCTTTTGAATTTAAAATATTACCTTCTGTGCGGCCGTTTATCAAATTTGAGAGATGGCGAGTCATCGGCTTCTGCCCCCATGCCACGAGTGCTGGGGTGTTAGGGATAAACATGAGCGCTCTTTTTCCCATTCTTGGGTCCTTCGAGGGAGGCGCTCAACACAACGAACAAGGCAATCGGACTATAATGCTTGAACACTCTCACTTAGCCATAGAATTCTATAATTTTAAATTTCGGCGAAGCCCCTAGTGTTCGGAAGACCGAGTTCGGGGCACTATCCACGCCTAGGCCGGACAAAGCCGACTCCTCGCTCTAAGCGGCATAAGTCTTTAGGGACTCAAAAACCTCTCGAACAACGACCAGCTCTCGCCTCATCATGACGGTCAGTTTTAGCTTTCTCTACTGAGGTGCTTAGCCCAGCTCAACTGGGGCACAATCGCAGTAGTTCTCCTAGTGCTACCTTAGCCGATATAACGGAACGTAAGGTACCAAAACATAGGAGCCGGGCAAACCCAACATTTGACCCAAGACATGATTCGGAGCCGATGCATAGAATGCTATAAGTTCGGGGTGCCGCACTTGTGAAAGTGTTCGGACTTCTCACACCATGTTGTGGGGTACTTAAGCCCCTGGCGTATTGGCCATACCAAAGTGTATGGGTGCAACATGTCATTAATGAACATATATTCGTAAAAAAGAGGTAATGCAATAATAGACGGAAGATATGCATTGTTTATTTAAAAAAGCGGCGATCAAAGCAGAACGATACAAATAGTGCGATAAGCAGAAGATGGGACTATCAAATATGTCCTTTCCAGGGGCGAGCTGCGGAATGTTATGCGAAACAGGTATACTGCTCGTTATAGAGACCACCTTAGAGTTCCGTAGTGCGGCGTAGCTTTCTGCTTCCCTGGTTGTATCATTTGTGCGGCAATTGTACTGCCGGACAAGCCTTCCGAAGAATGTAGTCCTGAAAATAAGAGAAAATTTAAGAAACCGGCAGCCCCTAGTGCGTTTTAAGCCGCGTTTCGGGCATGCCGTGATGGTGCCCCTCCCCCTGTGCCCATGGTATTTCTAGAGCGTAGTTATGTATGCGCAACACTGGTTTCACAAGTTCGCGAGGGCTGGGGTTGGGGCCGCATTACTAAGCTTGCTTGGAACGTGCCAGGCGGTCTTGTTGTAGGTTGCTCCAGGCGCGCTTGACGGTGTCCGGATGTTTAATGGCCGGACTGGAGAATTGCCTTGAGAGGCTGCTTTGTACTTCCGCTGCGATAGCCGCCGTATGCTCCTCTGTTCGGAGAGAGCGTTCGGTGTTTCCATTGACCGTGATGACGCCTCGAGGGCCTGGCATTTTGAGCTTGGGGTATGCGTAGTGCGGCACCACATTGAACTTGGCAAATGCGGTTTGCCCGAGCAGTGCGTGATAGCCACTGCGGAACGGGACTATGTCGAAGATTAACTCCTCGCTTCGGAAATTATCCGGAGATTCGAAGACCACTTCAAGTGTAACTGAGCCTGTACAATTGGCTTCTACACCTGCTATGACGCCTTTAAAGGTCGTTCTGGTGGGTTTAATCCTCGAGGGATCGATGCCCATTTTCCACACTGTATCCTGATAAAGCAGGTTCAGGTTGCTGCCGCCGTCCTTAAGGACTCTAGTGAGGTGAAATCCGTCAATAATTAGGTCTAGAACCAATGCGGCGAATCCACCATGACGGATGCTAGTGGGGTGGTCCCTTCGATCAAAAGTGATCGGGTAGGAAGACCATGGGTTGAACTTTGGGGCGACTGGCTCCATCGTGTATACGTCCCTTAGCACACGCTTCCGCTCCCTCTTGGGGACGTGGGTTGCGTATATCATGTTCACCGTCCGCACTTGTGGGGGAAAACCTTTCTGTCCACTGTTGTTCGGCGGCGGGGCTCCTCCTCGTCATTGCTATGCAGCCCCTTGTCTCTGCTTTCGGCATTTAACTTGCCTGCCTGCTTGAACACCCAACAATCCCTGTTGGTGTGATTGGCTGGTTTTTCGGGGGTGCCATGTATCTGGCATGAGAGGTCGAGTATTCGGTCCAAACTGGACGGGCCCGGAGTGTTTCTTTTGAATGGATTTTTCCGCTGACCGGGTTTAGAGCCTTTGAATCCGGCATTAGCTGCCGTATCCTCAGTATTGTCGCCGTTAATGCGGCGCTTTTGCTTGTTGCGACGTGACCTGCCACTGCTGTCCTTGGTATCCGAATTACCAGGGCTCTTGGTCATGTTATTGCTGCGAGCTAGCCAGCTGTCTTCTCCCACGCAAAAGCGGGTCATAAGTGTCGTGAGGGCTGCCATAGATTTCGGCTTTTCCTGTCCTAGGTGCCGTGCAAGCCACTCATCGCGGATGTTATGCTTGAAGGCTGCTAGGGCCTCTGCGTCTGGACAGTCGACGATTTGATTTTTCTTGGTTAGGAACCGTGTCCAGAATTGTCTGGCCGATTCCTCTGGCTGCTGAATTATGTGGCTTAGGTCATCGGCGTCTGGTGGTCGCATATAAGTGCCCTGGAAATTGTCGAGGAATGCGGCTTCCAGGTCCTCCCAACAACCAATTGATTCTGCTGGCAAGCTGTTGAGCCAATGCCGAGCTGGTGCTTTAGTGGGAGGTATTTGATGGCGTGTAGGTCATCACCGCGGGCCATGTGGATATGAAGGAGATAGTCCTTGATCCACACCGCAGGATCTGTTGTGCCATCATATGATTCGATGTTCACGGGTTTGAAACCCTTGGGGATTTGATGATCCATTACTTCATCTATGAAGCATAGTGGGTGTGCGACGCCTCTGTATTGGGCTACATCATGACGCAGCTCAAACGAGCTTTGTCTACCGTGTTCGGCCCGACCAGATTTACTATATCTGGTGTGACGAGTACCGTCTCGTGCCGTGGGGCGCCCACGTGATCCGTAGATCGATCTTGTTCGCCTTTCCTTATCCTCCAATATATCTTGCAGGTCTGGCGCATTTTCCCATGCCTTGGTAGTTTTTGAGCCGCGCCGGGGTGTGGCTTGAGTGGAGGGCCGAGAGGCCTCTCTGTTGCGGCCACGGGGTGGCCGGTCAGCCGCATCATGCGCTGGTGATGTAGGTTTAGGTGCTTCCTCCTCTAATTGGGGTAGCAACCTGCGCTTTGGGTAGCTCTTGGAGGGGCGTTCGAGTTCATACTCTTCGGCCGCAAGGACTTCAGTCCATCTGTCGGCTAGCAAATCTTGATCAGCTCTAAGTTGTTGCTATTTTTTCTTGAGGCTCCTTATCGTGGCCATAATCCTGCGTTTGAAACGCTCTTGTTCGACGGGATCCTCCGGCACGACAAATTCGTCGTCGTCGAGGCTTGCCTCGTCTTCGGAGGGAGGCATATAATTATCGTCCTCGACCTCTCTGTCTGCCGCTCTCTCATGAGGGCTGGCTTCTCTATCCTCCTGTGCTGAATCTTGCTGGAGGTGGTTGTCTTCGGCACTGTCCGGGGTGTTATTATCCCCCGTGCCGGAATCAATGTTTTTGTTTTGGCGGGATTTAGAGCGGCGCCACTGACGCCGGCGCTTAGGCTGCTTCTTGGAGGGGTCATCCTCCGTTGTTCCATCGCCATTGCCTTATTTTGGGGTGTCCACCATGTATATATCATACTACGAGGTGGCTTTCCAGTGCCCTATAGGCGCTGGTTCTTGATCGTCTCCTGCATCGGCGTCCATACCGTCGATGTCTTCGGAGTCGAAGTCGAGCATGTCGGTTAAATCATCGACAGTGGCTACGAAGTGGGTGGTGGGTGGGCTTTGAATTTCTTCATCATCCGCATCCCAACCTTGCCGACCATAGTCCGGCCAGGGCTCTCCTGACAAAGAGAGAGACTTTAGTGAATTCAGAACATCGCCGAAGGGCGAGTGCCGAAAGATGTCCGCGGTGGTGAACTCCATGATCGGCGCCCAATCGGGTTCGATCGTTCGGGGCGTAGAGGGCTCGGAGTCCGGAGAGGAGTCCGGCTCCTTGGAGTCACGGGCTTCGCAGAGAATAGGGCTGGCGTTCGGCTCGATCGCCGTAGAGATTGCAGCCCACGAGGCGGTGTCTAACCACCCATCCTCGGTTGGTGTGATCGGCTCCGAGCTAGGGGTCGGAGCGGACACGGGTGTGCCCTCCAGGGCACTGTTCGGCGGCAGAGCTAAATCATGCCCACCGTGACAGTGCGGCGCGCTCGGCTGTGGCTCGAATCCGTCGAAGATCAAGTCTCCGCGGATGTCGGCCGTGTAGTTCAAACTTCCAAATCTGACCTGATGGCCAGGGGCGTAGCTTTCGATCTGCTCCAGATGACCAAGCGAATTGGCCCGCAATGCAAAGTCGCCAGATACGAAGATCTGTCTGGGGAGAAAAGTCTCACCCTGGATCGCATCACTGTTGATGAACGGAGAAGCCATCGGGCCTAAAATTGACGACATAGAGGAACTCTCAATGAAAGCGCCAATGTCGGTGTCAAAACCAGCGGATCTCGGGTAGGGGGTCCCGAACTGTGTGTCTAGGCCGGATGGTAACAGGAGGCAGGGGACACGATGTTTTACCCAGGTTCGGGCCCTCTTGATGGAGGTAAAACCCTACGTCCTGCTTGATTAATATTGATGATATGGGTAGTACAAGAGTAGATCTACCACGAGATCAGAGAGGCTAAACCCTAGAAGCTAGCCTATGGTATGATTGTTGTTCGTCCTACGGACTAAAACTCTCCGGTTTATTTAGACACCGGAGAGGGCTAGGGTTTACACAGAGTCGGTTACAATGGTAGGAGATCTACATATCCGTATCGCCAAGCTTGCCTTCCACGCCAAGGAAAGTCCCTTCCGGACACGGGACGAAGTCTTTAATCTTGTATCTTCATAGTCCAGGAGTTCGGCCGAAGGTATAGTCCGGCCATCTGGACACCCCGTAATCCAGGACTCCCTCACCCTTGTTTTGGACTCTAACTTGCATGATTTGAATGGAACTAACCCGGACTGACACTGTTTTCAGCAGAATTACCATGGTGTTATTTATGTGTAGAAACAAAAGTTCTCGGAATGACCTGAAACTTCACGGAACGTCTATTCGGAAATAATAAAAAATCCTTACAAAATATGAAGACCAGGGGGCCCACCACCTGTCCACGAGGGTGGGGCACGCGCCTGCCCCCCCTAGGGCGCGCCCCCTACCTTGTGGGCCCCCTGGAGCTCCTCCGACCTCAAGTCCAACTCTATATATTTTCTTTCGGGGAGAAAAAATAGAGAGAAGAATTCATCACGTTTTACGATATGGAGCCGCCGCGAATCCCTAAAACCTCTCGGGAGTGCTGATCTGGAGTCCGTTCGGGGCTCCGGAGAGGGGAATCCGTCGCCATCGTCATCATAAACCATCCTCCATCACCAATTTCATGATGCTCACCGCCGTGTGTGAGTAATTCCATCGTAGGATTGCTGGACGGTGATGGGTCAGATGAGATTTATCATGTAATCGAGGTAGTTTTGTTAGGGTTTGATCCCTAGTATCCACTATGTTCTGAGATTGATGTTGCTATGACTTTGCTATGCTTAATGCTTCTCACTAGGGCCTGAGTGCCATGATTTCAGATCTGAACCTATTATGTTTTCATCAATATATGTGAGTTCTTGATCCTATCTTGCAAGTCTATAGTCACCTATTATGTGTTATGATCCGTTAACACCGAAGTGACAATAATCGGGATACTTACCAGTAATGACCGTAGTTTCAGCAGTTCATGTATTCATGATGTGTTAATGCTTTGTTCCGGTACTCTATTAAAGGGAGGCCTTAATATCCCTTAGTTTCCGCTAGGACCCCGCTGGCATGGGAGGGTAGGAAAAAAGATGTCATGTAAGTTCTTTTCCACAAGCACGCATGACTATATTCGGAATACATGCCTACATTACATCGATGAATTGGAGCTAGTTCTATGTCACCCTAGGTTATGACTGTTACATGATGAACCACATCTGGCATAATTCTCCATCACTAATCCAGTACCTACGAGCTTTCCATATATTGTTCTTCGTTTATTTACTTTTCTGTTGCTATTGCTATCATCATTACAAAATACCAAAAACACTACTTTTGCTATTGTTACCTTTTGCTATCGTTACCACTACTATCATATTACTTTGCTACTAAATACTTTGCTGCAGATATTACGTTTCCAGGTGTGGTTGAATTGACAACTCAGCTGCTAATACTTGAGAATATTCTTTGGCTCCCCTTGTGTCGAATCAATAAATTTGGGTTGAATACTCTACCCTCGAAAACTGTTGCGATCCCCTATACTTGTGGGTTATCAAGACTATTTTCTGGCGCCGTTGCCGGGGAGCATAGCTCTATTCTTTGAGTCACTTGGGATTTACATCTGCTTATCATTATGAAGAACTTGAGAGATCCAAAAACCAAGATTTATCCCTCAACTACGAGGGGAGGTAAGGAACTGCCATCTAGCTCTGCACTTGATTCACCTTCTGTTTTGAGTAAGCTTGCGACACCTAAACCTGCTTCTGCTATTCGTTCTGATATGTCGCATGTTATTGATGATGCCACTTCTGCTATGCATGATACTTATGATGAAACTACTTCTATGCTTGATGCTACTGTGCCACTTGGTGAATTTCTTGATGAACAACTTGCTAGGGTTAGAGAGAGTGAAAATATTGAATCTGATAATATTGATGAAACTAATGATGAAGACGCACCTGTTATTCGTGAGGGTTATATTTTTGAAAAAGAAGCTGCTCTAGCTATTTTAGCTTGTATAGATAGATACGAACTTAAGAGGTTATTAGCTAAATGGAATAAGCAATCTCTAAATACTAGGATGAAACCTGACCCTGCTTTTGCTACTTCACCTATCTGTGTTACTGATAAGGATTATGAATTCTCTGTTGATCCTGATATAATTACTTTGGTTGAATCTGATCCTTTTCATGGCTATGAATCTGAAACTGTTGTGGCACATCTTACTAAATTAAATGATATAGCTACCCTGTTCACTAATGATGAGAGAACTCATTACTTTTATATCCTTAAAATATTTCCGTTCTCATTAAAGGGTGATGCTAAGATATGGTTTAATTCTCTTGATCCTGGTTGTGTGCGTAGTCCCCAGGATATTGTCAGGATCCCGATTCTATGTCACATCGATCTAGCATGTAACACCTCATATCACTTTGCGGCCTCACGCACGGTATTCCCACGGGTGTCGCCTTACCATGGACCGGGACCGTTTGCGCCTTTTGGCTCACGTATATGATAGTATTGCTAGCATCCATATGACAGAGAACCCGGGCTGACATGACTAGTCGTGAGCCCAAAGTGGCACTGACTTATGGGGACAGGCATACATGAAACAACATCGAGCATGTCGGTCAGGAGCGTGTGAATCCGGGCTGTAGCAACTGGGCTAACAGGACTCTGGGAACCCGGGCTGTAGCAGGCTAGGCAGGATTCTAGATGTCACCGCGTGACATTTCCCCGAAGGGACAGACATAGGAACGATGTGAATCACATGCCGGCCAGTCTAAGTGTTACGGAGCAGTAGTGCTGGGCTAGCAGGACTCCGGTAAACCGGGCTATAGCGGACTACCATGGCTCGGTGGAAGCACTAGACTACATTTCCCCATAAGAGAGGCTACCGAGGATAGACAACTAGGTTGTCGGATCCCACACATAGCAATACATGTTACACGTACGCATAACATGCAAGTATGTGCTGTACAACATAGCAATACATGTTACACATACACATAACATGCAAGTATGTGTTGTACAACATAACGCAAACTCATATAGATAAAGGCCCAGAAGAGCCACATAGCATTAAATACAAACATGGGTCACATGACCCATCATTCAGAGCATACAAGCAACGGAAGCATTACATGTCTGAGTACAGAAAACTACAAAAGAAAAAGGCCAAGAAGCCTGACTATCTACAAGACCCTCCCAAGGGTACAAGATCGTAGCTGAGGTAACAAGCTACTCGTTGAAGTCCAAGCGGAACTACTAGTGAGACAGATGTCCCATCTGCAAAACATAAGTAAAGAACACGTGAGTACAAAGGTACTCAGCAAGACTTACATCAGATCCTATCCTACATGCATTAGTATGAAGGAGGCAATGTGGGGTTCAGTTGCAGCAAGCCAGCTTTGACTCAGTGGCTATCCAATTCTACGACTACGAAAGTGCACACGAGTCCACTAATCACGACATCAATACTCTACTATGGATTCATTCCCGTCTCCTTACGAGAAGGCCATCCATAGCACTCACACTTGTCTTGAGCTTTTTAGTGTATCCATTTCAAGTTGTCTATGTACCACGTAAGCATCCAAGAAGTCCATAACCACGGACCCGACTATTCGAATAGATCATGAAAACCCTGCAGGGGTGTACTTCTTCACACACGCTCTCACCACTTATCGCCGTTTACACGACGTGTACTCGGAAACCTTCAAGCGGAAGCCCAGCGAGGGTGTCGGCCACGACATGACTAACCACACATGTCTCTCATCCAGGTTTATCGCCTATTCGGGTTCCATCCGCAAGGAGATCCAGCCGGGGTGTCGCTCACGGCCCCAAACGATGTGAGCAGGGTTCCCAAGCCCACCATCTGGGTGCCACTTGGTACACCGTGCCACTGTGCCTAGTCTGTCCCAAACCCACCTAGCCGGGTGCCACTTGGTAGACTACTAACACTACCTACAAACACCAGAAACTATTTGCAACTCCTGGACAGAGACCAAGTCGGTTAATAAGTCGAGAGAGCTTGGAGCGCCCGGAGCCCAATGTGTGGTAGTAACTAGTCATTGGACAACTTACACAGAACTCAGTTCTTAAGGACGGTCCCAATGAGACAACCCACCGTGTACTCCAACATGGCCTCTCACCGCTACCTTTACCAAATCGTGTTCACACACTTAACTCTCAACATCAGAACATAGCACTGCACTCCAATTCGTTCCCAATGAATCAGACCTGACATACTCTAAGCAATAGCAGGCAATGCATGGTAGGAACACAAGATGGCTCAATCAACTCCTACACATGCTAGTGGGTTTCAACTATTTACTGTGGCAACGACAGGTCATGCAGAGGAATGGGTTCAACTACCGCATCATAAAGTAGCAGTTGAATCGTTGTTGTCCTAATGCAATAAAAGAGAGCGGGAGGGAGAGGGTAGGATTGTATCAGAATGAACAAGGGGTTTTGCTTGCCTGGTAGATCAACAGTAGAGCACTACTCTTCAGACAGGTACTCTGGATCGGTCTCTGGAGCAGGACCTATCGAGAAGGAACGGTGTCGGCAATCAAAACACAAGCATATGCAACAATATGATTGCATGAACATGGCATGTAATGTGATGTTATTTGAGCTAATGCTAGACCAAAGGACATGACGGTGTACTTGTACTGACCATAACGAGTGACAAAAGCCGTCTTAGGAATGTCCCCATTTTTTATCTTCATTTGGTGGTAGCCTAACCTCAAATCCATCTTGGAAAAGACTGAGGATCCAACGAGCTGATCATACAGATCATTGATCCTGGGGAGCGGATACTTGTTCTGTAAGTGCATCTAGTGCCACCCCTAGTTGGTTTTGGAGTATTGACGACAAACCTAGTTGAGGGACTAATGTATTTGTGAGAATTGCAGGATAACACAGGTAGAAGTCCCTCATTGATTTGGTTTTCCTACTAGAGATGACCCCTAAAAATGTATGAAGACATTGATGTCAAAGGAGGTATATGAAGATATTCACATTGAAGACTATGACAAGAGAAGACATCGCATGAAGCCTATGGAGCTCGAAGACTTAGATCTTTCGTAGTTCTTTTTCTTCTTTGTTGAGTCATAGGAACCACCGTACTGTTAAGTGGGGTCCAAGAGAACCAGTCAGAATGATTGAAGTGATGCTTAAACAAAACCTATGTCTTCGAGTGAAGACTATGAGAGCGAATCTTGTCCAGAGTCGGACGAGTCAGCTTTGCTTGTAGCCCAAGTAAAGTTGTCGTGTGAGTTTGAAATCTGACCGTTGGAACATGTGTCAGTACGGCTTTTGTCGATTGAGAGCAACCCACCTCGAAGCCTTTGAGAGAGAATTCCTTGCGAGGATAAAGCCCTAACCACCCAGAGCCAAAGAAATTAGGCATCACTTAAGTCTTCTTGTCTGTGTGATCTGAAGACTTATTACACTTGAGGACTGTGAATCCTCCAGCTAGTTAGGCGTCGCGTTCTGAGCATCCAAGAGACATTGTGGATCGCCGGTGAACGAAGTCTATGAAGGTTTGGGAGTCTACCTTGAAGACTTACCAGAGTGATTGGGCAAGGTCTGTGTGACCTTAGCTCAAGGGGAATACGGTGAGGACTGGGTGTCCTGAGCTGCGTGTTCAGGACTGGGTGTCCGGGACTGTGTGTCCTCAGGTTTAAATACCTAGCCGCCCTAACCAGATGTACAGTTGTAACAGCAACTGGAACTGGTCCAACAAATCATTGTCTTCAACGAGTCACTGGTTTCTTCCTTCCCTTCTCTTTACTTACTATTACTCCTTGTGAAGTCATTGTATGTTTGCACTATCTTTTGTCTTCACTGAGTGACTGTGTGATCTGTTTGGCTTCTTAATATCTTCCTACCTGATCCTTACTACCTAGCTGCTATTAGTCATTGTGCTTTCACTTCATTGAATACATGACTATGGTTTACCTAGTGTAGTCTACCTTCCGCTGCATGGTAATAGGTTTATTTCTATCGTTTGTCTTCGAAACTTCCACGTTTTGAAGACTTCCATAAAAATCGCCTATTCACCCCCCCTCTAGTCGATATAACGCACTTTCAATTGGTATCAGAGTGAGGTACTCCCTTGTTCTGTGTGATTCGGTTTAACCACCTGGAGTTTTAGCTATGTCGACTGCAGGGATAATCAAAGTCTCCGCTGCGTGCCCCGTCTTCGATGGAACTGAATATCCCTACTGGAAGAATAAGATGCGCATGCATCTTGAAGCCATTGACGTCGACCTATGGTATGTCGTCAAGAACGGCGTTCCCAAGGCTGGAGAAGGTGTCACTGCTGCTGATGTCAAGAAGTTCATTCAACTGGACTCTACTGCCAAGAATATCATCTATGGTCATCTGACCAAAGGACAGTATGGCCGTGTGAGTGCTTTGGAAACATCTAAGCTAGTCTGGGACTGGCTCTCCAAGGTCAACAAAGGTGTCTCAACCCAGAGAGATCAGAGAATCAGTGTCCTTCGCAACCTCTTCAACCGCTTCAAGCGAAATGACAATGAGAATGTCCAGCTCACGTTTGATCGACTCGCTGACATCACAAATGATCTTCAAGCCCTCGGCGCTACTGAGATCACCAAGCATGAAGTCGTCAAGACACTACTGAGATCACTTGACAACTCGTTTGACACCCTAGCCTTGATGATTCAAGAACGTCCTGATTTCAAGACACTCGATCCGTCTGACATACTTGAGAGGCTCAACACACATGAGTTTCAGCTTTCTGAGAAAAGAGATATCTACGGTCCAAACTATGGGCGAACTCGTGCCTTGAAGGAAAAAGCTGTCTCCTCATCTGAAGAAGAATCTGACAGCAGTTCTGATGACCCTGAAGACATTAGAAAGGAACTTGCTATGCTTGTGAAGAAGTTTCAAAAATTCACCAAGAAAGGCTTCAGGAAATCTTCACGATCAAGCTCAAGGAATGATGAAGCTTCTGCTCATGACTACAAGAAGAAAACATGCCACAAGTGCAAGAAAACTGGCCACTTCATCTCTGAGTGTCTGCAGTGGGACAATGAGAACAAAAAGAAGAAGAAGAGCAAGGAATATGACTCTGACGACAAGAAGAAGAAGAAATACTCAAAGTCTTCTTCCAAGTCTTCCTCAAAGTCTTCATCACACAAGAAGAGCTCATCTGGCAAGGCACGTGCATTTGTTGGCAAGGAAATGGATTCAGAGGAGGAGTCCACTTCTGAGGAGGCGGAGGTGGAGTCTGAGGAGGAGTCCGATTCTGGCGTTGCAAGTATGGCTACAACATACGTTGCCAAGTCCATCTTCAACACTGAAGACAATGACTTCATCACCGACACCGATGCAAATGACAAGAACTACTCCGCTCCTACCTACTGCCTCATGGCACGCAGTGCCAAGGTAAACACATGCACTACTCACTATCAAACATCTAGTGAAGATGACTCGGATTGTGGTTCAAGACCCAGCTACAAAACACTTGCTAAAATTGCAACTGAACAACAGAAAGCTATGGAACATATTCAAAAACTGTTAGACAAAAGCGATGATCTGTTAGGCGCTGAAATGACTCGATCTGAATCCTTAATTGAAGACATAAAAAATCTTCACATTAAGTATGAGGAACTTGAAAGTCATCATGAAACGCTCTCAACAACTCATGAAAAGCTTTCCTATGATTATCTTCAAAGGAAGCAAGATCTTGAGAAATTGAGAGCAGCTCATGAAGATCTTCAAAAGGAAAACGAGTCACTTCACGCCGAACAGATCAGTTCCGCTCAGGAAGGATTTGAACCACCATTCTTAAATGCATTGAGCGTGATAATGCTACTTCTGTTGCTAAATGTTCTACTGCTGCTACTATTGCAATATCTTGAACTGTTGATGTGGTAACTAACCCCTCTGCTGAGGATACCACTGCTATTGCTGATGAGAATGCTAGGTTGAAGACATTGCTTGAAACAGGGATGTACAAAAGTCTTAAAGGGCATGAGACACTATGTGATGTCCTCAAAAGGCAGATTTTGAACCGAACCCGAGGAAAGAGGGTGTTGGGTTTGTAAGGAAAATGAATGCTGATGGCTCTTACTGGAAACCTGAGTAGTACCCCAAAACCACATGGGTTGCTGCAAAGGAACCTTCAGCAGATCCATCCAATCTATCTGGCTTCACTTGTGCTAACCCCATTGTCATTGATGAATCCTTTGATGCAAACTATAAACTGTTTAAGAATCAGAATAGTGAAGTGTTTGCTAGGTATATTGGTACTAACTGCAGGAATGGGCCGCCTATGAAGAAGATCTGGGTGCCGAAAAGGTGTTTGGAAAATCTTCCTGTGAATGTCATCATGACACCACAAGTGACGAAGAAAAACCCCAGACCACAGGCTTCATATGGTCCAAAGGCTTCATACAGACAGAGGACTCACCTGAGTAGCACTAATGCAAATGTTTTGCAGGGAAACCATACTCAGGCCTATGAATATGAGCGCGGTTCATCGAACCGCCATGTTCATAAGACCAAGAACTATTATGCTTATTCTTATGAGTACTATTGTCCGCCTGCAAGACTTTTTGCTAGGGCTCCAAAGCCAAAGTTCTCAGACGCTGCACTTAGACTTATTGCTTCTAAGCCACCCTTGAAGATGTGGGTGGCTAAGAAGGCTTAACTCTCTTTTGCAGGGAAAGTTCTCCAGCAGAAAACCAAAATCTTCTGACGCTATTGCTGGGGACCTTAAACATCTTGTAGGGCGCAAGATCAAATGCCCAAATGGTCTTACTATGTACTTCGTTCCTGAATCGCTTGCTACTCTCCCTATCAGTCCTTATCTGGATCTAAGCTTTCATAACCCACTGGTTCGTCAAATGTTTTTGCTTCACAATTCTCTTCATGAAGCCTATCCCCCTAACTGCACTGTAGGGTACGACGCCGGTGTGTTCAGAATGGATTATTAATAGTGGGTGTACCAATCACATGACTGGCAAAAGAAGCCTTCTTATGGACTCAACCTTACGTCCATCCGACAAGAGTCACATCACATTTGCTGACACTGGTAAAAGTAAGGTATTGGGTCTAGGTAGAGTTGCAATCTCAAAGGATCAACACATGGATAAAGTCATGCTTGTTGAATCCCTTGGCTTCAACTTAATGTCTGTCTCAATGCTTTGCGATTTGAACATGATTGTAATATTTGGAAAATATCGTTGCCTTGTTCTAATGGAATCTGACAAGTCTCTAGTGTTTGAAGGGTATCGGAAAGATGATTTGTACATGGTAGATTTCTCAGCAGGACCACAGCTTGTCGTATGTCTTCTAGCAAAAGCTTCAGAATGCTCGCTCTGGCATCGGAGGCTAGGGCATGCTGGCATGAGGAACCTCCACACCCTTGCAAAGAAGAAGCATGTCATAGGCATCGAGGGTGTCAAGTTCAAGAAAGATCACTTATGCGGTCCCTATGAAGCAGGAAAGATGACGAGGGCCAAACATCCCTCGAAGACAATCATGACTACTACTCGCCCTTTCGAACTGCTCCACATGGATCTTTTCGGTCCCACTCATTACTTAACTCTTATTACTACTACTTGTCTCTATGGCTTTGTCATTGTTGATGATTATTCTAGATATACTTGGGTGCACATAATCCTCTACAAGACTGAAGTGCAGGATGTCTTCAGACGCTTCGCCAATCGAGCAATGAACAACTATGGCGCCAAGATAAAGCACATCAGAAGTGACAATGGCACTGAATTCAAGAACACTGGCCTTGATACATATCTTGATACCTTGGGCATCACACATGAATTCTCACCCCCGTACACGCCACAGCAGAATGGCGTAGTCGAACGCAAGAACAGAACGCTCATTGAGATGGCCCGAACGATGCTTGATGAATACAAGACTCCAAGAAAATTCTGGCCTGAAGCCATTGATACTGCATGCCATACAATCAATCGTGTTTATCTTCACAAGATTCTGAACAAGACATCTTATGAGCTCCTTACTGGCAAGAAGCCAAATGCCAGTTACTTCAGAGTATTTGGCGCCAGGTGCTGGATCAAGGATCCACATCACACTTCAAAATTTGCACCAAAAGCACATGAGGGTTTTATGCTTGGATATGGAAAGGACTCGCATTCCTACAGAGTCTTCAATCTCTTTCATTATAAAGTGGTTGAAACAGTGGATGTGCGGTTCGATGAGACTAACGGTTCACAAAGAGAGCACCTGCCAAATGTGCTAGATGAAGTTCCATCCAGTGAATCAATCAAGATAATGGGAACTGGAGAAATCATACCTTCTGAAGCTCAACCTGAAGAGGAACTTATCATCTCCGCACCTGATCAACCTGAAGACAATGCTCAGCCTGAAGACATTCCCTCTAACAACGACAATGATCAGCAAGAGCAAAATCTTCGCCCTGTACATCCTCGTGTTGCCAATGAAGTGCAGATTGAGAGAATAATTGATAGCATCAATGCACCCGGTCCGCTCACTTGTTCAAGGGCAACTCAGCTAGCAAATTTCTATGGGCACTTCGCATTTGTCTCAATAACAGAACCCAAGAAAGTTGAAGAAGCCTTCATGGAACCTGAATGGATTCAAGCTATACAAGAAGAGCTTCAACAGTTTGAGCTGAATAATGTATGGGAACTGGTTAAGCGTCCTGATCCTCGGAAGCACAACATAATAGGCACCAAATGGATATACCGCAACAAGCAAGATGAGCATGGTCAAGTTGTCAGAAACAAAGCTCGTCTCGCTGCTCAAGGATATACTCAAGTGGAAGGCATTGACTTCGATGAAACATTTGCTACTGTGGCTAGACTTGAAGCCATACGCATACTGCTGGCCTATGCAAATCATCATAACATACTTCTATATCAAATGGATGTGAAGAGCGCCTTTCTCAATGGCAAGATTGAAGAAGAAGTGTATGTTGCACAACCACCTGGCTTTGAAGATCCAAAACATCCTGACATGGTATACAAGCTCAACAAGGCACTGTATGGCCTCAAACAAGCCCCTCGGGCCTGGTATGACACACTAAAATACTTCCTAAAGAGCAAAGGCTTCATACCTGGTTCCCTCGACCCCACTCTCTTCACGAAGACATATGATGGTGAACTGTTTGTGTGCCAAATATATGTGGATGACATCATCTTCGGCTGCACCAATCAGAAGTACAGTGAAGAGTTTGGATATATGATGCAAGAGCAATATCAGATGTCCATGATGGGAGAGCTGAAGTTCTTCCTCGGTCTTCAAATACGACAGCAACGCAACGGCATCTTCATATCTCAAGAGAAGTATCTCAAAGATTGCATGAAGAAGTTCGGTATGCAAGACTGTAAAGGCTTCACGACGCCAATGCCAGCCAAGCATCATCTGGGTCCTGACGACAATGGTAAAGAGTTCGATCAAAAGGTATACTGCTCCATGATTGGTTCTTTGCTTTATCTATGTGCATCTAGGCCAGATATTATGCTTAGTGTTTGCATGTGTGCTCGATTTCAAGCGGCACCAAAGGAGTCGCATCACTTAGCTGTGAAGCGAATTCTTCAATATTTGGCTCACACCCCAACTCTAGGATTATGGTATCCAAAGGGCTCAGAGTTTGATCTGGTTGGATTCTCAGATGTTGATTATGCTGGTGACAAAGTGGATCGCAAGTCTCCATCAGGCACATGTCATTTTCTGGGACGATCACTTGTATGTTGGTCTTCAAAGAAACAGAAATGTGTATCTCTCTCCACTACTGAATCTGAATACATTGCTGCTGGATCTTGCTGCGCTCAGCTTCTGTGGATGAAGCAAACACTCAAGGACTATGGCATTCATCTGAAGCAAGTGCCACTCTACTGCGACAACGAAAGCGCCATCAAGATTGCCAACAACCCAATTCAGCACTCGAAGACAAAGCACATTGAAATTCGTCATCACTTTCTCAGAGATCATGTTGTGAAGGAAGATATTGATATCATACACGTCAACACTGAAGAGCAATTGGCAGATATCTTCACCAAGCCCTTGGATGAGAAGAGATTTTGCAAGTTACGGTGTGAGCTAAATATCTTGGAATCCTCAAATGTCCTGTGATCAGGCACACATCCTAACACTTATGCATATTGATGACTTAGATGTGCAACACACGAAGTAAAGTATATCTTCCATAAATGAAGACATACATTCTAAGTGTGAATACATTAATGTGGAATTTGACTTCGGAGCGCCACGATAATTGTGCGCCGTGTCTGGGTCTAATACTTCCTATACGGTGGGTAACGCCACCACCAAATGTTCTGTTTGAAGTGTTTCACTCATGGCGTTACATTTGCTATGTCTTCACATTTGGTTTGGCTTCAATCTCAACATGTCTTCATGATTATCTTCACTATGTTGATTATATATATATACTAGTGTTATGTCCTCTACAGCATTCACTTATAGCTATGTCTTCTTGTTGAATCTTTTGAACTAAGTGAATGCGATCGGACCCTAACCTCTCTATGTTTTCTATCTCAAACTCTATCTCTCCAAATCATATGCATTCTATTGAAACTGTCGAATGTCTTCTCTGCATCCTTGTCAGCAGAAGATACAGAGACAAACATTAAGTCCGTTTTCAATGCCCATTCCTTCACCTGAAACCCGGAGAAGTGGGAACGACCACCCGACAATCCAGGCGTGCGTGGGACGTGGAACAACCCCCGATATGCTGCATGACGGCCACGTGTCCCTCAGATGTGAATCGCCAGGGGCACCTGTGTAATAACGCAGTGCCGCCCCTGTACCTATAAATACACGCCTCACCACAGTCGTTATCTCTTCTTCCACTCTCGCACGAACCCTAGCGCCACCGCTAGCCCTCGACGACACCGGCGACGAAGCGCTTCGCTGCCGCAACCTCTCCGACGCCGTCTTCATGCCGACCGCGGACATTGTCCTCTCCGCCGTCGCCGTAGGTGTCCTCCGTCGCCAAGTTAGGGCACGGAAGATCAAACTTCTCGGCCTCCTTTTCAACTCCGTCTAGCAGTTCTTCGTGTGGTAAATAAAACTTCCTTTTTTACGGCCCCGGTGATCCTTTAGCTTTATCACTTTCTACCACAACAGTTTCTATTCACACAAGTTGGATCTCTTTCATACTACATCTCATAACATGCCTAGTATATTCACTTATGCTTCACAAAGTAGTTAGATTCCTCACTTGTACTGATCTGTGGATTCGTACAAATCTGGAACCAACTCCTTATCTATGAGTGAATGTCTTCGCACGATGAGGTCAATGTCTTCTAAACTGATTTATCTTCAAAATCTTCTGAGAATGCATATGACCTCTTCCCCTTCCCTCGCACCTTAATGCTATCACAGGTACATGTCCGTGGGAGAATCCCTTGGTTCTCATACTCTGCATTCATTTGCAGAATTCTTACAGTATCACATAAATTCTCCCGAAGCCAGTTCTTGTCTGTCCAGCAAGCGAAAGCCTTTGAAGCCTTTGAACGTATTGAAGCCTTTCAGTTTAAAGTTCATGGATTCAGGGAAATCAGCAAGGAAGGGTGGCAGAAAGCGTCATGGAGAAACATCAAGAGATCTGCCGGATGACCTCTCAGAACTATACAAGACAGATCCTGAAGAGGATTACAATCAGCGCAAGACACGAATCCAATGGATTCGACGCTATTGGGCAGAACAGTGGTTCAAGTACAGATTTGTGACAAAGGAATATGCTGAAAAGAATGCCATCAAGCGACCATGGGGAGACATCCTCTACAAAAATCTTCAACCCAGGACCAGAGATGAAGCCATTGAACAAGGCTTCTATCCCTGCATGGTCCGTGGGCCACAGCCTGCAGATGCACACTCATCGTCACTACTATGGTGTCGTGACGACATTCTGTTCAAGCGCAACTTCCAGTTTGCCGAGAACTCAGCAAAGCAGAACAAGAAGTCATTGGGACTAGATTTCAACCCTGGTCCTTCTGCTCCAAGGGCTGACGGCACATGAGATGCAGAACCTAATGTCGTCGGTCCTTTCTACAACCTTGAAGGTCTCATCACCCATATCTTGGTTCAAGGGACAGCCGTGAATGAGCCTGCAGATGACGCTGAATCAGATGAAGCGCCTGCAGTGCCGAAGCCAAAGAAGCAGCCTAAAGCTTCAAAGCCTGCCTCTGCTCCAAAAATCTCACGGGCGAAGCCACTGGCAACTGCACCTCCTGAAGACAGTGTGCAGTCTGAAGATTTGTCACGCATCTCCAAGCCCCAGAAGGTCAAGATGCCTCTGCCACACGCCGGCCAAGAACTGACAGCTACTGCTGTTCTGCATAATGATGCCATTGATCTTTCCAGTGATGAAGATCTTGCAGATGACGCTCTTAAGAAACTGATCAAGAGCAAAGAAGAAGCAGAAATCTTCAATAATCTACCTCTCTTTGACGTGGCAATCATCCACAACTTCATTGATGAATGGTTTGACACGCCCAACATCAGCTTCGAAGATCTACAACTTCCCATTGGCCTTAGTGTCGCCTTCCATGGCGCCATTGCTTCAGAGTTAGCTATCGCCCAACGCATTGTTGAACGGAAGTAGAAGATTGACTTTGAGAAATCTCAGTTCAAGAAGCATATGGCCAAGCTCAGCGTGCAAGAGGTGAAGAACTTCAAGATTATGCTGCACGAGCTCAAGGAAGCCTTTCTCAAGAAACGTGCAGAAGCTCAGGGTTCTCGTGTGCGCATGAAGGTCCTGGCTGACAGGTGTGTGCAAGCCTACAATGAGGCTGAGAAGCACAAGGCCCTTGGGCGTCCTGGCATCGACCCCGGGATGGCTGCAAAGAATAAGAAGAAGCCCGCTATGGCTGAACCCGACGCACCAAGGCAGGAAGCAGCTCCCATTTTCTTCCCACCTAGCATGACTGGCTCGAAGCCAAAAGCCAGGTCTACTGCTTCAGAATTGAAGAAGACGAGGACTACTGAGGCTGAAGCAAGGAAGAGGAAACATCCTGAAGTCTCTGCTACTGACCCCTCCAAGAAGAAGAGAAAGACCAAGAAGGAACGGGCTGCTCCCACAGAGCCCTTGATTGTTGAACCCATATCCATGATTCACCCTAACGCTGAACCTCAAGAGCGCCAACTGACTGTCCATGAGCCTGCTTTCACAGGGGCTCATGAAGCTGAAGACATTCCAGCAGCTAATCCCATCGCTGTTGAAGACATTGGTCACCATGACCATGTTGACGATGATGCCGTTCTTCCTCAGCTCGAGCACCAATAGGTATCATCGCCTGTGCTCACGCACAGCGAGCTCATCAACATTGGTCGTCCTCTGACGCCAATTGCTCAGGATGCATCATGGGCTGATCGCCCACAAGCACAAGAGGAAGAAGACTTTGAGGCCCAGCTAACTCCAACTCCACAGGCGTCGCCAGCATTACGCAGGCTTCGCAAAGGACCAAGGCCTCCAGTATCTGAGTCTGAAGCTAATGCTGCTGAAGACATTCCGGCTGCATCAGCCGATGAAGAAGAAACACCAAGCGCTGCTACACCCCTGTCTCACCAAGAAGCTATTCTCGAGGAGAACATGACTGTGACCGACCCTCTAGCTCGTCAAGTGGAGGTTGAGAATCTCCAGGCCGCCACCACTAACACCAATGAAGCCAATGACACTGTCATGGCTGAAGCTAATGTGGAGCCTTCACCAACTCAAGCACCAGAAGTCAGCGAAGCCACTGATCCCACTGCCTCTGTTCCTGCGCCTGTTGCTGGTCCTCAGTTCGACTATCATGTTGAGCACAGGCCTCAGGTCCAGAAGCCAATTCCCAGATTGCCCAGGTTTCCAGGTCCTGCATCAGCACCTGGATCCTTCAATGTAAATGGCTTCAAAGCAGACAACACCTTCTTCAATATCTCCAGGAACCCCTACTCAAGGGAAAGGATATCATCTGATCGGTTCTGGAGCTATCCGCAGCGAAGCTATTACTCCTGCATTCTATACAATCAAGGTCGCATCTTTCCACATAAGCGTCTTGACATTGAAGCAATAGTTGGTCTACCCTGTCTGGAAGAAGCTCTGGATTGCTTCAAAGAGGTTGGATTGCTGCCGTTCGTCACCGACCAAGAGCATTGGAATGAAGAGTTGCTGCTCCAATTTTATGCTACACTTCACATCCGTGGGTACAATAGAGATCCGAAGACTTGGGTCCTGGAGTGGATGACAGGAAATGTTCATCACGAAGCTAAAGCCTTTGACATCATTGAGCTCACTGGTCTGCCCACTCCGGGCAATCTCTACGAACATGGCTGTCAGCTTCACAGTGAAGCTGTGGAGAGCATCTTTCTGAAGCCTGAACCTAACATGAGTCAGATGCTCAGTATGATGAAGCCATTGCCCCAAGATGCTGCATATCCCACGGAGTTCTTCGTTGAAGACCTTGAGTATCTGCCAAGGACTATTTATCACATCATAAGGTGAACTCTCTAGGCAATCAAAGGACATTCCCCACATGCCAAGCTGGAAGGTGCAATGAAAACTTTGGTCTTCTATATTCTTCATGGCAAATGCTTCCATGCACAGGACTTCTTCATTCGCCAGCTTGCTACATCAGGCTCTGATCTTTTTGGCTTGAAGTTCTACACTCCATGGATAATGCGGCTGATCAAACTCCACTCCGCCATCTCATATCAGCCGTCTGCTCGCAATCGTCGGATTTTTCTACCTGATGTGGATATGTCCATGGAAGCCATTTATCCTCAGCCTGCCAAGGAACCTCTAAGTCTTCAGAATGCGGAGCATCAAAGTTTTTCTCAGAACATTGAAGGAGTTGAAGCAGTCACTCGTGTGTATCCTTTGGCTGGCACTACACGTCCACCGCATCCTGCTCTCACTGAAGCCACTGATAGCACAATTGCCCAACGACCCAAGAAGCGCACTCGTGTTCTCAATGACCGAGAGCTTCTTATGGCTCTTCATCAGAAACAGGATAGGCATCATGACTGGCTGAAGCGTCAAATGCAAAGCCTCTTGGTGGATGTTAATCGCATTCGCAATCTTGCCA
The DNA here is from genome assembly GCA_963921465.1 of Triticum timopheevii. Classification (NCBI taxonomy): domain Eukaryota; kingdom Viridiplantae; phylum Streptophyta; class Magnoliopsida; order Poales; family Poaceae; genus Triticum; species Triticum timopheevii. The sequence continues at coordinate 587,358,570 of OY997273.1, read as the reverse complement.
CCAAGAATGCCTTTGTTGCACACGAAACCTCTCGACGCACCTGGAAAGGGCTGACGCTAATGTGCTCTGAAGATGATCTTCAAGAGGATGGCTTCTCTGAACGCTTCAAGTTTGACTCCACACCTCCTCGAAGGGCAGTGCTGCGACGAACTCCATCTCTTGAAGACTCTGAGTTCTCTTCCTCTGTTGCAACTGTGAATGCCAGAGTGATCGAGGATGAAGACGATGCTACTTCACCGCCACCTCCTTCGACCCGCTTTGACACTGCTCCAAGCTCTTCTGCATCGCCGAACACCACCAACGACCCTGCTGCTTCACCTACTCTTCATGGGAACGAGTAGATGCTCTTTGTCTTCGAACCTTTTTGGTCCTTACTGACAAAAGGGGGAGAAGCATATGAGTTTGATAGTCTTCAAGCGGGTCCATATGGGCGGGTGCTTTATATTTTGCTTCATGTTTACAACTCTCGTTTTGATACATTTGGTTCTTTGAGTTGTAACACTTAAACTCAATGGTCGTCTGCTACTTACCACCTTGTGATGCGATGATAAATTACGCATGTGCGGCGATAAATTCCGCACTTAGATCATTTTGCAGACGTCCATTTTCCATTATGCATGTCATTATCTTCACATACCTTCACATGCATAGTGGATTGTCATCATAAGTTGAAGAGGATCTCCACAAGCACAACCTGCCATGTGCATTTGCATTCCAAAAGCAAATTACTTATATGCACATCTTCAGGGGGAGCCCTTGCAACTTATGAAGACAATTCCTTATCCTTTACAATTTCACATATTATATTCCCTGTTGAAAACTTCAACTAGTTTGTGATCAATCACCAAAAAGGGGGAGATTATAAGTGCATCTAGTGCCACCCCTAGTTGGTTTTGGAGTATTGACGACAAACCTAGTTGAGGGACTAATGTATTTGTGAGAATTGCAGGATAACACAGGTAGAAGTCCCTCATTGACTCGGTTTTCCTACCAGAGATGACCCCTAAAAATGTATGATGACATTGATGTCAAAGGTGGTATATGAAGATATTCACATTGAAGACTATGACAAGAGAAGACATCGCATGAAGCCTATGGAGCTGGAAGACTTAGATCTTTCGTAGTTCTTTTTCTTCTTCGTTGAGTCATAGGAACCACTGTACTGTTAAGTGGGGTCCAAGAGAACCAGTCAGAATGATTGAAGTGATGCTTAAACAAAACCTATGTCTTCGAGTGAAGACTATGAGAGCGAATCTTGTCCAGAGTCGGACGAGTCAGCTTTGCTTGTAGCCCAAGTAAAGTTGTCGTGTGAGTTTGAAATCTGACCGTTGGAACATGTGTCAGTTCCTTAGTGACCCAGGGTCATTTCGGACAAATCAGGTCGGGTTGCCTAGTGGCTATAAATAGCCCACCCCCTACAACCATAAACGGTTGCCTGCTCAGATTCAGAGTACGGCTTTTGTCGTTTGAGAGCAACCCACCTTGAAGCCTTTGAGAGAGAATTCCTTGCGAGGATAAAGCCCTAACCACCCAGAGCCAAAGAGAATTAGGCATCACTTAAGTCTTCTTGTCTGTGTGATCTGAAGACTTATTACACTTGAGGACTGTGAATCCTCCAGCCGGTTAGGCGTCGCGTTCTGAGCATCCAAGAGACATTGTGGATCGCTGGTGAACGAAGTCTATGAAGGTTTTGGAGTCTACCTTGAAGACTTACCATAGTGATTGGGCAAGGTCTATGTGACCTTAGCTCAAGGGGAATATAGTGAGGACTGGGTGTCCTGAGCTGCGTGTTTAGGACTGGGTGTCTGGGACTGTGTGTCCTCAGGTTTAAATACCTAGCCGCCCTAACCAGACGTACAGTTGTCACAACAACTGGAACTGGTCCAACAAATCATTGTCTTCAACGAGTCACTGGTGTCTTCCTTCCCTTCTGTTTACTTACTGTTACTCCTTGTGAAGTCATTGTATGTTTGCACTATCTTTTGTCTTCACTGAATGACTGTGTGATCTGTTTGGCTTCTTAATATCTTCCTACCTGATCCTTACTACCTAGCTGCTATTAGTCATTGTGCTTTCACTTCATTGAATACATGACTATGGTTTACCTAGTGTAGTCTACCTTCCGGTGCATGGTAATAGGTTTATTTCTATCGTTTGTCTTCGAAACTTCCATGTTTTGAAGACTTTCGTAAAAATCGCCTATTCACCCCCCCCCTCTAGTTGATATAACGCACTTTCATGTTCTTTATCGTGACCAAATTAACGGGAAGATAATCTACAACCATGGAGTTGGATTGATTTCTCGCATCTACTAGATCAGAGATCAGAGTCACGGGAGCTCTCGTAAGTGAGCCTAAGTAAGTAGTGTGGTTCGAGCGGATCAGTCACCGCTGAGTTCTACTTTCCTCGCAGAGTTGGTTTTAGCCGGAACACGGTCCGTACCATCCTTCTTCTTGACGAAGAGGACGGGGCAAGCCCAAGGAGAAGAACTAGGACGGATGAAACCCTCTTGCAAGGACTCGTCAAGCTTTTTCTTAAGCTCAGCTAGCTCTAAGGGTGCCATCTTGTAAGGTCCCCTAGAAATTAGGGCGGTTCCAGGGATAAGATCTATGACAAACTCTAGATCTCTGTCAGGTGGAATACCTGGCAGTTCCTCAGGGTCTAGAAGAGGGCTGGCATTAAGAGAATAGAGCTGACGCTTTGCAACTCTAGTGAAGATAGTGACTATCTTGCCAGATGGATGTGTAAGCTGAACAGACCTGTTGTAACAATCAATCTTGGCATAATGAGCTTTCATCCAGTCCATACCCAAGATGATGTTAATATCTGTAGACTTGAGGGCTATAAGTGATGCAAGGAATACAAGTCTGTCAACAAGGATTTCATTACCATGGCTTACACTAGAAGTTTGCCATTTGGATCCAGGAGTTTGAATGAGTAGTGGAGAGGGCATATCACAAAATGAAATGGTGTGCAAGCTAGCATAGCTTTCAGAAATGAAGGAGTGAGATGCTCCAGTATCGAACAAAACTGATGCTGGATGGCAGTTGACAAGGAGTGTACCAAGAACGACATCCGGGTCATCATGAGCATCTTCAGCTGAGACGTGATGCACACGTCCACGTTCAGTGAGAGCTGACTTGACACTGATCGTCTTGCATGATGGCTTACCACGAAGAACAGACTCCTCGGGCTGGGGTGGAGCATAGTTGGCTTGAGAGCAGTCACGTGCATAGTGTCCTGGCTCTCCACATGTGAAGCAACTCCCTAAACTATGACGTGGACCTGCATTGACAAGCGGTCTACCAATAGGCCTGTGTCAAGCATACAACTTAACTGGGGGAGGTACCACATAAGATGGCCTCGGCGAATAACCGGGTGGAAGAGCGGAGTTCAGAACCCAAATCCGGCGCTTCTGAGAACTAGAACCAGAGGAAGAACCCAAATCACGGGTGTGCTTACGAAACTCCTCGTAAGTGAGCCGAGCTATCTCTGCATTAATGGCATTGTTCACAAGAGCCTGGAATGTATCAATGTGATGCAGGTGGAGATCACGACGCAACTTGGGGTTGAGACCCTTCCGGAACCTAGCCTGCTTCTTGGCATCTATGGACACTTCTTCTGTAGCATAGCGGGCGAGGTTCTCAAACTCTCTGCTATAAGCATCAACATCCATCTTACTCTAGGTGAAACTACAGAACTCTTCTGTCTTGCGGTCAATAAGAGCCCGAGGAATGTGATGCTCACGAAAAGCCTTAGTGAAATCTCTCCAGGTGAGTATCTAGCCAGCTGGAAGCATAGCCTCATAGTTCTGCCACCAAAGACTAGCAGGACCTTCCAGGTGATAAGCAGCATAGGTGACCTTGTCACCTTCAGCTACGTTCGCAGAACGCGGCTTAATAGTGATACTATGGAGCCAGTCATCGACATCGAGTGGCTCAATGGAATGATGGAAGGTAGGTGGTTTCAGGCCAACGAAGTCATGAATGGACGCAGACTCTTTGTACTAATGGGCAGTGTTCTCCTCAATACGTGCTAACAAGCTTGTTCTTCTCCATCTCTAACATGAACTCTGCCAACGAAGGCTGGTCGGGAGGATCCTCATCCCTACCATCTCCATGGTTCTGGCTACGAGTAACAGAACTTCGGTTAACTGACGACATCCTGAAGAACCAACCAAGGAAACAAGGATGGATTCATCATCATTATAAGGATGTAGAATATAGTACAAGGAAAAATACTATCTCTTGAACTCCTAGGACAATTCCGGTAGCATAACGACAGTAAAATGCTCAAAATGAGACATCCTGCAAACGATGGGGTAGTACCAAACTCAACATCATCACACAAGGTTCTGTGGTAGTACTAAACAGACTACACCGGAAGTACTCACTCTGATCAACCAATCCTAAGAGACTACCGAGTAGTAACTCGTGATCCTGATAGACGGAAGAGAAAGCCTAGTTCCTTAACCCCGTAGGAAAGATAGGATGACTCAGATCAAAAGGCATGCGGTATAAGGAGTAAAAAGAGCGTTACGTTCCCTTCCACAATCAATTCCCCTATATAACTAAAGAATTTCTAGACTCAACTTCGACCAGGTTGGCTTGGAAATCCTACAGGAAGTTAGGCTCTGATACCAAAGCTATTAGGACCCCGATTCTAAGTCACACTGATCTAGCATGTAATACCTCATATCACTTTGCAGCCTCATGCACGGTATTCCCATGGGTGTCGCCTTACCATGGCCCAGGACTGTTTGCGCCTTTTGGCTCACGTATATGATAGTATTGCTAGCATACATATGATAGGGAACCCGGGCCGACATGACTAGTCGTGAACCCAAAGTGGCACTGACTTATGGGGACAGGCATACATGAAACAACATCGAGCATGTCAGTTAGCAGCGTGTGAATCCGGGCTATAGCAACTGGGCTAATAGGACTCCGGGAACCCGGGATGTAGCAGGCTAGGCAGGACTCCGGATGTCACCACGTGACATTTCCTTGAAGGGACAGACACAGGAACGATGTGAATCACATGCCGGCCAGTCTAAGTGTTCCGGAGCAGTAGTGCTGGGCTAGCAGGACTCCGGTAAACCGGGCTGTAGCGGACTACCATGGCTCGGTGGAAGCACTAGACTACATTTCCCCATAAGAGAGACTACCAAGGATAGACAACTAGGTTGTTGGATCCGATACATAGCAATACACGTTACACGTACGCATAACATTCAAGTATGTGTTGTACAACATGGCATCACAACATAACGCAAACTCATATAGATAAAGGCCCAGAAGAGCCACAAAGCATTAAATACAAACATGGGTCACATGACCCATCATTCAGAGCATACAAGCAATGGAAGCATTACATGTCTGAGTACATACAACTACAAAAGAAAAAGGCTGAGAAGCCTGACTATCTACAAGACCCTCCCAAGGGTACAAGATCGTAGCTAGGGTAACAAGCTACTCGTCGAAGTCCAAGGAGAAGTACTAGTGAGACAGATGTCTCATCTGCAAAACATAAGTAAAACAAACGTGAGTACAAAGGTACTCAGCAAGACTTACATCAAATCCTATCATACATGCATTAGTATCAAGGAGGCAATGTGGGGTTCAGTTGCAGCAAGCCAGCTTTGACTCAGTGGCTATCCTATTCTACGACTACGAGTAAGTCCTTTGAGGTATGAAAGCGCCCACGAGTCCACTAATCACCACATCAATACTCTACTATGGATTCATTCCCATCTCCTTATGAGAAGGCCATCCATAGCACTCACACATGTCTTGAGCTTTTTAGAGTATCCATTTCAAGTTGTCTATGTATGACGTAAGCATCCAAGAAGTCCAAACCGCGGACACAACTATTCGAATAGATCATGAAAACCCTGCAGGGGTGTACTTCTTCACACACGCTCTCACCACTTATCGCCGTTTACACGACGTGTACTCAGAAACCTTCAAGCGGAAGCCCAGGGAGGGTGTCGGCCACAACCTGACTAACCACACATGTCTTTCATCCAGGTTTATCGCCTATTCGGGTTCCATCTGCAAGGAGATCCGGCCGGGGTGTCGCTCACGGCCCCAAACGATGTGAGCAGTGTTCCCAAGCCCACCATCCGGGTGCCACTTGGTACACCGTGCCACTGTGCCTAGTCTGTCCCAAGCCCACCTGGTCGGGTGCCACTTGGTAGACTACTAACACTACCTACATACACCAGAAACTATTTGCAACACCTGGACAAAGACCAACTCGGTTAATAAGTCGAGAGAGCTTGGAGCGCCCAGAGCCCAATGTGTGGCAGTAACTAGTCATTGGACAACTTAAACAAAACTCAGTTCTTAAGGACGGTCCCAATGAGACAACCCACCATGTACTCCTACATGGCCTCTCACCGCTACCTTTACCAAATCATGTTCACACACTTAACTCTCAACATCACAACATAGCACTGCACTCCAATTCGTTCCCAATGAATCAGACCTGACATACTCTAAGCAATAGCAGGAAATGCATGGTAGGAACACAACATGGCTCAATCAACTCCTACACATGCTAGTGGGTTTCAACTATTTACTGTGGCAACGACAGGTCATGCAGAGGAATGGGTTCAACTACCGCATCATAAAGTAGCAGTTGAATCGCTGTTGTCCTAATGCAATAAAAGAGAGCAGGAGCGAGAGGGTAGGATTGTATCGGAATGAACAAGGGGGTTTTCTTGCCTGGTAGATCAATAGTAGAGCACTACTCTTCAGACAGGTACTCTGGATCGGTCTCTGGAGCAGGATCTACCGAGAAGGAACGGTGTCGGCAATCAAAACACAAGCATATGCAACAATATGATGCATGAACAAGGCATGTAGATGTGATGTTGTTTGAGCTAATGCAGATAGTATTCACTTGCATGAAATCCATTTGAACCAAAGGTTCAAATGTATCTCCAAGATAAACTCTTATAAATGCCATTTTCACCTATACAGTAGGTATAAGTTGGTTTGTCATGCATGAAAATGGTACATATGGATAGATTGCATTTTTATGATAATTTTTCATATATAAATTATTTCAATCTGAGCTACGGTTGAATTTCTATGAATTTTTGAAGCTTATATCATTTTCTGGATTTTCCTGATTTATTTTAATACCAGAAAATGAATAACTGCGTCAGCATGACAGTGGCATGACGTCAGTGAGTTAACCACGGCTGACCAGGTCAAACCTGACGTGTGGGGTCCACACGTCAGTGACTCGGTTAGTTAACAGGGTTTTTACTAATCTAACTACAGTTAGTGGCGCTGGGGCCCACTGTCAGTGTCTCAAGGTTAACTAAGTTGTGATTAGCTTAAGCTAATCACCAGGTAGGTCGGGCCCGGACGTCGAGCCGGCAAGGTTAACGCCGGCGACCTTTGGACGCGGCGGCATCCGCGTTACAGGCCACGGGGGGCAGCGTCCGCGTTACAGGCCACGGGGGGCGGCGACTAAGGGCACCGGGGTGTAGCCCGGGCTCTCGCGCATCCAGTGGAGCAGGTAGGAGGAGCTGGGGTGGCCAGAGCTCGCCGGAGCGAAGCTCGGGGCGGCGGCCGGAGCACGGCAACGGGCAGGAGCGGGCTGCGGGGCACGGGGAGGCCACCCGAGGGGCTCTGCGGCACCCTCATGGCACCAGGAGCACGGCTGGGTGCTCGGGGGCGAGCTGTAGCGGCTAACGCGATGGCGGTGACATGGACGGCAGCGAGGAGATACGGACATGGCGGGGAACTGAGCTACGGTAAGGAAATCGAGCGCGGGGTCGGAGGGGAAACGAAGGAGAGCTCACGCCGGTTCGGCGGGCGTGCTCAGCGGCTCGAGGGAGGCTCTGGAGTCGACGGAGCGGCGACGTCGATCTCCGGTGCTGGAGGTTGAAGTCGACAGCGATTGCGGCGATGCAGCGCATCCCTGGTCGCGTGGGCCATTGGAGAGGTCGGAGACGAGCAGGCGGAGCGTCTGGGCACGAAGCGAGGGCAAGGCCGTGACGGTGGGCGCGACAACGGCGAGCGGTGGCGACGATGGCGCTCGGGCGTTCGCGGGAGAGGGCGACAGAGGTGGGAAGGATGATTGGAGAGAGCGAGAGAGGCCTGGGGGTCGCATGGCGTTTGCGATGGCCAGGGCGTCGAGGAAGAGGCCAGGCAGGCAGCTCGCGTGGCGCGCGGAGCGTGCGCGCGCGCCGGACACACGCCTCGCCTACTGGTGCGAGGTGGGGGACGGTGCGGTGGCCGGTGGGCGGGGCCGGCTGCTGGGCCAAGCTAGGATGCATAGTGCCGGGCTGCACAGGTATGTGTCCTAGGCAAGGGTTTTTCCTTTTTCTGTTTTCTTTTCTATTTCTGTAATTTGTTTTCTGATTTAGTAAAATACTAAATCAATTTATTTTCTTCTGGAATTTATTGTAGGAGCTAGTTGAAATATTCCAGAGGACCTCACATAAAAATCAGAATTATTGGACATATATAAATAATTATTTCATATATATATTTATATATATCCAATGCAAATAATTATGCATTGATTCCAAATGGCCAAAATAAATATTTATGAGCTGAATAAAATATTGGTTTGAATTCTACCTCTGACCAATATTTTCAGAGAGCATCATGAACATTTTCTTCGACCTTTTTGGTACAATTTTTATCTGGGTTATTTCCAGAAATGATTTCTGAGGGTTTCACAAATCCCCATTTCAAATTTAAATGAAATTTAAACATGATGCACACATGACTGGCTAGTCTAGGTCATACTAGAACTAGGGATGTGACAGATATGATTTATTACTTCTGTGATAAATATTTCCCTGCTCATAAGAAACAAGCTGCTTTGAGGGATATATATAGTTTTGTTCAAATTGAAGAAGAGAGTCTCCCACAAGCTTGGGGGAGGCTTCTCAAGTTACTTAATGCTTTGCCTGATCATCCTCTTAAGAAAAATGAAATACTTGATATATTTTATAATGGGCTAACCGATGCCTCCAGAGATTACCTGGATAGTTGTGCTAGTTCTGTTTTCAGGGAAAGAACGCCGGATGAAGCTGAAATTCTATTGAATAATATGCTGACAAATGAAAATAATTGGACACTTCCTGAGCCAGCTCCTGAGCCTATTCCTAAACCAACTCCGAAGAAAAGGGGTATTCTATTTCTCAGTCCTGAAGATATGCAAGAGGCAAAGAAATCTATGAAAGAAAAGGGTATTAAAGCTGAAGATGCTAAAAATTTACCTCCTATTGAAGAAATACATGGTCTTAATTTACCGCCTGTTGAAGAAACATATGATCTTAATCCATTACCTATTGAAGAAACTCATGGTATTGATAACCCGACACAGGTAGTAAAGGTAAATTCTCTCTATAGATATGATAAAGCTGAAATCCCATTTACTAAGTTTGCTAGCCCATGCTTAGATGAGTTTGATAAATTTATGGCTAAGCAAGAAGACTTTAATGCTTATTTTGGTAGACAATTGAAATACAATTCAAATATGCTTGAACACTTGGGTGATTATATGGCTAATGTTAAAGGTGAACTTAAACTTATTAGTAAACATGGTTCTATGGTTACCACTCAAGTAGAACAAGTACTTAACGCTCAAAATGATTTGCTCAATAAATTGAAAAGTAAGAATAATGATAATGTTGTTAGAGTGGCTACTAGAACTGGTAGAATGACTCAGGAACCTCTGTATCCCGAAGGCCACCCTAAGAGAATTGAGCAAGATTCTCAGAGAAATAATGTGGATGCACCTAGTCCTTCTAATAGGAAGAAAAAGAAAGATGATAGGACTTTGCATGCTTCTAGTGAACCTATTACTGAAACACCTGATAATCCAAATGATATTTCTATCTCTGATGCTGAAACATAATCTGGTAATGAACCTGAAACTAGTGATAATGTTAACAATAATGTTCATGATGATGCTCAACCTAGTAATGATAATGATATATAAATTGAACCTGCTATTGATCTTGATAACCCACAATCAAAGAATCAACATTATGATAAGAAAGACTTTGTTGCTAGGAAACACGGTAAGGAAAGAGAGCCTTGGGTTCAGAAACCCAGGCCTTTTCCTCCAAAACCATCCAAGAAAAAGGATGATGAGGATTTTGAGCGCTTTGCTAAAATGATTAGACCTATCTTTTTGCATATGCGATTAACTGATATGCTCAAAATGAATCCTTATGCTAAGTACATGAAAGATATTGTTACTAATAAAAGAAAGATACCAGAAGCTAAAATTTCCACCATGCTTGCTAATTATACTTTTAAAGGTGGAATACCTAAGAAACTAGGAGATCCCGATGTACCCACTATACCATGCTCCATTAAAGGAAACTATGTTAAAACTGCTTTATGTGATCTTGGAGCCGGTGTTAGTGTTATGCCTCTCTCTTTATATCGTAGACTTGATTTGAATAAGTTGACACCTACTGAAATATTTTTGCAAATGGCTGATAAATCAACTGCTATACCTGTCGGTATTTGTGAGGATGTGCCTGTTGTAGTTGCAAACGTTACTATTTTAACAGACTTTGTTATTCATGATATTCCCGAGGACGATAGTATGTCTATCAATCTTGGAAGACCCTTTTTGAATACTGCAGGGGCTATTATTGATTGCACTAAAGGCAATGTCACTTTTCATGTTAATGGTAATGAGCATACGGTACACTTTCCGAGGAAAAAACCTCAAGTTCACAGTATCCATTCTATTGGAAAAATTCCATCGATTATTTTTGGAGGTTTTGAATTTCCTCTTCCTACTGTCAAGAAGAAATATGATATTCTTATTATTGGGGATGTGCATATCCCCGTTGAGGTAACATAGTGTTATTCAAAATTTCTCCGGTTCCATGTTATTCGGAATGAGTTCTTTAACAAGACTTGATCAACCTTGTTAGTGGATTCCTTTTGATGAGCATGAGATGGATGAAACTAGAAGGCACAACCTTCTGTACCCTCCTCATACTTTATGTTATTTATATTAAATAAAATAAAAATAGTGTCGTGGGTTTGTCACGGCAGATGTCCTTGTGGAAGGACTTAGTCGTAGGGCCATCGCAATGGGTTATCTTAAAGGGGTTAAACCGGACAAGGGGACACGGGGCGTTTTATACTAGTTCGGCCCCTTCGATGAAGGTAAACGCCTATGTCTAGTTGTGATTGGTATTGCTTGGCTTTCGAAGGCCAGGGAGCGAATCCGCTTTGTCTGGCTCTCAAGTTGTTGTCCCTCTCTCAACCGCTGCCGGGTCGTCCCTTTATATACACAAGTTGACGCTCGCCGGTTTACAGAGTTCCGAAGCCGGATCACAAACGTGTCTGGTTCGGTCTCTACACTTCCTATCTTACAAAGCAAGTCACATAATTAAGTCGGTTTACATCTATAGGCCTTAATTCACCTCTGGGCCTTGGGCCTTCGTAAAGCACCGTCATACTTATGCCTTCATGGGCTTCCAATCTTCAAGAAGCTAATCCGGCTACTCCTGGCCGGTTTACATCCAGTAGTAATATCCCCAACATTAGGCCCTAGATTGGTTTGAATTGGTTCATGTCAATCTTCATCACTTAGAAAAATTCCTCCTTTGCATTTTCACCTTGATCTTGTAAACCGCCGTGACGTCATCTTCCAGGACCATAATAAACCGCCCTGACGTCATCTATTCGTTGAAGCTGAGGATTACCTTCATTAATGCATATCCAGTCATCGAGGCAACACCATTATTAACTATCCATTTTTGAGCTCCTCGATTCCCGCACTTGCCGTTTTATCGCTTCGCCTTATAAATAGGGCCACGGGTCCTTATCATTTTTTCCCCTTTGTCTCCTTCGCTTCTTCTTCCTCGCGACTCCTCTGCCTCTAAGCGCCGCCGCCGTCACTGAGCTGCTCCTCTGCTTCGACAAAGGCCGCTGCATCAACCTGATTGTTACCAGAGAGCTGTTGCGTTCCTCCGTTGCTTCATCAGCCGCTATAAGTCCCTCCTTGCCCCCCTTATAGATCTATCTAGGGTTTCCTTGTTCTTTGTGGTTCTTTGAAGTTCATTGGGGCTTCGGTGCTGTTCTCCCTGTTGCTCCTTAGTCTATGATTAGCTAGTTTATACTTGATGTATTCCATGCCATGGCTAACCTTCTGTTACCACTACCAACCCTTATGCGCAAAAGAAACTGATCTAACCCTTTATAAACTGCTTCGGGACCAACCTTTTTTCCTTTTAGGTCTAAATATCTTTGTTTTTCCTGTCTTACAGTAGATCTGAAACTTTCAAGTAATCTTGTGAAACTTGTTTTCCCTTACTTGCCTTAGATCTGTACCTTCCGCATCACACAGTCGGTTTACCTTTATAGAAAGCAAGCTATCACATACCATTAGTCCCCTTGTAAACCGGCAAACTCATTTTTACCTCCATTGTTATACTCCGGTTTAACAGCATGTGCATACCTTTGTTCTGATATTGTATTGCGTTTCATTATTGCATCAGTCTCTGGTTTATGCAGTTTCACACATCTGTATATGTTTATTCCATTGCATCTTGTGCTCCTTCATGAATGACTCGTAAACTGACATCTCCTTTGCAGCCTTTTGTTTCACAATGCCCAAACAGTTTGCCGCTTGCAACTAGGCTCCCTCTCGGATCACCGAAGACCAGCTGAACGAAATGGTTAGTATTGGCACCTTGCCAAAGAAGACGGAGATCCGGTGGCGGGTTCCAGGAACAGAGAACCCTCCTACCCCGAGGCAGGGCGAAGTAGTTATTTTTGTCGACCACATAGGTCATGGATTCAAACCACCAGGGTCAAAGTTTTTCCAGGATGTTCTTGCCAGTTTCCAACTCCATCCTCAAGATATTGGACCCAACTCGGTGTCTAATATATGTAACTTCCAAGTTTTCTGTGAAGCGTAATTGCAGGAAGAGCCCACTGCTGAACTGTTCTGGGACTTTTCCATCTGAACCGACGTACAAAGTTTGTAAACGGCCCCAATACTGAACTTGGTGGTGTCTCGATCAAAAACGGAAAGACGTTGAATTCCCTCATGCCAAACTGCACAGCCACCCTAAGGAGTGGAACCAGACTTGGTTTTATTGCAGAGATACTTCTCCTGAAGATGAGAATCCCCTTCCAGGCTATCGTGATCACCGGCTTTCCAACACCCATCCAATGCCGCAACGCTTAAGTTCTACAGAACGGGCCAAGTATGCCCCTCAACTCGCCAAGCTCTGAGCCTTTATGGCCAACGGTTTAATAGGCGTTCATTTCATGCGCTGTTGGATATCTTGGAGCATCTTGCCGCTAAGCCGCCGACCTGGTTTAATGTGTGAGTACACTGGTGATGTTGAAGACCCCCAACGCCATATCAACATTCAGGTGACTGATGAAGAGGTCACTGAAGGCGTAAAGAAAAGTTTGAATGAATCGGAATCAGTCTGTAGTCAAACCGGCTTGAGCCCCTTCTATACTAAAAACAAACCGCCGGCTGTAAGCACTATACTCCTTTTTCATCTTTGATATCTTTAATTTGTTCAACTTGTAATCCTTCTTCTTTTTATATACGAATAGGGCGACGATCCCTTCTGGAAATGGAAATCCGTAGATAAAGCGGTAAAGCCAACCGGGGATAAAGCGGTCAAACCATCCCGTCCAAAAACCAAAGTTGTCAAGCGGACCTCCAAGCGGAAAACGGCTGACCCGATCAACATGGAACTTGATGATGATGCCGATGATCCGGAAGCTGAGGTAGAACTTGACTCACTTGGCTCCCTTTTCATGCACCTCATTAATAATGACCTTTATCAGGAGGACGCAGAAGGCAGTCAAATTGATATGTAGAGGTAATTACCTTTTCCTCTGGTTCAGACTCTATGCCAACATAAAAAAAACCGTCAAGCAGTCCGGAAAGTAAGCTTTTCTCATCCTCTCGCTTACTTGGATCCAACATTTATTTTGAAGACACAGCAGCATGAAGCTCGCCGGACAACCCGACACAGTGGCAAACAGGTCACTTCGGCCGGTTTACCTGATACTCCGGTCCGGAAGCGCCGGTCTGAGATCTCTCCTACTTCTGACAATTCTTATCCCAAGGCAGGCTATTTCAGACAACCTCTTAATCCATCTAATTCAAATTATCAGGTGACACCTCCCTGATCCTCTGGCGAGTCGACAGCAACTCAACTCCCTCCTTTGAAAACTGTGGCTGGGTAAGCTTTAAAACCTTTTCTTCCAATGCATTATAAATCTTGAATAAGATGCTAACTCTCTTTAAATTTTGTTTGCAGAGCCAAAGCCAGACCCAGCAAGAAAGCTCGGGTCAACAATCCACCAGAAGACCAGGCAGTTTTTGAAGAAGAACAAAGAGGTGAACCGGACCAAACTCGTGAACCGAAGGGACCTCATCCTAAAGCTGCTTCTGATGAACCGCCCCTTCCAGATTAGAATACTGATGAACCAACAGAAGCTGATCCTGCCGTGCCTGACACTAAACCGACAGCTGCAAACCGGGCTAGTCTGGTGAGAGATACTGAGACTCCGTGATCACCCGCCAAAACCACTGAAGGCCAAGGGGATGATGTTATCATTACTGGAATGGGCCACAGCTCTCCTGGCGATCCCGTAATCTTGGCTCAACATAGTGCCAAAGAAGAACGGGCTGCTAGGGAGAAAGGAAAATGGAGTACTGACTTATCAAGTTATGCCCATCTCAACGTCGAAGAGCTTCACTCCGGTTTCTTAAACCGTCTGCACTCATACCGTGACTATGAAGTCGGTTTAGTGAATTTGATGAAGGAACGCTATGAGGTATTTTCATCTCCCTTTACTTCTTGATTCCAACGTTGAAATGCTAGCCCAAGTAGCCCCCAAGGGCCGTTTTATGATGTTTAATCATAAACTGGGTCTTTGTAACACTGAAGTCTCTCTCTTACTGAACCTCAAAATGTCAGGTCCTGAATAAAAACCAAGACCTATCCTTTATCAATGTAATTATATAGCTTTCCTCAGCGTAGCCCCCAAAGGCCGGTTTAGCTTTGCAAGGTAATCCGGGTTTAATACACGCGTCCGGTTTGAACAAATGTACATTAGCCCCCAAGTGTCAAGGATAATGCTTGCATTGTTCTGGGGACTTTTTATAAAAGATGTACTAAATCAGAGCAAATAGGCATTAGCCCCCAAGTACAAAGTGCATAACTTGTTATACGCTTTGTACTTAGAAAAGATATATATCATGTTGTTTGACATTTCTTCACTGTTGTAGGATGAACTAAGCAATAGAGATGCCCGAACCGCTGATTTGCAAGAAAACGTGAAGTCCCAACAAGCTAAAGCTGTGAAAGCCAAAGAGGAGCTGACCAAAGCCCTGGCCGCAATGGAAAAGATGAAAGAATCTTTTAATACAGATCATGCTGATTGGGAAACCGAAAAATCCAGTTTAACAAAAAGAGCTGAAGATGCCGAAGCAGCCTTGAAACCGGTTGTAGATGAACTAGCTGGTTTGAAACGGCAAATCAACGCTATGACTTCTGCTATTTTTGGTAAGTATCTCCTTATGTAGTTTGTCCAATTCATGGGCCCTTATCATTGATTAGAATGCTAACGTTAAACCGTGACAGGCACTCGGATTGCTCATCTCGGCACAGATATGCGGATGAAGCTTAAAGCGGCGTATACTTTAATTGAACAATTGTGCTCTGGGTCTCAGCAAGCTATTTGCACGGCGGCTTACAATAAACCGGCGCCAACACTGATAAAGGAAACTCTTGAGAATCTGGCCATGTTACCAGCCCGAATTGCTGAACTGAAGAGGGCAGCTGCAAGAGTAGGAGCATTAACCGCCCTGATCCGAGCCAAGGCATGGATTCCCGATCTTGAAGCGGAGGACATAATTAAGGGATATCCAGGAGTGAAGGAGGATGGTTCCAACTTCGACAATAATGACCTCTGAAGGTTGACCAAAGAAATGCGGCCAATAGCCAGCAAACTGGCCGAGGATACAGACTTGTCGCATTTCCAACCACCTTATGACGCTGAAGGGAAAAGACAGCCTGCCAAAATCCATGAAGTTGAAGAACTTGTGCCTCCAATCTGTAAGCATACCTACGCTCCTGTCATTAACCCCTCCAGCCTTATCCATGAAGAAGTCGTACTTCAAGCTTTAACTGGAACCGATTGGTCGACGGTTTATTTCCAGCGTTTGGGGAGGGATGAAGAAGAAGTGATCGCACCAACTGACCCTCAACCGTCAAACCATCCAGACGAAGCGGCTTAAACTGGCGGCCGGTTCACCAGCTATTGTGTGCCAATACTTAAAAAAATATGCAATTGGAGCCGCTTTGAAGCTTCTTGTAATAGGATAGCAAAAACTCCTTTATCTGCCATGCCATCGAGCATGTTTTGTGATATTTCGTGAAAACTTGTTCCACTTTTTGGGATATATTATGCATAGCCCATGATGAGTTGTGTACCTGGATATAAGAACTTGAAAGTATCCTAGTGGTTTCCCACTGGACGGGTCATGATGCCCAACAGATATACAACACTTAGATGAATTAATCAAAGTTTTTGTACAAAAAGTAATATGTGCAACATACCTCGTTGGTTGACCAACTGCTTGTATGGTAAAGGTGTTCACACCAATCCGGAGTGCTGATAACTCCATCCTTATTTGCCGAATTATGATAATAAACCGTACCGGGATATAATAACCACCGGGTTTTTTTGTAACACTGGCGATTTAATCAAACCAGACCGGGGTGATGAAAATGCCGGTTTGTAACTGATCATGTACTAACAACTTGGAGTTGAAAGCCAAGCCAGGCTAAGGACACCGGTTTATCAGAACATATCATGAACCTCAATAAAGGCGAAAGACTTAGCAAATAGGACTCAAAAAATAAATATGCGAGGCTTTTTACGAGTTGCCAGGCTCCAAATCGAGGCTTTTCATGGGCTGCCAGGCCTCTGAGTTAAACCATTTAACAAAGCCTTTTAAGATGGACCTCCAATTAACCAATCATCGTTTTAACTTTGACAAGTTCAGGGTCTATGGAAGATTGACTTGTCAAACATTTGGCGGGTCATACCAGGATTACCTGGATAGGAGTGGCTTACTTGATGAAGGCAGGTTAACCCGGGGTTTTAGGTGAATACACCAGGCTTCCAAGCCGTGGCTTGATAGCCAATTACAAGGGTCCTTTCAAACTCTTTGTTGCTTTGCACAAAGAGCCCCCAAGTAACTTTGTGAGGTGTGCTCAGTGTGTGCCCATGTTTGAGTTTGTGCTTTGTGCAACACTCTCTTTGGCTCCACATAACTTCCTTTGTGGCTTTAAAGCCCATCACGAGGTGTAGCTATGGTGTGATAACAACCAAGCCCCCTAGTGAACTTCCTTTCTGGTTTGTAAACCAATCAAAAGGTGTAGCTATGGTTCAGATATAACCAAGCCCCCTGGTGAGTTTGTGCGGTTGCAGAAACCGGTTTAATCACAACACCAATTTATCGGTAGAAATTTATGTAAGAACACACATGATGTAAAAAAGAATAGAGACCCCGCTTTATTCGAGGCTCCGGTTTATTATATAATATATACATTGTTAAAAATATGTACATATGAAGAGCATGTGGCTAAAGTATAGTAAGGCCGAAGAAGGGCTTTATTCCACGGCCGGTTGGTCTCCTCCTCCGATTTACGTGAGTCTTTGTGCTCTCGAACATCAATGAGGTAGTATGACCCGTTGTGCAGATTCTTGCTGACCACAAAAGGTCCTTCCCAAGGTGGGGATAACTTTTGCATATCAGTCTGATCCTGGATGAGCCGGAGTACCAAATCGCCCTCTTGAAAGGTTCTGGTCTTAACCCGGCGGCTGTGATAACGTCGGAGATCCGAACATGCGGCTGTAAGATCACACTCTTCATCTAACAGGTCCAGGGAATCCTGACGTGCCTTCTCATTATCAGTTTCAACATAAGCTGTCACACGGGGCGAGTCGTGACGGATTTCACTAGGAAGAACTGCCTCCGCTCCATAAACCATGAAGAAAGGAGTGTAACCCGTAGACCTATTGGGTGTGGTGTTGATGCTCCATAACACAGAAGGTAACTCCTCAACCCAACAACCCGGTGTCCGCTTCAAAGGAACCATAAGCCTGGGTTTGATACCTCGCAAAATTTCTTGATTTGCCCTCTTCGCTTGACCGTTAGACTGGGGGTGAGCCACCGATGCTATATCAAGTCGGATGTGCTCACATTGGCAAAATTCCTCCATCTCTCCCTTTGACAGATTAGTACCATTATCAGTTATAATACTGTGTGGAAAGCCAAACTGGAATATCACCTTTTTGATGAATTGAACCGCTGGGCCGCATCACACTTACTGGCTGGCTCTGCTTCCACCCATTTGGTGAATTTATCAACTGCCACTAACAAGTGGGTATTTTTGTCCTTGGATCGCTTGAAGGGTCCAACCATATCAAGCCCCCAAGTCGCAAACGGCCAAGTTATGGGAATCATCCTCAACTCCTGAGCCGGAATGTGAGCACGGCGTGCAAACTTTTGACAACCATCACATCTCTTGACTAAATCCTCTGCATCAGCATGTGTTGTTAACCAATAAAAACCGTGGCGAAAGGCTTTAGCAACCAAAGACTTTGAACCGGCGTGGTGACCACAATCCCCTTCATGGATTTATCACAAAATCTCACAACCCTCTTGAGGAGAAACACAACGTTGAATTGCTCCTGAGATGCTGTAACGATGTAACTCTCCGTTCATTATGGTCATGGACTTGGAACGCCGGATTATCTGTCGGGCCGATGTTTCATCCTCCGGTAACTCGCCCCGGTTCATGTAAGCCAAATACAATCTGGTATGACATGCAAAGCCGCCACCAATTGAGCCTCCGAATCAGGAATAGCCAACTCTTCCTCTGTTGGTACCTTGACCGACAGATTATGCAACACGTCAAGAAAGACATTTGGTGGAACCGGTTTACGCTGAGAACCAAGGCGACTTAAAGCGTCCACCGCTTCGTTCTTGTGCCGGTCTATATGGTCCACCTGATAACCCTTGAAGTGACCAGCCACTGTGTCCACCTCTCGCCGATATGCAGCCATAAGGGGGTCTTTAGAGTCCCAAGTGCCAGACACCTGTTGAGCCACCAGATTTGAATCCCCAAAGCACTTGACCCGGCTTAAGTTCATTTCCTTAGCCATCCGAAGACCATGGAGCAAGGCCTCATACTCAGCTGCATTGTTAGTACAAGGGAACATTAAACGGAGGACATAACAAAACTTGTCACCTCTTGGGGAAGTTAGTATGACTCCAGCCCCCGAGCCCTCCAACTGTCTGGATCCATCAAAGTGAATAGTCCAGTACGTATTATCTGGCTTTTCCACTGGTGCCTGCAACTCTGTCCAATCATTGATGAAGTCCTTGAGTGCTTGTGATTTGATCGCTGTGCGAGGTATATATTTGAGCCCGTGAGGTCCAAGCTCAATAGCCCACTTGGCAATCCGGCCAGTTGCTTCTCTGTTTTGAATAGTATCTCCCAGAGGGGCTGACCTGACCACTGTGATAGGATGGCCCTGGAAATAATGTTTAAGCTTCCGGCTTGCCATAAACACTCCATATACCAGCTTCTGCCAATGTGGATACCTCTGCTTTGATTCAATGAGTACTTCACTGATATAATAAACCGGCCGTTGAACCGGATACTCCTTTCCAACTTCCTTGCGCTCCACCACAATAGCCACACTAACAGCTCGGGCATTAGCAGCCACATATAGCAATAATGGCTCTTTATCAATCGGGGCTGCAAGCACAGGCGGTTCAGCTAGTTGCCTCTTCAAATCCTCAAACGCTTTATCAGCTGCCTCGCTCCAGACAAAATCATCTGTTTTCTTCAGCATCTGATATAAAGGAATAGCCTTCTCCCCAAGATGACTGATAAACTGGCTCAAAGCTGCAATCCGGCCGGCCAAACGTTGAACGTCATTGATACACGTCGGTTTAGCCAATGATGTGATTGCTGAATTTTTTTTCCGGATTAGCCTCAATACCTCTGTTTGATACCAGAAATCCCAAGAGTTTGCCAGCCGGGACACCAAAGACACAATTTTCCGGATTGAGCATCATCTTGTAAACCCGGAGGTTGTCAAAGGTTTCCCTCAAATCATCTATCAATGTTTCATCCTTTCTAGATTTTACCACAATATCATCCACATATGCATGAACATTACGTCCGATTTGCTTATGAAGACAATTCTGAACACAGCATTGATAAGTCGCCTGGGCACTCTTAAGCCCAAAGGGCATGGAGACATAGCAGAAGGCTCCAAAGGGAGTGATGAAAGCTGTCTTCTCTTGGTCCTTAACTGCCATTTTGATCTGATGATAACCAGAGTAAGCATCCAGAAAACACAAACAGTCACAACCCGCCGTAGCATCAATGATCTGATCAATACGAGGGAGGGCGAAGGGGTCTGCAGGGCAAGCTTTGTTCAAGTCTGTGTAATCTACACACATACGCCAAGTGCCATTTTTCTTAAGAACCAGCACCGGATTAGCCAACCACTCTGGATGAAAGACTTCCATGATAAACCCTGCGGCCAATAACTGAGCTACCTCTTCACCGATAGCCTTACGCCTTTCTTCATTGAAGCGGCGGAGAAACTGCTGGACCGGTTTAAACTTAGGATCAATGTTAAGTGTGTGCTCAGCGAGTTCCCTCGGTACACCTGGCATGTCAGAAGGTTTCCATGCAAAGATGACCCGGTTCTCATGGATGAACTCGATGAGTGCGCTTTCCTATTTGGGATCCAGGTTAGCGCTGATGCTGAACTATTTGGATGAATCACCAGGAACAAAATCAACCATCTTCGTATCTGTGGCTGATTTAAACTTCAACGCCGGATCGTGTTCCGTAGTTTGGTTTTTTAAAGAAGTCATGTCTGTCGGATCAACTTGGTCTTTATAAAACTTCAGCTCCTCCGTGGTTCAAACCGACTCAGCATAAGCCGCATCACCTTCCTCACATTCCAAAGCGATCTTCCTACTCCCATGTACTGTGATGGTCCCCTTATGACCTGGCATTTTAAGCTGCAGATAAACATAACACGGCCTTGCCATGAACTTAGCGTAAGCCGGCCGCCCAAACAAAGTGTGATACGGACTTTTGATTTTCACCACCTCAAAAGTCAATGTTTCTGATCTTGAATCATGATCATCTCCAAAAGCCACCTCCAAGGCTATCTTGCCCACTGGATATGCAAACTTACCAGGCACCACACCATGAAAAACCGTGTTTGACGGTTTAAGATTCTTATCTGTCAACCCCATACGGCGGAATGTATCATAATATAGAATGTTGATACTACTCCCCCCATCCATGAGTACCTTAGTGAACTTATATCCCCCAACTTGAGGGGCCACCACTAAAGCCAGATGACCCGGATTGTCAACCCGGGGTGGGTGATCCTCTCTACTCCATAAAATGGGTTGCTCAGACCAACGTAAATACTGAGGCACCGCCGATTCAACAGAGTTCGCTGCCCTTTTGTGAAGCTTCTGATCACGCTTAGACAAGCTAGTGGTGAAAACATGATATTGCCCACTATTTAACTGCTTAGGATTGCTCTGATAACCCGACTGCTGTTGTTGCTGGTTCCCCTATTGGTTGTAACCTCCCTGGTTGCCCTGATTCCCTTGATTGTTTTATCCGGTTTGATTACCCTAAAATCCTGAACCGGAACTGCTCCCTCCGTAACCCGGCCCGTGGAAACCACCTCCTGAACCGCCGGGCGGGCCATTGTCATACTGAAACATATTGGAGTTCTTGAAATCTCGCATGATAGAACAATCCTTCCAAAGATGTGATGTTGGCTTCTCCTTGGATCCATGCTTTGGACATGGTTGATTTAATAGGCGCTCCAAATTGGGGCCTGATCCGCTGCCTCTCTGGGGCTGCTTACCCTTACGACGCTGACCATTCTCCTGAGTGTTGGTGTTAGCCACAAAGTCCAAAATGTTGTCGGCCTTGCGCTTACCATTGTTGCCATGGCCTGCCGAATTATGTTGCTACCCCTTGGTGTTGCCGTTCTTTTTCCCTTTCCCCGGTTTGTCCTCCTCTGAGTCGGGGTCTTTGGTAGTATCCGAATCGGCGTATCTAACCAAAGCGGCCATAAGCGTCGACATATCATTGCAGTGACGTTTGAGCCTTCCTAACTTCTATTTGAGTGGCAAAAACGGCAATTGCCCTCCAATGTTAGCACTGCAGTATCTGCATTGATACAATCCGATGAATGCAAAATTGCTGAGACCCGCTTTACCCAATGGGTTGTGGACTCTCCCTCCTCTTGGACACAACTGGACAGATCCACAATTGACATGGGCTGCTTACAAGTATCTTTGAAATTCTGGATAAACCGGTGCTTCAATTCGGCCCATGATCCGACAGAGTTAGTCGGTAAGCTCTTCAACCAAGTACGTGATGTTCCGTCTAACATCATGGTGAAGCATTTGGCACATACCACTTCATCCACATCCAGCATCTCCATTGCCATTTCATAAATTTCAACCCACGCCTCTGGTTGCAGATCGGTGGTATAATTGGGTACCTTACGAGGTCCTTTGAAATCCTTGGGTAGTATCACATTACGTAAAGCGGGGGTAAGGCACGACACCCCTAAGGAACTGAATACTACCCTTGGTTCAATTGAAGCGGTGGGGTGAACCGGAGTAAGTTGACGGGCTCCGTGTAGGGCCACTAACTCGGCCTCCTGACGTGCGCGACCATGATCCACCACATCCTGCGCATTTGGCACCGCCGCTTGTCAGGTTACGGTGACGTGCACTACTTGACACGGCCGGTTCATCTTCAACATGCCTGCTGTAGCTCCGGCTTGGACGCGGGATAGAATGAATCCTCTGACGACTGTGCGAATATGCCTGCTGCTGATTTGGAGCTGTTTGAAGGAGATCTCTGGCTCGTCGTGCTTCAACTGTAACTGGTGACTCGCCGTCGGTTGGGAGGGCCGCTAACCGTGAAGCGGCGGCCACAATGTTGTCCAACGGGTTGGAGTAATGCCCGGGAGGTGTTGGAAAATATTGTGGCTCAATGTTATTCCGCGGCTGAACCGGCACTCCTGCTCCCGGTGCTTCCGTCTGATTTAATATTTGTTGGTTACTAGTTTCTGCTCTTGGCATATTGAAGAGATTTCGTGGCTCATAACCCGACGGGAGATGCGGTCGGTACCTTCTTCTCATGACTTCTTCGGAAGCATTCTGATCCAGCCTAATCCGGTAGGCCTGATCTTCCAACTCGGCCCATTCTGTAGCCATCCTAGCGTTCTTTGCCCCCAGGTCCACTTTAGCCTGGGCTATCTGATCCTTTACCTTTGCGGTCTCCGCGTTGTGCTGATCCCGGGCTGCTGCATCCACTTCTGCGGTCATCAGTGCTGCCAAAGCATCGAACAAGTCAGATAGGACTTGAGCCGGAGACGGTGCAGAGCTTCCTGCCCCTGCCGGCGTGGCCGCTGTTGAACCAGAGAGTATTGCTGCAGCAGCTGACGAATGGGGTGCCGATTTGGTACCGGCCATGAAGATAGCGGCCCGGTTTGACAAATCAGGGGAATCCGGAATATTGTTGCCCTCGGATCCTCCGCTAATCCGGCCATCCTGCAACTGATAGAGCGATTCGGTCTCTCCAGAAGACTCGTCGTCAGAACAGACAATGGTTTCTTCATTGGATGCTAGTCCGTCCTTGTATTCTGCCCCATGAATGACGCCTACAAATACATGCTTCGCCGCGGGCTGAACCGGCGGAGGGCTTGCACGCTGAGCCGTCTCGATGATGTTGGTGCAGATGTCCGGCTCAGGGGCCGGTTCGCCAATCTTGCCGATGAAGACGTGAATCCCACCAAAGGGGACCCGGTGCCCGTATTAGATTGAATCGGCCTCGGGACCCCATCCTGCGTTGTCGATGTAGAGCTTGCCGCGACGACTCTTCGTCATCTGGCCCACAACGTATCCCTTGAGTCCATCAAAGCTGCCCTTCAAGAACTCGAAACCATCGTGCGACAGCCCCACGGTGGGCGCCAACTGTCGTGGGTTTGTCACGGCAGATGTCCTTGTGGAAGGACTTAGTCGTAGGCCCATCGCAACGGGTTATCTTAAAGGGGTTAAACCGGACAAGGGGACATGGGGCGTTTTATACTAGTTCGGCCCCTTCAATGAAGGTAAAAGCCTACGTCTAGTTGTGATTGGTATTGCTTGGGTTTCGAAGGCCAGGGAGCAAATCCGCTTTGTCTGGCTCTCGAGTTGTTGTCCCTCTCTCAGCAGCTGCCGGGTCGTCCCTTTATATTCACAGGTTGATGCCCGCCGGTTTACAGAGTTCCGAAGCCGGATCATAAACGTGTCCGGTTCGGTCTCTACACTTCCTATCTTACAAAGCAAGTCACATAATTAAGTCGGTTTACATCTAGAGTCCTTAATTCACCTCTAGGACTTGGGCCTTCGTAAAGCGCCGTTATACTTACGTCTTCATGGGCTTCCAATCTTCATGAAGCTAATCCGGCTACTCCTGGCCGGTTTACATCCAGTAGTAATATCCCCAACAAATAGTATTTTCTGTCTGTTATCTGAATTATCCGTGCAATATAAAAATACCCCGAAAATAAAAGTTCTCCAAATGCCCTGAAATTTAAATATGATTTTTTCTGAAATATTTGAGAATATTTGGCACTGAGAACACAGCAGGAGGAGCTGGCACCTGGCCACGAGGGTCAGGGGCGCGCCCTACCCCCTGGGCGCGCCCCCCTGCCTCGTGGGCCCACGGTGGCCCTCCTCGACTTATCCTTTTACCCACACACTCCTTCTTCCTCTCACAAACACGAATATCCAGCTCAAACCCGAGTCCAAGCTCGTTTTGCTGCCATTTTTTATCTCCTTGCTCAAAGCACCTCTCACAAAACTGCTTGGGGAGATTGTTCCTTGGTACGTGACTTCTTCATTGGTCCAATTAGTTTTTGTTCTAGTGCTTTATTCATTGCAAATTTATGCTGCCTAGGTGACCATGTTCTTGAGCTTGCATGTCAAATTTATATGATTCCAAGTAATTTTGATGCATAATATAGGCTCTAGGCACTTGTATGAGTAGTTGCTATCAATATTATTGAGTTTGGCTTACTTTTATTTTTGAAGTTACTAAAAATTTCAGAATTTTTCAGAAAATTATAAAGAGATTTTTGAGGGGCTCATCGAGTCAAAGCTCAAGGGAAAAGCAAAATGAAGAGGCGCGGAAGCCCAAATATAATTTGCCTTCACCGTGGAGGTTAGGCCACGTGAATGGTCCTCTGATGAATTTTTGAGAGCAACCGGGATTTATGAGGATCTATTATATAATTAAAACAAGAGTCAAACAAGCCATCATGTTCGTCCACATATGCTAATCTTTTTTACACCGTTTGATTAGAATAACAATGGCTGAGATTTAATTTCTTTACGTAACATTTAAAAATATATGTACCCACAATATTGGACTTCTATGTTGTCACGTTAGATGCATATACAGATACCCGCAAAAAAAGATGCATATACAAAAGTATAACATACGTGAACAAAAAGTGATGCATTGATCCAGATGCACGTACATGTCAACTGCCAATCGGAATACTCCTAAAAAAAGGCAATCAGGATCCACACCAAAAAATAATTCCATATAGGAACCAAACCCATAGGAATCCTCCCGTAAAAGCAAAACCAATCGGATTCCACGTGGAAAAAAATCCATATCAGAAGATGCATCCCAATAATATAGGAACCCACCAAACCAATCGTAGCCAATACTGTAATTAGGACCGGCCCTGTGCATTACTACTGATGATGCGGAAGAGGGAGAAAAAACAAAATGAATTTGCCTCATGTTTTGTTGGGCCACGAGATACATTATGGACTGCCTATTGAGCATAGCAACTATATGCGTTCTCTTGGGAATTTGAGTGAGCGAGAGAAACTAAAAATAAATTGAGTATACGGAAGAATATCACAAGAAATTTACAAAAATTAAGTATTTTAATTCTACAAAAGGCAATTAGGCCATTTAATTTTAGTGGGTTGTAATAAGATCGGACAAAGCAAAAATATTTAATTGGTCAAGTAAAGCTAATACCATTTTATTCGCCAAAATCTATTACACAATTAATACAGAAAACAAATAAGCGATCACGTTCGTCCATATATACTAATATTATTTCTTCCATTTGATTATAGAATAATAATGGAAGGGGTTTAAAAGATTTTACGTAACACGCTATTGTTTATATATCAACATACTGAACCATCATGTGTACCATATATATGGTAATATATATGCCTAAAGGAATATGATAAGCCAATTCAATAACGTTTGAGCTGAATTTTTTTATACGCAATACAAGTCTATAGTCCGTGTCACACGTCGAACACCATCATATGCCATCACTTACTAATACAAATAGTGATGTACTAGCACACCTATGTATATGCATGAACGTACTAATACAAATTGTGTTGTACTAGGACACCTATGTTTTTGGACCCAGAAGGACTAACTATCCGTGTCCATGAATGATAGCACAAAACCCTATGATTCTATCATGTGTCATACACTAACACAACGAGTGTACAAAAATAACAAGCAGTTTGAATATGAAATTTAATAGAAAACTTTTTTATGGGAAGAAATTTAATACAAAACTAAAATATTATTATTTCAATAGTCAAATTTTGATTCAATAAAAATATAAGGACTACAAAAATATTGAAACGAGTAATAACAACATTCGATAATTTAATAAGATCATTGATCAGCTTTTTATTAGATAAAAGTATATATACCAACGCCGAGCAATATGAATACAAACAAAATTAGCATAAGATATTATTATTATTAAAACAAATTATTATTCCACCTGCAAAAAATAAACAAATTATTATTATAAATCTATGTGTTAGTATATTTTTATTGAAACAAATGGATCAGCTTAATAGATGGATGATGTGTTCAATGACATCAGTCAGTGAATACGTTTTAATCATGGTTACTTTTTTCAGCAGTTACTTTTTTCAGCCTTTTTTGGACGGTCAAACGGGCTCCAAGACAGGTACATGCAAAGTAATTTGAATAAAAGTGGACATAGACGTTGTGCAATTGGAATTGTTTTTTTTTGGGTGCATGTACAAATCGATGTAGGTTCTTAGCTTTCACTGAAGGTGGTGAAAATATAATTTCAGAAGCTTTTTTCTCACTTTCAAGTTTACTACATCGGTGCAGCATGGCGAGCATAACACGTCACTAGCATATATGCACACACACACACATCAGTGGGGCTTCTGCTAGAGGCAGGTCAATGTTGTCCGGATGGGGGATAACCCAACGCAAAGGGCTTCTTCCACGCTGCATAAAGAAGCCGGGCATGAGAAGCACTAGCTTAGCAAGAGAATACTTCATAGGCAATTCAACAGGTTACTGCTGGCAGACACGGAGAGGCCTTTTGTTATAGAGGTGGAATAAAAAACCTTTTAAGAAAAAGATCAGTTAGAGCAACAAAGGTTTGTCGTTCTGATTTACTCGAGATATTCACCATGCTTGGGGTGACTTCGATTACGAACCATACTGCTGAGCTAGCTTTGAACAGTGGAAAACGTAAATAAGCTAGCATACCCTCAAATATATAGGAGTTTGATAAGATGTAGACAATTTGGAAACTAGGAAGTACGAACATGAGTATCTACACGTACAAGTTTACAAAAGCACACCATCATATGCACTAGAAAAATAGAATATGAAAAATAGAGATGAGGTGTAAAAACTACCCCGACATACCAAAGGAAAAAAGTCAACAAAAATGCATCGACAAAAACGTCTAACCACTAACCAGATGAATGAAGAAAGAGAAAACAAGTTCAAAATAAGTCATTAAAGTTATACTTAATTCTAGGTAAAAACATCAACAAAATCATTAAGGAAATCATCCTTGGTGCACCTTTTTGGTGTAAGAATTTTCTATCAATATGATGCATAGAAGTGAGGGACATCTAGGTGAAAGGTTATCCCAAGACGCATGAACACTAGGAATTCAATCAATATGATAGGTGCATTCATTCGAGAACATCGCTTCCAATAAGAGAATATAAAGCTAGCGGTGTTTTCTGATAGTGATTATATTTAATTCGTGGTTCAAGAATTCCCATGAAGAGTTTGTTGGAGGAATACACACATCGGCAAATGACGAGTTAAAGATGAAAAGTATGGATTATTGTAAATGTTAGTAAGATGATAAGTTTCTACACAATGCGGAAAAATGGCAATGCTAATGCCTTGGCAAAACGAATCGGATAACGAGTTGCGGGAAAGATATTGTTGGATAAAAACACCAAACATAACTCCGTATGCTAAATCTAGCCGCGCAAATGCGCAGGTCGACGCTAGTTTTTATGAATTGGCTAAGAATGCAGGCCTCACCGACTTCCTCCACGACCAACGCGAACAGTATCTCTTACTCACCAATACTTTTGTGCAAAACTTCTACTATTATCCTAGGGAATCACCTCCTTCAGTAGAGTTCCATTTATATGATGTGGTTAAGAAGATGTCACTTTATGATTTTTGTCGGGTTTGTTTGATCCCTTTCGAGGAAAAAATAGAGGAACCACATCGTGACGATGTGGATGGGTTTATTGATACCATCACTATAGGGGAAACGAGGAAGGTTTCCGATGCACGAATCACTAGCATATATTTTCCTGTTTTACGCTACTTTGAAATATTTGCTAGTCGTTGCTTAATTGGTCGTGGAAACTGTGGAAACCTTAGTGTTCCTGATATTATTATTTTATTCCATGGTTTATTCTGTGATAACTCTGTGAGTATGGGCGGTATTATTGCTAAACGGCTGAGTCTGAACCGTACAAAGGGCCCCATCTTTGGTGGTATCTATGCTTCACGCCTAGTTGCCCATTTTAACATACCTATTAGGCATTATGAGAAGGAAGAAAAATTGCCGCCTCGTGTTTATTTAGATTATAAGAGTATGGTAGCACATGATTTCATTATAAAGAGTAGGGAAGGGGAGCTTAAATACAAATTGTTCTTTAATAAACATCATCCGGAGACTATTACCTTGTCTGCTCCTTCCTTGTTTGATTTATCTGCAGGCCAGTACCTCATCTCGCCGGAGGACATTTACGCCTACTGGAACCCTGCATGAGCCATAGAGCCAGAGTCGGAACCACCAGTTGATCCTCCACGACAGTCTAATTATTAGTGGGATCCGGAGATGATTGCCAACATGTGGCAATCAGAGTCTTCTTCATCGCAGTACGACCCCAACTATTATTATGGATATCCGCCAGGCCAGCCGTGGCCATAGACCAACTTAGGCCAAAAGCCTAAGCTTGGGGTAGTACATATTTCCCACCGACATTACATTTATGTTCACACACTCATTGCTAGATGTCGGTGCTCATACTTTTTCTTTGTATCATCCATGCTAGTTTATTTCCTTTTTATGCTCTCTTCTTGTGTATTTAATAAACCTTAAGAAAAACAAAAATAAATTAGTTGTAGCTTTTAATTAGTTTACTTTCCATGCTTGTAGTAGTAATTAAAAAGAAAACCCAAAAATATTTCATGTTCTTCTTTTGCTTGTTGGGAGCTTTCCCGTGTAAATAGTTTTATTTCTTTTCTTTTCTTTGGGGGTCGATAGGAGAAGACCATGATTAAATTGTTGAGGTGGCTCTTATATGCATAATTGTTGATCTGACAAAAGATCCCATATTGCCTTGTCTTCTCCTTTTTATTGAATGCTTGCAGATTCCAGCTTAGTCCAATGCACGCGCACTATTATTATTATTCAGATCATTCGGTCGTGCAAGTGAAAGGCAATTATGACGATATGTGATGGACTGACTGAGATGAGAAAAGCTGGTATGAACTCGACCTCTTTTGTTTTTGTAAATATGATTATTTCATCGTTCCTGATTCAGCCTATTATGAATAAACATGTTTGCAATGACAACTGGAGATCATCGTTTCTTGTGTCATGCTTGATTAGCTGGGAGCTTATAATGGTTTACCTTGCGTGCCAACATGCTATTAAAATGGTTGTGATGTGGTATGATAGGGTGGTATCCTCCTCTGAATGATTTAAGTGACTTGATTTGGCGCATGTTCACGCATGTAGTTGAAACAAAATCAACATAGCCTTCACGATATTTATTATGTTCATGGTGGATTATATCCTACTCATGCTTGCATTCGGCGTTGATTAATTTTAATGCATGTTCATGACTATTGTCGCTCTCTAGCTGGTCGCTTCCCAGTCTTTTGCTAGCCTTCATCTGTACTAAGCGGGAATACTGCTTGTGCATCCAACTCCATAAACCCCAAAGTTATTCCACATGAGTCCACTATACCTTCCTATATGCGGTATCTACCTGCCGTTCCAAGTAAATTTGTATGTGCCAAACTCTAAACCTTCAAATAAATATCCTGTTTTGTATGCTCGAATAGCTCATGTATCAACTAGGGCTGTCCGTATCTTCCATGTTAGGCGGGTTATTCTCAAGAGAAGTGGACTCCGCTCCTCACTCACGAGAAAATGGCTGGTCACCAGGATGCCTAGTCCCATGCTTTATGCAAATCAAATCAAAATAATTGCAAACAAAACTCCCCCTGGGACTCTTGTTAGTTGGAGGCACTCGTTTTTTCGAGCAAGCCATGGATTGATGCTTGTTGGTGGAGGGGGAGTATAAACTTTACCATTCTATTTGGGAACCGCCTATAATGTGTGTAGCATGGAAGATATCGCCATCTCTTGGTTGTTATGTTGACAATGAAAGTATACCGCTCAAAATATTATTCATCTCTATTTTAAACCCGAGCTCTGGCACCTCTACAAATCCCTGCTTCCCTCTGTGAAGGGCATATCTATTTACTTTTATGTTGAGTCATCATCCTCTTATTACAAAGCACCAGTTGGAGAGCACTGTTGTCATTTGCATTCATTACTGTTAGTTTACATTGAGTATGACTTGACTGGATCTCTTTTACCATGAATTACAATGTCTAGTAAGTCCTTGATCTTTAAAGGTGCTCTGCATTTATGTTTTGCGGTCTCAGAAAGGGCTAGCGAGATACCATCTTGTTATATCATATTATGATTGTTTTGAGAAAGTGTTGTCATCCGAGATTTATTATTATTACTTGCTAGTTGATTATGCCATTGATATGAGTAAACTTGAGACCTAAGCGTTATTGTGAATGTGGTTAGTCATAATCTTTGCTGAAAACTTGGATGCTGGCTTTACACATTTACAACAACAAGAGCAAACAGAGTTTGTAAAAGTTTTTCTTTATCACTTTCAGTTTATCAACTGAATTGCTTGAGGACAAGCAAAGATTTAAGCTTGGGGGAGTTGATACGTCTCCGTCGTATCTACTTTTCCAAACACTTTTTCCCTTTTTTGGACTCTAACTTGCATGATTTGAATGGAACTAACCCGGACTGACGCTGTTTTCAGCAGAATTACCATGGTGTTATTTATGTGCAGAAACAAAAGTTGCCGGAATGACCTGAAACTTCACGGAACGTCTATTCGGAAATAATAAAAAATCCTTGCAAAAGATGAAGACTAGGGGGCCCACCACCTGTCCATGAGGGTGGGGCGCGCCTGCCCCCCTAGGGCGCGCCCCCTACCTCGTGGGCCCCCTGGAGCTCCTCCGACCTCAAGTCCAACTCTATGTATTTTCTTTCGGGGAGAAAAAATCAGAGAGAAGAATTCATCGCGTTTTATGATACGGAGCCGCTGCCAAACCCTAAAACCTCTCGGGAGGGCTGATCTGGAGTCCGTTCGGGGCTCCGGAGAGGGGAATCCGTCGCCATCGTCATCATCAACCATCCTCCATCACCAATTTCATGATGCTCACCACCGTGCGTGAGTAATTCCATCGTAGGCTTGCTGGACAGTGATGGGTTGGATGAGATTTATCATGTAACCGAGTTAGTTTTGTTAGGTTGATCCCTACTATCCACTATGTTCTGAGATTGATCTTGCTATGACTTTGCTGTGCTTAATGCTTGTCACTAGGGCCCGAGTGCCATGATTTCAGATCTGAACCTATTATGTTTTCATCAATATATGAGAGTTCTTGATCCTATCTTGCAAATCTATAGTCACCTATTATGTGTTATGATCCGTTAACCCCGAAGTGATAATAATCGGGATACTTACCGGTGATGACCGTAGTTTGAGGAGTTCATGTATTCACTATGTGTTAACGCTTTGTTCCGGTACTCTATTACAAGGAGGCCTTAATATCCCTTAGTTTCCGCTAGGACCCCGCTGCCATGGGAGGGTAGGACAAAAGATGCCAGGCAAGTTCTTTTCCATAAGCACGTATTACTATATTCGAAATACATGCCTACATTACATCGATGAATTGGAGCTAGTTCTGTGTCACTCTAGGTTATGACTGTTACATGATGAACCGCATCCGGCATAATTCTCCATCACTGATCCATTGCCTACGAGCTTACCATATATTGTTCTTTGCTTATTTACTTTTCCGTTGCTATTGCTATCATCATTACAAAATACCAAAAACACTACTTTTGCTACTGTTACCTTTTGCTATCGTTACCACTACTATCATATTACTTTGCTACTAAATACTTTGCTGCAGATATTAAGTTTCCAAGTGTGGTTGAATAGAAAACTTAGCTATTAATACTTGAGAATATTCTTTAGCTCCCCTTGTGTCGAATCAATAAATTTGGGTTGAATACTCTACCCTCGAAAATTGTTGCGATCGCCTATACTTGTGGGTTATCAGTCGGCGGTGGCTCCTCTGATCCCCTGGGGCAGATCCGTGTCACCATGACTTTCAGCACACGCGACAACTACCGCACCGAGTTGATCGACTTTGACATTGCCTGCATCGGCTTATCGTACAACGCCGTCCTCGGGTACCCGACGCTGGCCTAGTTCATGGCGGCCACTCATCCCGCCTGCAACCTCATGAAGATGCCAGGAAGCAAGGGCGTCCTCACCGTGGCCGGAGACACCATGGAAGCCGTGGTGGCCCTCAAGCTTGCCTTCAAGGCCATGGAGGTAGCTTGCCCGGCCGACAAGGCAGTGTCCAGAACCAAGGGGGTTGCGCTGACCAACAAGAAGCAGCTGTTCACTCAGGGTCAAGCCAAGACGAAGTAGATACCGGTCGACAAGGACGGGGCCTCTAGCGCCACCTTTACCATAGGCGCCGACCTCGCCCCAGATCAAGAAAAAGAGTTGGTGGACTTCTTGTGGGCGAACAAGGAAGTATTCGCCTGGGAACCCAAGTAGCTGGCCGGGGTTCCGAGAAGAGTGATCGAGCATCATCTGAGGGTATGCCCCAACGTGCGCCCTGTGAAGCAGAGGGCAAGGTGGCAGTCCACAGAGAAGCAATCTTCCATCATTTAGGAAACCCTCATGCTGGAGGCAGTGGGTGTCATTCGCGAAGTCATGTACCTAGGGTGGTTGGCGAATCCGGTCGTCGTGCCGAAGAAAGGAGGGAAGGAGTGCATGTGTGTCGACTGCACCAACCTCAACAAGGCTTGCCCTTAAGACCCGTTCCCGCTGCTGCGCATCGAACAGATTGTCGACTCCACCGCCGAGTGTGATCTGTTATGTTTCCTGGATGTGTTCTCAGGCTACCACCAGATCAAGATGGCGGTGGAAGATGAGGACAAAACATCTTTCCTGACCCCATGCGGGGTATACTAGCACACTTGCATGCCATTCAGACTGCGCAATGCAGGAGCGACCCTTCCAGCGACTGATGCACATCGCCTGGGGCAGCAGCTCGGGAGAAACGCTGAGGCCTACGTCGACGACATTGTGGTGATGTCTCGGGAGGCAAGAGCTCTGATACAGGACCTGGAGGAAACCTTTGCGAGCCTACGCTAGGTGGACCTGCGGCTCAACCCAGAGAAGTGCCTGTTTGGTGTCCCTTCGGGCAAGCTGCTGGGCTTCCTCGTGTCTCACAAGGGGATTGAGGCCAACCTGGAGAAGGTCAAGGCGATCGAAGGCATGAGCCCACCGCAAAACCTCAAGGAGATGCAGAAGCTCGCAGGCTGCATGACTTCGTTGGGGAGCTTCATCTCCAAGTTAGGGGAGCGCGCCTTGCCGTTCTTCAGGCTGAAGAAGAAGAAGGGTCCATTCGAGTGGACCCCCGAGGCCGAGCTAGCATTTGAAGACCTCAAGAGATAATTGACCAGCCCGCCGGTGATGGTGGCACCTCGTCCTCGCGAGCCCTTGGTACTCTACCTGTCTGCAACAAACCACTCCGCCAGCGCGGCGTTGGTGGCCCTCAGGGAGGAGCCCGAGGTCAAGGACCTGCCAAGTGGAGTCGCCAAGCCAGATGAGGCAGCTCATCACCAGGGCGATGCTCCTAAGACAGCGGCTGCCCCAACCAGTCATCAAGCCCCAGGAGCTAGAAACCCACAGGAAACACCTCAGTCCCTGGGAGCCAAAAACTCCGTCAGCTCTCCCACCCTTGTCGAGCATCCTGTGTACTTGGTCAGCACGGTCCTGCAAGATGCGAGGGCGTGATACCCCATGCCTCAAAAGCTCTTGCTCGCGCTCCTGGTGGCCTCGCGTAAGCTGCGCCACTACTTCCAAGGTCACCCCATCAAGGTCATTTCAGCTTACCTATTGGAGAGAGTGCTCAGAAGCCCCAATGCTGCGGGAAGGGTCGCCGAATGGAACATCGAGCTGCAAGCGTTTGACCTGGAGTTCAGCACAACCAGAGTCATCAAGGGGGCTGCACTCGTCGACTTTGTGGCAGAATGGACCGACACCCCGGAGCTCGAAGCAGGCGAGAACCAATCCCTCTCACCAGGAAGTGAAACGCCAGATGGTTGGGTCATGTACTTCGATGGCGCGTTTGCATGTCAGGGCGCGGGGGCTGGAGCCGTGCTCATCTCGCCCACTCAGGACAAGCGTTACTACGCTGTGTAGCTCTGCTTCCACCGGGGCGAGAAGGTCTCCAACAACATCGCAGAGTACGAGGGTCTCATCGCCAGCCTCAAAGCGGCAGTGGCCCTGGGGGTGAAACGCCTCACCGTCAAGGGAGACTCGCAGCTCCTCGTCAACTTCTCCAACAAGGTGTACGAGCCAAAGGATGAGCACATGGAGGCATACCTCACGGAGGTGCACAAAATGGAGAAGCAGTTCCTGGGCCTGGAGCTACAGCATGTGCCTCGTGGCACCAACAAAGAGGCCGACGACATCGCCAGAAGAGCATCCAAGCGGCTGCCCCAAGAGCCTGGCATCTTCGAGGAGCAGCTCTTCAAGCCTTCGGCGGCACCTCCGCCTGCGGAGCTGACGCCGTCTCAGGAGGAGCTCCCCCAACCACTAGCCTTGGGAGCCCCCGCCTGTGGCCCGACTTTAGGAGCACGCCTCCTCTTAGCGCTTGAGCCTCAGGAAGGGTGCTAGACCGAGGAGTTCAAGGCATACCTGACGAAAGGCACGTTGTCGGAGAAGGAGGAAGACGCAGAGCGCGTGGCCCGGCAGGCTATGGCGTACTGCATCCAGGACGGTGAGCTATACAAGAAGCGGCCAAATGATGTTTCTCTGCATTGCATTTCCAGGGAACAGGGGAAAGAGTTGTTGGCTTAGATACATGGCAGAGACTGCGTGCACCACTCGTCGTCGTGCACCCTAGTCGGCAAGGCTTTCCGCAGCGGGTTCTACTGGCCCACAGCACTCAACGACGCGGCCGAGCTGGTGAAATCCCGCGAGGCCTGCCAGTTCCACGCCAAGCAAATCCACCAGCCGGCTCAGGGCCTCTAGACTATCCCGCTCTCATGGCCGTTCGTGGTCTGGGAGCTGGATACCCTAGGCCCGTTCCCTCGAGCGCCTAGAGGTTACCGCTACCTCTACGTCGTCATTCACAAATTCACCAAGTGGGCGGAAGTGGAAGCTGTCCGCACCATCCCAGCTGGGTCAGCAGTCAAGTTCATCAAGAGCCTCGTAAGCCGATTTGGGGTCCCTAATCGCATCATCACCGACAACGGCTCGCAGTTCACTAGCAATCTCTTCAAAACATATTGTGCTAACCTTGGAACGCAGATCTGCTACGCCTCCGTGGTGCACCCCAGGAGCACCGGCCAGGCCGAACGCGCCAACGCGGAGGTCCTGATGGGTCACAAGACAAGGACCTTCAAGAAGAAGCTCAAGGCCTGTGGCAGGGGCTGGCACGACGAGCTCCAGTCTATGCTATGGTTCATCCGCACTACCGCCACCAGGCCGACAGGCGAGACCCCGTTCTTCCTCGTCTATGGAGCAGAAGCGGTTCTCCCACACGAGGTCAGGCATCGCTCTGCGTGGGTCCTGGCGTTTGATGAAATGCGGCAGGACGCCATGCAGGGGATGGATCTCGTGCTGGGGGAGGAATGCTGCCGTGAAGCCTCGCTCCGAGATGCCAGGTACCAGCAGGCGCTCTGGCGGTACCACTGTTGCAGCGTCCGGTCCAGAACGCTCGAGGTGGGTGATCTTGTCCTAAGGTGGGTGCTCTCTAGGGAAGGGTCGCACAAGCTCTCGCCCATGTGGGAGGGCCAGTTTCGGGTCGCCCACATCTCCAGGCCTGGCGCCGCGCGCCTGGAGACGCAGGATGGGATCCCCATCCAAAACGCCTGGAACATCCAGGACCTCCGGAAGTTCTACCCATGAAGCAAGGCCCGGTGCCTATGAAGCAAGACCCAGTGCATGTGAAGAATCTCCGCTCGTGACACTCTCACGTAATAATAAGCGGGAATGTACACGCCCCGGAGTCTCAGGAGTGCCACCCTCGGGCCTCGGGGGCTCCCTCCCATGCTTAGTGGCAACACTTAGCTCCGCGCTGGTGAGAAGACAAGAAGACTAGACTAGGTGCCAGACGCGACTTTTCATTTGCTTTCCGCAGTTGGTTTGCCCCCTCTTTTAAGTGATAATTTGCTTTTTGGTGTTCCTTGCTGGCCTGGTTCCATTGTCCTTGTTGCCTCCTTTTCTGCCCCCGGTTCCTCGTTTTTGACCCGTTCTCTCCCTCGCGTGCCTCGCGAGGGGGCTGGACAGGCGCCCTCGTGAGCGTTTTCGTTTTCTTGTCTTTCGCAAGGCACCCTCACTCGAGCTCGCAAGCTAGCGCACCCCTCTCAATTCGTGCCCCCGGATTGAGAGGGGGGCACGGATTGAGAGGGGTTATTCTTCATAACCTTGTGTATGTTGTAACGTTTTGAGATGGAATAATATGATAGGCTGTGGGGTTTTTCCCTACAGTGCACAGTCAAAAAAATCCGTGCCCCCCGGGTACCGCGATGCAAAGCACTGGGTTACGGCCGGCAGTGCCTACAACTAGGATCCGAAATAATAAGGATTCCCTAACGAATTTTTGCAGTTCTTAGGCGCCTTTCGAGCATAGGAGGCCTTGCTAGGCATTGGGGAACGCACGTCTCATGAGGCGGAACCTACTTCAGGCGCATCAAGCTAAGTTATTCCTATGCGCATACATAAAATATGATGCTGCAACACAACACAGGAATGATAAACATAGTGTCGGTGTCAAAACCGCCGGATCTCGGGTAGGGGTTCCCAAACTGTGTGTCTAAGGAGGATGGTAATAGGAGGCGGGGGACACGATCTTTACCCAGGTTCAGGCCCTCTTGATAGAGGTAAAACCCTACGTCATGCTCGATTGTTCTTGATGATATGCGTATTACAAGAGTAGATCTACCACGAGATCAGAGAGGCTAAACCCTAGAAGCTAGCCTATGGTATGATTGTATGTTGTCCTACGGACTAAAACCCTCCGGATTATATAGACACCGGAGGGGGCTAGGGTTACACAAGGTCGGTTACAAAGGAGGAGATATACATATCCGTATTGTCTAGCTTGCCTTCCACGCCAAGTAAAGTCCCATCCGGACACGAGGTGAAGTCTTCAATTTTGTATCTTCATGGTCCAACAGTTCGCCCAAAGGAGGTAGTCCGGCTGTCCGGAAACCCCCTAATCCAGGACTCCCTCAGTAACCCCCGAACCAGGCTTCAATGAGTCAAGTTCGGCACGCAGTATTGTCTTCGGCATTGCAGGGCGGGTTCTTCTCAAATTTTGAATGTTTGTTAAGTAGTGTTTGGACCCATAAATGTTGGACTTCTTGGCTTCTGTGCCCAATAAGGGCTATATTCCACGCGTCGAATGAATACGAGGAGCCAGGGCGTTTTTACATTCACCCCCCTAGCCAGATAAATAAATTGTCTATTAAAGGGATGGGGATTCTTAGATCCAATCCATACCATCCTCCCACAGCGGGAATCTATCGGAGCGTGCTTCGGAAAAATACATCCCAACATGGCCAACCAGCACAGCTCCTCCTCTCGCCCCCGTAGCCCTAAGCCCGGTGATTGGGATAGATGCTCCATCCCACACAGTCGATTAGTCGAACTGCAGACTCAGGGATTTCTCCCTCCAGCGTATATGGTTCCCGCCCGAGCCGGGCTTGCACCTACAATGGCGGGGAGCAAGCGGAAAGCTTCCCCAGCCCCTCTACGGGGGAGCGGACGTGCCTTGTTCCTTACTTATTAAGGGGACTCGGATTTCCAATTCATCCGTTCCTCCGCGGGCTCCTGGAGTTTTACGGCCTCCAACTGCATAATTTCACCCCTGCTTCCATATTACACATCGCCAGCTACGTTTCCCTTTGCGAGTTATTCCTGGGCTGTGAGGCTCATTTCCAGCTGTGGAAGAGGTTATTTTGCCTCGTCCCTCGCACACAGAAGGGGTCACTTTATCAAGTGGGCGGAGCCGAAATATGGCGCATCGCCTAAACCGGATACCTATCCGGTACTCCGAAGAAGACGTCTGAATACTGGCCTACGGAATGGTTTTATATGGAGGACATCCCCCTTCCGGACCCTGTTTGACGGGGTCTTCCTAAGTTCAACAATGCTCCTCTGAATAAACGCCGAAGCTGGCGCCCATGGAGCCCCCAAGAGGAAGAGAACGGAGAAGTCCTTTACCTGATGAGCCAGATTAAAGTGCTGGCTCAATCAGGATTGACAATAATCGAGGTTATGTCAATATGCATAATGCGGGGAGTGCAGCCACTTCATCGAGGGCACCCCCTGTGGTGTTTTAATGGGGAAGATGATGCCACCTGTTGCGGGCGTAAGGGACCGGACTCCGCTGCTGCTTTAGCAAAAATTCAGTCCGAGTTGTTCAAGGGAGAGGAAGAGGAGTTCATCCGCATCAAGCCACGGGATGGATTCTCCATGTACAACCCTCCAAGCTGGGTGAGTTATATCTCCTTACTCCCATTCTTCCCGCACTTTTTTTCGTAGGTACTTACCTTGCCATTTTACAGCAGGAACTGCGAAAAGATGTAAGGGAGGTCAGCAGCCCATCTCCACAACCAGAGGACCCTGACCAGGCCCTCGGTCCTGGACTCGAAGAAGATCTAGACATATTCGTGGAGCTGATAGACAGGCAGTTCTATCAATTGAGCTGTGATGACGCCATGGTGGCCATTACGGCCGACTATCCCGGACTGCTCCCTGTGTCGCACGTAAGAAAAACCAAATTCCCAACTCCAAAAACTAGTATCCCCTTTTAGACACTTCTCCTACCATATACATATGGTGTTTTACAGGGAAGGAATTCAGGACGACGTGCCGAACCCGCAGCAACTCGCCAACAAGATGCACCGACGCCGGGTAGGCCAAAAAGGAAGGCGGTCAGGACGGAGACGCCCGCGCAGAGGTATGACAAAAAAACACGCTCCGTGGTTGTCGTCTTTCTCAAAATGTAATGATGTCCATGTTTCTTTAATAGAAAAAATGCTCACCGGAATATGTCCGGAGAGGCTGCCGATCACGCTTCCACCAGTCGGGCTCCAGGGCCGGAAATAGAGGCGGGAGCCGACTTGGGGCCGATGCCGGATACTCCTCCTACAGAGGATGCGGATAGACTATCCGCTACAAATTCAGAAGTGGAGAGCACCATGAATCATAGGCGTCGTCGGGCCGTACTGTGTGATGCTTGCTTCTCACCAGAGGCATTTGATGCCATCAATTCTGGAGACGCGTACCTCCGTGCTGCTCAAAATGGTCTAGCCAGAGCCACGAACCAGTATGTAAGGGATGTACGGGTAAGTAAATCTGACAATTATATGTATCAGTAGCCCCTAAGACTTGAAACAGTTGACGCAACTGATTTAAGGATCATTATTTGTGCAGGTTCTTACGGAGAAGAATTCCCAACTGTCTCAAGAGCTGGACGAGTGCAAGTCCCAGCTGGAAGCCGCTGTTGCCGCATTGAAGGAGTCCAAAAAGGGTCCCCCTGGTAACTCCTTTGTCTATTGCAAAGAATATCAGTACCAGGTAGTATGCGACATACATGCACACCTAACAATAGATGTTGCAGGTGGCCCCGGAGTGAATCCGGAGGCCGTGGAGGCGGATACGACACGTGATGATCAACAGCGAAACGCTGGCGAGCGCGCGCTGACGCAAGTCAGGTAGGAGAAGAATGATCTCCAAGATGCCAATATCCGGCTGGGCGTGGAACTGAAGGACGTCCGAGCCCAGCTTGCGGACTCCGTGAAGGAGAGTAAACGGCTTCAGCACCGCATTTTTAGTAAGTGCTTGAACGAACTTTTTAATGGAGTTCGTCAAACAAGCCTGCTAACAGTGTTATATCTGCAGGTATGCTGACGGGTTGTCCCGGGAGGAGATGCCCAGGTCCTCGGGTGATCTTCTGCCAGAGCTCTCAAAAGTGCACGAACAAGTTCGGCACATGATGCAGAGTATTGCCCAAGCCTTGTGGTCATCCGCATCCCCGCCAGGAGGCATGGGGGAGCTTATAGAGAAGCTGAAGGGAGCACTGCGGTGCTTCCGGTTATGGAAGATATCAGCCTGCCGACAAGGTGCACGGGAAGCCTGGGCTATGGTGAAGACACGATACACCAAGGCCGACCCAAACCACATGGCCGAGGTCGGATCTGTGGGGCCCGATGGGAAAGAGATCCCTGTCGGTTTAGTGTATGATCAAGTAGAGTTAGCCGCAAAGTATTTCCAACAGGATTGTAGTCTAGACAACCTGTTGGATGGTATGGAAGAAGAATTTAATCAGTCTTAGTGACTGTGTACTTCAAGTTACATATGTAATGTCCCTAGCCGGTTTGTAAATCATTTGTCATGGCGGACCTTTTCGCTTCGACCTCTGGACCCGATAGTCCGGAGTGTATCCGAATACCCACCCGGTTATATAAAAAATGTGGTATGCATGGAAACCAGACATAGGGGTCATAAGTGCTTGAACAGACAAGTACACAACTATCTATGTTATATTACATGGGTAGTAAGAAACATCTTCCAGGGAGAATAGTTCCGTTAAGGGTTCCTTTCCCTGGGTACGCATGCCCTAATGTGCATCTCCGAACTGCGGGACACAGGTTAAAAGCATCTGGGGGCGTGTAGTAATTTAAATGAAAGTCATCTTTTATTCACCGACCAAATATTCCCTTAAGAATGCTAGCTTTCGGCTTCACCCAGTTTGAGGTACACATCCGGCTGACCCGGCAGTAACAATCACAGAGGTGCTCCCCTTATGCCCTAGCCGAATTAACGGGAACATAGGGCATAAACACAAGAGCCAGGCAACCCTGCTTGGCCAAAAATTAAGTCATATCGATGCATATAATGGTGAAAAAAGGGTAGATGCAGGAAGAATAACACATGTGCGGGGCATGAAGCCCGGACAAATAATTAGATTAAGATTCTGTATAGGAAGCCCCTAGGTATATTGAGCGCGGTTAGCACGTCAAGATTGTGTAACCAAGACACAGGTTTAGCCCTTTAGGGCTTTGAAGAGAAAAGAGAGAAAGAAAGAGGAAAAAAGATGTGCAAAAAATTCATGGAGGTAAGGAGACGAACATAGAGTACGGCGCTAGGCGTAGAATCGTCGGAGTCTAGCAGCGTTCCATGGGTTTGGCTCGAGTCGATTATTTGATGCATCCCACAGATGGTACGCTCCACCGGTCAGAACCTGGTCGATAATGAAGGGACCTTCCCATTTGGGCTTGAGCTTGTTCTTTTTCTTCTCTGGCAGGCGCATAACTAGTTCACCAACGTTATAGGTTTTGGCCCGCACTTCTCTACTTTGATACCTTCAAGCCTGTTGTTGATAGAATGCGGAACGGGCTTTTGCCATGTCGCGCTCCTCCTCCAGGGCACCCAAACTGTCCTGCCGTTCGAGCTCGGCCTCTCTTTCTTCATACATGCGCACTCGAGGTGAGTCATGAATTATGTCGCAAGGCAGCACCACCTCAACGTCGTACACCATAAAAAACGGTGTGTCCGGTAGTGCGATTCGGTGTTGTCCGCATCCCCCATAGTACAGAGTCGAGCTAATCTACCCAATGGGTGTCTAATTCCTTTAAGGGCCGGACTAATCTGGGTTTAATACCACTCATGATAAGACCATTCGCTCATTCGACTTGACCGTTAGTTTGCGGATGATAGACAGAAGCATAATCGAGCTTGATGCCCATGTTGCTGCACCAAAGTTTCACCTCGTCGGCTGTAAAATTCATGTCGTTGTCAGTGATGATGTTGTGGGGAACACCATAACGGTGTACAACCCCGGATATGAAGTCTATCACCGATCCGGATTCAGCCGTTTTGACAGGTTTGGCTTCTATCCATTGGGTGAATTTATCCACCATGACCAGTAAGTATTTTCTCTTATGAGTTCCCCCTTTGAGCGGTCCGACCATATCGAGCCCCCAGACCGCAAAGGGCCAAGTAATAGGGATGGTGTGGAGGGCGGTAGGTGGCATGTGGCTTTGGTTTGCAAAAAGCTGGCAACCAACACAATGTTGAACCAGATGATGTGCATCCGCCCGGGACGTTGGCCAATAAAAACCTGCACGGAAGGCCTTACTTACAAGGGCCCGGGCTGCTGCGTGGTGGCCGCCAAGTCCGGCATGGATTTCTGCCAGCAGCTTCCGCCCTTCCTCTTCGGAGATGCACCTTTGAAGGACTCTGGTTGTGCTTTTCTTATAAAGCTCTCCCTCGTGGACCTTGTAGGCTTTAGATCGCCGCACTATGCAGCGAGCCTCATTTTGGTCCTCGGGTAATTCCTGTCTAGTTAGTAGGCTAGGAATGGTTCTGTCCACGGGGCGATGACGGCCATTATCACATGAGCTGAAGGTGTTATTTCGGTGGTAGAGCCTCCAATTGTGTCAGAATATTTGGTGTCTGGGGTTGTGGCCGGGTCCAGACTAATTTTGCCGGTGTCCCCTTCCCATACCACGGATGGTTTAAACAGTCTTTCCAGGAAGATGTTTGGTGGGATAGGGTCGCGTTTAGCGCTGATACGAGCTAGGATGTCCGCTGCCTGGTTGTTTTCCCGAGCCACGTGGTGGAATTCCAGCCCCTCGAACCGGGCTGACATTTTGAGGACGGCGTTGCGATATGCCGCCATTTTCGAATCCTTGGCATAGAAGTCTCCATTTATTTGGGATATTGCGAGGTTCGAGTCCCCACGCACCTCTAGGCGTTGCATGCCCATGGAGACAGCCATCCGGAGGCCGTGTAGTAGGGCATCGTATTCGGCTGCGTTATTGGAGTCCGTATATAGTATTTGGAGCACGTATTGCACCGTATCTCCGGTGGGGGACGTCAGGACGACGCCAGCCCCTAGACCAGCCAGCATTTTAGAGCCGTCAAAGTGCATGATCCAATTGGAGTATGCGCCATATTCCTTAGGGAGTTCGGCTTCTGTCCATTCGGCTACGAAATCGGCCAGTACTTGTGACTTAATGGCTCGTCGTGGATTATATGTTATGTCAAACGGGAGGAGCTCAATGGCCCATTTGGCAATCCGGCCCGTGGCATCACGGTTGTTTATTATGTCATTGAGTGGTACTTCGGATGCCACCGTGATCGAACACTCTTGAAAGTAGTGTCACAATTTCTGGGATTCCATAAATACCGAGTATGCTATCTTTTGGTAATGTGGGTACCGTGATTTGCATGGAGTGAGGACGGTGGATACATAATATACCGACTTTTGAAGC
Organism: Triticum timopheevii; assembly: GCA_963921465.1. Lineage (NCBI taxonomy): Eukaryota > Viridiplantae > Streptophyta > Magnoliopsida > Poales > Poaceae > Triticum > Triticum timopheevii. The sequence goes on along the minus strand of OY997273.1, from coordinate 587,314,432 downwards.
GGGAATTTATGTCCAGCCGTCTCTCGTTCGACGATGAGCACTGCGCTTACAACTTGGTGAGTTGCCGCTATATATAATAACATTGGTTCGCCAACAGTTGGCGCGGCCAGGATTGGGTTGGCGGCCAGGATGGCTTTGAATTCTTCCAGTCCGGCCGTGGCTACCTCCGTCCACTCGAAGTGTTCGGTGCACCTAAGAAGGCGATAAAGGGGAAGTGCCTTTTCTCCTAATCGGAAGATAAAGCGGCTTAAGGCCACCACACATCTAGTCAATTTCTAGATTTGCTTGAGGTTAGTTGGGATAGCCAACTGTGACAGAGCTCGGATTTTAGCCGGATTTGCTTCAATTCCTCTACTGGAGACAATGAAGCCCAGGAGCTTTCCGGCGGGAACGCCAAAGATGCATTTTTCCGGATTGAGCTTAGTGTCGTATGTTCGAATATTGGTGAACGTGAGCCTCAAGTCGTCTATTAAAGAGTCGACATGTCCAGTTTTAATGACCACATCGTCTACGTATGCCTCCACAGTCTTGCCGATCTGCTTTTCCAGACATGTCTGGATCATGCGCTGATATGTTGCGTCGGCATTTTTGAGCCCGAAGGGCATTGTGTTAAAGCAGAAGGGGCCTTATGGTGTTATAAATGCTGTTGCGGCTTGATCAGACTCCGCCATCTTAATCTGGTGGTAACCGTAGTATGCGTCAAGGAAGCACAATGATTCGTGTCCTGCGGTAGCATCGATGATTTGATCGATACGAGGGAGTGGGAAGGGATCCTTTGGGCAAGCCTTGTTAAGGTCTTTGAAGTCGACGCATAGGTGCTAGGATTTGTCCTTCTTTGGTACCATCACCAGGTTTGCTAGCCAATCCGGATTTTTTATTTCTTTAATGAATCTGGCTTCCAATAGCTTGGCCAGCTCCTCTCCCATGGCTTGTCGCTTAGGTTCACAGAAACGCCGAAGAGTCTGCTTGACCGGCTTGAATCCTTTTAGAATATTAAGGCTATGCTCGGCCAATCTGCGTGGGATTCCTAGCATGTCTGAAGGATGCCAGGCGAATATGTCCCAATTCTCGCGCAGAAACACCCATAGTGCGGCGTCTACTGTGGGGTCTAGCTGTGCCCCAATGGATGCTGTTTTTTTAGGGTTCGTTGGATGGACTTGGAATTTAATTATTTCGTCTGCTGGTTTAAAGAAGGTGGAATTGGATCTTTTGTCAAGTACCACGTCGTCACTGTCCACCATGGAGCGCAGTTCCGCCACAAGGGCTTCGGATAATGCCTCGAGGGCTAGTGCGGCTGTTTTGTTCTCGGCGTAGAGTGCTATGTCTAGATCACTAGCTAGAGTGATAATTCCCTTGGGTTCGGGCATTTTGAGCTTCATGTACCCGTAATGGGGTATGGCTTGAAAAATCGTGAATGCCTCCCGCCCTAGAAGGGCGTGGTATTTGCTACTGAACGGGGCCACTTGGAATGTAATTTCTTCGGACCTGTAATTCTCCAGAGTGCCGAATACCACATCAAGTGTGATTTTCCCAGCGCAACGTGCCTCCCGACTAGGGATGATTCCTCGGAAGGTCGTACTGCTTTGTTCAATACGGTTGCTGTCTATGTCCATTTTTTGGAGAGTTTCCTCGTAGATGAGGTTTAATCCGCTGCCGCCATCCATGAGCACCTTAGTGAGGCTCAAGCCATCCACAATTGGACTGAGGACCAAAGCGGCTGGTGCTCGGGCTGTTCGGAATTTAGGTTCGTCACTGGCATTGCAGGTGATAGCGGTGTCGCTACATGGATTATTGCTGCCATGTCACAGACTTCGGCAAGGCCGCGGAGTTCTCGCTTACGCCTATTATTTGAGGCGAAGGTCTCGAAGACCGTTAATACTGTGTTATCCATCGGGGGGGGGGGGCGCTCTAAGGTATTTTGGGTGAGAAGATCCTCATCGCTTTTGGCCACCTGCCGGAGTACCCAACATGCTCTAAGGCTGTGTGTTGGTATGGTATCCATTGTACTATGGATTTTGCAGGGCCCGTTGAGCCATCCCTCCAATACGGTTCCATGCCCTATAGTGTGCTTTTGTTGTTTTGTCATTGAGTCAGGCGACTTATAAGAGTGCGCCTTTTTGGTTCGGACTAGGGGTTTTGTCAGAGCCGGATTATCTCAAAATTGCGTTTGGGTTTTCCAGGCACTTTTCATCGCACAGTATTTCCGTACTATGTCGGCCAAGTCAGCGAAGTGTGCTACGTCACGGCGACTTATGGCATTGAGGACTCCCTTGTCCGTGCAATTGTTGCAAAAGAACGAAATTGCATCTTCCTCACGACAGTCCTTAACCTTGTTCATTACAAGGAGGAATCTGGCCCAATAGTGATGTATTGTCTCTTGGGGCGCTTGCCTAATGTGGGTAAGATAGTTTGTATCTGGGTGGGTGGGTGGATTTATGTCCAGACCCAATCTGTGATCCCGGGGCAGGGGAGTTTCCGATCTTGGAAGTTCGGGCTCCGGGATATTGCCTTGTGGGTTCGGTATGCGGCCTGATTCTGGATTCAAGGTTAGGGCGGCGTCCTCCCGCGAGCGCGTATCCTGTTTAGAGAGCTCAGGAACTCGGACATAGTTCATCCTCAGGATAGAGGGATAATCGCCGCATTGCTCCTCCACCACCGCTATTTGATGGGTAACCGGTGGAGAGTTAATCTCCCTTTGGTCGGGTTTAAGCCCGATCTGATCGTAGTCCGTAGTGACTCCCAGAGCAGCAATGCGACCCAAGAGCTCGTTCAAAGAGGAGAGCTCCATTGGATCCATCTGCTCGGCAAATTTTGAGCCGATGTGGAGGCTATTTTTGCTGACCCGAGAGGTCATCGTCGTCGCAGCGGCCGAGCGGGCGGTCATGAAGAAGCCGCCTAGTCGGAGAGTTTGTCCCATAGCCAGGGCTCCCCTAGAGGTGATGTTGTCCTTGACAGCAAGGCGAGCCATCTTCCTTATGATGACGACACAGTGGAACTCTCAATGAGAGCACCAATGTCGGTGTCAAAACTGGCGGATCACGGGTAGGGGGTCCCGAACTATGTGTCTAAGACGGATGGTAACAGGAGGGAGGGGACACGATGTTTACCCAGGTTCGGGCCCTCTTGATAGAGGTAAAACCCTACGTCCTGCTTGATTGTTCTTGATGATATGAGTATTACAAGAGTAGATCTACCACGATATCAGAGAGGCTAAACCCGAGAAGCTAGCCTATGGTATGATTGTATGTTGTCCTACGGACTAAAACCCTCCGGTTTATATAGACGCCGGAGGGGGCTAGGGTTACACAAGGTCGGTTACAAAGGAGGAGATATACATATCCATATTGCCTAGCTTTCCTTCCATGCCAAGTAAAGTCCCATCCGGACACGAGGTGAAGTCTTCAATCTTGTATCTTCATGGTCCAACAGTCCGGCCAAAGGATATAGTCCGGCTGTCCAGAGACCCCCTAATCCAGGACTCCCTCACATAGCACAGCCACTTAGAAATCATAATTGTTGCAAGCCCTAGCAGGGCTCCATACTTGTCTCTCTCTAATGTAGGAAGGAAAGGAAGAATGAAACAAAAGCAGAATGTGCTCCCACGGCAGGTCGTGAGGACGGGCCCGTGGCGCTCTCCTGAGCTCAGCCAGACCCCTCCTCGCACTTCACCAGAGCGCGGCGACGAGACGACCCGCTGCCACCTTCAAAGCGGGCTCGGCGGCTGGTCGTAACCGCCACTGCTGGAGCTTTCACTGGCAGAAGAGTCGCCGTAGTTGGATGAGACATGGCCAGTGCCGTGGGCGGGCCCGTCATCACTCTCGTCGCGGCCATCGCCAAGGCCAAGCACCTCATTGCCGTCGTTGTCCTCGGGGCAGCACCCGATGCGGCGACCATCTTCCCCAAATACCCTCATGAAGAGGGTCGCGTCACCGTCGTACTTGAAGTGGAGGGCACACCGCCTACCCAGTCCGCACGTGCGGGCGAACATCTACCAGCCGTGATCCAGGACTACGTTGCATGCGGTGGAGACCTCGACCGCGACCCAAGAAGCCTTGCTGTAGTAGCCGTCCGCCTGCAGCCAAAGACCGCCTGCACCAATGACTGGCGGCTCACCGACAAAGAAGCGCGGGAGCTGAAGCCAAGTGCCGGCCAGGTTCTCCGACCACACAATGAACTCCGGCAGCACTTCCGCAGAGTTAAAGCGAGGCCTGGGTGGCTGCGCGACCATGGCGAGCCTCCCTTCATCTATAGGGCCTGTCGGTGTCAAAACCGGCGGATCTCGGGTAGGGGGTCCCGAACTGTGCGTCTAAGGCGGATGGTAACAGGAGGCAGGGGACACGATGTTTACCCAGGTTCGGGCCCTCTTGATGGAGGTAAAACCCTACGTCCCGCTCGATTGTTCTTGATGATATGAGTATTACAAGAGTTGATCTACCACGAGATCAGAGAGGCTAAACCCTAGAAGCTAGCCTATGGTATGATTGTATGTTGTCCTACGGACTAAACCCCTCTGGTTTATATAGACACCGGAGGGGGCTAGGGTTACACAAGAGGTCGGTTACAAAGGAGGAGATATACATATCCGTATTGCCTAGCTTGCCTTCCACGCCAAGTAAAGTCCCATCCGGACATGAGACGAAGTCTTCAATCATGTATCTTCATAGTCCAATAGTCCGGCCAAAGGATATAGTCCGGCTGTCCGGAGACCCCCTAATCCAGGACTCCCTCAGTAGCCCCCGAACCAGGCTTCAATGACGTCGAGTCCGGCGCACAATATTGTCATCGACATTGCAAGGCGGGTTCTTCTTCAAATTATGAATGTCTGTTAAGTAGTGTCCGACCCCATAAATGTTGGACTTCTTGGCTTCCGTGCTCAATAAGGGCTATCTTCCACACATCGAACGAATACGAGGAGCCAGGGCGTTTTTACATTCGCTCCCTAGCCAGATAAATAAATTGTCTATTAAAGGGATGGGGAGTCTTAGATCCAATCCATACCATCCTCCCGCAACGAGAATCCATCGGAGCGCGGTTCGGAAAAATCCACTCCAACATGGCCGACCACCGCAGGTCCTCCTCCCGCCCCCGTAGCCCTAAGCCCGGTGATTGGGAGAGGTGTTCCATCCCACACAATCGATTAGTAGAGCTGCAGACTCAGGGATTTCTCCCTCCAACGTATATAGTCCCCGTCCGAGCCGGGCTCGCCACCTATAATGGCGGGGAGCAAGCGGAGAGCTTCCCCGGCCCCTCTAAGGGGGAGCGGGTGTGCCTTGTTCCTTACTTACTAAGGGGACTCAGATTTCCAATTCATCCGTTCCTCCGTGGGCTACTGGAGTTTTATGGCCTCCAGCTGCATAATTTCACCCCTGCTTCCATATTACATATCGCCGGCTACGTTGCCCTTTGCAAGCTAATTCTGGGCTGTGAGGCTCATTTTGAGCTGTGGAAAAGGTTATTTTGCCTTGTGCCCCGCACACAGAAGGGGTCAATTTATCAAGTGGGCGGAGCCGAAATATGGTGCATCGCCAAAACCGGATACCTGTCCGGTACTCCGAAGAAGACGTCTGAGGACTGGCCTTCGGAGTGGTTTTATATGGAGGACGTCCCCCTTCCAGACCCTGTTCGGCGGGGTATTCCTGAGTTCGACAATGTTCCTCTGAAGAAACACCGAAGCTGGTGCCCACGGAGCCCCCAGGAGGAAGATAACAGAGAAGTCCTTTACCTGATGAACCGGATTAAAGCATTGGCTCAATCAGGATTGACAATACTCGAGGTTATGTTAATATGCATAATGCTGGGAGTGCAGCCACTTCAACATCGAGGGCACCCCCTGTGGTGTTTTAACGGGGAAGATGATGCCACCCGTTGCGGGCGTAGGGGACCGGACTCTGCTGCCGCTTTAGCAAAAATTATGTCCGAGTTGTTCAAGGGAGAGGAAGAGGAGTTCATCCACATCAAGCCACGGGATGGATTCTCCATGTATAACCCTCCAGGCTAGGTGAGTTATAACTCTTTACTCCCATTCTTCCCGCATTCTTCGTCGTGGGTACTCACCTTGCCACTATACGGCAGGAACTGCGAAAAAATGTAAGGGAGGTCAACAGCCCGTCTCCACAACCAGAGGATCCTGGCCAGGCCCTCGGTCCCGGACTCGAAGAGGATCCGGACATATTCGTGGAGATGATAGACATGCAGTTATATCAATTGTGCTGCGATGACGCCATGGTGACGATAATGGCCGACTATCCCGGACTGCTCCCTGTGTCGCACATAAGAAAAAACAAAATCCCAACTCCAAAACTAGGATCCCCTTTTAGACACTTCACCTACTGTACACGTATGGTGTTTTACAAGGAAGGCATTCGGGACGCCGTGCCTAACCCGCAGCAACTCGCCAACAAGAGGCACCGAAGCTGGGTAGGCCAAAAAGGAAGGCGTTTAGGACGGAGACACCGGTGCAGAGGTATGACACAAAACCCCGCTCCGTGGTTGTCGTCTTTCTCAAAATGTAATGACGTCCATGCTTCTTCAATAGAAAAAGCACTCGCCGAAGTATATCCGGAGAGGCTGCCGATCACACCTCCACCAGTTGGGCTCCAGGGTCGGACATAGAGGCGGTAGCCAACATGGGGCGGACATCGGATGCTCCTCCTACAGAGGATGCCGATAGACTATCCGCTACAATTTTAGAAGTGGAGAGCGCCATGAATCATAGGCATCGCCGGGCCGTACTCCGTGATGCTTGCTTCTCTCTAGAGGCATTTGATGCCTTCAATTCTGGAGACGTGTACCTCCGTGCTGCTCAAAATGGTCTAGCCAGAGCCACGGATCAGTATGCAAGGGATGTACGGGTAAGCAAATCTGACAATTATATATGCATCAGTAGCCCCTGAGACTTGAAACAGTTGATGCAACTGATTTAAGGATCATTTTTTGTGCAGGTTCTTACGGAGAAGAATTCCCAACTGTCTCCAGAGCTGGACGAGTGCAAGGCCCAGCTCGAAGCCGTTGTTGCCGCGTTGAAGGAGTCCAAAAAGGGCCCCCCTGATAACTATTTTGTCTATTGCAAAGAATATTGGTACCAGGTAGTATGCGGCATGTATGCGTACCGAACAATAGATGTTGCAGGTGGCCCCAGAGTGAATCTGGAGGCCGTTGAGGCGGATACGGCACGTGATGATCGACAGCGAAATGCTGGCGAGCGCGTGCTGACGTGAGTCAGGCAGGAGAAAAATGATCTCCAAGATGCCAATATCCGGCTGGGCGTGGAACTGAAGGATGTCCGAGCCCAGCTTGCAGACTCCATGAAGGAGAATAAACGGCTTCCGCGCGGCATTTTTAGTAAGTGCTTGAACGAACTCTTTAAAGGAGTTCGGCGAAGAAGCCTACTAACAGCGTTATGTCTGCAGGTATGCTGACGGGTCCTCACGCGGAGGAGATGCCCAGTTCGTCGGGTGATGTTCTACCAGAGCTCTCGCAACTGCACGAACAAGTTCGGTAGGTGAGGCAGAGTGTTGACCAAGCCTTGTGGCCCTCCGTGTCCCCGCTAGGAGGCATGGGGGAGCTTATAGAGAAGCTCAAGGGAGTGCGGCGGCGCTTCCGATTATGGAAGATATCAGCCTGCCGACAAGGTGCAAGGGAAGCCTGGGCTATGGTGAAGACACACTATACCAAGGCTGACCCAAACTATATGGCCGAGGTCGGACCTGTGTGGCCCGATGGGAAAGAGATCCCTCTCATTTTAGTGTATGATCAAGTAGAATTAACCGCAAACTATTCCCAACAGGATTGTAGGCTAGACAACCTATTGGATGGTATAGAAGAAGAATTTCACCAGTCTTAGTGACTGTGTACTTAAATTGACATATGTAATGTCCCTAGCCGGATTGTAAATCATTTGTCATGGCGGACCTTTTCGCTTCAACCTCCGGACCCGATAGTCCGGAGTGTATCCGAATACCCACTTGGTTATACAAAAACCAGGGTATGCATGGAAACCAGGCGTAGGGGTCATAAGTGCTTGAACAGACAAGTACCCAACTAGCTATGTTATATTACATGGATAGTAAGAAACATCTTCCAGGGAGAATAGTTCCGTTAAGGGTTCCTTTCCCCGGGTACGCATGCCCTAATGTGCATGTCCGAACTGCGAGACGCAGGATAAAAACATCTGGTGGCATGTAGTAATTTAAATGGAAGTCATCTTTTATTCGCCAACCGAATATTCCCTTAAGAACGCTAGCTTTCGGCTTCACCCAGTCTGAGGTACACATCCGGCTGACCCGGCAGTAACAATCGCAGAGGTGCTCCCCTTATGCCCTAGCCGAATTAACGGGAACATAGGGCATAAATACAAGAGCCAGGCAACCCAGCTTGGCCAAAACTTAAGTCATATCGATGCATATAATGGCGAAAAAGGTACATGCAGAAGAATCACACATATGCGAGGCATAAAGCCTGGAAAGGTAATTATATTAAGCTTCTGTATAGGAAGCCCCCAGGTATACTGAGCGTGGTTAGCGCATCAAGATTGTGTGACCAAGACACAAGTGTAGCCCTTTAGGGCCTTGAAGAGAAAAGAGAGAAAGAAAGAGAGAAAGAACAGATGTGCAAAAAATTCACGGAGGTAAGGAGACGAACATAGAGTCCGGTGCTAGGCGTAGAATCTTTGGAGTCTGGCTGCGTTCCATGGGTTTGGCTCGAGTCGATTATTCGATGCATCCCGCAGACGGTACGCTCCACCGGTCAGAACCTGGTCGATAATGAAGGGACCTTCCCATTTGGGCTTGAGCTTGTTCTTTTTCTTCTCCGGTAGGCGTAGAACTAGTTCACCAACGTTATAGGTTTTGGCCCGCACTTCTCTGCTTTGATACCTTCGAGCATGGTACTGATAGAATGCGGAACGGGCTTTTTCCACGTCGCGCTCCTCCTACAGGGCATCCAAAATGTCCTGCCGATCGAGCTCGGCCTCTCTTTCTTCGTACATGCGCACTCTAGGTGAGTCATGAATTATGTCGCAAGGCAGCACCGCCTCGGCGCCGTACACCATAAAAACGGTGTGTATCCGGTAGTGCGATTCGGCGTGGTCCGCATCCCCCAAAGTACGGAGTCGAGCTCCTCTACCCAATGAGTGTCGGATTCCTTTAAAGATCGGACTAATCTGGGTTTAATGCCACTCATGATAAGACCATTCGCTCGTTTGACTTGACCATTAGTTTGCGGATGATAGACGGAAGCATAATCGAGCTTGATGCCCATGTTGTTGCACCAAAGTTTCACCTCGTCGGCTGTAAAGTTCGTGCCGTTGTCAGTGATGATGCTGTGGGGGACGCCATAATGGTGTACAACCCCGGATATGAAGTCTATCACCGGTCCGGATTCAGCCGTTTTGACAGGTTTGGCTTCTATCCATTTGGTGAATTTATCCACTATGACCACTAAGTACTTTCTCTTATGGGTTCCCCCTTTGAGGAGTCTGACCATATCGAGCCCCCAGACTGCAAAGGGCCAAGTAATGGGGACTGTTCGGAGGGCGGTAGGTGGCATGTGGCCTTGGGTTGCAAAAAGCTGGCAACCGACACAATGTTGTACCAGATGCTGTGCATCTACCCGGGCCGTCGGCCAATAAAAATATGTACGGAAGGCCTTGCTTACAAGGGCCCGGGCTGCCGCGTGGTGGCCGCCGAGTCCGGCATGGATTTCTGCCACAAGCTTCCACCCTTCCTCTTCGGAGATGCACCTTTGAAGGACTCCGATTGTGCTTTTCTTGTAAAGCTCTCCCTTGTGGACCTTGTAGGCTTTACGTCGCCGCACTATGCAGCTGGCCTCGTTTTGGTCCTCGGGTAATTCATGTCTGGTTAGGTAGGCCAGGAATGGTTTTGTCCACGGGGCGATGACGGCCATTATCACGTGGGCTGAAGGTGTTATTTCGGTGGCAGAGCCTCCGATTGTGTCAGAGTGTTCGGCATCTAGGGTTGTGGCCGGGTTTGGACTATTTTTGCCGGTGTCCCTATCCCATACTACGGATGGTTTGAACAATCTTTCCAGGAAGATGTTCGGTGGGACAGGGTCGCGTTTAGCGCCGATACGGGCTAGGATGTCCGCCGCCTAGTTGTTTTCCTGAGCCGCATGGTGGAATTCAAGCCCCTCGAACCGAGCTGACATTTTGAGGACAGCGTTGCGATATGCCGCCATTTTTGGATCCTTGGCATCGAAGTCTCCATTTATTTGGGATATTGCGAGGTTCGAGTCCCCATGCACCTCTAGGCGTTGGATGCCCATGGAGACTGCCATCCGGAGGCCGTGTAATAGGGCCTCATATTCGGCTGCGTTATTGGAGTCTGTATATAGTATTTCGAGCACGTATTGCACCGTGTCTCCGGTGGGGGACGTCAAGACGATGCCAGCCCCCAGACCAGCCAGCATTTTAGAGCCGTCGAAGTGCATGATCCAATTGGAGTATGTGCCGTACTCTTTAGGGAGTTCGGCTTCTGTCCATTCGCCTACGAAATCGGCCAGTACTTGCGACTTAATGGCTCATCGTGACTTATATGTTATGTCGAATGGGAGGAGCTCGATGGCTCATTTGGCAATCCGGCCCGTGGCATCACGGTTGTTTATTATGTCATTGAGTGGTACTTCGGAGGCCACCGTATCGAACACTCTTGAAAGTAGTGTCATAATTTCCGGGATGCCATAAATACCGCGTATGCTATCTTCTGGTAATGTGGGTACCGTGATTTGCATGGAGTGAGGACGGTGGATACATAATATATCGGCTTTTGAAGTGGGAATTTATGTCCGTCCATCTCTCGTTCGACGACGAGCACTGCGCTTACAAATTGGTGAGTTGCCGCTATATATAATAGCATTGGTTCGCCAATAGTTGGCATGGCGAGGATTGGGTTGGTGGCCAGGATGGCTTTTATTTCTTCCAGTCCGGCCGTGGCTGTGTCTGTCCACTCGAAGTGCTCGGTGCGCCGAAGAAGGCGGTAAAGGGGAAGTGCCTATTCTCCTAATCGGGAGATAAAGCGTCTTAAAGCTGCCACACGTCCATTCAATTTCTGGATTTGCTTGAGGTCAGTTGGGATAGCCAGCTGCGACAGAGCTCAGATTTTAGCCGGATTTTCTTCAATTCCTCTACTGGAGACGATGAAGCCTAGGAGCTTTCCGGCGGGAACGCCGAAAACGCATTTTTCCGGATTGAGCTTAATGTCGTATGTTCGGAGATTGGTGAACGTGAGCCTCAAGTCGTCTATTAAAGAGTCGACGTGTCTGGTTTTAATGACCACATCGTCTACATATGCCTCCACAGTCTTACCGATCTGCTTTTCCAGACATGTCTGGATCATGCGCTGATATGTTGCGCTGGCGTTTTTAAGCCCAAAGGGCATTGTATTAAAACAGAAGGGGCTGTATAGCGTCTACAGCGGGGTCTAACTATGCCCCAATGGATGCTGTTTTTGTAGGGTCCGTTGGATGGACTTGGAATTTAACTATTTCGTCTGCTGGTTTAAAGGGGGTGGACTTGGATCTTTTCTCTAGTATCACATCGTCCCTGTCCACCGTGGAGCGCAGCGTGGTTAACTCCTCCGCCACAAGGGCTTCGGATAATGCCTCGAGGGCTAGTGCGGCTATTTTGTTCTCGGCACAGAGTGCTATGTCTGGATCACTAGCTAGAGTGATAATTCCCTTGGGTCTGGGCATTTTGAGCTTCATGTACCCGTAATGGGGTATGGCTTGAAAAATCGTGAATGCCTCCCGCCCTAGAAGGGTGTGGTATCCGCTACTGAATGGGGCCACTTGGAATGTTATTTCTTCGGACCTGTAATTCTCCGGAGTGCCGAATACCACATCAAGTATGATTTTCCCAACGCAATGTGCCTCCCGACTAGGGATGATTTCTCGGAAGGTCGTACTGCTTTGCTCAATACGGTTGCTGTCTATTTCCATTTTCTGGAGAGTTTCCTCATAAATGAGGTTTAATCCGCTGCCGCCATCCATGAGCACCTTAGTGAGCCGAGAGCCGTCCACAATTGGACTAAGGACCAAAGCGGCTGGTGCTCGGGCTATTCGGAATTTAGGTTCATCACTGGCATTGCAGGTAATGTCCGTGTCGCTCCATGGATTTATTGCTGCCACGTGGCAGACTTCGGTAGGGCTGCGGAGTGCTCGTTTACGCCTATTATTTGAGGCGAAGGTCTCGAAGACTGTTAATACTGTGTTGTCATCCGTGGGAAGGTGCTCTGAGGTATTTTGGGTGAGAAGATCCTCACCGCTTTTGGCCACCTGCCGGAGTACCCAACATGCTCTAAGGCTGTGTGCTGATATGGTATCCGTTGTACTATGGATTTTGCAGGGCCCGTTGAGCCATCCCTCCAATACGGTTCCATGCCCTGTGGTGGGCTTTTGCTTCTTTGTAATTGAGTCGGGCGACTTATGAGAGTGCACCCTTTTAGTTCGGACTGGGGCTTTTGTCAGAGCCGGATTGTCCCAAAATTGTGTTTGGGTTTTCCAGGCACTTTCCATCGCATAGTATTTCCGTACTATGGCCGCCAAGTCAGCGAAGTGTGCTACGTCAGGCGACTTATGGTGTTGAGGACTCCCTTATCCGTGCAAATGTTGCAAAAGAATGAAATTGCATCTTCCTCACGACGGTCCTTGACCTTGTTCATTACAAAGAGGAATCTGGCCCAATAGTGATGTGCTGTCTCTTGGGGCGCTTGCCTAATGTGGGAAATATCGTTTGTGTCTAGGTGGGTGGGTGGAATTAAGTCCAGACCTTGACCCAATCTGTGATCCCGGGGCAGGGGAGTTTCCGATCTTGGAAGTTCGGGTTCCGGGATGTTGCCCTGTGGGTTCGTTATGCGGCCTGACTCTGGATTCAGGGTTAGGGCGGTGTCCTCCTATGAGCGAGTATCCTATTCGGAGAGCTCGGAAATCCGGACATAGTTCGTCCTCAGGATAGAGGGAGAATCACCGCATTGCTCCTCCACCACCGCTATCTGGTGGGTGACCAGCGGAGAGTTAATCTCCCTTTGGTCGGGTTTAACCCGATCCGATCGTAGCCGTAGTGACTCCCAGAGCGGCAATGCGATCCAAGAGCTCGTTCAAAGAGGAGAGCTCCATTAGATCCATCTGCTCGGCAAATTTTGAGCCGATGTGGAGGCTATTTTCGATGACCCGAGAGGCTATCATCGGCGCAGCGGCCGAGCGAGCGGTCATGATGAAGCCGCCTAGTCGGAGAGTTTTGCCTACAGCCAGGGCTCCCCCAGAAGTGATGTCGTCCTTGACAATGAGGCGAGCCATCTTCCTTATCATGATGACACAGTGGAACTCTCAATGAAAGCACCAATGTCGGTGTCAAAATCGGTGGATCTCGGGTAGGGGGTCCCGAACTGTGCGTCTAAGGCGGATGATAACAGGAGGCAGGGGACACGATGTTTACCCAGGTTCGGGCCCTCTTGATGGAGGTAAAACCCTACGTCCTACTCGATTGTTCTTGATGATATGAGTATTACAAGAGTAGATCTACCACGAGATCAGAGAGGCTAAACCCTAGAAGCTAGCCTATGGTATGATTGGATGTTGTCCTACGAACTAAACCCCTCCGGTTTATATAAACACCGGAGGGGGCTAGGGTTACACAAGGTCGGTTACAAAGGAGGAGATATACATATCCGTATTGCCTAGCTTGCCTTCCACGCCAAGTAAAGTCCCATCCGGACACGAGACGAAGTCTTCAATCTTGTATCTTCATAGTCCAACAGTCCGGCCAAAGGATATAGTACGGATGTACGGAGACCCCCTAATCCAGGACTCCCTCAGGGCCCCCACGACTCGGGCGGGCACCACCACATGAAGAGGCGCCACCGCAACCACGAGGGGCCGTGACGGGGGTCACAGCGTGCTTGCGGGGACGGTTGCACCCCTTTTGTGCGGCGGTGAGCCGGGCTCCTCCTGGCGAGTCTTCCCTTTCTCCGTGGCCGAGAGCCGCTTCACAGGCGCCATGGGTGTCACTGCAGGCAAAGAAGCAAGGAAGAAGAAGAAGAAGCGGGAGAAGCAAAGGAAGAGATGGGTGATGCCAAGGGGAGGCCAACCACTGGCCTCCATGATCTAAGGTAATAATGATCTTTTTATGCATGCAGCAAGGACCTGTCAAGTCGGGTAGTTGCTGAGGCGGCATGGGGAAGTGGAGATGCCCACGTCCAATCAATCACCACATGTCAAGTGGGGCCGCAGGCTGTTGGGGCCCGCGACGCTCTGCACTTACCCTTTGGCTTCTCCTCGAAGCCAAGCCTGAGCGTGCCTTGGGCCCGGGAGCTACTGTCGGCGTTCTGGGAACGGGGGTCCCCAGACTTGCCTGCCTGCGGCCCATGGCGTGGCTCCACCAGCGGCCCTGTACGACCCATCTTCACCAGCAAACACTCAAGACCCTCGCGAGAGGCCAAGCCTCGCGAGGCAGGCAACACAAGACCTCCTCGGGGTGGCCTCACCAGGCCAGCTCACGAGGGGCGGAGAGATCAAGGCAAGGGACACCTCGCGAAGTTCCTGTGACGCAAGCCATGACGACTGGAGCCAGGCGGGCGCCAGACGGGGGCCAACGCATGCAGTGTCCTTGTTTCCTCTTTGGTGCTAAAGGGGCAAGCACAGGCGAGGAGTCCCGAGGCATCAGGCAAAGGTTTCCATATCGGTGCAACAAGACCAAGACCAGCAGGACAACAGTACGGAGGTCACGGTGGAGCCCAAGACGGCGTCACCACCACAGCCTTTGGTAGGCGAAGACTACTTTTGTCAGGATAGCTTGTACTGGTTGTCTCCCTTCGAATTTGGCCGTTGTGGGATCCCTTCCCGCTCAATATTTGGGAAGAGGACCAGGGCCTCTATAAATAGGACTAGCCACCGCCATAGCAAGGGGGGGCGAATCAGAGAGAGAGAGAGAGAGAGCATCAACTCACCAAGCACAAGAATACCTCACCTCGCGAGGTTGTTCTTCCCTTGTAACTGTTCATCCTCAGCCCAAGAGGCAACCCACCACACCACACTGGAGTAGGGTATTACACTACAATGATGGCCCGAACCAGTATAAATCTTATGTCTCGTGTTCTTTGGGTTCATCGAGCTAGGCCGTGAGATCGTAGAGTGTGCGAGCTAGAGAGGGGGAGGATGGTCTATCTTGATTTCTCTTGGGGCATCTTTCTATCGTGCGCACACCTCCCTCGATCTCCACCCATATAGTCCCTTCACGATCTCGAGGGGATCTCTCTATCACAAACACACCCTCTCTCGCTCCCCATGCGTCCATGTTCTCCATGTGTCCCTCTTGACCTTTCTTCCTTGTTGGCAGACCTCTATTGGACATGTGCTATAGGGGTGTCTCTCTCCGTTGCAAACAATCACGCACTAGCTATCTTCGTGTATCTCCTCACCTCGCTTTTCTATCTCGGAGATGCATGCGTGATATGTTTGCATAAGAAACGAAAACACACACTCCCTCTCTAATTTATCGTTTGTTGTCCCTTTCTCTTTCACACACACACTATTTTTGCACACTCACTCATTCTCCTTCACACGCACTTGATCTCTCTCGACTTAGGCACTCTCTTCCGTCCATGGCATATAAATTTATTGAAAAGTCAAACATCACAAAGTAGGACCATGTACGTGGAGAAAAACATTTACATCTAGAACGGAAAACATATACCATTAGATTCATCATGAGATGTAGTTTCGTATGATGTATCTTTGGTATTGTAGATATAAATAACATTTGCGTAAACCTGATCAAAGTTTCCAAAGTTCGACTTCTTAAAATTTTACATGCACTGCATTATCGAGTGGATGGAATATCTCTTTCCCCCTCTCAGCTATCTGATGCACCACTCAGCCTTATCGGGGCTCCTTTATCTCTCTCAAACTTTATATCTCCCTGGTTCACACATACGCATGTCTCCCTCGCGCTACATATAGATCCATCCAACACTCTCCGCCCTTGTTCTCTCTGTGTGTGACACGCACCCCCTAAGTACCATAATCCCTCACTCCATCATAGGCGCACGCACTCACCCCTAAGTATGATTATCCCTCACTAGCCGTCTGGAACACACGTGTATCTCGATATGTCTCAGGGTATCTTCTATCGCGTACACACCTTGTCACTCAATCTCCTACCCATTTAGTCCCTCTCACAATCTCAAGGGGATCTCTCTATGATAAACATACACTCTCTCCTCCCCATGTCTGCATTTTCACCGTACGTCTCTCTCGACCTCTCTCCCTTGTTTGTCAGACCCCTCTTGGCCACGTGCTAGGGGTCTATCTCTCTCGGTTGCACACCACCACACACTATCTCCTCACCTTGCTTCTGTTGTCGAAGATGCATGTGTGATATGTTTGCATAAGACACACAAGCCTTTTCTCTACTATTATCGTGTGTTGTCCATGTCTCTTTCACACACGCACACACACTTTTTTCACTCACTCTTTCTATTTCACTCTCTCTCTAGTTAGGGACTCTCTCACGTCCATAAGCATATGGATGTTTCAAAAATTCAAACCTCATAAAAGTTTGACCAGGTATATGTGGAGAAAAACATTTACATCTGGAACGATCATTAGATTCATCACAACATATACTTACTTCATACTATCATTTATCTTTGGTATTGTAGATATAAGTAATTTCTTTATAAAATTGGTCAAAGTTTCAAAAGTTTGACTTTAAAAAAAATTGGCACTACATTATTCGACGGAGGGAGTAGCTCTTTCTCTCTCTGCTATCTCTCATGGGCCCCCCTCTCACTCGAACTCTCTATACCGATGGATTATACGCTCATTGTGTCGGCGTATAGCTTCGTATATTGTTTAGTTGACCGGTCAACTAGTCCACATGCTGCCTTGTCAGCTCGTGTTCTCTATCTTTGTGTGCTGGCCCATGTGGCAATGGGTGAAAATAAGTAAACTAGAGGCCCATCTGACATGCGGTGAAGTTAACAAAGTTGAAACCACTCAGGGTAGCACCCCGCACGCTAGTAAGATGAGGGTGCATTGAGGACACACTTCTTCTGCTTGAAGGACGCACTCGCGCACAATTCACCACTGCGCAGTGGCATGCACAGAAGGACGCACTCGCCCACACCCAGTAGGCCAGCACACAACACACACCAGCACACGTGTACATCGGCATCGCCGCCGGTTGAGATGGACGGCGAGGCAGCCAACAAGTGGAGGCGGCTCGAGCCAAAACCACATCCGGCGAGCCTGGACTTCATCAGCAGCCTCCCCGATGACATGTTGCTCGTCATCATCAGCCTCCTCCCCACCAAATCTGCCGTGCGGACCGCCCTGCTCTCCCGGCGGTGGCGCTCCCTCTAGCGCCGCGTCCCCCTCAACCTCACCGTCGACAGCTTCCTCTGCGACGGGGATTGCGAACGCATGGCTGCAGTCTCCAAGATCCTTTCATCGCACCCTGGGCCAGCTAGATGCCTTCACATCCGCATGTTCAGTACCAACTGCAAGGTCCAAGCCAAGTTCAATGAATGGTTCTTATGCCCTGCCCTAGATGAGCTCGAGGATCTCAGCTTTGAAGCTGGACGATGTCGCTCTCTGCCGCCGTCCGCACTTCGCCTCACACCAATGCTGCGCCGTGCCAGCTTCAGCTCCTTCTATCTTCCCCAGATTAATGCCGTGCCCGCCCTTCTTCTCCCTTCG
Organism: Triticum timopheevii; assembly: GCA_963921465.1. Lineage (NCBI taxonomy): Eukaryota > Viridiplantae > Streptophyta > Magnoliopsida > Poales > Poaceae > Triticum > Triticum timopheevii. The sequence continues at coordinate 587,296,723 of OY997273.1, read as the reverse complement.
ACGTTGGCATCTCGAATCAGGCTATGGAGCACCTGCTCCGCGGCTGTACTGCGCTCGAGTACCTTCATCTTGAGCAGATCCACGGGTTCATTAGCCTCCACATCGCCTCAACGAATCTCCGATGGATTTATGTGTCTTGCTAGCCCCGCAACAAGACATCATTTGGGAAGAGATCACTCTAGCTGTTCCACGTTATGGTCATTGAGAATGTGCCTTTCCTTGAGAGATTGCTTGTATCTGATCTAGAAGGTCCAACAAAAATAAGGGTCATTGACGCGCTGAAATTGACAGCATTAGTGTACTCCTCTGCCAAATTCTTAGAACTCTTTATTGGATCTGTAATCGTTCAGGTACATCACTCATCTTCTTCTCCGTCTTCTTGAAATTCACATTAAAATTTCTTATTGATGTATTTACGAATGTCTTCCAGAAAATGATTCCCACAAGCTTGATCCAGTCTATGTGCATAGTGAAGATCTTGGCAATAAAATCTATCGGCCCCTATCCAAATCAAGTTGTTGGATTCTTATATGCTTTCCGTGCACAGAGAAGCTACTCATCAAGGTGAAACTTCTTTCCTATTAGGAAACGGTAATCACAATGTAGCTCAATTTTTTTTCGTATTTTTTCCAAATTACGATGACAAGTGTAGTGTTCATGAATGTGCGTTATATCGACTAGAGGGGGGGTGAATAGGCAATTTTTATGAAATTCTTCACTGAGGAATTTGCCGGTGAGGAAATTCCTTAGCGAAGAACTACTAGCAGCGGAATAAGTACTCAAAAGTAAACATAACAGAATACAAGCATAGTCATCATGATGAAATGAAGATAGGCACAGAGTACAAGAAGCGTAATCACAGGATAACACAGGATGAAGACAAACAGACTGAAGAAATTGAAATGAGGAAATTGAGAAAGTCTTCAGTCAAAGTCTTCAAACACAGATATGAGCAAAGACACAACACAGTTATGAGGAAATGAAAGAGTTGAGGAAATAGAACCAGTAAGCTTGGTGAAGACAATGATTTGGTAGACCAGTTCCAACTGTTCTCTCTGTTGTACGTCTGGTTGGAGTGGCTGAGTATTTAAACTCGAGGACACACAGTCCCAACACCCAGTCCTGAACACACCGCTCAGGACACCCAGTCCTCGCCGTATTCTCCTTGAACTAAGGTCACCCAGACCTCATCCAATCACTCGTGGTAAGTCTTCAGGCGACTTCCAAACCTTCACAAACTTGGTCACTCGGCGATCCACAATTCCTCTTGGATGCTCTAGACCATGACGCCTAACCGTCTGGAAGAAGCACAGTCTTCAAAGGTAACAAGCATCGGATCCACTCAGGATCAATCTCTTCAGTGATGCTCAATCACTTGGGGTTTGTAGGTGTTTGGGTTTTGGGTTTTTGGTTTTTCCTCACTTGATGATTTTCGCTCAAAGTCCTCAGAGGATGGGTTGCTCTCAAATGACAAGTGTCAGTTTCCCTCGGAGCAGCCAACCAGCCAGTGGTTGTAGGGGGCGGCTATTTATAGCCTAGGGAGCAGCCCGACATGATAAGACATAAATGCCCTTCAATGATATGACCGTTAGGTGGATAGATATTTTGGGACAGTTGGCGCATAGCACAACAACTATCGGAATTTTGAGTAGCAAAATCCTCAGGGCTGTCATGTTCCTCACTGTGTAGGCAATCCGCACTGGCGAATTCCTAACTCCTCAGTCAGGACAAATTCCTTAGAGACCAGAAGAACTTCGTCTCTGTCACTGAAGAAATTGACTGAACTATATGAGATTTCCAATGGCTTCACTCTAAGGGATTGGTAGGTGTAGGATTTTGAGTTGAGCATCACATGGAAATTTTTCCTTAGTATTTCCTTGACCCCCTTTAACAGTACGGTGTTTCCTATGACTCAAGAAAGAGAAAAACAAAACTATGAAAACGAAAGTCTTCAAGCTTCATATTCCTCGCATGAATATCAAGTCTTCACGGACACACCAATTTCTTCACTTCCAAAGTCTTCATGAAAGTCTTCAGAAATACCAAAATCTTCAGTCGAAGATATTCATTTTTAGGGGTCGAATTTTCCTATAAATATCAAACTCCTCATACACTTATAGACCTATGTATACTCACAAACGCATTAGTCCCTTAACCTATAAGTCTTCAATACACCAAAATCACTAAGAGGCACTAGATGCACCTACAATCTCCCCCTTTTTGGTGATTGATGACAATATAGGTTAAGTTTTCAACGGGGATAAGCATATGAAGTGTAACTACTAATATTGAGGAATTTGATTGCAAGATATAGAAGAACTCCCCCTGAAGATGTGCATAGTGAGGAATTTGCCTTTGAAACAATGCACACTTGAAGAGTTGAATCATGGAGATCTCCCCCTATATCTTGTAATTCATACATGCATTTAACATATAATATGAAGAATTTGAAATGCATGATGAAATATGGTGCCTGATGAAATTCATCATGCGTGCAATAATATTAATGAGGAATAAGCATGCAGAATAGTGCATCAAAAGTATCAGAGCACAGTGCATCAAAAGTATCAGAGCACCATCGGGTTTAAGATTACAACTCGATCCAATAAAGTTTCAGAAGAACGAGAGTTGTAACTTAGCAAATAAAAAACGCCCATATAGTAGACCCGCTTGAAGACTAATATTTCCCCCCCTTTGTCATCGAATGACCAAAAGGATCGAAAATGAGGACTAACGCCCCTGAAGATAATCATGTTGATGAAGGAGTGCCAGCGTTGTTGGGGTCGTTTGTTGATGTAGGGCCTGCCGCAGGGTCGTCCAAGTCTTCATGTTCATCAGTGTCGCGCGATGAAGAAAATGAGCTGGCCACCAGAGAAGGAACATGGACCTTCCTGAATTTCTTCGGTGGAGGTGCAGACCAGTCAAAATCTTCTTTGAGACCCATGTTCTTCAGATCTTCTTCACCATATAGATGTGACAGGATTGCCCAGGTGCGACCGAAGACTTGATGGAGGTAGTAGTGGTTTTTCTTCACTGCATTGTGTGTGGCAGTCATTTTGTGAAGAAGTGAACCAAAATGACGCTTAACCCATTTGTGATTTCGATCCACCTTCTGGTGAAGACTAAGAAGAAGTTCACGGTCAGTCATCACGCGCGGAGCAGTGGCTTGAGGAGTGGACTTAGGTGCATTGGCAGAGTCATGTGTGGCAGAGTCATCATTGGTGGCATAAGGTGCAGCTTTGCGAAACTGACCATCCAATGGACGAATGCCTTCATCAATTATAGCTGGTGCCTTGCCCTTTCCATCAACTGAGGAATATGTCTGCTTGAGGACTTCAATTGGGGGCAAGTAGCTGAGGTGATTCTGGAAATCAGCTTTGTAGTTGAGTGAAGACCTTGTCCTGAGGAATCTCATAATCCAAGGTGCATAAGGCTTCAGCTCAAATGGAGACAGTGCAACATTGGCCATAGTCCTCATGAAGAAATCGTGATAATTGACAGGAATGCCATGAACGATGTTGAATACCAGATTCTTCATGATGCCAACAATTTCCTCACCAGATGAGTCGTGGCCTTTGATGGGACTGATTGTCCTCATAAGAATATGATAGACAGTTCTGGGCATGTACAACAATTCCTTCACGAGGAATTTGGTTCGTGGTGCCTGACCTGGTTTCAAAGGCTTCATCAGCACCTGCATGTAATGATGTGTGAGCTCAGGTTCACTGTAGATGCAGCGAGCTTCTTCAAGGGGAGGACTGAGTGGTAGAGCACGAAGCAATTCAGAGGCTGGTGCATTGTAGTGAGTGTTTTCAGACATCCAGTCCAGCACCCATGAATTCACATCTTCAGCATCTTCGATGATGTGCAGCGTTGCATAGAATTGAAGAATCAGTTCTTCATTCCAATCGCAGATGTCAGAGCAAAAGTTGAGCAGTCCAGCGCCGTGAAGAACACTAAGGACTGGTGTGAAGCACGGTAGAGATTCCATATCTACGTGAGGAATATGCTCATGGTAGAAGATTTTCTCCTTGTTGAACAGCACTGAGGAATAGAAATTTGCTTGACTGGTAGTCCAGAAACGCCTCTTCCTAATGCGAGCAGAGTCATATGGGTTGTAATCTTCGAAGAATACATGCTCGCCGAAGAAATCATCAGCCTTGAACTTTTGCTTGCGTGAGAAAGGATCCTTTGGCTTTGGTAGATGAGTATCAGTGAGTTGCATCACGACCTCAGGAATCTCAATCGCAGATTCTTCAGGCTGAGGAATTTCTGGTTCCCCCTTAGTGGCAGTCTGCGTCATTGGTTGTTCAGCAGCAGCAGTTTCTTCAGCGATAGTGGCTGAATTATCCTCATGGACAGATGCAGTGGGATGAGTTTCGAGCCCATGTGAACAGTTTGTGTGGGGGACTGAGGAATTTGCTGTAGAGGGGTGAACATTGGAGAGTTTGGATGCTGACTTTTCCAGAATTCATCACTGATTACGGGTGTGGAGCAGCCAATGTCCACATCTTCATCTTCCATTTCTTCAACGCCAGCCTCTTCAGCTATGAACTAAGGCATAGGCGAGGAGATGATAGTTGTTGAAGGGATTGCATCCACTTCAATTTCTTCATCGAACGGTTCAGATGAAGCAGCAGAAGGAGTTTCTTCATCCGATCTGCTAGGTATCACATATTCTTCATCAAAAGGAACAAGGTCCTTTGATGGCCTGGTTCAGATGGGAACAGCATCAATCGGATTTGCAAATGAACTTGTCATAGGCTTCATTTTCTTCGGAGATGAAGAATCTGAAGCAGCTGATGCTTTCCTTTTCTTCACTGCAGCACGCTCCGCAGCCTTGATCTTCTTCACATCTGATGCAGATGGCAGGATTGGAGTTGAAGTTGGTGCAGGAGCAGCCGAGGAATCTAGTTGACTTTCTTCTGGCATAACTGATGCAGTTGCCCTGAGTTCTTTAGTTTCTTCAGGCACACCACTAGTGGGTGCCCTGGCAATTTCTTCAGCGGCTGGAATGCAGTCATCAGCCCTGGAACTCACATTATCTTCAGCAGCCTGATTATCATCAGCGGTGCTGGCATTTTCTTCAGTAGGCTGAGAAGATGCTACAGCCTGAGGAATTTCCTATTGTGTTGGGGCTGCAACATTGGAAGTGAAGTTATTCGCAAGTTTCACAAAACGAACCTTGGCTCCAAGCCAATTAGAGCGATATGCGTCAAAGTTATCACTGAGTTTCTTAATCTCAGTCTGAATAGTGACAAGTTCTTCAGTTGTCATAGAGACAACGTTTTTCTTCAGATAGCGCTCTTTCTTGTGCTACGCTTTCTTGATCTGCCTGACCTTCTCAAATTTGCACTTTTCTTCTTGAATGAAGTGGGTCAGCATGTGACTCTGGCAAGGAGTCAGCTTGAAGTCAGGCAAGGGAGTGTTGGGGTCCTTGTGCCAATCATCAATGTAGTCGAGTATCAGCTTGGGATCCAAAAGCACTGGCACTTCTGATCCTTTGGCTCTAGCGGCCCTGACTTGCCTGTCTCTGATGATTTCTGCAAGTTCATCATCATCAGCTTCTTCATTAGATGACACTTGGAAAGTGACTTGCTTCTTTTGAGGACTTGGGCGAGGACCTCGTCCAACAGTGGCCTTTGTCTTCGGCAGTGAGGGGCCAGCTGAGGAAATTGGTGCAGCTGAGGAACTAGCTGAGACACCTGAGGCAATGGAGATGCCAGCAGTCCTTTGGCATGAAGCGAGATGCACAGGTGCTAAGGATTTGGTCAGAACAGCTGAAGGCTTTGGCGGAGGAGCTGAGGACTTTGGAGGAACAGGAGCAGCATGAGGAATTGGCCGTGAGGGCTTTGATGATTCTGGCCGTGAGGGCATTGCTGAGGAACTTGGCCTGCGTGCAGGCTTCTTAGACATAGCCTTCTCTGGCTTGACAACAGAGGCCTCAGCAGAGGCAGCAGCAGCGGCAGAGTCTTCATTGAATTTCCTCACTGCTTCTCTGGCTTGATTAGCCAACTTGGTTTGGCGCTTGGCCCATTCATCAGGATAGTCCTCACCGCGCTTGAGGCTGGTGGGATCTGTTATTTGCCCAAGTGCCAATGGAGCTCTTGGGCATGGAGGATTGAGTGTGAATTTCTTCATGTACTTAGGAGTGACATATTTGTACTCCCTCCATTCTCTTGCCCATCTCCTCTCTATCCTCTGTTTGCGCACTTTGCGCTCATTCTTGGTTTCCTCAGTAGGTGTGCAGTACCCAGCATATATGTCATCAGGGATTTCAAACATTGTATTTACCTCAGGCCTCTTTCCTCCCTTCTGTGGCCTTTTACCATCAGCCATTTTCTTCAGTTGAGGAATTTGAACAATCGAATTCTCTGAAGAAGTATGCAACTTTTCTTCGAGGAACGCTGCAAATGAGTTAAGTTGATGAGAACCTAGTGATTCAGCAGCTGACATGTGTACCTGTGAACAGAGTATAGTTGCGAGGAATTTGGAGAGGTCATATGCGTTCTCAGAAGGTTTTTCAAAAAGAACAAGTCTGAGGAATTTGACCAGATGAGTCTTGAAGATTTTCACTAAGCGTTCTTTGTCTTAGGTTCCGGAGCTGTATAGATCGAAGAACACACAATTGAGGAATCTTGAAGAAAAATGATGCTTAGAGAAACGAATCAAGAACAGATGACTTTTGAGGTGTTCAGTGTGTGAAGATATGAAGAAAAACACTTTTGAAGATTTTGTAGATAATCATTCGAATCAACAAGGGTAGTAAAAGTAACTTTTAATTACGCTGGATGAAGAACACGATGAACAGTGAAGTGAAGAGGTGAAGTTCGTCTGTGCAGATCTTCCACGCCCTAACTTGGCAGAGGAAGACGGCTACGGCAGCGGCGGAGTGAAGATTTCCGCGGTCGGCGCGAGTACGTCGGTGACGAGGTCGAGACAGTGAAGCTCTTCCTCACCGGCGGCGATGAAGTAGCAGCGGCGCTAGGGTTTGAGAAGCTCGAGCTGGAGAGAGAGGTTGAGCGGAGTAAAAGAACTGAGGAAGGGCAGGAGGGGTATTTATAGCCACGGTGGAAAACTGCTCGCCCGAAGAAATTGGACGAACGTGCCCCTGACCCTTCTCATTCACATGACATGTGTCACCCACGTAGTGAGAGGTGGAGATCGTGTTAGATCGTGGGTGAGTGGATAAGTGTATCGTGGGATACAGAACGGTTTGAGCGGCAAAGACGAAAATTTAGATAAGATAGGTTTTAAAGTTCCGTTCACAATTTCTTCAGCTGACAAGGACACAGTGAAGATTTTGAATGACTTTCAAATAGAACGCACATGAAGAATTTGTGAACAGATTGGGTTGAGTAAAGCATAGAGGGGAAGGGTCCGATCACATTCACTTAGCAGAAAACCAACTTGAAGAAATAGCAATAAGTGAATGCTGTAGAGGATATAAACTCATATATATATATATATATATATATATATATATATATATATATATATATATATATATATATATATATATATATATATAGCCAATGAAGAAAAATGATGGAACCAGTGAAGACTATGAAAAGTTGAAGAATATGAATAATTGAGGAATTTCAACTTTTGGTGGTGGCATGACCCACCGTATACGAATGATGATTTCAGACACCGCGTACAATTATCGTAGGGTTATGATAATCAAATTCTTCGTTAATTTCTTCACACTAAGAGTGTTATTCTTCATTGATTGAAGAAAAACGTTTCTTCATGTGTTGCACATCTAAGTCATCAATTTTGCATAAGTGTTAGGATGAGTGTCCTTTTCAAAGAACATTCGAAGATTCTAGGATATTTAGCTCACACCGCAACTTGCTAAATCTCTTCTCATCCAAGGGCTTTGTGAAGATATCAGCCAGCTGTTCTTCAGTCTTCACATGCTCAATAGAAATGTCGCCGTTCAACACATGATCACGAAGAAAATGATGACGAATCTGAATGTTCTTTGTCTTCGAGTGCTGAACTGGGTTGTGAGCAATCTTGATGGCACTCTCATTGTCATAGAAGAGAGGCACATTGTTCATGTTGACGCCGTAGTCCTTGAGAGTTTGCTTCATCCATAGCAATTGGGCACAGCAAGAACCAGCGGCAATGTACTCAGCTTTAGCAGTAGATAGTGATACGCAGTTCTATTTCTTCGAGGACCAATAGACCAAAGATCGTCCGAGGAAATGACATGTACCAGATGTTGACTTGCGATCCACACGATCACCAGCATAGTCAGAGTCGGAATATCCAACAAGATCAAAAACCGAGCCCTTGGGGTACCATAATCCAAGTGTTGGTGTGTGACCTAGATATCGAAGAATATGCTTCACAGCCTTATGGTGTGATTCCTTCGGTGTAGCTTGAAATCGGGCACACATGCAAACACTAAGCATTATATCTGGCCTAGATGCACATAAGTACAATAAGGAACCTATCATGGAGCGGTATACCTTATGATCGAGGTCAATACCATTTTCATCAGTGCATAGATGGCCATTTGTGGGCATAGGAATTTTGACGCCTTTGCAATCTTGCATGCCGACTTTCCTCAGTACATCCTTGAGGTATTTCTCCTGAGAGATGAATATGCCATTGTGTTGTTGACGAATTTGAAGACCTAAGAAGAATTTAAACTCTCCCATCCTAGACATTTGATATTCTTCACTCATCATATAGGCAAATTCATCACTATAACGTTGGTCAGTACAGCAAAAGATAATATCATCAACATATATTTGGCACACAAACAATTCACCATCATAAGATTTAGTGAAAAGAGTAGGGTCGAGTGAACCGGGTTTGAAGCCTTTCTTCATGAGGAGTTCCTTCAAGGTATCATACCAAGCCCGTGGGGCCTGCTTGAGGCCATAGAGGGCCTTGTTGAGTCTGAAGACTTTGTCAGGATTCTTTTGGATCTTCAAAACCTGGGGGTTGAGCAACATATACTTCTTCCTCAAGCTTACCATTGAGGAATGCACTTTTCACATCCATTTGATATAAAGTGATATCATGATGGTTAGCATAAGCAAGTAATATGCGAATATCCTCAAGTCTAGCAACAGGTGCAAAAGTTTCATCGAGATCAATTCCTTCAACCTGTGTGTAGCCTTGAGCTACAAGCCGTGCCTTATTCCTCACCACAAGGCCATTTTCATCTTGCTTGTTCCGGTAGATCCACTTTGTGCCGATGATATTGTGCTTGCGAGGATCTGGACGTTTGACCAGTTCCCAGACATTGTTGAGCTCGAACTGATGTAATTCTTCTTGCATGGCCTGAATCCACTCAGGCTCCAGAAATGCTTCATCTACCTTAGTGGGCTCTGTAATAGAGACAAAAGCATACTGCCCACAAAAGTTAGACAAATGTGAAGCTTTTGAGCGTGTGAGAGGACCTGGCGCTTTTGATGTCATTGATGATCTTTTCAACTTGCACTTCTTTTGCAATGGGAGGATGAGCTGGTTGTCGTTGAAGAGTTTGATCAGCGTTTTCTTCAGCACCATTTTCTTCAACATTTTCTTCAGGTGCATTAGCTCGAAGTTCTTCATGTTCTGGAATGAAATCTTCAGCAGATTCTTCAGTAGGAATGACATCCTTAGTAGCCTTGAAGTTGATAGTTTCCTCAGGTGCTGGTTCATCTATCACAGTAGGTAGGTGCTCTCTTTGCAAGCCATTAGTTTCATCAAACCGCACATCTACAGTTTCAACAACTTTGTGAAGAACGTTGTTGAAGACTCCGTAGGTGTGCGAGTCCTTTCCGTAACCAAGCATAAAACTTTCATGTGCTTTCGGTGCCAATTTTGAGTTGTGATGAGGATCTCTAATCCAACATTTAGCACCGAAGACTTTGAAATAACTTGCATTGGGTTTCTTATTAGTGAGGAGTTCATAGGCAGTCTTTTTGAAGAATTTGTGAAGATATACCCTATTGATGATGTGGCATGCAGTATCAATTGCCTCAGTCCAGAAACGACGAGGCGTTTTGTATTCATCAAGCATAGTGCAAGCCATCTCAGCAAGAGTCCTGTTCTTGCGCTCCACGACGCCATTCTGCTGAGGAGTGTAGGGAGCAGATAACTCATGAGTAATACCAAGTTCATCAAGATAGTCATCGAGACCAGAATTCTTGAACTCAGTGCCATTGTCACTTCTGATGTGCTTGATCTTCACACCAAAAAGTTGGTTGAAGCCCTCGAGGAAAATCGCTTGAAGACTTCCTGCACTTCATGTTTGTAAGTAACAAGGTGTACCCATGTATAGCAAGAATAATCATCAACAATAACAAATCCATATTGAGATGCTTCATTTGAAATAGCAGAATAATGATTAGGACCAAAGAGATCCATGTGAAGCAATTCAAACGGGCGAGTGGTGGTCATGATAGTCTTTGCTGGATGCTTGGCCTTTGTCATCTTCCCAGCTTCACAGGCTCCGCATAGGTGATCCTTGAGGAATTTGACATTCTCGATGCCAATGACATGCTTCTTCTTCGCAAGCGTGTGCAAATTCCTCATGCCTGCATGACCAAGTCGTCGATGCCAGAGCCAGCCTTCTGAAGCTTTTGCAAGTAAGCACACGACTGGTTGTGGTCCTGTAGAGAAATCAACAATATACAGATCTCCTCTCCTAAAGCCTTCGAAGACTTTGGAATTGTCAGCTTCCATAACCACAACACAATGGTACTTGCCAAAGACAACAACCATATCAAGATCACAAAGCATTGAGACAGACATAAGGTTGTATCCTAAGGACTCAACAAGCATGACTTTGTCCATGTGTCGATCCTTTGTAATCGCAACCTTACCTAGACCCAATACCTGACTTTTGCCTTTGTCAGCAAAAATGATATGATTCAGATGCGACGGAGATAATGGAGCATCCATCAATAGATTCTTGTCACCAGTCATGTGGTTTGTACATCCACTATCAAGGACCCACTCAGTGGCTTTGGGTTGATCATCCTGCAGATGAATTAGTGTAGCTTACAAACTCATATACTTCATCAGTGAAGAATATGACATCAATTCATCAGATCATTTTCATCAAGTAAAAGAGCTGATAAAGCAATATGAGGACGTGAGAAATGAAAGTTCATTTCTTCATGATTAGCATGCGTCCTATCAGGCATGCTCAGGTCTCCAGCAAATTCTTCAGATGATTACGTGTGTCTTGAGACCTGACCCTATAGAAGAAATTAGTTCTTTTTCTTCACCACCCACATCTGAAGGGGTGGCAAAGAGTTCATCATTCTGCGAGCTCCATACGAAAAGGATGGCATAGAAGCCAGTCCATTTCGTCTCACATAAGAGGGGTTAGAGTAAGCATAAGAGTATGCAGAGAAATTCTTCGAGGACTTATGGACATAATGATTTGAAGAATAATGCACATATCCATAATCCTTAGATCTTCCCTGCGAAACAGACGGGTTAGCACGATGATGTTCATATGAGGACTTTGTTCCATATGAGGAATTTGGTCCATATGAAGAATTTGATCTGGGGTTCCTATTCTTCATAGGTGGCGTCATGATGACATTGACCTGAAGATTTTCAAGGCATCTTTTGGGAACCCAGATTTTCTTCATAGGGGAGCCGTTCCTGCAGTTAGTGCCAATATATCTAGCAAATACTTCACCAGATTTTTGAATAGCTTATAGTTGGAGTCAATTGACTCATCATCAGAATGAGGATATTCACATGCAAATCCAGATAAGTTAGATGGATCAACTGGAGGTCCCTTTGCAGCAACCCATGTAGTTTTGGGGTACTGCTCAGGCTTCCAATATGTACCATCAGCATTGAGTTTCCTCTCAAAGTCGGTACCCTCTTTCCTAGGGTTCCTGTTGAGGATCTGCTTTTTAAGCACATCACAAAGAGCCTGATGCCCTTTGAGGATTTTGTACATGCCTGTCGTGTACAATTCCTTCGGCCCTGAATCGTCAGTGATACTAGCAATGTCCTCAGATGAGGAATTAGTGATAGCAGAGGCATGTGAAGAATTTGAAACATTAGCAGCATTTGAACATTCAGGTGAAGAATTAGCAGATTCACGTTCAATGCACTTCAAGCATGGAGGAACAAATTCTTCCTGAGAAGCGCTAATTTGCTGAGCAAGTAATGAATCACGCTCCTTCTGAAGATCTTCATAACTCACTCTTAGCTTATCAAGGTCTTTCTTTCTTTGAAGAAATTCATAAGAAAGCTTCTCATGATCGGACAAGAGAGTGTTATGTTGATCTTGAAGGGTGTCATACTTAGTATGAAGTCTCTGAAGACTTTCAGCCAAAGCTTTTGACTGATCCATTTCCTCACCCAACATATCATCGCTCTTGTTTAGCATATAGTGAGCTTTTTCTAAAGCTCTTTGTTGTTTAGTAGCAAGGGAAGCAAGTTTGACATAGCTGGGTCCAAATTCATCACCAGATTCATCATCATTGGACTCGGATAGGTAGCATTCAGTTACCTCGGCATCTTTTGCCATAAGGCATGATGTAGAAGATGATGATTCTGGTTCGAATGTCACCGTTTTGAGAGATTCCTTGAAGTCCTCAAACCAAGGATCATGACAGGTTCGATGACCTTCATAGACCTCAGAGAGACGGTCCCAGATGATCTTCGCATGATCTAGATGCATGATATTCCTGAACTGATTTTGTGACAGGCTGGAGCAGATGACATCCTTCGCCGTGAGGTTGAGAAGAGTATACTTGCGAATGTCATCAGCATCTGCCATCTTGCACAAATCAGTCAGGCCAATCTCAGTGACGGTCCACAACTCGCTGTTCATCGCCATGAGGCATTTCTTCATCATGGCCTTCCACTTGGGATACTCGTGACCGTCAAAGATGGGGCATGTCACCTTCGTCATACATGCAGTCGACATAACTAAAACTCCAGGCGGTTAAACCAAAATCACACAGAACAAGGGAGTACCTTGCTCTGATACCAATTGAAAGTGCGTTATATCGACTAGAGGAGGGGTGAATAGGCGATTTTTATGAAATTCTTCACTGAGGAATTTGCCGGTGAGGAAATTCCTTAGCGAAGAACTACTAGCAGCGGAATAAGTACTCAAAAGTAAACATAACAGAATGCAAGCATAGTCATCATGATGAAATGAAGACAGGCACAGAGTACAGGAAGCGTAATCACAGGATAACACAGGATGAAGACAAACAGTCTGAAGAAATTGAACTGAGGAAATTGAGAAAGTCTTCAGTCAAAGTCTTCAAACACAGATATGAACAAACACACAACACAGTTATGAGGAAATGAAAGAGTTGAGGAAATAGAACCAGTAAGCTTGGTCAAGACAATGATTTGGTAGACCAGTTCCAACTGTTGTCTCAGTTGTACGTCTGGTTGGAGAGGATGAGTATTTAAACTCGAGGACACACAGTCCCGGACACCTAGTCCTAAACACGTAGCTCGGGACACCCAGTCCTCACCGTATTCTCCTTGAACTAAGGTCACAACAGACCTCGTCCAGTCACTCGTGGTAAGTCTTCAGGCGACTTCCAAACCTTCACAAACTTGGTCACTCGGCGATCCACAATTCCTCTTGGATGCTCTAGACCATGACGCCTAACCATCTGGAAGAAGCAAAGTCTTCAAATGTAACAAGCGTCGAATCCACTCAGGATCAATCTCTTTAGTGATGCTCAATCACTTGGGATTTGTAGGTGTTTGGGTTTCGGGTTTTTGGTTTTTCCTCACTTGATGATTTTTGCTCAAAGTCCTCAGAGGATGGGTTGCTCTCAAATGACAAGTGTCAGTTTCTCACGGAGCAGCCAACCAGCTAGTGGTTGTAGGGGGTGGCTATTTATAGCCTAGGGAGGAGCCCGACATGATAAGACATAAATGCCCTTCAATGATATGGCCGTTAGGTGGATATATATTTTGGGACAGCTGGCGCATAACACAGCAACTGTCGGAATTTTGAGTAGCAAAATCCTCAGGGCTATCATGTTCCTCACTGTGTAGGCAATCCGCACTGACGAATTCTGTGACGCCCAGATAATTAAGCTACAGTAACCCTCTACTAATGATGCCACATCACCTTGATTACTCTTGATAAATTTGCGTTGATTCAAAACTGAACTCAAATTTTAAAATTAAGTCAAATTATTATTTTTTTAATCGGTAAAACAAAAATGTTCGTTGTGTTGCAAATATTCAATAAGAAATTGTGATGAATTAACCAATCTCATTTGAATTACTAACGTTCCCTTAACAAGTTAATAAGTGGTCCAACAACACATATCTTGGCCATTTTGAATTCAAAAAAATAATTAGCCTTTTCCAAATATTCTAGCGACTTGTGTGCGGCCCAACAATTTTGCCTTGGATTTTTTTGCGAAGTTTTACATTTGACTAAATTCATTTGGTCACTTAATTAAAATAAAGAGTAGTAAAGAAATATAAAAAAATAGAAATGAGGAGGCCTCCTACTCTATTGGAATATTTGGCCCATCTAGCACCATAGCAGGCCCAACCCACGCAGGCCTCCTTCTGCCTCAACTACAGGAGGCAGAGAGGTCGTGGCGCGCATCCATGGCGCCTTGGCCATGGATGGCCTCCACGTCGCCCTCCCCACGACCTATAAAGGTGCCAACCGAAACCCTAGAGCACTCCCTCCCGTTCCCCTCCTCGATCCCCTTGCGCCCCCTACCTCTACTGCTCGATTTCGAGCTCGGGAGATCCGCGGTGACCGCTACCTCTCCGTCGATAGACGCGGCCACCGGCCTCCCTGCACCTCCTGCTGATGCCCAATGGAACCGCCGTCGACCGCTGCATCCTGTGCGGGCACCCACTTTCCCGGAGCCGCTCCGTAGCTTCGCCATCGTCCTGTCTTCTTCAACGGGATCCGTCGCTGCTCGACGCCGATTCGCGCCGCCCCGACAACCCTCGGCTTCCTCAAGCACACCACCGACCTCCGTTGTGAGCTCCTCCTCCATTCCCCCCTCCTTGTGCCTCAATTCGTGCCATAGCCACTGCCCTTGAGCTTGGTCGGAGCTCCGCGTGCACACTCGCCTCTAGCCACGCTCACCGCGCCTTGCCCGCGACCTGGGTCCCCCCTGCCGTACCCGCACGCCCAAGCCATCTCCTGGCCACGTCCGCCTGGGCGTGGTGCGCCAGCCGCGCGCCCGTACCGCCGCACTCTCGGCCGCCCTGTGCTGCTGGCTATTAGTGCTGCCCCTTGCGCGCTGCTACTGCTCCTTCCCTGCTGCACTGCTGCTGGCTGTTGCCGCTACCATGGCTGCTACTCAAGCTGATGCCGTTGTGTGCCGCTACTTGCTCCTGCCGTTGCTTGCTGCTTCGCTCTGGCGCTGCGCTATTTGCTACCGTGTCGTACTGCTACTAGCTGATGCCGTGTACTGCTCCTCCTTGGTCATGGCTGAGCAGGTGTGCGCGTGATGTGTGTGTGTGTGTGGCGTGTGCGTGCTGTGTTGGTGTGTGATGAGTGTGCGGCCGCCCATGGCCATGGCCGAGTGCATCAGGTGCGTGTGGTGTGTGTGTGTTCGGCTGAGAAATTGCCAACGAAGGTCGGCCTTCATTTGATTAGTACTAATCCCTCTCTAGTACTAATCCCCTCTCTTATTAATTCCCTACTAACCCACCCCCACTTTGAGTCTATTACGTGTGGCCCCACTAGATAAATTGTTTAAACTAAAATAACTTTTAACACATATTACACTTACATGTGGGTCCTCTAACCCTGTTGACTGGTCAATCATTGACCTGGTCAACAATCAACCAAACCCCCTAACCCCATCGTCATAGACTAGGCTAGGCAACCCTTTGGTACACTTAGAAATTATGTTTAATTTTGAATTAATAATAAATCCAGGAATTTCAAAAAAAACTTTAAAACTTTGAAATATCATAGAAAATAAATCGTAACTCGGATGGAAAAGTTTTCTACATGAAAGTTGCTCAGAACGACGAGACGAATCTGAATACGCAGCCCGTTCGTCCGTCACGCATCCCTATCATAACAAACACACAACAATCCACTTCCGTTTCATTTGTCCAAAAACGACAAACTTCGGGAAAACATTCTCGGATGTTTTCCCCCTTCACCTATATCGCCTAGCATTGCGTTAGGTCACCCCTAGCGCCGCGTATTGCCGTGTCTTGCTTTGTGATGCTTTTGATTGCTCTGTTATTTATTGTGTTCCCCCTCTGTTACTTCTTCCCGGTAAACCCCAAGACTGCCGGCGACCCCCAGTTCGACTACGGTGTTGACGACCCCTCCTTCTCGTCTGAGCAACCAGGCAAGCCCCCCCTTTAATCACCAGATATCGCCTATTCTTCTCTCTACTGCTTGCATTAGAGTAGTGTTGCATGTTACTGCTTTCCGTTAATCCTATCCTAATGCATAGCCTGTCATTGTTGCTACAACTGTTGATACCTTACCTGTTATCCTACTACTTAGTATAGGATGCTAGTGTCCCATCAGTGGCCCTATACTCTTGTTCGTCTGCCATGCTATACTACTGGGCCGTGATCACTTCGGGAGGTGATCATGGGCATATACTATATACTTTACACTGTTACATTACCGGCGATACTGTTTGGAGATGGGGGCTGAAGGGGCAGGCGTGGCTCCATCCAGGTAGTGGTGGGCCTGAGTTCCCGACGGCCCCCGACTGTTACTTTGAGGCGGAGCGACAGGGCAGGTTGAGACCACCTATTAGAGAGGTGGGCCTGGCACTGGTCGGCATTCGCGGATATTTAACACGTTTAACGAGATCTGGGTATTTAATCTGAGTCTGGCTACTGGCCTATACGCACTAACCATCTACGCGGGGACAGTTATGGGCACTCGACGTCGTGGTATCAGTGGAAGCCTACGTGACGTCAGCGACTGAGCGGCACGCATCGGGTTGGACCGCGTAACGCAACTTTCTTTGTAATGGAGGTTGGTAGGTCTGCTCACCGGCCGCGTTCGCAACGTGCAGGTGTGCAATGGGCGATGGGCCCAGACCCCTGCGCCATAGGATTTAGACCGGCGTGCTGACCTCTCTGTTGTGCCTAGGTAGGGCTGCGACGTGTTGATCTTCCGAGGCCGGGCATGACCCAGAAAAGTGTGTCCGGCCAAATGGGATCGAGCGTGTTGGGTAATCTATTCGAATAGCCGTGATCTTCGGTAACTGGACGACTTGGAGTTGTACCTTGACCTTATGACAACTAGAACCGGATAATTAATAAAACACACCCTTCCAAGTGCCAGATACAACCGGTGGTCGCTCTCTCACAGGGCGACGAGGGGAGGATCATCGGTTAGGTTTATGCTATGTGATGCTACTTGGTGAGCTTACCATCTACTCTCTTCTCCATGCTGCAAGATGAAGGTGGCCAGAAGCGTAGTCCTCGACAGGATTAGCTATCCCCCTCTTATTCCGGCTTTCTGCAGTTCAGTCCACATATGATACCCTTATTCCATTTGATACCAATGCATACATATGTAGTGTAGCTCCTTGCTTGCGAGTACTTTGGATGAGTACTCACGGTTTCTTTGCTCCCCCTTTTTTCCCCCTTCCTATACTCGATCACTGCGACCAGACGATGGAGCCCAGGAGCCAGACGCTACTATTGATGATGACTACTACTACTCGGGAGGTGCCTATTACTACGTGCAGCCCGCTGACGACGACCAGGAGTAGTTTAGGAGGATCCCAGGCAGGAGGTCTGCGCCTCTTTTGATCAGTATCCCAGTTTGTGCTAGCCTTCTTAAGGAAACTTGTTTAACTTATGTCTGTACTCAGATATTGTTGCTTCCGCTGACTCGTCTATGATCGAGCTCTTGTATTCGAGCCCTCGAGGCCCCTGGCTTGTAATATGATGCTTGTATGACTTATTTTATTTGTAGAGTTGTGTTGTGATATCTTCCTGTGAGTCCCTGATCTTGATCATACACGTTTGCGTGTATGATTAGTGTACGATTGAATCGGGGGCGTCACGAGTTGGTATCAGAGTCGACTGCCTGTAGGAATCCCCCTTCCACACTCCTTGGCCGAAGTTGAGTCTAGTCACTGAAAAACTTTTACTAACATGGTTGTGTGCCTTACGGGCCCACGTTGCATTTGGGTGGTATTAGGATATTTTATTCCTCGACCTATACTCTGGGACTCTAATATCTCCCCTATTCGGGTTAAATGATTTTGCTAATGCTAATTTTAGGTTCTCGTAATTACTTCCTTCCGAAGAGCCCCTTATTACAAATGATCGCCTGCTGCACCAGAAGATTCATAGGATACTCTCTGAGGTTATCGCGAGAACTTGTACTCATTACGTTTGCAACTCCCTTCCACCATCAACCCCTATAGATAACTACATGCACTTGCCATTCTTACCTTAGTCCCCAGTTGCTCTTGTTATTACAAGATACCCCGAAATACTCGTTGTTGTTCCGAGAATCCTTGTGCCTACTGCCTTGCAGATCCTTGTCACCTGAATACACCTACAAATTAATCCTCACACACACTGAGGATTTGTTTCTCCCTAGTTGTTCATGTGTTTCACCAAAGTCTTCGAAATACTATTTGATCTTTCAAAAATCCTCAGCAGCTTACTGCTCTTGAAATTCTTGCTTGCTTGCATTATGGTTAATCCCATAAGTTTAATAATCTTATTGGCATGCTTTGCCACTATCATTTTGAGCCCATTGATACAATATGTTGTGAAGGCACGCAATCCTTAATCAGATCCTTCATTTCGTCCTTCCGACTCAAATGTCACTTTAAATATGAGCTGGATCCCGACCAATCAAATTTTGCTATCGATTGTGCCCCTAAGGCTATTCTACCTATCCATCCCTCATCAGAGCATTGCTTCTGATCCCTTGTCTTGGAATTCATAATTTCTTTGCAATTGAGCTTTGAGTTAGTCAGTTGTTTCTATAATCTGATCTCTTTGCATTCTTTCTTCTTCTGGTTGAGTACTGATGCTCACATCAGATCCCGTATGGACCACCAGATCCTTTGATGGATTTTGTCCGTCACCGTCCTTCATATTCAAGTAACCTTGTGAGCCTTCCCATAGATATATAAAGCCTTTGGTAAATTTTATCCTCTGCTTTCTCAACCAGGCTTTGTTTTTTTTTCCGAGCTGGTGGTATTTATTATTGAAGCTTGTGGCATATGATTCCACGATACCCTGACGGGTTGAACCTATGCCTTCCTTATTATGTGTGAACTCGAAAGTTTTCACAAGTCTTACTCTTCTGGTATTTTGCTAGATAAAATTTCTACACTACAGCTTCATCAAAAGCGAGAAGTAAAATGAAAGGTTATGCATTGAAGAAGTGGGAATCGACCTTGAGCCTTTGCGTTCATGCCATGGACCCGATGTGGAACTTATCATCGAAGCTTCTTGTAAATGATAATAATCCCCTTGTTATAAGTTCGTCCTGTAACTATGTTTGGTCCTTTGCAATCATGGTTCCGACCATATTTTCTCATTAATACCATTTATCGGACAAGTTGAAGTACTTGTCTTGTGCAGATCATTGCACATGTCCAACCTTTACTTTGATCTACCGTCGAGTATTACACTATGATATCTTGATAATGTCATGGAACTGCATAACTTCTTATGGGTTCTTCATCCACTGTTATTTCTCACTGATTCCAATTTTTTCTGGGTTGTCGTCAACAAAGAACACCAATATGTGAACGGATTCCGCATTCTGGTTCGATAACCCTAATTAATTTTCGTTGCTTATGAGTTTAATAATCCTTCACGTCATTCCTAGCCTGATCGGCTATACCATTATTGGGCTAATTTCTAACTGTGCTACTTGGTCCTTCTTCACGGAGCACAAATTTCGATAGTGAGCTAATCTTACGTCGATCTTCCTTGTCATATCATTTCGCCTTGTACAACAAGCTTGATTCCATGTTTGTGATGTACCCGTGGTTCCAATAGCCCTTTCGCTTCATCATTCCTTTGACTTGATGTCATCGCCGATCGATTACACCTTCATGAAATCTCTAGACAATTGTGTCGTGATCATCATCAACATTTTGAGCTCGCCTAGGATATCAATCGAATTCATGATGGGAAATACCATCCTTGCCCCTCGATGATTTGTGTAATCATCGACAACATTCTTACCTTCCCCCAACACAAACTTGTTCATGTTTTGTGTTGTACCTTGATTTCCTTGCTATCTAGCTTAGGTTATGTTCTACCTTGTAGTATAACTGTCTTCTATATCAAGAATGTTGTGAGGATTGCTCCACCTCTTAAGAATTCTGGGTATAGTGATGCTTCTCACCATCACCATTCTTTCTTGGTGCTCGTGTTCATTCCAACAGGGGTACCAACAAGTGAACGGTGCTATTTGAATTCTGCCTTTCTAGCAACCCTATTGCTTTGAAGTAAATGGTCGATATTTCATTCTTAGACCATTGGTTATTGAACCACCATTCTAACATTGATCTTGCTACTTAACCCCATATTTCGAGTGCACCTTTCAACCAATGTTTAACCGAGTATGTTTTCCTCGAGCATACAACATTATATCATTTGATCTGACTAATGTTATCTCCTTGTTCACATAATTGTGGAAACCCATCTTTTGGAAGTATCGATGAGTTGTCGCTGAGTTTATCAGCTACCTCCTCATCCTCTTCTTGGTTTAATGATGAACTCTAGTTTCGGGACCTGCTTCCATAGTCCATTTCCCGAGAATCTTACATTGTCATCTCGTCAATTTGTGTTGCACCTTTTCTTCTCAGACATCCTAAGTCTGAGGCATCCTGCCACCAATCGGATCTGAACCTCGGTCAGATATGATGTTTGAGACATATTACCAAGAGCTTTAACATTGGACTTTATATAACCCGGTAAGGTGATGTCATGCCTAGCACCCTTGGACAGAGGACCTATTGCTATAGATTTCTTTTTAGCAAGGTTATCCATTCTTCCATGAGGAATTTGTAAGACTTATTCTACCAGTTATTCCTGATGGATCCTTTGTGTTTCCAAAGTCTGATCTTCACCTGTAGACCATGTCAATACTGTCTCGAAGCATGTTTGTGGTACCCCGATTTTCAACAAGAATATTTGAAGCCTAATACTAAATGTTTCTTGCTCATTTAGCCAAACACCGTGGTATGGGTAATGTCATGAAATTTCTCTCCCCTTACCTAAAGGGTTTTCTACATTGTATCTGCCACGGATATCATGCTCTGCTTGTCCTTGGGAAGGATATACCCCCGAAATATGTGTGTATACACATTTTCCTTTCCGTTGTTCTGTTTAAACCCGATAATCACTTTTCCTTTTCATTGGTTTGTTTAAACCTTCTTGTGATCTATATTATATAAGCATTAATATTTCCCTGCTTATGTAAACACCTTGTTGTACAATTATGTCAGCAAGACCCTGTTACTATTGTTGATGACATTCTGGTAACCACCGATGGACGAGAACTTTGCCTATTGGTCCGCCTCGTTCAAAAAGCAGGAAAATGGTTCTCTTCGTCCCTCGCCCTTGGTACCGACGTTGTTGCCAACATAACTGACAGGATACCCTCTGACATGCCTTACTTACATGATCATGTAAGAAGTCACCGCCCTTCCTACTTTTGACCCACGTGGTGGGCCCATAATCCACAGTTCCACAGGATCGAAACCTGACTCTCCTGTACACCCCTTGTTCCCAAAGTTATTCCTCCCGCGTGGACTCGTATGTAATTCATGAGCCACCTTCCGATGAGATCATCAATTCTCGCATCAGACGCAATACTTATTCTCGTTGCTCTAGACCCCTTTCACACTTTGTTCAGGCATCGAACGATTGCCTACCCGCTTGAAACTTCTCATGGTACCTTCTTACATTGCTCTTGATATCTTCTTAAGTTTCAATTCGAGAGATACTTACGCTTTTCCCCTGAGTTAACCGTCTGATGCTCATTCTTGTTAGAATCCATTCTTATAGAGTTTTCCCTTCTTACCCTTTCGTAAGTACGATGGAGTTCCCGAGGAAAGGATGCCGACTTCATCAAGATGACCTGGAGCAGAGAAATGAAGACATCAACGTAATGGATCGACCTCTTTGGGAAGAGCAATCAAGACCGAGAAGATCCATTAGATTTTTTGTAACCCAATCCCTTCCCCCTTACTCCCCTCCTAAATCTCGGGACGAGATTTCTTGTAGTGGAGGAGAATTGTGACGCCCAGATAATTAAGTGACAGTAACCCTCTACTAATGATGCCACATCACCTTGATTACTCTTGATAAATTCGCGTTGATTCAAAACTGAACTCAAATTTTAAAATTAAGTCAAATTATTTTTTTTAATCGGTAAAACAAAAATGTCCGTTGTGTTGCAAATATTCAATAAAAAATTGTGATGAATTAACCAATCTCATTTGAATTACTAAAGTTCCCTTAACAAGTTAATAAGTGGTCCAACAACACATATCTTGGCCATTTTGAATTCAAAAAAATAATTAGCCTTTTCCAAATATTCTAGCGACTTGTGTGCGGCCCAACAATTTTGCCTTGGATTTTTGTGCGAAGTTTCACATTTGACTAAATTCATTTGGTCA
The DNA here is from genome assembly GCA_963921465.1 of Triticum timopheevii. NCBI lineage: Eukaryota > Viridiplantae > Streptophyta > Magnoliopsida > Poales > Poaceae > Triticum > Triticum timopheevii. Next base: position 587,274,131 of record OY997273.1, on the reverse strand, counting down.
CTTAATTAAAATAAAGAGTAGTAAAGAAATATAAAAAAATAGAAACGAGGAGGCCTCCTACTCTATTGGAATATTTGGCCCATCTAGCACCATAGCAGGCCCAACCCACGCAGGCCTCCTTCTGCCTCAACTACAGGAGGCAGAGAGGTCGTGGCGCGCATCCATGGCGCCTTGGCCATGGATGGCCTCCACGTCGCCCTCCCCACGACCTATAAAGGTGCCGACCGAAACCATAGAGCACTCCCTCCCGTTCCCCTCCTCGATCCCCTTGCGCCCCCTACCTCTACTGCTCGATTTCGAGCTCGGAAGATCCGCGGTGACCGCTACCTCTTCGTCGATAGACGCGGCCACCGGCCTCCCTGCACCTCCTGCTGATGCCCAATGGAACCGCCGTCGACCGATGCATCCTGTGCGAGCACCCACTTGCCCGGAGCCGCTCCGTAGCTTCGCCATCGTCCTGTCTTCTTCAACGGGATCCGTCGCTACTCGACGCCGATTCGCGCCGCCCCGACAACCCTCGGCTTTCTCAAGCACACCACCCCCCTTAGTTATGAGCTCCTCCTCCATTCCCCCCTCCTTGTGCCTCAATTCGTGCCATAGCCGCTGCCCTTGAGCTTGGTCGGAGCTCCGCGTGTCCACTCGCCTCTGGCCGTGCTCACCGCGCCTAGCCCGCGACCTGGGTCCCCCCTGCCGTACCCACATGCCCAAGCCATCCCCTGGCCACGTCCGCCTGGGCGTGGTGCGCCAGCCGTGCGCCCGTACCGCCGCACTCTCGGCCGCCCTGTGCTGCTGGCTATTAGTGCTGCCCCTTGCGCGCTGCTACTGCTCCTTCCCTGCTGCACTGCTGCTGGCTGTTGCCGCTACCATGGCTGCTACTCAAGCTGATGCTGTTGTGTGCCGCTGCTTGCTCCTGCCGTTGCTTGCTGCTTCGCTCTGGTGCTGTGCTATTTGCTACCGTGTCGTACTGCTACTAGCTGATGCCATGTACTGCTCCTCCTTGGTCATGGCTGAGCAGGTGTGCGCGTGATGTGTGTGTGTGGCGTGTGCGTGCTGTGTGGGTGTGTGATGAGTGTGCGGCCGCCCATGGCCATGGCCGAGTGCATCAGGTGCGTGTGGTGTGTGTGTGTTCGGCTGAGAAATTGCCAACGAAGGTCGGCCTTCATTTGATTAGTACTAATCCCCTCTAGTATTAATTCCCTACTAACCCACCCCCACTTTGAGTCTATTACGTGTGGCCCCACTAGATAAATTGTTTAAACTAAAATAACTTTTTAACACATATTACACTTACACGTGGGTCCTCTAACCCTGTTGACTGGTCAATCATTGACCTGGTCAACAATCAACCAAACCCCCTAACCCCACCGTCATAGACTAGGCTAGGCAACCCCTTGGTACACTTAGAAATTATGTTTTAATTTTGAATTAATAATAAATCCAGGAATTTCAAAAAAAAACTTTAAAACTTTGAAATATCATAGAAAATAAACCGTAACTCGGATGGAAAAGTTTTCTACATGAAAGTTGCTTAGAACGACGAGACGAATCTGAATATGCAGCCCGTTCGTCCGTCACGCATCCCTATCATAACAAACACACAACAATCCACTTCCGTTTCATTTGTCCGAAAACGACAAACTTCGGGAAAACATTCTCGGATGTTTTCCCCCTTCACCTATATCGCCTAGCATTGCGTTAGGTCACCCCTAGCGCCGCGTATTGCTGTGTCTTGCTTTGTGATGCTTTTGATTGCTCTGTTATTTATTGTGTTTCCCCTCTGTTACTTCTTCCCGGTAAACCCCAAGACTGCCGGCGACCCCCAGTTCGACTACGGTGTTGACGACCCCTCCTTCTCGTCTGAGCAACCAGGCAAGCCCCCCCCTTTGATCACCAGATATCGCCTATTCTTCTCTCTACTGCTTGCATTAGAGTAGTGTAGCATGTTACTGCTTTCCGTTAATCCTATCCTGATGCATAGCCTGTCATTGTTGCTACAACTGTTGATACCTTATCTGTTATCCTACTGCTTAGTATAAGATGCTAGTGTCCCATCAGTGGCCCTATACTCTTGTTCGTCTGCCATGCCATACTACTGGGCCGTGATCACTTCGGGAGGTGATCACGGGCATATACTATATACTTTACACTGTTACATTACCGGTGATACTGTTTGGAGATGGGGGCTGAAGGGGCAGGTGGCTCCATCCAGGTAGTGGTGGGCCTGAGTTCCCTACGGCCCCCGACTGTTACTTTGAGGTGGAGCGACAGGGCAGGTTGAGACCACCTAGGAGAGAGGTGGGCCTGGCCCTGGTCGGTGTTCGCAGATACTTAACACGTTTAACGAGATCTGGGTATTTGATCTGAGTCTGGCTACTGGCCTATACGCACTAACCATCTACGCGGGGACAATTATGGGCACTCGACGTCCTGGTATCAGCCGAAGCCTTCGTGACGTCAGCGACTGAGCGGCGCGCGCCGGGTTGGACCGCGTAACGCAACTTCCTTTGTAATTGAGGTTGCTAGGTCTGCTCACCGGCCGCGTTCGCAACATGCAGGTGTGCAATGGGCGATGGGCCCAGACCCCTGCGCCATAGGATTTAGACCGGCGTGCTGACCTCTCTATTGTGCCTAGGTAGGGCTGCGACGTGTTGATCTTCCGAGGCCGGGCATGACCCAGAAAAGTGTGTCCGGCCAAATGGGATCGAGCGTGTTGGGTTATGTGGTGCACCCCTGCAGGGAAGTTAATCTATTCGAATAGCCGTGATCTTCGGTAACAGGACGACTTGGAGTTGTACCTTAACCTTATGACAACTAGAACCGGATACTTAATAAAACACACCCTTCCAAGTGCCAGATACAACCTGTGGTCGCTCTCTCACAGGGCGACGAGGAGAGGATCATCGGTTAGGTTTATGCTATGCGATGCTACTTGGTGAGCTTACCATCTACTCTCTTCTCCATGCTACAAGATGGAGGTGGCCAGAAGCGTAGTCCTCGACAGGATTAGCTATCCCCCTCTTATTCCGGCTTTCTGCAGTTCAGTCCACATATGATACCCTTATTCCATTTGATACCAATGCATACATATGTAGTGTAGCTCCTTGCTTGCGAGTACTTTGGATGAGTACTCACGGTTGCTTTGCTCCCCCTTTTCCCCCCTTCCTATACTCGATCGCTGCGACCAGACGATGGAGCCCAGGAGCCAGACGCTACTATTGATGACGACTACTACTACTCAGGAGGTGCCTATTACTACGTGCAGCCCGCTGACGACGACCAGGAGTAGTTTAGGAGGATCCCAGGCAGGAGGCCTGCGCCTCTTTCGATCTGTATCCCAGTTTGTGCTAGCCTTCTTAAGGCAAACTTTTTTTAACTTATGTCTGTACTCAGATATTGTTGCTTCCGCTGACTCGTCTATGATCGAGCTCTTGTATTCGAGCCCTCGAGGCCCCTGGCTTGTAATATGATGCTTGTATGACTTATTTTATTTGTAGAGTTGTGTTGTGATATCTTCCCGTGAGTCCTTGATCTTGATCGTACACGTTTGCGTGTATGATTAGTGTAGGATTGAATAGGGGGCGTCACAAATTCCTAACTCCTCAGTCAGGAAAAATTCCTCAGAGACCAGAAGAACTTCGTCTCTGTCACTGAAGAAATTGACTGAACTGTATGAGATTTCCAATGGCTTCACTCGAAGGGATTGGTAGGTGTAGGATTTTGAGTTGAGCATCACATGGAAATTTTTCTTTAGTATTTCCTCGACCCCCTTTAACAGTACGGTGTTTCCTATGACTCAAGAAAGAGAAAAACAAAACTATGAAAACGAAAGTCTTCAAGCTTCATATTCCTCACATGAATATCAAGTCTTCACGGACACACCAATTTCTTCACTTTCAAAGTCTTCATGAAAGTCTTCAGAAATACCAAAATCTTCAGTCGAAGATATTCATTTTTAGGGGTCGACTTTTCCTGTAAATATCAAACTCCTCATAGACTTATAGACTTGTGTACACTCACAAACGCATTAGTCCCTTAACCTATAAGTCTTCAATACACCAAAATCACTAAGAGGCACTAGATGCACTTACAGTTCAAAACTGCATCTACGCACTGCACCGAAAGAAATGTTTTTAGATTTTTTTTCTCACATGATCACCTGCATCATTTTTTTGTTTTACTAATATAGTAGCCTAGGCTAGTCATAGTGGAACGTAACTTAGACTAGTAACTCTATGGTTACCCGAAGAGCAAGTACTACCTCTGTCCTGGTTTACTCTTCCTAGTTTGTAGTATCAAAATTAGACCATAGATTTAACTAACAAAATGTTAATGCATGTCACTAAAAATTATATCATTGGATTCGTATTTGAACATAATTTCAAACGTTATAATTTTTGTGACATGCATCGACATTTACTTAGGTAAATCTATGGTCAAAATTTTACACTAAATACGAGGTAGTACAAAAGTGGGCTATAACGGCCCTCCACTATGTAGGCCAAAACACGTGCCAAATTCACTTGTGATGCATTTGGCATCGATTCCCCTCCATTGCTCACCTGGTGCCCCAATCTGGATCACCTACTTTGCTCGAGTGCCAAATTAACTCGCGCAATGAAAAAACACTTGCATGGGAGAGAGAGAGAGAGAGAGAGAGAGAGAGAGGACTGAGGCAATAAAAAACACTTGTTTGGGAGAGTGAGAGGCTGGTGTAGTTGGTTTGATTGATTTGTTTATACATGTGGGTATGTGTGCATAGCGGTGCCAACTCTCTCACATCGCAAGAGCGGTGGCAAAATCTTTTGATTTGACATCGATGCATATTATGTGGCATACTTTTGAGAAATCTGGCATTGGCCACATAGTGGAAGGCAGCAAATGCCCAAGCTCTTCACGTGCTCCTAGGTCAATGAGAGGAAAGAGAAAGGGAGAGAGAGAGAGTGAAAAAATATCACTAGCCAACCAACCCTATCGTATGAGCGAATGATATTGGTACCTCTTGATGACACACGACAATCATACACAACCAGTTGTTCTAATATGTTCTCTTCTTTTGCAGATAAAAAAAGACCCGAAAGTGAAAAATGTGTTCCACTATAACATTCTCATCAAATGCCTTGATCTCCATCTTACATAAATTGATTTGATCGACTACCGAGGCAGCACATCTGAGATTAAATTGGCCAGGTTCTTTGTTCTGGAGGCAAGTGTGCTCAATGTAATGAGGTTTTGCGTTCTCTGGCGCAACAATGAATGGCGTGCTGATCACCGCAAGCGTCTAAGCCTAAATGACAAAGTCTCCGCAGAAGCTGAATTTGTTTTTGAAACATCAAGTAGCCAGAGACTCAAAAATTTATTTGCCCATTTTGACTTGTCAGGGCGGTGGATTTTAGTTTGTACGATAATGCTACATCCACCTAAAGTAAATAAAGTTATTACGTAAACTTCCTAGATTCCCTCTTCGTAGGTGCAACATTACTCCTAACATTTGTAATATCAGTTTGAAACTTGTAATATTGCTGTGTCCTATTCCTACGTTTTCAAAATCCTGCGAATAAAAGAGGTCCTGAGTTGGTGATGATATTGTGCCTGCCATCTTTCACCAATAGCCATCGGATCTAGATCTGACGCATACAAACCAAACTTCTCCAGTTTTGCAAAAAGCTGCCCGCACTTGTTTCCTATTTACAAACAACTCCTTGTCTATCACAATCAGCCTTATCTCCTCCCACCACATCTAGAAGGCCATGACAAAATCTAGTGCGATGGCCGCTGCCGGCGCCGTCCACCCCCAATCTTGGTGTTCCGTGCAATGCACGGGCATCTATGCATGGGAAATTATGTCGAACATGGCTAGTTGTAAGCAGGCTAGCTCTATAGCCATGATGATAGTGACTGAAGAAGGTGAGGCTGACTTATGTGTTATGCCGAACACGGCGCCTATACTCAGGTGTCATCTCCAGCGCAGGGTCTTGTCACTTCACTGCGACGAGCAACACGTAATAATTTGACAAACGGGCAGTACAGTGCTACTACATTTGTAGTACTACTACTAGGACTAGCACCACCGTCTGGATTTAGTAGTACTACCACGTCCATCTGGATTTAGTATTTGACTAGCAATATCTAGTAATGCATGTCACAAAAAAATGTATTACTCCCTCTGTAAATAAATACATGGTGTATTGTTTTATTCCTTCTGGTAGATGGCTCAAATCCGAAGTCTCATCAATCAGACTACTATTGTACTCACCGAGCGCTCAGCTTTGTAAGCTACCAACAAAAAGTTGCAATCAAAGACTACTATTGTACTCCCTCCGTACTGGTGCATTAGTCATGTTACAAAAACCAAATAGTAATCCCAAAACTTTTAGGCGCGGTGCATTAACTACCCACCTCGTTCCCTGTTTCTTGCCACGAAAAAAGAAATCACCCAATAAAAATACGAGACGTGGGGTGCATATGTTGGGGAACTTAGTATTTCAAAAAAATTCCTACGATCACGCAAGATCTATCTAGGAGAAGCATAACAACGAGCGGGGAGAGTGTGTCCACGTACCCTCGTAGACCGAAAGCAGAAGCGTTTAGTAATGCGATTGATGTAGTCAAACGTCTTCGTGATCCAACTGAGGGAGTCCTGGACTAAGGGGTCCTCAGGCATCCGGCCTGTTAACTATGGGCCGGACTAATGGCTGTGAAGATACGAAGACCAAAGACTGTACCCGTGTCCGGATGGGACTCTCCTTGGCGTGGAAGGCAAGCTTGGCGACCAAATATGTAGATTCTTTTCTTTGTAACCGACCCTGTGTAACCCTAGATCCTCCCGGTGTCTATATAAACTGGAGGACTTAGTCCGGAGGGGGGGGGGGATTCATGACCATAGCCATACAAGCTAGACTTCTAGGGTTTAGCCATTACGATCTCATGGTAGATCAACTCTTGTAATACTCATATTCATCAATATCAATCAAGCAGGACATAGGGTATTACCTCCATAGAGAGGGCCCGAACCTGGGTAAACATCGTGCCCCTTATCTCCTGTTACCATCGACCTTAGACGCACAGTTCGGGACACCTTACCCGAGATCCGCCAGTTTTGACACCGACATTGTTGCTTTCATTGAGAGTTCCACTGTGCCGTCCTCAAAAGGTTCGATGGCCCCTTCAATCGTCAACAATGACGCTGTCCAAGGAGAAACCTTCCTCCCTGGACAGATTTTCGTGTTCGGCGGCTTCGCACTGTGGGCCAACTTTGTTTGGTCATCTGGAGCAAATCGATAGCTACGCCCCTGACCATCATGTCAGATTTGGGAGCTTGAACTATGTCGCGGACATCCGTGGTGATATGATCTTTGCTGGATTCGAGACCGCGGCAATCGCTCCTGGTCACCTCGATGAACATGACCTAAATCTGTCATTAGACCATACTCAGGAGATAGCTCCTATAACTGCTCTAGCCTTAGATCCGGAGCATACGGCACCATCTAAGGACTGGAGGTTCAACCCCACCACGGAATTCACAGATTCCCCGGCATTGGAGCCGCACATGGAGTTAAACTCACACAATATTTTTATCACCGAAACCCCGGACTCGTCTCCGGGTGTATGTTCCGAACCATGTGAGTCCACGGATGACGAACTTGATCATTTATCGATCTTTGAGTTCAGCGCCGCAGACATCTTCCAGCACTCACCCTTGGGTGATGTGCTAAGCTCATTAAAGAACCTGTCCTTGGCGGGGGACTCACAGCCGAACTATATCCGGTTCGAACTAGAAGCTGATGACAGGGAATTTATCTCCCCACCCGTCACCCACTTTATAGCCATTGTCGAAGACTTAACCGACATACACGATTACGGCTCCGATGACATCGACGGTATGGATGACAATGCCGAAGAAGAAGAGGCCCAGGACCCGCCGTTCACCGGACGTTGGACGGCCACTTCATCATACGATGTGTACATGGTGGATGCACCAAAGGAGAATAGTGGCGATGGCAAAGAAAATCCACTTGAGACTAAACCTCCTGAGACACAGCAAAAACGCTGGCGTCCTCGGCGCCGCTCTAAGTCATGTCGTTCAAAGAACAGCAATACCGGCACCAGAGAAGACAATACTCCGGACGATGCCGAAAACAATGAAGACCTTGCTGAGGTAACCTCCAAACAGGAGGAGCAAGAAAATGGGCAAGCCAACCCCAACGAACAGGCCAGGCCCAACGACTCAGAGGATGATAGTTATCATCTGCTCTCTGAGGATGAGGAAAGCCTCGGCAACGAAGATGTCATCGTGCCTAAGGAACCTCTTGAGCAGGAGCACTTCAAGCGCCAGCTAATAGCCACTGCAAGGAGCCTAAAAAAGAAGCAGCAGCAGCTTCAAGCTGACCAAGATCTGCTCGTCGACAGGTGGACTGACATTCTGGCAGCCGAAGAATACCGCCTCAGACACCCAGCCAAGAGTTACCCAAAACAAAGATTGCTACCTCAGTTTGACGAAGAGGCGCCGGAGCTCATACTCCCCTCGCGTAATACGGCCGACCGAACACTATGCGGTTGGGACAGTGCGGCGGACCAACCACCTTGTGGTCGGGATAGAGCGGCAACTCAAGCTGAACGGCATCCCGCCCACTGCCACGAAATAACAGAGACAAAACAGTTCGGGGGGGCATACACACGACCTCTGGCAGACCCTGGATAATAGAGCAGGATATACCCGATCAATTTATGGATCGCAAGGATGTTCCTAAACACGTGATGATGGCTACCTATTCGGACGTGACAAACCTAGTCACACCCGAGCCGACAACCGCAGACGGACTCCATCGGAGCTACGTCATGACACGGCCCGATACAGAGGCGCCACACACCCTCTTTGCTTGGCCGATCAAGTAATGGATCACAAATTCCCCGAAGGGTTCAAACCCATTAACATTGAATCATACGCGGAATAGCCGACCCCGCGGTATGGATCGAGGATTTTATTCTCCATATCCACATGGCCCGCGGAGATGACCTCCACACTATCAAATACCTCCCACTAAAGCTCAAAGGGCCAGCTCGGCACTGGTTAAATAACCTGCCTAAAAATTCTATCGGCAGCTAGGAGGACTTGGAAGAAGCCTTCCTCGACAATTTCCAAGGTACATATGTCCGGCCACCAGACGCTGATGATTTAAGCCACATAGTCCAACAACCTGGAGAGTCAGCCAGGAAATTTTGGACTAGGTTCCTAACCAAAAAGAACCAGATCGTCGACTATCCGGATGCCAAAGCCCTAGCGGCCTTTAAACATAGCATCCACGGCGAATGGCTCGCCCGCCACCCTGGCCAAGAAAAGCCGAAATCTATGGCAGCCCTCACGGCACTCTATGACCCGCTTTTGTGCGGGTGAGGATAGTTGGTTGGCTCGTAGCAAATACATAGCCAGCGAGGCAGGCCCCTCTAAGGTGAAGAACAGCAACGGCAAGCTCCAACGCAGCAAACACATACGCCGAAGCAATGATGACAACACCGATGACACTGCTGTCAATGCCGGATTCAGCGGTTCCAAGTCCGGTCAGCGGAAAAAGCCATATAAAAGAAACAATCAGGGACCATCCAGCATAGACCGCATACTCGACCGTCCGTGCCAAATCCATGGCACCCCAAACAAACGAGCCAACCATACCAACAGAGATTGCTGGGTTTTTAAGCAAGCTGACAAGTTAAATGCCGAAAACAAGGAAAAGGGACCACAGAGCAAAGACAACGACGAGGAGCCCCTACAGCCAAACACAGGGGGATAGAAGAAGTTTACCCCTCAGGTCAAAATGGTGAACATGATATATGCTACACACATCCACAAGAGGGAGCACAAGCGCGTACTCATGGACATCTATGCGATAGACCCAGTCGCCCCAAAATTCAATCCATGGTCATCGTGCCCGATCACTTTTAATCATCGGGATCATCCGACCAGTATCCGGCATGGCAGATCAGCCGCACTAGTCCTAGACCCAATCATTGATGGATTCCACCTGACGCGAGTCCTCATGGACGGTGGCAGCAGCCTCAATCTGCTCTATCAGGATAAAGTGCGCAAAATGGGCATTAACCCATGAAGGGTCAAGCCCACAAGGACTACCTTTAAAGGAGTCATACCAGGCATAGAGGCCCGCTGTACGGGCTCAATCACACTAGAGGTTGTCTTTGGATCTCCGGACAACTTCCGAAGCGAGGAGTTAATCTTCGACATCGTCCCCTTTCGCAGCGGCTATCACACACTGCTTGGACAAACCGCATTTGCTCAATTCAATGAGGTACCTCACTATGCTTATCTCAAAATCAAGATGCTCGGTCCACGTGGCATCCTAATAGTCAATGGAAATAAGGAACGCTCCCTCAATCCAGAAGAGCACACAGCTACCTTAGCAGCAGAAGTACAGAGCGGCCTTCTCAAGCAGAACCTTAATTCGGTGGCCGAGCCCCTAGACACCATTAAGAGAGTCCGGACTATCCTATAGCAAAACAACCCGACTCGTCAAGAGGTTAACTAGCAATTTGGACGCCATCCCAGTCTCAATCAAACGGCGACATTCGTACTGTGCGTACATAACTACACACTTAAAATTCCATGGGCATCGATGGAGGCATAACTAGCCCGTGATCCATGGTGCGGCTCGACCGACCCTGGATCTGCACACCTTCACTTTTTCTTTTTCATTTCGGGCTTTTCTCTTCTTGAGGCTTTTTCTAGTAACCTGATCATCGGACCGATCACGGGACGGACACACCAAGGAGGCAAGGAGCTTTGATGTACAAGGGAATCCCCAGGTGGTCTCTGCTAACGATTGCTATACCTGTTTTACATACCCGCGCGTAGCTCGCTCTTGGTCATGGCATGTTAAATAGCCTTACTTGCTTATCGCATTGCTTGCACAAGTACACCTTGATGTATTAATCAAATTACAATGAAAAATATTTGGCAACGTCAGCTTATTCCTTAATTTTTTCCATACCTCTGTATTTGTCACTCATCGCACCCGTACACTCTGGTACGTATTACTTTTTCAGGGGCTTCATCGCGCCTCGCAATACGACAACAAAGTCCGAACACTTTTTAGAGTACAGTTCGGCACCCTGAACTTATAGCATTATATGCATCGGCGCCGAATCATGTCTTTGGTCAATAGTTGGGTTGCCCGGCTCCTGTGCTTACTACCTTACGTTCTGCTATATCGGCTAGGGTAGTAAAGGGAGAACTACTGCGATTGTGTCCCGGTTCTTCCGGATGAGCACCTCAGTAGAGAAAGCCGAAAACTGACTGTCATGATGCAGCAAGAGCTGGCCAGCTGTTTGAGAGGTTTCAAATCCTTAGAGATTTTTTTCCGCTTTATGCGAGGAATCGGTTTTATCCGATCAGGTGTGTATAGCGCCCCTAGTTCGGCCTTCCGAATAGCACGGGCTTCGCCAAAATTCTCATTGTCAAACTCCTATGGCTAAGTGAGGGCGATAAAATCCGTATAGTCTGATTGCCTTGTTCGTTGCGCTAAGCACCTCCTTTAAGGACCAAAATGTGGAATAAAGAGTGTTTAGATTTATCGCGAACACCCCCGTACTATCTATGTGGGCGCAGAAGCCGACGATTGGCTAACCCTCAGATTCCATAAACGGCGGCACAGGAGGTAAAATTTTAAGAGTCACAAGCACTATATTACATAACGACCTTGTTTCATATTACAGGACAGGACAACATGAATGTTTTCATGGGAATATAACATCCTTCGCACATTGCTCCGCCACAAGGCGGGATCCCTCCAGGACACTATCAAAATATAGCTCGAGTCGACGGTGCTCCTTGCCCTCAGGCGGCCCCTCGGTCATCAACTTCTTGGCATCCATCTTTGCCCAGTGCGTGTTGGTGTGGGCAAAGGCCATCCGTGCACCTTCAATGCAGACCGACCGCTTCACGACTTCAAGCCGTGGGCAGGCACCCACAAGCCGCTTCACAAGTTCGAAGTAGCTGCTGGGCATGGGCTCAGCAGGCCATAGTCGGACTATTAGGTCCTTCATGGCTAGCTCGGACGCCTTGTGCAACTCAACCAGCTGTTTCAGCTAGTCACTGAAGGGCACCGGATGTTCTGGTCCAAGGAATTGAGACCAGAACAGCTTCTCCGTAGAACTCCCTTCTTCGGCTCGATAGAACTCGGCAGCATTCGATACGCTGCGCGGCAAATCCGTAAACGCCCCTGGAGAGCTCCAAATTCGGGTAAGTGAAAGGAACGTTTCCTTCGCAGACTTGCTTTGCATAACGAAAGCCTTACCCGCGGCGATCATCTTGGCCACCTGAATTTCCTGAAGGGCGCTCTGGGCTTCGGCTCGGGCATCTTCTGCGCTCTGGCAGGCCTTCGCAAGTTCGTACCCTTGCGTCTTAGAATCACGCTCCAGGGACTCGTAGTTCTTGACGGCGTCCTGGAGCTCTTGCTGGACCTCGCTGATCCAGGCCTCGTGCTTCTCGCGCGTGGCGCATTTCTTGGCCGCTTTGTCCTCGGCCTCAGCTAACGCCTTCTTGAGGGCCGCCACCTCGGTCGTGGCCCCTAATAAAGTTCATGACACTTTAGTCAGCACGAACCATTCATCCTTCCTAAATATACGTAGGTTACTGCATACCTTGGCTGTCCTCCAACTGCTTCTTCACGAGGCCGAGCTCTTTCTCAGACCGCTCCAGGTTCTGCTTCAGTCCAGATACCTCCACAGTATGAGCAGCAGCAGCCAGCAGCGATGCCTGCTTATTGACATAGACATCTTATGTTAGACTCCTGCGAAAATTATTTTGATCCTCTGTTCGACTTTTCCTTTCCAGACACCGAACAGAGCATCAGGGGCTACTGTCTACACTGTGATATTCTCTCAACAATTACATTACTTACCTCAAAGCCTATTAGAAGGCTAGCACAGGCTTCGGTTAGTCCACTTTTGGCAGACAGAACCTTCTCGATCACCGCACCCCATAAGGATACGGTGTTCATCCACAATGGAAGTGCCTCGCAGCGCTTCTAGCAGATTATCCGGTGCTTCTGATTGGACAAAGGTCACCGGTGGAACATGCACACCTCCTCCTTTCAGGTAAGGCTGCTCGCTTGACTCCGGAGCCGTGTAGGTGTCCGGAATGGTATCCGGCTGGGGGCCGAATTGAACTTGGCCCCCACCACTAGTCCCCATGGGGGCTTTTTTCCCCATGTGTCCGGCGGCCGAGGAGTCATCCTTTGGCGCCACCCCGACGACCTCCGGAACCTCTCCCTGACCTGAGAAGGTCCTTCGGGACACCACCTCGTCATCAGCCTTGGCCGAGGGAGAGTGAGTGGGCAGCGTTGACACGCTGGACATCTCCTTTGAATCCAGCAAACCTCCTGTTGAGGATCGCGGGGAGCTGTCGCGGGCCGGACTGCAATAGCATAATTTAAACATATTAATATTACAAAGTGGAAAGGCCAGACATTTGGACGTGCATAAGGTACTTGCGAGGCAGCCTGAGGCTTGGCTGGGGGGGGGGTCGCTCCGGACTCCTATCGACATCCCACGCGGAGTTATCCGCGAGGGAGCCCTTCCCCCTCATGGGCGCCTTCACCTCCAGAGTTGGGGAGGCCCCGCTTTTCTTCCTTCCCTCCTCAGGGGGGAGTCGTTTTCCTCCTCCTATTCGTCGTCGTCTCCGGCGGCCGAAGAGTGAGTCTCGTCTCCGGACGTTACGTCCGAAGCACCTTTTCGGCGAAGGCCACTCCTGGCCCCTTTGGTCGTTTTCTTGGCCTTCTTCTCCGGCACATCATAAGGTGGCAGAAACAACATCTTCGTCATGAGTGGGGTTTCTTGGTCTTCGGGTAGCGGAGCCGGACAGTTAATCCGCCCTGCTATATCGATCAAGGCCTGAAAAATCGATAGGAAGGCTTAGACACCTTCCTCAAAATATGCCAATAGAGGGTATACCTTGAAACCATGGAAAAAACTTACCGAATTGGCCTGGCGTTTTAAGTTGAGCCCGCGCTCCTCGGTCGTGGGCGGTGGTGTCTCGCCGGCCTTGAAGAGCACTTTACAGATGTCTTCGTGCGTCGTGCTGAAGAGCTCTAGTAGCGTCTGGTGCTTGGCCGGATCGAACTCCCACAAATAGCAAGTCTAGCATTGGCACGGAAGGATCCGACGAATGAGCATAACCTGGATCACGTTGACAAGTTTTATCCTCTTGGTTATCATGTTCTGGACACACTTCTGGAGCCCAGTTAGCTCACTCGAAGAGCCCCAGGTTAGGCCCTTCTCTTGCTAGGAGGTGAGCCACATCGGAGCTCGTGGTCGGAATTTAGGGGCCGCCGCCCAGTTGGTGTTGCATGGCTCGGTGATGTAGTACCACCCCGATTGCCACCCCTTCACCGTCTCCACAAAGGAGCCTTCAGGCCAGGTGACATTGGGCATCTTGCCCACCATGGCGCCTCCACACTCTGTTTGTTGGTCGCTCACCACCTTCGGATTCACATTGAAGGTCTTCAGCCATAGGTCGAAGTGAGGTGGGATACGGATAAAGGCCTCGCACACGACAATAAATGCCAAGATATTGAGGATAGAGTTGGGGGCTAGATCATGGAAGTCCAGCCCATAGTAGAACATCAATCTGCGGACAAATGGGTGGAGAGGGAATCCCAGGCCGCGGACGAAATGTGTGAGAAACACCACCCTCTCATGGGGCTCTGGGGTAGGGACGATTTGTCCCTTGGCCGGGTGTCAGTAAACGATCCCCTTGGCCAGGTATCCGGGCTCCCGGAGCTCCTTGATGTCCTCCTTCTTGACGCAGGAGGCCATCCACTTGCCTCCAGCTCCGGATCTGGACATGATTGGAGTGATTTCTCGGGCGGGGAAAGCTAGAGCTTGGGCGCTAGAGCTTGAGTATGAATGGGCAGAGGAAGGAGAAGGCGTGGGAGAAGAAGAGGGAGTCCTTATCTCCTTATAAAGGCAGTGAATATCGAACACCTCCCCACTCGCCTCAAAACCTCGCCTACTCCCAAGGGCTGTGTAAATGGCACGGTTGGGTTGCCCATGCCCGTATTGATGAGAATCCCACAATAAGGACACACGATCTCTGCTTCGACAAGACGTGCCAATGGCAACCGCGGCTCGAAACGTGGAGCGGCAGACGAAAAACGGTTTGAAATTATGACCGAGCAGACGTAATGGTCATGTTGTAAAAAGTTGTTAGCAGATTGGACTCGTGGGTTATTATATTCTCTCTGTGGTTGTGTGAGGTGTGTGTGTGTGTTACAGGTCCGGACACGATCAATACGTCTGGAGACTATCTTGGAGTTCAGAAGGAGGAACCCGCCTTGCAACGCCGAAGATAGATCTATGCGCCGGATACCTTGTCATTGAAGCCAGCTTCAAGGGCTACTGAGGGAGTCCTAGACTAAGGGGTCCTCGGGCGTCCGGCCTGTTAACTATGGGCCGGACTGATGGGCTGTGAAGATACGAAGACTGAAGACTACACCCATGTCCGGATGGGACTCTCCTTGGTGAGGAAGGCAAGCTTGGCGACCAAATATGTATATTCATTTCTTTGTAACCGACCCTGTGTAACCCTAGATCCTCCTGGTGTCTATATAAACCGGAGGACTTAGTCCGGAGGGGGGAGATTCATGACCATAGCCATACAAGCTAGACCTCTAGGGTTTAGCCATTACGATCTCATGGTAAATCAACTCTTGCAATAATCATATTCATCAATATCAATCAAGCAGGACGTAGGGTATTACATCCATAGAGACGGCCCGAACCTAGGTAAACATCGTGTCCCCTGTCTCCTGTTACCATCGACCTTAGACGCACAGTTCGGGACCCCCTACACGAGATCCGCCGGTTTTGACAACGACACCAATCGATCCAAGTACCGAACGCACGGCACCTCCGCGATCTGCACACGTTCATCTCGGTGACGTCCCTCGAACTCTTTATCCAGTTGAGGCCGAGGGAGAGTTTCGTCAGCACGACGGCGTGGTGACGGTGATGATGATGTTGCCGGCGCAGGGCTTCACCTAAGCACTACGACGATATGACCGAGGCGTTAACTGTGGAGAGGGGCGCCGCACACGGCTAGGAACAATTGATGTGTGTTCTAGGGGTGCCCTCCCCATGTATATAAAGGAGGGAGAGGGAGGGAGGCAGCTTAGGGCGCGCCCAAGTAGGAGGAATCCTACTTGGTCCCCTAGTCCAATACGACCCCACCTTACCGTATTTGGACAAGGGGAAAGGAAGGAGGGGGAGGGGAATGAAGTAGGAGTCCTACTTCATACTTTCCTTTTCCTTTCTCCCCACGTGGCTGGCCCTATAGGGGGCGACCAGCCCCTTGTGGGCTGGTGTGTTCCCTTACTTGGCCCATTAAGCCCATATCTTTGTCGGGGTTTGCCCGAAACCCCTTCCGGTGCCTGGTATCATCCGAAACACTTCCGGTGTCCGAATATAGCCTTCCAATATATGAATCTTTACCTCTCGACCATTTAGAGACTCCTCGTCATGTCCGTGATCTCATTCGGGACTCCAAACAAACTTCGGTACATCAGATCACATAACTCATAATTCAAATCGTCATCGAACGTTAAGCGTGCAGACCCTACGAGTTCGAGAACTATTTAGACATGACCGACACACATCTTCGGTCAATAACCAATAGCGGAACCTGGATGCTCATATTGGCTCCTACATATTCTACAAAGATCTTTATCGGTCAAACTGCATAACAACATACGGTGTTCCCTTTGTCATCAGTATGTTACTTGCCCGAGATTCGATCGTCGATATCATCATACCTAGTTCAATCTCGTTACCGGCAAGTCTCTTTACTTGTTACTTAATGCATCATCCCAAAAATAACTCATTAGACACATTGCTTGCAAGGCTTATAGTGATGAGTATTACCGAGAGGGCCCAGAGATACCTCTCCGATACATGGAGTGACAAATCCTAATCTCGATCTATGCCAACTCAACAAACACCACCGGAGACACCTTGTTACACCCACGATGCGGCTATATCTCCCACGTGTCGGAGCACGACTTAGAGGCATAACCGCATTGTAGGTGTTACAAGTTGGTAATCAGAGCCTTCCCCGACTTAGGATCCCCTTGCTTGATCGAATCGCTGGCGTTGTTGAGTCTAGAAAAATGTTTTGAGTCTTATAGGATTATATATATCGGAGAGTGGGATTCTTTTTACTCCTCAGTCCCTTCGTTGCTCTAGTGAGGCTTCCTGACATAGAGTTTTGACTCTTCTCTTCTCAAATTTCACGAAAAAAAATTAGGATCACGCGGGTATCTTGGAATCGTTTCGATGGTTTTGTGACGAGAACATTATTCTTGGTGCCTCCTAACATTTAGGGGTTGTGGCAGTGTCCAGGGGAGTTGAGCTCCGAGGTGTTGTTGTCACAATTTTATCCTTGCAGTTCTGGAATACCTGAGTTTGCCGACATCGAAAATCTCCTTTATGCAGTTGTTGGTGAGATAACCCCGATGCCACCCAGTACTGGGGTGGGAGTTCGGGAGTATTGCCATAACTCGTATAACGGATGCTTTTCGAAGGTTGAGGTAAATGATTTTCGAAGGTTTCTTGGTTATGTGTTGAAGGATGGATACAACTGGATGTAGGATTTGCTAATTTTGGGTGAGATATTATGCTTCCCCTGTATCCCCAACACCTGATTGCATAACCGAAAAGTTTCGGGAGTTTCATGGGTGGGAATTCATGTAGCTCTAGTATTTCTTCCGCAGATATTTGGTTTGTGATTGGGTAATCCTTACCAATTATTTGTTCATGTCTGTACCTTGTTGTTTTATTCATCTACCTTTATCTAAGTGGCTTCTCAATTTATGGAAGTGTGATCATTTACTTTGGAATTCATTCATTCATTCTTGTTCGAATGTTAAGGCTATATGTTGCAATTTCGATCCATTGATTCAGCTTGAATATATGTCTTTCAAGATGCTAACGGATGTCACCCTCTTCAGGATGGCTCCCCCAATGCGTCAGAATCTGGAACCTCCGCCACCACCTCCACCTCTGGAGGCATGGCAAGCTGTCATGGCCGCTACCAACGCCAACACGCAAATGCTTATGCAACACTTGCAAGAGCGCAACCAAGGAAATCAAGGCCATGGCAACAATCAAACTCAGTTTGGTACCCTCAACCAGTTCCTCGCAAACCAGCCAAAGTCCTTCAGTAACTGTGTCGAGGCCACAGACGCTGATGATTGGCTCGTGGATATCTGCAAACATTTTGAGTGTAGCAACATCAGGCCTGAGGACTTTGTCGAGTTTGCTTCGTTCCAACTCAAACACCAAGCTGCTGAGTGGTATCAACAATACAAAGATTCCAGAGGAGGTCGTGTGATTACTTGGGATGATTTCCGCCGAGACTTCAAAGCTCACCACATTCCTCAAAGTGTTGTTGAGAGTAAGCGTGAGGAGTTCCGCAATCTGAAGCAGGGCAGTATGTCTGTTTACCAATACAACATCATGTTTCAGAGGCTCGCTCGCTTCTCCAAACAAGACGTCCCTGATGAGAAGAGCATGATTTATCAATTCAGGGGTGGCCTCAGAGAAGATCTGCAACTAGCTCTTGTGCTTTTTGAGCGAACCAAGTATGATGAGTTCTACAACATGGCACTAAAGCAAGAGGCTGCTCAGCTCAAGTGCGATGCTTCTAAGAAG
Organism: Triticum timopheevii; assembly: GCA_963921465.1. Taxonomy (NCBI): domain Eukaryota; kingdom Viridiplantae; phylum Streptophyta; class Magnoliopsida; order Poales; family Poaceae; genus Triticum; species Triticum timopheevii. The sequence continues at coordinate 587,255,417 of OY997273.1, read as the reverse complement.
AGAGTCAGGGATGCAACTCCTTCTTCAACTCAAGTGGCAGCTAAGCAGCAAAAGTACTAGTTGCCTCCTCCTCCTCCTCCTCCATTCCGTCAGCCTTACCAGCAGAAGAGTAAAGGTGGTAATGGATCTTCCCACCCACCCAACCCAGGCTATCAGAACAAACCGCAGTCTCATGCTCCAAGGTCAAGTGCTCCTTATCACTGTCCTCTCTTAGAGGTTACGTGTAACAAATGCCAGCAGAAGGGGCACTATGCAAACAAATGCTTCAACCAGAGGTGTCTTCCGCCTCCTCCCCTTGTGAGATCTGCCAGCAATGCAGTGGTCAAGCATAATCCCAAGTTTGCAAAGGTCAACATGATGAACGCAGCTCAGGCAGAGGACTCTTCAGAAGTGATCATGGGTAATCTTCCTGTTAATGATATTCCTGCAAAAGTTCTGTTTGATACTAGTGCATCGCATTATTTCATCTCAAGACCATTTGCATCTAAGCATGAGTGGGTTTTCCAAGATTTGCCTAGTCCGTCAGCAGTTGTCTCACCGGGTAAATGCTTGCACGCAAGCTACATGGTTCCAGATGTTTATATCAAGATGGGTGACTATAAGTTTCTATCTTCTCCAATGGTCCTTGGTGATTCGGATATTGATCTTATTCTTGGAATGGACTAGCTTTCTAAGCACAAGGCTCAACCTGATTGTGCTGCCAAGCAGATTCAATTGACACACTCGTCTGAGGATGTGATCATCTTTGCCGCTCGTGATGATACCATTTGACTGTTTTCTCTCAGTGAGAAGGGCGAGTTGAATGCCATCTCTCATATTCCAGTCGTTTGTGAATATTAGGACGTCTTTCCAGAAGATCTTCCAGGAATGCCTCCTCACCGGTCAGTTGAATTCGTCATTGATCTTGAGCCTGGCACGGAACCTGTTTGCAAACGTCCTTACAATCTTGGACCAGAAAAGTTGAAGGAGCTGAAGAAACAACTCGATATACAAGAGCGTATGGGTCTGATCTGACCAAGTTCTTCTGCTTGGGGTTGTGGTGTTCCTTTTGTCAAGAAGAAGGATGGCACGGACTGACTTTGTGTCGACTACCATCCATTGAACAAGAAGACAATAAAGAACAAGTACCCACTTCCCAACATCAATGAGCTTTTCGAACAGCTCAAGGGTGCTCAAGTATTCTCCAAGCTTGACCTTCGTATGTGCTATCATCAGATTCACATTCGTGAACAAGATATCCCCAAGACAGCATTCAGAACAAGCTATGGTTCCTATGAATACACTGTCATGTCTTTCAGCCTTGTCAATGCTCCTCCAACATTCTCTCGCATGATGAACTTCATCTTCAACCCATAGACAAATGACTTCGTCTTGGTCTATCTTGATGACATTTTGGTCTTTTCCAAGAACAAGGAGGATCATGCCAAGCATTTGAGATTGGTTCTGGACAAACTCAGAGAACATCAATTCTATGCGAAGTTTTCAAAGTGCGAGTTTTGGCTCGATGAGGTTCTCTACCTTGGGCATATCATCTCAACCAAGGGCATAGCTGTTAATCCTGAGAAGGTGTCTGCAATTGTGAATTGGGAACCGCCTCAGAATGTGAAGCACCTCCGCAGCTTTCTTGGGCTCGCAAGCTATTGCAGAAGATTCGTTGAGAATTTCTCCAAGATCGCGAAGCCTCTTTCCAACCTCCTCCAGAAGCATGTGAAGTATGTCTGGACGCCTGAATGTGACATCGCTTTCAACACCCTCAAAGAGAAGTTAGTCACAGCTCCAGTTCTGACTCCTCCTGATGAATCCAAACCATTCGAGGTTTTCTATGATGCTTCCCTTCAAGGGCTCGGTGCTGTGTTAATGCAAGATGACCATACCCTCGAAATCACTTCTATCTTTTCTTGCTAGTTGCTCGCTCTATTGCTTTGCCGCGATACCTACCACTTGCTATTATCATGCCTCCCATATTGCCATGTCAAGCCTCTAACCCACCTTGTCCTAGCAAACCGTTGTTTGGCTATGTTACCGCTTTGCTCAACCCCTCTTATAGCGTTGTTAGTTGTAGGTGAAGATTGGAGTTTGTTCCTTGTTGGAACATGTTTATTGTTGGGATATCATTATTATATCTTGTTTACTTCAATGCATCTATATACTTGGTAAAGGGTGGAAGGCTCAGCCTTATGTCTGGTGTTTTGTTCCACTCTTGCCGCCCTACTTTCCGTCATATCGGTGTTATGTTCCTTGATTTTGCGTTCCTTACGCAGTTGGGTTATAATGGGAACCCCTTGACAGTTCGCCTTGAATAAAACTCCTCCAGCAAGGCCCAACCTTGGTTTTACCATTTGCCACCTAAGCCTTTTTCCCTTGGGTTCCGCGGACTCAAGGGTCATCTTTATTTTAAACCCCCAGGCCAGTGCTCCTCTGAGTGTTGGTCCAACTTGTCAGCCGCCGGTGGCCACTAGGGGCAACTCTGGGTTGGCCTACCGGAAGTTTGGACAATCCGGTGTGCCCTAAGAACGAGATATGTGCAGCTCCTATTGGGATTTGTCAGCACATCCGGGTGGCTTTGCTGGACTTGTTTTACCACTGTCGAGATGTCTTGTAACCGGGATTCCGAGTGTGATCGGGTCCTCCTGGGAGAAGGAATATCCTCCATTGACCGTGAGAGCTTGTGATGGGCTAAGTTGGGACACCCCTGCAGGGTTTTGAACTTTCGAAAGCCATGCCCGCGGTTATGGGCAGATGGGAATTTGTTAATATCCGGTTGTAGAAAACCTAACACTTAACTTAACTAAAATGAATCAACAGCGTCTGTAGCCGTGATGGTCTCTTTTCGGCGGAGTCCGGGAAGAGAACACGGTATCGTGTTATGCTTGAACGTAAGTAGTTCTAGGATCACTTCTTGATCTTATAGCTTCTCGACCGTGCTTTGCTCCTCTTCTCGCTCTCATTTGCGTAAGATAGCCACCATATATGCTAGTGCTTGCTGCAGCTCCACCTCACTACCTTTGCCTACCCATAAGCTTAAATAGTCTTGATCGCGAGGGTTTGAGATTGCTGAGTCCCCGTGACTCACAGATTACTTCCAAAACTAGATGTAGGTGCCAATGATGCCATTACAGGGGATGCGACTGAACTCAAGTGGGAGTTCGACCAGGATTCAGGACGTTACTATGTTTCCTTTCCAAACGATCAGTAGTGGAGCCCAGTTGGGGCGATCGGGGATCTATTGCATTTGGGGCTATCTTTATTTTGGTTCCGTAGTCGGACCTTGATTGTATTCTAGATGATGTAATGCTATATTTATGTATTGTGTGAAGTGGCGATTGTAAGCCAACTCTTTATCTCTTTCATATTCAGTACATGGGATGTGTAAAGATTACCCCTCTTGCGACATACCTCCAATGCGGTTATGCCTCTAAGTCGTGCTCCGACACGTGGGAGATATAGCCGCATCGTGGGTGTTACACACCTGTAGAGCATCTTTATAATCACCTACTTATGTTGTGAAGTTTGATAGCACACAAGGTGTTCCTTCGGTATTCGAGAGTTACATAATCTCATAGTCAGAGGAACATGTATAAGTCATGATGAATGCAATAGCAATAAAACTAAATGATCATTTATGCTAAGCTAACGGATGGGTCATGTCCATCACATCATTCTCTAGTGATGTGATCCCGTTCATCAAATGACAACACATGTCTATGGTTAGGAAACTTAACCATCTTTGATTAACGAGCTAGTCAAGTAGAGGCATGGTAGGGACACTCTATTTGTCTCTGTATTCACACATGTACTAAGTTTACGGTTAATAAAATTCTAGCATGATTGCATGAATAATAAACATTTATCATGTTATAAGGAAATATAAATAACAACTTTACTATTGCCTCTAGGGCATACTTCCTTCAGTCTCCCACTTGCACTAGAGTCAATAATCTAGTTCACGTCGCCATGTGATTTAACACCAATAGTTCACATCGTCATGTGATTTAACACTCTATAGTTCACATCGCTATGTGACCAATACCCAAAGGGTTTACTAGAGTCGATAATCTAGTTCACATCGCCGTGTGATTAACACCCAAAGAGTACTAAGGTGTGATCATGTTTTTCTTGTGAGAGAAGTTTAGTCAACGGGTCTGCCACATTCAGATCCGTATGTATTTTGCAAATTTCTATGTCTATAATGCTCTGCATGGAGCTACTCTAGCTAATTGTTCCCACTTTCAATATGTATCTAGATCGAGACTTAGAGTCATCCAGATCGGTGTCAAAGTTTGCATCGACGTAACTCTTTGTCACCTCCATAACCGAGAAACATTTCCTTATTCCACTAAGGATAATTTTGGCCGCTGTCTAGTTATCCACTCCTGGATTACTATTGTACCCTCTTACCAAACTCATGGTGAGGTACATAATAGGTTTGGTACACAGCATAGCATACTTTATAGAACCTATGACTGAGGCATAGGGAATGAATTTTCATTCACTTACTATTTTCTGTCGTGGTCGGGTTTTTAGTCTTTACTCAACCTCATACCTGGAAACACAGGCAAGAACTCCTTCTTTGACTGTTCCATTTTGAAAGACTTCAAAAACTTGTCAAGGTATGTACTCATTGAAAAAAATTATCAAGCATCTTGATCTATCTCTATAGATCTTGATGCTCAATATGTAAGCAGCTTCACTGATGTCTTTCTTTGAAAAAACTCCTTTTAAATACTCCTTTATGTTTTCCAGAAAATTCTACATTATTTCCGATCAACCATATGTCATTCCCATATACTTATCAGAAAGGTTGTAGTGCTCCCACTCACTTCCTTGTAAATAGAGGATTCACCGCAAGTTTGCATAAAACTATATGCTTTGATCAACTTATGAAAGAGTAAATTCCAACTCCGAGATGCTTGCACCAGTCCATAGATGGATCGCTGGAGCGTGCACATTTTGTTAGCACCTTTAGGATTGACAAAACCTTCTGGTTGCATCATATACAATTATTATTTAAGATATCCATTAAGGAATGCAGTTTTGACATCCATTTGCCAAATTTCATAAAATGTGGCAATTGCTAACATGATTCGGATAGACCTTAAGCATCGATACGAGTGAGAAAATCTCATCGTAGTCAACATCTTGAACTTGTAAAAACCCTTTTCGACAAGTGATCTTTGTAGATAGTAACACTACTATCAATGTCCGTCTTCCTCTTGAAGATCCATTTATTCTCAATGGCTCACCGATCATTGGGCAACTCAATCAAAGTCCATACTTTGTTCTCATACATGGATCCCATCTCAGATTTCATGGCCTCAAGCCATTTCGCGGAATCTGGGCTCACCGTCACTTCCTCATAGTTCATAGGTTCATCATGGTCTAGTAACCTGGCTTCCAGAACAGGATTACCGTACCACTATGATGCGTAACGTACTCTGGTTGACCTACGAGGTTCGGTAGTAACTTGATATGAAGTTTCATGATCATCATCATTAACTTCCTCACTAATTGGTGTAGGCATCACTCGAACTGATTTATGTGATGAACCATTTTCCAATTCGGGAGAAGGTACAACTACCTCATCAAGTTCTCCCACTCACTTATTTTGAGAGAAAATCCTTCTCTAGAAAGGATCCATTCTTATCAACAGATAACTTTCCTTCGGATTTTTGATAGAAGGTGTACCCAACAGTTTCCTTTGGGTATCCTATGAAGATGCATTTATCCGATTTGGGTTCGAGCTTATCAGGTTGAAACTTTTTCACATAAGCATCGCAACCCCAAGCTTTAAGAAACGACAGCTTAGGTTTCTTGCCAAACCACAGTTCATATGGTGTCGTCTCAACGGATTTTTAGACAGCTGTAACTTCTACAGTCTGTACTTTGTTCAATGCCAATCTATTTCCTGTGCACATTATCTCTCCCTAAGGGCATCTTGCAACAGATTGAGAGAATCATGCGTCAATGTCTGTGGAGAGGCAACACAGATAATCCTCGACAATCCTTAGCTGCATGGGATTGGGTCTGCAGACCTAAGAAGTTGGTGGTTTGGGTGTGCTTAATTTGGGTCTTCAAAATGAAGCCTTGTTACTTAAGCATCTTTTCAAGTTTTTTAACAGATTGGACGTGCCTTGGGTCACATTAATTTGGGACACTTATTATGCTGCTTCGCCGCCACAGGTCACACAGAGTTGTGGCTCTTTTGGTGGAGGGATGTCATGAGCTTGTACACCAACTTCTGCAAGTTAGCCGTCCCACAAGTGCATCCTGGCAACACAGTGGTATTTTGGCTTGATCGCTGGCAGCTGGGTAATAATGTGGTCCTTTTGTGCGAGCAATTCCCTAGGCTTCATTCTTTTGTCATTGATGACACAATCACACTCAGAGAGTTTTTGGAGCTTCTAGAGATCTCGGAGCACTTCCATCTGCCTCTGTCGTAGGAAGCATATACTGAATTAACTCAGCTTCAAGACTTGCTCACTTTAGTCAACTTGAATGAGGAGGGTAAAGACATATGGAAGTGGCCATCCAAATCTGGGGAGTTTAAATCGAAGATATATTATGAGTCTTGCTTCTCCCATTTGGTGGTCGATCCCATCTTCAAATGGATTTGGAAGTGTGCTTGCATGCTAAAGTTTAAAGTGTTTGGATGGCTTCTTTTAATGGACCGTTTAAACACTAGGGATATGATGCAACGCAGGAACTGGATCATCCAGGATGATACGTGTGTTCTTTGCCTCTCTGCTACACATGAGGATCGTGCACATCTTTTCTTTGCTTGCAACTTCAGCCAGAGGGTTTGGAATTACCTTGGGATTTCTTGGAATGCTCAACGCAACCAGAATACATATGACATGGCTCTTGCTGCTAGGAGGGATTTTGGATATCCTTTCTTCACTGAGGTGGTGTTTACTGCTACTTGGAACATTTGGACTCAACGGAATGGGAAAATCTTTAGAAATGAGAGACCTAACCTTCATTTCTTGGAGGAGGAACTTCATACATGATATTTCCTTATTAGCTCATAGAATCAAATGTAAATATAAGGATAGCCTAGTCTCCTGGATAGCCTCTCTATCATAGATCTCTTGTAAGTATCTCTTTCTTTGCTTTTTGGTTCTCTGTAATTATGTAGACCTATTATTTTTCTAATAAAGCACTGTGAGGTTGTTGCCTTGCAGTACATAGTCAAAAACGGATTTTTAGACGGTGCCCTATTTAACGTGAATGCAGCTGTCTCTAATGCATAACCCCAAAACAATAGTGGTAAATCAGTAAGAGACATCATAGATTGCACCATATCTAATAAAGTGCGGTTACGACGTTCGGACGCACCATTACGCTGTGGTGTTCCAGGTGGCGCGAGTTGCGAACCTATTCCGCATTGTCTCAAATGACGACCAAACTCATAACTCAAATATTCACCTCCATGATCAGATCGTAGAAACTTAATTTTCTTGTTACGATGATTTTCCACTTCACTCTGAAATTCTTTGAACTTTTCAAATATTTCAGACTTATGTTTCATCAAGTATACATACTCATATCTGCTCAAATCATCTGTGAAGGTCAGAAAATAACGATACCCGCCACGAGCATTAATACTCATCGGACCGCATACATTAGTATGTATTATTCCCAATAAGTTTGTCGCTCATTCCATTGTTCCGGATAACGGAGTCTTAGTCATCTTGCCCATGAGGCATGGTTCGCAAGCATCAAATGATTTATAATCAACTGATTCCAAAAGTCCATCCGCATGGAGTTTCTTCATGCGCTTTACACCAAGATGACCTAAACGGCAGTGTCACAAGTATTTTGCACTATCATTATCAACTTTGCATCTTTTGGCATCAATATTATGAATATGTGTATGACTACGATCGAGCTTCAATAAACCATTTATATTAAGTGTATGACCATAGAAGGTTTTATTCATGTAAACAGAACAACAATTATTCTTTGACTTAAATGAATAACGGTATTGCATTAAACATGATCTAATCATATTCATGCTCAACGCAAACACCAAATAAAATTTATTTTAGGTTCAACACTAATCTCGAAGGTAAAAGGAGTGTGCGATGGTGATCTTATCAACCTTGAAATCATTTCCAACACACATCGTCACCTTGCCCTTAACTAGTCTCTGTTCATTTTGCAACTCCTATTTCAAGTTACTAATCTTAGCAACTGAACCGGTATTAAATACCCTGGGGTTACTATGAACACTAGTAAAGTACACATCAATAACATGTATATCAAATATACTTGTGTTCACTTTGCCATCCTTCTTATCCGCCAAGTATCTGGGGTAGTTCCGCTTCCAGTAACCATTCCCTTTGCAGTAGAAGCACTCGGTTTGAGGCTTAGGTCTAGCTTTGGGCTTCTTCACGGGAGTGGCAACTTGCTTGCCATTCTTGTTGAAGTTCCCTTTATTTCCCTTGCCCTTTTACTTGAAACTAGTGTTCTTGTCAACCATCAACACTTGATGCTTTTTCTTGATTTCTACCTTCGCCATAGATTGGGAATCGTTTCTGTTATCCCTTGCATATTATAGCTCATCATGAAGTACTAGTAACTTGGTGATAGTGACTAGAGAACTCTGTCAATCACTATCTTATCTGGAAGATTAACTCCCACTTGATTCAAGTGATTGTAGTACTCAGACATTCTGAGCACATGCTCGCTAGCTGAGCTATTCTCCTCCATCTTGTAGGCAAAGTACTTGTTAGAGGTCTCTCAGCTCTTAACACGGGCATGAGTTTGAAATGCCAATTTAAGCTCTTGGAACATTTCATATGCTCTATGGCATTCAAAACATTTTTGAAGTCCCGGTTCTAAGCCGTAAAGTATGGCGCACTAAACTATCAAGTAGTCATCATACCGAGCTTGTCAAACATTCATAACGTCTGCATCTGCTCATGCAAAAGGTCTGTCACCTAGTGGTGCATCAAGGACATAATTCTTTTGTGTAGCAATGAGGATAATCCTTAGATCACGGAGCTAGTCCGCACCATTGCCACTAACATCTTTCAACATACTTTTCTCTAGGAACATATCATAAATAAAACAGGGAAGCTATATGCGAGCAATTGATCTACAACATAGATATGCAAATACTATCAGGACTAAGTTCATGATAAATTGAAGTTCAATTAATCACATTACTTAAGAACTCCCACTTAGATAGACATCCCTCTAGTCATCTAAATGATCACGTGATCCATATCAACTAAACCATGTTCGATCAACACGTGAGATGGAGAAGTTCTCAATGGTGAACATTACTATGTTGATCATATCTACTATATGATTCACGCTCGACCTTTCGGTCTCAGTGTTCCGAGGCCATATCTGCATATACTAGGCTCGTCAAGTTCAGCCTGAGTATTCTGCTTGTGCAAAACTGGCTTGCACCCGTTGTATGTGAACGTAGAGCTTATCACACTCGATCATCACGTGGTGTCTCAGCATGAAGAACCGTCGCAACGGTGCATACTCAGGGAGAACACTTATACCTTGAAATTTTAGTAAGGGATCATCTCATAATACTACCGTCGTACTAAGAAAAATAAGATGCATAAAAGATAAACATCACATGCAACTAAAATAAGTGATATGATATGGCCATCATCATCTTGTGCCTTTGATCTCCATCTCTAAAGCACTGTCATGATCACCATCGTCACCGGCTTGACACCTTGATCTCCATCGTAGCATCGTTGTCGTCTCGCCAACTAGCGCCTCCATGACTATCGCTACCGCTTAGTGATAAAGTAAAGCAATTACATGGTGATTGCAATTCATACAATAAAGCGACAACCATATGGCTCCTGCTAGTTGCCGATAACTGTGTTACAAAACATGATCATCTCATACAACAATTTATATAATCATGTCTTGACCATATCATATCACAACATGCCCTGCAAAAACAAGTTAGACACCCTCTACTTTGTTGTTGCAAGTTTTACGTGGCTGCTATGGGCTTCTAGCAAGAACCATTCTTACCTACGGCATAAAAACCACAACGTGGTATAGTGATTGCTTTTTGATCTTCAGAAAGAACCCTGTTCATTGAATCCAATTCAACTAAAGTTGGAGTAACAGACACCTGCCAGCCACCTGTGTGCAAAGCACATCGGTAGAACCAGTCTCATGAACACGGTCATCTAATGTCGGTTCGAGCTGCTTCATCCAACAATACCGCCGAATCAAGAAACAACTAGTGATGGCAAGCAATATGTATATACCCACGCCCACAACTCCTTTGTGTTCTACTCGTGCATATAACATCTACGCATAGACCTGGCCCGGATGCCACTATTGGGGACCGTAGTATTTCAAAAAAAATTCCTACGATCACGCAAGATCTATCTAGGAGAAGCATCGCAATGAGCGGGGAGAGTGTCACTACAAGAAATATGTGAACTTATGACCTTCTGTCAGTGACCCTCAAAGAATTGGTCATAAATTTATGACCATTTTAGACCAATTGGTTAAAAGCTGTTCAGGGGGCTCCAAACCCTAAACCATTGCGACCATTTTGGTCAGAAAGGTCGTAATTTCCTTACACGAAATGGTCACAAAGCAAACAGTGCTAGTCCGCTGCCTTATTTCTAGTTGTTAATGACCAATATAGATGGTCATAGCCTTGTAGATTGTGGTGGGTTATGATGACTAGGCGCCATCTCATCAGTTTTGCCTATGTGTCATGTCCATGTGGCAGTTTTTGCCCTAGGTTGTGAAGCAACCTATATTTCTATCATTCCCAAAATTCCCAAAAAAATCTCACAAATTCTTTGGGGCATATCTTCAGCAAATATGTAAAAATCCTTCCTTGCCTAGTTCAAAACTAATTCAACAATATTCTTTTTCCTATTCTGTTCACAACAACACTTTATGAAGGAAGTGCTATTTATATATTCTTGATTGCCCTCGGAATTTTTGGTCACTCTTTCCTATCCAAATCATTACCGCATGACAAAATTCAGCTCCATTTGCCAAGCAAATCTTCCTCGTCAAATTTCCAAAGTTTTTGTCCACCTAGAAGCATTGTGAAGGAAGTACCTTTTTTATATCTCTAAATGACATGAAATTTATACCGTTCCTTCATATGCCCAAATTATCACCCTCCTCCAAATTGCAGCTCAGTCAAATCATCTATGTGATCCCAGGTTCAATTTATATTTTATGGCCAAATTGGCATGTTGCAAAGCAAGTGTTATATAGACCCCTCCTATTACCCTCAAACTTTTCGGGCACTCTTCCATACCCAAATCATTGCCACATGATAATATTCAGCTCAATTTTCCTAGTAAATCTTTCTCGGGAAATTTCCAAAGTTTCTACCTCGAGAGAAGCTTTGTGAAGTAAGTACTAGCTAGGCTTACCCAAATGATCTGAAAATTTACCAGCGCATGACCATACCTAAGTAACTTACCTACACCAATTTTGACCTCATTTCATTCATCCAATCTCTCTCACTAGTTTTCCCAAGTTTTTGTACATAGAAGAGAATTGTGAAGGAAGTACTACTTTGGCATGTCCAAATGGTATCAATTTTCTACAATGCTTTCCTATGCCCAAATAACCATCCTCCACAAAATTTCAGCTCACTCCATTCATTATTTTGAACCCAGCTTCAACATTCATATTTTTGTCCAGCGTGGTACTTTGCAAAGCAAGTACCACCTAGGATCCTCCTTTTGAGCTAAAAATTTGTGAAGACATTCTCCTTAGTAGATGATCACCCTCAGCCAAAACTCACGCCCATTTGCCATGTGCATTTCCCGTATCGCTAATCAAACACTTGGCTGCTAATTCATGTTTGAGCATCGATCGGTCTCCTCATGAGAATCTTATGTTGTAATTTTCTTCCTAGCATCAACCTGGGGAGTGCCCAACCCACTAGACATGCCTAGGCCGCCCAGAACACATGGCAACACCACGGTCACGCGGTGACCACGCGGCGGGCATGCGAGTTTACGCGCTCTAGAGTTGGGGCCCTCGGCCACCACCCAAACCTCGACGTATCACCACCAAACCATGTATTTATGATTAAATAGGTCCTTATGTAACTAGAAATGATTTTTGGAAAAAATAAATAGCAAACTATGAGGCAGCTGCAGTTCAAATTTGACCCGCTTCCAACTGAATCGGCGGAAATTTGTCTTTTTCACGAGAGGTGGATAAAAACATTTTACACCCAATCATCTTGTCAATTGTACATTAAATATGTCCTAGTTTTTGAGAAAATTGATTTGGTCAAATTTTGCAACAATTATTTGGTAGGTCCTTCACAAAAAAACCTCCTTTTGGGCACTCAAAAATGGAAAATGGTTTTTTCGTCCAAAGAAAATGAAAACTTCCTTAGGCAACATTTTTTGCCATTCCAATATGCACCCTTGTGCACAATATGAGATCATTTGAACAAACTATGCCATGGATGTGGCCATAAGATTGATCATTTGGCTTGAAAGCCAGTGATCTCCACACGTGATAGCTCGTTTCTGAGAACACTTTTTTAAAATAATTGCCGTATTACAAGTTTGTTATTTTTCCTAGGAACTTGGCCACATACAATGACACAATGCGAAGGTTTCCCAATTTTTTGATCTTTTTTGAATTTTTTATGCCCGTTTCAAAATGCGGTCAAAACGGTGGGAATGACCGTTCCTAGCTAGTGGTTGAATCTTGGAACTTTTTTGGTGTTTCTATGATTAAATAGATACTTATATACCTAGAAATGATTTTTGAAAAAAATAAAAAGCAAACTACAAGGTAGCTACAGTTCAAATTTGACCCGCTTCCATCTGAATCGGCAGAAATTTGTCTTTTTCATGAGAGGTGGATCAAAACTTTTGACACCCAACCATTTGGTCAATTGTGCATTAAATATGTCCTAGTATTTTATAAAAATGATTTGGTCCAATTTTGCAACAAATATATGGTAGGTCCTTCACAAAAAAACCTCCTTTTGGGCACTCAAAAAATGGAAAATGGTTTTTTCGTCCAAAGAAAGTGACAACTTCCTTAGGCAACATTGTTTGCCATTCCAATATGCACCCTTGTGCACAATATGAGATCATTTGAACAAACTATGCCATGGATGTGGCCATAAGATTGATCATTTGGCTTGAAAGCCATGGATCTCCACACGTGGTAGCTCGTTTCTGAGAACACTTTTTTAAATAATTGATGTATTACAAGTTTGTTATTTTTCCTAGGAACTTGGCCACATATAATGACACAATGCGAAGGTTTCCCAATTTTTTTGATTTTTTTTGAATTCTTTTATGCCCATTTCAAAATGCGGTTAAAACGGCGGGAATGACCGTTCCTAGCTAGTGGTTGAATCTTGGAACTTTTTTGGTGTTTCTATGATTAAATAGATACTTATGTACCTAGAAATGATTTTTGAAAAAAATAAAGAGCAAACTACAAGGTAGCTACAGTTCAAATTTGACCCGCTTCCATCTGAATCGTCGAAAATTTGTCTTTTTCATGAGAGGTGGATCAAAAATTTTGACACCCAACCATTTGGTCAATTGTGCATTAAATATGTCCTAGTATTTTAGAAAAATGATTTGGTCTAATTTTGCAACAAATATATGGTAGGTCCTTCACAAAAAAACCTCCTTTTGGGCACTCAAAAAATGGGAAATGGTTTTTTCGTCCAAAGAAAGTGACAACTTCCTTAGGCAACATTGTTTGCCATTCCAATATGCACCCTTGTGCACAATATGAGATCATTTGAACAAACTATGCCATGGATGTGGCCATAAGAATGATCATTTGGCTTGAAAGCCATGGATCTCCACACGTGATAGCTCGTTTCTGAGAACACTTTTTTAAAATAATTTACGTATTACAAGTTTGTTATTTTTCCTAGGAACTTGGCCACATATAATGACACAATGCGAAGGTTTCCCAATTTTTTTGATTTTTTTGAATTTTTTATGCCCGTTTCAAAATGCGGTCAAAACGGCGGGAATGACCGTTCCTAGCTAGTGGTTGAATGTTGGAACTTTTTTAGTGTTTCTATGATTAAATAGATACTTATGTACCTAGAAATGATTTTTGAAAAAAATAAAGAGCAAACTACAAGGTAGCTACAGTTCAAATTTGACCCGCTTCCAGCTGAATCAGTGGAAATTTGTCTTTTTCATGAGAGGTGGATCAAAACTTTTTACACCCAACCATTTGGTCAATTGTGAATTAAATATGTCCTAGTATTTTAGAAAAAATAATTCGGTCCGCTTTTGCAACAAATATATGGTAGGTCCTTCACAAAAAAAACTCATTTTGGGCACTCAAAAAATGGAAAATGAATTTTTCGTCCAAAAAATGTATTTTTTAGGCAACATTGTTTGCCATTCCAAGATGCACCTTTGTGCAAAGTATGATATAATTTGAACAAATTATGCCATTCCAAAATGCACCCTTGTGCAAAAAATATAATAGAAACACATAGAAAAACACAATTACGTATGCTTTGTTCTCATTGGTTGAAATGTTTGTGCCATGGATTGATGACATGGCATCCATCCATCCATCCACCCACCCATCCCATTTATCTAAAGAAAAAAAGAGAGAGAAAGAAAAAGAACCCTATCCCCTCCCACCCCCGGGCAGCCCAACCACCCAAATCCTATCGCCTCCCGCTCCATCGCCACCGCCCTCTTCTTCCCAGATCCATCACCGCCGCCCCCTTCTCTCCCACCACCGGTGCTGTCCCCCCCTTGCCCCTACCCACCCACTGGCAAACCTCGCTCCCGGGCTCCGCCGGCGCTCTCACCCACCCATCGGCGATCTCAAAATCCACTCCGCACTTCTCCCCGATCCAGATCTAACCCAAGCGTCCCGTCCTCCGCCGCCGCCCCATCCTCCGTTGCCGGAGTTCCCTCCCCCGCCGCAGCCACGACGTCACGGCTGTGCGCCACTCGCCTCCGGATCCCTCCGCCCGCTTGCGCCCCTGCTCCCTCTCCGCCTACGGGGCCGCGCCCCTCGCGCTGCTCCCCGACGGCGTGGGCGGGCGCGCGGGCCTCGACCCGCGGGGCTTGGCCAAGTGGCGGGCGAGCGATGGCATCGCGAGGGGGCTGGAGGAGGCCAGGGCGTTCCCCTGCATGCCGCGGCGCCGCCTTCTCCGCCCCCGCCTCCTCCCCCGACGCCCGTCACCATGGTAAGCATCTCCAGCTGAGTCCGCTCTCCCCGTTGGTTGCCCCGGTCGTAGAACCGCCTAATTTAACCACCCTTGTCTCCCTCCACAGATCATCTCCAAGAAGAACCGCTGCGAGATCTGCATGTACCTCTTCCAGGGTGAGCTCCTCCCCCCTCCCCCGCCCATTTTACGCACCGCGCCGGCCGTGGCCAGGATTCAGATGCCATCTCGTTAGTCTTCTTCTGTAGGGTTCGACCCATGTGTTGCGTAGGGTTTTAACCATGTTGCCCCGTCAGTGTTCTTGGCACCCATTGACCGCAGTGAGTTCGCTCTTATGCGCGGTTGCTGCAAGGTTCGAGCATAGATAGTTTGGACACCACTAACTTCCTAACTGTAGAATCTTATTCATGTCAAGCTGCAATCTGGAAGAATTCTACTGACTATTACAGTAGTCTGAGCATCTTAACTGAATTCCTTGGTGCTAATTTCAACTTTTTATGTGTGCAAGAATGCCACTCCTTTGGACGGACTGAATGATTTTACTGATGAATCTATTGTGATGCGTGTGCAGAGGGAGTCTTGTACGCCAAGAAGGACTACAACCTGGCCAAGCACCCCCAGGTCGATGCCTTGAACAGCAATACGGCAATTGTGCACATCTTGTCTGGTTGTCTGAAGGAATGGGGCAGTGTTGCGTGCAGGCCCGGGAGAATAAGCCATGGTGAGGAAGACTAAGCAGGAGCAGAGGGAGATGGTCGAGTCCTTCATCGACACTTACTGCCCCCATATCTTTCCCCTCTCGCCTTAGTTATAGTTTTGAATTTTGTGTGTGTAGGCACATACAGTCTAACTAACATGCTCATTCTTCTGATTGTTGGTGGTTTGTTTTGCAACCATTTGCAGAAAGTTTGCATTGCAAGCCTACTTCTCTAGCGCAATGTTTCTTAAAATCATGATGGAACCTATATGTTCTATGATTTTGATGTTTCTTTGCGGCGTGATCTAGACTATGATTTTATCCACTTTTCTTATTTTTGCAATTTGGTCTATATGATTGGAATGCAATGTTGAGAAAGTGTGTCTTCCTCTTGAGCATCATTTTGAGCAAATGTTTTATATAGAAGTTGTTGCCGCGGGTTCAATTTGTTCCGATTTGGCTGGGTATGAGTCCCCTTGTTGCAAGGTGAAGACTTGTCTCTCCCTTTGTTTGTTTCGCTCTGGCCACTGTCAAGTGTTTAATTGGAGAATACGCGAGGAGAATATGTCATGTATTTCATTAGACAAATAATATTGCCTGTATTTGCATGCTTCTAGGAATGTGTCAAATACTTGTTATGTACATGTAGTGGCACGAGAGTCAAGATTTACTAGTGCTTGCCTCCTTGTGTTATCTGGATGCATTGCTTAATCTACTTTTCTTGTTATATACGTAAGCTCCAAGCCTAATGTGCTAACATGGATAACAATGAACCATCATGTGAAGGGCTAAAATCATCTCAATGGGACAGAACATTAGTTGATTGTCTTATAGCTCAAATGCATTAACAGTGAATAATTTCTATTTGATAGTAAACATTGGGTGACATGGCAAACAAAATTTCCTGCAGCATACTGATTGTTAAATCACTAAACATCTTATATGAAGCAACACTTATCTTGCAGACATCTAATATGCAATTCTAATAATATGTGAAATACTAATTTTATTTTTTTAGGTGTGTATGTCATTCATGCATTGATTCCTTTTCTGATGTACCAGCTCCCTAATCATGTTTTTGTCTTTCGGGTTGGTATGTTAGGAGAACCTAGGCGTGCTATGTGGCGAAGCAAAGCAGCAGCTCACAACTCCGTCCTGCAACTCCAGATGAAGGCACCGCGACGACACATCATGCTACTCCCTTGGAAGGTCGGCTCCTGGACCGTAACTTTCTCTCAACTTGTGCTCTGCTTGATACCAGTTCCTTGTATTTCTCCCAACTTGTGAAAAATGTAATATGCAGGGCTTCCTAGTCCGCGGCCTGCCTTCTGGATGGAGCAAGGAGGGGGCATCATCCACACCGCGGAGCTGGTTGAGCCTTAGTGCGAACTGGAGAAGCAGGGCATCGTCGGGGACATCTCTCGCTTGTGCCATGGTAAGAACATAGCGCCACTCTCTGTCGTGCATGTATTGAAATCCTGAAATGCCAAATACATGTTCGCTCTCAGCTGGGATATTGGATTGTACTTAGTTATGTGACTCATTCATGTTTGCGCTGCTTGTTAAGTGATTACCTTTATGTACTTGCTACCAGTAGGATGGTCAATACATGCTTGTTTTGTATCTATTCCAGAATAGTTTGCTTGGTCACCTGATGCTTGATGCATGTATAATGTGACAGACACATCAGGAACTATGAATAACTTTGACATAGTTGCTGTGTTATCTTGCACTGGGTTGATACTTGTCATTTTCCCTTCCCAAATATATCCCAGTCTTGCTGTTACGAGAATGCTATATGCATGGTTTCTTATTAGATCTCAAATTCTGCAGCTATTTTTCATTGTTAGAAGAATGTTATATGCATGGCTTCACTTGATTATATTCCTAACTTTTCTGATTTATAACTCGCAGATTTTGGCCTTAATTCGTCAAAAGTTGCTATACAAGGAACTATAGGAGTAGAATCCTAAAGAGAACTCGCACCCGACAATGTGTTTTAGCTCTTTGGAGCTGGACATGTTAATATTTAGCTGTATTCTATATTTCAATACCTGATTTGTACTGCCATGATTGTAAACTACCTGCCATTATTTGGCTGTTGTTTGAAAATTTATGTGTTATTGGCTCTGTTTGAATCAAGTTATTGGTTGTTGCACAAATAGAGAACTGACGTGTGGCACCTAAACAACATACCTGGTCCCATTTCACTAGTGGAAAGAAACAAAAGAAAACTGACAAGTGGGACCTAATTGGATGAGCAGAAGAAAACAAAAGAAAACACACCTGGTCCAAAATGGATTGTAAAAAGGCCCAAATAAGAAATGGAAGCAAAAAGGCCGAAGGCCTAGAAAATAAAAGGCTACAATGTTGGGCTTGGCCCATGAAGCCGATCAAAAATTTATAGAAAAATACATTAAAAAGGCCGAATTGTTGGGCTAGGCCCATGTAGAAAACTGAATTGGACCGGGCTGAATCTTGTGCCACATCAGCTTGCCACGCTGGATGCCTACGTGGACTGGGAGGTTGCTAGTGACCAAAACAGAACAATAGGCTTATTTTGGTCATAAACGTTTGCGACCATTCCAGAAGAAAGGTTGCTATAGTCCGTTTACGACGGCCAGCTTTTGACCTTATGTTTTTGGTCACAAAAAGGTCACAAATGGAAATTTGTGACCATTCAGTGACCAATAGTGGTGGTCACAAGTTGACATATTTCTTGTAGTGTGTGTCCACGTACCCTCGTAGACTGAAAGCAGAAGCGTTTAGTAACTCAGTTGATGTAGTCGAACGTCTTTGCGATCCCACCGATCCAAGTACCGAACGCACGGCACCTCCACGATCTGCACATGTTCAGCTCGGTGACATTCCTCGAACTCTTGATCCAGTTGAGGCCGAGGGAGAATTTCATCAGCACGACGGCGTGGTGACGGTGATGATGATGTTGCCGGCGCAGGGCTTCACCTACGCACTACGACGATATGACCGAGGTGTTAACTGTGGAGGGGGGCGCCGCACACAGCTAGGAATAATTGATGTGTGTTCTAGGGGTGCCCTCCCCATGCTTATAAAGGAGGGAGAGGGAGGGAGGCAGCCTAAGGCACGCCCAAGTAGGAGGAATCCTACTTGGGCCCCTAGTCCAATACGACCAGACCTTACCATATTTGGACAAGGGGGAAAGGAAGGAGGGGGAGGGGAAGGAAGTAGGAGTCCTACTTCATACTTTCCTTTTCCTTTCTCCCCACGTGGCTGGCCCTATAGGGGGCACACCAGCCCCTTGTGGGCTGGTGTGTTCCCTTACTTGGCCCATTAAGCCCATATCTTTGCCGGGGTTTGCCCGAAACACCTTCCGGTTCCGGTATCACCCGGAACACTTCCGGTGTCCGAATATAGACTTCCAATATATGAATCTTTACCTCTCGGCCATTTACAGACTCCTCGTCATGTCCGTGATCTCATCTGGGACTCCGAACAAACTTTGGCACATCAAATCACATAACTCATAATTCAAATCGTCATCGAACGTTAAGCGTGCAGACCCTACGGGTTCGAGAACTATGTAGACATGACCGAGACACATCTTCGGTCAATAACCAATAACGGAACCTCGATGCTCATATTGGCTCATACATATTCTACTAAGATCTTTGTCGGTCAAACCGCATAACAACATACAGTGTTCCCTTTGTCATCGGTATGTTACTTGCCCGAGATTTGATCATCGGTATCATCATACCTAGTTCAATCTTGTTACCGGCAAGTCTCTTTACTCACTCCGTAATGCATCATCCCGCAACTAACTCATTAGTCACATTGCTTTCAAGGCTTATAGTGATGAGCATTACCGAGACGGCCCAGAGATACCTCTCCGATACACGGAGTGACAAATCCTAATCTCGATCTATGCCAACTCAACAAACACCATCGGAGACACCTGTAGAGAATCTTTATAATCACCCAGTTACGTTGTGACGTTTGATATCACACAAGGTGTTCCTCCGGTATTCCGGAGTTGCATAATCTCATAGTCAGAGGAACATGTGTAAGTCATGATGAAAGCAATAGCAATAAAACTAAACGATCATTTATGCTACGCTAATGGATGGGTCATGTCCATCACATCATTCTCTAATGATGTGATCCCGTTCTTCAAATGACAACACATGTCTATGGTTAGGAAACTTACCCATCTTTGATTAATGAGCTAGTCAAGTAAGGGCATACTAGGGACACTCTATTTGTCTATGTATTCACACATCTACTAAGTTTCCGGTTAATACAATTCTAGCATGAACAATAAACATTTATCATGATATAAGGAAATATAAATAACAACTTTACTATTGCCTCTAGGGCATACTTCCTTCAGCATATGCATCCAATGACTTGAGACTACTCCCTCCGTCTAGGTGTATGACTAGCCACAATGAAGAGTAAGATACACTAGTGCTACCTTTCATAGTGGGTAGTAACATAAGTATGGTAACATGCAAAGCCTCATTTATTATGTTATAGACTCATATTGCATCGGGACATGTGATGTTATAGTAATAACTAGCTAAGTTACTCAAACTACCTCTCTCCTCATTAACTCATTGCCACATAAGCAAAAAATTTGAGTTGGACTCGATGTTACTGCTGAAGTTACTCCCACTTTGGCTAGTCTAAGTCATCTTAGAGCAAGTGAAAAAGAGGAGTGTGCTCTCATGCAAGAGCCTAGCTATATGCAAATTCCTAAGCCGGTATACAATAAATATTGATAAAGAGAGAGAGAAGATCAGAAAAAGTAGTACTCTTATAGCCAGCCTTATAGCTAACCTTATTGTATGTATGGCTACAAGTGATGACTCTACTATGACATGGCAACATCATATAGCCAGCAGCTGGCTATACTATTAAGTATTAACCATGCTCTTAGGTTGTGCACCGTGACCAACAAGAAGGGGATAGCGAGAGAACTTAATGTCTTTTTGCTAATTAATAGGATTACATGCAATGAACTAACCACTGCATGTCATGTTTGGTAGTCTCAAGTCATTGAAAGCATGCACGGCCCACATCTCTCATTGGTTGATATGTCATGAAATAAGAAACGAGGAGGGATTTAATGTACCGTGCCTAAGTGTTTTGGGACGGAGGGGGACGCAGCTACATTGACTTACCGCACCCGTGTTTGGGTGAATGACTCGTGGGCCCAACAGGTGGCTGGCCCACCTGTCATATCGCCAGAGGTATGTGCAGTAGAGGGTCGAGGAGTAAACGGCCAACACACACGTGAATGCAACACAGTCTGCACTTCTCATATAAGGCTAGCCATAGTGGCGGTAACATAAGTAGTAACATGCACTTGGGACTCACAAACATGCTTATGTGGCAATCAATTAAAGAAGAGAGAGATGGTTATAGTAACATAGGTAGATATCGTAACATAATAAATGTTATGCTACTATGTGTCATGCATGGCAATAAATGAGACCACCTATGATACTAATCTATGTTATTATGCACTATGAATGTAGTATCATACACTAGTATCATATGTATGATACTAGTATATGATACTCCCCACTATGACCAGCCTAAAGGCTCCCCGCCAGTCCAATCTACGAAATCCTAGGCACCCTAACCAAGGGAAAGAGTGATCACTCCAATCGCAAGATCAGTTGACTAGAAGCTAGACCCATGGAGGCGATGAGCGCGAGCATCAGCCGGATGTGCCAGATGGTCCACGACGCCGGCCTGCGGCCCAGCACCGAGGAACATCTCTAGGTCGTACTTGAGGTCGCCAGGGCGAGAGGCCGCTTGTACGTCAGCTTCGTCTCCTTGTCCGACAAGGTCCTCGTCTGCTTCCTCGACAAGTTCACCATCGTCAAGAAGCTTGCGAATGACCTTGACGTACGCCTCCAGCCCACGCGCCCAGGCTCTGCGATTTCCGCCACCCTCAACGGCCTCTATGGTGACAACCTCTTCGACACACTGGTGGCCCTGCGACTACCCGCCGTCGCGTCGAAGAATGTCCACCTCTAGGTCACGCTCGCCGAGGGAGTCCTGGATTAGGGGGTGTTCGGGTAGCCGGACTATACCTTCAGCCGGACTCCTGGACTATGAAGATACAAGATTGAAGACTTCGTCCCGTGTCCGGATGGGACTTTCCTTGGCGTGGAAGGCAAGCTTGGCGTTGCGGATATTCAAGATCTCCTACCATTATAACCGAATCTATGTAACCCTAACCCTATCTGGTGTCTATATAAACCGGAGGGTTGTAGTCCGTAGGACATCAACTCCATAGATAACAATCATACCATAGGCTAGCTTCTAGGGTTTAGCCTCCTTGATCTCGTGGTAGATCTACTCTTGTACTACCCATATGATCAATATTAATCAAGCAGGACGTAGGGTTTTACCTCCATCAAGAGGGCCCGAACCTGGGTAAATCATCGTGTTCCCTGCCTCCTGTTACCATCCGGCCTAGACGCACAGTTCGGGACCCCCTACCCGAGATCCGCCGGTTTTGACACCGACATTGGTGCTTTCATTGAGAGTTCCTCTGTGTCGTCGCCTTTAGGCCCGATGCCTCCTTTGATCATCAACAACGATGCGGTCCAGGGTGAGACTTTTCTCCCCGGACAAATCTTTGTCTTCGGCGGCTTCGCTCTGCGGGCCAATTCGCTCGGCCACCTGGAGCAGATCGAAAGCTATGCCCCTGGCCATCAAGTTAGGTTTGGAAGCTTGAACTACACGGCTGACATCCGCGGAGACTTGATCTTCGACGGGTTCGAGCCACGGCCAAGCGCGCCGCACTATCTCGAGGGGCATGATCTAGCTCTACCTCCGGACAGTGTCCTGGAGGCCGCACACACATCGGTTCCGACCCCTAACTCGGAGCCTATTGCGCCAATCGAGGATGAGCGGTTGGACGTCACCTCGGGGGCTTCGATCTCAAAGGCAATCGAGCCGAACGCTAGCCCCGCACTCTGCATGATCCGTGACTCCGAGGATCCGGACTCCTTTCCGAACTCTGAACCCCCCACGCCCCTGCCGATCGAATCCGATTGGGCGCCGATAATGGAGTTCACCGCCGCAGACATCTTTCAGCACTCGCCTTTTGGCGATATCCTGAACTCTCTCAAGTCTCTCTCCTTATCAGGAGAGCCCTGGTCAAACTACGGTCAGCGAGGATGGGATACGGACGATGAAGAAATTCAAAGCCCACCCACCACCCACTTGGTAGCCACTGTCAACAATTTAAACGACGTGCTCAACTTCGACTCCGGAGACATCAACAGCATGGATGACGATGTAGGAGATACCGACGAACCAACGCCTATAGGGCATTGGACAGCCACCTCATCTCATGATGTGTACATGGTGGATACCCCTAAAGGAAGCGACAACGAGGAAAAAGGGGATGGAACGGGAGATCGACCCCCCGAAAAGCAATCAAAGCGTCAGCGTAAACGCCGACCCAAGCCCCGCCTCGATAAAAACCCAGCAATAGAGCAAGACGAGCCGGTAGACGACGAGCAGGCCTTAGCGCAACCGTCCGAACAGGGCAACACGGATAGAGAAACCGAACGTCCCTCCTCCGGCGAAAATGGCATTCCGGACGACCTCACGCCGGATAAACCTATGGAGCAGAAGAGTCTCCACGAGAGGCTCGTTGCAACTGCACGTAGCCTAAAAAAGTAGAAGCGGAAGCTAAAAACAGCGGAAGATGCACTCCGGATTAGATGGAGCAAAGTAATCAATACCATAGATAAATACGGCGACAGTCGCCGCACTAAAAGCTATCCGAAAAGAAAGCTACTGCCTGAATTCGACGAAGAGGCCCTAGAGCCCTCGCATTCAAAAAATGAGAAAGCCACACGGTCGGATAGACGACCCCATAAAGCGGCAAGCGGCGCTACACTTAAATCAGCATGCGACCCACTTAAGGATTCGCACCATGGCCCAGTTAGGTCCATTTATGGGCCAAGAAAGCAAGCTCTCATAAGCAATGCTATGAAGCCATCATCAGAATCTGGCACACCCAAATACAGGGGCACCGCACACCCCCTATGTTTCACAGATGAGGTCCTGGACTTTGAATTTCCAGAGGGATTCAAACCCATAAACATAGAGGCATATGATGGAACAACAGACCTTGGAGTTTGGATCGAGGATTATATCCTCCACATACACATGGCTAGAGGATATGATCTCCACGCCATAAAATATTTACCCCTTAAGCTTAAAGGGCCAGCCTGGCATTGGCTTAAAATCCTTCCCGAAAACACAATTGGAAGCTGGGAAGAGCTCGAGGATGCTTTCCGAGCAAACTTTCAAGGGACCTATGTCCGCCCTCCGGATGCAGACGATCTTAGTCACATAACCCAACAACCCGGAGAATCAGCTCGGCAGTTCTGGAATAGATTCCTCACTAAAAAGAATCATATAGTCGACTGTCCGGACGCCGAAGCCTTAGCAGCTTTCAGGCATAACGTCCGAGACGAATGGCTCGCCAGACACCTCGGCCAAGAAAAGCCAAGAACAATGGCCGCACTAACAAGCCTCATGACCCGCTTTTGTGCAGGGGAGGACAGCTGGTTGGCAAGGTGCAGCCCCAGCGACCCAAGTACATCCGAAACTAGGGATGGAAACAGAAAACCGTGACGCAACAAGGACCGTCGCCGGACTAAGGACAAAAGTCTGAAGAGCACGGCAGTCAATGCCGGATTCAAAGGCTCACGACAAAATCAGGCAAAATCGCCCCCCCCCCCCGGGATAACAGGGACGATCCATCCAACCTAAATAAAATCCTGGACAGGATATGTTAGATACACAGTACTTCCGGGAAGTCTGCTAACCATAACCACAGAGACTGTTGGGTTTTCAAACAATCCGGCACACTCAATGCCGAACACAAGGGGCTCGACACACCAAGCGAAGACGAGGACGAACCCCAAAAGCAGAGCACCAGGAAACAAAAGAACTTCCCACAAGAAGTACAAACAGTGAACTTACTTCACATAACAAAACATGCGGCGCCCGTAAAGGTACGCACCACACGACCCATCCCCAAAGGATCTTGCCACTGGTTGTCAAAACCGATCATCTTTGATCAGCTAGATTATTCTAGAAATATCAAGAATGCAGGCTGGACTGCCTTGATACTCGATCCAATAATTGGCGGACTCCAGTTTTCAAATGTCCTTATGGACGGCGGCAGTGGACTAAACTTGATATATCAGGATACAATCCAGCACATGGGGATAAACCCAGCAAGAATCCGCCGCAGCAAAACCTCCTTTCAAGGGGTAATACCTGGTCCGGACACCCATTGTATGGGTTTTCTCCGGCTCGAAGTCATATTCGGCTCTGCCGATAACTTCCACCGTGAAAAGCTGACCTTCCATATCGTCCTGTTCTCAAGTCGCTATCAAGCACTACTGGGACGCGAAGCTTTTGCTCGCTTTAACGCAATACCGCATTATGCATCTCTTACGCTTAAGATGCCCGGTCCACGAGGCATCATCTCTTTGAAGGGGAAGCACTAAAGTGCGCCTCCCCAAGCGGAGGACTGTGCGGCCGCTTTGATAGCCCCACAGCAAAATGGCCTCACCGGCCAAAATACTTCGAAATGGGTCATTCAAGACCAGAACGCGGATAGGCGAGTTCGGTGCAAAATCATCATTGATGCAGGCTTAGTGGCCATATACCCCCGCACTAGGGGCTCCACGCATATACAATAAGAGACAATAAAGCTCAATCTTATATATTTTACTTTATACTTTGTTTATTTTAAACTTTTTCAGCACGACCCGTTTTCAACTCAGTTCCTCTCTTTTACAGATGAACGTCGTGTGGCTCCTGTCCAGGATATGGCACAACGGAGACACAGGCGCAGACGTGCAGTAGGGACCCGTCCTAAAGGATTCTTTTTAGATTAAGACCCAGCGTAAACCTTTTTTACTGTCTCTTGTTGCTACACATCCCCTAGTTTTTTCTGATATAACCAAGGAGGAGGCTGGCGTCTTGGCATGTGGCCACGTCAGAATTCTTGCACGCACCTGGACACTAGGGGCTTTTTTAATAAAGAGTGTTGTTTCGCCCGCACTCATAAAGACCGAACACCTTAGGGAGTGTTCGGCATCACGAGTTTTGGAATTATATGCATCAGCTCCGAATCATGTCTTTGGTCAAATGTTGGGTTGCCCGGCTCCTGAGTTCGGCTACCTTACGTTCCGCTCTATTGGCTAAGGTAGCACCAGGAGAACTACTGCGATTGTGCCCCGGTTCGGCCGGGCGAGCACCTCAGTAGAGAAAGCCGAAAACTGACTATCATGATGTAGCGTGAGACCGGTCAGCCACTTGATGACCTATCAAAATCTATCATATTCCTCCGCTTTAACGAAGGGCCGCTTCCCGGTCAGGCACATACGCGCCCCGAACTCGGACGAGCGCAGTCGCCACCAAGGGGCTACCTAAATAGTCTCACTGTCAAACTCCTATGGCTAAGTGAAAGTGTTAAAGCATTATAGTCTGGTTGCCTGGCCCGCTGCGCTATCACCTCCTTTGTAGGACCAAGACATTGGGTTAAGTGTGAAAATGCGTCTTCTGAGAGCACCCCCGCACTATGTGCGTGGGGGCTGAAGCCAACGACTGCCATCTTTCAGATTTTGTATATATATATATATATATATATATATATATATGTATGTATGTATATATATATATATATTAAAATGGCCGCAGAGGAGGTGTTCCCAATACTTGAAGGCACAAGTATAAAAAAGGCCACTACAGTTTATCAAAATATTACTTTATAATTACATATGCTATCATAACATAGCATCTTTCGAGCACTGCGTCTCTATTACACAAGCGCCTTCAAGAACTTCCTGAAAATAGTGCTCGGAGGGTACTCGGCTTTTGTCCGAATCTCGGGACGCAACAACGGTGGTCTCCATCTCTGCCCAGTATGTCTTAACACGGGCAAGAGCCATCCTAGCGCCCTCTATGCATGCTGACCTCTTCATTGCATTTATACGCGGCACCGCGTCAAGGAATTGCTGCACTAAGCTGAAATAACTCTTCGGCTCCAATCTCCCCGGCCACAAGTGACCCATGACGTACTTCATGGCGAGTCCGGACAACCTATTCAGTTCGGCGCATTGAGCCAAACGATCATCCACTGCCAGTGGACGCTCTGGATTGTGAAACTGCGACCAGAAAAGCTTTTCCACTTGGCGATCTTTCTGATCTCGAAAGTGTTCGGTCGCATTAGCAGCACTCGCTGCCAAGTCCAGATAGGTATCCTCCACACTCCACATCCGGTCCAACGGAGCAAACTTCGGATCGCAAAATTTCCTTCGCAGCATAAAGGGCTTTCCAGTCGCAATCTGTTCAGCCTGACGCAGCTCCTCCTTCACAGCTCTCATCGCAGAGCGCGCGTCCTTGGCATTGGCAACGGCCTTCTCTAAGTCCGTCTGTTTCGCCTGGTCTTCTTTTTCAAGAAGTCTGCAACGGTCTGTAGTGCTTTTTAACTTTTCGGCCATCTCTTCCTTGCTTCGGCAATGAGCAGCCTGTTCGGCTCTTGGCTCTTCAAGGGCTTTCTTGGTGGCCGCATCACTTTCACTGGCTTGTTCTTTAGCTCGGGCAAGTTCTGCTCTAAGACTCTCCACGGCGGTCGCTCCATCTGCGCCAAGCACACACATCGTAAGACACAGGCATAAAACTGTTCTTACCTGGTGCCGCCCGAGGAATTACATACCTTGAGCCTCATCAAACCGCTTATTGACAAGCGTGATGTCGGCATCTGCCACGTCCAGTTGCCGCTTTAGTTCGGCAAAATCGTCAGTTCGGCTCGATTCCGGACACCCTGCCACCTACATTCAAAGGCGACATCTTAGACCTAGGATTATGATCCTCCGCGTGCTGTCATTTCTTGACGACGCGCAGAGTCTCAGGGGCTACTATCTACACAGGGCGCATCTTATTCATGCGCAACTGACAAAAGTATACATTATCTAATGTACCTCGAAACCCATCAGTAAACTTTTGACGGCCTCATGCAATCTGCTCTCTGCGGATGAAATCCTTTCAATCACCGTGCCCATCAACGTGCGGTGCTCCTCTGAGATAGAAGCTCGCCCCAGCAGAATCTTTAGCTCCTCTGGCCGAGCACCAGACGGTGCCGGGCTCGTCCCATGACCTCTTTCGAAGGCCGGACACGGAGAACCTCGGGGGGCCGCATAGCTACCTTCCGCCCCTGCCGGATTCGCAGAAACCCTCCGCGACGACACCTCAGGGTCGCCCGCCTCGCTAGGTGGCACGACAGGAGGAGGCGTCCCGCTCTCCATCATCTCCGGAAGGAGATCCCCCGAAGACGAGCTCTGCTGAGAAGGGCTGAGGTCCGAGCTACAAGGTAAAGGTTTGGTTAATCTTGTCAGATATAAATCAAGGATTTCCCTCATTCCTCAAAAGGAAAATCTTTCTCCACTTACGGCTTGCTGGAGGGCTGATCCCGTTGAGGGCATAGTCCGGCCGAGGAACTCCCCGGCGTCGGACCCTCTAAAGAGGATTTTCTCCCCCGGGCCGTCAGAGGCGGCTTTCTTCTTCCCCTTAGGAGAGTAATTGTCGGTTCCTCCCTTCAGAGCAGCCTCCTTCGAGGAGGCCATAGCTTCCTTGTCCTCCCCCTCCAAAGGCATTATCTCCAGCATCCTGACTAGCACGGGATCCGGCCTGGTTTCAGGAAGGGGAGACGGACACCTGATCTGCTTTGCCTTCGCTATCCACTCCTGTTTAAAAGGACGGCTCTTTTAGGGGCAAGTTTACGACAATTATATGGATAGAAGGTCCAGGCACAAGGTTGCTTACTTGAGTATCCGGGCGATTGCAGCTTAGGCCTGCGTCCTCGGTTAAATCCGTACACATCTCTTGTGATCCGAAGAACAGTCTATACATCTCCGCGGGCATTGCGCCCATAAAGTTCTGGAGAGCTCGCGGTCCCTCCGGATTAAACTCCCACAGGCGAAGGAGGCGACGTTTGCCGGGCAATATTCGGCGAATCAGCATGACCTGCGTCACCTTGACCAAGCTGAGGTCTCCTTCCAAGAGATCCTTAATTCGGCCCTGTAACAAGGGCACGTCTTTGGGAAAACCCCAATCTAACCCTCTGTTGACCCATGACGCTAGCCGTGGTGGGGGACCCGAGCAAAAGGCAGGAGGTGCCACCCACTTGGTGCTCCGGGGAGCGGTGATATAAAACCACTCCCGTTGCCACAAACCTAGCTCCTCTTGAAAAGAGCCCTCGGGCCATGGAGCATCAGCATTTTTGCTTATAACAGCGCCTCCGCACTCTGCGTGCCGTCCCTTGATCATCTTCGGCTCCACTTTGAAGGTCTTGAGCCATAATCCAAAGTGAGGGGTAACACGGAGGAACGCTTCGCATACAACGATAAACAAGGAGATATGGAGGATGGACTTCGGAGCTAAGTCGTGGAATTCCAGCCCGTAATAAAACAGCAGTCCCCTCACAAAGGGATCCATCGGGACGCCTAACCCCCGAAGGAAGTGAGACATGAACGCTACGCTCTCATCGGGCAGGGGACTGGGGATAGCCTGCCTTTGAGTAGGCAACCTATGCGAAATTTTGGCGGTCAAGAACTTAGCCTCTCTCAACTTTAGCACGTCCTCCTCCGTGACGGAGGAGGGCATTCATCGGCCTTGAAGGTTGGAACCGGACATTGTCGAAGGTCCGAGGCGCCCGGAATCTGGAGCCTAGGGTGTTGGAATTCGAGGCGACGGGCGAACTTGTTTTGGGATTGGAGAAAAAAAGTAAGGCCCTGGTCTCTTTATAAGAGGTTGAATACCAGGAGCCCTCCCCGTAACCGTTTGGGACTCGCCTTTAATCGAGAAGACATGCTAAAGGGCATGATTGGGTTACTCACGTCCGTATTGATGAGAATCCCATAAAAGGGGGGTGCACGATCTCTGCTTTGACAAGACGTGCCAAGGAAACCGCCTCGCAAAACACGCTGAGGTGGAAAAGTGAAAACGATTCGAGTAAAGGACTTGGCTGTAGTGTGATGACGCACTGCAGAATACGTCAGCAGATTTGATTTGTGTTAATATTATTCTCTCTATGGCAATATGTGGAAGCTTATTTTGCAGAGCCGGACACTACTCTTGGTGTTTACAATCTTCTATGAAAGACTTGGAGGAGGAACCCGCCTTGCAATGCCGAAGACAATTTGCGCGCCGGACTTGTCGTCATTGAAGCCTGGTTCAGGGGCTACTGAGGGAGTCCTAGATTAGGGGGTGTTCGGGTAGCCCGACTATACCTTCAGCCGGACTCCTGGACTATGAATATACAAGATTGAAGACTTCGTCCTGTGTCCGGATGGGACTTTCCTTGGCGTGGAAGGCAAGCTTGGCGTTGCGGATATTCAAGATCTCATACCATTATAACCGACTCTATGTAACCCTAACCCTATCCGGTGTCTATATAAACCGGAGGGTTGTACTCCGTAGGACATCAACTCCATAGATAACAATCATACCATAGGCTAGCTTCTAGGGTTTAGCCTCCTTGATCTCGTGGTAGATCTACTCTTGTACTACCCATATGATCAATATTAATCAAGCAGGACGTAGGGTTTTACCTCCATCAAGAGGGCCCGAACCTGGGTAAAACATCGTGTTCCCTGCCTCCTGTTACCATCCGGCCTAGACACACAGTTCGGGACCCCCTACCCAAGATCCGCCGGTTTTGACACCGACACTCGCCGCGCAACGCCTGGCGCAGCAAGACACCATCGACATAATCACCCACGTCTACGCACAAATCATCCACAAGGACTACTACAAGCCAGAGGAGGACAATAGGTCACTGGCCTTGTTAACCTGCAGGGCAACCTTGGACGACATTGTTCAGAAGCACGTTGAGGTCGCCGCCAACGCCGCTGCTCCTCACACGTCGGTTGGTGACCCAGCGCACTAGGGCGTGAGGATGTCGTTGATGGATCCGTACGTATCTTTATCTTTCTGTCAAATCCATGTAGTAGTATATGGTACTACTAGTAATTATCTTACCTTTCGCATCAACTTCATAATTTTCGTACGTACTCCATGCATGAACCGCACCAAAACCAAACTTCTCATTACTCTAGGGAAAATCGTTATTTCAACCTATCGGTCGCGCCATGGAGCAGAACCAAATTTTACAAGTTACAAGTTCAAAAGGAAAAGTCTGTCGTGTTCATGTACGTTGCACCCCCACACGGTTGGTCCGGCACGCTGCTCAAGGGGGAATGCGTGTTGTGTTGCATTTTCACTTACAAGTGGGATCGCAGTTGAGGAAACCGACTATCGGGAAAACCCCACCCCTCCCACCGCGCGATGGTGAGAAAACAGGAGGGAGAAGAGATGGTTGTAGCATGGACTCCAAGAAAATTGGTGTTGGATGGGACTCGTGTGGGTGGCGTGTGCCATACTGCTAGACGTGAATGCTAGTTATGGCCGATGCCACCCCACTATATCAAGGTGCTGGTTACGTAGAATAAATTTCCTAGAGTCCGTGCTGAGCCCTCCTCTATCTCTCTTCTCAGCCAGCCATCAGACGCACGGAGCCCATCGTCTGTTTGCTCATATGTGGTCCCATATGTCAGTGAAAACGCAAGAGGACCCACTGAACCTGCACATCTTTCACCTCGACGTGCTGGTGATGAAAAACAAATCCAATAAAGATCATTGGTGGCCGCTTTTGGAGTTACTCAAGAGTAGTAAGGTTCTATTTACAGTTTAACCCAAGATGCACATCATGTGGCTTCAACTAACACTCCATTTTCTTGCACGACACGACCTAGATGCTGGATGTCCCACATGTCAGCATAAGGAGGAAGAACTCGACCAAATATTCTCCACATTTAGACCGGAGGAGTAGGAAACACGGCAAGCCCTGTGCCTACATCATACTACTATGTACAAGCCCACCTCACGCAGTCATGTTGTTGGCCTCCGTGCGACACCTAGCTCTAGTTGATCTAACTAGAACTAACTATTGGTTGGCTCTATGTGATGTGGCAACTTCATACTACTACGGATGCTGGCTATACTACTATGGCACTAACACTCCAAGAAGTGAGTCAAAAACCATTTATAAATTGAGTTTATGACATGCATATGCAAATGTACCATTCATTACATACAACAAGTCATCAACACACAACAACAACAAGGATACATGTTGGATTGTAGATTAGTTTCAACAAAACATTCTAGTAAATACTAAAGTTTTCATCACACAACAAATAACAAGCAATGAAATGAATTTCAGCACAACCACTCCTCGGCGTTGGAAGTACTTGCTTTGAACCAGAAGAGTTTCTCTAAGAAGGGCCAACTGTTGTCAATCTAGAGACCAACACAGGACTGATCATCCAGGCTAAAGCGGCCTATCTCATGACCCATATTGTGATAGCCACGGTAGGGAAGCATAGCAATGCCCAAGGTATAGATACAATTGCTTCTCATAAATGGTAGTAACATTGTGTCAACAGCAGATGGATCGCCTTTCACCATGATTGGATAGTTTTGTCCAAGGAAGAGCGAGTTTCGTCCAAGAGTATCAATACTAAAGTAGGGAGAAGGTGTTGGCGCTAGCACAATAGTATCCATCCCAAATACCCTGCAACGGATGTTGGAATAGGTCCGGAGAGTGTGATCATGGGAGACAACACCTGATTCCTTAGTCACATCAGCGGTGCCCTGTATACAAACAAGAAGAGGTGATCCATCGGAATAAGTTGCCAGGCACCACTGAGTACTCCTATATGGGTCCTCATGCTCGTGATCATCAGCGTCGTCATCTCCCGATTGGTTATAAAAAATTTCAAGTATAGGTGGTGGAATGTTCACAGGACCTTGGAAACACCAGAAGGTTAATTAGTAAAGGGAAACTAGCTGACCCGCATGCATGTGGATGAGACAATTATAATTACGATGGAAGACAAACGTACCGAAAGCATCAGGATTCCATGCAAAAACAGTGCCACGAGTGGCAGCAAACACAAGACCCTCGTATTGAATTGCATCACATTACTTATCTGTGTATAGAAACTATTTTTTGAGCAATATCCATTGAGTCTAACCTTGAAGGATAGCAACAAGCTTGTCAAAGATAGCGACAACACAAGCATTCCTATAACCGCAAGAGCGGATGGGAACTCGACAAATTGGTATCTTCTGTAGACAACAGTCACCATGATCGTAGTTGAACGTACATAGAATACCGGTGTGCTCAACCTCTGGGAAGTCTGAGATTTTTGGAAGTGGAACCCGGTGACGAGTGTACACGTTCACGAGTTCCCACTCGCAGTTGTACCAAATATAAACAACCCAATCTCCATTTGCGCCTGCCCAAGCCTTACCCTCAAGCGATGGCATCTTAACATCACACGTATCATTATCAAGCGGTACCAACTTGCACAACGCGAGGCCTCCGTCGTCCGTGCGCCAGCGAGCAGGGTCACGGTGAAGAAGATAGGGGAGATCAAACCGCTCCTGGACCCTTGGGTTCCTTGTAATGATGTTATTAGTTGAGTCGAGAATGGTCTTGAACGAACCTATGATGCTAGCCGAGGTGATGACGTCGCACCGATTAGTGAGTTCCTCCACTACATCATCATTCAGATCAGGGCAAGAATAACGGGGTCGTTTCCGGTCTGTTCCCTCCATGGAGAAGACGATCGAACAATGGCAGAAGGAAGGGTGAAGGCAAATGGAGGAGGAAGGAAGATCATGCGACAACAGTTCCAAATTGAGAGGGAAAGGCGAAGAGTCGGTGGACGGTTGCCACGGTACACGAAGAGGCGCCCCGGCCTACATAGACGTCCATTCAGAAATTGTACAAAAGGACTCCCTGTCGTCTCACTCACATGTTGGAAC
This sequence comes from Triticum timopheevii, assembly GCA_963921465.1. Classification (NCBI taxonomy): domain Eukaryota; kingdom Viridiplantae; phylum Streptophyta; class Magnoliopsida; order Poales; family Poaceae; genus Triticum; species Triticum timopheevii. The sequence continues at coordinate 587,221,626 of OY997273.1, read as the reverse complement.
GGGACCACATGTCAACGAAGAGGCTAGTGGGGAGCGGACAGTTGCCACAGAGGTCACACACTAACGACAAGGCCGTCCTGTTAGACCTAGCGCCCGCACGAGATGGCTTCTGTCCCCCACATGAGCGAAGCCACAGAGGTCCGTTTTGGGTCATGAGTTGGAGTTGGCCTTACAAGTGGGACCACAGTTGAGGAAACCGACTATCGGCAAACCACCACCTCGCCCGCCGAGCGATGGCTGAGTTAGAGAAACAATGAGGTTGAAGAGATAGCTGTAGCATGGACTCCAAGAAATATGGTGTCAGATGGAAGTCGTGCTGGTGGCGTGTGTCGTACTCCTGGACGTGAATGCTTGTTCTGGCCCATGCTACCCTAGTGTACTAATCCATGTCACATTAACATATGGCCGACCTCGCACTGTGGCCAAATTTCCTGGAGTCTGTGCTAGGTTAAAAAGTGTTCTTTGTGAGGGTGGGTGGCTGGTCTCAAGTTTAAAACTTGTTGTATTACGTAGACGTAGAGATAGTGCAGCAGTTTTGAAAGTTTGAACCCAAACATCATAATGCAATTTCTACTAGACTCATCCGAGGACCTAGGATGATGGGGTTGGCAACTACAGTAAAAATACTCGCCCGACGCGCGAAGCATGTGAAGCTAGTACAAATAGTAGTAGTACTACTGTTGATTGGACTCATCCGATAATCTGTTGCAATGCACGCACAATTATGTATTCGGAAAATATATTTTTTGCCTCATTGCAACACCCACTCATAGAAGCGACTCGAAAGCCATTCATAAATTTAGTAAGTCTATCACAGGCATATCATTTTATGACATACAACAGGTCATGAACCCACAAGGACAACGATGATACATTCTAGTAAATACTGAAGTTCTCATCACACAACAAATAACAAGCAATGAAATGAACTTCATCTCAACCAATCCTCGGCATTGGAAACACTTGCTTTGAACCAGAAGTGATTCTCTGGGAAGGGCCAGCCACTGTCAGTCTCGAGACCAACGCAGGACTGATCATCCAGGCTGAAGCGGGCTATGTCAGGACCCATAGTGCAATGGTAGGAAAGCATAGCAATGACCGAGGTATAGATACAGTTGCTTCTCATAAATGGTAGTAACGTTGTGTCAACAGCAGCTGGATCGCCTTTCACCATGATTGGATAGTTTTGTCCAAGGAAGAGCGAGTTTCCTCCAAGACTTTCAATACTGAACCAGGGAGAAGGTGTTGGCGCTAGTACACTAGTATCCATCCTGAATACCCTGCAGCGGATGTTGGAATAGGTTCGGAGAGTGCGACCATGCGAGACAACACCTGCTTCCTTAGTAACATCAGTAGTGCCCTGTATACAGACAAGAAGAGGTGATCCATCGGAATAAGTTGCCAGGCAGCACTAAGTATATGGGTCCTACTCGTCCTCATGCTCGTGATCATCAGCATCATCATCTCCCCCTTGGTTATAAAATTTTTCAAGTATAGGTGGTGGAATGTTTACAGGACCTTGGAAACACAAGAAGGTTGATTAATTAGTAAAGGGAAACTAGCTAACCCGCATGCATGTGGATGAAACAATATAATTACGGTGGAAGACAAACATACCGAAAGCATGATGATTCCATGCAAAAACAGTGCCATGAGTGGTGGCAGCAAGCACAAGACCCTCGTATTGAATTACATCACAGTACTCATCCATGTACAGAAATTGATTTTTTCAGCAATATCCATCGAGGTGTGGAAGTAAGGAAGGCAACAAGCTTGTCGAAGATAGCAACAACCTCATAGTTCGTGTAATCCCCAAGAGCGGCTGGGAACTTGACAAATTGCTATCTTCCATAGATGACAGTTACCATGATGGTATTTGAACTCACATAGATCATCTGTGTGCTCAACCTCTGGGCAGTCTGATATTTTTGGACGTGGAATCCGGTGACGAGTGTAGACATTCACAAGTTTGCACTCGCAGTTGTACCCAATATAAACAACCCAATCTTCATTTGCGCCTGCCCAAGCCTTGCCCTCAAGAGATGGCATCTTAACATCACATGTATCATTGTCAAGCGGCATTAACTTGCACAAGGCGAGGCTTCCGTCGTCCCCATGCCAGTGAGCAGGGCCACGGTGAAGAAGATAGGGGAGATCAAACCGCTCCTGGACCCTTGGGTTCCTTTTAATGATGTTATTACTTGAGTCGAGAATGGTCATGAACGAACCTACCATGCTAGCCGAGGTGATGACGTCGCACCGATCAATGAGTTCCTCCATCGCGTCATCATTTAGATCGGGGCAAGAATAACGGGGTCGTTTCCGACCTGTTCCCTCCATGGAGAAGACGATTGAACAATGGCAGGAGGAAGGGTGAAAGCAATGGAATGAGGGAGGAGGAGCGTGCGATAGCAGTTCCAAATCGAGAGGGAAAGGCGAAGAGTCGGTGGACGGTTACCATGGTACACGAAGAGGTGCCCCGGCCTACATAGACGTCCATTCGGAAATTGTACAAAAGGACTCGTCGTCATCTCACTAACATGTTGGAACGGGACCACATGGAAGTTCAGTACTCTATATCTGGATCAGACCTGTTACTTTGCTCTGAATGTTGAACTTTCCGTTTGAACGTATGGAGTGTGTTGTTATTTTTTAAATGGGTTGTATTTGTCTGCCACGGGTCTAGAGGCTGACTTGTGGGCCTACCAGGTTGACGCGTACACAATTAGGAGATGATTGTACGTGGAGAGGATGATAGCAGGGACCCACCAAGGTGATGGTAGTACGCAACCAAGTGCCTCCTTATTTCAAGCAAATAAAAAATGGCTCCTCCTAATGGATTTCTGACATCTGGGTCCCATGCCATTGTCAACGTAGTAAATAAACGACAGAATTGCACAACGAGCGGCTGACACCAAGGACCCAGCAGCTCGCCCAGTTATTTTTGTTTTGGGTTAATTTGATACATGCCACTCTAAATCTGGTGATTCCCAGAAATGCCACTGCAATTTCGAAACTTTGAAAAATGCCATTTCATGCCATTTCCAGTGGCATTTTTCGAAGTCTGGAGTTGCGGTTTTGAAAGTTTGCAAAAATTGCAGTAGCATTTTTCAAAGTTTGCAAAAATTGTAGTGGTATTTTTCAAAGTTTGGAAATTGTAGTGGCATTTTTATGAATCGCCATAATTGGAGTGGTGTTTATCTAATTTGTTTTTGAGACGGAAGCATGGGTGTCAACTGGGCTGTGTTGGGCACTCTGGCCTGTCTAGACAGCCTTTTCTTTTTTGTTTACCACATACCAGCCCAGTAGTTTTTTCTTTCTTTGTGAAAATGGCTAGCCCAGTTTTTTTATGATTTGTCAAGTAAGTCGCTTTGTCAGGCCTGTTGGGCTGCAAATCTTTCAAGACGAGGAGAGCTTCATTTGGCTGGGTGAGAAAATGGCCTATCAGCAATGAGAAATGGGATGTACATTTTTAAAACACATCAAACCGGCAATTAGTTTAAAATTTCTTTTTTTTCATTCCGAGATTTTAAATTGCATTGATTTTTATGCGTGGACAATTTGTTGGATTTTATATTGATATACATTTATTTCTAAAATCAGTTTGAATGTGACTCAAAATTTCGAGATTAAAAACTGTTCGGACCGCACCAAAATATGCAAAATTTCGTATATTTTTTTAACCGTGGCCACAATAAGGGCTGTAATGCTAACAAAAAGAATATGGGGTCCAAAAACCCGTAAGAATTAGCAAATGGGCTGTAAATTATTAGAAATAATGGAAGATGGGCTGTATGCTATTTTCCACAGATTTGAGGCTTTCCTAAAAAAAGGTTGACGCACAAGCAGTGACTGTTGGATGTCCATCCAACGGCCGTCATGCTTCTTCAAGCTCTGCTCTTCCTGCTCCAGCCTCTCAAACAAGAGCCAGCGGGACTACCTGCTCCCTCCTCCCGCGGCCGGCTGTGCTACCACACAGGCCTCACCGCCCCACCGTACTCCCATCGCTGGCCTAGCCATCCCTCTACTCACCCACACTTGATGTTATTCTCTGGCGATGGCAGACGAACCAGTAAACCCTCGTACACTCCTTCGCGTGGGAAACAACTGTCGAGTCTTCTCTGGCTCCGTGTCGCTCCCTTCGCCTCACCATCGTCCACCGCCCTAGTACTCTCGGCACGGCGTGGTCAACATGGTCAACGACCAACATGCATCTGAAGTGGACTGTACATGGAGAGGCTGACAGCTGGGTCCACGGCCGCACGTAAGGAAATGCCTCCTTATTATGCGCAAAATAATGATTCCTCCACCTGACATCTGGGACCCACCGTAAGGACCTTTGTATTTCGTGAAAAAATGTTCCCGCCGGTGACAGCTCGGACCCACCAGCTATATATTCGCACGCAAGGAAGTACGCACAAAGAAATGAATACTCCCCCTGCTAGCTGGGACCCAGCATAATGGGAGGCTGACTTGTGGGCCTACTAAGTTCACGGGGACGGAGGGCTTTTGTCAACTTAGTCAATATGAACGATTCTAGCTCGAGTGACCGTACAATGTCCATCTAACAGCCGTAGTGCTTCTTCAACCTCTGGTCTTCTTGCTCTAGCCGCCCAAAGAAGCGCCGGTCGTGCCGCGTGCTCCTGCCTCTCGTGGACGGTTGTGATGCCGTGGAGGCCTCACCGCCCCCTACTACTCCCATGGCTGGCCTGGCCATCCCTCTACTTACCCACACCCCCTATTATTCTGTGGCGACGGTACCCTCACATCGCAGCTGAACCAGTGATCCCTCGTACTCCTCTTCGCAGGGGCAACCACTACTGCGTCTTCCCCGGCTCCGCATCGTCCCCTTCCTAGGCCTCGCTGTCGTCCACTGCCCTGGTGCTCTTGGCGCAGCGTGGTCAACGTGGTCAAGGAACGACTTCCATCGGAAGAGTACTGTACGTGGAGAGGCTGACAGTTGGGTCCATGGCCGCAACAAGGAAGTGCCTCCTTATTACATGGAAAATAATGATTCCTCCACCTGATAGCAGGGACCCACCAGACGGGCCACCGTATTTCGCGAAAAAAACGTTTCCCCCTGACTGTTGGGACCCACCAACTACATCTTTGCATGCAAGGAAGTGCGTCCATATTACGGGCAAAAAAATGATTCGTCCCTTGACTGCTTGGACCCACCAGCTACATCTTCGCATGCAAGGAAGTGCCTGACAGTTGGGACCCACCTGGTCGAAGCGTACACGGCATTGTCATTCTGGTCGCGAACATGTACGTACATACTGATCGATGTAGAGGCGCGCACGTGTCGTAATAGAGGTGCGCACATAGCATGTACATGTATGTACAGCGGCCAGGGTGCAAGAAAGAAAATACGGCCACATACGTACATACGGGTGGGGTCTCGAATGCCTACTTGTGCATACGTACAGCCAGGGCTCGTGTACATGGCTGGGTCGGAACGGAGAAGCTGCGCCATCGTCGTGATCATGGGGAGGAAACTGGCTAGGTCGGAACGGAATGTGTCATTGTGTTCATCGGGAGCCAACTGGCTTGGACAGAACAGCCGATGGAAACGAGGCCTGGCATACCACAGAACGGAGGAAACGGCCTTGTGTTCGGCCGGACACAGTGGAAACGGGATCCTGTTCATCGGGAGGGGTCTGGCGTACCGCAAAACGGAGGAAACGTACCTCCTACAGTGGAAACGGGGTCCTGTTGATCGAGAAGGGTGTGGCGTACCGAAAAACAGAGTAAACGGACTTGTGTTGGAGCGCTACAGTCGAAATGGGGGTCCTCTTCATCGGGAGGGGTGTGGCGTATCGCAAAATGGGACTCCATGGGATACTATTCATCTCCACTGTCGACTGCCTCCACGGGCTACTGTTCATCCATCGTCGACTGCCTCCACGGGCTCTTCTTCATCCACCGTCGACCTCCTCCAGCCTCCACCTTTGATTGTTCATCCACGGGCTCCTGTTCATCCAGCCTCCACCGCTCCTCCACTGGCTACTGTTCAGCCAGCCATCTCCACGGGGTCCTGTTCAACCACCCCTCCACGGGCTACTGTTCATCCAGCCCTGCACCGGCTATTGTTCAACCAGCCCTGTACCGGCTACTGTTTAACCACCCCTCCACAGGTCTTGTTCATCTAGCCCTCCACGGGTCCTGTTCATCCAGCCCTCCACGGGGTCCTATTCATCCACCGGCTCGATTGACCGGGGTACTATTCATCCAGCGGCAACGGCCTCTACTACCACGGGGTCATGTTCATCCAAACCCCCCGAACAACGCTCATTGTTCATCCAGAGGCAGCATCGATTGGCTTTAGTTAGCAGCAGTAGCGAAGGAATCACTCGGGTTTAGTTAAAAACAAGGGGCCGATCGATCAATTGGGTTCAGTAACGTGTAGCCTGCAGTGCAATCGCTCGGGTTCAGTTAGAGCCCAACGCCTCGCTCGGGCTCAGTTAGAGCACAATGCCTCGCACACACGTGCGTACGTACGAAAGAAACACGCATCGCTCGGTCCCCGAGCACCCACCGTAACCAGGAACTCCCTGATATTTTCCTCGCCCTCGCTTCTACCACGGTTTTTCTGTCATGGACGGCCCAAAGAATGTCATGCAACTGCGTCTCCGGCCCGCCCAGGACGAAAAGCCCATTTTCTGTCATGACCTTTTGTCATAGAAGTAGGACCCCACCACATCTATGATGATACCGGGTTTTGTCACAATTATCATCATAGAAGTGTCATAAGTATGACATAATTTTTTTTGTTTGGCCCAAAATGTCACGGATGTGTCTTTTTTTTGTAGTGCAAGGGCCGGGCATACTCAAACTCGATTCAACTAAAGCTGGAGAAATAGACACCCACTAGCCACCTATGTGCAAAGCACGGCGGTAGAACCATTCTCAAGAACACGGTCATGTAATGTTGTTCTGGGTCGCTTCATCCAACAATACTGCTGAATCAAAGTATGACATGCTGGGAAGCAGTATGATTATTATCGCCCACAACTCTTTGTGTTCTACTCGTGCATATAACATCTACGCATAGACCTGGCTCTGATGCCACTATTGGGGAACGCAGTATTTCAAAAAATTTACCTACGATCACGCAAGATCTATCTAGGAGATGCATAGCAACGAGAGGGGAGAGTGTGTCTACGTACCCTCATAGACCGAAAGCGAAAACATTTAGTAACGTGGTTGATGTAGTCGAACGTCGTCACGATCCAACCGATCAAGTACCGAACGCACGGCACCTCCGCGACCAGCACACGTTTAGCTTGGTGATGTCCCTCGTACTCTTGGTCTAGCTGAGTCCGAGGGTGAGTTCCGTTAGCACGACGGTGTGTTGACAGTGATGATGGAGTTACCGACGCAGGGCTTCGCCTAAGCACTAGAACGATATGACCGAGGTGTATATCTATGGAGGGGGCACCGCACACGTCTAAAAGATCAACTTGTGTGTCTATGGGGTGCCCCCGTACCACGTATATAAAGGGGGGAGGGAGGAGGAGGCCGACAAAGGGTGGCGCGCCTAATGGGGGGAGTCCTACTCCAAGTAGGATTCGGCCCCCTTTCCTACTTCCACAAGGAGAAGGAGAGAGGGAATAGGAGAAGAGAAGGAAAGGGGGGCTGGCCCCCTAGATCTAGTCCAATCCGTTTTGGGCTAGGGGGGCGCCAACTCTTGGCCTGCCTCCTCTCTTCCATCACTAGGCCGATGAGGCCCAATAACTTCTCGGAGAGGGTTCGGTAACCCGTGGTACTCCGAAATACATCCGGAACGACCCGAACCATTCCGGTGTCTGAATGTAACCTTCCAATATATGAATCTTTATTTCTCGACCATTTCGAGACTCCTCGTCATGTCTGTGATCTCATCAAGGACTCTGAACAAACTTCGGTACATGAAATCACATAACTCATAATACAAATCATCATCGAATGTTAAGCGTGCGGACCCTACGGGTTCGAGAACTATGTAGACATGACCGAGACACATCTCCGGTCAATAACCAATTGCGGAACCTGGATGCTCATATTGGTTCCTACATATTCTTTGAAGATCTTTATCGGTGAAACCGCATAATAACATACGTTGTTCCCTTTGTCATCGGTATGTTACTTGCCCGAGATTCGATCATCAGTATCATCATACCTAGTTCAATCTCATTACCGGCAAGTCTCTTTACTCGTTCCATAATGCATCATCCCGTAACTAACTCACTAGTCACATTGCTTGCAAGGCTTATAGTGATGTTGAAAGTGCAATCATGCCCTTAATCGTATTTTGTTGTTGATGACAACATGCATTTTGGGACTAATCATGTTTATCAAGTATATCTCAGGATTATGTCTCAAGGGCCGTGTGTGGATCATGACTACGAACAAAAGTATATATATATCACTCAAAGAGAAGAGATTCAATACAAAGACAAAAAGCTTAGGCTCTTTTTCGATTTGTTCTTGAGTATAGGGATCCCGCACTATTAAGAGGGGATCGCTGGATCTAGTTAAAGATTTGCTCAAAGCCCACCAACTCCATTTTCACCGGACGTATGGTACTCTACGGACGTCCGATCCCTCACATCTTGCTGGACTTCCGGCTTTCCATGGACGTCCGATGTTTCTACACAGAATGATATTTACGGATGTCAGAGCTTCTCCAGACGTCCGGTCGTCGGCCGTCCATTTTCCTCCGGAGGTCCGACACCTCCTCCACAGAACATTATTTATGGATTTCCAGTCATCTCCGGAAGTCCGGCACATTCCAGACGTCTGATGGCTGTGTGCTGATTCGTGGCATGTGGATTTCCAGCGACCGGACGACCGATGGCTGTCGGACGTCCGGACCTATCTGTGCCACCGGACGTCCGGTCCTGTCCGGACGTCCGACCTCTACAATGCACTTAAGTGACTCAAACGGTTACTTTTCCACTTCCATTATATATATCCTTCTTCCCCACGGTATATGGTTGACCATTCACTTTGAGCTTGCTAAGAACACATTTCACTCTCTATCTCACTCCTCCACACCAAATCTTAGATCCCCAAGGGATTTGAGAGCATTTGAGAGAAGTTGTCCGATCAAGTGATAGATCCACTCCTTCCCCTTCTTTGCACCAAAAGAATTCGTGCTTTTAGCAAGTCTTGAGCTTTTCCCCATCGTTGTTGTTACCCTTGAAGGTTGGAGACTCCTAGGCGGTAGGAGCCTTTCGGAGAGGAATCGATCATTGTGATTACCCCTGGAAAAGTTGGTGAGGGTTTGGAGACTACCCCAAGGTCTACCACTAGTGCTTGAGAAACGCCTCCGTGGTGTTGTCTCAAACGGAGAATAGGGTGAGCCTTCATGGCATTGTTGTGCCTTCGTGGTAACATCTGAAGGAAATATTCCCTAGAGGCAATAATAAAGTTATTATTTATTTCCTTATATCATGATAAATGTTTATTATTCATGCTAGAATTGTATTAACCGGAAACATAATACATGTGTGAATACATAGACAAACAAAGTGTCACTAGTATGCCTCTACTTGACTAGCTCATTGATAAAAGATGGTTATGTTTCCTAACCATAGACATGAGTTGTCATTTTATTAACGGGATCACATCCTTAGGAGAATGATGTGATTGACTTGACCCATTCCGTTAGCTTAGTACTTGATTGTTTAGTTTGTTGCTATTTCTTTCTTCATGACTTATACATGTTCCTATGACTATGAGATTATGCAACTCCCATTTACCGGAGGAACACTTTGTGTGCCACCAAAAGTCACAGCGTAACTGGGTGATTATAAAGGGGCCCTACAGGTGTCTCCGAAGGTACTTGTTGGGTTGGCGTATCTCGAGATTAGGATTTGTCACTCCGATTGTTGGAGAGGTATCTCTGGGCCCACTCCGATTGTCGGATTAGGACTTGTCGGTAACGAGATTGAACTAGGTATTGAGATACCGACGATCGAATGTCGGGCAAGTAACATACCGATGACAAAGGGAACAATGGATGTTGTTATGCGGTTTGACCGATAAAGATCTTCGTAGAATATGTAGGAGCCAATATGAGCATCCAGGTTCCGCTATTGGTTATTGACCGGAGACGTGTCTCGGTCATGTCTACATAGTTCTCGAACCCGTAGGGTACGCATGCTTAAAGTTCGATGACGGTTATATTATGAGTTTATGTGTTTTGATGTACCGAAGGTAGTTCGGTGTCCCGGATGAGATCGGGGACATGATGAGGAGTCTCGAAATGGTCGAGACGTAAAGATCGATATATTGGACAACTATATTCGGACATCGGAAAGGTTCCGAGTGATTCGGGTATTTATCGGAGTACCGGGGAGTTACGGGAATTCGCCGAGGAGTGTATGGGCCTTATTGGGCTTTAGGGGAAAGAGAGAGAGGCAGGCCGCGCGCCCCCCAAGGCCTAGTCCGAATTGGACTAAGGGGAAGGGCTGCCCCCCTCCTTCCTTCTCTTCTCTTTTCCGTTTCCTTCTCTCCTACTCCCACTACTTGGAAGGGCTCCTAGTTCTACTTGGAAAAGGGGAATCCTACTCCCGGTGGGAGTAGGACTCCCCTAGGGCGCGCCATAGAGAGGGCCGGCCCCTCCCCTCCTCCACTCCTTTATATACGTGGCCAGGGGGCACCCCATAGACACAAAAATTGATTAGTTGATCTTTTAGCCATGTGCGGTGCACCCCTCCACCATAATCCACCTCGATCATATCGTAGCGTTGCTTAGGCGAAGCCCTGCGTCGGTAGAACATCATCATCGTCACCACACCGTCGTGCTGACAAAACTCTCCCTCAACACTCGGCTGGATCGGAGTTCGAGGGACGTCATCGAGTTGAACGTGTGCAGAACTCGGAGGTGCCGTGCGTTCGGTACGTGATCGGTCGGATCGTGAAGACGTATGACTACATCAACCGCGTTGTGCTAACGCTTCCGCGTTCCGTCTATGAGGGTACGTGGACACACTCTCTCCTCTCATTGCTACGCATCACCATGATCTTGCGTGTGCGTAGGAATTTTTTGAAATTACTACGTTCCCCAACAACATCCACCTCTCAAACGATGACGTAGCTTCCCTCCAAGGAAGTGAATATCGGCATACATCCTTGTCTAACTTGCGGTTATTCCTAACCCTAACTCTCTACTTGTGGTTCCTTGTCTCTTAGCTCTTACCTATACCTTATTGTGCTTGCTTACTTACTTACTTGTGTTTGATACGTCCATTTTGCATCATGCTTTTATATTGATATTTATTGCATTATGGGATGTTATTACACATTATGTCACAATACTTATGCCTATTCTCTCTTATTTTACAAGGTTTACATAAAGAGGGAGAATGCCGGCAGCTGGAATTCTGGGCTGGAAAAGGAGCAAATATTAGAGGCCTATTCTGCATAGCTCCAAAAGTCCTGAAACTTCACGGAAGTTATTTCCAGAGGGGGGCCACCCACCAGCCACGAGGGTGGGGGCGCCCTACCCCCTGGGCGCGCCCCCAGCCTCGTGGCCCCCCTGGTGGCCCTCCGATGCCCATCTTCTACTATATGGAGTCTTTCGTCGAGAAAAGAATCATAAGCAAGCTTTTGGGGCGAGACTCTGCCGCCACGAGGCGGAACCAATCTAGGGATCCAGCGGAGCTGTTTTGCTGGGGAAACTTCCCTCCGGGAGGGGGAAATCATCACCATCGTCATCACCAATGATCCTCTCATCGGGAGGGGGTCAATCTCCATCAACATCTTCACCAGCACCATCTCATCTCAAACCCTAGTTCATCTCTTGTCTCCAATCTTTGTATCCAAACCTCAGATTGGTACCTGTGGGTTGCTAGTAGTGTTGATTACTCCATGTAGTTGATGGTAGTTGGTTTACTTGGTGGAAGATCATATGTTCAGATCCATTATGCATATTAATACCCCTCGGATTATGAACATGAATATGCTTTGTGAGTAGTTATGTTTGTTCCTGAGGAGATGGGAGGAGTCTTGCTATTAGTAGTCATGTGAATTTGGTATTCGTTCGATATTTTGATGAGATGTATGTTGTCATCCCTCTAGTGGTGTCATGTGAACGTCGACTACATGACACTTCACCATTGTTTGGGCCTAGAGGGAGGCACTGGGAAGTAATAAGTAGATGATGGGTTGCTAGAGTGACAGAAGCTTAAACCCTAGTTTATGCGTTGCTTCGTAAGGGGCTGATTTGGATCCATATGTTTCATGCTATGGTTAGGTTTACCTTAATACTTCTGTAGTAGTTGCGGATGCTTGCAATGGGGGTTAATCATAAGTGGGATGCTTGTCCAAGTAAGGACAGCACCCAAGCACCGGTCCACCCACATATCAAATTATCAAAGTACCGAACGCTAATCATATGATCGTGATGAAAACTAGCTTGACGATAATTCCCATGTGTCCTCGGGAGCGCTTTCCTTCATATAAGAGTTTGTCCAGGCTTGTCCTTTGCTACGAAAAGGATTGTGCCATCTTGCTGCACCTTATTTACTTTTATTACTTGCTACTCATTACCAATTACCTTATCACAAAACTATCTTTTACCGATAATTTCAGTGCTTGCAGAGAATACCTTACTGAAAACCGCTTATCATTTCCTTCTGCTCCTCGTTGGGTTCGACACGCTTAGTTATCGAAAGGACTACGATAGGTCCCCAATACTTGTGGGTCATCAGTGTTGCGTGTGTATCTTGCTTAGGTCTTAGCACCACACTTGCAATTTTTAGGCTCACCTTCATATTCCGCACTATTGCCTAAAATTGCTAAGTAATAATTAAAATTTGCAAGTGTACCTATTCACCCCCCTCTAGGTCCATCTCAATCCTTTCAATTGGTATCAGAACCTCGTGCTCTACTCTTGTGGCTTAACCGCCCAGGACAAGATGAACCCCGATGTGACTCCCCTTGTTGCAGATCCAAAGAATACGGGCGCGGCTTCCACGGAAGCCGAGTCCTTCACTTTAGAGGATCTGGAACAAGCTCTTGCTAAGCAAAAGGAGGAGCATGATGCCTCTCTTAAGGCCTTGGTCCAGATGAGGTTAGCCACACTAACCACGATGCTTACACCATTTTCTGGTGGTGTGGCCTTGAGGCCAGCTGTGCCTACTCCTTCACTTGGCCAACAACCTCCTAGCAATGAACACTCCAGTGTTCCTCGGCTTTATGCAAGACCTCAAATAGAGAAACATAAGTATAGTCCTCAAGGAAAACCTACTTTACTTGATGAAACTACCAATTTTGCTTTGTGGAGAGTTGCTATGCAGGACCATCTTCAATATGGAAATGATGAGATGTTGGAGATCTTGGAGTATGGCTACCAAGCAGTTGACCCGGAGAATCTTATGCCAAGAGAGGTATATGACAAGAATCTCAACAACACAGCAACCATGTGCATAAGAAGAGGTATGACTGACAAGCAAAAGAGACCATACATACATATCCAAGTGCCAAGGAATTATGGGATAGCATTATGAGAACCAAGACCGGTACCTCCACTCTCCGGCTTGCTCAATATGAAATTGCCAAGGGTAAATTGCAAGACTTTTGTATGGAGAAAGGTGAATCTCCCAAGAAACTTCTTGAGTGTCTCATGACGCTCACCGCCGACATCGAGTCATGTGAATGTGACAAAACACAAGATGGATTCAACTTGACTAAGCGATTTCTCGTGGATAAGTTGCTTCACGTTTTTCCTCCATATCATCATAAAATGGTGTGGGACATAAATCAACACCATGGATTTAAGGAAATGACTCTGGATGACATCATATCCACCTTCCAATTATTTGAAGAGTCAAAGGCAAATGCTATGAAACATCTTGCCATGCATGGTACCTCAACATCAAAGATCAATCTTGTATTGAAGGCGAAACATGTATGTGAAGAATAGCAAAGTGAAGAAGAAGAAGATGATGATGATGATGATGAGGAGGATGGTGATGAGGTTGACTCGGATGAGAGCCCGTCATATGAAGACATTACTCTCTTTTTCAAGAAGTTTAGAACGGGAAAGTTCAAGGGAAGATTCCAGAAGAAGAAAGTGAGAAAATGCTACAACTGTGAAGAAATCAACCACTTCTCCAACGAGTGCCCTTATGAGAAGAGAGAAGATAAACCAAGGTTTCCCAAGACCTTTCCCAAGAAGAAGTTGCCAAATCCTTTGAACTCCAAGCTCAAAAAGAGGGATGGGAAAGAAATGGTTGCACATGAAGAATCCGATCCAGATGATGTTAGTGGTGTTGCGAAGTTGCTCAAGATTCTCAAAACACGTTGAGGCTAGTCAATAAGAGTGGTGATGTTGTCACCTACAACTATATGAAGGACTACAAGGGCAACGCTCACAAGTGCCTAATGGCAGAGGCCGTGGTTCAAGATGGAGAGGACTAAAGCTCTCTTGACAAGGTCAAGATAACCCCACGATCAAACCCTCCTCTTTTCACTCCTCCTACTCCTACTGATGAGTATCTTGATGCGGAGGATAGTTATGAGGATGATGATATAGATGATCATATGCTTGCTAAACTAAATAAGTTCATGTGCTCCCTCAAAGGAAAGAAGCTCACTATGTTTCGTATGCTTATGGAGATGGTGAGTAAGCACACCATCACCATTAAGGAACTCGAAACCCTCGTCACCAAGGAAAATGAAAAATATGAAATCCTTGAGCGGAAAGTGCAATATGAGGAAGCACGAAATGATGAACTATGCTCGAAAATTGGTGCAAACATTGATGTTCATACTAAAGATCTTTCCTCCTTGAAAAAGGCTATTGACTCGTGCGAAGAGTTGATGAATGATAAAAGTAAGCTTGTGAAGGCTAATGCTTCTCTCTCTAAGGACTGTGAGCTCCTATCCGTGTCCCTCAAGACTAAGGAAGAAGAGCTCCCCCTTCTTACAAAGAGTTTTGATACGCTCGAGCTTACTTATCTTGAAACTCTAGCCAAGGCTTACTCTTCTCCTATTATCAATGTTGATGCTTGTACTACTAACTCTAGTAGTGATCTAGCATCTATTCTTGAGGAGAATCGCTTTCTCAAGGCTCAAATAGAGAAAGGTCTCATGACATGTGCTTAAGGACAAAAGAACCTCAATGAGGTATTGAGACAACACAATGAGGTATTTGCCAAAGAGGGGCTCGGGTTTAACCCAAGCACAAGCAAAGAAGAGGACCTCCCAAAAGTGCACCACCCCTCTAAAAGAAACATTTGTACGAGAGGGGCACAAGGAGAAAGGTAAGGTTGTTAGTGGGAAGGCCACGAGGGGCATGCCCACTCTCAACAAGCCAAAAGAGTTCATGCCTCCATCATATGTACTTCGTAAGACTAAGGATGGAGAAGTTTATGCAAAGTTTGTTGGTCCTCGAAATGCATTCCGGTTTTATGCTATTTGGGTCCCTAAGATCCTTGTGACTAACTTGAAAGGTCCCATTGCAAAATGGTTGCCTCTAACCAAGTCATAATTGTGTGTAGGTTGCCTTCTCCATTGGAGTAAAATGGGTGATTGATAGTGGATGTACCAATCATATGACCGGAGATAGCAAATTGCTCTACGATTTCTTGGAAGCTATTCAACCATTTATGAGCATTATGTTTGATGGAGGATCAAAAGGACAGGTACCCGGGTTGGGCAAGGTGTCTATCACAAATGACATGTCTCTTGCAAATGTCATGCTTGTCCAATCCCTTAAATACCATTTGCTTTCTGTTCACCAATCGACTTCTGTTGGTTATATGATAAACTCTTTGGACTAATGGATGTGAATGTCTTTAAGAGAGTACTCTCAAAGTTGCCTTTGTTGGAGAGTTGGATGGCAACCTTTATACGGTTGATTTCTCGAAAGAGAGCACATTCCATGCAACTTGTCTAATGGCCAAGGCCGATAAGCGGTTGGTATGGCATCACCGGCTAGCCCATGTCGGCATGAGAAATCTTCAAGATCTCTTAAAGGGTAATCACATCCTTGGACTAACGAATGTCTCTTTTGAGAAAGATCGTGTGTGTAGTGCATGCATAGCCGGGAAGCAACATCAATCAAAGCACCCACCCAAGAATATTGTGTCTACTTCAAGGCCTTTGGAGATCCTTCATGTGGATCTTTTTGGGCCTCCTTCATGGGATAGTCTTGGTGGGAAAAAGTATGGGCTTGTCATTGTTGATGATTACTAAAGATATACATGGGTCTTCTTCCTCAGGTCCAAGGACGAGATGAAGATCACCTTCATTTATTTTGCCAAGCAAGCACAACGCAAGTTTGACAAAGAAATCTTAGCAATAAGAAGTGATAATGGCTCTGAGTTCAAGAACTACATCTTGGAAGAATTTCTTAGTGATGAAGGGATTGAGCATCAATATTCAGCACCATACACTCCCCAACAAAATGGTGTAGCAGAAAGGAAGAACCGCACACTTGTGGAGATGGCAAGGTCCATGTTGGATGAATACAAGTCGCCACATAGTTTTTGGGCCGCGACTGTCAACACCACGTGCCATGCATCAAACCGGCTCTTCCTCCGCACTATATTGGAAAAGACTCCATATGAGCTCCTAACTGGGAACAAGCCAAATGTCAAGTACTTTTGTGTGTTTGGGTGCAAATGTTTCATCCTCAACAAAACAGAATGGTTAGGAAAATTTCAATCTAAAACCATTGAGGGCATAGTTGTTGGCTATGGATCAAACTCTCACGCCTATAGAGTCTACAACAAATACAATGGATGTGTTGTAGAAACTTGTGATGTGGTGTTTGATGAATTTAATGGCTCCCATGAGGAAAAGTTGATCTAAGTGATGTAGGTGAAGAAGATTCCTCTCAAGATATTTTTACCATGGGTGTTGGTGCACTTCTTCCAATGGAACAAGAACCTCATGATGATGAAGAATAAGATGGAAGCTTCACGCATCATCAAACTACTTCAAAACCCATACCACCACCAGCTCCTATTGCTCAACCAATGCCCGTAGACCAAGTACAAGATGCTGATCAAGTTCCTCTTCATGATAATCATCAAGAACAAGATCATACTCAAGGGAAAGAACAAGAAAGTGCAATCATTGACGATGAACCTCAACAAATGCAAGATGAAGAAGAAGATCTTCCACCACACATTAATGATCCATATGTTGAGGATGTGGATGATGGACATGAAGTTGAACCTCGTGAAACTCTTACCTCCATCATGCCTCGAGTGGCCGGTCGTGTTGATGTTGACAAAATTCTCACCGGCATATTGGAATGTAGAGTCACTCGTAAACATTTGACAAACTTTTGTGCTCACTTATCGTTTGTGTCTAGTGTTGAGCCTCTCAAGGTACAAGAGGCATTGATGGGCAATGATTGGCTCATCGCTATTGAAGAAGAGTTGAACAATGTTGAACGCAACCAAGTGTGGTCATTAGTCAAGAGGCCAACTACCGAGCACAACGTCATTGGAACAAAATGGATTTTCAAGAACAAGCAAGATGAGAATGGTGTAATCATCCATAACAAGGCAATGTTAGTGGCACAAGGGTACTCACAAGTTGAAGGTTTGGACTTTGGTGAGACCTTTGCCCCCGTTGCCCGTCTTGAATCCATTAACATCTTACTTGCTTATGTTGCTTTCAATGGTTTTACATTACATCAAATGGATGTGAAGAGTGCTTTCCTTAACGGTCCTCTACAAGAAGAAGTATATGTATCACAACCACCTAGGTTCGTTGATCCCGATCACAAAGACTATGTGTATAAACTTCATAAGGCCTTGTATGGCCTCAAACAAGCACCTCATGCTTGGTATTATCATCTTAAGAAGTTTCTACTCGATGATGGTTTTGTGAGAGGGGTGATCAATCCCACTCTTTTTACTAAGAGGGACAAGTGTGATTTGATCTTATGCCAAATCTATGTAGATGATATCATTTTCGGTTCTCCTAACATTCATCTGTGCAAGAAGTTTGCGGCTTCCATGACCAAGAACTTTCAAATGTCACTCAATGCGGATTTGAAGTTCTTCCTCGGATTTCAAATTCAACAATTTCAAGAAGGAATTTTCTTGTCTCAAGCAAAATACCTCCAGGATATCCTAGAGAAGTTTAGCATGTCTGATGCTAGTCCATGTAAGACACCCATGCCAATCAAAATTGTACTCACTTAAGACACAAATGGTATTCCTTTCGACCCATCTATTTACCGCTCTATGATTGGTTCATTGCTTTATTTTTGTGCATCTTGGCCAGACATCATGTTTAATGTATGCATGTGTGCTAGATTTCAAGCTTCCCCTAGGTAAAGCCATCATAAGGTGGTTAAGCATATTCTTAGATACATTGTTCACACCCCAAAGTTGGTTCTATGGTACCCCAAGGATGCTAAGTTTGATCTCATTGGGTACACGGATGCGGATTGGGCTGGAGACAAAGTGGATCGTAAGTCCACCTCCGGCGCATGTCAGTTTCTTGGACGCTCCTTGGTAAGTTGGTCCTCGAAGAAACAAAATTGTATTGCCCTCTCTACCGCAAAAGCTGAATACATTGCTACCGCTAGTTGTGCAACTCAATTACTATGGATGAGGCAAACTTTGTAGGATTACGGTATCACCTATAGACATGTGCCTCTTCTATGTGATAATGAAAGTGCCATCAATATTGCTGAGAACCCCAAAGATCATACCCGCACCAAGCACATCGATATTAGGTATCACTTCTTGAGAGATCATGTGGAGAAGGGTGATATTGACATTGCTCATGTTGGAACAGATATGCAACTTGCAGATATTTTCACCAAGCCATTGGATGAAGCAAGGTTTTGTCGACTTAGGCGTGAACTTGGTATCTTGGAGCCTGACAATATTATGTGAAATCTAGTACACATTCATGCATGAACTTAATTTCTTGTCTTGACGTAGGCATATATTTAGGGGGAGACACTCAACTCATGAGTACTCTCACCCTATGCAATGCATAAATAGAACAAACACTCTCAAAGCTACCATGTTATTCTAACTATGGTGCTTTACAATGATGGAGTAGTGATTATGCACCCAAAGTTCAAATTCTTGCGGTGTCTTGTCACGTATACTCAAACATGGGTTAGATCAGTGTGATCTATGTTTGTTGTTGTTGTTTTATTGGCGTATGATACTCACTGCTTGACATTATACTAATTCTTCTTACTCCATACTGAAATCATCATTGGTACCCTTATACATGGGTTAGATCATCATGGTCATCATCTCCTACCTTTGTCATCATCTACATTGTCTTTTATAGACAAATTTATGTGTGTCGGTCATCCGGTACTGTCCGGACATCCGTAAAAAGCTTTTTGTTCCCCCTTCTGGTCGTCTGGTCTATCCGGTCTTCCGTTAATTTTTCCCTGGCCCAAGCATCGGACGTCCGTAGAACTCCGATCATCCGTAAAAAAGCCTTCTATTGCCCTCAGGCCGGTCGTTCAGTACCATCCGGATGTCTGTAAAAAGCCTTCTGTTGCACCCCTTCCGGTCGTTCGGTCTATCCGGTCTTTCGTTAATTTTTCCCCTGGCCCAGGAAAACCGGACGTCCGTAGAACTCCGGTCGTCCGACCTTTTCTCGGGCACATATATATAGCGAGGGGTGTGCTTCGGGTCAGTTTACCCTAATCCTCGTTCGCTCCCCTCCTCTGTTCCCCACCGCTGCCGCCCCTGTCTCGCGGCTCCTCGTCGCAGCCGCTCGCTGCTACCTATTGAGCACTACGTTGGTTTTCCCTGAAGAGGAAGGGATGATGCAGCAAAGTAGCGTAAGTATTTCCCTCAGTTTTTGAGTACCAAGGTATCAATCCAGTAGGAGGCTACGCGTGAGTCCCTTGCACCTGCACAAAACAAATAAATCCTCGCAACCAACGTGATAAGGGGTTGTCAATCCCTACACGGCCACTTACGAGAGTGAGATCTAATAGATATTATAGGATAACACTTTTGGTATTTTTGTGATAAAGATGCAAAGTAAAATAAAAGCAAAGTAAAAAAGCAAAGGAAATAACTAAGTATTGGGAGATTAATATGATGAAGATAGACCCGGGGGCCATAGGTTTCACTAGTGGCTTCTCTCGAGAGCATAAGTATTCTACAGTGGGTGAACAAATTACTGTTGAGCAATTGACAGAATTGAGCATAGTTATGAGAATATATAGGTATGATCATGTATATAGGCATCACGTCCGAGACAAGTAGACCGACTCCTGCCTGCATCTACTACTATTACTCCACTCATCGACCGCTATCCAGCATGCATCTAGAGTATTAAGTTAATGAAAACGGAGTAACGCCTTAAGCAAGATGACATGATGTAGAGGGATAAACTCATGCAATATGATGAAAACCCCATCTTGTTATCCTCGATCGCAACAATACAATACGTGCCTTGCTGCCCCTACTGTCACTGGGAAAGGACACCGCAAGATTGAACCCAAAGCTAAGCACTTCTCCCATTGCAAGAAAGATCAATCTAGTAGGCCAAACCAAACTGATAATTCGAAGAGACTTGCAAAGATAACCAATCATACATAAAAGAATTCAGAGAAGATTCAAATATTGTTCATAGATAGACTTGATCATAAACCCACAATTCATCAGTCTCAACAAACACACCGCAAAAAGAAGATTACATCGAATAGATCTCCACAAGAGAGGGGGAGAACATTGTATTGAGATCCAAAAAGAGAGAAGAATCCATCTAGCTACTAACTATGGACCCGTCGGGCTGAGGTGAACTACTCACACTTCGTCGGAGGGGCTATGGTGTTGATGTAGAAGCCCACCGTGATCGATGCCCCCTCCGGCGGAGCTCCGGAACAGGCCCCAAGATGGGATCTCGTGGATACAGAAAGTTGCGGCGGTTGAATTAGGGTTTTGGCTCCATATCTGATCGTTTGGGGGTACGTAGGTATATATAGGAGGAAGGAGTACGTCGGTGGAGCAACAGGGGGCCCACGAGGATGGAGGGTGTGCCTGGGGGGTAGGCGCGCCCCCCTACCTCGTGGCCTCCTCTTTTGTTTCTTGACGTAGGGTCCAAGTCCCCTGGATCATGTCCGGTGAGAAAATCACGTTCCCGAAGGTTTCATTCCGTTTGGACTCCGTTTGATATTCCTTTTCTTCGAAATCCTGAAATAGGCAAAAAAAACAGCAATTCTGGGCTGGGTCTCCGGTTAATAGGTTAGTCCCAAAAACAATATAAAAGTGGATAATAAATCCCAATAATGTCCAAAACAGTAGATAATATAGCATGGAGCAATCAAAAATTATAGATACGTTGGAGACGTATCAAGCATCCCCAAGCTTAATTCCTGCTCGTCCTCGAGTAGGTAAATGATAAAAATAGAATTTTTGATGCGGAGTGCTACTTGGCATAATTTTAATGTAATTCTTATTAATTGTGGTATGAATATTCAGATCCGAAAGATTCAAGACAAAAGTTCATATTGACATAAAAATAATAATACTTCAAGCATACTAACAAAGCAATTATGTCTTCTCAAAATAACATGGCCAAAGAAGTTCATCCCTACAAAATCATATAGTTTAGTCATGCTCTATTTTCGTCACACAAGAATGCTCTCATCATGCACAACCCCGATGACAAGCCAAGCAATTGTTTCATACTTTAGTAATCTCAAACCTATAAACTTTCACGCAATATATGAGCGCGAGCCATGGACATAGCACTATGGGTGGAATAGAATATAATGAGGGGGGTTATGTGGAGAAGACAAAAAGGAGAAAGTCTCACATCAACGAGGCTAATCAATGGGCTATGGAGATGCCCACCGATTGATGTTAATCCAAGGAGTAGGGATTGCCATGGAACGGATGCACTAGAGCTATAAATGTATGAAAGCTCAACAAAAGAAACTAAGTGGGTGTGCATCCAACTTGCTTGCTCACGAAGACCTAGGGCACTTGAGGAGGCCCATTGTTGGAATATACAAGCCAAGTTCTATAATGAAAATTCCCACTAGTATATGAAAGTGACAAAACAAGAGACTCTCTATCATGAAGATTACGGTGCTACTTTGAAGCACAAGTGTGGAAAGGGATAGTAACATTGTCCCTTCTCTCTTTTTCTCTCATTTTGTTATTTGGCCTTTATCTCCTTTTTTTATTTCCTCACTTGGGACAATGCTCTAGAAAATGATGATCATCACACTTCTATTTATTTACATCTCAATGATTACAACTCAATACTAGAACAAAAATGACTCTATATGAATGCCTCCGGCGGTGTACCGGGATATTCAATGGACCAAGAGTGACATGTATGAAAGAATTATGAACGGTGGCCTTGCCACAAATACTATGTCAACTACATGATCATGCTAAGCAATATGACAATAATCAATGTGTCATGATAAACGGAATGGTGGAAAGTTGCATGGCAATATATCTCAGAATGGCTATGGAAATGCCATAATAGGTAGGTATGGTGGCTGTTTTGAGGAAGATATAAGGAGGTTTGTGTGTGAAAGAGCGTATCATATCACGAGGTTTGGATGCACCGGCGAAGTTTGCGCCAACTCTCAATGTGAGAAAGGGCAATGCACGGTACCGAAGAGGCTAGCAAGGATGGAAGGGTGGGAGTGCGTATAATCCATGGACTCAACATTAGTCATAAAGAACTCACATACTTATTGCAAAAATCTACAAGTCATCAAAAACCTCAGCACTATGCGCATGCTCCTAGGGGGATAGATTGGTAGGAAAAGACCATCGCTCGTCCCCGACCGCCACTCATAAGGAGGACAATCAAATAACACCTCATGTTTCAAATTTGTTACATAACATTTACCATACGTGCATGCTACGGGACTTGCAAACTTCAACACAAGCATTTCTCAATTTCACAACTACTCAACTACCAAGTCCTTGATTATCTTGGGGGTGCCATGGGCATCCCCAAGCTTAGTCTCTTGGCACTCCTTGTTCCATAATCCATCAAATCTTTACCCAAAAAGTTGAAAACTTCACAACACAAAACTCAAAGTAGAAAATCTCGTGAGCTCCGTTAGCAAAAGAAAACAAAAGACCACTTCAAGGCAATGTAATGAACTCATTATTTATTTATATTGGTGTTAAACCTACTGTATTACAACTTATCTATGGTTTATAAACTATTTTACTAGCCATAGATTCATCAAAATAAGCAAACAACACACGAAAAAACAGAATCTGTCAAAAACAGAATAGTCTGTAGTAATCTGTAGCTAGCGCAAGATCTGGAACCCCAAA
Organism: Triticum timopheevii; assembly: GCA_963921465.1. Taxonomy (NCBI): domain Eukaryota; kingdom Viridiplantae; phylum Streptophyta; class Magnoliopsida; order Poales; family Poaceae; genus Triticum; species Triticum timopheevii. The sequence goes on along the minus strand of OY997273.1, from coordinate 587,198,365 downwards.
AATTCTAAAATAAATTGCTGGACGTGGAATTTATCTATTAATCATATTCAAAAATAATTAACTAAATAGAACTTTCCAAATAAAAATGGCAGCAGTTCTCGTGAGCGCTAAAGTTTCTGTTTTTTACAGCAAGTGTAACAAGACTTTCCCCAAGTCTTCCCAACAGTTCTACTTGGCACAAACACTAATTAAACACACAAAAAACACAACCTAAACAGAGGCTAGATAAATTATTTATTACTAAACAGGAGCAAAAATCAAGGAATAAAAATAAAATTGGGTTGCCTCCCAACAAGCGCTATCGTTTAACGCCCCTAGCTAGGCATAACAAGCAAGGATAGATCTAGGTATTGCCATCTTTGGTTGGCAATCCATAAGTGGCTCTCATAATAGATTCATAAGTTAATTTAATTTTATTTCTAGGGAAGTGTTCCATGCCTTTCCTTAATGGAAATTGGAATCTAATATTTCCTTCCTTCATATCAATAATTGCACTAATCGTTCCAAGGAAAGGTCTACCAAGAATAATATGACATGAAGGATTGCAATCTATGTCAATAACAATAAAATCTACGGGCACATAATTCCTATTTACAACAATAATAACATCATTAATTCTTCCCATAGGTTTCTTAATAGTGGAATCCGCAAGGTGCAAGTTTAGAGAGCAATCATCAAAATCACGGAAACCTAACAAATCACACAAAGTCTTTGGAATCGTGGAAACGCTAGCACCCAAATCACTTAAAGCATAGCATTCATGATCTTTAATTTTAATTTTAATAGTTTTTTCCCACTCATCATAAAGTTTTCTAGGGATAGAAACTTCCAATTCAAGTTTTTCTTCATAAGATTGCATCAAGGCATCAACGATATGTTTAGTAAACGCTCTATTTTGACTATAAGCGTGAGGGGAATTTAACACGGATTGCAACAAGGAAATACAATAATCAAAGAGCAATTTTCATTGTTAAATTCCTTGAAATCCATAATAGTGGGTTTAGCAACATCTAGGGTTTTAATTTCTTCAATCCCACTTTTATCAATTTTAGCATCAAGATCAAAAAATTCCGAATTCTTGGAACGCCTTCTAGCTAAAGGTGGATCATATTCAGTCCCATCATTATCAAGATTCATATTGCAAAACAAAGATTTAATAGGAAACACATCAATAACTTTTAGATCTTCATCTTTATTTTCATAGCAATCCGGTTTAGCGGCCATCCTATTAACTAAGGTAGCCTGCCTATCCGAAATTTCAGCAGTCAATTTCTCAAGACGAGCAATCTGGGATATTAAACCATCGAATTCTTTAGACATATCATCAAGATCTTTATTCATAAAACTCACAAAACTTTTCTGTACCTTAAGCTCGTTTATGAAGAAACTATTATGTTCAAATTGCAAAACCATAAAACTTCTGACATTGCTTTCGATCTCTTCTAACCTTTTAAGGTGAAGATCACCAAATTTAGGTAGAGCCATAGTGGCAAGCAAGCAAACTAACACACAAGAAAAAAAAAGCAGGCAAAAAGAGGCAAACGGGAAAGAGAAGGAGGATAGAGAGAGAGGGCGAATAAAACGGCAAGGGTGAAGTGGGGGAGAGGAGAACAAGAGGCAGATGTCAAATAATGTAATGCGGGAGATAAGGGTATGTGATGGGTACTTGGTATATTGACTTTTGCGTAGACCTCCCCGGCAACGGCACCGGAAATCCTTCTTGCTACCTCTTGAGCACTGCGTTGGTTTTCCCCGAAGAGGAAGGGATGATGCAGCAAAGTAGCGTAAGTATTTCCCTCAGTTTTTGAGAACCAAGGTATCAATCCAGTAGGAGGCTACGCGCGAGTCCCTTGCACCTGCACAAAACAAATAAATCCTCGCAACCAACGCAATAAGGGGTTGTCAATCCCTACACGGCCACTTATGAGAGTGAGATCTGATAGATATTATAAGATAGTATTTTTGGTATTTTTGTGATAAAGATGCAAAGTAAAATAAAAGCAAAGTAAAAAAAGCAAAGGAAATAACTAAGTATTGGGAGATTAATATGATGAAGATAGACCCGGGGGCCATAGGTTTCACTAGTGGCTTCTCTCGAGAGCGTAAGTATTCTACGGTGGGTGAACAAATTACTGTTGAGCAATTGACAGAATTGAGCATAGTTATGAGAATATCTAGGTATGATCATGTATATAGGAATCACGTCCGAGACAAGTAGACCGACTCCTACCTGCATCTAATACTATTACTCCACTCATCGACCGCTATCCAGCATGCATCTAGAGTATTAAGTTAATGAAAACGGAGTAACGCCTTAAGCAAGATGACATGATGTAGAGGGATAAACTCATGCAATATGATGAAAACCCCATCTTGTTATCCTCGATCGCAACAATACAATACGTGCCTTGCTGCCCCTACTGTCACTGGGAAAGGACACCGCAAGATTGAACCCAAAGCTAAGCACTTCTCCCATTGCAAGAAAGATCAATCTAGTAGGCCAAACCAAACTGATAATTCTAAGAGACTTGCAAAGATAACCAATCATACATAAAAGAATTCAGAGAAGATTCAAATATTTTTCATAGATAGACTTGATCATAAACCCACAATTCATCGGTCTCAATAAACACACCGCAAAAGGAAGATTACATCGAATAGATCTCCACAAGAGAGGGGAGAACATTGTATTGAGATCCAAAAAGAGAGAAGAAGCCATCTAGCTACTAACTACTCACACTTCATCGGAGGGGCTATGGTGTTGATGTAGAAGCCCTCCGTGATCTATGCCCCCTTCGGTGGAGCTCCGGAACAGGCCCCAAGATGGGATCTCGTGGATACAGAAAGTTGTGGCGGTGGAATTAGGGTTTTGGCTCAGTATCTGATCATTTGGGGGTACATAGGTATATATAGGAGGAAGGAGTACGTCGGTGGAGCAATAGGGGGCCCACGAGGGTGGAGGGCGCGCATGGGGGGGGGGTAGGCGCGCCCCCTACCTCGTGGCCTCCTCTTTTGTTTCTTGACGTAGGGTCCAAGTCCCCTGGATCATGTTCGGTGAGAAAATCACGTTCCCGAAGGTTTCATTCCGTTTGGACTCCGTTTGATATTCCTTTTCTTCGAAACCCTGAAATAGGCAAAAAAACAGCAATTCTGGGTTGGGCCTCCGATTAATAGGTTAGTCCCAAAAATAATATAAAAGTGGATAATAAAGCCCAATAATGTCCAAAATAGTAGATAATATAGCATGGAGCAATCAAAAATTATAGATACGTTGGAGACGTATCACTCGCCGCCCGTGCACCTTGCCGACGCCTCATCGCTCGGGTCGTCCCAGTCCCCGGTGCGGCCCACTGCCTGATTCGCTTCGCTCGCCGTTTCCCTCCGTGTTCTTCACTTCAAGGTAGCACCTATCTCTTCTCCCCTCATCCATCGATTCTTTTTTCTATGGTGGGGGTTGTTGATTTGGGTCTTCCTCCTCCTCTAGGCCGAGATGCCCAAGACCACGCACTCCACGCGCAAGCAGGTCACCGGTGGGCCTTCTCGAATGTCTCGTCATGGTGGCTCTGATGATTCACAGGAGCGGGCTCGTCCTCGGAAGCGTGCCGCCCGCCCTCACAGCTCTACTAGCAACTCCTCTTCGGAGGAATCTGACTATGAGGATGAACTGGACGATTTGGAGCAGCCTAAGTTTGTTGTTGTTCGCACCTCCGCACCCAAGCCAGGAACTCGTATGCCCACCTTAAAGGTTCCTCCTCCTCCGGTGCAACCTCACGGTGATGCTCGTCATATCTCTCTTGAACCTCCTTTACCACTCGACCACAACGTTAAGCGGTTCAACGAGGTTCCCATTACTTCATATCTTATTTTGTGTCGTGATGTTGATTAATTTACAGTTGCTCGTGACTCTTTGGACAATCATTTTCGCACTAATGTCCAAGCCGACATTTTTACCACTATCATCATCCCTAAGGGTCTATCTCTTCATGTATGCATTGACTTAGAGCATATTCGTGCTCATCCGGTGAAATATCTAGGGGCTGTTGAGCTCATTGAGTCCTCTAATCTTGCTGCTCCATTTGCATTTTAACATGACTTTAACCAAGCTGCCATTCATCAATTCTATGCCACATGTTATTTTGGTCCAAATAACACCGTCACTTGGATGACCTCCGACACCGTGCTCACGGCATCTTATTCTCAATTTGTTGCTGCCCTTGGGTTTCCTGACACCGGTTTCAAAATCCATAAGGATGACCCCAACCATAGGCCCAAGGGCATTGATGTCTGTGTGGATCTTCTCAAACTGTTAGAAGAAATGACTAATGATGAGAAACAAAAGGGTCTAAACCAAGTCTCCATTTGGTGCTCACCTTTCTACATCATCTATCAGTGTGTCATTCGTACCATCTATCCCAAGATGGGTGATAAGGGGTCGTGCAGTACCTACTGAATTGATCTCATGCATCGCCTCTATGCATCTCCGAAGGGGAAGATAAATGTTCCTCATTTCCTGTGGCATGATATCCGTCTTGCTAGCTTTCATCACAAGCGGGCCTTTCCCCATGCCCCCTATCTTCAGGCTTTTATCGAGAGTGTTGCTCCTTTTCCCATTGCCCGCGCTCATGCAGTCATTCCACCTCACATGGTGGATGATTGGGTCCCCAAGGACTCTTCTGCTCCTGCTCGTCGCACTGCAGCTAGTGTTCCTCCTCCTACTTCTCGTTCTACTACTTCCGGATCTGCATCCTTTGGGCGCATTGCTCGCTTTCTTGGGAAGGCTCACTCTGCCATGATCAAGGTGTTTACCTTTCATTTCTACCAAAATCACGACGTTGTCACTCGCATGGTCACCCCCAAGAACGCTCTAAAGGCTTGTTTGAGAGACTCCGAAGTTTATGATGTGAGTGATGATGAACGTCTCCCTGACGAACCACCTTCTGACTTTGGTTTTCCCTCGGGTCCTGAGTGGGCTGACTTCTTTGACGTGGCTGGTGGCAGTGGTGCTCATGATGATGATGATGCTCTTTAATGATGTTATGACCCCTTTTGGGTATTTGATGCCAAGGGGGAGTAGGCACTTACTTATCTATGTCATGCTAGCCATGATATTAGCTTGTATCGAACTCATGTTATGCCTTTTATCAACTTATGTTCTATGATATCTGTGTGATGAACTTCATATTATGTCTGTTATCGACTTATGTTCTATGATATATGAGTGATGAACCTACATAGAGCCTATTCTGGTTTTATGTTATCTTGTTTGTGAGATTTGTTTGTGATGGTATCAAAGTGAGGGGGAGCTCTCCTCATGCTTATTTTATGTATGCACATGCTTTGGGGGAGCTCCACAACAACTCCTTTCGATATTCAAAGTTTTTTGTTGACATATTGAGAAGTGCATGTATGTTGTCATCAACTGCCAAAAAGGGGGAGACTGAAAGTGCAATCATGCCCTTAATCGTATTTTGATGTTGATGACAACATGCATTTTGGGACTAATCATGTTTATCAAGTATATCTCAGGATTATGTCTCAAGGGCCGTGTGTGGATCATGACTATGGAAAAAAGTGTGTGTGTGTGTGTGTGTGTGTGTGTGTGTGTGTCACTCAAAGAGCAGAGATTCAAGACAAAGACAAAAAGCTTAGGCTCTTTTTCAATTCATTCTTGAGTATAGGGATCCCACACTATTAAGAGGGGGTCATTGGATCTAGTGAAAGATTTGCTCAAAACCCACCAACTCTATTTTCACCGAACATCCGGTACTCTACGGGCGTCCGATCCCTCATAGCTTACCAGACTTTCGGCTCTCCACGTACGTCCGGTGTTTCTACACAGAACGATATTTACAGATGTCCGAGCTGCTCCGAACATTCGTTTTCCTCCGGTGGTCCGACACCTCCTTCACAGAACATTATTTACGGATTTCCGGTCATCTCCGAACGCCCGACACGTTTCGGACGTCCGATGGTCGTGTGCTGATTCGTGGCATGTGGATTTCCAGTGACCAGACGACCGATGGTTGTCGGACGTCCGGACCTCTCTGTGCCACCAGACATCCGGTCCTGTCCGGACGTCCGGTCATGTCCGGACGTCCGACCTCTATAGTGCACTTAAGTGACTCAAACGGTTACTTTTCCACTTCCACTATATATAGCCTTCTTCCCCATGGGATGTGGTTGACCATTCACTTTGGACTTGCTAAGAACACATTTCAATCTCTCTCACTCCTCCACAACAAATCTTAGATCCCCAAGGGATTTGAGAGCATTTGAGAGAAGTTGGCCGATCAAGTGATAGATCCACTCCTTCCACTTATTTGCACCAAAGGAATTCGTGATTTGAGCAAGACTTGAGCTTCTCCCCATTGTTCTTGTTACTCTTGGAGGTTGGAGACTCCTAGGCGGTAGGAGTCTTTCAGAGAGGAATCGGTCATTGTGATTACCCCCGGAAAAGTTTGTGAGGGTTTGGAGACCACCCCAAGGTCTACCACTAGTGGTTGAGAAACGCCTCGGTGGTGTTGTCTCAAAGGGAGAATAGGGTGAGCCTTCGTGGCGTTGGTGTGCCTTCGTGGTAACATCCACCTCTCTAATGGTGACATAGCTTCCCTCCAAGGAAGTGAACATCGGCATACATCCTTGTCTCCTAGAGTTGCGGTTATTCCTAACCCTAACTCTCTACTTGTGGTTACTTGTCTCTTAGCTCTTACTTATACCATATTGTGCTTGCTTGCTTACTTACTTGTGTTAATGTGTATCTTGCTTAGCTCTTAGCACCACACTTGCAATTGTTAGGCTCACCTTCATATTCCGCATTATTGCCTAAAATTGCTAGGTAATAATTAAAATTTGTAATTGTACCTATTCACCCCCCTCTAGGTCCATCTCGATCCTTTCAGATGTGCATTACCGAGAGGGCCCAGAGATACCTCTCCGACAATCGGAGTGACGAATCCTAATCTCGATCTATGCAAACTCAACAAACACCATCGGAGACACCTGTGGAGCATCTTTATAATCACCCAGTTACATTGTGACGTTTGATAGCACACTAAGTGTTCCTCCGGTATTCGGGAGTTACATAATATCATAGTCATAGGAACATGCATAAGTCATGAAGAAAGCAATAGCAATAAACTAAACGATCATAGTGCTAAGCTAACGGATGGGTCTTGTCCACCACATCATTCTCTAATGATGTGATCTTGTTCATCAAATGACAACACATGTCTGTGGCTAGGAAACTTAATCATCTTTGATTAACGAGCTAGTAAAGTAGAGGCATACTTGGGACACTCTGTTTGTCTATGTATTCACACATGTACTAAGTTTCTGGTTAATACAATTCTAGCATGAATAATAAGCATTTATCATGATATAAGGAAATATAAATAACAAATTTATTATTGCCTCTAGGGCATATTTCCTTCATTTGAGACCCACCACATGAGTTGTCCAGAGTGGCAAACCACTCTATGTGATCGGAGATCCCGTGAAATAGAAGTGAGAGACAAGTTGTTGGCCACCTGGGAGGAGAGTATCCCTATACTAATTATCCCACTCTGTGAAGATGCAATACTCTCCTGATCTGCATGGCATGTTGAGACTTTTGTTAATGTGTTCCGAGTGGCTTATTTGAGTAAGCAGAGATGCTGTCCTGAGAGCATCTTCTGAGGAACACACCTATATGAATTTGACTGTTAAATGTCGCAATATGTGAGAATTGGGTGTTCTCTAATAAATTCATGAAAGGCCTAGGAGTATGATGTATACATTCCACCCGCGGGGAAGCCTTACTATCAGTGTCAAAACCGGCGAATCTTGGGTAGGGGGTCCCGAACTGTGCGTCTAAGGTTGATGGTAACATGAGACGGGGGACACGATATTTACCCAGGTTTGGGCCCTCTCTATGGAGGTAATACCCTACTTCCTGCTTGATTGATCTTGATGAATATGAGTATTACAAGAGTTGATCTACCTCGAGATCGTAATTGCTAAAACCCTAGAAGTCTAGCCTATGTGATTATGATTGTCCTCTCCTCTACGGACTAAACCCTCCGGTTTATATAGACACCGGAGGGGACTAGGGTTATACAAAGTCGGTTACAGAGAAAGAAATCTTCATATCCGAATGCTAAGCTTGCCATCCATGCCAAGGAGAGTCCCATCCGGACACGGGTGAGAATCTTCGGTCTTGTATCTCCGTAGCCCATCAGTCCGGCCCATGTCAAACAGGTAGGACGCCCGAGGACCCCTTAGTCCAGGACTCCCTCAGTAGCCCCTGAACCAGGCTTCAATGACGAGGTGTCCGGCACGCAGATTGTCTTCGGCATTGCAAGGCGGGTTCCTCCTCCAAATACTCCAACACAGTCTTCGAACACAACGAACGTGTCCAGATCTGCAGAACAAGTACCACACACCACCGCAGAGAGTATAATATTTCACGAGTCCAATCTGCTGACAACTTTTTGTAACGTGATAGCACGTCCCTGCCCGGTTATTATTTCGAACTGTTTTCCGGCCTGTCGCTCCATATTTCGAGATGCGGCTTTATTGGCACATCTTGTCAAAGCAGAGATCATGTCCTCTTATTGTGAGATTCTCATAAACACGGGTATGGGTAATCCAACCGTGCCACCTGCACGGCCCCTGGGGAATAGGCGAGTTTTACAGCGAGTGGGGAGGCGCTTGATATTCACTGCCTTTATAAGGAGATAAGGATTCACCTCTTTCACCCACGCCTTCTCTCTTTTCGCCTACCCACTCCCGAGCTCCAGTGCCCAAGTTCTCATCTTTTCTACCTCATGAAAGCACTCCTACCATGTCCGGAGCACAGGGCAAGTGGATGGCCTCCACCGTCAAGGAGAAGGACATCACCCAGATTCGGGAGGCCAGATATTTGGCCAAGGAGGTCGCCCATCGGCTTCTGACCGAGGGATAGATCATCCCTACCCCGAAGCCCCATGAGAGGGTAGTTTTTATCCCCCACTTCATCCGCGGGCTGGGATTTCCACTCCACCCCTTCGTCCGCGGGCTGATGTTCTACTATGGGCTGGATTTCCATGATCTGGCCCCAAATTCCTTCCTCACTATCTTGGAATTCATCATCGTGTGTGAGGCTTTCCACCGCATCCCACCCCACTTCAGATTGTGGCTGAAGACCTTCAATGTAAAACCGAAGGTGGTGGGCGGCCAACACGCAGGGTCCGGAGGCGCCATGGTGAGAAAAATATCCAACGTCCCGTGGCCCAAAGGCACCTTCGTGGAGACCATCAAGGGGTGGCAGAAGTTGTGGTTCTACGTCACAGAGCCCCACGATAGTACTTGGTTTGCAGCTCCCGAATTCAAATCCGGGGCCCCAACACGGCTTACCTCCTGGCAAGAGAAGGGCCTGAATTGGTCTTCGTCGGATGAGCTGACAGTGCTTCAGACGCGCATCAGGAGCATGATGGACAAGAACGTCAAGCTTGTCGATGTGATTCAGGTGATGCTAGTTCGCCGGATCCTTCCATGCCAGAGCCGGGCTTGCCACCTATGGGAGTTTGATCCAGCCGAGCACAAGACCTTGCAATGGTTCTTCGGAACTACGCACGAGGATATCTGGAAGGTGTTCTTCAAGGCTAACGAGATGTGGCCAAAGACGACCGAGGACCGTGGGCACGACCAGGCCCATCCCGCCAGTTCGGTAAGTTTTCTGTTTTTCAAGGTGTATCCCTTACTAGCTTACTCAAGGAGGATGTCTGAGCTTCCCTATTTGTTTTGTCAGGGTTGGACGAAGAAGGCGGAGCGGATTCAGTGTCCGGATCCGCTGCCTGAGGCACCAGCTGTCCCGCTTCTGACGAAAATGCTGGTTCCGGCACCCTACAAGGTGCCGGAGAGGAAGCCCAAGAATAAGGCCAAGGGGATGATAACCCACAAGTATAGGGGATCGCAACAGTTTTCAAGGGTAGAGTATTCAACCCAAATTTATTGATTCGACACAAGGGGAGCCAAAGAATATTCTCAAGTATTAGCAGCTGAGTTGTCAATTTAACCACACCTGGAAACTTAATATCTGCAGCAAAGTGTTTAGTAGCAAAGTAATATGGTAGTAGTGGTAACGGTAGCAAAAGGTAATGATAGAAAAAGTAATGTTTTTGGTATTTTGTAGTGATGATAGCAATAGCAACGGAAAAGTAAATAAGTGAAGAACAATATATGGAAAGCTCGTAGGCAATGGATCGGTGATGGAGGATTATGCCGGATGCGGTTCATCATGTAACAGTCATAACCTAGGGTGACACAGAACTAGCTCCAATTCATCAATGTAATGTAGGCATGTATTCCGAATAAAGTCATACGTGCTTATGGAAAAGAACTTGCATGACATCTTTTGTCCTACCCTCCCGTGGCAGCGGAGTCCTAACGGAAACTAAGGGATATTAAGGCATCTTTTTAATAGAGTACCGGACCAAAGCATTAACACATAGCGAATACATGAACTCCTCAAACTACGGTCATCACCGGTAAGTATCCCGATTATTGTCACTTCAGGGTTAACGGATCATAACACATTATAGGTGACTATAGACTTGCAAGATAGGATCAAGAACTCTCATATATTGATGAAAAACATAATAGGTTCAGATCTGAAATCATGGCACTCGGGCCCTAGTGACAAGAATTAAGCATAGCAAAGTCATAGCAACATCAATCTCATAACATAGTGGATACTAGGGATCAAACCCTAACAAAACTAACTCGATTACATGATAAATCTCATCCAACCCATCACCGTCCAGCAAGCCTACGATGGAATTACTCATGCACAGCGGTGAGCATCATGAAATTGGTGATGGAGGAAGGTTGATGATGACAATGGCGACGGATTCCCCTCTCCGGAGCCCCAAACGGACTCCAGATCAGCCCTCCCGAGAGGTTTTATGGCTTGGCGGCGGCTCCGTATCGTAAAACGCAATGAATCATTCTCCTCTATCTTTTTCTCCCCTAAACCAAATATATAGAGTTGGAGTTGAGGTCGGAGGAGCTCTAGGGGGCCCACGAGGTAGGGGGTGCGCCCCCCACCCTCGTGGCTAGGGTGTGGGCCCCCTGGTCTTCATCTTTTGCAAGGTTTTTTATTATTTCCGAAAAGATGTTCTGTGAAGTTTCAGGTCATTCCGAGAACTTTTGTTTCTGCACATAAATAACACCATGGTAATTCTGCTAAAAACAGCATCAGTCCGGGTTAGTTCCATTCAAATCGTGCAAGTTAGAGTCCAAAACAAGGGCAGAAGTGTTTGGAAAAGTAGATACAATGGAGACGTATCAACTCCCCCAAGCTTAAACCTTTGCTTGTCCTCAAGCAATTCAGTTGATAAACTGAAAGTGATAAAGAAAAACTTTTACAAACTTTGTTTGCTCTTGTTGTTGTAAATATGTAAAGCCAGCATTCAAGTTTTCAGCAAAGATTATGAACTAACCATATTCACAATAACACATAGGTCTCATGTTTACTCATATCAATGGCATAATTAACTAGCGAGCAATAATAATAAATCTCGGATGACAACACTTTTTCAAAACAATCATAATATGATATAACAAGATGGTATCTCGCTAGCCCTTTCTGAGACCGCAAAACATAAATGCAGAGCACCTTTAAAGATCAAGGACTGACTAGACATTGTAATTCATCGTAAAAGAGATCCAGTCAAGTCATACTCAATGTAAACTAATAGTAATGAATGCAAATGACAGCGGTGCTCTCCAACTAGTGCTTTTTAATAAGAGGATGATGACTCAACATAAAAGTAAATAGATAGGCCCTTCATATAGGGAAGCAGGGATTTGTAGAGGTGCCAGAGCTCGGTTTTGAAATAGAGGTGAATAATATTTTGAGCGGTTGTCAACATAACAACCAAGAGATGGCGATATCTTCCATGCTACACACATTATAGGCGGTTCCCAAACAGAATGGTAAAGTTTATACTCCCCCTCCACCAACAAGCATCAATCATGGCTTGCTCGAAACAACGAGTGCCTCCAACTAACAAGAGTCCCAGGGGGAGTTTTGTTTGCAATTATTTTGATTTAGGTTGCATAAAGCATGGGACTGGGCATCCCGGTGACCAGCCCTTTTCTCGTGAGTGAGGAGCCGAGTCCACTCCTCTTGAGAATAACCCGCCTAACATGGAAGATACGGACAACCCTAGTTGATACATGAGCTATTCAAGCATACAAAACAAGATATTTATTTGAAGGTTTAGATTTTGGAACATACAAATTTATTTGGAACGGTAGGTAGATACCGTATATAGGTAGGTATGGTGGACTCATATGGAATAACTTTGGGGTTTATGGAGTTGGATGCACAAGCAGTATTCCCGCTTAGTAGAGGTGAAGGCTAGAAAAAAAATCTGGGAAGCGACGAGCTAGAGAGCGACAACAGTCATGATCATGCATTAAAATTAATCGACACCGAATGCAAGCATGAGTAGGATATAATCCACCATGAACATAAATATCGTGAAGGCTATGTTGATTTTGTTTCAACTACATGCGTGAACATGTGCCAAGTCAAGTCACTTAAATCATTCAGAGGAGGATACCACCCTATCATACATCATCACAACCATTTTAATAGCATGTTGGCATGCAAGGTAAACCATTATAAGCTCCAAGCTAATCAAGCATGGCACAAGAAACTATGATCTCTAGTTGTCATTGCAAACATGTTTATTCATAATAGGCTGAATCAGGAACAATGAACTAATCATATTTACAAAAACAAAAGAGGTCGAGTTCATACCAACTTTTCTCATCTCAATAAGTCCATCCTATATCGTCATAACTGCCTTTCACTTGCACGACCGAATGATGTGAATAATAATAATAGTGCGCGTGCATTGGACTAATCTGGAATCTGCAAGCATTCAATAAACAGGAGAAGGCAAGGAAATATGGGCTCTTTTGTCATATCAACAATAATGCATATAAGAGCCACTTCAACAATGTAATCATGGTCTTCTCCTATCGACCCCCAAGAAAAGAAAGGAAATAAAACTATTTACACGGGAAAGCTCCCAACAAGCAAAAGAAGAACAGGAAATCTTTTTGGGTTTTCTTTTTAATTACTACTACAAGCATGGAAATTAAAACTAGCTAAAAGCTACAGCTATTTTTTTTGTTTTTCTTAAGGTTTATTAAACACACAAGAAGAAAGCATAAAAAGGAAAATAAACTAGCATGGATGATACAATGAAAAAGTATGAGCACCGAGATCTAGCAATGAGTGTGTGAACATAAATGTAATGTCGGTGGGAAATACGTACTCCCCCAAGCTTAGGCTTTTGGCCTAAGTTGGTCTATGGCCACGGCTGGCCTGGCGGATATCCATAGTAATAGTTGGGATCGTACTGAGATGCAGCGGCTATCGCCTCCTGAGCTGCAGCGTGGCGATGAGCGGCCTCCGCCCTCCTCTCGTACTCATCTGCCTCCTCTCTGGTAATAACATATCTTCCTTTTGCCTGATAATCAAAGAAGGCATGAGTAGGGAGAGTAATACGGACAGCACACCGTCCGTCAAACATTAGTCGATACTGGAGAGGTAATTCACTCCTCTCAACAAACTGGTGGTGAACCATAGCATTAAAATCTAGGTAAGCAGGAGGCAATTCAATATCATCCTCATGTATGGTTTCACCGAGAAAATCAGCTAAGCGGGTTGCATAAATTCCATCGAAGAAATCTCCATTAAATCTATTATTATGCAACCTGCGTGCAACAATGGCTTCCAAATTATAGGATTTGTCTCCTAACACAGCACTCCTAAGAATATTGAGGTCAGGGACACACATATGACATGCTTCATCTTTACCATTTATGCACCTACCTATGGAGAGAGCAAAATAATGTATAGCAGGAAAGTGAATGCTCCCTATGGTAGCTTGTGTTATATCTCTAGATTCCCCCACAGTTATGCTAGCAAGAAAATTTCTAAATTCAGATTTGCGGGGTTCACTAGCACTACCCCATTGTGTAAGTTTGCAATTAGTGGTAAAATCCTCTAAGTCCATAGTATAAAATTTTCCATAGAGATCAAACAGGACAGTTGGAGAATTACGTGAAGATGAAAATTGAAACCTCCTCACAAAGGTACTGGTGAGATAGTGGTACTGGCGGCACTTTTCTTCCTCGAAGCTCACAAGATCAGTGTAACACAAATATGCGTTAAATTCTTCCTTAATTCTCGCTCGATCCATAAAGTTTTCCGAAGGCCATTCACAAGGATGCACTGGAGCGTCTCTTGGTGGCTCTTCATCAGCATCACGCATTGCAAGCCTGGGTCCTTGCTTTCTTGAAGAACCACCTTGGTACATTTTCCTAAGCATATTTCTCCCTCTGAAAAACTCTATAATTTTTAGTAACTTCAAAATAAAAGTGAACCACACTCAACAAAATTGATAGCAACTACTCCTACAAGTGCCTAGAGCCTATATCATGCATCAAAACTACTTGGAACCATATAAATTTGACATGCAAGCTCAAGAACAAGGTCACCTAGGCAGCACAAATTTGCAATGAATAAAGTACTAGAACAAAAACTAATTGGACCAATGGAGGAGTCACATATCAAGGACCAATCTCCCCAAGCAGTTTTGTGAAAGGTGCTTTGAGCAAGGAGATCGAAAATGGCAGCAAAATGAGCTTGGCTTGGGTTTGAGCTGGATATTCGTGTTTGTGGGAGGAAGAAGGAGTGTGTGGGTGCATGAATAAGTGAAGGAGGGCCACTGTGGGCCCATGAGGCAGGGGGAGCGCCCTGGGGGTAGGGCGCGCCCCTGACCCTCGTGGCCAGGTGCTAGCTCCTCCTGTTGTGTTCTCAGTGCCAAATATTCTCAAATATTCCAGAAAAAATCATATTTAAATTTCTGGGCATTTGGAAAACTTTTATTTTCGGGGTATTTTTATATTGCACGGATAATTCAGATAACAGACAGAAAATAATAATTTTATTTTATTTAATATAAATAACAGAAAGTAAAAGTAGGGTACAGAAGGTTGTGCCTTCTAGTTTCATCCATTTCATGCTCATCAAAAGGAATCCACTAACAAGGTTGATCAAGTCTTGTTAACGAACTCATTCCGAATAACATGGAACTGGAGAAATTTCGAATAACACTATGTTACCTCAATGGGGATATGCACATCCCCAACAATAAGAATATCATATTTCTTCTTGACAGTAGGAAGAGGATATTAAAAACCACCAAAAATAATCGATGGAATTTTTCCAATAGAATTGATACTGTGGACTTGAGGTCGTTTCCTCGGAAAGTGTACTATATGCTCATTACCATTAACATGAAAAGTGACATTGCCTTTGGTGCAATTAATAACAGCCCCTGTAGTATTCAAAAAGGGTCTTCCAAGAATAATAGACATACTATTGTCATCGGGAATATCAAGAATAACAAAGTCCGTTAAAATAGTAACGTTTGCAACCACAACAGGCACATCCTCACAAATACCGACAGGTATAGCAGTTGATTTATCGGCCATTTGCAAAGATATTTTAGTAGGTGTCAACTTATTCAAATCAAGTCTACGATATAAAGAGAGAGGCATAACACTAACACCGGCTCCAAGATCACATAAAGCAGTTTTAACACAGTTTCTTTTAATGGAGCATGGTATAGTGGGTACTCCTGGATCTCCAAGTTTCTTTGGTATTCCACCCTTAAAAGTATAATTAGCAAGCATGGTGGAAATTTCATCTTCCAGTATCTTTCTTTTATTAGTGACAATATCTTTCATGTACTTAGCATAAGGATTCATTTTAAGCATATCAGTTAATCACATACCCAAAAAGATAGGTCTAATCATTTCAGAAAAGCGCTCAAAATCCTCATCATCCTTTTTCTTGGATGGTTTGGGAGGAAAATGCATGGGTTTTTGAACCGAAGGCTCTCTTTCCTTTCTATGCTTCCTAGCAACAAAGTCTTTCTTATCATAACGTTGATTCTTTGATTGTGGATTATCAAGATCAACAACAGGTTCAATTTCTACATCATTATCATTACTAGGTTGAGCATCATCATAAACATTATTATTAACATTATCACTAGTTTCAGGTTCATTACCAGATTATGTTTCAGCATCAGAAATAGAAATATCATTTGGATTCTCAGGTGTTTCAACAATAGGTTCACTAGAAGCATGCAAAGTCCTATCATTTCTCTTTTTCTTCCTTTTAGAAGGACTAGGTGCATATATATTATTTCTCTGAGAATCTTCCTCAATTCTCTTAGGATGGCCTTCAGGATACAAAGGTTCCTGAGTCATTCTACCAGTTCTAGTAGCCACTCTAACAGCATAATCATTATTCTTACTATTCAATTCATTGAGCAAACCATTTTGAGCTTTAAGTACTTGTTCTACTTGAGTGGTAACCATATAAGCATGTTTACTAATAAGTTTAAGTTCACCTTTAACATTAGCCATATAATCACCCAAGTGTTCAAGCATATTTGAATTGTATTTCAATTGTCTACCAAAATAAGCATTAAAATCTTCTTGCTTAATCATAAATTTATCAAACTCATCTAAGCATGGACTAGCAAACTTAGTAAATGGGATTTCAGCTTTATCATATCTATAGAGAGAATTTACCTTTACTACCTGTGTAGGGTTATCAAGACCATGAATTTCTTCAATAAGTAATGGATTAAGATCATATGTTTCTTCAACAGGCGGTAAATTAAGACCATGTATTTCTTCAATAGGAGGTAAATTCTTAACATCTTCAGCTTTAATACCTTTTTCTTTCATAGATTTCTTTGCCTCTTGCATATCTTCAGGACTAAGAAATAAAAGACCTCTCTTCTTCGGAGTTGGCTTAGGAATAGGCTAGGAGCTGGCTCAGGAAGTGTCCAATTATTTTAATTTGTCAACATATTATTCAATAGAATTTCAGCTTCATCTGGTGTTCTTTCCCTGAAAATAGAACCAGCACAACTATCCAGGTAATCTCTGGTAGCATCGGTTAGTCCATTATAAAAGATATCAAGTATTTCATTTTTCTTAAGAGGATGATCAGGCAAAGCATTAAGTAATTGTAGAAGCCTCCCCCAAGCTTGTGGGAGACTCTCTTCTTCAATTTGCACAAAATTATATATATCCCTCAAAGCCGGTTGTTTCTTATGAGCAGGGAAATATTTAGCAGAGAAGTAATAAATCATATCTTGGGGACTATGCACACAACCAGGATCAAGAGAATTAAACCATATCTTAGCATCACCCTTTAATGACAATGGAAATATTTTAAGGATATAAAAGTAGCGATTCTCTCATCATTAGTGAATAGGGTGGCTATATCATTTAATTTAGAAAGATGTGCCACAACAGTTTCAGATTCATAGCCATGAAAAGGATTAGATTCAACCAAAGTAATTATATCAGGATCAGCAGAGAATTCATAATCCTTATCAGTAACACAGATAGGTGAAGTAGCAAAAGTAGGGTCAGGTTTCATTCTAGCATTAAGAGATTGCTGCTTCCATTTAGCTAATAATTTATTAAGATGACTTCTATCATTACAAGCAAGAATAGCTCTAGCAGATTCTTCATCGAAAACATAACCCTCAGGAACATCAGGCAATTCATAAGTATTAGGGGGAGAGTCTTCATCATCACTATCTTCAATATAATCAGTTTCAATAATTTCATTCTCTCTAACCCTAGCAAGTTGTTCATCAAGAAATTCACCAAGTGGCACAGTAGTGTCAAACATAGAAGCAGTTTCATCATAAGTATCATGCATAGCAGAAGTGGCATAATCAATAACATGCGACATATCAGAATCAATAGGAGAAGCAGGTTTAGGTGTCGCAAGCTTACTTAAAACAGAAGGTGAATCAAGTGCAGAGCTAGATGGCAGTTCCCTACCTCCCCTCGTAGTTGAGGGATAAATCTTGGTTCTTGGATCTCTCAAGTTCTTCATAATGATAAGAAAATATAAATCCCAAGTGACTCAAAGAATAGAGCTATGCTCCCTAGCAACGGGGCCAGAAAATAGTATTGATAACCCACAAGTATAGGGGATCGCAACAGTTTACGAGGGTAGAGTATTCAACCCAAATTTATTGATTTGACACAAGGGGAGCCAAAGAATATTCTCAAGTATTAGCAGCTGAGTTGTCAATTCAACCACACCTAGAAACCTAATATTTGCAGCAAAGTGTTTAGTAGCAAAGTAATATGGTAGTAGTGGTAACGGTAGCAAAAGTAATGTTTTTGGTATTTTGTAATGATGATAGCAATAGCAACGGAAAAGTAAATAAGCGAAGAACAATATATGGAAAGCTCGTAGGCAATGGATCGGTGATGGAGAATTATGCCGGATGCGGTTCATCATGTATCAGTCATAACCTAGGGTGACATAGAACTAGCTCCAATTCATCAATGTAATGTAGGCATGTATTCCGAATATAGTCATACGTGCTTATGGAAAAGAACTTGCATGACATCTTTTGTCCTACCCTCCCGTGGCAGCGGGGTCCTAACGAAAACTAAGGGATATTAAGGCATCTTTTTAATAGAGTACCGGACCAAAGCATTAACACATAGTGAATACATGAACTCCTCAAACTACGGTCATCACCGGTAAGTATCCCGATTATTGTCACTTCGGGGTTAACGGATCATAACACATAATAGGTGACTATAGACTTGCAAGATAGGATCAAGAACTCTCATATATTGATGAAAACATAATAGGTTCAGATCTGAAATCATGGCACTCGGGCCCTAGTGACAAGCATTAAGCATAGCAAAGTCATAGCAACATCAATCTCAGAACATAGTGGATACTAGGGATCAAACCCTAACAAAACTAAATCGATTACATGATAAATCTCATCCAACCCATTACCGTCCAGCAAGCCTACAATGGAATTACTCACACACGGCGGTGAGCATCATGAAATTGGTGATGGAGGAAGGTTGATGATGACGATGGCGACGGATTCCCCTCTCCGGAGCCCCGAACGGACTCCAGGTCAGCCCTCCCGAGAGGTTTTAGGGCTTGGCGGCGGCTCCGTATCGTAAAACGCGATGAATCCTTCTCCTCTATTTTTTTCTCCCCGAAACCAAATATATAGAGTTGGAGTTGAGGTCGGAGGAGCTCCAGGGGGCCCACGAGGTAGGGGGTGCGCCCTAGGGGGTAGGCGCACGCCCCACCCTCGTGACTAGGGTGTGGGCCCCTGGTCTTCATCTTTTGCAGGGATTTATATTATTTCCAAAAAGATGTTCCGTGAAGTTTCAG
Source organism: Triticum timopheevii (assembly GCA_963921465.1). NCBI lineage: Eukaryota > Viridiplantae > Streptophyta > Magnoliopsida > Poales > Poaceae > Triticum > Triticum timopheevii. Next base: position 587,179,065 of record OY997273.1, on the reverse strand, counting down.
GTCATTCCGAGAACTTTTGTTTCTGCACATAAATAACACCATGGTAATTCTGCTGAAAATAGCGTCAGTCTGGGTTAGTTCCATTCAAATCATGCAAGTTAGAGTCCAAAACAAGGGCAAAAGTGTTTGGAAAAGTAGAAACGACGGAGACGTATCAGGGGACCAGAGGTGGCCTCCGTCCCAAGGGTACTTCGTACATGGCATCCGAAAACACCAAAACTCACTCCTCCACCGCCGAAGATAACGAGGAGGAGGAAGAGGAAGAAGAAAGCAACTCCCCCCTCCCCGAGGGGGAAAGAAGAGGGTGGGCTCCACAAATCTGGAGGCAGAGGCGTCCAAGAAGGGGAAGTTCTCCCTCGCAGATAGCTCTGCATGGGACATCGATAGTAGCCCAGAACGGCGCCCCCGAGATAAGCCCCTGGCCGAATCGTGAGTATTCAAAGACCCCGACGCATTCATATATCAGCCTATTTACTTCATAATTTTAACATGTTGAATCATGTACTTGCAGTTCGGCTCGTTCTGCCCTCGAGCGATCCTCATCTTCGGGGAACTTGCTGGACCCGAAGGTGATGGACAATGGCTCCCTTCCAGCGGCCTCCTCTCCCAGGACCATGGATGACACCGAGGTGTTGTCCCGTCAGTGCGGCGCCAAAGGGCGAGACCTCCGCCGCCGGACACATGGGGGAGCAGATCCCCATGGAGACTAGCGATGGGGGCCATGTCCAATTCGGCCCCCGGCCGAATACGGTCCCGGAGACCTATATGGCTCCGGAATCCGGCAAGCAGCCTCCTTCATTGGAAGGAGGTGTGCCCATTTCGCCGGTGACCTCTGTCCAACCAGAGGCACCGGATACTCTACTGGAAGCGTTGCGAAGTGCTTCCACCATTGAGGAACACCGTACCTTCATGGGTGCAGTGATTGAGAAGATTCAGTCCGTGAAGAGTGGACTGACCGAAGCCTGCACAAGCCTTTTAACATGTTCTGAGGTAAGCAATGCAATTTGTGAAAAGAAAGTCATAGTATAGACAGTATCCCCTGAGACTCTGTCCGGTGTTCGGAAAGAAGAGTCAAACAGAGGATCAAATAGTTTTTCGCAGGAGACTAACTAGATATGTCTATGTGAATAAGCAAGCGTCGCTGCTAGCCGCGACTTCTCATGCTGCCGAAGTTTACGGACTGAGGCAGAGTCTAGAGCGGGCCAAGGAAGAGCTCGGCCGAGTGAAAAAGCAGCTAGAGGACAAGCAGGGTATGTAATGACCTATTCAGGTATACCAAGATATGAATTGCTTGTGTTGATCGTATGGTAATTTGTAGGAGCAGCGTCCGAGGTGGAAACCCTCAAGGCAGCGCTGGCCGAAGCCCAGAAGAGGGCGACAGATGAACAGGCCGTCCGCGAGAAGCACGAGGCCAGGGTCGGTGATGTTCAACAGGAGCTATAGGACGCCGTGAAGAAATGCGAGTCCTTGGAGCGCAAGAATGTGGACCAAGAGTCCGAACTTGCCAAGGCTCGTCAAAGTGCACAAGAGGCCCGGGTCGAAGCCCAGGGTGCCCTCCAGAAAATCCAAGAGGCCAAGAAAATCGCAGCGGGTAAGGATTTTATTATGCAGAGCAAGTATATGAAGAAGAGATATCTCTTGCTAACCCAGATTTGGAGTTCTCCAGGGGCATTTGCGGATCTGCCATGTAGTGTTTCTGACGCCGCGGGTCCGAGCCGAAGAGGGGACCTCAACGGAGAAGTTGTTCTGGTCGCAATACCTTGTTGTAGAACATTCGGTGCCCTTTAACGACCAGCTAAAACAACTGGTCGAGCTGCATAGGGTGGCCGAACTAGCCATGAAGGATTTAATAATCCGGCTATGGCCTGCAGAAGCTATACCAGGCAGCTACTTTGGACTCGTGAAGCGGCTGGTCAATGCCTGCCCTCGGCTTGACGCCATCAAGCGGTCGGTCTGCATAGAAGGTGCGCGGATGGCCTTCGCCTGTGTCAAGATACAATGGGCGAAGATGGACGCCGTCAAGCTCGCGACCGAAGGACCGCCCGCAGGCAAGGAGCACCGCATTCCCGAGCGGTATTTTGAAGATGTTCTGAAGGGACCCCGTATTGTAGAAGGCCAGTGCTCGAATGACATTATTTTTGAATGAATACTTTCATGTTATCCCGTCCCATATGATGAAAACAAGGCTGATATGTAATAGAAGGCTTTGTTGTTTATTATTTAAAATTTTACCTCCTTTGCGGCCGTTTTATCAAGTCTGAGAGTAGGCCAGTCGTCGGCTTCAGCCCCCACGTAGGTAGTACGGGGGTGTTTGGGATGAATCTAAACACTCTTTATCTAAGAATTTGGTCCTTGAAGGAGGTGTTTAGCGCAACGAACCAGGCAATTGGAATATGTGGCTTTATCACCGTCACTTAGCCATAGGAGTTTGACAATAAAAATTTAGGCGCAGCCCCTAGTATCCGAACTAGGGTGCTGTAAACACCTGATCGGAGAAGAACTGATTCATTGCATAATGCGGAAAAAAATCGCTAAAGATTTGAAACCTCCGAAGAGCTGACCGGCTCATGCCGCATCATGACAGTCAGTTTTCGGCTTTCTCTACTGAGGTGCTCTTCCGGATAAGCCAGGACACAATCGCAGTAGTTCTCCCTTTACTACCCTAGCCGATATAGCGGGACGTAAGGTAGTAAGCACAGGAGCCGGGCAACCCAACTATTGACCAAAGACATGATTCGGAGCCAATGCATATAATGCTAAATTCAGGGTGCCGAACTATACTGTAAAAAGTGTTCGGACTTTGTTGCCGTATTATGGGGCGCAACGAAGCCCCTAGCGGGTTAAAGCGTACCAAATTGTACGGGTGCGATTTGATAAGATTATCAAAAGAGCAAGCTAGTGCCGCAGAAGTTGGGCTGCAAACTGTTTCCATTATAGTTGATTAATACGTCAAAGCGTATTTGTACAAGTAGTGCAATAAGCAACATGGCTATTTAATATGCCACAACCAAGGGAGAGCTGTGTGCGGGTCCTGAAAATAGTTAGAGTGATCGTTAAAGAGACCACCTAGAAATTCCCTTATACGTCATTGCTTTGTGTCGTCTTGGTGTACCTATCCTTTCGAAAGGACCTATGCTCAGGCCGTTAGAAAAGGCATGTGGAAAAGAAACCTGAAAAGGAAAAAAGGAAAAGTGAAAGTATGTGTGTCCAGGGGAGGTCGAGCCGTATTATGGATCACAATCTAGTTATGCCTCTGTTTATGCCCATGGTATTTTGAGTGCGTAGTTATGTACGCGCGGTACGAACGCCGCCACTTGGTAGGGACTGGGATGGAGGCCAAATTGCTAGTCGAGATCTTGATGGGCTAGGTTGTCCTGCTGAGGAGTAGTCCGGACTCATTTGACAGTGCCCAGGAGCTCGGCCGCCGAATTAAGGTTCTGCTTGGAGAGGCCGCTCTGTACCTCTGCTACTAAAGTAGCGGTGTGCTCCTTGGTACGAAGGGAGCGTTCCATGTTTCCATTGACTATTATGACGCCGCGTGGTCCGGGCATCATGAGCTTGAGATAAGCATAGTGTGGCACCGCGTTGAATCGAGAAAATGCAGTTCGTCCCAGCAGTGCGTGATAGCCACTGCGGAAGGGGACGATATCGAAGATCAACTCTTTGCTTCAGAAGTTTTCCGGGGATCCGAAGACAACCTCTAGTATGATTGAGCCCGTACAGTGGGCCTCTACACCTGGTATGACTCCTTTAAAGGTAGTCTTTGTGGGCTTGATCCTTAAAGGATTAATACCCATTTTACGCATTGTATCTTGATAGAGCAGGTTCAGGCTGCTGCCACCATCCATGAGGACTCGCGTGAGATGGAATCCATCAATGATTGGGTCAAGGACCAGTGCGGCTGAACCGCCATGACGGATACTGGTCGGATGGCCCCTGCGATCAAAAGTGATCGGGCAGGAAGACCATGGGTTGAACTTTGGGGCGACTGGCTCCATCGTGCAGACGTCCCTGAGCGCGCGTTTGCACTCCCTCTTGGGGATATGGGTAGCGTATATCACGGTCACTGTTTTAACTTGGGGGGGGGGACTTCTTCTGTCCCCCTGTGTTCGGCGGACGGGACTCCTCATCATCGTCCTCACTTTGCGACCCCTTCTCCTTGTTCTCGGCATATAATTTGTCGGCCTGTTTAAAAACCCAATAGTCCCTGTTGGTATGATTGGCTGGTTTGTCTAGGGTGCCATGGATTTGGCATGGACGATCGAGTATGAGGTCCAAGCTGGATGGGCCTGGATTTTTTCTTTTATATGGCTTCTTCCGCTGGCCGGACGTGGAGCCACTGAATCCGGCGTTGACCGTCGTGTCTTCGGTATTGTCATCATTGCTTCGATGCTTGTGGTTGTTGCGTTGGGGCTTGTCGTTGCTGTTTTTGGTCTCCGAGGTGCCAGCCTCGCTTGTAGTGTTTTTGCCATGGGCTAGCCAACTATCCTCGCCCGTGCAAAAATGGGTCATTAGTGCCGTGAGGGCTGCCATGGACTTCGGCTTTTCTTGGCCGAGGTGACGGGCGAGCCATTCGTCGCGGATGCTATGCTTAAAGGCCGCTAGGGCTTCGGCATCCGGATAGCCGACCATCTGGTTCTTTTTAGTTAGGAACCTGGTCCAAAATTTCCTGGCTGACTCTCTGGGTTGTTGAACTATGTGACTTAAGTCATCAGCATCCGGAGGTCGTATGTATGTACCTTGGAAGTCGTCGCGGAAGGCATCTTCCAAGTCCTCCCAGCTGCCAATAGAGTTTTAAGGCAGACTGTTTAACCAGTGCCGAGCTGGCTGATACGTCTCCAACGTATCTATAATTTTTTATTGCTCCATGCTGTATTATCTACTGTTTTGGGCAATATTGGGCTTTATTATCCACTTTTATATTATTTTTGGGACTAACCTATTAACCGGAGGCCCAGCCCAGATTTGCTGTTTTTTGCCTATTTCAGTGTTTTGAAGAAAAGGAATATCAAACGGAGTCGAAACGGAACGAAATCAACTGGAGAAGTTATTTTTGGAAGGAAACCTACCGGATAGACTTGGACCCTATGTCAGAAGATGAAGGAGGAGCTCACGAGGGTAGGGGCGCGCCCACCCTCCTAGGGCGCGCCCCCTGCCTCATGGCCCCCCCTTCGGTCCACCGACGTACTCCTTTCATCCATATATACCCATGTATCCTAAAACTTCCAGAACGGATATTAGATGGGGAGTTCCGCTGCCAGAAGCGTCCGTAGCCACTGAAAACCAATCTAGACCCGTTTCGGCATCCTGCCGGAGGGGGAAATCCTTCTCCGGTGGCCATCTTCATCATCTCGGTGCTCTCCATGACGAGGAGGGAGTAGTTCTCCCTCGGGGCTGAGGGTATGTACCAGTAGCTATGTGTTTGATCTCTCTCTCTCTCTCTATCGTGTTCTTGAGGTGATACGATCTTGATGTATCGCGAGCTTTGCTATTATATTTGTATCCTATGATGTTTCTTCCCCCCTCTACTCTCTTGTAATGAATTGAGTTTCCCCTTTGAAGTAATCTTATCAGATTGAGTCTTTAAAGATTTGAGAACACTTGATGTATGTCTTGTCGTGCGTATCTGTGGTGAAAATGGGATATCACATGATTCACTTGATGTAAGTTTTGGTGATCAACATGCGGGTTCCGCCCATGAACCTATGCATAGGGGTTGGCACATGTTTTCGTCGTGATTCTCCGGTAGAACTTTGGGGCACTCTTTGAGGTCCTTCGTGTTGGTTGAATAGATGAATCTGAGATTGTGTGATGCATATCGTATAATCATACCCACGGATACTTGAGGTGACACTGGAGTATCTAGGTGGCATTAGGGTTTTGATTGATTTGTGTCTTAAGGTGTTATTCTAGTACGAACTCTAGGGCTGTTTGTGACACTTATAGGAATAGCCCAACGGATTGATTGGAAAGAATAACTTTGAGGTGGTTTCATACCCTACCATAATCTCTTCGTTCGTTCTCCTCTATTAGTGACTTTGGAGTGACTCTTTGTTGCATGTTGAGGGATAGTTTTATGATCCAATTATGTTAGTATTGTTGAGGGAACTTACACTAGCGAAAAGTATGAACCCTAGGCCTTATTTCCTATCATTGCAATATTGTTTACGCTCACTTTTATCACTTGTTACCTTGCTATTTTTATTATTTCAGATTACAAATACCTTTATCTACTATCCATATACCACTTGTTGCACCATCTCTTCGCCGAACTAGTGCACCTATACAATTTACCATTGTATTGGGTGTGTTGGGGACACAAGAGACTCTTTGTTATTTGGTTGCAGGGTTGCTTGAGAGAGACCATCTTCATCCTACGCCTCCTATGGATTGATAAACCTTAGGCCATCCACTTGAGGGGAATTTGCTACTGTCCTACAAACCTCTGCACTTGGAGGCCCAACAACGTCTACAAGAAGAAGGTTGTGTAGTAGACATCAAGCTCTTTTCTGGCGCCGTTGCCGGGGAGGTGAGTGCTTGAAGGTATATCTTTAGATCTTGCAATCGAGTCTTTTAGTTTCTTGTTTTTATCACTAGTTTAGTTTATAAAAGAAAATTACAAAAAATGGAATTAAGTTTGCCTCATACGCTTCATCTTTTAATATCTTTCGTGAGTATGATGGAAAGGAAAATTATGCCAAAGTGCTAGAAGAAGAAATCTATAAAATGTTTGGCACTAAATATTTGAATGATGAGCATGATTGCAATGTTGTTAGTATGAATTCCTTGAATATCCATGATGCTAATGATATGCAAAGCCACAAGCTTGGGGAAGCTATGTTTGATGAAGATGATACTTTTTGTCCCCCAAGCTTTGATGAGAAAATTTATTATGATGAAAGCATGCCTCCTATCTATGATGATTATTGTGATGACACGTATGCTTTAAATAATAATTATAACCATGAAACTTGTCATCTTGATCTTAATTTTCAATCACATGATAGTTATTGTGTTGAGTTTGCTCCCACTAGTATTCATGAGAAGAATTTTGCTTGTGTGGAGAGTAGTAAATTTTCTATGCTTGTAGATCATGAAAAGAATGCTTTAGGTGCTGGTTATATAGTTGAATTCATTCATGATGCTACTGAAAATTATTATGATGGAGGAACATATGCTTGTAGGAATTGCAATAATATCAAGTTTCCTCTCTATGTGCTTAAAGTTTTGAAGTTATGCTTGTTTTGCCCTCCTATGCTAGTTGATGATTGTTCCCACAAGTTGTTTGCTCACAAAATCCCTATGCATAGGAAGTGGGTTAGACTTAAATGTGCTAGTCATATTCTTCATGATGCTCTCTTTATGTTTCAGTTCTTATCCCTTATGTGAGCATCATTGAAATCATCATGCCTAGCTAGAGGCGTTAAACGATAGCGCTTGCTGGGAGGCAACCCAATTTTATTTTTGGTCCTTGATTTTTGTTCCTGTTTAGTAATAAATAATTCATCTAGCCTCTGTTTAGATGTGGTTTTAGTTGTTTAATTAGTGTTTGTGCCAAGTAGAACCGTTGGGAAGACTTGGGGAAAGTCTTGTTGAACTTGCTGTAAAAAAACAGAAACTTTAGCGCTCACGGGAATTCCTGCCATTTTTATTTGGAGAGTTATATTTAGTTAATTATTTTTTCAGATGATTAATAGATAAATTCCTCACGTCCAGAAATTTATTTGAGAATTTTATGAGTTCCAGAAGTATACATTTGATCCAGATTACTACAGACTGTTCTGTTTTTGACAGATTCTGTTTTCGATGTGTTGTTTGCTTATTTTGATGAATCTATGATTAGTATCGGAGGGTATGAATCATAGATAAGTTTGAATACAGTATATATTACACCAATATGAATTTAGAATGAATTCACAACAGTACCTAAGTGGTGTTTTGTTTTCTTTCACTAACGGAGCTTACGAGTTTTCTGTTAAGTTTTGTGTTATGAAGTTTTCAAGTTTTGGGTAAGGATTCGATGGACTATGGAACAAGGAGTGGCAAGAACCTAATATTGGGGATGCCCATGGCACCCCAAGGTAAAATTCAAGGACAACCAAGAGCCTAAGCTTGGGGATGCCCCGGAAGGCATCCCCTCTTTCGTCTTCGTTCATCGGTAACTTTACTTGGAGCTATATTTTTATTCACCACATGATATGTGCTTTGCTTGGAGCGTCAATTTATTTTGTTAGGATTTTCTTGCCGTTATTTAGAACAATGTTTTGCATCTTTTATTTCAATAAAAGTGGCATTGATAGCCTTTACTATGCCTATATTACAAGTATACATGTTGCTATTTGAAAACAGAAAGTTACCACTGTTGCAATAATTCCCTAGAAAAGTAAGAATGTGATAAAATGTTGAAACCTTTTGCATATTAAGCTCTGATAAATTTAATACAGTGGAAATTTTATTTTATAAGTTTTGGAGCTAGGGAAGTATGGATGTTGCATCATTCTTTACAGACTATCCTGTTTAGGCAGATTGCTGTTATGTTTGCATTGTTTGCATATGTTTGCTTCTTTAATGATTCTATTTGAGGATAGGACTATTAAATATGCAGAGGCATTTAGTATGCAATGTTGAATAATAATTTTAGTGACTTGCTACAGTAGAGTATGATAAGGTTTTTGCAATGGTTTATACTAACTTATCTCACGAGTCCTTGTTGAGTTTTGTGTGGATGAAGCTTTTGAGATTTAGGGAGACCTTGATATGAGAGGAATTAAGGAGACACGAAATCTCAAGCCTGGGGATGCCCAAGGCATCCCAAGATAATATTTCAAGAAGTCTCAAGCGTCTAAGCTTGGGGATGCCCCGGTTGGCATCCCACCTTTCTTCTTCAACAACTATTAGTTAGTTTCGGTTGATCCTAAGTTTTTGCTTCTTCACATGATGTTTGCTATTCTTAGAATGTCATTTTATTTTGCTTTGCTTGCTGTTTAAATAGAGTACCAAGATCTGAAATTATTAAATGTTAGAGAGTCTTCACATAGTTGCATAATTATTCGACTACTCATTGATCTTCACTTATATCTTTCGGAGTAGTTTCTCATTTGCTCTCATGCTTCACTTAGATTATTTTGAGAGTCTTAATAGCATGATAATTTTCTTAAAATCCTAATATGCTAGGTATACAAGATTAATAATAAATTCTCTTATGAGTGTTTTGAATACTAAGAGAAGTTTGATGCTTGATGATTGTTTTGAGATATGGAGGTAATAATATCAAAGTCATGCTAGTTGAGTAGTTGTGAAATTGAGAAATGCTTGTGTTGAAGTTTGCAAATCCCGTAGCAAGCACGTATGGTAAATGTTGTGTAACAAATTTGAAACATGAGGTGTTATTTGATTGTCCTCCTTATGAGTGGCGGTCGGGGACGAGCGATGGTCTTTTCCTACCAATCTATCCCCCTAGGAGCATGCGCGTAGTGCCGAGGTTTTTGATGACTTGTAGATTTTTGCAATAAGTATGTGAGTTCTTTATGACTAATGTTGAGTCCATGGATTATGCGCACTCTCACCCTTCCATCCTTGCTAGCCTCTTCGGTACCGTGCATTGCCCTTTCTCACATTGAGAGTTGGCGCAAACTTCACCGGTGCATCCAAACCCCGTGATATGATACGCTCTGTCACACATAAACCTCCTTATATCTTCCTCAAAACAGCCACCAGACCTACCTATTATGGCATTTCCATAGCCATTCCGAGATATATTGCCATGCAACTTTCCACCATCCAGTTTATCATGACACATTCATCATTGTCATATTTCTTAGCATGATCATGTAGTTGACATAGTATTTGTGGCAAATCCACCGTTCATAAATTTTTCATACTTGTCACTCTTGATTCATTGCATATCCCTGTACACCGCCGGAGGCATCCATATAGAGTCATACTTTGTTCTAGTATCGAGTTGAATCAGTGAGTTGTAAATAAATAGAAGTGTGATGATCATCATTCAATAGAGCATTGTCCCAAAAAAGGGAGAAAGGCCAAATAAAAAAAGAAGGCCAAAAAAAGGCCAAATAAAAAAAGGCCAAATAAAAATAAAAAAATAAAATAAAAGGGACAATGCTACTATCCTTTTTCCACACTTGTGCTTCAAACTAGCATCATGATCTTTATGATAGAGAGTCTCTTGTTCTGTCACTTTCATATACTAGTGGGAATTTTTCATTATAGAACTTGGCTTGTATATTCCAACAATGGGCCTCCTCAAGTGCCCTAGGTCTTCGTGAGCAAGCAAATTGGATGCACACCCACTAGTTTCTTTTGTTGAGCTTTCATACATTTATAGCTCTAGTGCATCCGTTGCATGGCAATCCCTACTCCTTGCATTAACATCAATCGATGGGCATCTCCATAGCCCATTGATTAGCCTCGTTGATGTGAGACCTTCTCCTTTTTTGTCTTCTCCACATAACCCCCATCATCATATTCTATTCCACCCATAGTGCTATATCCATGGCTCACGCTCATGTATTGCGTGAAGGTTTATAAGTTTGAGATTACTAAAGTATGAAACAATTGCTTGGCTTGTCATTGGGGTTGTGCATGATGAGAGCATTCTTGTGTGACGAAAATGGAGCATGACTAAACTATATGATTTTGTAGGGATGAACTTTCTTTGGCCATGTTATTTTGAGAAGACATAATTGCTTAGTTAGTATGCTTGAAGTATTATCATTTTTATGTCAATATGAACTTTTGTCTTGAATCTTATGGATCTGAATATTCATACCACAATTAAGAAGAACTACATTGAAATTATGCCAAGTAGCACTCCACATCAAAAATTCTGTTTTTATCATTTACCTACTCGAGGAGGAGCAGGAATTAAGCTTGGGGATGCTTGATACGTCTCCAACGTATCTATAATTTTTGATTGCTCCATGCTATATTATCTACTGTTTTGGGCAATATTGGGCTTTATTATCCACTTTTATATTATTTTTGGGACTAACCTATTAACCGGAGGCCCAGCCCAGATTTGCTGTTTTTTGCCTATTTCAGTTTTTCGAAGAAAAGGAATATCAAACGGAGTTGAAACGGAACGAAATCAACTGGAGAAGTTATTTTTGGAAGGAAACCTACCGGATAGACTTGGACCCTACGTCAGAAGATGAAGGAGGAGCTCACGAGGGTAGGGGGCGCGCCCACCCCCCTGGGGCGCGCCCCCTGCCTCGGGGCTCCCCTTCAGTCCACCGACGCACTCCTTTCATCCATATATACCCACGTATCCTAAAACTTCCAGAACGGAGATTATATGGGGAGTTCTGCCGCCAGAAGCCTTCGTAGCCACCGAAAACCAATCTAGACCCGTTCCGGCACCCTGCCGGAGGGGCAATCCTTCTCCAGTGGCCATCTTCATCATCCCGGTGCTCTGCATGACGAGGAGGAAGTAGTTCTCCCTCAGGGCCGAGGGTATGTACTAGTAGCTATGTGTTTGATCTCTCTCGTGTTCTTGAGGTGATACGATCTTGATGTATCGCGAGCTTTGCTATTATATTTGGATCCTATGATGTTTCTTCCCCCCTCTACTCTCTTGTAATGAATTGAGTTTCCCCTTTGAAGTAATCTTATCGGATTGATTCTTTAAAGATTTGAGAACACTTGATGTATGTCTTGCCGTGCGTATCTGTGGTGACAATGGGATATCACGTGATTCACTTGATGTATGTTTTGGTGATCAACATGCGGGTTCCGCCCATGAACCTATGCATAGGGGTTGGCACATGTTTTCGTCGTGATTCTCCGATAGAACTTTGGGGCACTCTTTGAGGTCCTTCGTGTTGGTTGAATAGATGAATCTGAGATTGTGTGATGCATATCGTATAATCATACCCACAGATACTTGAGGTGACATTGGAGTATCTAGGTGACATTAGGGTTTTGATTGATTTGTGTCTTAAGGTGTTATTCTAGTACGAACTCTAGGGCTGTTTGTGACACTTATAGGAATAGCCCAACGGATTGATTGGAAAGAATAACTTTGAGGTGGCTTCGTACCCTACCATAATCTCTTCGTTCGTTCTCCGCTATTAGTGACTTTGGAGTGACTCTTTGTTGCATGTTGAGGGATTGTTTTATGATTCAATTATGTTAGTATTGTTGAGGGAGCTTACACTAGCGAAAAGTATGAACCCTAGGCCTAATTTCCTATCATTGCAATACCATTTACGCTCACTTTTATCACTTGTTACCTTGCTGTTTTATTATTTCGGATTACAAATACCTTTATCTACTATCCATATACCACTTGTTTCACCATCTCTTCGCCGAACTAGTGCACCTATACAATTTACCATTATATTGGGTGTGTTGGGGACACAAGAGACTCTTTGTTATTTGGTTGCAGGGTTGCTTGAGAGAGACCATCTTCATCCTACGCCTCCTACGGATTGATAAACCTTAGGTCATCCACTTGTGGGAAATTTGCTACTGTCCTACAAACCTCTGCACTTGGAGGCCCAACAACGTCTACAAGACGAAGGTTGTGTAGTAGACATCACTGGCCCTTTGAGTTTTAGCGGGAGGTATTTGATGGCATGAAGGTCATCACCGCGGGCCATATGAATATGGAGAAGAAAATCTTCAATCCATACCGCGGGATCTGTTGTTCCATCGTATGATTCGATGTTCACGGGTTTAAACCCTTCAGGGAACTCATGCCCCATTACTTCATCAGTGAAGCAAAGAGGGTGTGTGTGGCACCTCTATATCGCGCCATATCGTGACGTAGCTTAGATGGAGTCCGTCTACAACATTCGGCCCGGGCGTGATTAGGCTTGTCACGTCCGAATAGATAGCCATCGTCGCGTGTCGGGGCACGCCCCCTCGATCCGTAGATCGATCTGGTATGTCTTGTTCTACTGTGCATGTCCTGCCAAAGGTCATATGTATATGCCCGAGCTGTTTTATCCCTACCTTTACAGCGAGGTAGTACGGGCTGGTGTTCGGCCTGGGTTGCCTCTTTGTCCCGGCCACGTGGTGGTCGGTCAGCCGCATTGTGCACTGATGGCACGGGCTCCAGCGCCTCGTGATCGAATTGAGGTAGTAATTTGCGCTTCGGGTAACTTTTGAGTGGTCGCTCGAGGCCGTATTCCTCGGCTGCCCGGACGTTAGTCCATCTATCATTGAGCAGATCTTGATTAGCCTGAAGCTGTTGCTGCTTCTTTTTCAGGCTCCTTGCAGTGGCTATTAGCCGGCACTTAAAGCGCTCCTGCTCGAGAGGTTCCTAAGGCACGATAAAATCTTCGTTGCCGAGGCTCACCTCATCCTCGGAGAGTGGAAGATAATTACTGTCCTCCGAGTCTTCATGCACGGCCTGTTCATCAGGGCTGACTCGCCCATCTTCCTGTTCGTCCTGTTCGGAAGTTGGCTGAACGGGGTCTTCATTGTCTCTGGCATCGTCTAGAGTATTGTTTTCTCCTATGCCGGTATTGTTGTCTTTTTCACGCGTGACTTAGAGCGGCGCCGCTATCGTTGGCGCTTTGGTTGTATCTCGGGAGGTTTATCTTCCACTGGGTCTTCTTTGTCATCGCCGTTAACTTCTTTGGGTGTGTCCACCATGCATACGTCGTAGGAGGAGTGGCCGTCCAGCGCCCGGTAAATGGCGGGTTTTGGGCCTGCTCCTCTTCGGCATCGTCGTCCATACCGTCGATGTCTCCGGAATAATAGTCGAGCATGTCGGTTAGATCTTCGATAGTGGCTATTAAGTGGGAGGTGAGTGGGAAGCGAAATTCCCCATCATCAGCCCCCAGTTCAAACCGGATATAATTAGGCTGTGAGTCCCCTGCTAAAGAGAGGGTTTTTAATGAGTTTAGCACATTGCCTAAAGGTGAGTGCCGGAAGATGTCCACGGAACTGAATTCGATGATCGGCGCCTGGTAAGGCTCGGCGGACGCGAATGCATGTAGTTCAGAACCAGTGGCCGAAGATGAATCCGGGGGTTCGGTGATGCAGACCTTGCTCGAGGTTGGGTCTGTGTGCGGCTCCAACGCCGCTGAGTCTGCGGCTTCCGTGGTGGGGTTAAGCTTCCCGTCTTCGGATGGCGCAAGCTGCTCCAGATCTAGGGCCAGAGCGCTTACATGCGCGATCTCCTGGGTATGGTCCGATGACAGATTTAGGTCATGTTCATCGCAGTGGCAGGGAGCGGCTGCCATGGGCTCAAATCCGTCAAAGATCAAGTCTCTGTGGATATCAGTGACGTAGTTCAAGCTTCCAAACCTGACCTAACGGCCAGGGGCGTAGCTGTCGATCTGCTCTAGATGGCCAAGCGAGTTGGCCCGCAGTTCGAAGCTGCCGAATACGAAGATCTGGCCAGGGAGAAGGACATCCCCTCGGGCATCATTGTTGTAGATGATGGATGGAGCCATCGAACCTTCTGATGACGGCACAGCAGAACTCTCAATGAAAGCACCAATGTCGGTGTCAAAACCGGCGGATCTCAGGTAGGGGTCCCGAACTTTGCGTCTAAGATTGATGGTAGCAAGAGACGGGGAACACGATGTTTACCCAGGTTCGGGCCCTCTTTATGGAGGTAATACCCAACTTCCTGCTTGATTGATCTTGATGAATATGAGTATTACAAGAGTTGATCTACCTCGAGATCATAATGGCTAAAACCCTAGAAGTCTAGCCTATGTGATTATGATTGTCCTCTCCTCTACGGATTGAACCCTCCGATTTATATAGACACCGGAGGGGAGTAGGGTTATACAAAGTCGGTTATAGAGAAAGAAATCTTCATATCCAAACGCTAAGCTTGCCATCCACGCCAAGGAGAGTCCCATCCGGACACGGGTGAGAGTCTTCGGTCTTGTATCTTCGTAGCCCATCAGTCTGGTCCATGTCCAACAGGCGGACGCTCGAGGACCCCTTGGTCCAGGACTCCCTCACTTACGGCAACCCGGTATCAGTCAAGGATTCGGGTGAAACTAGTTCCGCAGAAAACTTATAATTCAAGGCATAGTCCACTATTCAAGTTTTTTTGCGGGGTAGTCCACTATTCAAGTTGTGGTCTATTGTAGCATAAAGTTCTAAGTGGAAGTTCAACTTAACAGTCTCCACTAAATATTGGTATATAAACAATGTTTTGGAACTAAATAATGACATGTGCCAATGAGACTTTGTGGGGTTGTTGGAATTTGTTAGTAGGCCTTTGGCCCAAAGCCCAACTAAAAATCAGAAATTCTCATGGCCCATTCACGCATGGCTATGAGTGGTGTGAGTGAGACTAAAGTTTAGTCCCACCCCGCTAGTTGAGTGGGAGTTGCACCCCTTTATAAGGTGAACTCTTCTAGCACTTATATAAGCATGAGAAGAGGAGACCTACAGGCGCGCTCCTCCTCCTCGCTCGCCTTCGATTCTTGGATCGCAACTTGGACGTGGGATTTACTCCCACGACCTACCCGGCGCGCATTATTTAGACATGCAGACGTCTACCCTAGCCGCTGCCGCATCGTATGATTTTGCATCGTTTCAGATCATTGCGCCGCCACGCAAGTCTTCTCCATCCCTCCTTCTGGCATGCACCGCGAGAAGGGATAATAGGCCTCTGGAACCCCACCTCTCATAGTCCTGTACGGGAGAGGGACGATCAGGTTTTTGGGGAGCGCACTCGTGCGACTGCTGACAGCGACGACTTCGCCAACGACGACTTCTTCCCCGATCTCGGCAACCTCTTCCTCAACGACATGGCCAACACCATCAACGCCAACGGTTCTGCTCCCGCCACACCGTATGTGATATTGTCCTCTTTGTTTGAGATCGTGCTAGAATTCCTATTCCTAGCCTGTGGCTTAGATACGATATGTTCATCTACTGTAGTGATCCGCATGATTAGTTTAATCTTTGTTATAGTAGTCATGATTTATTTACTGGTTATTTTGAATTAAATCTCGTAGTAATTTGCTCATATATTCAACAGTAGTTAGGATGCAATCGAGCTACGAATGAGTGAAAGCTCTCTTATAAACCAGCGAGGATGCATCCAACTTACTGCGAAAACCCGAAGCTTCGTTTGCGAAGGTTCAACATTAAAATATACAAATCAAGTTTTATAAAAGATGTGCCGCCCAGAGTAAACTTACGTACGTGCCTCGGTTTCAGTTTCAGAGGGACGCTAAGAACGAAGCCAGCGGAGCACCATACGTCACATTTGTCGAATGAATGGCAATAACATTTCAATTTGCACCCGTAAAAAAACATTTTGATTTGCAAAATACATACATTTCTTAAAGCTGAAAAGCGTTATGTAAACCAATTTCTTAAAGCTGAAAAGCATTATGTAAACCCCTTATGCAGAGGCCACGCGTGATCCTCCTTTTTAAAAAGAAAAAAAATGTGAACCCCATAAATCAACTGACATACTTTCGTGTAATGTACTGTATTTGTAATCTGAAGAGTAATTGTGCTTGTGGATCAGGCTATTGGGTTGAAGATGCAATTGCTCATGGTGAGATGGGGTGGAATGCGACGACGGAATGGTTGGCAATGTGCAGGCTGAACTGCCCGCCTTTCTCGCTCACGTCGAGCTTGTCCACGCCTGGCGGCGGCACCATCTCGAAGCTCCTCACCAGCTTCCCCACGATGAGCGCCAGGATGGGCAGCGCGAGGATGATGCCGGGGCAGCTGCGCCGCCCCACGCCGAACGGGAGGAACCGGAAGTCCACCTTGCCGCCGACCGTGGCGTCCACGTTGCTCTCCTCGCCCAAGAACCTCTCCGGCTTGAACTCCTCCGGCTTCTCCCATAGCTCCGGGTTGTTGGCCAGCCACCAGGCGTTGACGACGACCTTGGAGCCCTTGGGAATGGTGTAGCCGCCGAGGCTGGCCTCCTCCAGGTTCATGTGGGGGACGAGGAGCGGGATGGGGGAGTGCAGCCGCAGCGTCTCCTTGATCACGGCCTGCAGGTACGGCAGCTTGCTGATGTTGGACTCGGTGATGGGCTCGTCGTCGCCGAGCACGTCCCTGATCTCGCCGCGGACCTTGCGCTGCACGTCCGGGTGGTTCACCACCTCGGCCAGCGCCCACTCGATGGACCATAGCGTCGTCTCGATGGCCGCGACGTTGATGTTCTCGACGATGTAGATGACGTTCTCCGGCGTGATCTCGCCGCTCTTCTCTGCTGCGAGGATGTGGTCGATCGCGCACCGGAGCTTGTTCTTGTCTTGTCCTGGGGTGTCCATCACCTTCCTTCTCTTGTCGACGTAGTTGGCGTTGAAGAAGCCAAGCCTCCTGGTCTGCAGGTCCCTGCACTTGTTGAGGTAGCCACGCAGGAAGGGCCTGAGGATGGGGATGAAGTCGCCGTAGTTGTAGTCGAAGCTCTGCGCGAGGCGGCTGCGCTCCGAGTTGAACTTGGTGGCCTCCACGAACATGGGGTCGTCCACGGAGTCGAAGCGGGTGTCGAACATCATGCGGTACATGATGTTGTAGAGCATGAGCTGCAGCCTGCGGCGCACGACGACGCCGGCGCCGCGGGCCGCCGAGTCGGCGCGCAGGTCGGACACGACGTCGTCCATCTCGGCCTCCCACATGGCGCGGTACTGCTGCACGACCCGCGCCGTGAAGAACGGCAGCGTCATGACGCGGCGCATGCGGCGCCAGTGGTCGCCGTACTCGGTGAAGACCATGTCGGCGCCGTTGGCCGTGAAGATGTCGAAGACGACGTTCCGCGGGCGGGAGCCGAACTCCACGCCCTGCGTGTGGAGCACCTCCGTGGCCAGCCGCGGGTCCGACACCACCACCAGGTTGCGCACGCCCAGCCGCAGCCGGAACACGGGGCCGTACCGCGCTGACAGCCGCGCCAGGAAGCGGTGGTTGAGGTCGTTGCCCACCTGCAGCCAGTTGCCGAACACCGGCACGACCGCGGGGCCTGGAGGGGCGCCGGAGCCTCCACGCTTCCCTCCCGCTCCCACGGCGACGGCGACGAGGGCGGCCGCTGCCGGCAGCAGCGCGGGGTGCGGTGCGTGGAGGAACGATTTGAGGAGCCAGTACACGGCCAAGGAGGCTGCTGTGGCGAAGGCCACCCTGCGCGCGGAGACAGCCATGCTGTGCTCTGCGCGGGTGCTAGCTTGGCGTGCAATGTACTACAGGAGTATGTGTGTTTGAGCTGGTGCTGATGCTCTGAATCTATGATGTTGTTGGTTGCTGTGAAGGTGCCATGTTCCATGGCGTGCTTATATAGCGCCGGCCGTGGGTTTGACTGACAATGACAATGGTAGGTGGGGAAGGCCAAGCAAAGCACGAGGGGACGCGGCAAAAGTTGATGGTTTTGGGCGGAACCCGTGTGCCGGCCTGGGAAACAGGGTAGGCGGGAGTGGGGTTTGGCGGAGGCGAGACGTGGGTTTGCCATGAGATAGACGACGGCGAGAATTTAGACTGCGCTGGTTCGTGGGCAAATTTGTTTGACCGCTCTCAAGGACCTGCTCACGCTCGGCCTTTAACCGTGCTGCATGGCGCTGCTGCGCCGGCGAGATCCTTTTCTTTCTTTCAACCAGCCGTGCTCGACCAGAAACAGTTTCCTTAAAAGCAACTCAAACGGGTCGACTCAAACGGACGGCGTTTTTATCCGTTTTTTGTCCGTTTGGGTTGGTCCGGCGGACACAAACATCCGGCGCAGTGTTTGGGTCGGCGTGAGCGCTCAACGCTGGCCCGATCCATTTCGTCGGCGCGCCAAAAAAAGTATTGCAAGCATTTTGAAAACAAATACATGCATTTAACTAAACATAAAAGCCGGCCACAAAGGCCGGCGAAAGTCCACATTACATTAATTAAAACACTAAAAACTAGACGACGCGCTGCCCTAGGCGTCCTTGTCGGCGGCGGCGTCTGCGTTGGGACCGTTAAGGTCGATCAACGTCGGTGCAGGGCCGGTCCAGGGGAACGTCATGTTCCAGACGGCGGTGATATCGGGCTTTGCCACCGCTGCCTGCGCCGCCGCTGCCTGGGCCTGACGTGCCTCCTCTTCGGCCTCGCGCTCGAGCATCTGCAGGCGCTCGCCCTCCCGGCGCTTCTCAGCCATGAGATAGACGACGGCGAGAATTTAGACTGCGCTGGTTGGTGGGCAAATTCGTTTGACCGCTCTCAAGGACCTGGTCACGCTCGGCCTTCAACCGTGCTGCATGGCGCTGCTGCGCCGGCGAGATCAATGTATGTATTCAACCAACCGTGCTCGACCAGAAACAGTCTACTAGCACAATGTATGTATTCTGCAAATCGAAACGTTATTGTTATTGTCATTCATTCACCCCTCTAAAGTTCGAGGCAAATGAACATATTTTTGCTGGTCGTCTCGGGGCTATATATCCTCGCGGAACTCAGATCATTGAATCAAATTAACCTTAATGAATAACTAATGGTTTCTCTTCTTTTAGCCACCCTCTTTCTCATTAACAAATGTGGCGTATGGTGCCCTGCTCGGTTCATTGTTGGCGTCCTTCTAAAAATAGAAACCGGGGTACATTCCGAAGTTTACTTTGGTCGGCACATCATATTATATAACTTGGTTTGCATATTCTAACGATGAACCCTCTCAAATGAGCTTCAGGTTTTCAAGTAAATTGGAAGCACCCTCACTAGTTCATACGAGAGCTTTACCGAAAAAGCATACAAGAGCTTTCACTGATTCATAGCTCAATGTGCAGCCTAACTACATGGTAAACTCTACTCCTTGCATCGGTATCGATTATAAAGTCTTCCTCTTGGCCTAATGATTAAATACAGAAGTGTAGCGCTTTCTGTTTTTGACTTCTCATAACTCCTCATTATGTTTTCCTGGCAATGATCAGGGCATGTGATCTAAAATTATGTTGAGATTCTTCATAACATGTTGATTAGTTAAAGTAGCACAAACATGAAACAAGTGATTGTATTCCGTCCTGTATCTCGGGTTAACCTAGAAGTGATTTCCATCTTTACATACTACCTATAGAAGATTATCGTTTTGTTGCCCATAAATATTGACATTCTTTCTAAACCTTTGACATTGGTGATTTTGATTTGATGCATTTGGCTATCAAAGAATATGTGAGAACTTCTTTTATATGCATTGAGGTAGTTTAATATTTTAATATAAACCATTTTCAAACATCTTTATTATTGGTTTAGACTTACTAAATGTGTTTGCATCAGTTAATCAAGTTCATGATAGGTAGCATTTACATACAAAAATTATCTTTGTTATCATCTTCATGCTCGAGGACGAGCACATGATGTTGATACGTCTCCAAGGTATCTAAATTTTTTGTATGTTTCATGCCTATAATCCTTGAAGTATGCATTGTCCTATAAATCCAGTTCCTTTTTTTTGGTTATTTTTGAATTTTAGAAGCAAAAAAACAAAGCTCCCTGAAAATTTCAACAAAACCTAGTAGGAAATTTCACGACACCGGAGGACCAAAGTCCAACACCTAGGGTGGCCCACAGGGCGTAGGCGCACTGTGTAGGTGCCAAGATGTTGTCCGAGTCTACGGCCCCTAGGGCACCCATCAGCTTGCTCTGGTGCCTGATGGTTGTATATACCCCTAAAACTCATAACCAATTTATGGTGCATTTCTTTTTGCCACCGGCACTTCGCATTTCGGGGCGATCTTTGTTTTCAGTCGTGATCTGGTACTCAGTCGGAGGAGGAATTCATCTTCATTACCACCAACCTCAATGGTTCATCATCAATAAACAACGATGCATTTTAGCAAACATCCAATCCCGCATTATTGACCTCACATCATTGGAGCTTATTGATGTCAATGACAATCATCATCTTCAAGTTATTCCAGGTAGGACTTGTAGATTTTTTTTCTCACAATGACCTCCTCCCACACCTCCTTGCTGACGACAATGCAGTCGTCCCTGTGCGTCTTGTACGCAGTGGTGTTGACGTCCACTGCTTCGAGTCATACTTCAACAAGGCCTTCATCACTCGAGATGATAGTGGTAGAAGCTATCTTATTAGATAATTTCTATGATGGCGTCGTTGATGAAAAATCAAAAGAGCACTCATGTCAAACCGCCACATGTGATGGACATAAAAATATAAAATGGTAAATAACTTTACAAAACATGTTATCATGTGTTTGTTGTAAGATTTGTCTTTCTCAAATGGGTCACAAATGGCACTCCGATGTAGATATTGCTTGGTGGTAGGATGTCGAGCAGGTGTCTAGCCTCATCATCGTTGAGACTGATCGTTTGGGCGAAGATGGTAGAATCAAATGCGCCAGCCTCGCCATTGTCGCCATAGAGAATATTCATCTTGGGCATTGGTCCTCTCATGGGAAAACATATCATTTCTACCCCTGTTAGACCATTGTCAGTAATGAACAAGTCCCATCCTTTGCCTCCCTTGCGGATCCTTTTTTACCCTTTCTCCAGTTCAATGTTGTGTGTGCCCCCCCCAACACCCTCAAAGAGCACACTCCCTCCTATTAATTCATTAAACTACATCATTATGTTGTATGTGACGATATGTGCAACAAAAGAAAAAGAAAAACGCATTAGATAAATGGTAAAAGTACTAAAAGAAAAACACAAATGGTTACAAGTGTATGAAAAAGAATAGTTTGTTACCACCGAACTTAAGAACCCCTCTACCAGATAGATAGTGCATAATGGTCCACTCAAAAGGCTTCTTGTGCACCTATAAATACATGCCTTCCATGCCATATCCTGTTAGAGAAGATTTAACCTTGAGATATTTACAAGTGCACTATAAGCATCAAGCATAACTAGCAATTTACAAGATCAATACACTATCATCCAAGAACTAAATTTGGACGTGGTGAACCTTAGACAATCTGCAAGATCAACTATAGCCACAAGCACTAGCAATCCAAGCACAACTAGCATTTCACAATATCAATACCTATCATCCAAGCACAACTACAAATTTACAAGATCAATACTACTAGCAATTTACATGATAAACATATCATCCAAGCACACCTAGTATTTTACAAGATCAATACCTATTGATATGTCTCGAATGTATATATAATTTTTGATTGTTCCATGCTATTATATTATCTGTTTTGGATGTTTTTGTTGGGGAACATAGCATGCAATTTCAAAAAAATTCCTACGCTCACGCAAGATCTATCTAGGAGATGCATAGCAACGAGGGGAGGAGAGTGTGTCCACGTACCCTCGTAGACCGAAAGTGAAAGCGTTTGACAACGCGGTTGATGTAGTCGAACTTCTTCTTGTTCCGACCGATCAAGCACCGAACGTACGACACCTCCAAGTTCTGCACACATTCAGCTCGATGGCGTCCCTCGAACTCTTGATCCAGCAAAGTGTTGAGGGAGAGTTTCGTCAGCACGAAAACATGGTGACGGTGATGGTGAAGTGACCCGCGCAGGGCTTCGCCTAAGCACTACGAAGATATGACCGGAGGTGTAATCTATGGAGGGAGGCGCCGCACACGGCTAATAGATGTTGTTGTATTGTTCTAGGCGCCTCCCCCCTCATATATATAGGTGGGACGGAGAGAGAGCAGCCAAGGGGGCGCCCCAAGTAGGCTGAATCCTACTTGGGGTTCCTCCCCAATTCGGCCCCCTTCCTTATTCATCCGAGGGGAAAGGAAAGAGAGGGGGGATGGAAGGAAGGGAGGGGCCAAATCCCCTCCTTTCCTTCTCCCTTCCCGTCTTTCCTTCTCCTCCTATTTCTGCCTACATGGGGGGCGCACCAGCCCCTTAGGGGTTGGTCTGTCCCCCTCTTGGCCCATTAGGCCCATATAGTTGCCGGGGGGGGGGGGGTGCCCGGAACCCCTTCCGGTGACCCGATATGTAGTCGGTACCCCTGGAACACTTCCGGTGTCCGAATACCATCATCCTATATATCAATCTTTACCTCTCGTCCATTTCGAGACTCCTCGTCATGTCTGTGATCTCATCCGGGACACCGAACAAAATTCGGTCACCAAATCACATAACTCATATAATACAAAATCATCATCGAACGTTAAGCGTGCGGACCCTATGGGTTCGAGAATTATGTAGACATGACCGGGACGCTTCTCCGGTCAAATAACAAATAGCAGAACTTGGATGCTCATATTGGTTCCTACATATTTTACGAAGATCTTTATCGGTCATACTGTAATGACAACATATGTTATTCCCTTTGTCATCGGTATGTTACTTGCCCGAGATTCAATCGTCGGTATCTACATACCTAGTTCAATATCGCTACCTACAAGTCTCTTTACTCGTTCCATAATACATCATCCCGCAACTAACTCATTAGTCACATTGATTGTAAGGCTTATTATGATGTGCATTACTGAGAGGGCCCAGAGATACCTCTCCGATAGTGGGAGTGACAAACCCCAATCTCGATCTATGCCAACCCAACAAACACCTTTGGAGATACCTGTAGAGCATCTTTATAATCACCAAGTTACATCGTGATGTTTGATAGCACACAAGGTATTCCTCCGGTATCCGAGAGTTGCCTAATCTCATAGTCAAAGGAATAAGTATATGGCATGAAGAAAGCAATAGCAATAAAACTGAACGATCAATATGCTAAACTAATGGATGGGTATTGTGTCCATCACATCATTCTCCTAATGATGTGATCCCATTCATCAAATGACATCACATGTCTATGGTTAGCAAACTTAACCATCTTTGATTAACGAGCTAATCTAGTAGAGGCTTACTAGGGACACAGTGTTTTGTCTATGTATTCACACATGTATCAAGTTTCCGGTAATACAATTCTAGCATGAATAATAAACATTTATCATGATATAAGGAAATATAAAATAACAACTTTATTATTGCCTCTAGGGCATATTTCCTTCAGTCGCCCACTTGCAGTAGAGTCAATAATCTAGTTCACATGGCCATGTGATTTAACACCAATAGTTCACATCGTCATGTGATTAACAGCGATAGTTCACATCGCCATGTGACCAACACCCAAAGGGCTTACTAAAGTCAATAATCTAGTTCACATCGCCATGTGATTAACACCCAAAGAGTGCTAAAGTGTGATCATGTTTTGCTTGTGAGAGAAGTTTAGTCAATGGGTCTGCCACATGCAGATCCGTATGTATTTCACAAATTTCTATGTCTACAATGCTCTGCATGGAGCTACTCTAGCTTATTTCTCCCACTTTCAATATGTATCCAGATTGAGACTCAGAGTCATCTGGATCGATGTAAAAGCTTGCATCGACGTAACTCTTTACGACGAACTCTTTATCATCTCCATAACCAAGAAATATTTCCTTAGTCCTCTTAGGTAACTAAGGATAATTTTTACCGCTGTCCAGTGATCTACTCCTGGATCACTATTGTACCCCCTTGCCAAACTCATGGCAAGGTACATAATATGTACGGTCCACAACATGGCATACTTTATAGAACCTATGGCTGAGGCATAGGGAATGACTTTCATTCTCTCTCTATCTTCTGCCATGGTCGGGCTTTGAGTCTTACTCAACTTCACACCTTGCAACACAGGCAAGAACCCTTTCTTTGACTGATCCATTTTGAACTTCTTCAAAATCTTATTAAGGTATTGATACGTCCATTTTGCATCATGCTTTTATATCAATATTTATTGCATTATGGGCTGTTATTACACATTATGTCACAATACTTATGCATATTCTTTCTAATTTTACAAGGTTTGCATGAAGAGGGGGAATGCCGGCAACTGGAATTCTGGGCTGGAAAAGGAACAAATATTAGAGACCTATTCTGCACATCTCCAAAAGTCCTGAAACTTCACGGGAGCATGTTTCAGAATATATAAAAATAATTGGTGGAAAGAAGTACCAGAGGGGGGCCACCCACCGTCCACGAGGGTGGGGGCCGCACCCCTACCTCGTGGGCCCACTGGCAGCCCTCTAATGCCCATCTTTGGCTATATGGAGTCTTTCGTTGAGGAAAAAATCATATGCAAGCTCACGGGACGAAACTCCGCCGCCATGAGGCGGAACCTTGGCGGAACCAATCTAGGGCTCCGACGGAGCTGTTCTGCCGGGGAAACTTCCCTCCGGGAGGGGGAAATCATCACCATCGATCCTCTCATCGGGAGGGGTTAATCTCCATCAACATGTTCACCAGCACCATCTCATCTCAAACCCTAGTTCATCTCTTGTATCCAATCTTTGTATCCAAACCTCAGATTGGTACCTGTGGGTTGCTAGTAGTGTTGATTACTCCTTGTAGTTGATGCTAGTTGGTTTACTTAGTGGAAGATCATATGTTCAGATCCATTATGCATATTAATACCCTCTGATTATGAACATGAATATGATTTGTGAGTAGTTCCGTTTGTTCCTGAGGACATGGGAGAAGTCTTGCTATAAGTAGTCATGTGAATTTGGTATTCGTTCGATATTTTGATGAGATGTATGTTGTGTTTCCTCTAGTGGTGTCATGTGAACGTCGACTACATGACACTTCACCATTGATTGGGCCTAGAGGAAGGCATTGGGAAGTAATAAGTATATGATGGGTTGCTAGAGTGATAGAAGCTTAAACCCTAGTTTATGCGTTGTTTCGTAAGGGGCTGATTTGGATCCATATGTTTCATGCTATGGTTAGGTTTACCTTAATACTTCTGTTGTAGTCGCGGATGCTTGCAATAGGGGTTAATCATAAGTGGGATGCTTGTCCAAGGAAGGACAGTACCCAAGCACCGGTCCACCCACATATCAAATTATCAAAGTACCAAACACGAATCATATGAGCATGATGAAAACTAGCTTGACAATAATTCCCATGTGTCCTCGGGAGAGTTTTCCTTTATATAAGAGTTTGTCCAGGCTTGTCCTTTGCGACAAAAAATATTGGGCTACCTTGCTGCACCTTATTTACTTTTGATATTTGTTACTTGTTACAAATACCTTATCACAAAACTATCTGTTACCAATAATTTCAGTGCTTGCACAGAATACCTTGCTGAAAGCCGCTTATCATTTCCTTCTACTCCTCGTTGGGTTCGACACTTTTACTTATCGAAAAGGCTACGATAGATCCCCTACACTTGTGGGTCATCAATACTCTTTTCTGGCGCCGTTGCCGGGGAGTGAAGCGCCTTTGGTAGGTAGAATTTGGTAAGGAAAAAATTATATAGTGTGCTGAAATTTACTGTCACTTGTTACTATGGAACATAATCCTTTGAGGGGCTTGTTCGGGGTATCTTCACCCCGACCAGTAGAGCAAAGAGTTGCTCCTCAACCTACTGAACCTACTGAAAATGTTTACTTTGAAATTCATTCGGGTATGATAGAGAAACTGCTAGCTAATCCTTTCACAGGTGATGGAACATTACATCCCGATTTACACCTAATCTATGTGGATGGATTTTGTGGATTATTTAAGCTTGCAGGTATGCCCGAGGATGTTATCAAGAAGAAGGTCTTCCCTTTATCTTTGAAGGGAGAGGCATTGACATGGTTTATGCTATGCTATGATATGGGATCATGGAACTACAACCGGTTGAAATTGGAATTTGATCAGAAGTTTTATCCTATGCATCATGTTCATCGTGATCATAATTATATATATAATTTTTGGCCTCGCGAAGGAGAAAGCATCGCTCAAGCTTGGGGGAGGCTTAAGTCAATGTTATATTCATGCCCTAATCATGAGCTCTCAAAAGAAATGATTATTCAAAAAAATTATGCTCGGCTTTCTCTCAGTAATCACTCCATGCTCGATACTTGTACTGGTTCTTTTATGATGAAGACTATTGAATTCAAATTGGATTTATTAGAGAGAATTAAACGCAACTCTGAAGATTGGGATCTCGACGAAGGTAAGGAGTCAGGTATAACACCTAATTTTGATTGTGTTAAATCTTTTATGGATATCGATGCTTTTCGTGAATTTAGCACTAAATATGGATTTGACTCTGAGATAGTAGCCTCTTTCTATGAATCCTTTGCTACTCATGTTGATCTCCCTAAGGAGAAGTGGTTTAAATATAATCCTCCCATTGAAGTAAAAGTATTTGCACCTATTAAAGTTGAAGAAAAGACTATTACTTATAATGATCCTGTTGTTCCTACTGCCTATATTGAGAAACCACCTTTCCCTGTTAGAATAAAGGATCATGCTAAAGCTTCAACTATGGTTTGTAAGAGTAATACTAGAACACCTAAACCCTCTGAGCAAATTAAAGTTGAACCTAGTGTTGCTATGGTTAAAGATCTCTTGGCCAATAATATTGATGGGCATGTTATTTACTTCTGTGATGAAGCTGCTAGAATTGCTAGACCTGATACTAAAAATAAACATAGACCTGTTGTAGGCATGCCTGTTATTTATTTTAAAATAGGAGATCATTGCTATCATGGCTTATGTGATATGGGTGCTAGTGCAAGTGCAATACATCATTCCTTATACAAAGAAATTATGCATGATATTGCACCTGCCGAGTTAGAAGAAATTGATGTTACAATTAAGCTTGCCAATAGATATACTATTTCACCAGTTGGGATTGTTAGAGATGTTGAAGTATTGTGTGGGAAAGTTAAATACCCTACTGATTTTTTTGTTCTTGGTTCCCCACAAGATAACTTTTGTCCCATTATATTTGATAGACCCTTCTTGAATACTGTTAATGCTAAGATAGACTGCAATAAGGATATTGTTTCTGTTGGTTTAGGGGATATGTCTCATGAGTTTAATTTTGCTAAATTTCGTAGACAATCCCATGATAAAGAATTGCCTAGTAGAGATGAAATTATTGGTCTTGCTTCTATTGCCGTGCCTCCTAGTGATCCTTTAGAACAATATTTGCTAGACCACGAAAATGATATGTTTATGAATGAAAGAAGGGAAATAGATGAAGTATTCTTTAAACAGGGACCTATTTTGAAACACAACTTGCCTGTTGAAATCCTAGGGGATCCTCCTCCACCTAAGGGTGATCCCGTGTTTGAGCTTAAACCTTTACCCGATACTCTTAAATATGTTTATCTAGATGAAAAAGAGATATATCCTGTTATTATTAGTGCTAACCTTTCAGAGCATGAAGAAAAGAAATTATTGAAAACTCTGAAGAAGCACCGTGCTGCTATTGGATATACTCTTGATGATCTTAAGGGCATTAGTCCCACTCTATGCCAGCACAAAATAAAATTGGAGAAAGACGCGAAACCGGTCGTTGATCATCAACGACGGTTAAATCCTAAGACAAAAGAAGTGGTAAGAAAAGAAATAATAAAGCTTCCGGAGGCAGGTATAATTTATCCTGTTGCTGATAGTTAGTGGGTAAGTCCTGTCCATTGTGTCCCTATGAAGGGAGGTATTACTGTTGTTCCTAATGATAAAGATGAATTTATCCCACAAAGAATTTTTACAGGTTATAGAATGGTAACTGATTTAGAAAATTAAATAAAGCTACTAAAATGGATCATTACCCTTTCCCTTTTATAGATCAAATGCTAGAAATACTATCCAAACATAGACATTTTTGCTTTCTAGATGGTTATTTTGGTTTCTCTCAAACATAGACATTTTGTTGAAGGAGCATATCATCGCACTAAAAGGCATTATCCGCAAATTGGAGGACCTCCTACGCTCTATGTGCGACTATCCATCATCACCAAAGCCCTGTTCACCGACAAAGAAGGATACATAAACACATGGGTATAGGCACTCCCCTTGGCAACTACCAAGCTTGGGGTACTGCCCCGGTATTGTATCACCATCACACTTTTATCTTTACTGTTTTACTTAGTTCGATCCTTTTGATAATATCTTGTCTAGTAGAATAAAGTTTTAGTATGATCTAGTATTGAGTTTTGCTTTATGATCCTTCTATGTAATCGAGTCTGTGAGCTATATATAATAAATATTAGTGTTGAGTCAAGGGCTTGATTATCTTGCTATGATCTTGAGGGAATAAAATAAAAGAGAAAGAATAAAAAGAAATAAAGAGATCATATGGACCTTATGGAGAGTAATGACTTCACATATAAAAGTATGATGAATAAAAGTTGTTGAGAGTTGACAAACATAGTTTTGGTCATCATTGCAATTAATAGGAGGTAATAAAGAAAGAGAGGTTTTCACATATAAATATACTATCTTGGACATCTTTTATGATTGTGAGCACTCATTAAAATATGACATGCTAAAGAGTTGACGTTGGACAAGGAAGACAACATAATGGGTTATGCTTTCTTACATCTGAAATAAATTATATTGTCATGGATCATCCAACATGTTGAGCTTGCCTTTCCCTCTCATGCTAGCCAAATTCTTTGCACCAAGTAGAGATACTACTTGTGCTTCCAAATATCCTTAAACCTAGTTTTGCCATGAGAGTCCACCATATATGCCTATGGATTGAGTAAGATCCTTCAAGTAAGTTGTCATCGTTGCAAGCAATAAAAATTTCTCTCTAAATATGTATGATTTATTAGTGTGGAGAAAATAAGCTTTATACGATCTTGTGATGTGGAAGAAATAAAAGCGACGGACTACATAATAAAGGTCCATATCACAAGTGGCAATATAAAGTGACGTTCTTTCGCATTAAGATTTTGTGCATCCAACCATAAAAGCACATGACAACCTCTGCTTCCCTCTGCGAAGGGCCTATCTTTTATTCTTGTCTTACTTCATATAAGAGTCATGGTGATCTTCACCTTTCCTTTTTACATTTTATCCTTTGGCAAGCACAATGTGTTGGAAAGATCCTGATATATATAGCTAATTGGATGTGAGTTCTCATTAACTGTTATTGTTGACATTACCCTTGAGGTAAAAAGTTGGGAGGCAAAACTATAAGCCCCTATGTTTCTCTGTGTCCGACTGAAACTTCATACCCATAAATATTGCGTGAGTGTTAGCAATTGTGAAAGACTAAATGATAGTTGAGTAAGTGGACTTACTGAAAAGCTCTTATATTGACTCTTTCCGATGTTATGATAAATTGCAATTGCTTCAATTACTGAGATTATAGTTTGTTAGTTTTCAATGAAGTTTATGATTCATACTTGAAACTGTGAATGAATTGTTACTTTAGCATAAGAGATCATATGAAAATATTTATATATGATGCTATCCTAAGAATGACCATGATGCCCTCATGTCCGTATTTTATTTTATCGACACCTCTATCTCTAAACATGTGGACATGTTTTTCAATTTCGGCTTTCGCTTGAGGACAAGCGAGGTCTAAGCTTGGGGGAGTTGATACGTCCATTTTGCATCATGCTTTTATATCGATATTTATTGCATTATGGGCTGTTATTACACATTATGTCACAATACTTATGCCTATTCTCTCCTATTTTACAAGGTTTGCATGAAGAGGGGGAATGCCGGCAGCTGGACTTCTGGGCTGGAAAAGGAGCAAATATTAGAGACCTATTCTGCACATCTCCAAAAGTCCTGAGACTTCATGGGAGCACGTTTCAGAATATATAAAAAATATTGGGCGAAAGAAGTACCAGAGGGGGGCCACCCACCGTCCACGAGGGTGGGGGGCGCACCCCCTAATAATCCCCAAGTGCAAGGAATCATCGTAGCAATTTCCAAAGGTGGAAGTGATAAGTATGGAGTGTCGAACCCACAAGGAGCTAAAGGTAAGATCAATATTCTCTCAAGCCCTATCTGCCACTGATATGACTCTACGTACACTGAACGTTTGCTTCCAGCTAGCAACGAGAAATAAAACTAGGTTGTGGGTATGAAGAGGATAACTTTGTATGATATCGGAGAGCTAAAATATAAAAGTAGGTGTTGTTATCATGAAGTTAGAATATATTACTAAATATTATAAATAGCGAGTGTGGAATAATGGTGGATCGGTGTGCCAAATTGTCCTAGGCAATCGTTAACAAGACCGGTAATCACTATTGCAGATTCATATGAGGGAGAGGCATAAGCTAACATACTTTCTCTACTTGGATCATATGCACTTATGATTGGAACTCTAGCAAGCATCTGCAACTACTAAAGATCATTAAGGTAAAACCCAACCATAGCATTAAAGCATCAAGTCCTCTTTATTCCCATACGCAACAGTCCCCTTACTAGGGTTTGTGTTTTAGTCACTCACCAACCCACTATAAGCGAATCATGAACGTATTGCAACACCCAATAGCGGGAACCCCTCTCGGTTGCACGACACGGAGGGCACCATAGGACAGCATCAAAGGAAAACATACAACTCATACCAATCTAGATCATCAATCAACCGAAAGACAAAAGATATCTACTCAAAACATTAGGATGGCAACACATCATTGGATCATAATATGTGGCATAAAGCACCATGTTCAAGTAGGGATTACAGCGGGGTGTGGGAGAGTGGATCGTGTAAAAAAGATGAGGGTGATGATGATGATGGTGATGTTGATGAAGACGATCACCGCGGCGATGATTCCCCTCCCGATGGCACTCCGGTGCCACCGAGAGAGTGGAGGAGAGGTTCTCCCCCTTGTGCTTCCTCCTCCATGGCCTCCCCCCTTGATGGGGAGAGGTTCTCCTTCTGGTCCTTGGCCTTCATGGTGATGATGGCCCCTCCGGGATCCTCCTCCATGCCCTCCGGTGATGATGGCCCCCTCCGGCAGGGTGCCAGAGAGGGCCTAGATTGGTTTTTGGTGGCTACGAAGGCTTCTGGCGGCGGAACTCCCGATCTAGGTTAATTTTCCGAGGTTTCTGTATTTATTGGAATTTTTGGCGTCGATCTCACGCCAAGGAGGTGCCCGAGGCGTCCACAAGGCAGGGGGCCACGCCCAGGGGGGTGGGCGCACCCCCCACCCTCGTGGACAGCCCGGGACTCTTCTGGCCCAACTCTTTTACTCCAGGGTCTTCTTTTGGTCCATAAAAAATCGTCAAAAATTGGCACATCAATTGGACTCCGTTTGATATTCCTTTTCTGTAAAACTCAAAAACAAGGGAAAACAGAAACTGGCACTGGGCTCTAGGTTAATAGGTTAGTCCCAAAAACCATATAAAATAGCATATACATGCATATAAAACATCCAAGGTTGATAATATAATAGCATGGATACTTCATAAATTATAGATACATTGGAGACGTGTCAGCATCCCCAAGCTTAATTCCTGCTCGTCCTCGAGTAGGTAAATGATAAAAGAAATAATTTATGAAGTGTGAATGCTAGCAAGTGCATAAGTTTCATCAATGATAGTTTCAATCACTTTTTATAGCGTCATTATATATCATAACAGTAGCTCATCTTCATAAAACTTTTCATGATCAAGTAACAAGCTATTCACATGTTAAAGTATAGATCATAAACTTTCTTGAAACTAACAAACTATATTCTCAGTCATCAAACAATTGCAATTCATCTTATTTTCAGGAAGGGTCTATGTCAGAGCTTTGATTTAGCAAACTCCACATACTCAACTATCATTTAGTCTTTCACAATTGCTAACACTCACGTGATATTTATGGGTTCAAAGTTTTAATCGGACACAGAGAAATATAGGAGCTTATAGATTCGCCTCCCAACCTTTTACCTCACGGGTAATGTCAACAATAATAGTTCATGATAACTTACATCCAATTGGATATATATACCAGGATCTTTCCAACACAATGTGCTTGCCAAAGGATAAAATGTAAAAAGGAAAGGTGAAGACCACCATGACTCTTGCATAAGGGTAGAAGATAAAAATAGAAGATAGGCCCTTCGCAGAGGGAAGCAGAGGTTGTCATGCACTTTTATGGTTGGATGCACAAAATCTTAATGAAAAAGAACGTCACTTTATATTGCCACTTGTGATATGGACCTTTATTATGCAGTATGTCGCTTTTATTTCTTCCACATCACAAGATCGTATAAAGCTTATTTTCTCCACATTAATAGATCATACATATTTAGAGGGCAATTTTTATTGCATGCACCGATGACAACTTACTTGAAGGATCTTACTCAATCCATAGGTAGGTATGGTAGACTCTCATGGTAAAATTGGTTTAAGGAATGTTTGGAAGCACAAGTAGTATCTCTACATGGTGCAAAGAATTTGGCTAGCATGAGGGGGAAAAGCAAGCTCAACATGTTGGATGATCCAAGACAATATACTTTATTTCGGATATAAGAAAACATAACCCGTTACTTTGTCTTCCTTGTCCGACATCAACCTTTTAGCATGTCATATTTTAATGAGTGCTCACAATTACGAAAGATGTCCAAGATAGTATATTTATATGTGAAATCTCTCTTCCTTCAATATTCTTTCATGAATTGTTCAAGTGACCAATTCTACGGTTGCTAACTTTCAATAAGTTTACTACCTATACTTATTCTATGTGAAGTCATTAATCCCCATGGTATAAGCATATGAAACATATATAAATTCAGATTTATGATATTCAATTATTCAACCATTTACTCATAGGATATCCGTGAAGCACGTGAGTAAATGACAAACTACTCCAAAAGATAATAGTGAAGGACACTGAGTTGTCAAATAATTAACTAGCCATGGGAGGATTCCTTTTCATTTAATAATTCAGATCCAATGATTTTATTCAAACAGAAAGTAAAATTGAAAATACGCTCCAAGCAAAACACATATCATGTGACGAATAAAAATATAGCTCCGAGTAAGGTATACCAATAGTTTTGAAGACGAAAGAGGGGATGCCTTCCGGGGCATACCCAAGCTTAGGCTCTTGAGTCTTCCTTGAATATTACCTTGGGGTGCCTCGGGCATCCCCAAGCTTATGGTCTTTCTACTCCTTATTCTCCTCATATCGACATCTCACCCAAAGCTTGAAAACTTCAATCACACAAAACTTAACGGAACTTTGTGAGATAGGTTAGTATGATAAAGAGTAAACCATTCACTTTGGTACTGTCAAAGACAAGGTTCATAATTTTTCTCACACAATGCCTACTGTACCATATCATTTCTATAATTTATATTGAGGAGTATAAGTCATAGAAAGTAGAAAACAAGCAAACTATGCAATGGAAACAGAATCTGTCAGAAACAGAACAGTCTGTAATGATCTGAACACTAACCATACTTCTGGTACTCAAAAAATTATGAAATAAATTTGTGGACGTGAGGAATTTGTCTATTAATCTTATGCAAAAAGAATCAGCACCAAATCACTCTTCTGTATAAAATTGCAGCTAATCTCGTGAGCGCAAAGTTTCTGTTTTTTACAGCAAGATCACATTAACTTTCACCCAAGTCTTCCCAAAGGTCTTACTTGGAACTTTATTGAAACAAAAGCTATAAAACATGATTACTACAGTATCTTAATCATGTAAACACACAAAAACAGTAATGGTAAATTTTGGGTTGTCTCCCAACAAGCGCTTTTCTGTAATGCCTTTTAGCTAGGCATGATGATTTCAATGATGCTCACATGAAAGATAAGACTTGAACATAAAGAGAGCATCATGAAGAATATGACTAGCACATTTAAACTTAACCCACTTCCTTTGCCTAGGGATTTTGTGAGCACACAATTTATGGGAACAAGAATTAACTAGCATAGGAAGGAAAAACAAGTATAACTTCAAAACTTTAAGCACATAGAGAGAAAAACTTGATATTATTGCACTCCTACAAGCATGTATTCCCCCTCATAATAATTTTCAGTAGAATAATGAATGATTTCAACAATATAACCATCACATAAAGCATTCCTTTCATGATCTACAAGCATAGACATTTTTCTACTCTCCACATAAGCAAAATTCTTCTCATTTGGAATAGCGGGATCACTAGTTCCTAGAGTTGACACTCTTCCAAACCCGATTTAGATGATAGTATTATTCATACTCCAAAATATATAAGTGAAGTTCATGGAGATTTATACAATTAATATAAACTAACCAATGTCCAAGCTCAAAATGTATAAGTGAAGCACATGAAGCATTCTATAAAACCATACTCAAAAGATTTAAGTGAAGCACAAAGAGCAATTCTATAAGACCATACTTAAAAGATATAAGTGAAGCACATGAAGAATTATACAAATCAATGAAGGTATATCTCATACTAGCATGGTTCATAAAGGAAGAACAAAAAAAATAAAGGACACAAATCATGTGAACGAAACAAAAACCGAGGTATACCAATAATTGTTGAAGAAGAAAGATGGGATGCCAACCGGGGCATCCCCAAGCTTAGATGCTTGAGTATCCTTATAATATTTACTTGGGGTGCCTTGGGCATCCCCAAGCTTGAGCTCTTGCCTCTCTTTATTCTTCTCACATCGGTAACTCCTCGTTCTTCGAACACTTCATCCACAAAAAAACTTAACAAAAAACTTTGTGAGATCCGTTAGTATAATAAAGCAAATCACTACCTTTAGGTACTGTTGAAAACACATTCCAATTTCATATTAGAACTATATCTACTGTATTCCAACTTCACCATGGTTCATACCCCCCGATACTACCCATAGATTCATCAAAATAAGCAAACAATACACGAAAAACAAAACAGGACAGTCTGTAGTAATATGAAGGTTTAGTAAACTTATGTATCTCCAACAATTATGAAATAAATTTGAAAATTTGAAAAATTTACACGGAAGTAATGTGCAAAATGTTTCAGACCCATTTGACTTTCCAGTAAAAAATGTAAAATCACGCGCTACAGCCAAAGTTTCTGTTTTTGTTCTGCACATAGTAAACAAGCAATCTAATCATCCTAAAACCAAAGCTTGGCACATTATTTTTATAATACAATGGATATATATAAGGGGATAATAATTTACAGAGAAACTTCCATGAAAAATTCTACATTGTTTCCGTGAGCATGAACACGAGTGCTCAAGGTCGACCCTCACTTCTTCAATGCATAACTTTCCAATCACTTCTCTTTTTGAAAAACTTTTTAGGCATGAGAGGCAAGTATTTTTTTTTGGTATTTTCATTCTTTAAAAAAAATTGTATGTTTCACCCACAACTAAACAGAAACAAAAAGAAAAAAAACTACTTAGTGAAGAAAGCAAACAAGCACACACGAGAATATTAACCCCACACTATTGCTCCCCGACAACGGCGCCAGAAAAGAGCTTGATAATCCCCAAGTGCAAGGAATCATCGTCGCAATTTCCAAAGGTGGAAGTGATAAGTATGGAGTGTCGAACCCACAAGGAGCTAAAGGTAAGATCAATGTTCTCTCAAGCCCTATCTACCACTGATACGACTCTACATACACCGAACGTTTGCTTCCAACTAGCAACGAGAAATAAAACTAGGTTGTGGGTATGAAGAGGATAACTTTGTATGATATCGGAGAGCTAAAATATAAAAGTAGGTGCTTTTATCATGAAGTTAGAATATATTACTAAATATTATAAATAGCAAGTGTGGAATAATGGTGGATCGGTGTGCGGAATTGTCCTAGGCAATCGTTAACAAGACCGGTAATCACTATTGCAGTTTCATATGAGGGAGATGCATAAGCTAACATACTTTATCTACTTGGATCATATGCACTTATGATTGGAACTCTAGCAAGCATCTGCAACTACTAAAGATCATTAAGGTAAAACCCAACCATAGCATTAAAGCATCAAGCCCTCTTTATTCCCATACGCAACAACCCCCTTACTCGGGTTTGTGTTTCAGTCACTCACCAACCCACTATAAGAGAATCATGAACGTATTGCAACACCCTACAGCGGGAACCCCTCACGCTTGCACGACTCGGAGGGCACCATAGGACAACATCAAAGGAAAACATACAACTCATACAAATCTAGATCATCAATCAACCCAAAGACAAAAGATATCTACTCAAAATCAATGTTGGAGATGTCGCTCATCGGGGACTTATCGGTCGACCCATGATAAGGAGTAAATCGGCCCGTATATCGGCATATTGGCCGATTTATCGCCATATTGGCTGATTTATTGGCCGAATTATCTTATCGGCCTGACAACGGTAAGCGATAAATCGGCCGATTTATCGGCATATCGGAAGATATCTTGAACAGTGCTCAAAACATTAGGATGGCAACACATCATTGGACCATAATATGTGGCATAAAGCACCATGTTCAAGTAGGGACTACAGCGGGGTGTGGGAGAGTGGACCGCGTAAAAAAGATGAGGGTGATGATGATGATGGTGATGTTGATGAAGACGATCACCGCGGCGATGATTGCCCTCCCGATGGCACTCCGGTGCCACTGAGAGAGAGGAGGAGAGGTTCTCCCCCTTGTGCTTCCTCCTCCATGGCCTCCCACCTAGATGGGGAGAGGTTCTCCCTCTGGTCCATGGCCTTCATGGTGATGATGGCCCCTCCGAGATCCTCCTCCATGCCCTCCAGTGATGATGGCCCCCTCCGGTAGCGTGCCAGAGAGGCCTAGATTGGTTTTCAGTAGCTACAGAGGCTTCTGGCGGCGGAACTCCCGATCTAGATTAATTTTCCGAGGTTTCTGTATTTATAGGAATTTTTGGCGTCGGTCTCACGTCAAGGAGGTGCCCGAGGTGTCCACGAGGCAGAGGCCCACGCCCATGGGGGTGGGCACGCCCCCCACCCTCGTGGATAGCCCGGGACTCTTCTGGCCCAACTCTTTTACTCTGGGGTCTTCTTTTGGTCCATAAAAAATCATCAAAAAATGGCACGTTAATTGGACTCCGTTTGATATTCCTTTTCTGTAAAACTCAAAAACAAGGAAAAAACAGAAACTAGCACTGGGCTCTAGGTTAATAAGTTAGTCCCAAAAACCATATAAAATAGCATATAAATGCATATGAAACATCCAAGGTTGATAACATAATAGCATGAATACTTCATAAATTATAGATACGTCGGAGACGTATCACCCCCTGCCTCGTGGGCTCCCTGGCAGCCCTCTAATGCTCATCTTTGGCTATATGGAATCTTTCGTTGAGGAAAAAATCATACGCAAGCTCACGGGATGAAACTCCGCCGCCACGAGGCGGAACCTTGGCGGAACCAATCTAGGGCTCCGGCGGAGCTGTTCTGCCGGGGAAACTTCCCCCCGGGAGGGGGAAATCATCACCATCGATCCTCTCATCGGGAGGGGGTCAATCTCCATCACCATGTTCACCAGCACCATCTCATCTCAAACCCTAGTTCATCTCTTGTATCCAATCTTTGTATCCAAACCTCAGATTGGTACCTGTGGGTTGCTAGTAGTGTTGATTACTCCTTGTAGTCGATGCTAGTTGGTTTACTTAGTGGAAGATCATATGTTCAGATCCGTTATGCATATTAATACCCCTCTGATTATGAACATGAATATGATTTGTGAGTAGTTCCATTTGTTCTTGAGGACATGGGAGAACTCTTGCTATGAGTAGTCATGTGAATTTGGTATTCGTTCCATATTTTGATGAGATGTATGTTGTCTTTCCTCTAGTGGTGTCATGTGAACGTCGACTACATGATACTTAACCATTGATTGGGCCTAGAGGAAGGCATTGGGAAGTAATAAGTAGATGATGGGTTGCTAGAGTGACAGAAGCTTAAACCCTTGTTTATGCGTTGTTTCGTAAGGGGCTGATTTGGATCCATATGTTTCATGCTATGGTTAGGTTTACCTTAATACTTCTGTTGTAGTTGCGGATGCTTGCAATAGGGGTTAATCATAAGTGGGATGCTTGTCCAAGGAAGGACAGTACCCAAGCACCGGTCTACCCACATATCACATTATCAAAGTACCAAACGCGAATCATATGAGCGTGATGAAAACTAGCTTGATGATAATTCCCATGTGTCCTTGGGAGCGCTTTCATTTATATAAGAGTTTGTCCAGGCTTGTCCTTTGCTACAAAAAGGATTGGGCCACCTTGCTGCACATTATTTACTTTTGCTATTTGTTACTTGTTACAAATTACCTTATCACAAAACTATCTATTACCGATAATTTCAGTGCTTGTAGAGAATACCTTGCTGAAAACCGCTTATCATTTCCTTGTGCTCCTCGTTGGGTTCGACACTTTTACTTATCGAAAAGGCTACGATAGATCCCCTACACTTGTGGGTCATCAGATATGTGCTTTGTGAAAGTCCTATTAAGTGTCTCGATCTATCCCTATAGATCTTGATGCCCAATATATAAGTAGCTTCACCGAGGTCTTTCATTGAAAAACTCTTATTCAAGTATCCTTTTATGCTATCCGAAAATTTTACATTATTTCCAATCAACAATATGTCATCCACATATAATATTAGAAATGCTACAGAGCTCCCTCTCACTTTATTGTAAATACAGGCTTCTCTGAAAGTCTGTATAAAACCATATGCTTTGATCACCTCATCAAAGCGTATGTTCCAACTCTGAGATGCTTGCACCAGTCCATAGATGAATCACTGGAGCTTGCACACTTTGTTAGCACCTTTAGGATCGACAAAACCTTCTGGTTGCATCTTATACAACTCTTCTTTAAGAAATCCATTAAGGGATGTAGTTTTGACGTCCATTTACCACATTTCATAATCATAAAATGCGGCAATTGCTAACATGATTCGGACAGACTTAAGCATCGCTACGGGTGAGAAGGTCTCATCGTAGTCAACTCCTTGAACTTGTCAAAAACCTTTCATGACAAGTCGAGCTTTATAGATAGTAACATTACCATCAACGCCAGTCTTCTTCTTGAAGATCCATTTATTCTCTATGGCTCACCGATCATCAGGCAAGTAAACCAAAGTCCACACTTTGTTCTCATACATGGATCTGATCTTAGAATTCATGGCCTCAAACCATTCATCGGAATTTGGGCTCATCATCACTTCTTCATAATTCATAGGTTCGTCATGGTCTAGTAACATGACTTCCAGAACAGGATTACCGTACCACTCTGGTGCGGAACGTGCTCTGGTTGACCTATGAGGTTCAGTAGTGACTTGATCTGAAGTTTCATGATCATTATCATTAGCTTCCTCTCTAGTTGGTGTAGGCATCACGGGAACAGTTTTCTGGTGATGAGCTACCTTCCAATTCGAGAGAAGGTACAATTACCTCATCAAGTTCTAATTTCCTTCCACTCACTTCTTTCGAGAGAAACTCCTTCTCTAGAAAGTTTCCATTCTTGGCAAAAAATATCTTGCCTTTGGATTTGTGGTAGAAGGTGTACCCAATTGTTTCCTTAGGGTATCCTATGCAGATGCACTTCTCTAATTTGGGTTCAAGCTTATCAGGCTGAAGCCTTTTGACATAAGTGTCGCAACCCCAAACTTTAAGAAACGATAGCTTAGGTTTCTTGCCAAATCATAGTTCATACGGTGTCATCTCAAAGGATTTAGACAGTGCCCTATTTAATGTGAATGCGATTGTCTCTAATGCATAACCCCAAAATGATAGTGGTAAATCGGTAAGAGACATCACAGCTCGCACCATATCTAATAAAGTGCAGTTACGACGTTCGGACACACCATTACGCTGTGGTGTTCTAGGTGGCATGAGTTGTGAAAATATTCCACATTGTTTTAAATGAAGGCCAAACTCGTAACTCAAATATTCGCCTCCGCGATTAGATCGTACAAACTTTCTTTTCTCGTTACGATGATTCTCCACTTCACTCTAAAATTCTTTGAACTTTTCAAATGTTTCAGACTTGTGTTTCATTAAGTAGATATACCCATATCTGCTCAAACCAGCCGTGAAGGTCAGAAAATAACAATACCCGCCGCGGGCCTCAACACTCATTGGATCGCGTACATTGGTATGTATTATTTCCAATAAGTTAGTAGCTCGCTCCATTGTTCCGGAGAACGGAGTTTTAGTAATCTTGCAAGTATGAAATGATTCATAATCAAGTGATTCCAAAAGCCCATCTGTATGGAGTTTCTTCATGCGCTTTACACCAATATGACCTAAATGGAAGTGCCACAAGTATGTTGCACTATCATTATAAACTTTGCATCTTTTGGCATCAATATTATGAATATGTGTATCACAATGGTCGAGATTCAATAAACCATTCACATTGGGTGTATGACCATAGAAGGTTTTATTCATATAAACAGAACAACAATTATTCTCTAAC
This sequence comes from Triticum timopheevii, assembly GCA_963921465.1. Lineage (NCBI taxonomy): Eukaryota > Viridiplantae > Streptophyta > Magnoliopsida > Poales > Poaceae > Triticum > Triticum timopheevii. The sequence goes on along the minus strand of OY997273.1, from coordinate 587,138,066 downwards.
TTAAATGAATAACTGTATTGCATTTAAACATGATCTAATCATATTCATGCTCAACGCAAAACACCAAATAACATTTATTTAGGTTCAACACTAATCCCGAAGGTAGAGGGAGTGTGCGATGGTGATCGTATCAACCTTAGAATTACTTCCAACACACATCGTCACCTCGTCCCTAACTAGTCTCTGTTTATTTTACAACTCCTGTTTCGAGTTACTAATCTTAGCAACTGAACCAATATCAAATATCGAGGGGTTTCTATAAACACTAGTAAAGTACACATCAATAACATGTATATCAAATATACCTTTTGTTCACTTTGCCATCCTTATCCGCCAAGTATCTGGGCAGTTTCGCTTCCAGTGACCATTCCCTTTACAGTAGAATCACTCAGTTTTAGGCTTGGGTCCATCTTTGGACTTCTTCCCGGGAGTGACAACTTGCTTGTCATTCTTCTTGAAGTTCCCTTTCTTTCCTTTGCCCTTTTTCTTGAAACTACTGGTCTTGTTAACCATCAACACTTGATGCTCTTTCTTGATTACTGCCATCGCTGATTTTAGCATCGCGAAGAGCTCGGGAATTGTTTTCGTCATCCCTTGCATATTATAGTTAATCAGGAAGTTCTAGTAACTTGGTGATAGTGACTAGAGAACTCTATCAATCACTATCTTATCTGAAAGATTAACTCCCACTTGATTCAAGCGATTTTAGTGCCCAGACATTCTGAACACAAGCTCAGTAGCTGAGCTATTCTCCTCCATCTTGTAGGCAAAGTACTTGTCAGAGGTCTTATACCTCTCGACACTGGCATGAGTCTGAAATACCAATTTCAGCTCTTGGAATATCTCATATGCTCCTTGGTGTTCAAAACATTTTTGAAGTCCCAGTTCTAAGCCGTAAAGCATGGCGCACTAAACTATTAAGTAGTCATCATATCGAGCTTGCCAAACATTCATAACATCTGCATCTGCTCCTACAATAGGTCTGTCACCCAGCGGTGCATCAAGGACATAATTCTTCTGTGCAGCAATGAGGATAATCCTCAGATCACGGACCCAGTCCGCATCATTGTTACTATCATCTTTCAACTTAGTTTTCTCTAGGAACATATAAAAATTAGGGGAGCTACAACACGAGCTATTGATCTACAACATAATTTGCAAATACTATCAGGACTAAGTTTATGATAAATTAAAGTTCAATTAATCAAATTACTTAAGAACTCCCACTTAGATAGACATACCTCAAGTCATCTAAATGATACGTTATCCAAATCAACTAAACCATGTCCAATCATCACGTGAGATGGAGTAGTCATCAATGGTGAACATCTCTATGTTGATCATATCTGCTATATGATTCACGTTCGACCTTTCGGTCTCCAGTGTTCCGAGGCCATGTCTGTACATGCTGATGAAGCTATGTACTTAGGGTAGGGTCATGGATCTGTCCAACATACCCTCTCCAAGGACATCTCTATAAAGAATCAGAAGCAGTCGAAGAGGAATCATCATCCACTCGACCATGAAGACGTACTCACTCGACCACCTTGAAGACACTCGACCACCAGAAGATGAGAAACTCTCCACTCTACAACGGTCAGGACTTAAACCATAGCTTTATGGGCATTTATAACACTTTACTATAAACGTTACCAGTAACGCCCCTCTTTTATGAGCATTGAACCTTGTGTAATGGAGGGGAGCTGGGGTCCTGGCGTACTCTATATAAGCCACCCCCCTCCTCTGAGACAAGGGTTCACACTTTCTGTAATTCACACACATATATTCAGTCGACCGCCTCAGGGCTCCGAGACGTAGGGCTGTTACTTCCTCCGCGAAGGGCCTGAACTCGTAAACTCGTGTGTACAACTCCTCCATAGCTAGGATCTTGCCTCTACATTACTACCCCCCTATACTACTGTCAGTCTTAGAATCACGACAGTTGGTGCCCACCGTGGGGCTGGTGTATTAGCGACTTATTGGAGAAGTTGCAATTTTTCCGATCCCCTTCATCATGGTTTCAGGTGGAGGTTTCGCTGAGGGCCGCGAGATCCGTCTCGGCGTGCTCGTGTTTGTCGCCGACAACTCCGCTTGGCTTCAGGAGGCTGCACTCGACACTGACGCGCTCCCCACCCGCGGGGAGACGCACTTTCGCATGTGCGTCCACGGCATCCTCCTGCGGCAGCCGTCGACCCAGTATCAGTTGAATCCAGCGGCTTTCCTCCTCCCTGCGGCCCGCCGTAGCAAACACTCCGGTCAGTCGAGGCTTCAGCGGTGGGTGAAGCATGCGGTGGCTCGCCAATCGGCCACCCCTCAAGTCGCGGCGATCAAGCCCGACGAATCTCTCTACGGCCTGTTCGATCTGTCGACTGGCTCCGTAGAGACAACATCCGAGTGCGACAGCAGCGACCCAGCGGCAGAAGTCCTGATAGTCAATGGACCACATAGTCCTCCTGGCTTCAATCGTGAAGACGGAGGCGACGGGAACGGCGATCCGTCGCGCGTTCACAAGGAGTACCGCCCCGAACCCCTCTCCTCACAGCAGAGGGAGGAACTTCGTCGCTGGAACATGGATGCCCTGCATACTTCTACAGTTGGAGAAACCCCTGAGGCTCGGGCCTTGGAGCAGGCGCGCTTGGCCAATCTGGCTGAGCGCACTCGACTGGAGAACCTCCAGCGCGCACTCGATGATCGCGCTCGACAACGTGCTCCCAGTCTAGTCGACGCCAACTTTTTCCACCTCTGACTCAGGTATACCGAAAACCAATCCAGAATCTAGCAGCTGCCGCCCGGATAGCAGAGTCGATCTAACCTTCCCAATCAGAAGCTGGCCGAGGTCTGGTGCAGATCAGAGCCTTGCTCCGGGCAGCGGGAGAACATAATACGGTTGTATCTCAGTCGCGGAATAGGATCCACAGCAGATCCTTGATTGCAGACACAGTTCAGTCGGCACATAGCCCAAGATCGCCTCCGAGGCGTGAGGGACGTGGGGATCGATGAGATCAGTACAGAAACCGAGAGCAGTATGATCACCGAGTCGATCGTGATGACCGCCGTCGAGTGCTCACTCCTCCCCCGAGGAGCGGGTCATACGTGCCTCGGCAACATGAAGATAGACGTCCTCACAGTTTTGGGCGAGGTATTCTAGTCGACCCAAGGGAGCCAGGCTTTGATGCGAGATCTATTCTCGTGTAGGGCTTGGTCGACAAAAACAGAGCTCACCGAGAGGGCCATGACAGAGATCCACAAACCAGCAATAGGGTGCATGTCTCTGATCCAGAATGCTTCAGCAGAGCTATCAGAGCTACGGTGATTCCCCCCAACTTCAGGTTGGCGTCTAGAGTTAGTAAGTTCACCGGAGAGTCCAAGCCTGACACTTGGCTTGAAGACTACCGACACTAGTAGAAAAGGGGGCAACGGTCCAGGCCGGGTCAGCCCATTAGTCCCGGTTCAGTCTAGAACCGGGACCAATGGAGGCATTGGACCCGGTTTGTGAGCCCAGGGGGCCGGCCGGGCCACGTGGGCCATTGGTCCCGGTTCATTTGGACCTTTTGGTCCCGGTTGGTGGGACGAACCGGGACCAATGGGCCTCGCTCCTCGCCCACCACCATTGGTCCAGGTTGGTGGCTTGAACCAGGACCAAAGGCTCCCCTTTAGTCCCGGTTCATGCCACCAACCGGGACCAATGAGGTGCCTATATATACCCCCTCGCGTAAGAGCAGAGCACACTGCTATGTTTTTTTCTGGCCGAGGGGGAGAGGGCTTGGTGGTGCTCTAGCTCACCTCCTATGCACACAAGGTATTCGATGGAATGCCCGAGCCACACTACTTAAGCTTTCTCCTCTCCAAGCTCGACCTCCAAGCTCCATTTTCCTCAATATTTGTCTAGGTTTAGCGTTCCGTCACGCCCCGTCCCCGTCTTCACCGCCGTCGATCACCCGCGCCGAGCTCATCGCTGGCACTAGTGTGGTGAGCCTCTTGTTCTTATCTTCTTTCTGAAAGGAAAAATATTCTTACTTGTATGTTTACATAGATACTTGTATTATTTTCTTACTTTTATTATTGCATCTTATATAGTGTGATGGTTTTGGTATCCGCCCCCGTCGGCCCTTGTCCTGTCTATGATTCGGATGTGGTATATATATTATCTTTATAACTATTGGTTCATTTATTGTTTATGAAAATTATGCCGACCAACATGACATAGATTTTATTTATGTAGGATGTATGTGAATCGGAAATTCCAGAGAAAAAGTTTCAGAGAAAAATTTTCAGAACTTAAAGTCTCATGACTGCCACGTGATTATGACGCAACTGCTTCCGGTTGCATTGAGGGGGCTTCTACCGGAAAACGTTCGATTAGCCATGTGAAGCTATGTGCATTCCTCAATGCAATCTCTCAGAAGGTGATCGATCCAGAAATAGTACAAGGCTAAGGAGTGATGTGGCGCAATGTCTTGTCAGTTTCGAGCTGGTGTTCCCACCATCCTTCTTCAATATCATGACGCACGTCCTAGTTCATCTAGTCGACGAGATTTTCATCCTGGGGCTCGTATTTCTACACAATATGTCCCCCTTTGAGAGGTTCATGGGAGTCCTAAAGAAATATGTCCATAACCGCGCTAGGCCAGAAGGAAGCATCTCCATGGGCCATCAAACAGAGGATGTTATCGGGTTTTGTGTTGACTTCATTCCTGGCCTTAAGAAGATATGTCTCCCTAAATCGCGGTATGAGGGGAGACTGACTGGAAAAGGCACTCTTGGAAGTGACTCAATAATATGCAGGGACGGATATTCTTGGTCTCAAGCACACTACATAGTTCTACAGAACTCTACCTTGGTGACCCCGTATGTCGATGAACACAAGAACAGTCTGCGCTCCAAACACCCGAAGCAGTGCGACGACTGGATTACATGTGAACACATCAGGACTTTCAGCAATTGGTTGGAAACACGTCTCAGAGGTGACAACACTATTTGTGATGAGCTGTACTTGTTGTCCAGGGGACCATCTTTGACTGTATTGACTTACAAAGGATACGAGATAAATGGGAATACATTTTACACGATCGCCCAAGATCAAAAGAGCACCAACCAAAATAGCGGTGTCCACTTTGATGCAGCAACCGAGAGCGGAAAGGACACATATTATGGTTACATAGTGGACATATGGGAACTTGACTACGGACATGATTTTAAGGTCCCTTTGTTTAAGTGCAAACGGGCCAATCTGTCAGGCGGCGGGGTACAGGTAGACCCACAGTACGAATGACAACAGTGGATCTGAAAAATCTTGGGTACACTGACGAACCGTTCGTCCTAGCCAATGATGTGGCACAGGTTATCTATGTGAAGGACATGTCTACCAAACCGAGAAAAAGAAAAGATAAGGAAGCGAATACATCATACAATGAGCCAAAGCGCCACATAGTTCTTTCAGGAAAAAGGGATATCCTGGGAGTGGAGGGCAAGACAGACATGTCTGAAGATTATAAAAAGTTTCATGAAATTCCTCCCTTCAATGTCAAGGCTGACCCAAGCATCCTGATAAACGATGAAGATTATCCATGGTTACGGCGCAATAAGCAAATGACACAAGTGAAGAAAAAGTGAAGACTTTCTCCCGCAACTATTATGATGATACCATGCCAAGTTTGTAACACACGAGTATGCTATGCCAACTTTTTCAGAGTTCATTTGAAAACTATGAATTTAGGTCAAATTTTCTCTATAGGTGCATCTATGTTCATTTTTTAGTAAAGTTAATCAGAAACTTGTGATTCACACAAATTTCAAAGAATTCAAATTTTAACTATTCAAATTTGAAAACTAATGGCACTAACAGAAAGTTTATAATTTTTCTAAAACTAAAAGCAAAAAGAATTAAAAAATAAAGCAAAAAACAAAAGAAAATAAATAATGCAGAAAACAAAACAAAAAAACTGGAAAAAATAGGCACTAAAAGCAAAAAAACAAAAAAAGTGTTTTCAAATTTGAAAACTAATGGCACTAACAGAAAGTTTATAATTTTTGTGACCTAAAAGAAAAAAGAAATCACTAAAAAACTATAAGTATTTTGTTCTAAGTGGAAATGAAAAAATAAATAGCAAAAAACAAAAAAATGCCTATAATATTTGTTATGACTAACTAAAATTACCAAATTGAGTATAATGATAAATACGGTAATATTAAATAGCAGGAAAAAGAATGACTCAAAAATCAATTTTTAGAGTAAAGTTATTCATAAACTAGTGATTCACACAAATTTTAAAAAAAATTCAAATTTTAAAACTAATGGCACTACCAGAAAGTTTATAATTTTTGTGACCTAAAAGAAAAAAAATCACTAAAAAACTATAAGTATTTAGTTCTAAGTAGAAATGAAAAAATAAATAGTTAAAAATGCCACCTACTGGGCCACCACGGCCTAAATACGACTAGAAGCCCATCCATGGGCCAGGATTCAGGCCCGCAGAAGGCCCAGCAGGCACACATGCATAGCGGTGTGAGATTAGTTCCAAAGGCCTGCAGTTCTGAGGAGTTCGATGGAGAGGGCGGGGCAGCGCTTATAAACAGGTGCGGCCACTCGTCAGCTAGCGACGTGGGACTAAACATCCCACCGCACCGCGGCTTTGGCAGGCGCATGCCTTTGGTCCCGGTTGATGGCACCAACCGGGACTAAAGGGGGCATTGGTCACGGTTCGTGGCACAAACCGTGACCAATGCCCCCCTTTAGTCCCGGTTGGTGCCACCAACCGGGACCAAAGGCCGCCGCTTCCCGCCCTTTGGGCTGCTGAAAAGAGGCCTTTGGTCTCGGTTGGTGGCACCAACCGGGACTAAAGGTGGCATTGGTCCCGGATGGTGCCACGAACCGGGACCAATGCTCTTGGTATATAACCAGGACTTGTGAAAATTTCAGTTTCTCATCGACCATTTGCCCCCGATGACGCCGAGCTCATCGACGCCGCCAGGCTGCCCCGATGCCGTCCGCCGCCCCTGCAGTCGCCCCCGACCGCGCCGTCCTCGTCGCCCGTGCCTCGCCGTCGGCCGTGCCCTCGCCCGACGCCGCTCGCCGCTCGCCGCCCTGCCCCGACGCGCGTCGTGCGCCCCGGCCCACCCGTCGTCGTCGCCCTGCCCCGCCCGTCACTGTCGCCCCTGCCCCGCCTGTCGCCGTCGCCCCGCCCGCCCGTCGCCGTCGCCCCTGCCCCGCCCGTCGCCCCACCCCGCCTGTCGCCGTCGCCCCGGCCCGCCCGTCGCCGTCGCCCTGCCCCTCCGTTAGTCCGACCCTCCTGTTTTTTCATATATTATATGCTTGTGTATATTGTGTATATTTCTTCTTTGTGTATATTATGTATATATGTCAGTATATATATATATTGTGTATATTGCTTCTTTTCAGATTTTTTTTCATATATACGTTTGTATTTTGTATTTTGCTTTTTTATAAAAATGTATATAGGTTTGTATGTTCTCTGTGTATATATGTTCATATATGCAAAAGTTAGATTTAAATATTTAGAAAAGGATTATCTATATATGTTCTCTGATTTAGTACATTTTAGGTTAGTTTCATTTCTAGAAAAGTTTTATATATTTGGGAGAGGAAAAAGGAAAATAAGAAGAGGAAAAAGGAGAAGAAGAGGAGAGGAAGAAAAGGAAGAGGAGAAGAAGAGGAGAGGAAGAAAAGGAAGAGGAGAAGAAGAGGAGAGGAAGAAAAGGAAGAGGAGACGAAGAAAGGAATAGAGGAGAAGAAGAAAAATTCTTCTCCTCTATTCCTTTCTTCTTCTCCTCTTTTTTTCTTCTTTTTTTTCTTTGATATTGTCCTCTATTCCTTTCTTCTTCTCCTCTTTTTATTTCTTCTTCATATTCTTATGTTTTATCGGGTCTGTCGTCGTCGATATACCCCTCCCGATAACTTCAACACGAGGGGGGGGGGTCGATATACCCCCTCACGATAACTTCAACACGAGGGGGGGGGGTCGATATACCCCCTCCCGATAACTTCAACACGAGGGGGGGTCGATATATATACCACCTCCCGATAACTTCAACACGAGGGGGGGGGTCGATATACTCTAAATAGCAAGTATCGTCGGTGTGAGATACATGTGGCCGTCGGTGTCGGGTAGTACATCCACGTCCCACAAGTGACGCGGGCGTCGACCCACGTCACTTGTGGGACGTGGATGTAGTGTCCGACACCGACGGCCACATGTATCTCACACCCACGATACTTTCTATTTAGGGTTTCCTCTACCGCTCAGCGACCCTCGTTCTCGATAAAAAAAAGAGGAAGAAGAAGAAAAAAAGAGGAGAAGAAAGATTCTTTCTTCTTCTATTTTTTTTCTTCTTGACGACCCTCGTTCCCGATAAAAAAAGAGGAAGAAGAAGAAAAAAGAGAGGAGAAGAAAGATTCTTTCTTCTTCTCTTTGGGTCGCCGAGCGGTAGAGGAAACCCTAAATAGCAAGTATCGTCGATGTGAGATACATGTGGCCGTCGGTGTCGGACACTACATCCACGTCCCACAAGTGACGCGGGCTTCGATGCCCATGTCACTTGTGGGACGTGGATGTAGTGTCCGACACCGACGGCCACATGTATCTCACACCCACGATACTTGCTATTTAGGGTTTCCTTTACCGCTCGGCTACCCTCGACGACCCTCGTTCCTGATAAAAAAAGAGGAAGAAGAAGAAAAAAAGAGGAGAAAAAAGAATAGAGGAGTTCTTACTCCTCTATTCTTTCTTCTCCTCTTTTTTTCTTCTTCCTCTTCTTTTTTTACCCTTGAAGCGTTGTCGAGGCCACTCCAAACCCTAGAGAAGCAGCGTCGAGGCCACCCCAAACCCTAGAGAAGCAGCATCGAGGCCACTAATTAATATTAGTTCTACGTTTGCCACTAATATATCCATCTGTCATGTTTGAATAATAATTGGCATGTTGTAAATATTTGTAGAAACTATGGACACCGCCCGAGACGAAGTACAAGAAGAGTTGTTGGGGGACATAATCGCACGAGGAAGTGATGCCGTCTGCTTGTTGTTTCTCAACGACACCGATGGTCTGGAAGCAGCTGGATATGATTATGATGGCTCTGGTGACCTAATGCCGGTGCAAGAAGGAGACCGTGAGGACGGCTCCGGTGACACAATGCCGGTGCAAGAAGGAGACCGTGATGACGTCTCCGGTGACCGAACCGAGTCCGGCCAGGTATATATATTAGTTAAGCTTCTGCTGACTAGCTAATTGATGCATTCATTATTTTTGTATGTACACATATTAATTAAGTCTTTGTTCATCTTTGTAGCCCTCTGGATCGAGCACAACTTCGGTAAAGAGACAAGGCTCAAAGAAAAAGTTGAGCTCGGATGAAAAGTTTGAGATCATAGCAATCGCGCCCGACGCCCAACCGATTGAACCCCTCCAGACAAAGAGCACATTTGTTGCTCAGTGTGGGGTTTTGGTTAGGGACAAGATCTCGATCAGCATCCAGCAATGGTTAAAGCCGGCTACAGAAGACCCTGAGGTGTCTTATGTCAATGATATGCAGAAAAATGATCTTTGGACTGAGCTGAAGTCAAATTTCACCCTACCGCCAGAGGATGATTTGGAGAAGTCAGTTAAAGAGCAATTAATCAAGTATTTTTCTCTTAAGAGGATGGCAGAACTATTCAGGAGGTGGAAGAAAGAGCTGAATAAGTTTGTCGAAAATAAAGAGACACCAGAATTCAAGGGCAGATATGAGAAGATCAGAGATCACTGGCCCGCATTTGTGGCCCACAAGACATCGGAAAAGAGTAATAAGATGTTGGCGACAAACAAGCAAAATGCTGCGAAGAAGAAGCATCACCATCGCACGGGGTCAGGTGGCTACCTCGCAGCCCGGCCTAAGTGGGCCAAGATTGAGAATGATCTGGTTGATAAAGGGATCGAACCAGAGACAATTAACTAGCCAGACCGTTGCCGGACTTGGTTCTTCGGGGCTGGCGGAACCTTGGACCCTGTATCAGGGAAGTGCATTTGGACGGACGAGCAAATGGAAATACCAGTCAAGAGGCTTAAGCACTATATCGAAGCAGCGCAGCAAGGGACGTTCGTTCCAGACAGAGAGGACGACGAGCTCACAATGGCCCTCGGGAATCCTAAGCACCCTGGACGGACACGAGGCACGCCAGGCTCCATTCCGTGGAAGGCTGGGTTTCCGGACGCAGGCGGTTACAAATGCCACGAGCGGAGGAAGAAAGTGGAGCAGACCCAACTGCAGGCGCTGCACGCTAGGGTACAAGCGATAGAGGAACAAGAAGCAAATCGCAGCAAACGAACTGCCGAAGCTTCCCCCGAAGCTACCACGCCATCTCAGCGGAGAAGCAGCGTGGCTTCCACCGAGCTGCTTCAGCCGGAGCATGTCTTGACGGCTCCTGCCAGCTATCCCGTGGATGCTATCACGGAGTCTCAAAATTGCCACCTTTTGACGCAATGGATTAATAGGAAGGTCAAGGCGGCTGTTGGCTCTGTTTTTCCTACTGAACCCGGCGCAACTTTTCACTGCCGGAAGATTCCAGATGGATATGCTAGGGTGATGGTGGATGAAATAATGGAGGGATTTGAGGACCTCCAGCTTGACCACCCTACCGGTGAAGGGGAGACTCGACTGGGTTCTGCTCTGAAGACTCCATGCCTATGGTGGAAGGAGCTCATCAACCTTCCAAACTGGACGCCTCCACCTCCTCCTCCTCCTCCGGCAAGTCAGGGCACTCCGCCTCCTCCTCCGGCGAGTGACGACAGGGCACTCGGCCGGCTCCTTCTCCGGCGCGTGGCGGCACTCCGCCTCCTTCTCCGCCTCGTCAGCAAGGGCAGAAGAGACCTGCCGCCGCTCCGGCTGCTCCGGCGCGTCGTAGTCCTTCTCCTCTGCCTCGTAAGCAAGTAAAGAAGATAACCGCTCCATCTGCTCTGCCAGCGTCTAGCAGTACAGCCAGAGGCGGGAGGACATAAAGATTCGGTCCTTCTATGAAGACTCCAGAGAAGCTACCATACGAGAGGATCTCGGAGGAGAACGCCGAGATTGCGCGAGAAGAAGTGAGGAACTTCTTTGAAGGGGTGAAAGCAAAGAAACATGCACCTCTGGAGGAGAAGGTAGATCCGGTGAAAGCAAAGCGCACTCTGGCTGCCCTGACAAAACCACCCAAGTCTCCGCCGAAAGGAAACTATGAGCGCATTATTGGAAAGGAATTTGCCGAAGCGGAGCGGTCGGGAAGTACTGTCAGTGATCAAAGGCTGAAAGAACGACGAGCTGGGAAACAAATTGCCCAGCTCAGCGAGCAAGCGAAGCAATTGTGCCCCCCACTCAAGGTGCCTAGCGAAATCGTTGCTAATGATCCGAGGATGGTGCCCGGTTATAGCAATCTTGGAGATTACCTGCCCAACGATGTACATTATGATTTCATGGAGGTGCAGATACAAAGATATGAGTACGGGAAGCCTCTCGTCAAAGATGAAAGATCTCTATCAACGATGATGCGAAGATTGCATGATTGGTACTTGAAAATCTGCAGAGAGTCTGGGGGGAGGAGTACTTTGTATGTGAGAGTTAAAAAGGAGCATGACCTCGTTGGAATTGATCTGTTGCCTGTTCCATTTGAGGAGTTCTTTCAGTTTTTCAATCAATTGGCCCTCGATAAAGCAACGGTCACCTGCTACTGTCTGTAAGTAGTACTACTTCTGTCATTAAGTCTCTCTATATAGCTCAGCTCTTTCATTGCATGTATTTATAATTATCCTCACTATATTATGCAGATTGAAGATTGTCAAATTGAAGAAAAGACAAATCGGTGATATTGGGTTCATTAACACAAATATCATAGATGCAACTCAGGTTAAATTTCATGCCGCACATACCGAGGCCAACTTGCTACGATCGTTGGTAATAAATGAAAACAAAGATATAATACTCTTTCCTTACAACTTCAAGTGAGTGTTACTGTCTTGTGCATATTCAGTTTCCCTTATATATTAGTCAAGGTTATAGTAATGTAATTGATGAGTTATGCATGCGTGTGCAGTTTCCACTATATTCTCCTAGAGATTAAGCTTGAGCAGGGACTAGTAACCGTCTTAGACTCAAGACGAAAAGATCCCCAGGACTATGCGGACATGACTCAAATGCTCGAGAAGTAAGTTAAATCGATCATTATCCACCATATCAGCAACTTTGTTCATTTCCTGATATATCAAGTAAGTGTTTTCTTTGTCTGGCAGGGTTTGGAAAAAAATTCACCAAAAAAGCTCTGGGACTCCCGAAGAAGCTGCAATTTAGACACCCGAAAGTAAGTACTATAGTATCATGTTCCGCGCATCTCCTATTGATTCAAGCGCTAGTTTCATCAATACCATTTGGCATTCTTGCTTATCAGTTTGATTGACCTCTATTTCTTGTAAAGTGGTTGTGGCAGGAACAAGGGAATGATTTCTGTGGATACTACATTTGCGAGTCCATTCGCCACACGACCTATGAGCGGGGCTACTCTGACGAACAATATGAAGTGTGTAAATAACAACATTCACAATTTTATTTTATTACCATCATTTGTGTTGAGTTTCATTCATTCATATATATATATATATATATATATATATATATATATATATATGTATGTATTGACCCCCTTCTTCAAATTAGATGTTTCGGAAGCGGGATGAACTCCTAGCACCAGCTCGCATGCGAGCAATTCAAGAGGAATTGGCGGCATTCTTTCTTGACCACGTGATCGCTGAAGACGGAGAATACTATGTGGACCATGAGTCCATATGTTAGGAGATTATATTTGTAAGAGATAATTATTGTATATATGTAGCCGGTAGTGTCGGATAGGTATACGAGAACTTGTTGTTCGACCAATCTCTCGGAGAAGGAGAGGTGGTTGATATCACTTCTCTCTGTATGCATATATGTTCATGACGATCTTCTGTTTCCTTCGTTTGCTTACTAGCTAGCTAGCGTGTCTAGTCCTCTCTATACGTATGTATAGTACGTAGCGTCGACCAAGCATGGACATAAGACAGGACACTTCTCTCTATTAATTATAGCTAGCTAACACAATATATGAAACACCTAAATTAACCCCCCCCAAAACCCCCAACCCCCCTGCTTTAAAACAACAAAAACCCCAGCCACAGAAATGCTAACGCGTGGATGCCTATTGTTCCCAGTTGGTGCCACCAACCGGGACCAAAGGCCCTCCTGCCTGGGCTCCGTGCACATGCCACATGGAGGCCCATCTGTCCCGGTTCTGGATTGAACCGGGACTAAAGGGACAGGGCATTAATGCCGACCCTTTAGTCTCGGTTCAGGAACCGGGACAAAAGGCCCTTACGAACCGGGACAATAGGCCCTTTTTCTACTAGTGCGAGTGGCTGTCCAGATTGGTGGCGGCAATGATCAAGTGGCCATGAAACACCTTCCTCTGATGTTGGAGGGCTCGGCTAGAGCATGGTTAAATCAGTTAGCGCCTGTCAGCATCTATACTTGGGAAGATCTCGCCCGAGTGTTTGTCAGAACATTCGAGGGCACTTGCAAACAGCCGACAGGTTTGGCAGAATTACAGTGTTGTGTTCAGAAGGCGAATGAAACTTTGAGGGATTATATCCAGAGATGGATCACCCTACACCACACGGTAGAAGATGTGTCAGATCATCAGAAAATTTTTGCTTTTAAGGAAGGCGTCGGGTATCGGGAGTTGAATATGAAATTCGGCCGGACAGGGAATATGACTCTGGCTCGGATGATGGAAATTGCCACCAAGTATGCCAATGGTGAAGAAGAAGAGCGACTCCGGAGCGGCAAGCACAAAGCAGTCACCCACGAAGCCGGAGGAGGAAACTCCAGTCGGAAACAGAAGCGCAAGGCCGAGCTAGCTGCTCCGGGTGAAGCCTTGGCTGTGATTCAAGGAAAGTTCAAGGGGAAGTCCAAAGGGCCATGGAACCCCAAGAAAGTAAAAGATCAAGATGGGAATGATGTGTTGGATGTGCCGTGCCATATCCACACCAAAAAAGATGAAGAAGGTAATTTCATTTACCCGAAGCATACCACTCGGCAGTGTCGGCTCCTAATCCAGCAGTTCCGAGAGAAACAACCCAAGGAAAAGGAGAAGGAGGCAGATAAGGCTGAGGATGAGGAAGAGGATGATGATGGTTATCCCCACGTGAATTCCACTCTGATGATTTTTGCTGATGTTGAGAGCAAAAGTCGATTGAAAGTCATCAACAGGGAAGTGAACATGGTCGCTCCAGCGACACCCAGTTACTTGAAGTGGTCGCAGACTGCCATTAGATTCGACCAGTCTGATCATCCAGCACACATCGCCACCCCTGGGAGGCAAGCAGTGGTGGTCGACCCGGTGGTCGAAGGCACTCGACTGACAAAGGTCATGATGGACGGTGGCAGTGGTCTGAACATACTATATGCAGAAACGTTGAAGGGAATGGGCGTTCCGATGTCCAGACTAAGTGAAAGCCATATGAGTTTCCATGGGGTCATTCCAGGAAAGAAGGTTGCATCCCTCGGTCAGATTGCACTCGACGTGGTTTTCGGTGATTCTAAAAATTACCGCAAAGAAAAGTTGACGTTTGAAGTTATAGATTTCTAGAGTGCTTATCATGCAATTCTGGGTAGGCCGGCTTATGCACGATTTACGGCTCGACCATGTTACGTGTACCTCAAACTGAAGATGCCTGGTCCCAGAGGAGTGATCACTATCTTTGGTAATCGGAAGAAGGCGGAAGAGTGCTTCCAGAAGGGCTCAAAGATCGCTGATGCCCAGATGGCCGTGGTAGAATTGCAAGAATACTGGAAAAATGCAGATCCGAGTGACTTGTTGCGAGCCAAGAAGCCAGCCACAGATTCAGGATTCCAGTCGTCTGGTGAAACGAAGTCGATTCACATTCACCCGACAGATCCCAATGCTGCTCCGACTCACATCTCAACCTCACTCGACTCCAAATAGGAAGAAGCGCTCATCTAGTTCCTCTGTGAGAACTGGGACATCTTTGCATGGAAGCCTTCTGACATGCCGGGTGTTCCCTGGGAACTAACTGGGCATCGTTTGTGAGTCGACACGAAGGTGAAACCAATCAAAGAGCATCTTTGACGGTCCACCGTCCAGAAAAGAAAGGCAATCGGGGAAGAGGTGGCTCGGCTTTTGGCAGCTGAGTTTATCCGAGAGATTTACCACTCCGAGTGGTTAGCCAATGTTGTCATGGTCCCAAAGAAAGACGACTCACTTCGCATGTGCATTGATTCCAAGAATATCAATCGGGCATGCCCGAAAGATCACTTTCCTCTCCCTCTCATCGACTAGATAGTTGACTCAACTGCAGGGTGCGAGCGTTTGTCCTTTTTGGACGCCTACTCCGGGTACCACCAGATCTGTCTGTACGGACTCGACGAAATAAAGACAGCTTTTATCACCCCGTTTGGGTGCTTCTGTTATGTCACAATGCCATTCGGTTTGAAGAACGCCGGAGCCACATTCATGCGGATGATTCAGAAGTGCCTGCTCACTCAGATCAGCCGGAATGTGGAAGCATACATGGATGACATTGTGGTCAAATCACGTAAAGGTTCCGACCTACTGACTGACCTTGCTGAAACCTTTGCCAACCTCAGAAGGTATGATATCAAGCTCAATCCATCAAAAATGCACGTTTGGAGTTCCAGGCGGAAAGTTACTCGTTTTCTTGTTTCCGAATGAGGAATCAATGCCAACCCAGAGAAAGCAGGCGCTATACTCCAAATGAAACGCCCGCTGCGTGTGCATGATGTCCAGAAGCTTACTGGTTGCTTGGCCGCCCTAAGTCGATTCATTTCTCGCCTCGGTGAAAGGGCGCTGCCTCTTTACCGACTGCTGAAGAAATCAGACAAGTTCAAGTGGACCCCAGAAGCTGATGCAGCGTTTGCAGAGCTAAAAGCCATGCTTTCCACCCATCCGGTGCTTGCTGCTCCAATCAGCAAAGAGCCTCTACTGCTTTATATAGCAGCCACTGGACAAGTCGTCAGTATAGTACTTACGGTCAAGCGGGAAGAAGAAGGAAAAGCTTATAAGGTTCAACGCCCAGTTTATTATATTTCTGAAGTCCTGACCCCATCAAAGCAGAGATATCCTCATTATCAGAAGCTTGTCTATGGGATTTACATGACCACGAAGAAGGTTGCACATTATTTTTCAGATCACTCTGTTATAGTCATCAGCGATGCTCCATTGTCAGAGATTCTGCACAATAGAGATGCAACTGGTCGAGTGGCCAAATGGGCGATTGAACTCCTTCCTTTGGATATCAAGTTTGAGGCAAAGAAAGCTATCAAGTCCCAAGCAATAGCAGATTTCCTCACCGAGTGGATCGAACAGCAACTGCCGACTCAAGTTCACTCTGAGTACTAGACCATGTTCTTTGACGGATCCAAGATGCTGAACGGTTCTGGTGCTGGAGTAGTTCTGGTATCCCCCCGAGGAGACAGGCTAAGATATGTCCTCCAGATTCACATTGATTCCTCCAACAATGAAGCAGAATATGAAGCACTTCTGTATGGGTTGCGCATGGCCATCTCACTCGGCGTCCGTCGCCTCATGGTCTATGGCGACTCAGATTTGGTAGTTAATCAAGTGATGAAGGAGTGGTACGTCAGAAGCCCAGCCATGACTGGTTACTGCAACGCGGTGAGAAAGCTTGAGAAGAAGTTTGAGGGGTTAGAACTCCACCACATACCCCGACTGAAAAATCAAGCAGCCGACGATTTGGCAAAGATAGGTTCCTAGAGAGAAGCCATTCCCAGCAATGTGTTTTTGGAGCATATTCACTCACCGACAGTTCAGGAAGATCCTTTTACTGAAGAGCCCCCGCAACCTAAGAGCGCCATAGATCTGACTGAAGTCGAGGTCCCAGCTATGGTCGACCTGATCATGGAGGTTCCAGCCATTACTCCTGACTGGACGGTGCCCTACATTGCATACATCCTCAGGAAAGAACTCCCAGAGGATGAAGAAGAGGCTCGATAGATCGTCCGTCGATCCAAGGCTTTTACTATGATAAGAGGGCAGTTGTTCAGGGAAAGCGTGACTGGAGTCGGTCAGAAATGCATAACGCCAGAAGAAGGTCGAATGATCCTCAATGACATCCACTCAGGGACCTGTGGTCATCATGCATCCTGTCGGGCCATCGTGGTAAAGCATACTGAGCTGGATTCTGTTGGCCACGAGCAAATGAAATGGCGAAAGGTATAGTCGACAGATGTGACGGCTGCCAGTTTTACTCCGACATGTCTCACAAGCCAGCGTCAGCCCTAAAGACCATCCGCCTTATCTGGCCCTTTGCTGTTTGGGGACTGGATATGGTTGGACCACTGAGAACTCGCAGGAGCGGCTTTACTCATGTGCTCGTTGCAGTCGACAAGTTTACCAAATGGATCGAAGCTAAACCTATCAAGAACCTTGATGCTAGCACAACTGTCAGTTTTATCAGAGAATTGACATTCAAATATGGAGTCCCACACAACATTATCACGGACAACGGATCGAACTTCGATTCCGATGAGTTCAGAGCTTTCTGCGCCTCTTAGGGCACTCGAGTCGACTATGCTTCTGTCGCTCACCCGCAGTCGAATGGACAAGCAGAAAGAGCCAATGACCTAATTCTCAAAGGACTAAATCCCCAACTGATGCGTGATCTCAAAAATGCGGCAGGTGCTTGGGTTGATGAACTTCCGTTAGTTCTGTGGGGTTTAAGGACAACTCCTAATCGGTCGACCAGACGAACTCCTTTCTTCTTGGTCTATGGAGCCGAAGCTGTTCTGCCAAGTGACCTGCTCCACAATACACCCCGAGTTGAGCTCTTCTTCGATGAGTAAGCAGAGCAGGCCCAGCAAGATTCAGTCGATCTCTTAGAGGAGGAAAGAGAGATGGCCTTAATCCGCTCGACCATTTATCAGCAAGACTTGCGTCGATTCCACGCCAGAAATGTGAGGGGTCGAGCCTTTCAAGATGGAGACCTGGTTCTTCGAGTGGATCAGCAGAAACCACACAAGCTTGCCCCGATGAAAGTGCAAATATCCCTAGGTGGTTTTGGTAATTCATAACAACATATAGCTCATTGAGCTAATGCTATTCCAAGATGATTATTTCAGGAAAGCTCAATGATTGGCATGGCATGGATGTGAAAGTGGAACCCTCAAAATGCTAAGGGCAAAGAATTGGCTCAAGCTCAAAAGATCAAGACTCTTCATTTTATATTTTAGTGATCCAAGATCACATTGAGTCTTTAGGAAAAGCCAATACTATCAAGGAGGGATGAGGTGTTTCTTAATGAGCCTCTTGCTTTATGTGCTTGGTGATATGCTCCAAAATCCTCAACCACTTTTCCATAGCCACAAATGACCTAAACCCTAAGCCAAACTCGGTCATACCGATTCTTTCAATCCGGCGCCACCGAGTTTCACTTGTCATTTGCCACTGCCAAACCCTAGCAATTCGGTCCTACCGATAAGGATCTCGGTCTCACCGAGATGGGATTGCAAAATCTCTGTTTCCCTTTCGTAACTTTTCGGTCTCACCGAAAGAGTGAATCGGTCCCACCGAGATTGCAATGTAAACTCTCTGTTCCTTTTTGTAACATTTCGGTCTCACCAAAAGAGCAAATCGGTCCCACCGAGTTCACCTGACCAACTCTCTAGTTAGCTTATTACCAAACCCGGTCTCATCGAGTTTGTGTAATCGGTCTCACCGAGATTACGTTATGCCCAAACCCTAATAGAATCGGTCCTACCGAGTTGCATGTCAGTCCCACCGAAATTCCTAACGGTCACTAGGTTTACTATTTCGGTCAGACCGAGTTTTATGATTCGGTCCCATCAAGATTGGTAGATTGTGTGTAACGGTTGGATTTTGTGTGGAGGCTATAAATACCCCTCCACCTCCTCTTCATTCGTGGAGAGAGCAATCAGAACACATACACCATTCCAACTCATATGTTTTGAGAAAGAACCACCTACTCATGTGTTGAGACCAAGATATTTCATTCCAACCATATGAATCTTGATCTCTAGCCTTCCCCAAGTTGCTTTCCACTCAAATCTTCTTTCCACCAGATCCAAATCCTATGAGAGAGAGTTGAGTGTTGGGGAGACTATCATTTGAAGCACAAGAGCAAGGAGTTCATCATCAACACACCATTTGTTACTTCTTGGAGAGTGGTGTCTCCTAGATTGGCTAGGTGTCACTTGGGAGCCTCCGACAAGATTGTGGAGTTGAACCTAGGAGTTTGTAAGGGCTAGGAGATCGCCTAGTTCGTGAAGATCTACCGCTAGTGAGGCAAGTCCTTCGTGGGCGATGGCCATGGTGGGATAGACAAGGTTGCTTCTTCGTGGACCCTTCGTGGGTTGAGCCCTCCGTGGACTCGTGCGACCGTTACCCTTCGTGGGTTGAAGTCTCCATCAACGTGGATGTAGGATAGCACCACCTATCCGAACCACGGGAAAACATCCGTGTCTCCAACAACGTTTGAATTTTCCAAACCCTTCCCTTTATATTCTTGCAAGTTGCATGCTTTACTTTCCGCTGCCAATATACTCTTTGCATGCTTGCTTGAATCGTGTGATGATTGCTTGACTTGTCCTAAGATAGCTAAAATCTGCCAAGAACTAAAATTGGGAAAAGGTTAAGTTTTTATTTGGTCAAGTAGTCTAATCACCCCTCCTCTAGACATACTTTCGATCCTACAAGTGGTATCAGAGCCTTGGTCTCCATTTGCCTTGATCTCCATAGCCTTTGGTGATCATAGCCTTGGTTTCACAACCTAGGAGAGTATGGCATCTAGCGAGGGAAATTACCACCGTAGAGGTCCTTACTTTGATGGCACTAATTTTGCTAGTTGGAAGCATAAAATGAAAATGCATATTCTTGGACATAACCCCGCCGTATGGGCTATTGTTTGTGTTGGTTTGCAAGGTGACTTCTTTGATGGGAGAGAACCAAACCGTGAAGCTACCGCAGATGAGTTGAAGATGTTGCAATACAATGCTCAAGCTTGTGATATTCTCTTCAACGGATTGTGCCCCGAAGAATTCAACAAATTCAGCCATCTTGAGAATGCAAAGGAAATTTGGGACACTTTGATTGATATGCACGAAGGTACCGACTCCGTCAAGGAATCCAAGTTGGATGTGCTCCAAAGTCAACTTGACAAGTTCAAGATGAAGGATGGTGAAGGTGTCGCTGAAATGTACTCTAGGCTTGCTCTCATCACAAATGAGATTGCCGGCTTAGGAAGTGAAGAGATGACCGATAGATTCATCATCAAGAAGATCCTAAGAGCCTTGGATGGAAAATATGATACCGTGTGCACATTGATTCAAATGATGCCCGATTACAAAGATCTCAAGCCAACGGAGGTGATTGGAAGAATTGTTGCTCATGAGATGTCACTTAAGGATAAAGAGGAACTTCACAACAAATCAAGTGGTGCCTACAAAGCCTCATGTGAAGCCCCTACATCATCAAGTGAGAAACAAAACTTCAATGAAGAATTGAGCTTAATGGTGAAGAACTTCAACAAATTCTACAAGAGTAGAAGCAAAGATAAAAGCTTCAAGTCAAGGTCCTACAATGACAAAAGATCTTCTAGTCGAGAGCGAAACTGCTACAATTGTAGAAGACCCGGACACTATTCCAATGAGTGTACGGCTCCCTACAAGAGAAGAGAAAATTCTCCAAAAAGAAGAAGCAAAGAATCACCACCAAGAGAGAGAAGGATTAGAGATGATCATTATGAACGAAGATACTCACGGAGAAGCAAGGATTCGGAAAGGAAGGAAAAATCATCAAGGAGCTACACAAAGCGAAGACATCAAGCTCATGTTGGTGAATGGGTATCCGGCTCTGACTCCGACAGCCACTCCGAAAGAAGTTATCACTCCGACTCCAAAGATACTCAAGATGAAGGTGTTGCCGGTCTAGCACTTGTGTCAACCAACTCCTACGACATATTTGACTCACCAAATAAAGGAATTGAAAGATGCTTCATGGCCGAAGTGTTGGGGAACGTAGCAGAAATTCAAAATTTTCCTACGTGTCACCAAGATCTATCTATGGAGAGACCAGCAACGAGGGGAAGGAGAGTGCATCTACATACCCTTGTAGATCGCTAAGCGGAAGCGTTCAAGTGAACGGGGTTGATGGAGTCGTACTCGTCGTGATCCAAATCACCGTTGACCAAGTGCCGAACGGACGACACCTCCGCGTTCAACACACGTACAGCCCGACGATGTCTCCCACACCTTGATCCAGCAAGGAGAGAGGGAGAGGTTGAGGAAGACTCCATCCAGCAGCAGCACAACGGCGTGGTGGTGGTGGAGGAGCGTGGCAATCCTGCAGGGCTTCGCCAAGCACCACGGGAGAGGAGAAGGACTTGGGAGAGGGGAGAGGGCTGCGCCAGAACATTGGTATGGCTGCCCTCCTACCCCCCACATATATATAGGGGCAAGGGAGAGGGGGGGCGCAGCCTTGGCCCTTCCTCTAAGGAAGGGTGCGGCTAGGGAGGAGTCCCTCCTCCCCAAGGCACCTCGGAGGTGCCTTCCCCCTTTAGGACTCTTCCTTTCCTTATCCCTTGGCGCATGGGCCTCTTGGGGCTGGTGCCCTTGGCCCATATAGGCTAAGGCGCACACCCCTACAGCCCATGTGCCCCCCCGGGGCAGGTGGCCCCACCCGGTGGACCCCCGGGACCCTTCCGGTGGTCCCGGTACAATACCGGTGACCCCGAAACTTGTCCGGTGACCAAAACAGGACTTCCCATATATAAATCTTTACCTCCGGACCATTCCGGAACTCCTCGTGATGTCCGGGATCTCATCCGGGACTCCGAACAACATTCGGTAACCACATACAAACTTCCTTTATAACCCTAGCGTCATCGAACCTTAAGTGTGTAGACCCTACGGGTTCGGGAGACATGCAGACATGACTGAGACGTTCTCCGGTCAATAACCAACAGCGGGATCTGGATACCCATGTTGGCTCCCACATGTTCCACGATGATCTCATCAGATGAATCACGATGTCAAGGACTTAATCAATCCCGTATACAATTCCCTTTGTCTATCGGTACGATACTTGCCCGAGATTCGATCGTCGGTATCTCAATACCTTGTTCAATCTCGTTACCGGCAAGTCTCTTTACTCGTTCCGTAACACATCATCCCGTGATCAACTCCTTGGTCACATTGTGCACATTATGATGATGTCCTACCGAGTGGGCCCAGAGATACCTCTCCGTCACACGGAGTGACAAATCCCAGTCTTGATTCGTGCCAATCCAACAGACACTTTCAGAGATACCCGTAGTGTACCTTTATAGCCACCCAGTTACGTTGTGACATTTGGCACACCCAAAGTATTCCTACGGTATCCGGGAGTTGCACAATCCCATGGTCTAAGGAAATGATACTTGACATTAGAAAAGCTTTAGCATATGAACTACACGATCTAGTGCTATGCTTAGGATTGGGTCTTGTCCATCACATCATTCTCCTAATGATGTGATCCCGTTATCAATGTCATCCGATGTCCATGGTCAGGAAACCGTAACCATCTATTGATCAACGAGCTAGTCAACTAGAGGCTTACTAGGGACATGGTGTTGTGTATGTATCCACACATGTATCTGAGTTTCCCATCAATACAATTCTAGCATGGATAATAAACGATTATCATGAACAAGGAAATATAATAATAACCAATTTATTATTGCCTCTAGGGCATATTTCCAACAGTCTCCCACTTGCACTAGAGTCAATAATCTAGTTCACATCGCCATGTGATTAACATTCATAGGTCACATCGCCATGTGACCAACATCCAAAGAGTTTACTAGAGTCAATAATCTAGTTCACATCACTATGTGATTAACACTCAATGAGTTCTGGATTTGATCATGTTGCTTGTGAGAGAGGTTTTAGTCAACGGGTCTGAACCTTTCAGATCCGTGTGTGCTTTACAAATCTCTATGTCATCTCCTAGATGTAGCTACCACATTCTATTTGGAGCCATTCCAAATAACTATTCTACTTGGAGCTATTCTAAATTGTTGCTCCATTATACGTATCCGGTATCTCTACTCAGAGCTATCCGGATAGGTGTTAAGCTTGCATCGACATAACCCTTTACGACGAACTCTTTTGCCACCTCCATAAACGAGAAAATTCCTTAGTCCACTAGTTACTAAGGATAACTTTGACCGCTGTCCTGTGATCCATTCTTGGATCACTCTTGTACCCCTTGACTGACTCATGGCAAGGCACACTACATGTGCGGTACACATCATAGCATACTGTAGAGCCTACATCTTAAGCATAGGGGACGACCTTCGTCCTTTCTCTCTATTCTGCCATGGTCGAGCTTTAAGTCTTAACTTCATACCTTACAACTCAGGAAAGAACTCCTTCTTTGACTAATCCATCTTGAACACCTTCAAGATCATGTCAAGGTATGTGCTCATTTGAAAGTACCATTAAGCGTTTTGATCTATCCTTATAGATCTTGATGTTCAATGTTCAAGTAGCTTAATCCAGGCTTTCCATTGAAAAACACTTTCAAATAACCCTATATGCTTTCCAGAAATCCTACGTCATTTCTGATCCATAATATGTCAACAACATATACTCATCAGAAATTCTATAGTGCTCCCACTCACTTCTTTGGAAATACAAGTTTCTCATAAACTTTGTATACACCAAAATCTTTGATCATCTCATCAAAACATACATTCCAACTCCGAGATGCTTACTCCAGTCCTCAGAAGGATTGCTGGAGCTTTGCATACTTATTAGCATCTTTAAGGATTGACAAAACCTTCCGGTTGTATCACATACAACATTTCCTCAAGAAAATCATCGAGGAAACAATGTTTTGACATCCTATCTACAAGATTTCATAAATAATGCAGTAATCGCTAATATAATTCCAACAGACTCTTAGCATCGCTACGAGTGAGAAAGTCTCACCGTAGTCAACTCCTTGAACTTGTCGAGAAACATCTTAACGACAAGTCGAGCTTTCTTAATGGTGATACTTACCATCATTGTCCGTCTTCCTTTTAAAATCCATATATACTCAACAGCCTTTCGACCATCGAGCCATTCTGCCAAAGTCTACACTTTGTTTTCATACATGGATCCTCTCTCGGATTTTATGGCCTCGAGCCATCTATCGGAATCCGGGCCCACCATCGCTTCTCCACAGCTCGTAGGTTCATTGTTGTCTAGCAACATGACTTTCAAGATAGGATTACGTACCATTCTGAAGTAGTACGCATCCTTGTCATCCTACGAGGTTTGGGAGTGACTTGATCTGAAGTTTCATGATCAATATCATAAGCTTCCACTTCAATTGGTGTAGGTGCCACAGGAACAACTCTTTGTGCCCTGCTATACACTAGTTGAAGTGACGGTTCAATAACATCATCAAGTCTCCACCATCCTCCCACTCAATCCTTTCGAGAGAAACTTTTCCTCGAGAAAGGACCCGATTCTAGAAACAATCCCTTATTGCTTTCGAATCTGAGACAGGAGGTATACCCAACTATTTTGGGTGTCCTATGAAGATGCATTTATCCGCTTTGGGTTCGAGCTTATCAGCCTGAAACTTTTTCACATAAGCGTCGCAGCCCCAAACCTTTTAAGAAATGACAGCTTAGGTTTCTCTAAACCATAGTTCATACGGTGTCATCTCATCGGAATTACCTGGTTCCCTATTTAAAGTGAATGTGGTTGTCTCTAATGCCTAACCCATAAACTATCGTGGTAATTCGATAAGAGACATCATGGTATGCATCATATCCAATAGGGTGCAGTTATGATGTTCGGACACACCATCACACTATGGTGTTCCAGGCTGTATTAGTTGTGAAACAATTTCCACAATGTCTTAATTCTGTGCCAAACTCGTAATTCAGATATTCATCTCTATGATCATATCATAGATCTTTTATCCTCTTGTCACGACGATCTTTCAACTTCACCCTAAAATTACTTGAACCTTTCAATAATTCGGACTCGTGATTCATCAAGTAAATATACTCAACATCTACTCAAATCATCTGTGAAGTAAGAACATAACGATATCCACTACACGCCTTAGCACTCATTGGACTGCACACATAAAAAATGTATTACTTCCAACAAGTTGCTTTCTAGTTCCATTTTATTGAAACCGAGGCTTTTAGTCATCTTGCCCATGTGGTATGATTTGCATGTCTCAAGTGATTCAAAATCAAGTGAGTTCAAACGGTCCATTTGCATGGAGTTTCTTCATGCATATACGCCAATAGACATGGTTCGCATGTCTCAAACTTTTCAAAAATGAGTGAGTCCAAAGATCCATCAACATGGAGCTTCTTCATGCGTTTTATACCGATATGACTTAAGTGGCAGTGCCACAAGTAGGTGGTACTATCATTACTATCTAATATCTTTTGGCATGAACATGTGTATCACTACGATCGAGATTTAATAAACCATTCATTTTAGGTGCAAGACCATTGAAGGTATTATTCAAATAAACAGAGTAACCATTATTCTCCTTAAATGAATAACCGTATTGCGATAGTCATAATCCAATCATGTCTATGCTCAACGCAAACACCAAATAACAATTATTCAGGTTTAACACCAATCTCGATGGTAGAGGGAGCGTGCGATGCTTGATCATATCAACATTGGAAACACTTCCAACACATATCGTCAGCTCACCTTTAGCTAGTCTCCGTTTATTCCGTAGCTTTTATTTTGAGTTACTAACACTTAGCAACCGAACCGGTATCTAATACCCTGGTGCTACTAGGAGTACTAGTAAAGTACACATCAACACAATGTATATCCAATATACTTCTATCTACCTTGCCAGCCTTCTAATCTACCAAGTATCTAGGGTAATTCTTCTCCAGTGGCTGTTCCCCTTATTACCGAAGCACTTAGTCTCAGGTTTGGGTTCAACCTTGGGTTTCTTCACTAGAGCAGCAGCTGATTTGCCGTTTCATGAAGTATCCCTTCTTGCCCTTGCCCTTCTTGAAACTAGTGGTTTCACTAACCATCAACAATTGATGCTCCTTCTTGATTTCTACTTTTGTGGTGTCAAACATCACGAATATCTCAAGGATCATCATATATGTCCCGATACATTATAGTTCATCACGAAGCTCTAGCAGCTTGGTGGTAATGACTTCGGAGAAACATCACTATCTCATCTGAAAGATCAACTCCCACTCGATTCAAATGATTGTTGTAATCAGACAATCTGAGCACAAGCTCAACAATTGAGCTTTTCTCCCTTAGTTTGTAGGCTAAGAAAATCGTCGGAGGTGTTATACCTCTTGACATGGGCACGAGCCTGAAATCCCAATTTCAGCCCTCAAACATCTCATATGTTTCGTGAAGTTTCAAAACATCTTCGGTGCCTCAACTCTAAACCGTTTAACTGAACTATCACGTAGTTATCAAATTGTGTATGTCAGATGTTCGCAACATCCACAGACGATGTTCGAGGTTCATCACACTGAGCGGTGCATTAAGGACATAAGCCTTCTATGAAGCAATGAGGACAATCCTCAGTTTACGGACCTAGTCCGCATAATTGCTACTATCAACTTTCAACTAAATTTTCTCTAGGAACATATCTAAACAGTAGAACTAAAGCGCGAGCTACGACATAATTTGCAAAGACCTTTTGACTATGTTCAGGATAATTAAGTTCATCTTATGAACTCCCACTCAGATAGACACCCCTCTAGTCATCTAAGTGATTACATGATCCGAGTCAACTAGGCCGTGTCCGATCATCACGTGAGACGGACTAGTCATCATCGGTGAACATCTTCATGTTGATCGTATCTACCATACGACTCATGCTCGACCTTTCGGTCTCTTGTATTCCGAGGCCATGTCTATACATGCTAGGCTCGTCAAGTCAACCTAAGTGTTTCGCGTGTGTAAATCTGTCTTACACCCATTGTATGTGAACGTAAGAATCTATCACACCCGATCATCACGTGGTGCTTCGAAACTACGAACTTTTAGCAATGGTGCACAGTTAGGGGGAACACTTTCTTGAAATTTTAATGAGGGATCATCTTATTTACTACCGTTGTTCTAAGCAAATAAGATGCATAAAGATGATAAACATCACATGCAATCAAATAATAGTGACATGATATGGCCAATATCATATAGCTCCTTTGATCTCCATCTTGGGGCTCCATGATCATCATCGTCACCGGCATGACACCATGATCTCCATCATCATGATCTCCATCATCGTGTCTTCATGAAGTTGTCTCGCCAACTATTACTTCTACTACTATAGCTAACGGTTAGCAATAAAGTAAAGTAATTACATGACGTTTATGTTGTCACGCAGGTCATAAATAAATAAAGACAACTCCTATGGCTCCTGCCGGTTTTCATACTCATCGACATGCAAGTCGTGATTCCTATTACAAGAACATGATCATCTCATACATCACATATATCATTCATCACATCCTTTGGCCATATCACATCACATAGCATACCCTGCAAAAACAAGTTAGACGTCCTCTAATTGTTGTTTGCATGTTTTACGTGGCTGCTATGGGTTTCTAGCAAGAACGTTTCTTACCTACGCAAAAACCACAACGTGATATGCCAATTGATATTTACCCTTCATAAGGACCCTGTTCATCGAATCCGATCCGACTAAAGTGGGAGAGACAGACACCCGCCAGCCACCTTATGTGACTAGTGCATGTCAGTCGGTGGAACCGGTCTCACGTAAGCGTACGTGTAAGGTTGGTCCGGGCCGCTTCATCCCACAATGCCGCCGAATCAAGATAAGACTAGTAACGGCAAGCATATTGAACAAAATCAACGCCCACAACTACTTTGTGTTCTACTCGTGCATAGAATCTACGCAATAGACCTAGCTCATGATGCCACTGTTGGGGAACGTAGCAGAAATTCAAAATTTTCCTACGTGTCACCAAGATCTATCTATGGAGAGACCAGCAACGAGGGGAAGGAGAGTGTATCTACATACCCTTGTAGATCACTAAGCGGAAGCGTTCAAGTGAACTGGGTTGATGGAGTCGTACTCGTCGTGATCCAAATCACCGATGACCAAGTGCCGAACGGACGGCACCTCCGCGTTCAACACACGTACAGCCCGACGATGTCTCCCATGCCTTGATCCAGCAAGGAGAGAGGGAGAGGTTGAGGAAGACTCCATCCAACAGCAGCACAACGGCGTGGTGGTGGTGGAGGAGCGTGGCAATCATGCAGGGCTTCGCCAAGCACCACGGGAGAGGAGAAGGACTTGGGAGAGGGGAGAGGGCTGCGCCAGAACATTGGTATGGCTGCCCTCCTACCCCCCACATATATATAGGGGCAAGGGAGAGGGGGGGAGGCGCAGGCTTGGCCCTTCCTCCAAGGAAGGGTGCGGCTAGGGAGGAGTCCCACCTCCCCAAGGCACCTTGGAGGTGCCTTCCCCCTTTAGGACTCTTCCTTTCCTTATCCCTTGGCGCATGGGCCTCTCGGGGCAGGTGCCCTTGGCCCATATAGGCCAAGGCGCACACCCCTACAGCCCATGTGCCCCCCCGGGGCAGGTGGCCCTACCCGGTGGACCCCCGGGACCCTTCCGGTGGTCCCGGTACAATACCGGTGACCCCGAAACTTGTCCGGTGACCAAAACAGGACTTCCCATATATAAATCTTTACCTCCGGACCATTTCGGAACTCCTCGTGACATCCGGGATCTCATCCGGGACTCCGAGCAACATTCGGTAACCACATACAAACTTCCTTTATAACCCTAGCGTCATCGAACCTTAAGTGTGTAGACCCTACGGGTTCGGGAGACATGCAGACATGACCGAGACGTTCTCCGGTCAATAACCAACAGCGGGATCTGGATACCCATGTTGGCTCCCACATGTTCCATGATGATCTCATCAGATGAACCACGATGTCAAGGACTTAATCAATCCCGTATACAATTCCCTTTATCTATCGGTACGATACTTGCCCGAGATTCGATCGTCGGTATCTCGATACCTTGTTCAATCTCATTACCGGCAAGTCTCTTTACTCGCTCCGTAACACATCATCCCGTGATCAACTCCTTGGTCACATTGTGCACATTATGATGATGTCCTACAGAGTGGGCCCAGAGATACCTCTCCGTCACACGGAGTGACAAATCCCAGTCTCGATTCGTGCCAACCCAACAGAAACTTTCAGAGATACCCGTAGTGTACCTTTATAGCCACCCAGTTACATTGTGACGTTTGGCACACCCAAAGTATTCCTACGGTATCCGGGAGTTGCACAATCTCATGGTCTAAGGAAATGATACTTGACATTAGAAAAGCTTTAGCATACGAACTACACGATCTAGTGCTATGCTTAGGATTGGGTCTTGTCCATCACATCATTCTCCTCATGATGTGATCCCGTTATCAACGTCATCCGATGTCCATGGTCAGGAAACCGTAACCATCTATTGATCAACGAGCTAGTCAACTAGAGGCTTACTAGGGACATGGTGTTGTCTATGTATCCACACATGTATCTGAGTTTCCCATCAATACAATTCTAGCATGGATAATAAACGATTATCATGAACAAGGAAATATAATAATAACCAATTTATTATTGCCTCTAGGGCATATTTCCAACACAAAGGTCCTAAGGTAACACATCTCGAGTATGTTGATTTTAATAGTGATGAAGATGACTTGTTAGGTGATGATGATTTTCTTGTTGACAACTCTAGTGATGAGTACTATGGTGAAACATCAATTAATCATGCTAAAACGAATGAAAATGATAAGGAGAAGATTGAGGCTCTAACTAAAGAACTAAACACTCTTAAGTTAGCTCATGAAACTATCTTTGAAGATCATCGAGAACTTTTAAGAGCTCATGAGAAGTTATGCTTTGAAAATCTCAATCTTGAGCAAGAGCATGAGTTCTTAAAAGCAATTAATGATGATCTCCGCAAGAAAAGTTCTTCTCACATTGCCAAGCATCTACTCTTATCCACTTACATGCCTCAAGTCAAGTCTAGTAACAAGAACAAGAAAGATTCTTCCTCTAGTAGTAACAATGATCATGCTAAATCAAATATTGTTGCCTCTAGTAGTTCTCTTGATTCCACTAATGATTCTCTTAGCCAAGTTACACTTGAGCAAGAAAATAGCTTATTGAAGGGGATTATAGAGAAAGGAGTGTACAAAAGCCTTGTCGAGAGTAAGCAATTCGAGGAAATTGTGCACAAGCAAGGAATGCACCGGAAGAATCAAGGTGTTGGTTTTGAACGAAAGTTCAATGCCAATGGAGTTGAGTGGGAAGAAGATCAATACCCCAAGGCAAAGTTTGTTCCTCAATAAGATAAGTATGACACTTCCTTCAAGGGGACACAAGCTCAAGATGATCTTCCACCACAAGACTACAAGAAAAAAGGCAAGGACAAGCTTCAAGAGGAGATTGATGCATTTGAAGAAGCTCCTAAGACCTTAGTCAAGTGGATTCCCAAGACTACTTCAAGTTCCACTTCATCAAGTACGACTACAACTCCAAGGATTCCCATCAAGATGGTGTGGATCCAAAAGAAGAAGAACTAGAGAGTTCTCGAGGGTGACTCCGCCAACATACTTCACTCTTATCATTTTGGCAAGAACGAGTGCAATAAACTTCCACATCTTGCACTAGTTCAAGGAGTCACAAACCCTCGTGTTGGTAAGACAAGGGACAAGGTAACCTAAAGTTTTCATAGACATCATCTTGTGTGTACATCACTCTATGTCTATGGATATCCTTGTCTGTTCCTTGTGGGACTAACCCATGTAGGTATTGAAAGTGCAATTCACTCAAATGGATAGCTCCAAGTGATCTACATCAACGTTGAGCATCCACATCTTCGACATCTACTTGAAGTCATCATCGACAAAACCCAAGGTTAGTTCATCCCTCTTAGGGGGGATATCACATCTAGGGGGAGCTTTACTCTAAAACTTGAGCTAAAGCAACTCTAAAGATGTGAATACAATAATGCTTTATGTAAAAGTGGTAACCCCACTTGAGCTTAAACGATGAGTATGACCTACGATCAAGTGTTCTCACTTGACTCCTAAGTCAATATACTCATATATAGATGACCTAGTCATTGCAAATTGCTTGATAGATGCTAGAATTGGTTGTGCATGCTTTGCCACATATTTCATTTGCCATCTTATTGTGTGAGCATGTTGGTTGCATATTTTACTCATTCGAGGACATCCACTTGTTGTTTTGATTGTTTGGCTTTATCTTCTTTCACCAAGTGGATGGACAAGAATGCCTAAGAACCTCCTCTAGCTATCTATGCTTTTCTCGTCTCAAACTCTATTCATGCTGCATCACAAAATTTGATCAAGTCAGATTCGAACCACTCTGTGTGAGGAGCGCTCGGAGTCCCCGATTTGTCATAGACTTAAACTTCCAAAACCTCTTTATGAATCTCGGTCTGACCGATACCCCACTTTCGGTCCTACCAAGATCATTAAGTTGATCAAGGTTTTTGATCTCGGTGCAACCGATTTGAACCTTTCGGTCACACCGAGTTGCAATAACTATATACAGTTTTGCATCTCGGTGCCACCGAGTTGTTCCACTCGGTCACACCGACAGGGTCGGGCTATATATAGTGACGGGCAAAATTTTGGAAATTTCTCCGAAACCTCTTTGCCCGCGCATAGCTCGCTCTGCCTCCTGGGTCTCCGGATCGTCCTCCTCGTCGCCATCCGCCTCCAGTCGCTGGTCTCCGTCGCCGTCAACAGGAATTCTGCCCCGCCGTTGCCGCCGTAGCAAGTCTCCGCCGAACTAGGGTATGGACTCGATCTTTGTGCTATTCTCCAATCCGATTCCTAACACATTGTGATCATCATGATTCTTACCACGTTTGATAAACTCCTATCCAGTCAATAAACTCATAGATTAGGTTTAATTCGAAAATTTTAGGGTTAGGTTTCTGCCGAAACCATCTCGGACCCACCGAGTTGAAAAACTCGGTCCCACCGATTTGGCTTATGCCATTGCACAAGTGAGACTCGGTCTGACCGAGAATTACTTATCGGTGTGACCGATTTTGGAACTCTGTGAAACCCTAGTAGTCTCGGTGCCACCGAACTGTGACTCGGTCTGACCGAGTTCACCAGTTCTGGTGCCAAAGCTGCTTCGGTGTCACCGAGTTTGAAAATCGGTAGATCCGAGATGATTTCAGTGGGAAACTAAAACTAAGTTTTTGAATTATTCTTTTGCAAAAATCTCTGCATTTTGTGATGCTCATCCACTCTATCTCATCTATAATCTATTCACAGGGTCAGCAGTCAGATTTGCATCATGTCAGACCAAAGTGACAGCCAGAATGTGTCCGAACAGCAAGTGGTGATGAGTGAGGGCACTAGTCCCTCCAGCTCTTCAGATGATGGCAGCAGGAGTACCCCAAGCAATTTGCCAAAAGCTGCCACTAGACAAAGGAAGAAGAGAACTTCTGATTCTGAAGATGAAGATTATGTGGCAGAGGAAGAGGCCACATCAAAGAGAGTTGAGCCAGCTCAAGGCACAAAGCCAGGGCTGAAGATCAAAAGGCCAGCAGGCAGGCAGCCCATGTCTAAGGCAAGAGTTCCCACTTCCAAACCTAGGAAGGCTGCAACTGAAGAAACCATGAAGTTCACCATGGAATCTGAAGAGGAAGCAAGTGGCCAAGATAAGAAGAAGAAGAGAGCCAGAACTACCACTGCCAGAGTTATTGGCAAACCCTCTATGAGGAGAGACTCTGAGGGAGAAGAAGAGGTTGTTGCTCCAACACCAAAGGCACAGAAACTTATGGGAGATGCCATAAGGTCAGGGGCAACTGCATCCAAGCCCAAGGAAGCACCCAAGGCTGCATCTAAGCCAAAGAGTGCACCAAAGAGAAACACAAGAAGCATCCCAACCACTGAAAAGAACAAGGCCCCGGTGCCTGAAGTTGCAGAAGAAGAGGAAGAGAGTGTTCTTAGGAAGCTCAAGCCCAAGGTCCCAGACCACAACGATGCTCATCCAGTGGCTGAGGATATGAAGCTCAGGAGAGATTCAGGGCTGAGGAAGTGGAGAGAAGCAGATCCATATGCTTCTAGGAGAAGGACTGCAGTGGACTATAGATTTCACACCAAGGAGCAGCAGGATTTCTATGAGACAGTTTTGCTTGACAAGAAACCAATAGTTTGTGACATGAGATGGGTCGACTGGACCTACATGAAGGAAAATGAGGAACACTATCCTGGAGTGTATGACAGCTTTAGTGCTTGTGGAGTTGCAGACTTTGTTGGGCAGAAGCTCACAAAGTGGAACGAGGAGCTAATCATGCAATTCTACTCCACAGCACACTTCTACCCAGATGGGAGGATCACATGGATGTCTGAAGGTACAAGGTACCAATCAACTGTTGAGGAGTGGGCAAAGTTGATCAATGCCCCAGAGGAGCAAGCAGATGACTTGGACATTTATGACAAGAAAAAGATGGACCACAACTCTATGTCTAACATGTACAAGGAGATTCCGAATGAAGCACTTGACACGTTCAAGTTTGGCTCAGTGCATTATCTTCTATCAGGTCTGCCTATGATCAATTGGATACTAAGGCACACCCTCTTGCCTAAGTCTGGGGATCACAAGATGATCAGAGGTCACGCAATAAATTTGCTTCATGTGTTTGATGTGCCTCAGAAATTCAAAGTCATGAGCCTCATAGTGGAAACAATCAAGAGGACTGTAGCAGATCAGAAGAGGAGCTATGGATATGCCCCTCAGATTCAGGAGCTCATCAACTCAAAGATGGGCACGGGAGTGTATTTATTGGATAAGGAACACCTGCCCATCCGTCCAGACTTCGAAGGTAATCAAGTGGTCATGACTGAGAATGAGCCATCATCTGCCCAAGCACAAGCCAAGAAGGAGAAGGCGAAGAAGGAGAAAGCTGCTAGGATGCCCACTCAAGAGGAGGCATCTGAATACTTCCTGAAAACCAAACAAGAGCAGCTTGGTTACCTGATTGCGTCCACCCTGCGGATTGAGCAAGGACTAGCAACCCTGACTCAGAACCAGGCAAGCTTAGAGAGGATCATGGAACAAAGGTTCTATGACTTGGACATCAAGGTGACAGAGATACAGACTGCCGTGGAGCAGCTCTAGGATGACATGAATGAGAGGAGAGGCAGGACTACGACTGATGCCTTTGCCAGGGTGCCACGAGGTCCGAGGTCGTCTGCAGTGCCAGTTGCTGACACCAGAGCCACCACGTCTGCACCAGCTACAGCCTCAGTTCCACCAGCTACAGCCTCAGTTCCACCAGCTCCAGCGTCCACTTCAGCCTCGACTCCGACCACGTCTACAGAAGGCTTCGTCCTTGGAGTGCTCCGGACTCCACCACCACCTGAAGATCAAGCCTGAGTGTGGACTTAGCACTATGCATTTTCTAGGAACTTTTTGGTAACTTGTTAACAAAGGGGGAGAAAATGTATAGATCATAGGCTTCGAGAGAGAGTGTCGCTTTTATTCTCTCTTGTTTTATTTGGTGGTTTTTCGAACTTTATTTGCTTGTGTGTGAGATACTACGTCCTTATGACTATGAGACATTGATGATCATGTGTTTGATCATAAGCTACACTTAATGTTTGCTTAATATTATCATTCTATCCATCTTATGTGATCACTCACTATTCTTGGTGACGAGTGCATGTACTTCATTCTTATCATTTTTGAGCGCTCCACCAAGATGTATGTGACATGGAAGAGTAACCCATGACTCTCATTCCTTGTGCATTTGCAGTCCAAAGCAAATTCTTAATATGCAAAAATTTAGGGGGAGCTCTTACTTGTCACATACTTCTCAAAGCGACGATATAGTTCATGATTATTATAATTTGTCGAAGCTTTGATCTATATGTTGTCATCAATTACCAAAAAGGGGGAGATTGAAAGTGCAACTATCCCTAGGTGGTTTTGGTAATTCATAACAACATATAGCTCATTGAGCTAATGCTATTCCAAGATGATTATTTCAGCAAAGCTCAATGATTGGCATGGCATGGATGTGAAAGTGGAACCCTCAAAATGCTAAGGGCAAAGAATTGGCTCAAGCTCAAAAGATCAAGACTCTTCATTTTATATTTTAGTGATCCAAGATCACATTGAGTCTTTAGGAAAAGCCAATACTATCAAGGAGGGATGAGGTGTTGCTTAATGAGCCTCTTGCTTTATGTGCTTGGTGATATGCTCCAAAATCCTCAACCACTTTTCCATAGCCACAAATGACCTAAACCCTAAGCCAAACTCGGTCATACCGATTCTTTCAATCCGGCGCCACCGAGTTTCACTTGTCATTTGCCACTGCCAAACCCTAGCAATTCGGTCCTACCGATAAGGATCTCGGTCTCACCGAGATGGGATTGCAAACTCTCTGTTTCCCTTTCGTAACTTTCCGGTCTCACCAAAAGAGCGAATCGGTCCCACCGAGATTGCAATGTAAACTCTCTGTTCCTTTTTGTAACATTTCGGTCTCACCAAAAGAGCAAATCGGTCCCACCGAGTTCACCTGACAAACTCTCTGGTTAGCTTATTACCAAACCCGGTCTCACCGAGTTTGTGTAATCGGTCTCATCGAGATTACGTTATGCCCAAACCCTAACAGAATTAGTCCTACCGAGTTGCATGTCAGTCCCACCGAAATTCCTAACGGTCACTAGGTTTACTATTTCGGTCAGACCGAGTTTTATGATTCGGTCCCACCGAGATTGGTAGATTGTGTGTAACGGTTGGATTTTGTGTGGAGGCTATAAATACCCCTCCACCTCCTCTTCATTCATGGAGAGAGCAATCAGAACACATACACCATTCCAACTCATATGTTCTGAGAAAGAACCACCTACTCATGTGTTGAGACCAAGATATTCCATTCCAACCATATGAATCTTGATCTCTAGCCTTCCCCAAGTTGCTTTCCACTCAAATCTTCTTTCCACCAGATCCAAATCCTATGAGAGAGAGTTGAGTGTTGGGGAGACTATCATTTGAAGCACAAGAGCAAGGAGTTCATCATCAACACACCATTTGTTACTTCTTGGAGAGTGGTGTCTCCTAGATTGGCTAGGTGTCACTTGGGAGCCTCCGACAAGATTGTGGAGTTGAACCAAGGAGTTTGTAAGGGCAAGGAGATCGCCTACTTCGTGAAGATCTACCGCTAGTGAGGCAAGTCCTTCATGGGCGATGGCCATGGTGGGATAGACAAGGTTGCTTCTTCGTGGACCCTTCGTGGGTTGAGCCCTCCATGGACTCGCGCGACCGTTACCCTTCGTGGGTTGAAGTCTCCATCAACGTGGATGTAGGATAGCACCACCTATCCGAACCACGGGAAAACATCCGTGTCTCCAATAGCGTTTGAATTTTCCAAACCCTTCCCTTTATATTCTTGCAAGTTGCATGCTTTACTTTCCGCTGCCAATATACTCTTTGCATGCTTGCTTGAATCATGTGATGATTGCTTGACTTGTCCTAAGATAGCTAAAATCTGCCAAGAACTAAAATTGGGAAAAGGTTAAGTTTTTATTTGGTCAAGTAGTCTAATCACCCCCCCTCTAGACATACTTTCGATCCTACACCCGACTTGGGAGGGCCCCTTCATCATCACCAAAGTCCTCCACAATGGAGCATACCATCTTTACAGTATTGAGCATCAGAAAGACGAGCCACGAGCTTGGAACACGGAGCTGCTCCGCCCCTTTTATACTTAAGCACTCGTTCGAATAAAATGTAATAAGAAACACCTTTGAATTTTGTTTATCAAAGATAAGAGCTTATGGTCCTATCATTCAATTGTTGTGTTCTTATTTACTTATGAAATCCCCCAGTGGGTGGGCTTAATCGCGAATCCGTTTTGCCTAAGTTCGAAAGAAAATCCTACCGAGTGGAGAGCAATCCTCCCACTCGGGGGCTTAGCTGCAGTCCAGCACTCGCCTAAGTTCTCTCACTAGGAGGCTTAGCTGCAGTCCGGTACATGCCTAAGTTCGAAAGAAAATCCTACCGAGTGGAGAGCACACTACTAGAAAAAGGGCTATAGATGGGATTAACACTAATGGCGCACCTGACAAGCGGTGCGCCATTAGTATATACTAATGGCGCACCACCTTCTGATACACCATTAGAGTTGAAACTACTAATGGCGCACCTGGCACAGGGTGCGCCATTAGTATCAAATTTTTTTTAACTAGTGCGCCTGTCCAAACATACTGATGGCGCATCCGGACAAAGTGCGCCATTACTAGTTGTAACTAGTAATGGCGCACCTGTCAGAAAGTGCGCCACTAATGTTGTTTTTTTTATTATATTTTTTATTCCCTTTTTTGCAAAACTACTAATGGCGCACTGTTCCACCGTGCGCCATTACTAGTTCAAACTAGTAATGGCGCACTGTGGGATAGTGCGCCATTAGTAATTTTTTTTGCAAAACTACTAATGGCGCACCACCAGATGGTGCGCCATTAGTAACCTGGATTACTAATGGCGCATTTCGAGTTGGTGCGCCATTAGTAAGTGGGCAGCAACAAGATATTTTGGGGAGCCTCTCCTACCCACACTCACTTTCTCCCCACTTCATTCTCTCCACCTCCTCCTTGTGTCGGGTGCCTCCTCTTTTTCACCTCATTTCCACCATAGATTCATTCAATTTAAGTGGTTAAATTACCTTGTTTTGATAGGTAAGTAATGGGGGAAGCTATATTTATGTTGTTCTCCCTACAACAATGTGCACATGCACTTTTTATGGCCTAGCTAGATCTATGTATGTTCGTGGTGTTGCATATGTGTTTGTGTTTGGAGGTGTACCGGTATTTGAAATGCGATAGTTGCCAATATTTTGCCGGAATGTTGATTCATTTCCGTTTCGGCGAGAATTTTGGCATTAAGCATTCTTTTTGGTCCTATTTTTAGGGAAAGTCATGCCAAATTTTTTCTTGGTTCTAAAATATCGTTTTGCTCTACCCCGCATGCGACCATGGTCCTCATGATGACCGAAGGCATTGTGAATAGGTTTTTGAGGTCCGCGAAGGCCGAGATGCTTCAAAAGAACGAGACGGACATAAGATGTCCGTGTCGAAGATGCAAGCTGAAGAGCCTTATTGCGGACCCGGAATCCGGGCAGGTGCGGGACCACCTGCTCTTGCGTGGTTTCATGGATGGCTATCGGTGGCAAGGTGATGAAGATGACTACGAAGTCATCCATGGGGGCCGGACAAGAAATGAGGAAGGGCATCAAGACAACCACCGCGGCTCGGGCGGGTGAGAAGACGAAGAATCCCCAGGAGATGATCATGACGGTGATGCTGTACACAGTCATCATGTAGAAGATGCAGGACATGATGATGAGGAATATGCCGGAGCAGACGACGGGCATGATCATGAAGATGATGATGCCGGCGGAGCAGACGACGCTGGACCATCGATGGGCTAGGTGCAGGACCCTCATATTCAAGAGCTGCTTCTCAAGCAGACGGATAACGCAAGAGCTGCCGCCCGAGAGAAAGCCAAGATGGATCAACTTGAGTTAGACGCGGTCATTCCATTGTATGAAGGATGAAGGCCCGAGGATACCCGCCTGAAAGTAACGCTCATGGCTCTGGAGATGAAGGTAAAACACAAAATGACCGACGCATGCATCGACAAGAACATGTCATTCTGGCACGAACGTCTTCCCAAGGGGAACAAGTGACCGACCAGTTTGGAGGAGGCGAAGAAAATCGTGTGTCCTCTGGATTTACCGCACGTGAAATACCATGTGTGCATGAACAATTGCATCATTTATCGGGACGAGCACGCGGAGTCTACCATATGTCCGGTGTGCGGCGTCACTCGATACAAGAAGAGGAAGAAAGCTCCTCGAAAAGTGGTGTGGTACTTTCCGATCACTCCTCGTCTGCAGCGGTATTTCGCGGACCCTAAGGTAGCAAAGCTCCTGCGTTGGCACGCGGATAGGGAGGAGAAGAAGCGAGAAGATGATGCAAATGATCCGGAGATAGATAAAAAAGACAAGATGCTGAGTCACCCTAAGGATGCGAGCCAGTGGCAAGCGTTGAACTTCGAAGACCCAGAATTTGGGAACAATCCAAGGAACATCATGCTGGGTGCGAGCACCGATGGAGTCAATCCGTTTGGCAGCCAGAGGAGCACACATAGCACCTGGCCTGTGTTTGTGTGGATGTACAACCTTCCCCCCTGGTTGTGCATGAAGAGGAAGTACATTCACATGAGTATGCTAATTGAAGGACCGAAACAACCAGGGAACGACATCAATCTGTATCTGGGGCTGCTAAAAGAGGAGCTTGACACGCTGTGGAAAATGCCAGCCAATACGTGGGACACCACAGAGAAAGAATATTTCCCTATGAGAGCCGCGCTGCTCACGACGGTGCACGACTATCTCGGTTACGGATATGTCGCGGGGCAGGTGGTCCACGGATTTTCTGGATGCGTCAGGTGCATGGATGACACAACGTATCGCCAGCTAGATAGAGATCCTGGGTCTTCGAAAACCGTGTTCATGGGACATCGAAGGTGGCTTCGCGACGATGACCCGTGGAGAAAACGCAAGGATCTGTTCGATGGTGAAACCGAACCCCGAGGACGCCCACGTACGAGGAGCGGCGAGGAAATAGACGAGCTGTTGAAAAATTGGAAAGACTGCCCACTGCCAGGAAAGAAGAGGAAGGCGCCAGAGCCGGGAAAAAAGCGAAAGGCGCCAGAGCCGCTGCTGAAGGTATGGAAAACGAGGTCTGTTTTCTCGGACTTGCCGTACTGGAAGATCCACCGTGTGCCTCACAGCCTTGATGTCATGCATATCACGAAGAACGTGTGCGAGAGTCTGCTTGGTACCCTGCTCAACATGCTAGAGAGGACCAAAGATGGGCCGAAAGCAAGGGCAGACTTGAAATCAATGGGCATCAGGCAGGAGCTTCACGCTATATATGATGATCATGATGATGATGATGATGAGGCGAAGCAGGACACGGAAAGTCATCGCAAAGGCAAGAAGGCCAAGAAGACCGGAAATGATTACCCTCCCGCGTGCTTCACTCTAAGTCAGGAGGAGATCGAGCAGTTTTTCACCTGCCTCGTTGGAGTAAAACTTCCTTACGGTTACGCGGGGAAGATAAGCAAATACCTAGACCCAGCGAAGCAGAAGTTCAGCGGGATGAAGTCTCACGACTGTCACGTGCTGATGATGTAGATACTTCAGGTTGCAATCCGTGGGATCATGGATGCGCACGTCCGTGAAACCCTATTTGGCCTATGCAACTTTTTCGACGTCATCTCTCGGAAGTCTGTTGGCGTGAGGCAACTCAGAAGGCTACAGGAAGAGATCGTGGTGATACTATGCGAGCTTGAGATGTACTTCCCGCCCGCATTCTTCGACGTTATGGTGCATCTGCTGGTCCATATCGTGGACGATATCATCCAACTCGGGCCGACGTTCCTGCACAGCATGATGCCGTTCGAAAGGATGAATGGTGTCATCAAAGGATACGTTCGCAACATGTCACGTCCAGAGGGAAGCATAGCCAGGGGCTTTCTGACCGAAGAGTGCATCTCCTACTGCACGAATTATCTAGGCATCGAGAACCCCATTGGTCTGCCCGTCAACAGGCACCTCGGCAGGCTCGCTGGATGGGGTCACCGTGAGGGTCGTCGCGAAATGCATGTCGACTTCGAGGGTCGACTCGCCGACTTTGAAAGAGCAAACCTAGTCGCGCTACAACACATAGACGTGGTCAATCCTTGGGTGGTACAGCACAAAACCTTTATTAAGAAGATGTACAATGACCGAGGCCAACAGAGGACGGACGGAGATATACTCAAAGAGCACAACTCATGTTTCACGCGTTGGTTCAAGCAGAAGCTTCTGTCGTACCCTTTACATGAGGATTCTTCTGCGGAAGAACAACTCATATTCGCCTTGTCACAGGGCGCCGAGCACAACCTGATGACCTATGAGGCGTATGATATCAA
The DNA here is from genome assembly GCA_963921465.1 of Triticum timopheevii. Lineage (NCBI taxonomy): Eukaryota > Viridiplantae > Streptophyta > Magnoliopsida > Poales > Poaceae > Triticum > Triticum timopheevii. The sequence goes on along the minus strand of OY997273.1, from coordinate 587,096,929 downwards.
TGGCTACACATTCTACACCGAGGCCAAGGACATGAAGAGCGATGGTTATCAGAACTCCTGGGTAACGATGGAATCCTACACCGGTAACGACAAGGACAGATACTACGGAAGGATCGAGGAGATCTAGGAGCTGAGCTACGCTGGAGAGAAGGTCCCGATGTTCCGTGTTAGATGGGCCAAGAGAGTCCTAAAAGAAGACCGGTATTTCACCACCATGGTTATACCCGAAGCCAAATCCAAGACCACGGGCGCAAACATCACCGCGAAAAATGAGCCATGGGTACTGGCTTCCCAAGTGGACCAATGCTTCTTCATTACCGACCCGTCAAACCCCAGTCGTGTTGTCGTGAGGAGAGGCAAAAGGAAGATCATCGGAATGGATGGAGTATCCAATGAGCAAGACTTCGACAAGTACAGTGACCCGAGGATCGAACATGACGACGATGATGAAGTAGCAGCATACACCACAAGAAGAAGCAGGACCACCCTACCTAAAGGACGTCCGTTCCATAGAAGAACTCCATTTGCGAAAAAGAAGGGCAAGAAGATTGTGAACAGATAGCTAGATAAGATCGATTGTATTTAAATCGTAGCCTTCATTTCTCGATTGTATTTCATGGGCACTTTTTGAACTATCATGAATATTTTTAAATTTCATGGACACTCGATCTCGATCCCCCTCCATCTCGATCGCTATCCCACCTCGCCAGATCCGGCCCCCCTCGCCGCCGAGCACCCCCCGGTCCACCGGCCGCCGCCGTCGACCCCCCGCACCCTCGATTCCCCTACTCAACCGCCGCCGCCGACCCCCCGCACCCCTCCCCTACTCAACTGCCGCCGCCGACCCCCCGCACCCCGCGCACCCTCCCCCGCTCCACCGGCATTACTGTTTGATTATATTTTAAAAAAAAATATTACTGTCTTATAAAAAAATATTACTGTTACTGTCTTATAAAAAAATATTATTGTTATGATTTAAACTAGTTTAAAAAATTATTACTGTCTTATAAAAAAATACACCGAGGTGCGCCATTAGTATGGATGTACTTATGGCGCACCGAGCGGTGGTGCGCCATTAGTATTGTGCCATTGCTATAAGAAAAAAAAATACTAATGGCGCACCACGGTGAGGTGCGCCATTAGTATGGATGTACTTATGGCGCACCGAGGGGTGGTGCGCCATTAGTATTGTGCCCGGCCCCATCCATATTCCCTCCCCGGCCCCTCCCTATCCCCTCTCTCTCCCTCGCCCTCGCCCTCGATCCCCTTCCCCTCTCCTCTCCCGACGCCGCTGCCCCGCCACCTCGACGCTGCCCCGCCGCCCCGACGCCGCCTCGACGCTGCCCCGCCGCCCCGACGCCGCCCCGACGCCGCCTCGACCCCGCCCCGCCGCCCCGACATCCTCCCCGCGCCCCACTCCCCGGCATCCTCCCTGCGCCCCATACCGCTCTTCACCTCCGCCTCGCCCTCTCACCACGGCCACAGAGGCTCCTGGATCTGGACCAGCCGCCGCCGGACAGCAGCAGGTCAGTAAGCCTCTCTCTGTCTCTCTCTCTCTCTCTCCATTCATGTACCTTCCCCTAGCCTGCTGTGACTCACTCAACCCCCATTTGCATCTAGGAAGGCGGCATCCGTCACCAGCAGGCAGGCGACATCCATCACCGGCAAACCTCCCACGCACCGTGCCTCGGACGCACAGCAGCAGGTCAGACCCCCCCTCTCTCTCTCTCTCTGGCACGATGAGTTATAGGATCAATGCCTAAGTTTACTATGCTTGAAGAAATTTACTATGCTTCTTCTTTTGTCTGATTGATTGATTGCTTGCTTGTAAACTATACATACATAATTGGGATCTTATCTACCATAGTTTGGTTTCTGTCATATCAGAAATTCTACTGGTTCAGACAATTCTGCTGCATTTAAACAAAGTCACGGTACAAGATCGGCACTCATCGGTGCTATAATGACGCACTGGCTAATGTTGAAATCGTGATGCTCTGCTGCTGCTGCACACATGTTTCAGTCCAAATATAACCTACTGCTCATGTTCGCTCATTGCTGGCTTATTAACTCAATTGCCTTGTTTATTCTTTTACCTGCGTAATTGCACGGTGCACAAATGTTTCCCCCCTTTGTGATCAGGGTTTAACTAACTTTCAGGCTTTGCAGAATCAACCTCCTTCTTCATCCCTGTATTTATCCTTGATGATGCAACCATGACCGTACTCTCTAGTTTTGCAAAATTTCCTGGACCTGGGCAGGTTTACAGTGACTTGCCTGTCTGGTTTGCAATAAATTTGTTTTTTCCTTACCTTGATATAGATCAGTGCTGGTCTTCATCTATCATGTTAGACATTCTACTAGTTCTGACACGCCCAACATTTAAACTAGCTGAGAGTATGAGATCGTCATCCATGGGTGCTTGCTAGAATGTCTGCCTGGCACCTGTGGAATGATCTTAAGTCGAAATCATAATAACTTCAGCAATAAAACATTTTAACAGGGTTAGGCTGTAGCCCCTGAATCCACGATACATCCGCAGGATATGTAAAAGGTTCTGTAAGTGATGGCATTCCTTGTGAAATGTTCAAATTAGCTAAAACCTGTGCATATGTAAAAGGTTCAGTAAGTGATGACAGTAAAATGTTCAAAGAAATAGCTGAAACTCCTCTATCGGTGGTTGCACTTGTCTGCAGGATATGTAAAACATTTTTATTGACAGTAAAATGTTCATTTAGTTTCAGTAAACAAATATTGCCAAGCATGACATGGCCTTTGTGATCTCCTACTCCTGAATTTTCATGTCACTTGTGCTATTAGTAGTTTTTTGACAGTAAAAGGAATTTTCATGTCACTTGTGCTATCAGTACACTACAAGTGAATTTTCATGTCACTTGTGCTATTTATGTGGTCTGAAACTTGTCAAGTGATGCTGCTGCTGCTATCTGCGAGTTGCTGCTGCTAGTTGTGATTTTGTCAAGTGATGCTGCTGTTACTTGTGATCTTCTAAAATAACCCCTTTCTCCTGAAATGTTGATTAATTTCCATTTCAGTTGAGAAATGGGGCACTCCTAGGTCAAGAAAATTAGCAAAGGTCATGCCCAATTTTCTTGACCTAGAAGGTGCCCGATTCTCAACCGAAATAAAAATTAATTTGCTTTAGTGGTTGGATTAGTTTAGTATTTTTTTTCACACACTCAGACACCCTTGCTTGCCATGTGTGTGAGAGAGATAGTGAGAGGAGACAGGAAGAAGGGGTTTAGGAAGGCATCATGCAGGCGGTTCAGGGCTCGTGCTCCGTCGGCCGCTTGCCTGATTTTGTTTTGTGGTGCTCTTATTTAGCCAGCCAGAGCAGGAGCTACATGTGCCGTTCAATTTTGCAGTGACAATTGCAGTTTGTTTATGTTTGCTTGCACACCGATTATAGCTAATCTTAAATCCCCAATATTGTTTGGGTGTCATATAGCGCGAAAATTAAAGTCAGTGCACTCCATTGGTTGGACATACTTGTTGTTTCTGGAACACAAACTAGAGTAGTAGAGTGGTCAACTGCTGTTTCTGCATAATTTGAGGACACTAACAAAATTCTGTTTTCAACCAATACATGGAACACCTTGCTAATTCATATTCTTCTTTCGGTGTACATATGTAGGACACAAACAATTAAGGTGTCTATTTTGATTTAGTGCCTTTGCCTCCACTGCCTTTATCTAGATTGAAGCTTGCTTGTGTTTACTTCTGATTACAAGATCTCCATATTCGGAGATTTCTTTATATATGTTGTAGTATAAATATATTGTTTTGTCATTCTGATATCATCGTTGCTGCACATTCTAGATCATGGAGGAATCGCCCTCTCCAGCAGTGTAATTCTTTTGTGTGTTTTAAGTGGTATTTACAGTGTACTTTTAGTCTAATTACTGTGCATTTTCAGTGAAATTTACACTATAATTGTTAGTGGAATTTACACTATAAATGTTAGTGGGTTTACAGTGTACTTCTAGTGGATTTTTGCTCTGTATTTGCAAGTGGCATTTTTAGTGGAATTACTGTGTATTTCCATGGTTTTTACACTGTAATTATTAGTGTAATTTTGGGCCTTTGTATAGTTGATTCACAGCAGCAGCAACTGTAATTGATCCAAAAACCAGGTCAATTGATGTCAAATTGATTAACTAAATCATCCAGAAACAAGAATGATAAGTCCATATGCTACTGTTGATCCCAAGACCGGAATGACAAGTCCAGGTGTTCCTCAATTGAGGAATTTGATTAACTAAATCATCCAAAAACCAGAATGATAAGGCCACATGCTACTGTTGATCCCAAGTTTGATGCATAACAATTGTTGTATGAGTTCTCCAAATGAACAGGAGTACTCCTCTATTTTGATATGAAATCACCATGATAGGTCCACATGCTACTGTTGTCAACATGATAAATAGTTTCAGTTAGTTACCTCTAAAACTATTCCTAATTAACTGAAGAAGAGAAGAGAGGAGGAGTAGTTTATTTCATAGAGCACTATTTGACAGTAAAAGGTTTTAGCTAATTTGAATTAACTGAAAGTAGCAGTACATCATTTTTATTGACAGTAAAATGTTCAAAGAAACAGAAATATCAGTACAACAATTGTGAGACTGCAGACACTCAGACACTCAGACACCCTTGCTTGCCATGTGTGTGAGAGAGATAGTGAGAGGAGACAAGAAGAAGGGGGTTAGGAAGGCATCATGCAACAGTGCCTTCAAGTTCCAAGGCAATATCACAAACATCATAGGCAATTTGACCAAACTCACAACCTTGTATCTTTGCAGCAACCAACTTTCTAGACACACCCCTCAAGAACTAGGTTACCCTAAGAACGTGGACTTGGACCTTAGCAACAACACACTAACAGGTTCTATCCCAAAACACCTAGGCAATATCACAAACATCTCTCAATTGTTCTTTGACAATAACCAACTTATTGGCGACATTCCTCGAGAATTAGGTTATTTGGTCAACTTAGAGATCTTGTTCCTTGACAATAACCAACTTTTGACCAAACTTTGTGCCTATTTAGAGAGAAACATGTCCAACAACGATGAGGCCGGGGGTTCGGGCGTCAAGGCATTCTGGGAGCTGTCCCAGGAGATGGAGGAACAACCTCACTTGTATGAGGTCGCCGCCTTCCCCACCGATACTGAGACCACTGATGGTACCGCCGAGGATGACCCCACTGATGCCACCACTGATGGTGCCGCCAAGGATGCCACCACTGATGATGGCGGCACACGCACAGATGGCAGCCAACCGAAGAGGCAACGGAAGAACCGGCGCCCGACCGTGCTCCGCACCCTCAAGGAGGAAGTTACTGAAGTGGACTCCAACGGGAATCCAACGGCACCCGAACGAATAGTCAAGGGGTACTCACTTCAGCTCAGGTGCATTCTCCGGAGCACCGTCTCGATAAACACCGAGAACCTCAGGCATCCTGACCGAGGGAATTTGCGCAACCTCCTCTTCACGAAGCTGCACGAATGATACAAGTTCCCCGATGAATTTGAAAACACAAGCCTCAAAGGGAATAAAGTGAACAATGCTGCCCTCACGAATATGAGCACGGCCCTGTCTACTTGGAAAAGCAATGTGAAGAAAATGATCGAGAAAGGTGAGAGTTATGAGAAGATCAAGGAGAAAAATCCTTCGATCACCGAAGATGACTACAACGACTTCAAGATCAATTGCTCGAGCACCGCAAGCTCCGAATCAAGTAAGTGGGGGAAAGAAATGCGGGAGCTGAACTTAGGGGAACACACACTCGGTCCCGGCGGTTACAGAGTGGCGGAGCCTATATGGGACAAGGAGGAGGTGGACCGTGCCGAGCAAGGCCTACCGCCCCTCTTCAATAAATACAGTGACAAGCAGACCAGGAACTTTGTCAGGGCCCGGTACAAGAAGGACCCGAAAACAAAGGAGCTTACCACGGATCCAAAGACCAGGGAGCTTGAGCTTGTTCTGGTAAGGAATACACCCCCGCGTAATTAGCTTCATATGGTTGCATTCTAATTAATGAAGCCAAATTTCTAAATGGTTCACATTCCTTCCGCAGGCGACTGAAAGTAGTAGCGCGGGGTTGACTAAGAGCAACCCTTGGGACACCACTCTAAATAGGGCGTTGAATGTAATGAAGAACAAGGATAAGCTCAGTAAGCCGACGTCAGCTGGTCGTGTGGCCGGCAAAGGCTTGTCGACAAAATGGACGTCATACTATAACACTGGTGGGCGAAAGGAGAAAAAGACCAGCTCGGAAAGCCAGGCGCGCGAGGTTCAAGAACTCAGGGCACAGGTGGCGCGGATTCCGGAGATTGTCCAAGAGCAAGTGGAACAACAACTGGGAAGGACGATCACCGCCATTGTGCCTACCTTGATCCAGGGGATTAGTGCGTGGATTGCAGGCGGCCAACAGGGGCCGCCCCCGATTCCTAGCTTCACGGCCAGCAACTCGCAGAATGCGATGGCGGGGCCATTGGTGTCTCCGGCGGAGGCGGCATTGGTGTCTCCGACGCCGGCACAGGAGCTTAATGCACCCGGGTGTACGCCGACCGGCACCTCTGCAGCAAGCGGCCCCTCCATCAACTGCACGCCCGCCGTTGGCGGTGCCTCAACATTAGCCGAGCTCGACGCCATCATCACGGTAACTAATTAAGCCTCTCTCGGCCGAGGACTTCATCTCCTTGCCTTTGACTGGGCATCCCTGACGCCCTACATGTTTTCGCAGGACGCCGCCGACATTCCGTGCACTCTCCTGCACTTCGTGAACAACGAGTTGGTCGATGTCGCCAAGGGAAAAATCGTTCAACCGGGCAACCCCTTGTTCCACGGTACCCAGATGCCACCCAACTTGTTTAGGGTTCAACTGGTTCGGGTGCTGCCAGGCTGCGACGAGTTGTTACCTCCGATTCGACCCGTCGGGGCCGACGATGATGACGTGATGACCCTCAGCGCCTGCCTGAGCTGGCCCCTGCTTTGGTCGAAGAGCCAGATTCGTTTAGGGGCGGGGGACACCACCCCAAAGACAACACCGCTAGTCGTGCCGGCGCCAAGTCGGCCCCATGGCAAGACCGCCGCAACGGTGCCGGACATCCCTATGCCACTGGATCCAAACATGCATATGGCACAGGATCAGAACGACAACGATGACGATACATTTGCCAACGTCGATCAGTACTTTGCCGATCATGGGTACGGTGGCGACTTCATGGGGCCTCCTTCTCAAGAACCCAACCCAACAAAAGACGTGCACGATCTAGCTGGTACCGCGGAGAAGCCAAGTTGCAACAGGCGTCGTCTAGCGTTCAGCTCTCAGGAGACGCCTCCAGCTGCCGACTTCACCGAGCCTCAGATAGGCAAGGTGCGAAATATTATCAGCCCCAACACACTCAAGAAGGCGGTCTGTGAGCAGAACTCGGTCCCATTACAGGAGAAGAAGAAGGCACGCAAAAGAAAGACTAACAAGGGTGCGGGCCAGTCGGCACCAAGTACGATCCGTGCTCAGGACGGGCCACCTACACTTGAGGATATCTCGAGGAGGGTGCATGTGGCGGGTAGGCCGATGCTACCGAGAAATATGCTCGATGCTGCAACCGGTGCTATGTGGAGTCTGCATGACAGTGTTCTTTCTTTGGAGAAGCGGCGTCTCGGAGAGAAGGATGTGGCATACCCGGTTTTCGCGGCCAAGGTGCCAGAGGGCAAGGGCTTTGTGGATAACTCCATCGGGGGTACGATCGTCCTGCGGTTTGATGACATCCATGCTATGTTGAACCTTCATCCGCTGCACTACACCTTCGTTCAGCTATTTTCGCTGAGTATGGAGATGCGGATCATTCACGACAAGACCCTGGACATCGTGATAGTCGACCCCTTCTACATGCGTGCCAAGATCTTGGGCAGCGCTGGGGACCGGCAAGTCGCGAGTTCTTACCTCGAAGGCGTCATTCTGGCAAACCAAGATAAGGATAACTTCCTCGTGCCTTACTTTCCCGAGTAAGTCCTCCCCTCAACCGCCCCGTAACATATGAATTCTTAGATTTTGATCGTTTTTCTTTTAACATTCCGTGTTTTCTGCAGTGACACACGTTGCACGCTCATCCTCCTCAGCCCCAAATATTCCATGGCCACATATTTTGACCCGGACCGTCAGTCGAACATAGACTACACAAATGTCAAGAAGGTTCTTGAGGATGTTCTCCCCGGCTACGTCAAATCTGGAGGCACCTTCACCAGGCCTATTCGTAAGTACGGCAAGCACGTGTTCTCCCACAATACGATGTTCTGCTGCGTCAAGCAGCCAATTGGCGGTCAGAAGGGTGCCTACTACGCCATCCATCACATGCGGGCGATCGTACGGGACCATCATCAACTTCTGCTACCGAGTAGACTCAAAGATTGGGCCGCGAGCGTGTCGGCAATCCAGGACGCGGACATCAGACAAGAATTCTTTCGCATCCAGTCGGAGTTTGCGGAAATCATCCATCAAGATGTCCTTCGTACCTCGGGGCAGTTCTACCTCAGAAATCAACCGTCCAACAGTGACATCGACACAATCCTACAAATGCAGGCTGACAACGCCCGTTGTTTCATGACTCCCACGATAGACGGCGGCTTCATCCATGCTCCGGTCCCTTGAGTCGAGTCGAAAATAGTGATGCTGTGTCTAGTTCTGAAACATCGATTGGCTCATGTTGTAATTAAACTTTAATGAACTTGTAGTATGTATCTTTGGTTTCGAGAGTCGTTCAACTTAGATGTAATCGATGCTATTAATGTTTTGCTTTTCTCTTCCGATCGTTCTGTTGCATACTTATATGTTGCTTATGTAGTGTCTGTGAATTGGTACTAACGTTTCGTTTGGCTACTGCATAGCGATGCCGTGGTATGTCATGTACAAGGGTAAGGTTCCCGGAGTCTACAACGACTGGGAGGAGTGTCGGAGACAGGTTCACCGATTCAGCGGTAACAGTTACAAAGGGTACACCACTAGGGTCGAGGCCAAATCTAGATACGCCCGCTATCTAGCGGGAGAGGGGAGGGAGCATTGGAGGAACCGGATGAAGACGAGTTTCATCGTGATGATGCTCATCGTGATGACCGCAACTCTCTTCTATGTGATGGTAGTTTAGATGATCGATATCGACTTGTAATGTGAAGACAAACTCGCAGTCTCGAGACTTGTAATATAATGTTCTATCTTTGTTCGGTCTTTTCAATTCGGAGACTAATATGATGAATTGTATTCGGAGACTAAAATGATGAATTGTATTCAGAGACTAATCTTCTATTTTATTCGATGAATCTAGTGTTGATGTGTGATGTCTATATTTTGTCCAATTATACATTTTGTAACCTGTGCAAAAAACAGAAAATTAAAAAATAAAAAAAACCTAATATTCATACTAATGGCGCATCACAACATAGTGCGCCATTAGTATGCCAAAGGATACTAATGGCGCATCATTAAACAGTGCGCCATTAGTATGCCGAAGTTACTAATGGCGCATCCTGTGGTTGTGCGCCATTAGTATGCCAAAGCACCAGGGTATACATGGCCCCCTGGGAGGCATACTAATGGCGCACTGTTGTATATACTAATGGCGCATCCCAGGTGCGCCATTAGTATACCAGATACTAATGGCGCACCAGTGGTGCGCCATTAGTAAAATATACTAATGGCGTGGCACTAATGGCGCACCGATAATGCGCCATTAATGGCCAAATTAGGTGCGCCATTAGTAGGCCTTTTCCTAGTAGTGGCAATCCGCCCACTCGGGGGCTTAGCTGCAGTCCAGTACTCGCCTAAGTTCTCTCATTAGGAGGCTTAGCTGCAGTCCGGTACTCGCCTAAGTTTGAAAAAATCCTACCGAGTGGAGAGCAATCCTCCCACTCGGGGCTTAGCTGCAGTCCAGCACTCGCCTAAGTTCTCTCACTAGGAGGCTTAGCTGCAGTCTGTTACTCGCCTAAGTTTGAAAAAATCCTACCGAGTGGAGAGCAATCCTCCCACTCAAGGGCTTAGCTGCAGTCCAGTACTCGCCTAAGTTCTCTCATTAGGAGGCTTAGCTGCAGTCCGGTACTCGCCTAAGTTTGAAAAAATCCTACCGAGTGGAGAGAAATCCTCCCACTCGGGGGCTTAGTTGCAGTCCAGCACTCGCCTAAGTTCTCTCACTAGGAGGCTTAACTGCAGTCCGGTACTCGCCTAAGTTTGAAAAAATCCTACCGAGTGGAGAGCAATCCTCCCACTCGGGGGCTTAGCTGCAGTCCAGTACTCGCCTAAGTTCTCTCATTAGGAGGCTTAGCTGCAGTCCGGTACTCGCCTAAGTTTGAAAAAATCCTACCGAGTGGAGAGCAATCCTCCCACTCAGGGGCTTAGCTGCAGTCCAGCACTTGCCTAAGTTCTCTCACTAGGAGGCTTAGCTGCAGTCCGGTACTCGCCTAAGTTTGAAAAAATCCTACCGAGTGGAGAGCAATCCTCCCACTCGGGGGCTTAGCTGCAGTCTAGTACTCGCCTAAGTTCTCTCACTAGGAGGCTTAGCTGCAGTCCGGCACTCGCCTAAGTTTGAAAAAATCCTACTGAGTGGAGAGCAATCCTCCCACTTGGGGGCTTAGCTGCAGTCCATCACTCGCTTAAGTTCTCTCACTAGGAGGCTTAGCTGCAGTCCGGTACTCGCCTAAGTTTGAAAAAATCCTACCGAGTGGAGAGCAATCCTCCCACTCGGGGGCTTAGCTGTAGTCCAGCACTCGCCTAAGTTCTCTCACTAGGAGGCTTAGCTGCAGTATGGTACTCGCCTAAGTTTGAAAAAATCCTACCGAGTGGAGAGCAATCCTCCCACTCGGTGGCTTAGCTGTAGTCCAGCACTCGCCTAAGTTTGAAACATACCCCTATCCGCAAGGACGACAAGGTACAGGTCGACTGCAACCTCCTCCTTCGGAGTTGCGACACAAATACAACATCCGCTCCATCCCTATCCGCAAGGACGACGAGGTGCAGGTCGACTACAACCTTCTCCTTCGGAGCTACGACACAAATACAACGTCCGCTCCATCCCTATCCACAAGGACGACGAGGTGCAGGTCAACTGTAACCTCCTTCGGAGCTGCGACACAAATACAACGTCCGCTCCATCCCTATCCGCAAGGACGACGAGGTGTAGGTCGACTGCAACCTTCTCCTTCGGAGCTACGGCACAAGTACAACATCCGCTCCATCCCTATCCGCAAGGACGACGAAGCATTCCGAGCAGTGAGCAAAGTCCATTCGAAGGGAAATACAAGCACATTCGGAAATAAACCAAATTCAAATAAACCCTGAAAGTTCCAAGCAGCAAATCAGAAGTACTCGGACATCAAGCCCGAAGGAGTTCAACGGTTACACCAATCACTCGGCATTCCGAGGCAAATTTAAAGCGGATTCAAGTTTCAGAAGTTTGTTCACTCGACCGGAGGAGGGTTGGCAGGCTCCACGAATGAGTCCAAGTTGATCCCATCAGTGATCCGAGTGGCGGCAGTGATGCAAGTCTCCATGAAGGACTGGAAGTCGTGCTTTTTGGTGTTAGTGATTTTGATCGCAGCCAGCTTGTCTTCACGAGCCTCCTTGCAATGGACTCGCACTAAGGACAGTGCCACGTCAGCACCGCACCGGGCAGAGGATTTCTTCCATTCTTGCACTCCAGGGATCTCATTCGGTCGAGTCATCAGGGATTCCAGGTCATTCTGAAGCGTCGCCCCTGGCCAAAGCGATGAGTCGATTTGAGAGACTACCTCCTTCAGGCGCGCGAGGTAGCTTGTGGTGCTGGCGATACGGGACTCCAGTCAGAGCACGTTCATCGCAGTTTCATCGCAGACTAGGGCAGCGATAGGGTCCAGACCCGTCTCGACCCTTCCAGTTTCCTCGTCGAAGTCTTGACAGAGTTCTGCAGCCAAAAATTAGTCAATCGACCGAGTAAGACCCGATCGCAAGCATCAACATAGTTGGGTTAAAAGAAATAGCTCCCAGCGCGAGATAAAGCTTCTTGGCAAGAGTCCTCAGATAAGCTTCTGTGTCATTCCTCTTGTGGATTGCAGACTCCAACTTTTCGTTCAGGACGACCTTGTCCTTCTTCAGACTAGTCACTTCGTGGTTAGCTTCATTAAGACAAGATTTCAGTTTGTTCACCTCTCCTTCTAGCGTTCCGATTGAAGCAAGCTTCTGGTCTGCGACAGCGGTTTTGTCTTGGGCTGCTTTTTGCGCGGCGGAGAGGTCCGAGTCCTTCTTCTCCAGAGCCAACTTCATTTTCTCTGCAAAAGAAGCAATCGAATCAAAGGAGAGATTAAAGAGATATATTGAAAGTCAGTCGACAATCAGTTACCTTCCATACCAGCGGCCTCGTCTTAAGCTTTTTTCAGATTTTGCTGGGCAAATTTCAAGTCTAGGTTGAGTTGCCTCTGCTTCTCCTCAAGTTCAGCAAACTTGGAAATAAGAGTACAAGACTTCTGCAGAAGGCAAAAGACGGATCAATCGATAAGATCAAAGGTGGTTCACTTCCGAGTGAATAAAACCTAAAGAAGTTCATTTAGACCCCAGCCGACTACACACAGTTGACTGCGGTCTCAGGGGCTACACCCAGCGGGTGCACTTGGCGTGCCCCCGCTGACTAAGACTCAACTAGTCCGGTCCGCCCGGACCAAGTCAAAAAAAGTTGTTCAGACCCCAGTCGACTACCAGCAGTCGACTGCGGTTTCGGGGACTACACCCAGTGGGTGCACTTAGCATGCCCCCACCGGTTCGGATCCTACTCGACCGGCCCACCGGAGTCGAGTGTAAGGAGTAAAAAAGAAAAGAAAGAAGAAGTCAGACCCCAGTCTACTGCCAGCAGTCGACCGTGGTCTCGGGGACTACACAAAGTGGGTGCACTTAGCATGCCCCCACCGGTTCTGATCCCACTCGCCCAGACCGAGTGGAAGAGCGAAACTACCAAAAACAACAAAACACCCAGTGGGTGCTCTAATTCGATGCAAACAACAGGAGATTGTGTAGAAGAAGATTTTTCGAGTAACATTTCCTCATAGAGCAAAAACAGTCGGAAAGCATACTCACCTTGACATTGGCCCGAAGAGCAGCGCTGGCGTCGTAGGCAGCCTGGCTGTTCTCATGCACTGTCTTCACCCGCTCCATCATCATGTCAGCTTGTCGGATAGCTTTCGCAGCCGCTTCCAATTGGTTGTCCGGGACGAGGTAGCTGGTGAAGAAGTGAGCAGATGACCCAGGTGCGACGGCTTGGAGCTCCGTGGCGTGGAGTTGGACAGCTGAAGGAATCACAGGTGCAGTCGACGGTGCGGGATGCCCACTCAACAAGGGTGCAGCGAAGGTCACAGAGGCCCTGCCCGCATCTTCAGGTTGACGGACGGGAGGTGTTGTAGTTGGTTCTTGCCAAGCCATCCTGCCAGCTGGTACCTTCTTGCTCTTCCTGGGCTTAAGAGCCACATCTTCATCGTCATCTGGAAGATCAATGATGTTTGGTGGAGCTGCAAAGCAGATCATTCGACCCCAAGTGAACCACTAGAACGCAATCGACCGAGGAATCAAGAACAAAACCACAAGAGTTTATACATGGGTTGGAGGTAACTGCATCTTCCATCTCCTTGTCCTGGTACTGGAAAGAAGAGGTCCTTGACGTAGCAGCACTACAAAAGACCCACATTCAATCGGTTACGTCTGGTTAATCGAGTCGACGAAAAGGACAAGTCAGATGGTTACCCGGAGATAGTAGGAACGGTCACTTTGATCCTGGGCAAAGCTTTTGGCAGTTTGGAGGAGGTGGCTTTCGGCGCTTTCGGCGCTGGATGTGGCGCAACTTTGGACTTCTTTGGAGCCTTCTCAGTCAGCATTGGGTAAGACGTCCTGGGACGCTTCGAAGACTGACCAACCGGCGGGGCCACCAAGTCCGGAGCGATCGCCGGGTCGTGAGCGTGTTTGGATCTCCTCTCCCTGTGAGGAGGCGAGTCGACTTCCTCGTCATCAGTCGATTCATCGCTCTCTCGTCCTCCTCGGCATCCGAATGCTCCTCGCCGCTCTCGCCCCCGCTTGCTTCTTCCTCGGCGTCTTGGTCCTGCACTCCCTTGGGCATTGAGTACATGTCGATGAGGGCCTGAAAGGGTAACGATCAAAGGAAATTCGTCGACCATAAACAAGATATCACACGTTGAATCGGAAAGATACTTGATAAAACAGAAGTATACCTGCTCCGGCTGGTGTGAGTTGTTGAATGGAATCACCCTCCTAGACCCCCGAGGGTTGTCTTTGTTGCTGTTGATCCCCATCAACCACTTCTCCAAGGTATCCTCGCTGACATCCTCCAGGTGGATCCGAGTGGAATCCTCGAGCCCAGAGTAGATCCACATTGGATGATCACGCGCCTGAAGCGGTTGGATACATCGACCGAGAAAGACCTCCAGCAGGTCCATCCCGGTCACCCGCTCGACCAGCACCTTGACCTGTGCCTTCTCTTATGGAACTACCTTCAGAGGGGCAGGCTTCTCCACTCGGGCCAAGGAGAAGGGAGGAAGTCCAGTCGACTGACCCGGGGTCGGCTGATCCTTGCAGTTGAACCAAGTCGACTGCCAGCACCGGACCGAGTCGGGGAGGATCATGGCTGGGAAGGTGTCTTGCTCCTCATCTGGACCCCAAGACCCCCACACATGTGGATCACTTGTGTCTTCTCATCACTCGATTTGGCCTTTTTGACCGACTGGGAGCTGCAGGTGAAGATATGTTTGAAAAGCCCCCAGTGTAGTCGACAGCCCAAGAAGTTTTCACACATTGACACGAAAGCGGCCAGGTAGACTATGGTGTTTGGAGTGAAATGGTGGAGCTGAGCTCCAAAGAAGTTCAAAAAACCCCGGAAGAAAGGATGGGGTGGCAGTGAGAATCCGTGATCTACGTCGGTGGCGAGGAGAACACACTCACCCTCCCTTGGCCGCGGCTCTGTTTCGTTCCCTGGGAGTCGCGCCGACTTGTGGGGGATCAGTCCCCCCTCCACCAGGTCATCGAGGTCGTCCTGGGTGATTGTCGAGCGGATCCAGTCGCCCTGGATCCATCCCGCCGGCAGGCCAGATCTTGACAAGGATTCACCCCGGCTGGTCCGCTTGCCCTTCGCCTTCGCGGTCTCCTTCTTCGCGCGTTCCAACGCCACCGTCCTCTCCTTCCCCATGGCGACGGCTGAGCTCGAGCAAAGGTCCGGCGACGAGGGTGGAAGCGAGCGTGGTGGAGAGATCGGGAGAAGAAGAAGAGAGAATGGGAGTGTGCGGGGCGGAGGCCTGGTCCGGGGCCTTTTGTAAGGTCGTTCACCGAGTGACTGACTGGTGGACCCAGATGATCTAAACAAATCTCGCAACAGTCACGCACGCAGTGCGTGGCGAAAAATGTGGCGCGGGGATCGAGGAGACTTGCCTAATCCGTCCCGATAACCTCGGTTTCGCCCGTCTGGCGCACTTCCCAAAATCCGAATCCCGCGAGATCCGCGGAGAGCAGAGAAACTTGTCAGACTGAAGACAAACATCCTCTACATCATCATTCAGAATTCTACCGTGAAAGTTCACTCGACAAAAACCAAGAATGGACCAAGGCGAATGAGAAAGGAGTGGACGTCGTCACCTCAACTCATTGTTCTAGAACAAGATATACTCATAGCACAAAGAATGGGTCGGAAGTGTTCCCAAACTCCTTCCTCATTCAAACTTGATCCATTCGGGGGCTAATGATGAAGCTATGTACTTAGGGTAGGGTCATGGATCTGTCCAACATACCCTCCCCAAGGACATCTCTACAAAGAATCAGAAGCAGTCGAAGAGGAATCATCATCCACTCGACCATGAAGACGTAGTCACTCGACCACCTTGAAGACACTCGACCACTAGAAGATGAGAAACTCTCCACTCTGCAACGGTCAGGACTTAAACCATAGCTTTATGGACATTTATAACACTTTACTGCAAATGTTACCAGTAACGCCCCTCTTTTATGAGCATTGAACCTTGTGTAACGGAGGGGACCTGGGGTCCTATCATACTCTATATAAGCCACCCCCTCCTCTGAGACAAGGGTTCGCACTTTCTGTAATTCACACACATATATTCAGTCGACCGCCTCAGGGCTCCAAGACGTAGGGCTGTTACTTCCTCCGAGAAGGGCCTGAACTCGTAAACTCGTGTGTACAACTCCTCCATAGCTAGGATCTTGCCTCTACATTACTACCCCCCTATACTGCTGTCAGTCTTAGAACCACGACACATGCCAAGCTCGTCAAGTTTAACCCGAGTATTCCGCATGTGCAAAACTGTCTTGCACCCATTGTATGTGAACGTAGAGTCTATCACACCCGATCATCACATGGTGTCTCAACACGACGAACTGTCGCAATGGTGCATACTCGGGGAGAACACTTATACCATGAAATTTTGTTAAGGGATCATCTTATAATGCTATCGCCGTACTACGCAAAATAAGATGCATAAAAGATAAACATCACATGCAATCAAAATATGTGACATGATATGGCCATCATCATCTTGTGCTTTTGATCTCCATCTCCAAAGCATCTTCATGATCTCCATCATCACCGGCTCGACACCTTGACCTCCAACATAGTGTCGTGGTTGTCTCGCCAACTACTCTTCTACAACTATCGCTAATACATAGTGATAAAGTAAAGGAATTACATGGCGTTTGCATTTCATACAATAAAGAGACAACCATAAGGCTCCTGTCGGTTGTCCGATATCTTAGAAAACATGATCATCTCATACAATAACGTATATCACAGCATGTGTTGACCATATCACATCACAACATGCCCTGCAAAAACAAGTTAGAGTCCTCTACTTTGTTGTTGCAAGTTTTACGTGGCTGCTACAGGCTTCTAGCAAGAACCGTTCTTACCTACGCATCAAAACCACAACGGTGATTTATCAATTTTGTTGTTTTAACCTTCAACAAGGACCGGCTGCAGTCAAATTCAATTCAACTAAAGTAGGAGAAACAAACACCCGCCAGCCACCTTTATGCAAAACTAGTTGCATGTCTGTTGGTGGAACCGGTCTCATGAATGTGGTTATGTAAGGTTGGTCTAGGCCGCTTCATCCAACAATACCGCCAAATCAAAATAAGACATTGGTGGCAAGCAGTATGACAATCACCTCCCACAACTCTTTGTGTTATACTCAAGCATATCATCTACGCATAGACCTGGCTCGGATGCCACTGTTGGGGAACGTAGCATGCAATTTCAAAAATATTCCTACGCTCACGCAAGATCTATCTAGGAGATGCATAGAAACGAGGTGGGAGAGTGTGTCCACATACCCTCATAGACCGAAAGTGAAAGCGTTTGATAACGCGGTTGATGTAGTCGAACTTCTTCACGTTCTGACCGATCAAGCACCGAATGTACGACACCTCCGAGTTCTGCACACGTTCAGCTCGATGAAGTCCCTCGAACTCTTGATCCAGCAAAGTGTCGAGGGATAGTTTCATCAACATGACGACATGGTGATGGTGATGGTGAAGTGATCCGCACAGGGCTTCGCTTAAGCACTATGAAGATATGACCGGAGGTGTAATCTATGGAGGGAGGCGCCGCACACGGCTAACAGATGTTGTTGTATTGTTCTAGGCGCCTCCCCCTCATATATATAGGTGGGACGGAGAGGGAGTAGCCAAGGGGGCACCCAAAGTAGGCCAAATCCTACTTGGGGTTCCTCCCCAATTCGTCCCCCCTTCCTTATTCATCGGAGGGGAAAGGGAAGAGAGAGGGGGGTGGAAGGAAGGCAGAGGCCAAATCCTCTCCTTTCCTTCTCCCTTCCCGTCTTTCCTTCTCCTCCTATTTCGGCCTACATGGGGGCGCAAGGGATGGCCTGTCCCCCTCTTGGCCCATTAGGCCCATATAGTTGTCGGGGGGGGGGGGGGGTGCCCGAAACCCCTTTCGGTGACACGATATGTACCCGGTACCCCCGGAACACTTCCGGTGTCCGAATACCATCGTCATATATATCAATATTTACCTCCCCACCATTTCGAGACTCCTCGCCATGTCCATGATCTCATCTGAGACTCAGAATAGCATTCAGTCACCAAATCACATAACTCAGATAATACAAAATCGTCATCGAACCTTAAGCGTGCGGACCCAACGGGTTCGAGAACTATGTAGACATGACTGAGACACCTCTCCGGTCAATAACCAACAACGGAACCTGGATGCTCATATTGGTTCCTACATATTCTATGAAGATCTTTATTGGTCGTACCATAATGACAATATACGTTATTCCCTTTGTAATCGGTATGTTACTTGCGCGAGATTCGATTGTCGGTATCTACATACCTAGTTCAATCTCGTTACCGGCAAGTCCCTTTACTCGTTCTGTAATAAATCATCCTTCAACTAACTCATTAGTCACATTTCTTGCAAGGCTTATTGTGATGTGCATCACCGAGAGGGCCCAGTGATACCTCTCCAGTAGTGGGAGTGACAAATCCCAATCTCGATGTATGCCAACCCAACAAACACCTTCGGAGATACCTCTAGAGCATCTTTATAATCACCCGGTTACTTTGTGATGTTTGATAGCACACAAGGTATTCGTCCAGTATCCGGGAGTTGAATAATCTCATAGTCAAAGGAATATGTATATGACATGAAGAAAGCAATAGGAATAAAACTGAACAATCAATATGCTAAGCTAACAGATGGGTCTTGTCCATCACATCATTCTCCTAATGATGTGATCCCATTCATCAAATGACAAAACATGTCTATGGTTAGGAAACATAACCATCTTTGATTAACGAGCTAGTCCAGTAGAAGCTTACTAGGGACACTGTGTTTTGTCTATGTATTCACACATGTATCATGTTTCCGGTTAATACAATTCTGGCATGAATAATAAACATTTATCATGATATAAGGAAATATAAAATAACAACTTTATTATTGCCTAAAGGGCATATTTCCTTCAGTTTTATATGCATTAATATGATGTTTTATATTATTTTTGGGACTAACTTATTATCCTAGAGCCCAGTGCCAGTTTCTGTATTTTCCTTGTTTTTGAGCTTCGCAGAAAAGGATTACCAAACAGAGTCCAAATGGAATAAAACCTTCACGATGATTTTTCTTGGACCAGGAGACACCCAGGAGACTTAGCATTGACGAAAACACTTTTCCGCCGCCGCAACCTTCTGTTCTCGTGAGATCCCATCTTGGAGCCTTTTCTGGTATCCTGTCGAAGGGGGATCCGATCACGGAGGGCTTCTACACCAAATCTATTGCCCTTCTGGTGAAGCGTGAGTAGTTTATCACAGACCTACGGGTCCATAGCTAGTAGGTAGATGGCTTGTTCTCTCTCTTTGATTCTCAATACCATGTTCTCCTCGATGTTCTTGGAGATCTACCCAATGTAATCTTCTTTTGCGGTGTGTTTGTAGAGATCCGATGAATTGTGGATTCATGATCAGCGTATCTATGAATATTATTTGAATCTCCTCTAATTTCTTTTATGCATGATTCGATATCTTTGTAATTCTTTTCAAACTATCGGTTTGGTTTGGCCAACCAGATTGGTTTTCTTGCAACGAGAGAAGTGCTTAGCATTGGGTTCAATCTTGTGGTGTCCTCACCCAGTGATAGGAGGGCTAGCGAGGCACATATTGTATTGTTTCTATCGAGGATAAAAATATAAGGTTTACATCATATTGCTTAAGTTTATTCCTCTACATCATGTCATCTTACTTAAAGCGTTACTCTGTTCTTCATGAACTTCATACTTGATACATCTGCAACGTATCTATAATTTTTGATTGTTCCATGCTATTATATTATCTATTTTGGATGTTTAATGGGCTTTAATATGCTCTTTTATATTATTTTTGGGACTAACCTATTAACGGAGGCCCAGTGCAAGTTTCTGTTTTTTTGCCTATTTAAGTGTTTCGCAGAAAAGGAATACCAAACGGAATCCAAACGGAATGAAACCTTCGCGATGATCTTTCTTGGACCAAAAGCAAACCAGGAGACTTGGAGTGGAAGTCTAGAACTACGTGAGGCGGCCACGAGATAGGAGGGTGCGCCCCCCACCCTCATGGGCCCCACGGAGCTCCACCGACGTACTTCTTTCGCCTATATATACTCTTATACCCTAAAAAAATTAGGGGAGCCACAAAACCACTTTTCCACCACCACAACCTTCTGTACCCGTGAGATCCCATCTGGGGACCTTTTCCGACAAACTGCCGGAGGGGGAATCGATCACGGAGGGCTTGTACATCAACGCCACAGCCTCTCCGATGAAGCGTGAGTAGTTTACCACAGACCTTCGGGTCCATAGTTATTAGCTAGATTGCTTCCTCTCTCTCTTTGGTCTTCAATACAAAGTTCTCCTTGATTTTCTTGGAGATCTATTCAATGTAATAGTCTTTTGCGCTGTGTTTGCCGAGATCCTATGAATTGTGGGTTTATGAACTTGATTATCTATGAATATTATTTGGTTCTTCTCTGAATTCTTATATGCATGATTTGATATCTTTGCAAGTCTCTCTGAATTATCGGTTTAGTTTGGCCTACTAGATTGATCTTTCTTGCAATGGGAGAAGTGCTTAGCTTTGGGTTCAATCTTGCGGTGTCCTTTCCCTATGATAGTAGGGGTAGGAAGGCACATATTGTATTGTTGCCATCGAGGATAAAAAGATGGGGTTTATATCATATTGCTTGAGTTTATCCCTCTACATCATGTCATCTTGCTTAAAGCGTTACTTTGTTCTTATGAACTTAATACTCTAGATGCATGCTGGATAGTGTTCGATGTGTGGAGTAGTAGTAGTAGATGCAGAATCGTTTCAATCTACTTGACACGGACGTGATGCCTATGTTCATGATCATTGCCTTATATATCTTCATAACTATGCACTTTTCTATCAATTGCTCGGCAGCAATTTGTTCACCCACCGTAATACATGCTATCATGAGAGAAGCCACTAGTGAAACCTATGACCCCCAGGTCTCTTTATTATTATATTGCATCTCTTTTATTATCACATCTCATTTACTATTTTGTAATCTTTATTTTCCAATCTATACAAAAAAATACCAAAAATATTTATATTATTATCTCTATCAAATCTCACTTTTGCAAGTGACCATGAAGGGATTGACAACCCCTTTATCGCGTTGGTTGTGAGGTTCTTGATTGTTTGTGCAGGTACTAGGTGACTTGTGCGTTGTCTCCTACTGGATTGATACCTTGGTTCTCAAAAGCTGAGGGAAATTCTTACGCTACTTTGCTGCCTCACCCTTTCCTCTTCAAGGGAAAACCAACGCATGCTCAAGAGGTAGCAAGAAGGATTTCTGGCGCCATTGCCGGGGAGATCTATGCCAAGTCAAGACATACCAAGTACCCATCATAAACTCTTCTCCATCTTATTACATTTTTGCCATTTGCCTCTCATTTTCCTCTCCCCCACTTCACCTTTGCCGTTTTATTGGCCCTCTTTCGTTCGTCTCCTTTCACTTGCTTCTTGTGTGCTTGTGTGTTGGATTGATTGTTTGTCACGGTGGCTCAAGATAATACTAATTGTGTGACTTTTCAAATACCAACAACAATGATTTTATTAGCACTCTGATTGCTCCTACTACCGATGCTGAATCTTGTGAAATTAATACCACTTTGTTGAATCTTGTTATGAAAGATCAATTTTCTGGCGTTCCTAGTGAAGATGCCTTTACCCATCTGAACAACTTTGTTGATTTGTGTGATATGCAAAATAAGAAAGATGTGGATAATGATATTGTTAAACTAAAGCTATTACCGTTTTCTCTTAGAGACCGTGCTAAAACTTGGTTCTCTTCTTTGCGTAAAAATAGTATTGATTCATGGAATAAGTGCAAAGATGCTTTTATCTCTAAGTATTTTTCCTCCTGCTAAGATTATCTCCGTTAGGAACGATATTATGAATTTTAAGCAACTTGATCATGAGCATGTTGCACAGGCTTGGGAGAGGATGAAATTAATGATATGTAATTGCCCTTCTCTTGGTTTGAATTTGTGGATGATTATACAAAAAATTTATGCCGGGTTGAATTTTGCTTCTAGAAATCTTTTAGATTTGGCCACGGGAGGCACTTTTATGGAAATCACTTTAGGAGAAGCTACTAAACTCCTAGACAATATTATGGTTAATTATTCTCAATGGCACACCGAAAGATCCACTAGTAAAAAAGTTCATGGAATTGAAGAGATTAATGTTTTGAGTGGAAAGATGGATGAACTTATGAAATTATTTGCTAATAAAAGTGTTTCTTCCAATCCTAGTGATATGACTTTATTCACTCTGATTGAGAATAATAATGAATCTATGGATGTGAATTTTGTTGGTAGGAACAATTTTGGTAACAACGCGTATAGAGGAAACTTTAATTCTAAGTCGTTTCCTATTAATTCCTCTAATAACTATGGTAATTCCTACAACAATTCTTATGGAAATTTTAATAAGATGCCCTCTGATTTTGAGATTACTGTTAAAGAATTTATGAGTTCGCAAAAGAATTTCAATGCTTTGGTTGAAGAAAAAATGCTTAAGATTGATGAGTTGGCTAGGAACGTGGATAGAATTTCCTGTTGATGTTGATTCTTTGAAACTTAGATCTATTCCGCCTAACCATGACATCAATGAGTCTCTCAAGACCATGAGAATTTCTATTGATGAGTGCAAAGAAAGAACCGCTAGGATGCGTGCTAAAAAAGATTGCTTTGTGAAAGCGTGTTCTTCTAGTTTTCATGATAATAATGATGAAGATCTAAAAGTGATTGATGTGTCTCCTACTAAATCTTTGTTTTCCAATATGAATCATGATAAAGATGGGACTGGAGATGAGTCAACTTTAGTTAAAAGGCGTCCCAATGATTTGGAGTTTTAGATCTTGATGCAAAAATTAATAAAAGTGGGATTGAATAGGTTAAAACTTTACATAGCAATGAACCCACTATTTTGGATTTCAAGGAATTTAATTATGATAATTGCTCTTTGATAGACAGTATTTCCTTGCTCCAATTCGTGTTAAATTCTCCTGATGCTTATGATCAAAATAAAACTTTTACGAACAATATCGTTGATGCTTTAATGCAATCCTATGAAGAAAAGCTTGAACTAGAAGTTTCTATCACTAGAAAACTTTATGATGGGTGGGAACCTACTATTAAAATTAAGATTAAAGATTATGAATGCTATGGTTTATGTGATTTGGGTTCTAGTGTTTCCACAATCCCAAATACTTTGTGTGATGTTCTAGGTTTCCATGAAATTGATGATTGTTATTTAAATTTGCATCTTGCGGATTCCACCATTAAGAAACCTATGGGAAGAATTAATGATGTTGTTATTGTTACAAATAGGAATTATGTGCCCGTAGATTTCATTGTTCCTGATATAGATTGCAATCCTACATATCCTATTATTCTTGGTAGACCTTTCCTTAAAACGATTGGTGCAATTATTGACATGAAAGAAGGAAATATTAGATTCCGATTTCGGTTAAGGAAAGGCATGGAACACTTTCCTAGGAAGAAAATTAAATTACCTTATGAATCTATTATGACAGCCACTTATGGATTGCATACCAAAGATGACAATACCTAGATCTGTTCTTGCTTTTATTCCTACCTAGGACGTTAAAGGATAGCGCTTGTTGGGAGGCAACCCAATTTTATTTTTGTTCTTTACTTTTTGTTCCTCTTTAGTAATAAATAATTTATCTAGCCTCTGTTATGTTTGTGTTTTTTATGTTTTAATTAGTGGTTGTACCAAGTAAACCATTTAGAATTTTCTTGGGTGATTGTTGTTTGATCTTGCTGATAAAAACAGAAAGTATGCGCTCACGAAAATAATTTTAATTTTTTACTGGAGAGCGATAAAATACTGATACGTCCATTTTGCATCATGCTTTTATATCGATATTTATTGCATTATGGGCTGTTATTACACATTATGTCACAATACTTATGCATATTCTCTTTTATTTTACAAGGTTTACATAAAGAGGGAGAATGCCGGCAGCTGGGATTTTGGGCTGGAAAAGGAGCAAATATTAGAGACCTATCCTGCACAGCTCCAAAAGTCCCGAAACTTCACGGAAGACGTTTTCAGAATATATAAAAAATACTCGGTGGAAGAAATTCACCAGGGGGGCCACACCCTGCCTACGAGGGTGGGGGATCGCCCTACCCCCTGGGCGCGCCCCTACCTCGTGGGCCCCCTGGTGGCCCTCTGGTGGCCATCTTCTGCTATATGAATTCTTTCGATGGGAAAAAAAATCATAAGCCATCTTCTCGGACGAAACTCCGCCGCCACGAGGAGGAACCTTGGCGGAACCAATCTAGGGCTCTGGCGGAGCTGTTCTGTCGGGGAAACTTCCCTCTCAGAGGGGGAAATCATCGCCATCATCATCACCAACGCTCCTCTCATCGGGAGAGGGAAATATCCATCAACATCTTCATCAGCACCATCTCCTCTCAAAACCCTAGTTCATCTTTTGTATCCAATTCTTGTCTCCAAGTCCGGGATTGGTACTAGTAGGTTGCTAGTAGTGTTAATTACTCCTTGTAGTTGATGCTAGTTGGTTTATTTGGTGGAAGAACATATGTTCAGATCCTATATGCATATTAATACCCCTCTGATTATGAACATGTTTATGGTTTGTGAGTAGTTACCTTTGTTCCTGAGGACATGGGAGAAGTCTTGGTATTAGTAGTCATGTGAATTTGGTATTCGTTCGATATTTTGATGAGATGTATGTTGTCATCCCTCTAGTGGTGTCATGTGAACATCGACTACATGGCACTTCACCATTATTTGGGCCTAGAGGAAGGCATTGGGAAGTAATAAGTAGATGATGGGTTGCTAGAGTGACAGAAGCTTAAACCCTAGTTTATGTGTTGCTTCGTAAGGGGCTGATTTGGATCCATATGTTTCATGCTATTGTAAGGTTTACCTTAATACTTTTGTTGTAGTTGCGGATGCTTGCAATTGAGGTTAATCATAAGCGGGATGCTTGTCCAAGTAAGGACAGTACCCAAGCACCGGTCCACCCACATACCAAATTATCAAAGTACCGAACGCGAATCATATGAGCGTGATGAAAACTAGCTTGACGATATTCCCATGTGTCCTCGGGAGCGCTTTTCTTTATATAAGAATTTGTCTAGGCTTGTCCTTTGCTCCAAAAAGGATTGGGCCACCTTGCTGCACTTTATTTACTTTTGTTACTTGTTGCTCATTAGAAATTATCCTATCACAAAACTATCTGTTACCACTTATTTCTGTACTTGCAGAGAATATCTTGCTGGAAACCGCTTATCATTTCCTTCTGCTCCTCGTTGGGTTCGACACTATTACTTATCGAAAGGATTACGATAGATCCCCTATACTTGTTGGTCATCAATACTCTTTTCTGGCGCCGTTGCCGGGGAGTGAAGCGCCTTTGGTAGGTGGAATTTGGTAAGGAAAAATTTATATAGTGTGCTGAAATTTACTGTCACTTGTTACTATGGAAAGTAATCCTCTGAGGGGGCTTGTTCGGGGTATCTTCACCCTGACCAGTAGAGCAAAGAGTTGCTCCTCAACCTACTGAACTTACTGAAAATGAAAATGTCTGCTTTGAAATTCCTTCGGGTATGATAGAGAAACTGCTAGCTAATCCTTTTTTAGGAGATGGAACAAAGCATCCTAATGAGCATCTAATATATGTGGATGAAGTTTGTGGATTATTTAAGCTTGTAGGTCTACCCGGAGATGTTGTTAAGAAGAAGGTCTTCCCTTTATCTTTGAAGGGAGATGCATCGACATGGTATAGGCTATGCGATGATATGGGGTCTTGGAATTACAAACGATTGAAATTGGAATTTCATCAGAAGTTTTATCCTATGCGTCTTGCTCATCGTGATCGCAATTATATATATAATTTTTGGCCTCTCGAAGGAGAAAGCATCGCTCAAGCTTGGGGGAGGCTTAAATCAATGTTATATTCATGCCCCAATCATGAGCTCTCAAGAGAAATGATTATTCAAAATTTTTATGCTTGGCTTTCTGATAGCAATCGCACCTTGCTTGATACTTCTTGTGCTAGCTCTTTTATGATGAAGACTATTGAATTCAAATGGGATTTATTGTAAATAATTAAACGCAACTCTGAAGATTGGGACCTCGACAAAGGTAAGGAGTCAGGTATGAGACCTAGGTTTGATTTTGTTAAATCTTTTATGGATACCGATGTTTTCCGTAAATTTAGCACTAAATATGGACTTGACTCTGAGATAGTAGCTTCTTTCTGTGAATCTTTTGCTACTTATGTTGATCTCCCCAAGGAGAAGTGGTTTAAATATCATCCTCCCATAGAAGTAAAAGTAGTTGCACCTATTAAAGTTGAAGAAAATATTGTCACTTATAATGATCCAATTGTTCCTACTTCTTATGTTGAGAAACCACCTTTCCCTATCAGGATAAAGGATCATGCTAAATCTTCAACTGTGGTTCGTAAAAGCAATATTAAAACTTATACACCTCATGAGCAAATTAAAGTTGAACCTGATATTGCTATTGTTAAAGATCTCTTGTCTGGTAATATTGATGGGCATGTTATTCATTTCCTTGATGAGACTGCTAGAATTGCTAAACCTTGTGC
The DNA here is from genome assembly GCA_963921465.1 of Triticum timopheevii. Taxonomy (NCBI): domain Eukaryota; kingdom Viridiplantae; phylum Streptophyta; class Magnoliopsida; order Poales; family Poaceae; genus Triticum; species Triticum timopheevii. The sequence continues at coordinate 587,070,188 of OY997273.1, read as the reverse complement.
TAAAGATAAAAACAGACCTGTGGAAGGCATGCCTGTTATTTCTGTTAAAATAGGAGATCATTGTTATCATGGATTATGTGATATGGGTGCTAGTGCTAGTGCAATACCTTATTCCTTATACAAAGAAATTATGTGTCAGGACCCCGATTCCAAGTCACATCAATCTAGCCGGTAACACCTCATATCACTTTGCGGCCTCACGCATGGTATCCCATGGGTGTCGCCTTACCATGGCCCGAGACCGTTTGCGCCTTTTGGCTCACGTATATGATAGTGTCGCTAGCATCCATATGACAGAGAACCCGGGCCGACATGGCTAGTCGTGGAACCAAAGCGGCACAGACCTATGGAGACAGGCATACATGAATCACGTCGAGCATGTCGGTCATCAACGAGTGATTCCGGGCTGTAGCACTGGGCTAACAGGACTCCGGAAGTCACTGCGTGACATTTCCCCGAAGGGACAGACATAGGAACAAAGTGAAACACATGCCGGCCAGTCAAGTGTCCTGAACAGTAGTGCTGGGCTAGCAGGACTCCGGTGAACCGGGCTGTAGCGGACTACTATGGCTCGAGGAACACTAGACTACATTTCCCCATAAGAAAGGCTGCCAAGGATAAACAACTAGATTGTCGGATCCCACTCATACCAAGCATTTCAATCATACACACAATATGCCCGATATGAGTACATACAACATGGCATCACAACAAAACTCTACAACTCAATTACTTTATTTAAAGGCTCCAGAGAGCCATACATAACATGTCATACAGATAGGGGTCACATGACCCGACACTCAAGTCATACAATCATACAAGCACATGCGGAAGCAACTAGTCTGAGTACAGACTCTAGAAAGAAAGAAGGCTTCTCGAAGCCTGTCTATCTACATAGGGCCCTCCATGGCCAGGATCACCACCTGGGTGGCTAGTCACTCGTCGATGTCAAGGTCTACGTAGAACCCATCGGCGGGGGCGGTGTTGTCGTCTGAAAACAGTAATTAAGCAAACATGAGTACAAAGGTACTCATCAAGTCTTACATCAGAACCTACTATACATGATTATTCTCAAGAAGGTGGTGGGGTCATTGCAGCAAGCCAGCTTGGACTCTTGGCTAAGCTATCATGCGGAACTTCTCTCGTAAAATAGTTTTCGTACACGAGTCCACTACTCACCAACACAATACTCCACCGGGGATCCTCCCTTGTCATCCTACGAGAGGGCCATCCTCGGTACTCACACTTATCTTGAGTCTTTTAGTAGTATCCATTAACTTGTCTATGAACTGTATAGGCAACCAAGTAGTCCTTTACCGTTGATGCGGCTATTCGAATAGTTTTATACCCTACAGGGGTGTACTTCGTCATACACAATTTCACCACTTACCGCCGTTTACACGACATGTACTCGGCAACCTTCAAGCGGAAGCCCAGCGAGGGTGTTGGCCACGGCCTACCTAAACACTTAAGTCTCTAGTCCAGGTTTATCACCTATCCAGGTTCCATCCGCAGGGAGTCCGGCCGAGGTTTCCACATACGGCCCCGAACGATGTGAACAGGGTTCCCGAGACACCAAACGGGTGACTCGGTACACCGTGCCACGGTGTATCTACCGCAACATAGCCCACCCCTAGGGTCAGCGCTACGCACGGCCGCCAACACATAACCTACAAACACTAGAAACTATTTGCAACTCCTGGACAGAGTACTAGGGTGATTAGGAAGCCGAGAGGGTCCATTGGTTTCGGGCCCAATGTATGGTAGTAACTGCATCTTAAATCACACATACAGATCTCAGTTCTTATGGACGGCCTCAATGAAACAACCCACCATGTACTCCTACACGGCCTCTCATCGATACCTACATGTTCAACACATCCCTCACATTACCGGCATTAGCATTTCACTCTAGCCCATCACCCAGATGAACCAGACCTGACACAACTCTAAGCATAGCAGGCATAGCAAGGTAGGAATCACATACATGGCTCAATCAACTCCTACACATGATAGTGGGTTTCATCTAGTTACTGTGGCAATGACAGGTCATGCAGAGGATAAGGGTTCAACTACCATGGCACACAACAGTTTGAATCACGTTGTCTTAATGCAGTAAACAAGAGCAAAAGCGAGAACATGGGTTTGTATCGGAATGATCAATGGTTGCTTGCCTGATGGAGTGGTAGCGGGATACTGCCCTTCAGTTGGATACTCGTGAATATCCTCGAAGGTAGAACCTACCATGAAGAACACATAGGAGCACAATCAACACATGATGATATGCAACAACATGATGCATGCTATGACATGGCAATATGATTGTGTCTTGGCCTAATGCAAGCTAGAATAGAAAGGTATGAAGTCATTTGAATCAAAGATTCAAATATTAGCTCATTAAACATGGCCTTAATAGTGCATTTCCTTATTTTGCTTAAACAGCAAGGTAAACTTGTTTTGTCACGCATGAAACCATTACAGATGGATGGATTGAATTTTTCTTATAATTTTTCATATATAAATTATTTCATTTGGAGTTACGGTTGAATTTCTATGAATTTTTGAAGTTTGAACTATTTTCTGGAATTTCCTGTATAAAAATAATTCCAGTAAATCAATTACTGCGTCAGCAATGCGTCAGGGTGACGTCAGGGTCAACGGGGACGTCCAGGTCAAACCTGACTGGTGGGTCCCGTGTGTCAGTAGTTAATTAAACTAACTCATTTTAGTTGGAAACTAATCTGGATAATTAGCAGAGGGGGGCCCACTTGTCATTGACTCAGGGGAGTCAACCTGGGCCCACCCAGTCCACGTCAGTGGTCAAATCCACCGGTCAACAGGGCTAATCCCGCCAGCGTTGAGTCGCCGGCGAGGCCGAGACGGCGGAGGGCTTCGGAAAACGCCCTCAGGCGACCAAAACGACGGCGGAGATCATCTACGGGTAGCTGGGAACGAGCCGCGGCGTTTGGTGGTGGTGGTTGGGCTCGGGGTGGCCGGAAACGACGCCGACGAGCTCGACAGCGGCGGCCGGAGTTCGGCCAACGGAGGGTTAGGCGATGCAGGGCGCTAGGAGAGGCGCTGATGTGTGCTACATGCTCCTGGTGAGGTGTGGAGCACGGTGGTGTGCCCGGCTTCAAGCCACTGTGGCTCTGGCCACGACGGCGCCATGGTCGATGGCGGGGAGCTCTCGGGTGCGGTGGAAATGGCGGCTACAGGGGCCAAACGAGCACGGGGGAGGTGGGGATTGAAGGAGAAGCTCATGGGGAGTGCAGCAGTGATCTTGGGAAGCTCGGGGAAGCAACGGAGCGGGCGCATGATCGCCGGCGATCTCGGTGGACCGAGGTTGAAGAAGACGGCGATAGCGGTGCTGCAGGGCCTCCGGTGAAGCTGCAAGCTCTAGATCATGTGTGGGATAATTTTCCTCATGTGGGTGTAATTGCCGTGAAGCATAGGCAATTACCTGACGATCTTGCATGAGTATGCAACCTAGTCCTTGTCGCGAGGCATCGCAATAGATAATAAAGTCCTTGGAGAAGTCTGGTGGTACCAGTACGGGGGCAGATGTCAGGCGTCTTTTCAGTTCCTGAAAACTGATCTCGCACTGTGGAGTCCACTCAAACTTTTTATCTTTCTTGAGGAGTTCAGTTAGAGGTTTAGCAACCTTGGAGAAATTTTCGACGAAGCGGCGGCAATAGCTCGCTAGGCCAAGGAAACTCCGAACTTGCTTGACCGTCTCAGGTGGAGTCCAATCAAGGACGGCTTGAACTCGCTTAGGATTGACAGCAATACCCTTACCAGAGATTACATGGCCTAGATAGGTTACTTCTGGCAACCAAAATTCACACTTGGAGAATTTGGCATAAAGGCGATGCTCTCGAAGTTTCATCAATACCAACCTTAGATGTTCGGCATGTTCCTCTTCATTCCTGGAGTAGATGAGTATTTCATCGAGGTATACTACGACAAATTTGTCCAAGTACTCCATGAAAACCGAGTTCATTAGCCGGGAGAAGGTGGATGGGACATTGGTTAAACCGAAGGACATAACGGTGTACTCGTATTGGCCATAACGAGTAACAAAAGCCATTTTGGGAATGTCCCCGTTTCTGATTTTGATTTGATGGTAACCCAACCTCAAATCCATCTTGCAGAAGGCTGAGGATCCAGCGAGCTGATCATACAGATCGTTGATCCTGGGAAGCGAGTATTTATTCTTGATGGTGACCAAGTTGACAGGTCGGTAGTCCACAACCATTCGATCCGTTCCATCCTCCTTTTTAATGAAGAGTTCGGGGCGAGCCCAAGGAGAGGAACTAGGACGGATGAAACCCTTTTTCAAGGACTCATCGAGTTGGTTCTTAAGCTCGGCTAGTTCTAAGGGTGCCATCTTGTAGGGTCTTCTAGAAATTGGAACGGTTCCTGGAACAAGGTCTATCACAAACTCGACATCCCTGTCAGGTGGAACACCTGGCAGTTCTTCTGGAAAGACATCCGGGAAGTCTCGGACTACCGGAACATCCTCCAGGTCTGGAAGGGGGTTGGCATTTAGGGAGTAAAGTTGGCGCTTGGCCACTCGAGTTAAGACATTAACTGTCTTGCCCGACGGGTGAGTAAGTTGAACGGTTCTAGTAGCACAATCAATCATAGCATAATGAGATGACATCCAGTCCATACCCAAGATGATGTTTATGTCCGAGGACTTGAGAGCTATTAAGGATGCAAGGAAGACAAGTCTATCGACAAGAATTTCGTTCCCATGGCTTACTCTAGAAGTTTGCCATTTGGAACCCGGAGTTTGAATTACCATGGAAGTGGGCATATCACCGAATGTCGTGTTATGCAATCGAGCATAGTTCTCGGATATGAATGAATGGGATGCTCCAGTATCGAAAAGAACAGATGCCAGATGGCAGTTAACAAGGGGCGTACCAAGGACGACGTTAGGATCCTCATGAGCCTCCTCGGCTAAAACATAATTGACATGGCCACGGGCAGTAGTGACCGGCTTGGCGTAGAATGTCTTTCCCGCTGGCTTACCACGGCTAACGGACTTTCCAGTTTGAACGGGGTTGTTGTTCTAGGGACACTCTCGGCTATAGTGACCTGGCTCTCCACACTTAAAGCATGTCACCACATTGGGGCGTGGAGCAGCATTAGCAGCGGGGCCACCATAGGGCTTGGGTGGTGCAAATTGCTGGTTGGGACGAGGCGCCTCAAAGGATGGCCTCGGGATAAACCTGGGTGGCAGTGCCGTGCTTGGGATCCACACCCGGCGCTTCTGAGCTCTAGAGCCGGATGAAGAGCCAAAATCACGGGAGTGCTTGCGTGAAGCTTCATAATCAGTCTGGCCTGTCTCAGCGCTGATGGCTTTATTGACCAACTTTTGAAAGGATGTGCACTCGTGCAGACGGAGATCACGGCGAAGCTCAGGGCTATGTCCCTTGTGGAACCTTGCCTGCTTCTTAGCGTCAGTAGAAACCTCTTCAGGGGCATAGCGTGTCAGATTCCCAATTTCACGACTATATGCATCCACAGTCAGTCTTCCTTGGGTGAAGTTGCAGAACTCCTCCCTCTTGCGATCCATGAGACCTTCCGGAATGTGATGCTCACGGAAAGCCTCACTGAATTCAGCCCAAGTAGTGATTTGGCCGACCGGGCGCATAGCTTCAAAGTTTTCCCACCAAAGGCTAGCAGGGCCTTCGAGGTGATAGGCAGCATAAGTAACCTTGCCGGCTTCGGCTACGTTGGCAGAACGTAGCTTGTGGGTGATGTTGCGAAGCCAGTCATCCGCGTCGAGGGGCTTGACGGAATGGTTAAACTTTGGTGGGTACAGCTTGATAAAGTCATTGATTGACACCAAGTCATTTCGTGGGTGGCGTGCAGTGTTCTGCTCAATCCGCTACAGCAGGCGGTTAGTCTCACGCTTGTTTCTTTTCGCTTCCAGCATCACTTCTGCCAGAGAAGGCGGGTGAGGCAGATTTTCACCTCTAGCTGCACTGGCTTCACCCTGCTCCGGGGCAACAGGGTTGCTGCGGGTGTTGACCATCCTAGGAGAAAACAAGACAACGGTTTAGACAAGGATGGCTCAAGCTTAGCAAGGAAGTGCAGAATGTAATGGATAACACGAAATGCAGAGATGTTCATCCGTATGTCATGGTAATATAAAACTGCCATATATATACCAACGGTCATACACATCATACATAGTTTAGTACAAGCCCAGGCTACAGTACAACTATGATGAAAGACGTTACATCTCATCGGAGGCATTCCAAGCTCCTATACATTATTTGTCTACACCTCCGGAATCGATTACACGCAAAGTCATATTCCACAAGTCACGCAGGACAGTGGAGATACAACTACTACAATACTAGTGGTACTACTACTAACTCAGACAGCTCCGTAGTAGTCCTCATAGAAGTCGCCTCCATAGCCTGGAAGTTCAACATGACCATCCGGGAACAGACGGTCCTGAGGAGCTTGTGGACCATAGGGGCTAGGATGAGGTCTTGGACCAACAAACGGTGGCCTACGGGGACCACGGGGTGGGGTGATGCCTCCCACATCACGCCAATCCACCATGTCTGGCAGAGCTGATCTCACAAGATACAGATCCCTTGTATCCATACATCCAGCTTGCACCGCAGGTGCAAACCGAGTCAATGTGGCCCAATGATCAGCACGGGTATTGAAAAGCTCCAGCCTCAAGGCCCGATTCTCTCGGTCCTTATCTTCGAGCATCTCGGCAGTGGTACGAGTTAATGAATCCTCCTGAGTGGAGTCAGCATAGATAGCCTGAAGATACCCTTGTGCTCCCGGAAGTGAAGCCAGCATGTAACGGAAGTCGGTGTTCCAAAGCAGGCGAGTCCGGACTCGCATGATGGTCATCATGGAATAGGCAGCATCCTGCACAGCCATCTCAACAGTAACCCCGAGTCCATAGGAACAGTGAAGGGGCTCAGTAGATCCAGGATAAGAAGGAAATATCCTGACGGTGCAGAAATACTGGCTTTGATTAAAGTCGCGGAACTGCTCTTCGACAGTGTATTCGGGATACCAACGGTAACCTGTCTTGATCATGACCCGGACTAACATAGCAGTATGACCGGGCACGTCGAGGCACCTGGTCAGGCGAACCACTTGGTTTTGAGCATGGTTGGCCATCTGAAAGCACAACCATAATGCAAAGACATTAGAATTTCTAGGGAAAATTGGACAGCATAACGGCTGTAAATGCTCAGAAAAGATTTGAGACATCCACAACAGTTCACAATTCCACTCAACAACATCATATCAAGGTTCTGATTCAATTAGCAACATACTAAGAATAGTAGAAACTGAACTGGGACTTGTAACAATAATCCTATGAGCTACTACAGATTAGTAACACGTGAACCTGATAGAAGAAGAGAGCCTAGTCCTTAACCCACGTTGAATGAGGAGAGAATGACTCAGATCAGAGGCATAGGGTAAAGGAGTAAAAGAGCCTTACGTTCCCTCCCACAATCAATTCCCCTACATATAACTAAAGCATTTCTAGACTCGACATCGACCCGTGTGGCTCAACGAACCTACAGGCAGTCCGGCTCTGATGCCAACGATGTCAGGACCCCGATTCCAAGTCACATCGATCTAGCCGGTAACACCTCATATCACTTTGCGGCCTCACGCACGGTATCCCACGGGTGTCGCCTTACCATGGCCCGGGACCGTTTGCGCCTTTTGGCTCACGTATATGATAGTGTCGCTAGCATCCATATGACAGAGAACCCGGGCCGACATGGCTAGTCGTGAACCCAAAGCGGCACAGACCTATGGAGACAGGCATACATGAATCACGTCGAGCATGTCGGTCATCAACGAGTGATTCCGGGCTGTAGCACTGGGCTAACAGGACTCCGGAAGTCACCGAGTGACATTTCCCCGAAGGGACAGACATAGGAACGAAGTGAAACACATGCCGGCCAGTCAAGTGTCCTGAACAGTAGTGCTGGGCTAGCAGGACTCCGGTGAACCGGGCTGTAGCGGACTACTATGGCTCGAGGAACACTAGACTACATTTCCCCATAAGAAAGGTTGCCAAGGATAAACAACTAGATTGTCGGATCCCACTCATACCAAGCATTTCAATCATACACACAATATGCCCGATATGAGTACATACAACATGGCATCACAACAAAACTCTACAACTCAAGTACTTTATTTAAAGGCTCCAGAGAGCCATACATAACATGTCATACAGATAGGGGTCACAAGACCCGACACTCAAGTCATACAATCATACAAGCACATGCGGAAGCAACTAGTCTGAGTACAGACTCTAGAAAGAAAGAAGGCTTCTCGAAGCTTGTCTATCTACATAGGGCCCTCCATGGCCAGGATCACCACCTGGGTGGCTAGTCACTCGTCGACGTCAAGGTCTACATAGAACCCATCGGAGGGGGCGGTGTTGTCGTCTGAAAACAGTAATTAAGCAAACATGAGTACAAAGGTACTCAACAAGTCTTACATCAGAACCTACTATAAATGCTTATTCTCAAGAAGGTGGTGGGGTCATTGCAGCAAGCCAGCTTGGACTCTTGGCTAAGCTATCCTGCGGAACTTCTCTAGTAAAATAGTTTTCGCACACGAGTCCACTACTCACCAACACAATACTCCACCGGAGATCCTCCATCGTCATCCTACGAGAGGGCCATCCTCGGTACTCACACTTATCTTGAGTCTTTTAGTAGTATCCATTAACTTGTCTATGAACTGTATAGGCAACCAAGTAGTCCTTTACCGCGGACGCGGCTATTCGAATAGTTTTATACCCTGCAGGGGTGTACTTCGTCATACACACTTTCACCACTTACCGCCATTTACATGACATGTACTCGGCAACCTTCAAGCAGAAGCCCAGCGAGGGTGTCGGCCATAGCCTTCCTAAACACTTAAGTCTCTAGTCCAGGTTTATCGCCTATCCAGGTTCCATCCGCAGGGAGTCCGGCCAAGGTTTCCACATACGGCCCCGAACGATGTGAACAGGGTTCCTGAGACACCAAACGGGTGACTCGGTACACCGTGCCACGGTGTATCTACCGCAACATAGCCCACCCCTAGGGTCAGCGCTACGCACGGCCGCCAACACATAACCTACAAACACTAGAAACTATTTGCAACTCCCGGACAGAGTACTAGGGTGATTAAGAAGCCGAGAGGGTCCATTGGTTTCGGTCCCAATGTATGGTAGTAACTGCATCTTAAATCACACATACAGATCTCAGTTCTTATGGAGGGCCTCAATGAAACAACCCACCATGTACTCCTACACGGCCTCTCATCGATACCTACATGTTCAACACATCCCTCACATTACCGGCATAAGCATTTCACTCTAGCCCATCACCCAGATGAACCAGACCTGACACAACTCTAAGCATAGCAGGCATAGCAAGGTAGGAATCACATACATGGCTCAATCAACTCTTACACATGCTAGTGGGTTTCATCTAGTTACTGTGGCAATGACAGGTCATGCAGAGGATAAGGGTTCAACTACCGTGGCACACAGCAGTTTGAATCGCGTTGTCTTAATGCAGTAAACAAGAGCAGAAGCAAGAACATGGGTTTGTATCGGAATGATCAATGGTTGCTTGCCTGATAGAGTGGTAGCGGGATACTGCCCTTCAGTTGGATACTCGTGAATATCCTCGGAGGCAGAACCTACCACGAAGAACACATCGGAGCACAATCAACACATGACGATATGCAACAACATGATGCATGCTATGAGATGGCAATATGACTGTGTCTTGGCCTAATGCAAGCTAGAATAGAAAGGGATGAACTCATTTGAATCAAAGATTCAAATATTAGCTCATTAAACATGGCCTTAATAGTGCATTTCCTTATTCTGCTTAAACAGCAAGGTAAACTTGTTTTGTCATGCATGAAACCATTACATATGGATAGATTGAATTTTTCTGATAATTTTTCATATATAAATTATTTCATTTGGAGTTACGGTTGAATTTCTATGAATTTTTGAAGTTTGAACTATTTTTTGGAATTTCCTATATAAAAATAATTCCAGTAAATCAATTACTGCGTCAGCAATGCGTCAGGGTGACGTCAGGGTCAACGGGGATGTCCAGGTCAAACCTGACTGGTGGGTCCCGTGTGTTAGTAGTTAATTAAACTAACTAATTTTAGTTGGAAACTAATCTGGATAATTAGCAGAGGGGGGCCCACTTGTCATTGACTCAGGGGAGTCAACCTGGGCCCACCCAGTCCACGTCAGTGGTCAAATCCACCGGTCAATAGGGCTAATCCCGCCGGCGTTGAGTCGCCGGCGAGGCCGAGACGACGGAGGGCTTCGGAAAATGCCCTCAGGCGACTTAAACGATGGCGGAGATCTTCTACGGGTAGCTGGGAACGAGCCGCAGCGTTTGGTGGTGGTGGTTGGGTTCGGGGTGGCCGGAAACGACGCCGGCAAGCTCGACAGCGGCGGCCGGAGTTCGGACAACGGCGGGTTAGGCGATGCAGGGTGCTAGGACAGGCGCTGGTGTGTGCTACGTGCTCCTGGTGAGGTGTGGAGCACGTTGGTGTGCCCGGCTTCAAGCCACTGTGGCTCTGGCCACGACGGCGCCATGGTCGGCAGCGGGGTGCTCTCGGGTGCGGTGTAAATGGCGGCTACAGGGGCCAAACGAGCACGGGGGAGGTGGGGATCGAAGGAGAATCTCACGGGGAGTGCAGCAGTGGTCTTAGGAAGCTCGGGGAAGCAACGGAGCGGGCGCACGGTCGCCGGCGATCTCGGCAGACCGAGGTTGAAGAAGAAGGCGATAGCGGTGCTGCAGGGCCTCCGGCGAAGCGTGGCTCGGTGGGGAGGGCGAGGAAGTCGAGGCGGAGCTGATGGGCTCGTTGGAGGGGCGAGGGGATGTCTCTGGCGGCGACTACAGCGATCGGCAGCGATGGACGCGCACGGCCATCGTGGGAGAGAGTGAGGGAGACGAGGGGGAGAGTGAGAGAGGATGAGAGGGGGACGTGGGGGTCGCGTGGCGTCCTCTGGGCGTCTCCCGGGCGTCGGCAGAAGCAGGAGGTGGCCGGCGCGTGGCCGACGCGCGGCTCTGGCGCGAGGTAGGGGGTGACTGGCGCTGGCCAGTCGGCTGGGCCAAGCCAGGTGGGCTGGCCAGCACAGGTAAGGCCCAGGTGGGCTTCCTTCTTTTATTTTGATTTTTGTTTGTGTTTTCTATTTAACTGCAACTGTTTAGCTTTAATTAAAATACTAAAACATTTCGAAAAATCCTGAAAATAAATGTGAGCTCTGTTTAGAATATTTCCAACAGGAAACATTTATTCCTAGAATTATTTGAGGATTTAATTTATTTTATGGTATTTAAATGCCCAAATTCAAATACTTATGATTTAATTCAATGACCTTCTGTTGACCTAGAAAATTGTGCACCAATTTTGCCAGAGGTTCTAACCCAAGACAAAGAGGGTGAACTTTTTAGAAGGGCATTTCAGGTTCATTGAAAATAATTTTAGTAAACCCTAGTTGTTTCCAAGGGGTGTTGGGGGTTTCTGCTTTCCCCAATTCAAATTTAAGAAGAATTTAGACATGATGCACACTCTAATGCTTGAAGTAGCTAGGGTGTGACATTATGCATGATATTGCACCTGCTAAGATAGTAGATATTGATGTCACAATTAAACTTGCCAATAGAGATACTATTTCACCAATGGGAATTGTTAGAGATGTTGAAGTCTTGTGTGGGAAAACTAAATATCCTGCTGATTTTCTTGTTCTTGGTTCCCCACAAGATAGCTTTTGTCCCATTATATTTGGTAGACCCTTCCTGAACACTGTTAATGCTACCATAGATTGCAAAAGGGATGTTGTTACTATCGGTTTAGATGATATGACTCATGAATTTAATTTCTCTAAATTTAGTAGACAACACCGTGAAGAAGAATTACCTAGTAAGGACGAAATTATTGGTCTTGCTTATATTGCCATACCTCCTAATGATCCTTTAGAACAATATTTGTTTGACCATGAAATGACATGTTTATGAATGAAAGAAGGGAAATAGATGAAGTATTCTTTAAACAGGAACCTATCCTGTAACACAATTTGCCTGTTGAAATCCTAGGAGATCCTCCTCCACCCAAGGGTGATCCCGTGTTTGATCTTAAACCATTGCCTGATTCTCTTAAATATGCTTATCTTGATGAGAAAAAGATATATCCTATTATTATTAGTGCTAACCTTTCAGAGCATGAGGAAGAGAGATTATTAAAAACTCTGAAGAAGCACCATGCTGCTATTGGGTATACTCTTGATGATCTTAAGGGCATTAGTCCCACTCTATGTCAACATAAAATTAATTTGGAAGAAGATGCTAAACCAGTTCGTGATCATCAACGACGGCTGAATCCTAAAATGAAAGAAGTGGTAAGAAAAGAAATACTAAAGCTCCTTGAGGCAGGTATAATTTACCCCATTGCTGATAGTTAGTGGGTAAGTCATGTCCATTGTGTCCCTAAGAAGGGAGGTATTACTGTTGTTCCTAATGATAAAGATGAATTGATTCCTCAAAGAATTATTACAGGTTATAGGATGGTAATTGATTTCCGCAAATTAAATAAGGCCACTAAAAAGGATCATTACCCCTTACCTTTTATCGATCAAATGCTAGTAAGATTATCCAAACATACACATTTTTGCTTCCTAGATGGTTATTCTGGTTTCTCTCAAATACATGTGTCAGCCAAAGGTCAATCAAAGACTACTTTTACTTGCCCTTTTGGTACTTTTGCTTATAGACGTATGCCTTTTGGTTTATGTAATGCACCTGCTACCTTTCAAATATGCATGATGGCTATATTCTCTGACTTTTGTGAAAAGATTTCTGAGGTTTTCATGGACAATTTCTCCGTCTATGGATCTTCTTTTGATGATTACTTGAGCAACCTTGATTGAGTTTTGCAGAGATGTGAAGAAACTAATCTTGTCTTGAATTGGGAAAAGTGCCACTTATGGTTAATGAAGGTATTGTCTTGGGGCACAAAGTTTCTGAAAAAGGTATTGAGGTTGATAAAGCCAAGGTTGATGTTATTGAGAAGATTCCATGTCCCAAGGACATCAAAGGTATAAAAAGTTTCCTTGGTCACGCCAGATTTTATAGGAGGTTCATTAAGGACTTATCAAAAATTTCTCGGCCTCTGACTAATTTATTACAAAAAGACATACCATTTGTCTTTGATGATGATTGTGTAGAAGCATTTGAAATACTTAAGAAAGCATTGATCTCTGCACCTATTGTTCAGCCACCTGATTGGAATTTACACTTTGAAATTATGTGTGATGCTAGTGATTATGCTGTAGGTGCTGTTCTAGGACAAAGATTTCATAAGAAATTAAATGTTATTCAATATGCTAGTAAAACCCTAGACAATACTCAAAGAAATTATGCTACTATTGAAAAATAATTCTTAGCAGTTGTATTTGCTTGTGATTCTAAAGTAACTATTCACACTGATCATGCTGCTATTAAATATCTTATGGAAAAGAAAGATGCTAAACCTAGACTTATTAGATGGGTTCTCTTGCTACAAGAATTTGACTTACATATTGTTGATAGAAAGGGAGCTGAGAACCCCGTTGCAGACAACTTGTCTAGGCTAGAAATCGTGCTTGATGACCCACTACCTATTGATGATAGCTTTCCTAATGAGCAATTAAATTTCATAAATGCTTCTCATACTGCTCCATGGTATGCTGATTATGCTAATTACATCGTTGCTAAGTTAATACCACCTAGTTTCACATACCAGCAAAAGAAAAAGTTCTTCTATGATTTGAGGCATTACTTTTGGGATGACCCACATCTTTATAAACAAGGGGTAGATGGTGTTATTAGACGTTGTGTACCTGAGCATGAACAGGAACAGATCCTACGCAAGTGTCACTCCGAAGCTTATGGAGGACACCATGCTGGAGATAGAACTGCACATAAGGTATTTCAATCTAGTTTTTATTGGCCCACTCTCTTCAAGGATGCCCGTAAGTTTGTCTTATCTTGTGATGAATGTCAAAGAATTGGTAATATTAGTAGACGTCAAGAAATGCCTATGAATTATTCACTTATTATTGAACCATTTGATGTTTGGCGCTTTGACTATATGGGACCCTTTCCTTCCTCTAATGGATATACACATATTTTAGTTGTTGTTGATTACGTTACTAAGTGGGTAGAAGCTATTCCAACTAGTAGTGTTGATCATAACACTTCTATTAAAATGCTTAAAGAAGTTATTTTTCCAAGATTTGTAGTCCCTAGATATTTAATGACTGATGGTGGTTCACATTTTTTTCATGGTGCTTTCCGTAAAATGCTTGCTAAGTATGATGTTAATCATAGAATTGCATCCCCTTATCACCCTTAGTCTAGTGGTCAAGTAGAATTGAGTAATAGAGAGCTCAAATTAATATTGCAAAAGACTGTTAATAGATCTAGAAAGAATTGGTCCAAGAAACTTGATGATTCATTATGGGCCTATAGAGCTGCATATAAAAATCCTATCACTACAAAAAAAGACACATCCGTGACATTTTGGGCCGAACGAATTTTTTTTCTGTCATACATATGACACTTCTATGACGATAATTGTGACATAACCCGGTATCATCATAGATGTGGTGGGCTCCTACTTCTATGACAAAAAGTCATGATAGAAAATGGGCTTTTTGTCCTGGGCGGGCTGGAGACGCAGCTGCATGACATTCTTTGGGCCATCCATGACAGAAAAAACCATGGTAGAAGCGAGGGCGAGGAAAATTTCGGGGAGTTCCCAGTTACGGTGGGAGGTCGGGGGCCGAGCGATGCGCGTTTCTCTCGTACACGTACGCGCGTGTGTGCGAGGCGTTGGCTCTAATTGAACCCAAGCGAGGCATTGGGCTCTAACTGAACCCGCGCGATTGCACTGCAGGCAACACGTTACTGAACCCGAGCGATCGATCGATGGCTGTTAACTGAACCGGATCGAGCGATTCCTTCGCTACTGCTGCTAACTGAAGCCGATCGATTGGATGAACAGTGAGCGTTGCCGGGGGGTGGATGAACAGTGAGCGGTGGCGTTGCCTCTAGATGAACATGACCCCTGGTGTGGTGGAGGGCTGGATGAACAGTAGACGATGGAGGGGTGCCCATGGAGGGGTGGTTGAACAGGACCCTGTGGTGTGGAGGGCTGGATGAACAGTAGACGGTGGAGGGGTGGTTGAATAGTAGCCGGTGGAGTAGCACGCGGTGGAGGCTGGAGGAGGTCGACAGTTGCCCATGGAGGCTGGAGGAGGTCGACGGTGGAGATGAACAGTATCCCGTGGAGTCCCGTTTTGCGGTACGCCACACCCCTCCCGATGAACAGGACCCCGTTTCGACCGTTTTGCGGTACGCCACACCCCTCCCGATCAACAGGAGCCCCATTTCGACCATAGGAGGTCCGTTTCCTCCGTTTTGCGGTACGCCACACCTCTCTCGATCAACAGGACCCCCATTTTGACCGTAGGAGGTCTGTTTCCTCCGTTCTGCGGTATGCCAGGCCTCGTTTCCATCGCCTATTCTGTCCAAGCCCTCCCGATGAACACGACCACGCATTCCGTTCTGACCTAGCCGGTTGGCTCCCACGCGTTCCGTTGCCTCCCGATGAACACGACGCATTCCGTTGCCTCCCGATGAACATGACGCATTCTGTTGCCTCCCGATGAACACGACGCATCCCGTTGCCTCCCCATGAACACGACGCATTCCGTTGCCTCCCCATGAACACGACGACGATGTGGTTTCTCCGTTCCGACCCAGCCATGTACACGAGCCATGGACGTATGTATGCACGAGTAGGCGTTCAAGACCCCCCCGTATGTACACATATGTGGTCGTATTTTCTTTCTTGCACCCTGGCCGTTGTACGTGCGTGTACATGCTACGTGCGCGCCTCTACAACGACACGTGCGCGCCTCTACATCGACCAGTATGTACGTACACATTCGCAACCAGAATGACAACGGTACGTACGCTTGGACCAGGTTGGTCCCGACTGTCAGGCACTTCCTTGCGTGCGACGATGTAGCTGGTGGGTCCCAGCAGTCAGGGGGGCGAATCGTTTTGTTTTTTTGCCCGGACGCACTTCCTTGCGTGCGAAGGTGTAGTTGGTGGGTCCCAGAAGTCAGGGGGGAAACTTTTTTTCGTGAAATACGGTGGCCCGTTCGGTGGGTCCCCGCTGTCAGGTTGAGGAATAATTATTTTGCACGTAATAAGGAGGCACTTCCTTGCTGCGGCCGTGGACCTAGCTGTCAGCCTCTCCACGTATAGTCCACGTCCGATGGAAGCCGTTATTTGACCACGTTGACCACACCGCACCGAGAGCACCAGGGCGGTGGACGACGGCGAGGCCTAGGAAGGGGACGACGCGAAGCCGGGAAAGACGCGGCAATGGATGCCCACGCGTAGAGGAGTACGAGGGTTGACTGGTTCGCTGTGGTGTGAGGCTGCTGTCGCTGCAGAATAACAGGGGGTGTGGGTGAGTAGAGGGATGGCTTGTCTAGCGGAGGGATTAGTAGGGGGCGGTGAGGCCTCCGCCGCATCGCAGCCAGCCACGGGAGGCAGGAGCACGAGGCATGATCGACGCTGGTTTGGGCAGCTGGAGCAACAAGACCAGAGGTTGAAGAAGCACTACGACCGTTGGATGGACATCGTACGGTCATTGGAGCTAGAATCGTGCATATTGACTAAGTTGACAAAGCCCTCTGTCCCCGTCAACTTAGTAGGCCCACAAGTCAGTCTGCTACTATACTGGGTCCCAGCTAACAGGGGGAGTATTCATTTTTTTGTGCGTAATAAGGAGGCACTTCCTTGCGTGCGAAGATATAGCTGATGGGTCCGAGCTGTTAGCGGCGGTAACGTTTTTTTCGCGAAATACAGAGGCCCTTTCGGTGGGTCCCTAATGTCAGGTGGATGAATCATTATTTTGCGCGTAATAAGGAGGCATTTCCTTGGGTGCGGCCATGGACCCAGCTGTCGGCCTCTCCACGTATAGTCCACTTCAGATGCATGTCAGTCGTTTACCACGTTGACCAGGCCACGTCAAGAGCACCAGGGCGGTGGACGACGGCGAGGCCTAGGAAGGGAACGACACGGAGGCAGGGAAGACTCGGCAGTTGTTTCCCACGCGGAGGGGAGTACGACTATACGAGGGTTTACTGGTTCATCTGCTGTCGCTGGAGAATAACAGCAGGTGTGGGTGAGTAGAGGGATGGCTAGGCCAGCGATGGGAGTACGGTGGGGCGGTGAGGCCTGCGCGGCGGTAGAGCCGGCCGCGGGGAGGAGGGAGCAGGCAGTCCCGCCAGCGCTTGTTTGAGCGGCTGGAGCAGGAAGAGCAGAGATTGAAGAAGCACGACGGCTGTTGGATGGCCATCCAACAGTCACTGCTTGTGCATCAACCTTTTTTTTAAGAAAGCCTCAAATCTATGGAAAACAACATACAACCCATCTGCCATTATTTCTAATAATTTACAGCCCATTTGCTAATTATTAAGGTTTTTTTGGAGCCCATATTCTTTTTGTTAGCATTACAGCCCATATTGTGGCCACGGTTAAAAAATTATACGAAATTTTGCATATTTCGGTGCGGTCCGAACTGTTTTTAATCCTGAAACTTCGACTCACATTGAAACTGATTTTGAAAATAACTGTATATCAATATAAGATCCAACAAATTCTCCACGCATAAAAATTAATGTAATTTAAAATCTCGAAATAAAAAAAAAGATATTTGAAACTAATTGCCGGTTTGATGTGTTTTAAAAATATACAACCCATTTCTCATTACTGATGGGCCATTTTCTCGGCCAGCCGAATGAAAGCTCTCCTCGTCTTGAAAGATTTGCAGCCCAACAGGCCTGACAAAGCGACTTACTTGGCAAATCACAAAAAAACTGGGTTGTGGCCATGGACCCAGCTGTCAGTCTCTCCACGTACAACACTCTTCTGATGGAATGTCGTTGACCACGTTGACCACGCCGTGCCGAGAGCACCAAGGCGATGGACGACGACGAGGCCTAGGAAGGGGACGACGCGGAGCTGGGGAAGATGCGGCAGTGGATGCCCACGCGGAGAGGAGTACGAGGGTTCACTGGTTCGGCTGTGGTGTGAGACTGCCGTCACCGCAGGGCCTGGCTAGCGGTGGGAGTAGTAGGGGGTGATGAGGCCTCAACGGCAGCACAGCCGGCCACTGGAGGCAGGAGCAGGCGGTCTCCCTGACGCTGGTTTGGGCGGCTGCTGCAAGAAGAGCAGCGATTGAAGAAGCAGCAGGACCGTTCGATTCAAATCCAACGGTTACTGCTCCTAGAATCGTTTGTTGACTAAGTTGACAAGCCCTGCGTACGCGTCAACTTAGTAGGCCCACAGGTTAGCCTCCCAACCGGTGCGCCCCAGATGTCAGTGGGAGGAATCATTTTTTCGCGTAATAAGGAGGAAGTTGATTGCGTGTGGCCAGGCCAGCGGAGGGAGTAGGGTGGGCCGGGGAAGCTTGCGCGGCATCACAGCGGGCCACAAGAGGAGGGAGCAGGCAGTCCTGCCGGCGCTAGTTTAGGCGGCTAAAGCAGGAAGATCAGAGATTGAAGAAGCACATCAACCGTTGGATGGACATCCAACAGTCACTGCTGCTAGAATCGTGTGTTCACTGACAAAGCCTTGCGTAAACAAGTTAGCCTCGAAATCTGTGCCGTGTACAACCCATTTGCTATTATTTTTATAATTTTTACTCATTTTCTAATTCATATGGAATTTATTGCAGCCCGTTTTCCATTTTTAGAATTGCTGGCCATTTTCTGGTCAGTACCAGGGTCAAAAAATTAACTAAATATGTGGGAAATTTTGAAAATTCGCAAATTTTTGCTGGAGGACGAAATATTCTTAATCCAAAAATTAATAGTCATACTAAAACAAATTTAAAAATAAATTAGTACTATGTCATGTTAAATCCAATGAAATACGTATAATATATTAGTGAAGAACAAAAATAAAAAAAGAAACTTATACCCCATTTGCTATAATTTTTTTGGAATTTTCAACCCCTTTTGATATTACTTTTAACAGACATTGAGCATACTCTTAAGCCAGGCCGGAATGCATCCCTCCTCATCTTGAAAGATTCGCAGCCCAGTAATTCGGAGAAAACAAATAGGCCTAGCTTGGGTATTCTTCAAAAAGAAATAATGGGCTACCTATTTTCCCAAAGAACTGGTGCATGAGCATTAAGCTTTATTTATTTATTTATTTATTTATGTTTAGGGGACCATGAGCATGTACCTGGGTCGGATTCATGTGAGAGCCTCCCTTCCAGTTAATTTTGGGCTTCTCTATTGGGCCTTCATCAATGGGCTGCATATTATCAACAAGTGGAAAATGTGTTCCGTACGAAAAATAGTATGCGCTACGTACGGTACGGGGCACTAAAGGATCGAACCGTGCAACGACTTCCAAAACATTGTGTTTGTCGTTCTAACAACACATTTATTCAACCAACAAACGAAATATACTACTGATTGTACATTGAAAACAGCAGCAGCAGCAACCAGGGCTAGGGGTGCAACAGAAGCAGTAAGCAGGCCAGAAGAGTGAAGACGCAGCTCTCTCTTCCAAACCAAACATCAACCATCATTACAAAAGGGCTACCAAAAAAGAACAAGTGTATGCATCAAACTAAATAAAGATCCTACTACACCAAGTGTACGCATCTAACTAACTGGCTCAGTTAGACGTTACTATTTATTAAGCCATCGAGATTGTCTGACGGCTTGAACTAGATGGGTGCCTAACAGGGGAAACTCCAGCCAGCAGGTCAAAGTTTGATACTTGCGACCCTCCCTCCTACTTTGGGCTGCAGAGCGTGGCGGCACATATCAGGGTATGGTGCATGTAGAGACGCATGGTACGTTGTGTACACACAGTTGTGCCTGATGAATGAAACCGTGCTGCCATCATGATCCTTGTCGTCGGTTATCTCCTGGTTAATCGGATAATTCAGTCCGACAAACAGTGAGCGTGTACCAAGGCTACTTACCAGCCTCCAGTCAAAAATTCCTGAAGGCCCAGAGAAGCTGGGATCCTGCTCAAAGACCTTGCAGTGACTGTGATTGTATTCCGCGAAACAACACGTCCGGTACATGCGAACGATCATCAATCTTTCGCCGTCATCTGATCGAGCCAGGAACCACCTGCAACTGCCATGCTGCTTTTCTTTGAAAGGTTCTGGGATTAGGAAGGGTAGGGACACCAGGCGGCCTACAACTTCATATCAAGTTGGAGTTAAATAAAAAAGGGCTCTTGATTTAGTCAATCTTAAGAACAACATGTTATGAGCATGAATATTTTTTCAGCAAATGTTGATAGTAATATAAGCAAGCCATCATGATATCATAGGAAAGCAACATACTGTTGTAACAACCGTTTGTAGCGATGACTGGAGTTGGCCAGCAATACGTCCAGCCATAGAAGGAGTCAACAGCGTAAATGAAGCCCTTGTGTTCAATGGCATCAGAGAACCATGGAGCACGTATGATCCTGCGATGGACGTGCAGATTTATACATTTACCGTAGTGACCTGTCAGATAGGCGAGACCGTGGTTGAAGAATGCAATTAGCCTGAAGTCTTTATAATTCGCAGATCTTGTGGGTACTTGGCAGATTACAACCTTGAGCAAATCAAACTTGGTATCATGTTGGCTACTGTAAGATTCTGAGTATTCTGGGCCGCGGTGCCAAAGCAGTGCAGTGTTAATCGAAGGAAGGGGGATCAATCGCCAGGTGTAGACCTCCACGAGCATTCAGCTGCCGCGACCATCGACGAGCACCATCCGAGACGTGTTCATGCCGACCCAGTACATACCGTTAATGTAGTTGAGGCTGACGGAGATCGGATCGCAGTCAAGGGGGTTGATGCTCGCCACCCTACGATCGTTATGCTGCTTGACACGCTGTTTCTAAAGATCAGGAGGCATCAGCAAGCAAGGAGCTGGCTTAAAAAGCTCTGGCCTAAGGGCTTTGAGTAAACGGTAGAACCCCGACGAGCATGCGGTGAGCGGCATGGTACTGAGATTGTCCACACGCGAAATAATGAGCTTGATTACCTCTGTGGGGAGTGAATTCCAGCCACTCTTTCGGCGGATGCTGCTCGGTTCTGCCATTGTTAGTGCTTGGGTTTCGGACAAGGGGGGTGGGGGGAGGCGCCTTAGCGGGGATGGAAGATTGGACGATATTATGTGCGGACAAAGATGGAGAAGCGAATATGTGCTGCGGGAAGTGGACAGGTGATGATGAATATAGCACGCCGCTTGACTTACGAGACACATACCAGCAGCGTAGGGTCATGTCGATGCCAGACAACTTGCTTGAGTGATCACAGTACTGGTACTCCCTACAGTGCTATGCCCTAACTTGCTTGAGTAGAGTAGTAGAGTAGGACTCTGCTCTACTACTAGCACCGGAGGAGTAGTATATTCGAATCTAAAGTAGTTACAAACTTCAATGCCTGAGCGTGGAACGACTATGAACCATGCTCAAAGACCGTGTCTACGTGGTGTTTAGATATGGGTGACAACCTCAACGCCAACGGTGCTGCTCCCATTGCACCGTATGTGTTTCTGTCCTTCCTGTTCGAAATCATGGTAGAATTCATGATTTATTTTGTGCTTATTCGGATTAAATCTCGTAGTAACTGCTGGCCGGCGGCAGACATGGTGCATCACCTCACGGATGCGTGCAGCAGTCACTGCTGGCCCTTGGCGGAGAACATCAAGTACGAGACGTGCTACCCGTTCACCATGTCGGAGTCGCTGGAGGATCGACGTGAGAGGGAGGGGGAGGAGATAGCGATGAACGTGAACGTGAGGGGGAGGAGGTAGCGATGTCGTGGGAGGCGCAGTATTTATAGCGAGCAATGGCACACCTACGTAAGATATGGACTAAGCTGCACTGACTTAACTGCAGGTCCAGTTGCGTCACTGACATGTGGGCCAGACCCCTGTTGGGCCCATATGTCAGTGACCCAATGCACCTGTAGTTAAGTAACAGCTACATGGGCCTATTTGTTGGAGTAAATTACGGGGGAGCGAAGGGGTGGAAATATTGCTGGTCACAACGGATTGGACGAGCGTGGGGGGGAGGAGAGTCATGCATGTAGATTTTTTCACACGGGGTGGAGTGGTGGGACCGCCGGAGGGAGAAGGAGAGTTTGGTAGGCATTTTGTTTCCACACATGGAGAGGAAAAGATTTGGAGACGAACGGGCTTCCTGCAGGTATGGGGAACGGTGCATAATAAGTCATCTTGCATGCCGGGCTAGGTATAGTCTCAAGTCATTAAAAACATACACGCCCCACACATGTTCATATTTCAAGGTGTCGGGGGTGCTGATCCCATGGACACCTATGGGACCACGGCGGACCGAAGCCCCTTTCGGTTCGGCAGGGGGCGGAGAGAGCACGAAGAGCAGATCGAGGTGAAGCGCACGAGCACGCGATCAGTTTACCCAGGTTCGGGCCGCACGGATGCGTAAAACCCTACTCCTGCTTGTGGTTTGTATTGTGTTCTTGCTCGGGAGCGCTGATTGCTACAGTACACACCAGCAGCTAGCAAGACCGAGCGTGAGAATGATCGTCCCCCCCTCTATGTTGCGCATGGGCCTCCTTTTATATGCTCAAGGGGTCACCGACAGGTGGCAACATAGACGAGGGTAAAAATGGAAAAGGCGTGGTGGTTGGCACCGCGCCTACTATAGTGTATCATACCTAACCCTGATGGCAGGGGACAAAGGCATTAAATGCCTGTCTACGTCGCCTAGACGGTGCAGAAAGGGACCGCCAGAGACGCCACTGCTTGCCACGATGGCAATCTTGTCAGCGCCGCTTGCCACTGTGTACCTCTGGCTGCACAGCCTCCCGCCACATACGCCTGGAAGGGTCCCAGAGTGACACGTTGGCGGATGTGCTGGAGCGCAGGTACAGAGTCGGGGCTTGCCGCGGCAAGCGCCTTGCCGCGATTATTGTCTTGTCGCGTCCGGGAGCTTGTCGCTCACCGGGCCTTGCCGGGACGCGTGGTGCATTGCGGCAAGTTCCTTGAGATGCCTTGGTTGGCCTTCCCGGCAAGCTCCTCTTTCCGGGGTCTTGTCTCCTTCCCGGCAAGCTGTTCTTGCCGGGGTCTTGGATACTTTGTTCTAGAGTGGCTCCAAAGGAACCACGGAGGACCTCGGCGGTCACCCGGCAAGCCTTGCCGCGGGGTGCTGCGACTGCCCGTGCACAAGTTCGGGATACTAGGGTACCCCTACTCTAGTACACCGACACAAGGTGCACTGAATTATTGCATGCGATGATTAAGGCTAGCAATAATGGTGGTATCTTAGCTGGTATCATGCACACGGGAATAGCAAACATGCTGATGTGGGAAAGAATTAAAGAAGAGAGGGGGTTAGAGTAACTAGTGTTCATGCATGCATTGGTAAACACATTTTTTTATGAAGAACGACAACACTAGTTGAGTACTTTTGCAGACTTCAAAAACTATTCCACTGCCTCTACTATCTTGCGAAGAGTAGGTGAAATTTTTGAATCGAGCCCTTTAAACTAGAAGGGAGGTAGTGGTACTCTAATAGCTAACCTTGTTGTGATGACAAGATAGGACATGGCACGCACCTGGACGGAGGAACTAGTCTGCATTGTGCATTTAAGTTTTGTCTGAAGTCAATGTACCTCTACTTTCACCAGACTTATAGAAAAATGTGTCAACATTCACATTGTCAAATCAATATTTTTAAACTCATTATAAAACGTAGTTCTTATACTCATTACAATCAGTATTGTAGATATTGATATTTTTGGTATAAATTTGGTCGTGGGATTTCATTGATGCTTGTCAAAGCTTGGAGGAAGCGGAGCTTAGGGCTTGCATCGTCGGTCTCTACATAGGTATTTCTCTTCATAATCCTGTAATTTTGGAGATTGATTGCACTTTTGTGGTAGCGTCTCTTGCATCGGGGGACTATGACAGGTCTGCTATGCGTGACCTGAAGATGAAAGCGCTGAGCATCTCGAAGTTGATCAACAATCTTCAATTGTCAAAGATTAGCCGTTCGTCCAATAAGGTGGCACACTTAATCGCTAAGTATAGCTTTGATAGTAGATTAGATGGTATTCTTGTAAATAACGTACCGCCCTGTGTGGTGAATATTGTATCGAATGAGTGTACTGGTGTGGTTGGTTAATTAATATAAGGTGGTGTTTGAAAAAAAAGTATAAATTTGGTCAAACACTTTGCAAACGATTGACGGGAGTAAAAGGACCAGAGGGAGTATCATGCATGCGGAGTAGGCAAAAAAATTGCTTGTCTAAAGAAAGGCAAAAAAATGCTCATTTATAGCCGGTCGAAGTCTCAAAGGGCACGACCGCGCGGGGGAGGCTAAGGTCGTGGGAGGCGCGACGTTTGACGGAATTAAGTGAAGTTACATCCACGCCTTCTCCCTCCTTGCTCATCCATTCTCACGCACTCGAGCTCCAGCACCCATGTCCACATCCTTCTCCTCAACTCTCTCCAAACATGTCCGGAGGGGGAGGCAAGTGGATGGCCTCCTCTGTCATGGAGGGACACATCAAAAAATTACGTGGAGCTGGATACTTAGCCGCGGATATCGCGCACCGGCTGCCAGCCGTGGGGCAGATTGCCCCTACCCCGGAACCTCACGAAAGGGTGGTTTTCCTCCCCCACTTCATCCGCGGACTGGGGTTTCCCCTCCATCCATTCGTCCGCGGCCTCATGTTCTATTACGGGCTAGACTTTCATGATCTGGCCCCGAATTTCATCCTCAGCATCTTGGCGTTCATCGTCGTGTGCGAGGCTCTCCTCCGCATCCGGCCCCACTTCGGCCTATGGCTGAAGACCTTCAATATCAAGCCGAAGGTAGTAGGCGGCCAACAAGCAGAATGCGGTGGAGCCATGGTGGGCAAAATGCCCAATGTTACATGGCTCGAGGGCTCCTTCATGGAGACCATAAAGGGGTGGCAATCGGGGTGGTTCTACATCACCCAGCCGCACGATGCCAATTGGGTGGTGGCCCCCGAGTTTCGATCCGAAATCCCCATGCGGCTCACTTCCTGGAAGGAGAAGGGCCTGTCGTGGGGCTCATCGGTGGAGCTGGACAGACTCCAGAAGTGTATCCGGAACATGACAAGCAAGAAACTTAAGCTTGTCAACATAGTCCATGTCATGCTCTTCCGTCGGATCCTCCCGTGTCAACAACGGGCTTTCAACTTATGGGAGTTCGACCCGGCCCAGCACCAGACTCTGCGCGAGCTCTTCGACATGATGCATAAGGACATCTGGAAGGTGTTTTTCAAGGGCGCCGAGGTCCTTCCTTCTCTTACCGAGGACCGCAGGCTAAGCGCGAAACATCCTGCGAATCCGGTAAGCCCTGTACATCGGGTAGGGTATTTATTTCCCATAGCTTAACCATGTGCGAGGTCTGAGCTCCCATGCCTTTGATAGGACTGGGTGGAGACATCAGAGCAAATTAACTATCCAGCCCCTCTGCCCGAAGACCCTGCAGACGCTCTCCTGGCGGAGATGCGGACTCCGGCTCCTTATGAGGTGCCGGAGAAGACCAAGAAGAAGGCCACGGGAACCCAAAAGAGTTCCCAGTGCCAGGCGGTATCGGACACATTGTCTGATAACTCCGAGGAGCACTCCTCCCATGAAAACGAGGAGAAGGAAGATGAAGATTCTCCCCTCCAGCCGGGGGAGACAAGAAAAGGAAGGTCGCCCCAACCGGGGATGCCGAAGGGTCCAAGAAGGGAAGGACTCTCCTTCCGGACTATTCCACCACCGCTGCCGACGGCGAAGATGAGTGGCTGCTCAGGGCCAAACCCCTAGCGAACTGGTAAGTATTCGGATACCATAGTAACTCATAGCATACTTTTGTTGCACTGCTTCTCCTAACGTCGAATAAGATTATGCAGTCCGCCCCAAGCCCGTATCGACGTATCCTCGTCGGACGATTCCTTGGACTCGTCGGACATGAATAGTGATACACTTCCAACCGCCTCCTCTCCTTGCCCTACGGACAATGCCGAGGTATTGTCTCAAGGGGCACCAAGCCCGGGGGAGATAGTCCCGGAGGAGCCTCAAGGCGACCTTCCGGACACCAGGAGCAAAGGTAGCAAGGCTCCAAGGGGCTCCAAGTTCGGCCCTCATCCGAACACCGCGCCGGAACCTCCAGTGGTTCCGGACTCGGGCAGGCGGCCCCCTTCCAAGTGGGGCAGGCCGTCCGTGCCGGTGACCTCTGTCCATCCAGAGGCACCGGACGACCTGCTGGGAGCGCTTCGCGGCGCGTCCATCGACGAAGAGCACCGCACTATAATGAGTGCGGTGAACAAGAAGGTTCAGTCCGCCAAGAGCGGACTGACTGAAACCTGTGCCAGCCTTCTAACAGGCTTTGAGGTAAGTATTTAAAATATAGGAAAAATATTACCGCATAGACAGTATCCCCTGATGCTCTGTTTTGTGTTCACAAAGAAAAGCCGAATAGAGGATCAAATAATATCTGCAGGAGTCTAATATAAGTATGTCCGTATGCATATGCAGGCTTCGTTGCTGACCTCTGCCGCACTAACTGCAGATGTCGGTGTCAAAACCGGCGGATCTCGGGTAGGGGGTCCCTAACTGTGCGTCTAGGCTGGATGGTAACATGAAGCAGGGGGCACGAAGTTTTACCCAGGTTCGGGCCCTCTCGATGGAGGTAAAACCCTACGTCCTTCTTGATTAATATTGATGATATGGGTAGTACAAAAGTAGATCTACCACGAGATCGAGGAGGCTAAACCCTAGAAGCTAGCTTATGGTATGATTGTTGATGTGTATGTTGTCCCACGGACTAAAACCCTCCGGTTTATATAGACACCGGATAGGGTTAGGGTTACATAGAGTCGGTTACAATGGTAGGAGATCTAAATATCCGCATCGCCAAGCTTGCCTTCCACGCCAAGGAAAGTCCCTTCCGGACACGGGACGGAGTCTTCAATCTTGTATCTTCATAGTCCAGGAGTCCGGTTGAAGGTATAGTTCGGCCATCCGGACACCCCCTAATCCAGGACTCCCTCAGTAGCCCCTGAACCAGGCTTCAATGACGACGAGTCCGGCGCGCAGATTGTCTTCGGCATTGCAAGGCGGGTTCCTCCTCCAAGTACTTCATAGAAGATTTCGAACACAAAGATAGTGTCCGGCTCTGCAAAATAAGTTTCCACATATTGCCATAGAGAGAATAATATTTACACAAATCTAATCTGCTGACGTATTCTGTAGTGTGACATCACACCACGGCCAAGCTTTTATTCGAACCGTTTTACTGTCCTATCTCAGCGCGTTATGCGAAGCGGTTTCCTTGGCATGTCTTGTTAAAGCAGAGATCGTGTCCCCTTATTCCGGGATTCTCATCAATACGGGCGTGGTAATCCAACCACTTCTAGGATTCCTAGATTATCGGCAAGCCCAAACGGACACGGAGAGGACGCTTGATATTCACCCTCTTTATAAAGGGACCAGGCTTTTATTTTTCCCTCCCATGCTCAATCGAATCCTTCCCCCACCTCAAGCTCAAGCGCCCAAAGTTCAGGTCAGGTGCTCCGAACCTTCAGTCATGTCCAGATCTAGCCTTGAAGGCCGATGGTGCCTTCCTCCGTCACGGAAGAAGACATCAAAAAGTTGAGGGAGGCCAAATATCTGACCGCCGAGAATTTGCATCGGCTGCCTCCCCGAGGGCAGGTCGTCCCTACCCCCGAACCCAACGAGAACGTCGTGTTCGTTTCCCACTTCCTCCGAGGTCTAGGCCTTGCTCTGGATCCTTTTGTTAGGGGTTTGATGTTTTATTACGGGCTAGACTTCCACGATCTAGCTCCGGACTCCTTTCTTCAAATCACGACATTTATTATCGTGTGCGAGGCCTTCCTCCGGGTTACCCCTCACTTTGGCTTGTGGCTCAAGACCTTTGAAGTGAAGCCGAAGATGGTCGAGGGGCAACATGCAGCGTGCGGAGGTGCCTCAATACGCAAGATGACGGGAGCTCCGTGGCCCAAAGGTTCCATCCCAGAGGTGTCTGAATTGTGGCAACAGGAGTGGTTCTATATCACGGCTCCTAGAAGCGCCAAGTGAGCGGCCGCCCCTGTTTTCCGCTCGGGCCCTCCACCACAACTGATGTCATGGATCAGCAGGGGTCTGAGCTGGGGTCCAGCCAAGGACGTGCCTATACTGCAAAGCCGCATTCGAGATCTCTTCAATGGAGATTTCAGTTTGGTTGCGGTAGCACAAGTTATGCTGGTTCGCCAAGTCGAACCTTGCAAACGCCGCCCCCTTCACATGTGGGAGTTCAATCCCGAGGGACTGCGTGTCATTCAAAATTTCCTCGGTTTGACGCACGACGAGATGTACAAGTCATTCTTCGGACCTTAGGTAGAGCGTCCGGAAATCACCGAGGACGTGGGCCTGAGCAGTACCTGCACCGCGAACAGGTAAGGAATCTTCCAGCCGAACATACTGTCCCTCATTTGTTATGAAGTTATTTCTGAGAGTTCGCTTTTTGATTAGGACTGGCTAGCAAAGGCAAAGTTGATTCGGTGTTCGGCCCCCCTCCCTGAGGGTTTGGAAAACCGGTCATGGAAAAGATGCTCCAGATCGCACCTTGCCCGGAGCCCTTGAAGGACGATACTGCGGTGGACAGTAAGGGCGGACGCGGGCCACCAACGCTGCCCATTCTAACCGAGGGACCGGGCGTCTCCATGAAGGAAGACGACCGGAAGAGGAAAAGGACCGCGCCCGGGGATTCGGAAGCCGAAGCTTCCAAACGGGAGAAGAAGTCTCTCACCGAGGGTCCTACCTTGGGGGGTGCTATTGCCGCACAAAGTCCGCGGGGGGATCAATTCTCCCGCGAGTCGTAAGTGACCCGGAATACTTTAACAGTACATATATGCTATCTTTTCCTTCTGAGAAAATAACCACCGCATATATCTTAGCAGTTCGGGCCTTAGCCCCTCTCAAATGAGCTCATCTTCGGGGGATCTTCTTCCAGACATGATGGAGAGCGAAACGCCTCCTCCGGACTCCTCCGCTCCGGAAGCGGGCGACCCTGAAGTGTCGTCGCGGAGGGCCTCTCCGAGTCCGGTGAGGCCAGAAGATAATCCCATTGACCCCCGAAGCTCCCAGTGTCCGGCTCCCGAAGAGAGCAGACAAAAGAGTCCGGCACCGTCTAGTGTGCGATCAGATGTTCTGAGGGAGTTGGTGGGGCGAGCGGCCATCTCAGATGAACACCGTGTGCTGATGAATACGGTGATGGAGAGAATATCGTCCGCCGAAAGCGGATTGCATGAAGCTTTTATGAGTCTACTGATAGGCTTTAAGGTACGTAAAATAATGTATGATAGTCCTGCACATGCCAGGTGTGCCTTGTGTAGATAGTAGCCCCTGAGACTCTGGTTGTCGTCAGAAACGACGACGAATAGAGGATCAAATTCCCAGGTAATAACCATGCCGCCTCTATGTGCAGGTGATGGAAGCTCCGGTGGCTAGCCGGACTAGCGAGTTTGCCCATTTAAAACGACAGTTGGATGCGGCAGACGCCGACATCGAGCTTGTTAACAAAAGGCTTGACGAGGCACAGGGTAAGTGTCTTTATCTGGTAAACGTCACATAGGAAGAGCAGCATAATGCCAGTATTTTTAATATGTTGTGACTGTAGATGGAGCTGCCACTGTTGAAGCCTTGTGGGCAGAACTTGCCCGGGCCAAGGAACAAGCGAGGTTGGGTAATGCTGCTGCTTTGAAGGCGGCCGAAGAGTTGCAAGCCGAGAAGGCCGCACATGGCAAAAGCCAAGACAAGATGGCCAAGATGACCATAGAATTAAAAGCCGCCGCCGACTATTGCCGGGTTCTTGAAAAGGAAAACCAGGCGAAGGCATCGGACCTTGAGAAGGCTGCTGCGACGAAAAAAGACCTCCGCTCTGCTATGAGGGCAAAGAAGGAGTTGTGGGAAGCCGGGGATATTGTAGTTGGGAAATCCTGTATGTTGCGGAGGAAGTTCGGAGATCCACGGTATGCCCCTCTAGATCGGCTGTGGAGCTCGGAGGATGTGTATATGGATTTGGCGGCGAGCGCTGCCGATGCGGCCAAGTACTTCCAGGGTCAAACGGACCGTGGAGTAGACCAGCTATTTTGGAGATAATTCCATACTCCCGAGCATCCACTTTCATTGACTGACAAATTAGCCGAATGGGCCGAACTAAATAGGTTGTCCGGACTCGCCATGAGGTCCGTTGTGGATCAGCTATGGCCGGAAAGGTCGAAACCGAATAGCTATTTCAGCTTGGTGCAGCAGTTCCTGGACGTGGTGCCGCGCATTAATGCGATGAAGAGGTCGACATGCATAGAGGGCGCACGGATGGCCTTCGCCCGTGTCAAGGCATACTGGGCGGAGATGGATGCTACCAATGTTGCGGCGCGGGATTCGGCCATAGGTTGAGAGGCCGCTGAGCACTACTTCGAGGAAGTTCTTGAGGATGCTCGTTTGGTAGAGACCCAGTGCTCAAAAAATATTATGTTTGAGTGATATGTAATCTCATTATAAGCGAAATGCTTTTAAAGAGTTTTATAAGGCTATTGTTATACTTTTTCCTGAAAGTAATATGATGCCTCCTGGGCGGCCGTTTTTGTATACGTGTGTATAACCTGAAAGATTGCAGTCGTCGGCTTCAACCCCCACGCATATAATGCGGAGGTGCTGGCAAAAACACGCATTCACACTTAACCCAACGTCTTGGTCCTATTAAGGAGGTGATAACGGAGCGAGCGAGGCAACCGGACTATAATGCTTTAACACTTTCACTTAGCCATAGGAGTTTGACAGTGGGGCTACTAGATAGCCCCTGGTGGCTCCGCACTCTCCTGATCTCGGGGTGCATACATCCCTGGCCGTAAAACGGCCCTTCGTTCAGTCGGAGGAATTCTAACATTCCCACAGGTCATCGAGTGGTTGTACAGTCTCACACTATATCATGACAGTCAATTTTCGGCTTTCTCTACTGTGGTGCTCGTCCGGATGAACCAGGGCACAATCGCAGTAGTTCTCCTGGTGCTACCTTAGCCGATAAAGCGGAACGTAAGGCACCAAAACACAGGAGCCGGGGAAACCCAACATTTGACCAAAGACAATGATTTGGAGCTGATGCATATTGGGCGAAACTCGCGACGCCGAACACTCCCTAAGGTATTCGGTCTTTGTGGTATAAACCGGGCCTAAATAATGGCCTTTGTAAGAAGCCCCTTGTGTCCAGGTACGTGCATTGTTCTGGCATGGCCACATGCCAAGACATCAACATCCTTCACAATGGTGGATATGTATCAACAAGAGACAGTAAAAAAGGTTTACGCAGGGTCTTAATCTAAAAAGAATCCTTTGAGCGGGTCCCTGCTGCACGTCTGCGCCTGTGTATCCTGGACGGGTGTAGCACGATGATCGTCTGTAAAAGAGAGGAAGTTAAGTGAGAAAGTTGTCGTGCAAAAAGATAGTTTTTTAAAGAAACCATGTATAATTGAAGATGATAAGAAATTGCCACTTGTCTGCGTGTGTTGAGCCCCTTGTATTGACAAATAGGGGTCGGACTCGATCGCTGGTTCGGACGCCTTTAATGTTCGGCTGCTAAGGAATCCTCACTCTCTTCGGCGCGCAGAGAGCGCTTGATATCTCCGTGCACTGTAATGATGCCACGTGGACCGGGCATCTTGAGTGTGAGGGAGGCGTAGTGTGGTATTGCATTAAAGCGAGCGAAAGCTTCTCGTCCGAGCAGTGCTTGATAGCCACTTTGAAATGGAGCGATGTGGAAAGTTAAATGCTCATGACGGAAGTTATCGGGGGAGCCGAATGTAACTTGTAATGAGAGGGAGCCCGTACAATGAGCCCCTGGGCCTGGCGTTACTCCTTTAAAGGTAGTATTGCTATGGCGAATTTGTGTTGGGTCTAACCCCATCCCGCGGATTGTATCCTGATATATTAGGTTTAGGCTACTACCGCCGTCCATCAAGACTTGTGTGAAGTGATATCCGTCAATTACTGGGTCTAATACCAGGGCAGCCCATCCTGCGTACCGGATACTTGCTGAGTAATCGTGATGGTCGAAAGTGATCGGTTGAGATGACCAGTGGCAGGACTTCGCGGGGTCAGGCACTTGGGTATGTTTTCCTGGGAGTGCCGTTTTGTTTTTCCCCTGATCACGTGTAACACGTGTACTGTTTTGACTTCTGGTGGAAATTTCTTTGGTTCCGCCGTGTCTTGTTTGGGAGGCTCGTCCTCGTCTTCACTTGGTGTATCTTCCCCCTTGTGTACGGCGTTGAGCTTGCTGGACTGCTTGAAGACCCAACATTCTCTGTGGGTATGATTAGCGGGTTTACCAGGGGTACTATGGATCTGGCATACTTGGTCCAGAATTTTGTTGAGGCTGGACAGTTTGTCCCTCGTGCCTTTAAGGGGCGGCTTTTGACCTGGCCGAGAGCTTTTGAATCCGGCATTTACTGCCGTGCCCTTCGTGCTATCTTCTTTAATCCGGCATTTGCTATTGCTGTT
Source organism: Triticum timopheevii (assembly GCA_963921465.1). NCBI lineage: Eukaryota > Viridiplantae > Streptophyta > Magnoliopsida > Poales > Poaceae > Triticum > Triticum timopheevii. The sequence goes on along the minus strand of OY997273.1, from coordinate 587,037,493 downwards.
GCACCGTGATTTCCCATTTCCATCTCTAACTTCGGATGTACTGGGGTCGCTGGTGCTGCATCTGGCTAGCCAGCTGTCCTCACCCGCGCAAAAGCGGGTCATGAGGTTTGTTAATGCAGCCATCATTCTCGGCTTATTTTGGCCGAGGTGTTTCGCGAGCCATTCGTCACGGATGCTATGCTTGAAAGCTGCCAACGCTTCGGCGTTCGGACAGTCGACAATCTAGTTCTTTTTAGTAAGAAACCTGTTCCAAAGCTTTTGGGCTGACTCTCCGGGTTGTTGAGTTATATGACTCAAATCATCCGCATCCGGAGGTCGGACATAAGTCCCTTGAAAATTTGCCCGAAAGGCATCTTCGAGCTCTTCCCAACTTGCAATGGAGATTTCGGGGAGGCCTTTGAGCCAGTGATGAGCTGGCCCTTTGAGCTTGAGAGGTAAGTACTTGATGGCGTGGAGATAGTCTCCTCGAGCCATATGGATGTGAAGGATGTAGTCCTCAATCCAGACTCCGAGGTCTGTTGTTCCGTTGTATGCCTCTATATTTACGTGTTTGAATCCCTCTGGAAATTCATGGTCCAGCACCTCATCGGTGAAACACAGGGGGTGTGCGGCACCCCTGTAGCTGGGTGTACCGTGTTCTTTGGGTGTTTGTTGTATTGCGTTGTATGCTGAGGCGCGCTTGTGTGGTCCATAGATGGATCTTGTTGGGCCGTCCTTTGGGTGCGAGCCCTCACATGGGTCGCATATTGTATTGTGAGTGGCGTTGTATGCCGCTCTGTGTTGGTAGAGGGGTCGTCTATCCGACCAGGTGGTTACTTTGATATTTGGTTGTGGAGGTTCTGAGGCCTCCTCATCGAATTCGGGCAGCAGCTTCCGCTTTGGGTAGCTCTTGGAGTGGCGATTGTCGCCGTACGTTGCTGCTGTGCTGAGTATTTTACTCCATCTGAATTGGAGTGTGTCTTGCGCGGCCTTGAGCCTTTGCTTCTGTTTTTTCAGGCTCCTGGCGGTGGCAACAAGCCTTTTACGGGCAGTCTGCTACTCCGGGTGTCTATCCGGCATTATGTCGTCCGGGCCATTATCCTTGATAGGATTTGTTTGTTCGGTTTGATTATCCGGATTGCCGTTGTCCAGCAGCGGTTCGCCCTGCTCCAGCGCTGGGTCTATGTGATCGCTATTTCTATCGAGGCGGGATCTGGGGCGGCGCTTGCATCGCCGCTTTGACTGCTTTTCGAGGGAACATGCCTTCAGTGCGTCCATCCGTTCCTCGTCATCATCTTTTGGTACGTCCACCATGTATACGTCATATGACGAGGTGGCTTTCCAGGGCCTAGTAGGTGCTGGTTCTTCATCATCTCCTTCATCGGCGTCCATACCATCGATGTCTTCGGAGTCGAAGTCGAGCATGTCGGTTAATTCGTCGACAGTGGCTACAAAGTGGGTGGTGGGTGGGCTTTGAATTTCTTCATCGTCTGAATCCCAACCTTGCTGGCCGTAGTCCAGCTAGGGCTCTCCTGATAAATAAAGAGACTTTAGTGACTTCAGAATATCGCCAAAAGGCGAGTGCTGAAAGATGTCCGCGGCAGTAAACTCCATGATTGACGCCCAATCGGATTCGATTGGCCGGGGTGCAGAGGGTTCGGAGTCCGGAAAGGAGTCGGGCTCCTTGGAGTCACGAGTCTAGCGGAGTGCGGGGCTGGTGATCGACTCAATCGCTATTGGGATCGCAGCCCCCGAGGCGGCGTCCAACCGCCCATCCTCGATCGGCGCAGTTGGCTCCGAATTAAGGATCGGAGCCGATGCGGGTGCGGCCTCCAGGGCACTGTTCGGCGGCAGAGCTAGATCATGCTCGTCGGGACAGTGCGGCGCACTCGGCAGTGGCTCGAATCCGTCGAGGATCAAGTCCCTGCGGATGTCAGCCGTGTAGTTTAAACTTCCAAATATGACCTGACGGCCAGGGGTGTAGCTTTCGATCTGCTCCAGGTGGCCAAGTGAATTGGCCCGTAGTGCGAAACCGCCGAAGACAAAGATCTGTCCGGGGAGGAAGGTCTCACCCTGGACTGCATCACTATCGATGATCGTAGGAGCCATCGAGCCTGACGGCGACGACACAGAGGAACTCTCAATGAAAGCACCAATGTCGGTGTCAAAACCGGCGGATCTCGGGTAGGGGGTCCCGAACTATGCGTCTAGGCTGGATGGTAACAGGAAGCAAGGGGCACGAAGTTTTACCCAGGTTCAGGCCCTCTCGATGGAGGTAAAACCCTATGTCCTGCTAGATTAATATTGATGATATGGGTAGTACAAGAGTAGATCTACCACGAGATCGAGGAGGCTAAACCCTAGAAGCTAGCCTATGGTATGATTGTTGATGTGTATGTTGTCCTACGGACTAAAACCCTCCGGTTTATATAGACACCGGATAGGGTTAGGGTTACATAGAGTCGGTTACAATGGTAGGAGATCTAAATATCTGCATCGCCAAGGAAAGTCCCTTCCGGACACGGGAGAGAGTCTTCAACCTTGTATCTTCATAGTCCAGGAGTCCGGCTGAAGTTATAGTTCAGCCATCCGGACACCCCCTTATCCAGGACTCCCTCAGTGGAGGTCGCTGCACTGAAGCAGAACCTCGAGCAGTCTGAGAAAGAGCTCGGCCTTGCCAAGAGGCAGCTCGAGGAGAACAAAGGTAAGTAACACCTTGTCTATATAAAAAATAAAATGTGGTTGCGAAATGACAGGATCATCATGAATGTGCCGGGGGCCACGACCGAAGTGGCGACCCTGAAGCAAGCATTGTCTGAGGCCGAAAACAAAGCGGCCAAGGAGCGCACCGAGCAGGAGAAACAAGAGGCACGAGTGGGCAAGGTGCAACAAGAGCTCCAGGCTCTCGTGAAGAAACACGATACTTTGGAGCTTGACTCTAAGACGCGAGAGTCTGAGCTTGATGCGGCCCTCGAGAGCACAAAGCATGCCAAGGCTGAAGCCCAAAAGGCCCTCCAGGAAATTGAGGCGATGAGGAATATAGCGGCGGGTAAGGCGTTCAATATGCAAAGCAAGCATGTGAAAGTAAATTACTTGTTACTTACCCGAGTCCGGATCTCTCCAGGAGCATTCGCAGATTTGCCACGCAGTGTGTCGGATGCCACGAAATATTACCAGGCCGAGGAGGGAAGCTCGACGGAGAAGTTGTTCTGGTCTCAGTATACTGGGGCTGAACACCCGATGCCTATGAGCGACTAGCTAAAGCAACTGGTCGAGCTGCACAAGGCGGCCGAACAGGCCATGAGGGGCCTTATAGTCCGGATGTGGCCTGGCGACTCCCTTCCCAACAGCTACTTCGGCCTGGTGAGGCGGCTTGTGGACGCCTGCCCGGCTGGAAGTCATCAAGCGGTCCGTCTGCATCGAAGGTTCCCGCCGGGCTTTTGCCCATGCGAAGGTGCACTGGGCCAAGATGGACGCCGAGAAGCTGGTGAAGGAGGGGCCACCGTAGGGCAAGGAGCATCGCCACCCCGAAATGTATTATGAGGGTGTCCTGAAGGGTGCCCGTCTTGTGGCGGACGAGTGTGCGAAGGATGTAATTTTTGAATGAACTTGCTCGTGTGATCCTGTATTATGAAAACTTGTTCATATGCGCTATGCAACGCTTGTTTGAATTTAAAATATTACCTTCTGTGCGGCTGTTTATTAGATCTGAGAGATGGACAGTCGTCGGCTTCTGCCCCCATGCCATAAGTGCTAGGGTGTTCAGGATAAATCTGAGCACTCTTTTTCCCATTGTTGGGTCCTTTGAGGGAGGTGCTCAGCACAACGAACAAGGCAATCGGACTATAATGTGTTATAACTCTCACTTAGCCATACAAGTCTACAATTTTAAATTTTGGCAAAGCCCCTAGTATTCGGAAGGCCGAATTCGGGGCGCTATACACGCCTTAAGCCGGACAAAGCCGACCCTCGCTCTAAGTGGCATAAGTCTTTAGGGACTCGAGACCTCTCGAACAGCGACCATCTCTCGCCTTATCATGACAGTCAGTTTTAGCTTTCTCTACTGAGGTGCTTGCCCAGATGAACCAGGGCACAATCGCAGTAGTTCTCCCAGTGCTACCTTAGCCGATATAGCGGAACGTAAGGTACGAAAACATGGGAGCCGGGCAAACCCAACTATTGACCCAAGACATGATTCGGAGCTGATGCATATAATGCTATAAGTTCGGGGTGCCGCACTGTTGAAAGTGTTCGGACTTCTCACGTCGTATTATGGGGTACGCTTAAGCCCCTGGCATATTGGCCGTACCAAAGTGTACCTGTGCTGAATGTTGTGAATGAACATATATATATATATATATATATATATATATATATATATATATATATATATATATAAAGGAATAGAGAATGTGGTAATAGTCTAGTGCTATGCATTGTTTACTCGAAAAGGGTGCGTCGAAGCAGAATGATACAAGTAGTGCGATAAGCAAAAAGTAGGACTATTTGACATGTCCCCTTAAAGGGCAACCTGAGGAATGGTATTTAAAGCAAGTATTCACTCGTTATCAGAGACCACCTGGGAGTTCCATGGTGCGACATAGCTTTCTGCCTCCTTGGTCATTGCATCGTGTGTCCGGCAATCATACTCCCGGACAGGGTTTCCAAAGATTAAAGTCCTAAAAGAGAGAAAAATAACAAAGCGGGAAGCCCCTAGTGCGGTTGAGCCGCGTCTTGGGGCGTGCTGTAGTCGTGCCCCCCTCCCCACCTGTGCCCATGGTATTTTCAATGCATAATTATGTACGCGTGGCACGGATTTTGCCGTTTGGCTGGGACTGGGGTGGGGGCCGCATTGCTATGTGAGCTCGGAACGTGCCAATCGGTCTTGTTGCCGATTACTCCGGGCGAGCTTGAAGGTGTCCGGGTCTTTAATCGCCGAACTGGTGGATTGCCTTAAGAGGCTGCTTTGCGCTTCTGCTGTCAGGGCCGCAGGATGCTCCTCCGTGCGGAGAGAGCGCTCTGTGTTTCCATTGACTGTGATGACCCCCCGAGGTCCTGGCATCTTGAGCTTGAGATATGCATAGTGCGGTACCGCGTTGAATCTCGCAAATGCGGTTTGCTCGAGCAGTGCATGATAGCCGCTGCGGAACGGGACTATATCGATGATTAACTCCTCGCTTCGGAAGTTATCCGGGGATCCGAAGACCACTTCCAGTGTGACTGAGCCTGTGCAATGGGCCTCTACACCTGGTATGACGCCTTTGAAGGTCGTTTTTGTGGGTTTGATCATTGAGGGGTCTATACCCATTTTGCGCACTGTGTCCTGATAAAGCAGGTTCAGGCTGCTGCCGCCGTCCATTAGGACTTGAGTGAGGTGAAATCCGTCGATGATTGGGTCTAGGACCAGTGCGGCGAATCCGCCATGACGGATACTAGTAGGATGGTCCCTACGATCGAAGGTGATCGGACAAGAGGACCATGGGTTGAACTTTGGAACGACTGGCTCGAACGCATATACATCCTTTCACGCACGCTTCCGCTCCCTCTTGAGGATGTGGGTTGCGTATATCATGTTCACCGTCCGCACTTGTGGGGGGAACCTCTTCTGCCCTTCGGTGTTCGGCTGCCGGGGCTCCTCCTCGTCATCGCTATGTAGCCCCTTTTCTTTGATTTCAGCGTTTAACTTGCCGGCCTGCTTGAACACCCAACATTCCCTGTAGGTGTGGTTGGTTGGCTTGTCGGGGGTGCCATGTATTTGGCATGAGCGATCGAGTATACGGTCCAAACTGGACGGGCCCGGAGTGCTTCTTTTGAATGGCTTTTTCTGCTGACCGGGTTTAGAGCCTCTCAATCCTGCATTGACTGTTGTATCCTCGGTATTGTTGCTATTGACACAACGCTTATGTTTGTTGCGATGTGACCTGCCATTGCTATCCTTGGTATCTGAAGTACAGTTGTTCTTTGATATGTTATTGCTGCGAGCCAGCCAGCTGTCTTCTCCCACGCAAAAGCGGGTCATGAGTGTCGTGAGGGCTGCCATAGATTTCGGCTTTTCCTGGCCAAGGTGCCGGGCGAGCCACTCGTCGCAGATGTTGTGCTTGAAAGCTGCTAGGGCCTCTGCATCCGGACAGTCGATGATTTGATTTTTGTTTGTCAGGAACCGTGTCCAGGATTACCTGGCCGATTCCTCTGGCTGCTGAATTATGTGGCTCAAGTCATCGGCATCTGGTGGTCGCACATAAGTGCCCTGGAAGTTGTCGAGGAATGCGGCTTCCAGATCTTCCCAACAGCCAATGGATTCTGCTGCCAGGTTGTTGAGCCAATGCCGAGCTGGTCCTTTGAGCTTTTGTGGGAGGTATTTGATGGCGTGTAGATCATCACCGCGGGCCATGTGGATGTTCAGGAGGAAGTCCTCGATCCATACCGCAGGAATCTATTGTGCCGTCGTATGATTCGATATTTACGGGTTTGAAACCCTCTGGGATTTGGTGATCCATTACTTCGTCTGTCAAGCATATGGGGTGTGCGGCGCCTCTGTAGTGGGCTATGTCGCGACACAGCTCGAATGAGTCTTGTCCGCTGTGTTCGGCGCGGACGGATTTACTTTTACTGTATCCGGCATGACGGTTATCGTCTTGCATAGTGGCGCGCCCTCGTGATCCGTAGATCGATCTTGCATGTTTTGCTTTGTCCTCCAATACGTCTCGCAGGTCTAGCATGTTTCCCCGTGCCTTGTCATTTTTATTTGAGTGGCGTCGGGGTGCGGGCTGAGTTTTTGGCTGAAATGCATCTCTGTCGCGGCCACGAGGTGGCCGATCAGCCACGTCATATGCTGGAGATGTAGGTTTTAATGCTTCCTCCTCCAGTCGGCCTAGCAATCTGCACTTTGGGTAACTCTCGGAGGGGCATTCGAGTTCATATTCCTCAGCCGCAAGGACTTCAGTCCATCTGTCAGCCAGCAAATCTTGATCAGCTTGAAGCTGCTGCTGCTTTTTCTTAAGGCTATTTGCCGTGGCTATAAGCCGGCGCTTGAAGCGCTCTTGCTCGGCGGGATCCTCCGGCACGACAAATTTGTCGTCGTCGAGGCATTCCTCGTCTTTGGAGGGAGGCATGTAATTATCATCCTCCGCCTCTCCATCTGCCGCTCTCTCGGGAGGGCTGGTTTCTCCATCCTCCTGCTCTAAATCTTGCTGGAGGGGATTGTTGTCGTCTTCGGCACTGTTCGGAGTGCTATTATCTCCTGTGCCGGTGTCACCTCTTTTGCTTTGGCAAGACTTAGAGCGGCGCCGCTGACGTTGGTGCTTGGGTTGCTTCTTGGAGGGGTCATCCTCCGCTGTCCCGTCGCCATTGCCTTCTTTGGGTGTGTCCACCATGTATATATCATATGATGAAGTGGCTGTCCAGTGCCCTGTGGGCAGTGGTTCCTCTTCGTCTCCCGCATCGTCGTCCATACCGTCGATGTTTTCGGAGTCGAAGTCGAGCATGTTGGCCTAACTGTGGATAGTGGCTACTAAGTGGGTGGTGGGTGGGCGGCGAATTTCTTCGTCATCCGTATCCCAATCCTGCCGAACATAGTTCGGCCAGGACTCTCCTGACAGGGAGAGAGACCTTAATGAGTTCAGCATGTCGCCGAAAGGCGAGTGCTGAAATATATCCGCGGAGGTGAACTCCATGATCGGCGCCCAGTCGGATTTGATAGGCACGGGCGTAGGCGGTTCGGAGTCCGTGGCCGGGGAAGAATCCAGCAATTTGGCGCCACGACTCTCGTGAAGTGTAAGGTCGATACTCGGCTTGATCGCCGCTGAGAATGCAGCCTCCGTGGCGGGGTCTATCCCCCCGTCTGTGGATGGCGCAATCGGCTCCGAATTGATGGTCGGAGCGGCTACTGGTGCGATCTCCTGCACACTGTCCGATGCTAGAGCTAAATCATGCTCATCGTGACCGTGTGGCGTACTCAGCAGGGGCTCGAATCCGTCGAATATCAAGTCTCCGCGGATGTCGGCCGTGTAATTTAAGCTTCCAAACCTGACCTAGTGGCCAGGGGTGTAACTCTTGATCTGCTCCAGATGGCCAAGTGAGTTGGCCCGCAGTGCGAAGCCGCCGAATACAAAGATCTGTCTGGGATAAAAGTCTCACCCTGGACTACATCGCTATCGATGATCGAAGGAGCCATCAAGCCTAATGATGACGATACAAAGGAACTCTCAATGAAAGCACCAATGTCGGTGTCAAAACCGGCAGATCTAGGGTAGGGGGTCCCGAACTGTGCATCTAAGGCGGATGGTAACGGGAGGCGGGGGACACGATGTTTTACCCAGGTTCGGGCCCTCTTGATGGAGGTAAAACCCTACGTCCTGCTTGATTATTCTTGATAATATGAGTAGTACAAGAGCTGATCTACCACGAGATCAGAGAGGCTAAACGCTAGAAGCTAGCCTATGGTATGATTGTATGTTGTCCTACGGACTAAAACCCTCCGGTTTATATAGACACCAGAGGGGGCTAGGGTTACACAGAGTCGGTTACAAGGAAGGAGATCTACATATCCGTATTGCCAAGCTTGCCTTCCACGCCAAGGAGAGTCCCATCCGGACACGGGACGAAGTCTTCAATCTTGTATCTCCATAGTCCAACAATTCGGCGAAAGGATATAATCCGGCTGTCCAGATACCCCCTAATCCAGGATTCCCTCACCGTCCTTTCACAGTAGTTCGCTCCCAGTTTTTTTGCGGGGTACAACAGTTCAACTTCTCCTAACCCTCCTCCAAAATCCATGGCCTCGCAAATCTCCAATGTCGCCACTGAGTACCAGGTTAGAGCCATCACCAGCGATGAGTTCATCGTCATCTACACACGTGGATCCGACACGGTGAAAGCATGGCTTGCTCGCTTCCTACGCATGTTCAACAGTTCAACGGATGAGTGGGTCGCTGGGCTAGATGTTGAGTACACCACAGTCCTGGGACGAGAGAAGGATCTATAGGACGAAGAGACAAAGAAGCCCGCCGTGATATAGGTTTGCGTACATAACGTTTGCTTGGTCTACCACATATGCCATGCCGACGTTGAGTGCCAGGATTTTAAGAACTTCCTCAAGGACAAAAGAGTGAAATTCGTTACTGTAGGCTTTAATAATGACAGGGATGTCCTGCGTCGGATAGGTCTCGTTGTAGGCCAGCCCTTCGATCTCTAGAAGGCAAGCCTGGTGTCCTCCTCTCAACCTTCAATGCTGACCCTGGCAGCAGCGATGATTGATCCTTCATACGCTAAACTGAAGAAACCTCATCACGAGTTTCATCATGCATGGGAGTCGAAGACATTAGATGAAGATCACATCATGTACGCAGCAATGGATGCCTACCTTTGTTTAAATATCTACAAGGGTTTGATGAAGAAGCAGAGCCCAGTGTTCGGTTCAAGCAAAGAAGCGTCGGCGAAGAGGAAGAGGAAGAGGGACGAGCATGAAGTCGAGGATGTGGACTCGGACTCCGAGTAGGTGGCAGTGCCTTTGCTCATGCTGATTCTACTGTAGTGTCAAGCAGACTAGTTTCTTAGTTTATTTTCAAGGGTGTGTTGTGCTGAGGCCCCAGCAGAACTATGTTTATGTTCTTTCTTGTTATTTGAACTCTTTAGTACGTACAGTAGTACTAGTACTATGTCTTACTACTGTTCTTCTTGCAGTTGGTACTACTGCTCGTATCTTCGTGTTCCTACTGTACTTAATACGTACGTACTAGTAGTATAATTTGGGTCAGTCGATTTGTGAAAGATGTTCGACGGAGCGAAGGAAGAAGACGGCAGAAGAGGTGGAAGAAGCCCTTCTAGCCATCCATGTTGCATCAAACGGCTCACATGAGTCGACTGACCCAAATTGCTCCTTCAGATTACAGGATCCACGTGGCATTCAAGGTATCGAAGGTAGATTTCGCTTCCGCACCCGGTTTGCAGGCTCGATGCGCGCGCGACCGGCTTCCGCCATGACAGCCACCATGCGCGCCTCCTCCGCACTGCTGGAGACGACAATGACACGGTAGTTCCTCCTCGCCGGCGTGCTGGAGCACGCGCTCGTCCTCCTCTTCGTACGCTGCATGCATAGACGCGGCTCCACCAGCTGCTCGCGTGCTTGGCAGTGTGGCGGCATCACGAGGAGGGACTGCAGACGACGTGAGCGGGCAAGCCTTTGGCTTCATGGCATAGCGATGGCGGCGACATGGCAGTGGTGGGCGAGAAATTGTTGGCCGGAGCAGGCGGGCGCCGGCATGCGCAACGGCGGCGGCATATTGATGAGTGCGCGTGTGGGAGCTTACTTTAGTTATATATATATATAAGGTTGGTCAAATTTAAGATAAAACCGTACTAGTACACGTAAACATTAGACTTAGGCAGTGCTTTTATTAGTTAGTACCACAGCCACGATACGGAATCCTGTGCAAGCGCGTGAACCGCAGCCGCGCGGTTGATCGAACGGTGCATCACCGTGTCGCGCTCGAAGGACATCCACTGAATCTTTTTGTGTGTGTGAAAACAATGCTCGAATATTACTCAACTTTTTTTTCCTGTGAAAGTTCTTGACGTTGCAATATTTCCATATATTTGAATTTAGCTCCAGTTCGTGTTTATTTGGATTTGGACGTTTTAGGTGCGCACTAGTTTTTTTAATACTGATTTTGTGTGTGTGACTGAGAGAGAACGTGTGTATGTGTGTTGTGGCGGAAGGGCAATGTGGAGACGGTGTGCATTTGATACAAACATAGTGTAACACCCACGATGCGGCTATATCTCCCACGTGTCGAAGCACGACTTAGAGGCATAACCGCATTGTAAGCAATGTCGCAAGTGAGGTAATCTTCACACAACCCATGTAATGAATAAGGAAAAGAGGTACATAGTTGGCTTACACTCGCCACGTCACACAATTGCATAAATAACATTACATTCATCCAGACACAATCAAGGTCCGACTACGAAACCAAAATAAAGAACAACCCCAAATGCGACAAAGTCCCCGATTGCCCCAACTGGGCACCACTACTGATCGTCTGGAAAAGAAACGTAGTATCGTCCCGAGTCCTCATCGAACTCCCACTTGAGCTCAGTCGAATCTCCTGGAGTGGTATCATCGGTCCCTGCATCTGGTTTTGGAAGTAATCTGTGAGTCACGGGGACTCAACAATCTCACACCCTTGCGATCAAGACTATTTAAGCTTATAGGAAGGGTAAAAGTATGAGGTGGAGCTGCAGCAAGCGACTAGCATATTTGGTGGCTAACATACACAAAAGAGAGCATGAAGAGAAGGCAAAGGCACGGTCAAGAAACTACGATCAAGAAGTGATCCTAGAACAACCTATGTTCAAGCATAACACGAGACTGTGTTCTCTTCCCGGACTCCGCCGAAAAGAGACCATCACAGCCACACACTGTTGATACATTTTAATTAGGTTAAGTTTCAGGTTATCTACAACCGGACATTAACAAATTCCCATCTGCCCATAACCGCGGGCACGGCTTTCGAAAGATCAAATCCGTGCAGGGGTGTCCCAACTTAGCCCATCACAAGCTCTCACGGTCAACGATGGATATTCCTTCTCCCAAGACAATCCGATCAGACTCGGAATCCCGGTTACAAGATATCTCGACAATGGTAAAACTAAACTAGCAAAGCCACCCGAATGTGCTGACAAATCCCGATAGGATCTGCACATATCTCGTTCTCAGGGCACAATGGATGAGACTAGCTACGAGTAAAACCAACCCTCAAGTTTCCCCGAGGTGGCCCCGCAGGCAGCTCAGTTTGGACCAACACTCAGAGGAGCACTGGCCCGGGGGTTTAAAATAAAGATGACCCTTGAGTCCGCAAAACCCAAGGGAAAAGGCTAGGTGGGGAATGGTAAAACCAATGTTGGGCCATGCTGGAGGAGTTTTATTCAAGGCGAACTGTCAAGGGGTTCCCATTATAACCCAACCATGTAAGGAACGCAAAATCAAGGAACATAACACCGGTATGATGGAAACTAGGGCGGCAAGAGTGGAACAAAACACCAGGCATAAGGCCGAGCCTTCCACCCTTTACCAAGTATATAGGTGCATTAAAATAGACAAGATATAGTAATGATATCCCAACAAACAAACATGTTCCAACAAGGAACAAACTCCAATCTTCACCTGCAACTAGCAACGCTATAAGAGGGGCTGAGAAAAGCGGTAACATAGCCAAACAACGGTTTGCTAGTTCAAGGGGGGTTAGAGGTTTGACATGGCAATATGGGAGGCATGATAAGCAAGTGGTAGGTATCGTAGCATAGGCATAGCAAAAGAGCGAGCATCTAGCAAGCAAAGATAGAAGTGATTTCGAGGGTATGGTCATCTTGCCCGCAAAGTTCTCCGAGTCGACGTTAGCTTGATCCTCGTAAACGTACTCAACGGGATCCTCGATCACATAGTCATCTCCCGGATCTACCCAAAGCAAGAACAACAAGCAAAGGGAGACACAATCAACCACGTGCAATGCACAAACAACATGATGCAAGATATGGCATGATATGCGGGATGCGATATGCAATGCATATGCATGTTTTGGAAAGGAAAGATCGAACCTGGCCTCAACTTGGAAAACCAAGAGTGCCACTAGAAAGAGGAGTTGATTTCAGTTGAAGTCGATATAAAGATCACCGGAATCGGATTCACGGTTTGCAAATGACAAGGAAAACAAATATGGCACTGATATGCGATTAACAGCACGAGGCCATCTAAATGCATCAAGAACAACATGCTACAACACTCTAACATAGCAACAAAATACATGGTAGGGATCCACTCAAGATGCTTGACAAAAGATGAACACTGAGCTATGGCTAATTCACTAAATAGCATGTTCAAACAAGCATGGAAAAAGTGCAAAAGATATCAGGTTACAGACTTAGTGAAGATGACAACAAGTCAGGAATTTAACATCAGGAAGCAATGTTCAGAGCAAGGTAAAAACATGCTACAGGAACATATCATGGAAAATCAAGGCATGGCATGAAGATACTCAAAGCATACAACAAAAGTGCCTTACTGACCATGAGCCAAAAGGGATCAGAAAATACAATGGCAACCATGTGAACATAGAAATTATTGTTAACAGATTCAGACTTAGCAGAAAACTGGAACATGGCAAAACAGATATCAAGTAGGCATGTTTACGAGATCGACGCACTCACCACAAGGCATTGCACGACAAACTAAGCATACACCCATCAAGTAGACATGGCATAGAAGCTAAACATAGCAAGAACAACATCATAGCATGCATGGATCAACTACAACAACCTTGACAAAAATGCTTAACACGTAAACATTCTGGCAGCAACATTTTATAGCAAAAGTAGAGCTTGATTGACTTAAGCTAGGGTGCTCCATAATTGCAAACAAAGACATGGATGGATAGAGCACCGTAATATCTACAAAACATCCTTACTGATCATGCTCAAAAGAGGCATGGATCACTCTGTAGCAACAAGAACACATGGCATAAAAATATTGACAGGACAAAGACTTAGAATATTTCTAAGTCCCTGAAATCAGCAACATTACTAGGGCTACTTTGCATGCTTTGCTAGCCACCACAGAGATCACAAAAATACATGGCATACACCCCTGTAGAGATGGCATGGCATACTTCAAAACTCCTGTAGGGCTCAAGTTCCTAGGAGGCACACATCAATCATGGCAAAAATGACAAATGCCCAATAACTGATAATAAACTGAAACTAACAGAAACTAGCACTCTTGCAACAACATTTAGGGCATCAAGATGAGCTCAAATGAACATGATGAAATGAGACGAAATGAAGTACTCGTCGAGACAAACATTTTGATATGCTACACGCCCGAAACGGAGCCACGGATGCAGAGTTATGCCATGATGAAAAATGCCAAAAATTACTGAGAGAGAGGGAAAAAGTCAACCGATCCAGATCTCAGATCTAGGGTTCCTGTAGCTGCGCGGAACCCGAGGATGGCCAGAATCATCGAGGTCGCCGGAGTGGCTCACCGGAACAAGGAGCGGTGGAGGAAGGAGAGGCCGGAGCAGCGCGGCGGGCAGTGGAGCTTGCCGGCATCGACGTCGATGCGGCGCCGGCGTCGGGCGGTGAAGGCGCGGCGGCCTCGGGACGTCGGCGGCGGTCGGCGCCGGCGGAGGGCGGCGGCCGGTGTGGCTCGGGCGGCGCAGCGAGGATGGAGGCGGCAGTGGAGCGCGATGCGGCGATGGGCTCGGAGGGCCACGCGCGGGCGCTCCGGGCCGGCGGCGGAGGGAGGCGGCCGAGCCAATCACGGAGTGACACGTGGCGGCAGCGGGACGGAGCGGACGCGTCCGACCCGGACGGACGTGTCCGGCGGCACGAGGAGAGGGAGAGACTAGGGTTTTGCCCGTGATTTGGAATGGGAGGGCCCTTTTTATAGGTAGAGGGAGCTAGGAGGCTCCAAATTGAGCACGGTTTTCGGCCACGCGATCGTGATCGAACGATCTAGATGATGGAGGGGGTTTAGGTGGGTTTTGGGCCACTTTGTAGGGGTGTTGGGCTGCAACACACACGAGGCCTTTTCGGCCCCTCGGTTAACCGTTGGAGTATCAAACGAAGTCCAAATGGCACGGAACTTGACAGGCGATCTACCGGTAGTAAACCAAGGCCACATGGCAAGTCTCGGTCCAATCCAAAAACGTTTAACACCTGCACACGAAAAGAGGTAGAAAGGGACACCGGAGGACATAGGAGCGCCGGAGTGCAAAACGGACAACAGGGAAAATGCTCGGATGCATGAGACGAACACGTATGCAAATGCAATGCACATGATGACATGATATGAGATGCATGACAAAGACAAAAAACCACATGAAGACAAAAACCCAACAATGAGGAAATATCATAACTTAGTGCCGAAAATGGCAAGAGTTGGAATACAAATATGGCAAGTTACATACGGGGTGTTACACATAGAGAGGTGTGAATGTGCAAATGATCATGCATGAGTGAGACATAGACAGATGCCGATACGTTGTGTATACATGAGAGAATGGTCTTCTAGTTTAGTGCATGTTTGGTTCCAATAACTCACCTAACTTATAAGTCAGGTGACTTAAAATTAGTGACTTATAAGTCACGCCTGTTTGGTTGTCATCTGACTTATAAGTCACCTGACCACACCTTCCCACCTTATTTTTTAATGTAAAGGTGATGGGACCCACGTAAAAAGGGGTGACTTATAAGTTTTAAGTTGGGGTGGATCAACTTATGACTTATAAGTTGGGGTGACTTATAAGTTGGGTCCGTTTGAAAAAATAAGTCACTTTTTGCACTTTTCGACTTATAAGTTGGTGACTTATTTGGAACCAAACAGGGCCTTACTTGTGTGTGTGTGAGAGAGAGAGAGAGAGGGAGAGAGAGAGACAGAGAGAGGAGCATCCGTAACACAACAACCATCTCTCTCCATTTGTCCGTCCCTCGCACGGTCGCATGCAACACATGCATTAACGCGCACATTTTGACACCCTCACCCGGCCCCTGCCCACCTCAAGGCCCGCACAATCTCTTCGTGAATACCCATTTCTCTCCTTAGGTTTATTTTCTCTCAATATCTGACACACACACAGAGAGAGAGAGACACACACACGCAGCACAACACACACACACAAACTCCCTGAGCACACAATTCATCCCCATCCAAGGTTATACGGCGACCACTCTCGCTTGTGCTTCTTTGCACCCCAACATGCACAACACCTCAATATTCAAAGAGGGCATCGAGCAGATCAAAGACGGCGACCACACCGCGCTAGAGAATGCGGGGTCATTTGGAGGCAGGGTGATGTGACAACGGCTGACTGACTCCTCCCCCCACCCTCTCTCTCTCTCTCTTACACAAAATTACCAATCCCTCTCTCCCCCGCACAAAATTGTCAATCTCTCAACCCACAAGATCCTTCCCCTCTCGTCCATGTTTTTCCAGCTCTCTCATCAAACATGTTGTCTCTTCTCCTTCCACGTATACAGAATCCAGATGCACACGCATCTCATGTATATTACATGTATCCATGTTTCTCACAGACCTAACTTCTTCCACTCTCTTTCTCTCTATATATATCTCTCTCTCTCTGTCTCCTTAGGTTTGTCTCCTACTCTCTCGTCCACATACATACAATCTTTCCCGCCCTATCTTCTCCATCTTCAAAAGTTCTCTCTACATGTTTCATTCACACATTGGGATATGTCAAAATGTTGCTTCTATAATGGCTGATGTAGAGTTATGGTTGTTTTTGTTGCATCCTACAAAGTAATAACTATGAAATGCATTTAGATTCTCATTTGACTGGGATTATGTGAGTTTGAGCATGTTGTGAAGTACTATAGACCTTGTATACATCTTGGGATTCGACAATGATTGTAACTATTGAATTGTATAAACCATTACATTCGAAGTCAATAGCATAATATATTTATCTCACAATTTCAACAAATGATTAGTTCACTACAAACTAAGAAAACAAATGTGTACTCCCTCCATTTTTATTTAAGTCCGTGTATTAGCATTGGTCAAAGTCAAGTTTTGTAAACTCTCAGAAAGCTTATAACAAAAATATTAACATATACAATAACAAATAAATACCATTAGATTCATTATTGAATGTACTTTCACATCATACATATTTGTTATGGTAAATGTTTATATTTTTCTATAAACTTGGTCAAACTTTAGGAAGTTTGACTTCGGTCAAACCTAATATGCAGAGTTTACTACTACTACTCGCTAGTTGCTTAGCCGAATCACTCAACACGCCACACGGGGAGTCCAGTGTCACAAAATTTTGAGGTCGACGGGAAAATCTCCCGCGACCCTGATTCGAGCAGTGGGAAGTTACCATCATAGCCTTCGGAACAAGCCTACGGATGAGGCTTGGTAGGGGGCTGTTTTCGTAACTTTAGGTTCACCCTACCTAGCCAACCCCACCCCGGCACCCAGAGTAGTACACCTGAATATTCCCCACTTTCTATCCCCACCGCAAAATAGACTTCTCCACGGCACCACAGCCTTCGTGCTCCTCCCCTTTACATTGGCGCACTCGTCCACTGCAGCGCATCTGCCTCAACGACGACCTCATATGCTGCACTGGAGCCGGTCCACCGTTGTCATCGTACAAGGAGCCTCTTCCCCGGCATCGTCTTCCACGGTCTCGGATCTGCTACTCGGAAGCCGACACCAAGCACAGAAGTACCACCATCGTCGACAATGAACTGACTCCCGTTGCCGACCATGACTCACAGAGGCCGCCGCGACCATCGTTCTCCTCCTCGATTGGTAATGTGTGTATTGAATCACTTAGCAGTATATGTGCAGTTCCAATTTTGTTCATACCTACCCTTCAAATTTCCTGGGTGCTATTGTTCCCGTAAAAGTAATTGGTTATAGCCTCCATTGTCCAACAGAATATCAGCTTGTAATTGTGCGTCGCTCCTGTATCGCGCTATGCTTGGGTAGGTTTTCCATCTGCAACCAGTAGTGTGGCAAAGGATGGAAATGTTTTTAGAACTAGCAAGATGCCCATGCGTTGCATGCATCAAGATGCATTTGTATGAGTACTTTATCTTGTGGGAGAAAAGGATGAACGAGGGAAGGCCTTATTTGCAAATCTGGAGAGGGGTATGGGTATCTTTTTGCAAAGTTCCCATTTGTTTCCTTCCTATCTGTCAGATATAAATCAGACGGCCTATATTGCAAGAAGAAAAAGTATAGAAAAAAAGTAGACAGTAAAGGAAGTAGAGATAAATATTAAATATTAAATATTAAATAAATATAACAGTAGAGAAGAGAGTAGAGATAGCATGTTGAGATTTTTAAAGTGCCGCGCGTTGCGATTCTGTTGGAGACGCTCTAACATGGCAGCTAAGTGCTTTAATGTTGCCCACAAGATTCGTGAGTATTACTAGTAGTATATTTTTCTTGCCATGTTGAGATTTTAAAACCACGAGTGCGAACATGCAGAGGAGCAATGAAGACCAAACACGGGATATTCGGGACATCTTCAAGGAGCGTGGCAAGTTAAAGAAGAGCTGCACCGAACCTGTAAAACGAGCTTTGGTAAGTAACACCATTTCAATTACTTTCGTGTAGCCTCGTGTTCTTCGATGTGTATATGTTATAGTTTTTGTTTCTCTTAAGTGTGGTGTTCTTCTATGTGTAATAAGAAGAGTCTTAATCATCCTAATGCTTTCGTTTTTAGATTGATGTAGGAAGTGGGTGTTCTCACCTTGTAGTCTGTTTTTTTCCTTTTGAATTCACTTCTCCGAGTTCTGTTTATCTGGCTTCTACTAAATGGATCTGGGTTGCTCTGATTATTGATCTAAAAAAGAAGTAACTTCATTTCAGGATGCAGTTCCTGCGAGGAGGGAAGTATGGTCAACCTCGAGATCATGTTTCCAAAATGAGGCTAGATTACACACAAGGTGCCAGTTCCCTAATGATGCTGGATTAGACACAAGGTGCAAATTCCTAGATGATGCTGGATTACACACAAGCCAGGTGGAGTCGTCAGATGTTCGTGTCCTCGTGGCATTAGTAAAGGCTAAAAGAAAGCGTGCAACAACCCTTGAGAATGTAGCCGAGTTCCTGAAGAAGCGAAAAGAGCAATCAGATGCTCTCTTCACCCAAGCCAAAGAAGAGATGGAAGAAGCCAGAAATAAGCTAGCAGAGGCAGAGCAGGCTAGGCGTCTCCTGCTATCTAAAACTATTGTCAATACAAAATTTCCTTCATAATAACTAGGTTCAAATGTTTATCCAGTCAGCATGCGTGTTGTGATGTCCGTGCATCTACTGATGTGGCACAAAATGTATTTTTTTCGGGTCATGTAATAACAACAATTACTTTACAAACAATAACAGACGAAGCATTGGACATGGTATAGTTCACGCGCAAGCCCGACATTCCAAGTTCAACTTCCACATCAAACTCACGTTCACAGATATCTACACATTCATACATAATTTCCACAACCATGATTCAATTCAAAGCCAAAAAATGTGAGGAGAGTTATAAATAAAGAAAATCCTCTACTAGTTCCTGCTACCAGTGCGAGCACAACAAGTCAAGAACATGCGTAAATTAATTATATTTTAGTCATTTTTTGTGTTCTAAAATGCCTGCCGGCTCGCGGAAGGACGTGTTGCCAGCACACGCGCGGATTCAATGAAGGCAGGCGGGGCAGTCTTAAGCTACTTGCACGCGGCGAGGAGGCGTGCTCAGCCGGGCCAGCAGCGAGTCCGGCCCTCTTGGCCGACGCACCGGTTCAATGCATGCGCTATGAGAGGTCGTGTCCGTGTCAGAGCAATTACGCGGCGAGGAGGCGTGCTCAGCTGACTATTCCTACAAAGGTGCTCCACCACGTACTTGGTACCCGTGAATGCAGCAATCGTGCACCTAGGGTTTTAGGGTTTATTTGTTAATGTCGCCTTTACGTAACACTCATGTGTGCGAGACAGCGAGAGGCCGACTGCGTGCGTGCGCCTCTTCTCTTCATATATGTACTCCACCATTTGTCTGGTGTCCAAAAAATTATAATAACTACTAGCAATGTGCCAATGCATTGCCACATGATCAAAGTAGATTAATACATATTCACCGATTTGATAGAAAAAAAGTCTAGTTTTGAAATACGTATATCACTAAAAATATGTTATGTTTCACTCAAAATATATTCCTTTGGCGGTTTTGATGAGATAAGGGAGGAATGTTGTTGGTTTCAAGATTTGAGAAGTGGTATATGTCTAATTTCTACTCTTACTAGCAAGATGCCCATGCATTGCATGGAACATCAAGATCTTGTGGGAGAAAAGGATGAACGAGGGAAGGCCTTATCTGCAAATGTGATGAATAGTGTGGGTAAATTGCCATATTTTCCTTCCTATCCGTCAGATATAAATCGGACGACCTACATTGCAGGATGGCAGGCCCACCATCGTCACCAACTCTATTTTTTATCCCTACTCTTATAAAAAGCATTGTCGGTGATGATCGTGTGTCTGCCATCCTGCAATATAGGCCGTCCGATCTATATCTTACGGATAGGAAGGAAACTATGGCAATTTTGCAAAAAGATTCCCACACCCCTCTCCACATTTGCAAATAAGGCCTTCCCTTGTTCATCCTTTTCCCCCACAAGATAAACTACTAATACAAATGCATCTTGATGTTCCGTGCAATGCATGGGCATCTTGCTAGTTGTTGCAAAAAGCCCATGTGTGTGAGAGAGAGGGAGAGTGGAGGAGGACGGAGTGCATGTGTGACAAAGACACAAGGAGTGTGTGTGCCATAGGTATCAGCTTAAAATGAGGCGATAGTGTGTGTGTGCACGATCGAGACGGCGTGTCTCAAGAAGGGAAGAAAAATCTACATAGATACAAGGAGCGGGAGAGAGACATGTATGCGATGGTGGAAGCACAAGTGTGCGGGTGTATAAACCTATCTAGAGGCTAGCTAGTCGATAAATGTTTGTGAGAGAAATACGAGTCGGGGTGTGAAAGCGAGAGCTTTGTGTGTGTGAGAGAGACGATAGTCGGGAAGGGGAGTGGAAGCAGGAGTTGTGTGTGCGTGTCTGTGTGTGAGAGAGAGCAGACGGTAGTCGGGGTTGTCTGATCGGTAAACAAATGAATAATTTCAGTCTGGGATGGAGACGAAAAGGAGACCGCAACAAATGTTGTGTCTACAGGAGAGAGAGAGAGAGTAATTTTAGTGGTATGAGTCATATGTAGAGACATATAGGGTGTGTGAGAGAATCCCATAGAGAGAAAGACAAAGTGAAAGACGAGCGGAGACTGTGTGTGTGGCGGTGAAAAAGAAAGCTTAGGTACCGAGTGATACCTGAGAACAGTAGAGACGTGAGAGATAATGAAAACCATGTAATGTATAATGATTGGGAGAGTGTGACACTTCTCAAGGGAGACGTCGAGAGACCATGTTTGCGAGGATAGGAGAAACATGAAGTGAGCGTGCGGTTGGGCTGGAGAAAAGAGAGTGATAGCTACCTGAAGGAGCATGCATGTGAGAGAGATGGGCGTGAAAGGAGTGAACAAAAAAGGGATTCAAATATTTGAATTCGAGATGATGATACGTGTAATCCATACTCGAACCAAAATTGATCTATCAAACATGCATACTCATATGAATTCACGCACATCTATGTTATTTAATATGTAGATATTACTGATCCATACATTTTAGTAGAACATAATTTGGTTAAATTTTTTCGAATTCAACCTTAAGATTTCGAGATCGTTGTATTTGTAAATCATATTATACATATAAAGGAGCAGAATTCTTTGTTGTGCTTTTGAAAGTATATATAAAAAATGATGTATATAGAATGTAATTCCAATTGAAAATGGATCCCTCCCGGAAAAAAATAGAATACAAATGGGATTCGAATTGAGTTGGCACGGTAAACGTGCACTCTGCAAAATTTGAATGAAGCGGGGAATGTCACAGTAACCGCCTGAAACCAAAATCTACGAGATGGAAATCACTATTGCCTATCCCTGCCATGCAAAGCCTATCTGCTGGATTTCTATAGGTTTTGATAGGGGTAGGTTTGTAATTTCACCCAAACATGACGTAGCCGCCTCTCACCCGGATTCATACATGGTGGGCGCCAAAACACAGTGTGTACTCGGCCGAAATTGACTCCCTCCCCGATTCATATTCATACACGGTGGGCGCCAAAAACAAACTCTCGTTGGCAAATATTCGGTGTATGCGAGATTACCGTCCTATCCCCAACCGACTAATGTTGCTGTGATGTAGTAGAAATTTGAAACGGGGGCTAAGTTTGTAAATTTCCTCGCATTTGAGACAAGCGCGCCCTGAATACATGGTTCCCCCGTCCTCTCTACCTCCCTTTTCCCCATTCGTACTCCGTGGGTGCCAAAACACCCTCTCCACCCCACCCATCCACCGCTGCCCTCCTCCACCATGCCGGAGCTGATACCCCGACACCGCCGTCCATTACAAGAGATCGACCTCTCTCATCCACGGCTTCGGACCGGGATCCTTGCATCCCGTCCTCTCGCTTCATCCCCGCCGTCGTCCACCTTGCCGACGCCGCTCCTATGACCGTATCGTCCACCGCCCCCCGCCGCCACCGTCTACCCTCCTAGATCTGCTTCCACGCCCCCGACAGCCATCGCTACCGCATCACCGTCAAATTCTCAGCAGATGCGTACACGGCACCACACCAGAGGCGGTACTCTTTCATATCTGCTCAACTTATTTATCACAGCAAGAAAATAGATCACCACTGCTTTACTCTGATTTCTTATCTTGGTTGCGAAGTTGCCTTTGTCTGGTTTGCACCTTCAGATCCGCCATGGCATGCTCAACACTATACTCCCAATGCTTATGGTTTTCCCCTTTTATATTCCACACTAGTTAAATCACAATAGACTAAATTTCAAAATTGGGTCAGTCGATTTTTCAGAGCTTGCCGGAGTTCACCGGTGCGATCGAAGGGGCTCGGGTGGTTGTGGGGCCTCGCCGAACAAATAAAAATCGACGCAGGTGGGGATTGGGGCGGGGCTGGGGGGTGGGGGTGCCGGAGGAACACAGGCGGTGGGGGCCGGTGGTCCGGCCGGCGGCCCGTGCGGTGTTCTGTATGGGAAGAATCAGAGACGAGGAAGAAGAAGGGTTAGGAGACGTAGGATCTTCATCCAACCACCTGAAATGGTCGAGAGACAACCGGGAGTTGCATTCTTAATGCGCTCTGGTTCATCATGTGTGGGCACTGCGCAACCAACATTTTATTATCCAAAATCTGCTTGCTCTTCTTTACCATGTTCCTCTTCCGTTCTTCTTTAATATGTACTCTCTCCGTTCCTAAATACAAGTCTTTGTATAGATTCCACCATGGACCACATATGGAGCAAAATGAGTGAATCTACACTCTAAAATGTATCTGGATACATCTGTATGTGATCCATAGTGGAAATCTCTACCAAGACTTATATTTCGGAACGGATGGAGTATGATAGTAGTACAGTATGTTCCTTGTACTCAAGATGAGCAGGGACATTTGCAGTGTAGAGGTCTATACGGTCGGTTGTGATGGACACTTTGAGCCTCTTCGATTCGTAGGATCTTTTAAACATAGGAATAGGATTTGTAGTGGCCTGCCCACTTGAATCCTATAAGAATAGCAAGGAAATGCGGGGAGCTGTGTCGCCTTTGAGAGTTACGCTGATATTAATAGTACCGCACATTCACTTGAAGAGAGCTGGTATCCGAAGCCTTTCTAGCCGTACCAGCAATACTAGCACATATATTCCAGCAAGTTCAACTTTGCTGATTTTACTCTGATGCTTAAGGTTTTCCCGTTATATCTACACTATGATCTGTGTAGCTGCTTTGTGTCGCACTAGCAGCAGTCCACTCTTGAAGCTAAACACTTCAATGACTTACAAAATTGGCACCAAGGCATTGAGTGCCATTCTGGATGCAATGAAACTCATACGCTCCCCACCTGTTGATTCTTGTTCAGAATATGATCCTAATGACTATTCTAACTTCGAGGAGCCAAAGGCAGATGGCCTGTCCTGTTCACCCATCAAGGTGCCTGTTCTAATTTGGCAATGTTTTATTGATTGCGGGTATCTTGCATATGTTGTCTTGCATTTCTTCTACTTTGTTGCACTGCCATCTACTTAGTTTACTCATCATATATGCCGAGATGCCATGCCCATCCATTATCAATACATATTCCATCTGTCATCATACCATGTTTTTTCACTCAAATGATGTTCTTGTGCATCAGACATCAAAAAGGAAGAGGGTGATTGCCGAACCTGAAGGAGCACCAGCAAAGTCCTTGAAAAACATGATGGTGCCGGAGAAATCAGACAGCACCCCACTTATATTGGCTGTACAACCAGTGACACAAAACATAGGACCGACTCCAGCAGACTGTACCCATACTTCACTGGCCACACCACTAGCCCCACCACACAGGACCTGCACTCCAGCAAAAGGTATACCGATTTCATTTGCCATAGCACCAGCTGTACCACAAAAAAATCCCACTCCAGCAAAAAGTACAGCAAGTCCACCGGCCGAAGACCTATCCCAACTGCAGAGACGGCCAATTCCTGCAGATTGGAACCCCATTCCATTTATTCCCAGTTTAAAAGACAATGCTTTCAATGTTGTTAGGGACTACGTGCATATATTCCCCTCATGGGAAGATTATTGTGAAGACCAACACCATTTTCACATCTTCCTGTCCAACTTACGTGTAAGTGCTATTATTCATGGTTATTATTTTCCTGTTTTCTGCTGATTAAACACACCAATGATTTACATTACATTGTTGTAACTAGGCGAGGGTCAATCCGGATAGTCATGACGAGCAAAGCTTGCTTGTGCTTTTCAAGGAAGCATTGCAGCAGTATTGGTGTTACCTGAGGAAATCACACTTTGATGGCAAGTCTATAAATGAATTTCCGGTGAAGTCTCCTGTGCTAAATTTAGAAGACATTGAATGGAAAAACCTTGTTATGCACCGGTCTCGTTCCCAGGATGAGGTACTGTCTATGAAATCACATGAAAATTTGAACTTCTACTTTTTCACATGTGCCTTACGGATCTTTTTTGCAGGAAATCTGCTCGAAGAAGAATTCCGGTTTGACAAGAACGACAGGATATCGCAAATATGCTGCCTGCTGCTTTGCTCTTGTTAGTACCTGTTGTCCTGTATCACTTTACTTGCATACATACCTGGTTCATTATGTGACAGTAGTATGCATGATAGCTTGCTTATCAATTGTTCGCTCCAAATTATCTGATCTGTATGAATGGTTACATTAGTGTAGAATATATCCAATGCCAATGTTTTTTAGCTCTGCATTGTTCTTGTAAGTACTTGCTGTCCTTTATCAGTGTACTTATAATGACAGGTAATTGTTCATGTACCATCACTCTGCAGCTTATTTTCCTTTGCCCTTCATTTTCTACACATCAGATCTATATTTACTCTTACCATAAGGTTGGTACTGAAGAAGTTTAGCTGCGCATTGCTCTTGGCTGTACCTTTTGCCTATATCGCTGCACTTACATTTATAGCTACTTGGTTATGTAGCACCACTCTTCATCTTATCTTAAATATTCTCCATTTTTTCATATATTATCACATCTATATTTACTCTTAACAAAATGTAGAATAAAGGCAATGCTTTTGAAGAAGATTCTGTGGTAAAATTCTTGAATTGCCCCCCTCCATCAGCATGGACAAGGCCTTTATAGAGCCTGTCTTCACCAATAATGTAAGTTTGTCCATCTCAAGCCTTCAAACTTTGTTGTATATATTTGGTTAGGCATGACTGCAACAGCTGTTTATTTTTGGTGTTTGCATCAAATTGCTTGTTTAAAGTTTATTATGTACTTCATAAACAAAAGTTTGTCCTTTCTCAATTTAAGTTTTCAGTTGTACAACCAAGTTCCTTCTTCATACCATGTAAATTAAACTATACAGAGCAAGTGATCTTCTTTTGCACTGCATGTATGCTTCTGTTCTTCATCCGTAATCCAGTGGTGTGGTGAACCTACCCACTACAACACAATGTCATATTCTGCAATGTCTTAACTATGAACAATGTCATATCATTCTACTATTATTTAAACCATCTCTTTATTTGCCAATCTGAAATGGTATAAATTGACAGCACACTAACCATTGATACTTATGAGTTCTTGATCTGTAATCCATTGGTGTCGTGAAGCTGCCAACTCCTTCACAATGTCATTTCCTGCCATGTCTTCACCTGAACAATACCATATTGTGTTAATGCAATTTTAAACTATGTCACTTTATTCGTCAGTAAGAAATGTGATGAATTGTCAGCACTAATACTTTTATGTGCAAAACCTGTCATCTGTCTGCTTGTTTATATTTCAGAGTGAGGAAGATATAAGTGTTGAACAAGCGCAGTCTCATCATTTTGCTCAGCTGCTTGTGCTGCAGCTCCCCAGCAGGGCTAACCTTTCTTGAACTCAATTGAAGTGATGTCGGTTTTGTATATTATTTTGTCGGCGTGTTTTTTTGCATTGGTGGCGATCTTTGATGCCCCGTGTATGTAATCTGCTGTCTGCTTGTGCTTTATTATCATAGTGGCGAACTTTGATGCCCAGTGGATGTAATATGCCGTAATTTCTTTATTGTATAGTCTAGGTTTTTTCTTATTAACGATGTTGCAATTATTTTACTGTATATATATATCCTGTCTTCGCAGTAAACCGGCCAAACCATAAAATTACGGTACATAATCGGGCCGTCATGCAATCACAATGTAGGTTGGGCCTGAAACGTGCCGAACAGCTCACAGGCCGGCAGCAGCCCAAACTGAACCCCGACCCATGATTGTGCGAGTCAAATCACGGGCTTTTAACAGGCCAAAATTGTCTCGGTCCTTATTTGGCCCAATCAGATATCGGTTGCGAGCAGGCCGGATGCAAACTGGGCTGTAGTTAGGCCCAACTATATGACGGGCTTTTAACAGGCCGAAGTTAATATAGGGCCGAAATGTTAAACGAACCCTTAACAGGCCAAAACTAATATCAGGTCGAATTACTAAGTGGGCCTTTAGCAAGTGGGCCCAAAAGCATAGTGCCCAGTTGACGGGCCGAATCTGATATGGGCCATAATTGAGCCCAAAGCCTCTTAAAGGCCCGGACCTGATCTGGGCCGTAATTTGGCCTAGAACATGGTAGGCTTTTAATGGGCCAGATCTCATATGGGCCACTATTAGGGCCGGGGCGTGGCAGGCCATTAATGGACCGGATCAAATATGGGCCTGCATTTGGCCCAAAACATGGCAGCCAGTTAATGAGCTTTCCTACTAGGGTCCTCAAAATCTTGTGGGCCTACAGCTGGGCCGGCCCATTAATGTCGGTGAAATCTCGTGGGCCTTTAGCTGGGTCAGCCTGTTATGGTCCGCAAGAATCTTGTGGGCCTTTACCTGTGCCGGCCCATTATGGCACACAAAAATCTTGTGGGCCTTTACCTGGGCCGACCCATTATGGCCCGCAAAATCTTGTGGGCCTTTAGCTGGGCCAGCCCATTATGGTCCGCAAAATCTCATGGGCCTTTAGCTGGGCCAGCCCATTATGGTCTGCAAAATCTTGTGGGCCTTCAGTTGGGCCGGCCCATTTAAACTTGATGGACCGGTCCACGTGTCAACATATCATAGGCGCCTCTCGCCCATTGGATGTGTGACACCTGTGCCAACGCAGACCTGACACGTGTCTCCTCCAGGCAATGATGATTTTACACGTGGAAAATCCCCATTGGTCGGGGCTGTTAACGGGTTATCGGATCCAAAACCCGACCCGATAGCTTAACGGCGTTCTGTTATGGTGGATGCCACGTGTCGGTCACCCTTGACGAAAGCACTTCTGTGACGCACGATTTATCGTCATGGAAGTGGATACTTCAGCGATGATAATTTTGGTAATGTCATGGAACACTTCTACGATAGCACAGGTATGACTATCTTGATTCTATCATAAATTTGTCATGGATGTACATGCATGAAAAAAAACGCGACCTACTGTGACAAACACGTATCATCATGGAAGTGTATTTTTTTGTAGTGTATGGGTATGTCTCCGTATAAAATGGTTTATGGAAAAGCATGCCACTTACCTCTCGAACTAGAACACAAGGCATATTGGGCTATTAAAGAACTCAATTATGATTTTAAACTTGCCGGTGAGAAGAGGTTATTTGATATTAGCTCACTCGATGAATGGAGAACCCAAGCCTACGAAAATGCCAAGTTGTTTAAAGAAAAAGTTAAAAGATGGCATGATAAAAGGATACAAAAGTGTGAGTTTAATGTTGGTGATTATGTATTGCTATACAACTCTCGTTTAAGATTTTTTGCAGGAAAACTTCTCTCTAAATGGGAAGGTCCTTACGTTATCGGGGAGGTCTATCGTTCCGGTGCCATAAAAATCAACAACTTCGAAGGCACAAATCCGAAGGTGGTGAACGGTCAAAGAATCAAACATTATATCTCAGGTAATCCTATAAATGTTGAAACCAATGTTTTTGAAACCGTAACCCTGGAGGAATACATAAGGGACACTTTCCGGAATGTTTCAGACTCCGAAAAGGAATAGGTATGTGGTACGTTAAGTAAACCGAATCCAAAATAGTTTTTATAGCATTATTTCTTTGTTTTGGAATATTTAGAAAAATAGAAAAATAAGAAGCAGTCCGGGAAGGACACGGGGGCTCCACGAGGGTGGAGGGCGCGCCCTACCCCCTGGGCACGCCCCCTACCTCGTGGGCACCTCGTGTGCTCTCCGGACTCCGTTTTTGTACACGACACGTATTTTGGTCGGTAAAAATTCATTATATAATCTCCCGGAGGTTTTGACTCCTGTATCACGCAAATATCTCTTGTCTTTGTTTTGAGCTGTCCTGCTGCAGACAAAGCAACATGTCGTCCCAAGATGCAGAAGGAGAAAGCTATGTGCTGATTACCTTGCAGATCCTAAGGTCTATGGGTATGTGGAGCATTGTGGTTGGACTACGGAAGAAGAAGAGGACTATGAACCCATGGGAAAGGAGGAGACGAGCTCAGATGAAGATGAAGTACCGCTACCTCAACCTGGGGACATGCATGTGTAGTTCAAAAAGTCTAGCCTCCCGGATAGGGTAAAGAAACCTAAGATCGAGTTTATCCCTTTTCGCCTCTTGCAGGAAAACAAGCAGGAACTATGCAAAAAGATATTGAGCCTGGAACAGGAGATTGAGGACCTAAGGGACCAAAATTCTGTCCTCAAGCGCAAATTAAGGAAGAAGCCTATGCCATCAACAAAACCATCACCTTCTCCACCAACAAAGGGGACATAATCACATGGGTATGGGCACTCCCCTTGGCAACTGCCAAGCTTGGGGGAGTGCCCCGGTATCGTATCACCATCACTTTTATCTTTACTGTTTTTCTTAGTTCGATCCTTTTGGTAATATCTTGATCTAGTAGAATAAAAGTTCTTAGTATGATCTAGTTGTGAGTTTTGCTTTATAATTCCTCTACGTAATCGAGTCTGTGAGCTATGTAATAAAGATTAGTGTTGAGTCAAGGGCTTGATTATTTTGCCATGATCCTAAGGGAATAAAAGAAAAGAGAAAGAAATAAAAAAGGAAGCAAAGAGATCATGTGAATCTTATGGAGAGTAATGAGCTCACATAGAAAAAGTAGGATGAATAAAAGTTGTTGAGAGTTGACAAACATAGTTTTGGTCATCGTTGCAATTAATAGGAAGTAATAAAGAAAGCGAGGTCTTCACATATAGATATACTATCTCTTTTATGATTGTGAGAACTCATTAAAATATGACATGCTAAAGAGTTGATGTTGGACAAGGAAGACAACGTAATGGGTTATGTTTTCTTACATCTGAAATAATTTATATTGTCATGGATCATCCAACATGGTTGAGCTTGCCTTTCCCCCTCATGCTAGCCAAATTCATCGCGCCAAGTAGAGATACCACTTGTGCTTCCAAATACCCTTAAACCAGTTTTATCATGAGAGTCCACCATACCTACCTATGGATTGAGTAAGATCCTCCAAGTAAGTTGTCATCGGTGCAAGCAATAAAAATTGCTCTCTAAATATGTATGACTTATTAGTGTGGGAGAAAATAAGCTTTATACAATCGTGTGATATGGAACAAATAAAAGCGACAGACTGCATAATAAAGGTCCATATCACAAGTGGCAATATAAAGTGACGTTCTTTCGCATTAAGATTTGGTGCATCCAACCATAAAGCGCATGATAACCTCTGCTTCCCTCTATGAAGGGCCTATCTTTTACTTTTATCTACTACCTTGCATAAGAGTCATGGTGATCTTCACCCTTCCTTTTTACATTTTATCCTTTGGCAAGCACAGTATGTTGGAAAGATCCTGGTATATATGACTAATTGGATGTGAGTTTTCATGGACTATTATTGTTGACATAACCCTTGAGGTAAAACGTTGGGAGGCAAAACTATAAGCCCCTATCTTTCTATGTGTCCGATTAAAACTCCATACCCATAAGTATTGCGTGAGTGTCAGCAATTGTGAAAGACTATATGATTGAGATTATAGTTTGTTAGTTTTCAATGAAGTTTACGACTCATACTTGAAATTGTGATTGAATTATTACTCTAGCATAAGAAATCATATGACAAGAATTATATAAGTTGTTGTTCTAAGAATGATCATGATGCCCTCATGTCCGTATTTTATTTTTTTATCGACACCTCTATCTCTAAACATGTGGACATATTTTTCTATTTCGGCTTTCGCTTGAGGACAAGCGAGGTCTAAGCGTGGGGGAGTTGATACGTCCATTTTGCATCATGCTTCTATATCGATATTTATTGCATTATGGGCTGTTATTACACATTATGTCACAATACTTATGCCTATTCTCTCTTATTTTACAAGGTATATATAAAGAGGGAGAATGCCGGCAGCTGGGATTCTAGGCTGGAAAAGGAGCAAATATTAGAGACCTATTCTGCACAGCTCCAAAAGTCCTGAAACTTCACGGAAGACGTTTTCAGAATATATAGAAAATACTCAGCGGAAGAAATTCACCAGGGGGCCACACCCTGCCCATGAGGGTGGGGGCGCGCCCTACCCCCTGGGCGCGCCCCCTACCTCGTGGGCCCCCTAGTGGCCCTTTGGGGGCCATCTTCTGCTATATGAAGTCTTTCAATGGGAAAAAAATCATAAGCCATCTTCTTGGAGAAACTCCGCCGCCACGAGGCGGAACCTTGGCGGAACCAATCTAGGGCTCTGGGGGAGCTGTTCTGCTGGAGAAACTTCCCTCCCGGAGGGGGAAATCATTGACATCGTCATCACCAACGCTCCTCTCATCGGGAGAGGGCAATCTCCATCAACATCTTCATCAGCACCATCTCCTATCAAAACCCTAGTTCATCTCTTGTATCCAATTCTTGTCTCCAAGTCCGGATTGGTACTAGTAGGTTGCTAGTAGTGTTAATTACTCCTTGTAGTGGATGCTAGTTGGTTTATTTGGTGGAAGATCGTATGTTTAGATCCTATATGCATATTAATACCCCTCTGATTATGAACATGTTTATGCTTTGTGAGTACTTACGTTTGTTCCTGAGGACATGGGAGAAGTCTTGCTATTAGTAGTCATGTGAATTTGGTATTCGTTCGATATTTTGATGAGATGTATGTTGTCATCCCTCTAGTGGAGTCATGTGAACATCGACTACATGACACTTCACCATTATTTGGGCCTAGAGGAAGGCATTGGGAAGTAATAAATAGATGATGGGTTGCTAGAGTGACAGAAGCTTAAACACTAGTTTATGCGTTGCTTCGTAAGGGGCTGATGTGGATCCATATGTTTCATCCTATGGTTAGGTTTACCTTAATACTTTTGTTGTAGTTGCGGATGCTTGCAATAAAGGTTAATCATAAGTGGGATGCTTGTCGAAGTAAGGACAGTACCCAAGCACCGGTCCACCCACATACCAAATTATCAAAGTACCAATGCGAATCATATGAGCGTGATGAAAACTAGCTTGACGATATTCCCATGTGTCCTCGGGAGCGCTTTTCTTTATATAAGAGTTTGTCCAGGCTTGCCCTTTCACTACTAGGAAAGGGGTATAGATGAAATTGACAATGATGGCGCACCAGACAAGTGGTGCGCCACTACTATATACTAATGGCGCACCATGTGCTGATGCGCCATTAGTGTGGAAGACACTAATGGCGCACCAGACACACGGTGCGCCACAAGTAACAAAAATTATTATTTTTCATTTTTCGAAACATACTAATGGCGCATCCAGGCAAAGTGCGCCATTACTAGTTCTAACTAGTAATGGCGCACCAGCCACAGTGCGCCACTATTGTATTTTTTTTTGCAAAACTACTAATGACGCACCGTGGCATAGTGCGCCATTACTAGTTTAAACTAGTAATGGCGCACTACGCAATGATGCACCATTAGTATATATATATATATATATATATATATATATATATATATATAATATTTTTTGCAAAACTACTAATGGCGCACGGCCAGAAGGTGCGCCATTAGTATGTTGGGTTACTAATGGCGCATGGATGGGTGGTGCGCCATTAGTAACCTGGGACCAGCTAGATATTTTGGACAGCCACACCTACACACTCACTTTCCCCACTTCATTCCCTCCACCTCCTTCTCCAAGCTTGTCGGCTGCCTCCTCCTCCTCACCTCATTTGCACCATAGATTCATCAAAATTAAGTGGTTAAATTACCTTTTTTATAGGTAAGTAAAGGGAAAGCTATCTTTATGTTGTAGATCTACTTTTTTTCTCCCTAGGTTGCTCCAACAACGTGCACATGCACTTTTTGTGGCCTAGCTAGATCTATGTATGTTTGTGGTGTTGCATATGTTTGTGGTGTTGCATATATGTTTGTGTTTGCAGGTACCGGTATTTGAAATGCGATAGTTGCCAATATTTTGCCGGAATGTTCATTCATTTCCGTTTCGGCGAGAATTTTGGCACTATGCATTCTTTTTGGTCCTATTTTTAGGGAAAGTCATGCCAAATTTTTTCTTGGTTCTAAAATATCGTTTTGCTCTACCCCGCAGGCAACCATGGTCCGCATGATGACCGAAGGCATCGTGAATAGGTTTTTGAGCTCCGTGAAGGACGAGATGCTTCAAAAGAACGAGACGGAGATAAGATGTCCGTGTCGAAGATGCAAGCTGAAGAGCCTTATTGCGGGCCCGGATTCCGGGCAGGTGCGGGACCACCTGCTCTTGTGTGGTTTCATGGATGGCTATCGGTGGCAAGGTGATGAAGATGACAATGAAGTCGTCCATGGGGGTCGGGCAAGAAATGAGGAAGGGCAGCAAGACAACCACCGCGGCTCGGGCGGGCGAGAAGACGAAGAATCTGCAAGACATGATCACGATGGTGATGCTGTACACACTCATCATGTAGAAGATGCCGGACATGATGATGAGGAAGATGCCGGAGCAGACGAAGGGCATGATCATGAAGATGAAGATGCCGGCGGAGCAGACGACGATGGACCATCGATGGGCTGGGTGCAGGACCCTCATATTCAAGAGCTGCTTCTCAAGCAGACGGATAATGCAAACGCTGCCGCCCGAGAGAAAGCCAAGATGGATCAACTGGAGATAGATGCGGTTACTCCATTGTATGAAGGATGCAGGCCCGAGGATACCCACCTGAAAGTAACGCTCATGGCTCTGGAGATGAAGGTAAAACACAAAATGACTGACGCATGCTTCGACGAGAACATGTCATTCTGGCATGAACGTCTTCCCAAGGGGAACAGGTGCCCTACCAGTTTCGAGGAGGTGAAGAAAATCATGTGTCCTCTGCATTTACCGCACATGAAATACCATGTGTGCATGAACAATTGCATCATTTATCGGGACGAGCACGCAGAGTCTACCATATGCCCGGTGTGCGGCGTCACTCGATACAAGAAGATGAAGAAAGCTCCTCGAAAAGTGGTGTGGTACTTTCCGATCACTCCTCGTCTGCGGCGGTATTTCGCGGACCCTAAGGATCCGGATATAAATAAAAAAGACAAAATGCTGAGTCACCCTAAGGATGGGAGCCAGTGGCAAGCGTTGAACTTCGAACACCCAGAATTTGGGAAGGATCCAAGGAACATCGTGTTGGGCGCGAGCACCGATGGAGTCAATCGGTTTGGCAGCCAGAGAAGCACACATAGCACCTGACCTGTGTTTGTGTGGATGTACAACCTTCCCCCCTGGTTGTGCATGAAGAGGAAGTGCATTCACATGAGTATGCTAATTGAAGGGCCGAAACAACCACGAACGACATCAATTTGTATCTGGGGCTGCTGAAAGAGGAGCTAGACACGCTGTGGAAAACGACATCCAATATGTGGGACGCCGTAGAGAAAGAATATTAACCTATGAGAGCCGCACTGCTCACGACGGTGCACGACTATCTCGGTTACGGATATCTCATGGGGCAGGTGGTCCACGGATTTTCTAGATGCGTCAGGTGCATGGATGACACAACGTATCGCCAGCTAGATAGAGATCCCGGGTCTTCGAAACCGTGTTCATGGGACATCGAAGGTGGCTTCGCGACGATGACTCGTGGAGGAAACGCAAGGATCTGTTCAATGGTGAAACCGAACCCCGAAGACGCCCGCGTACGAGGAGCGGCGAGGAAATAGACGAGTTGTTGAAAAATTGGAAAGATTGCCCACTACCAGGAAAGAAGCAAAATGCGCCAGAGCCGGGAAAGAAGCGAAAGGCGCCAGAGCCGCTGCTGAAGGTATGGAAAACGAGGTCTGTTTTCTGGGACTTGCCGTACTGGAAGATCCACCGTGTGCCTCATAGCCTTGATGTCATGCATATCACAAAGAACGTGTGCGAGAATCTGCTTGGTACCCTGCTCAACATGCCAGACAGGACCAAAGATGGGCCAAAAGTAAGGGTAGACTTGAAACTAATGGGCATCAGGCAGGAGCTTCATGCTAATGATGATGATGATGATGATGATGATCATGATGATGATGATGATGATGATGATGATGAGGCGAAGCAGGACACAGAAAGTCGTCGCAAAGGCAAAAAGGCCAAGAAGACCGGAAATGACTACCCTCCCGCATGCTTCACTCTAAGTCAGGAGGAGATCGAGCAGTTTTTCATCTGCCTCGTAGGAGTAAAACTTCCTTACGGTTATGCGGGGAAGATAAGCAGATACCTAGACCCAGCGAAGCAGAAGTTCAGCGGGATGAAGTCTCACGACTGTCACGTGCTGATGACGCAGATACTTCCAGTTGCAACCCATGGGATCATGGATGCGCACGTCCGTGAAACGCTATTTGGCCCATGCAAATTTTTTGACGTCATCTCTCGGAAGTCAGTTGGCGTGAGGCAACTCAGAAGGCTACAGGAAGAGATCGTGGTGATACTATGCGAGCTTGAGATGTACTCCCCGCCCGCATTCTTCAATGTTATGGTGCATCTGCTGGTCCATATCATGGAGGATATCATCCAACTCGGGCCGACGTTCCTGCACAGCATGATGCCATTCGAAAGGATGAATGGTGTCATCAAAGGATACATTCGCAACATGTCACATCCAGAGGGAAGTATAGCCAGGGGCTTTCTGACCAAAGAGTGCATCTCCTACTGCATGAATTATCTAGGCATCAAGAACCCCGTTGGTCTGCCCGTCAATAGGCACCTCGGCAGACTCGCTGGATGGGGTCACCGTGAGGGTCGCCGCGAAATGCATGTCGACTTCGAGGGTCGACTCGCCGACTTTGAAAGAGCAAACCTAGTCACGCTACAACACATAGACGTGGTCGATCCTTGGGTGGTAGAGCACAAAACCTTTATTGAGAAGACGTACAATGACCGAGGCCAACAGAGGACGGACGGAGATATAATCAAAGAGCACAACTCATGTTTCACGCGTTGGTTAAAGAAGAAGCTTCTGTCGTACCCTTTACATGAGGATTCTTCCGCGGAAGAACAACTCATATTCGCCTTGTCACAGGGCGCCGAGCACAACCTGATGACCTATGAGGCGTACGATATCAATGGCTACACATTCTACACCGAGGACAAGGACATGAAGAGCGATGGTTATCAGAACTCCAGGGTAACAATGGAATCCTACACCGGTAACGACAAGGACAGATACTACGGAAGGATCGAGGAGATCTGGGAGCTGAGCTACGCTGGAGAGAAGGTCCCGATGTTCCGTGTCAGATGGGCCAATATCATCGTCGTAAGCTGGCCCTTGCTTTGGCCGAAGAGCCAGATTCGTTTGGGGGCGTGGGACACCACCCCATAGATAAGACCGCCAGTCATGCCGGCGCCAAGCCATGGCAAGAACGCCGCAATGCTATCGCAAGTCTCTTGTTGATACACATCCCTTGGATTCTCAAAACAATTGAGAAGGATGCTGACGTATTGGCATGTGGCCACGACAGAATATTGCACGTACCTGGACACCAGGGCCGGGGCTTATTACAAAGGGCACTGTTCAAGCCCGCTTTACATCATAAAGACCGAATACCTTAGGGAGTGTTCGGCGTCGTGAGTTTGGCCTTATATGCATCAGTTCCAAATCATGTCTTTGGTCAAATGTTGGGTTTGCCCGGCTCCTGTGTTTTGCTGCTTTACGTTCCGCTCTATCGGCTAAAGCGGCACCAGGAGAACTAATGCGATTGTGCCATGGTTCATCCGGACGAGCACCTCAGTAGAGAAAGCTGAAAACTGACTATCATGATATAGCGTGAGACTGGTCAACCACTCGATGACCTAGCGGAATCTTCGGGATTCCTCCACTTAAACGAAGGGTCGTATCCCGGCCAGGCATGTACGCACCGTGAATTCGGATGAGTGCCGAGCCACCAGGGGCTATATAGTAGCCCCACTGTCAAACTCCTCTGGCTAAGTGAAAGTGTTAAAGCATTATAGTCCGGTTGCCTAGTTCGCTGCGCTATCATCTCCTTAATGGACCAAGACGTTGGATCAAGCGTGAACATGCGTCTTCTGTGAACACCCCCGCATTATATGTGTGGGGGCTGAAGCCGACGACTGCAATCTTTCAGGTTATATACATATATACATAAAACGGCCACACAGGAGGCATTATAGCTCTTTCGGGCATAAGTATAAATACAGCCTTGATAAATTCAGTAAAACATTGTTTTTACAATGGGTATACATGTCACTCAAACATAATATTCTTCGAGCACTGAGCCTCTATCGAACGAGCGCCTTCAAGGACTTCTTCAAAGTAGTGCTCGGCAGCCACTCGGCCTATGGCCGAACCCTGTGCCACAACAGTGGTGGCCTCATCTCTGCCCAGTATGTTTTGACACGGGCAAGGGCCATCCGCGCACCTTATATGCACGCTGATCTCTTTACAACATCGATGCGTGGCACAGCTTCAAGGAATTGTTGCACTAAGCTAAAGTAGCTAATCGGCATTGGCCCTCCCGGCCATAGGTGATCCACAACGGACCTCATGGCAAGTCCGGACAACCTATGGAGCTCAACCCAACCGGTCAATCGCTCATTCAGCAGCAGCGGACGGACGGACTGGAGCAGGAAACTGTGACCAGAACAACTTCTCCAGTTCGGGACCTTTCTGATCCTTGAATTACTCGGCGGCATCAGCAGCGCTGGCAGCCAAATCCATGTACGCGTTCGCAGAACTCCATAGCCGGTCCATTAGAGCATACTTCAGATCTCCGAACTTAGTCCGCAACAAGAAAGGCTTCCCAGACACGATATCTGCAGCTTGATTCAGCTCCTCCTTCGTCGCTCTAATTTTGGAGTGGGCTTCCTTGGCAGCCACCCGGGCCTTCTCTAGGTCCGTCGCTTTCGTCTGATTTTCTTCTTCAAGAAGCCGGTAACGGTCAGCAGCATCTTTTAACTCCAGGGCCATCTTGGCAATTTTTTCTTTGCTCTTGCAATGTGCGGCCTATTCGGCCCTTAACTCTTCGGCCGCCTGTAAAGCGGCCGCATTACTACTCCTTGCTTGCTCCTTGGCTCGGGCGAGCTCCGCCCGAAGGGTCTCCACGGTGGCAGCTCCATATGCAGTCACAACATATTAAAGATAATAGCAACATGCTGCTCTTACTATGTGACATTCACCAGAAAAATCACTTACCCTGTGCCTCGTCAAGCCGCTTGTTGACAAGCACGATGCCGGCATCTGCCGCATCCAGTTGCCACTTTAGTTCGGCAAACCCATCAGTCCGGCTGGCCACCGGAGCTTCAACCACCTGCACATAAAGGCGGTCTGGTTATTACCCGGGACTATGATCCTCTGTTTGTCGCCGTTCTTGACGACAACCAGAGTCTCAGGGGCTACTATCTGCATGGGCATACCTAGTGTATGCGGTACTATTAAAGGCATACATTATTTTTACGTACCTCGAAGCCTTTCAGCAAACTCATAAAAGCTTTGTGCAAACCGCTTTCGACGGAGGAAATCCTTCCAATTACCGTACCCATTAGCGTACGATGCGCTTCCGAGATGACAGCTTTCCCCAGACGATCCTTCAACACATCCGACCGCACACAGTACGGACCCTTGCTGTCGCTCTCCTCAGGAGCCGGATACTGGGGATGCCGGGCAGCCAAAGGGTTATCCTCTGGCGATATTGGATCCGGAGATACCCTTCGCGACGACACTTCAAGGTCGCCCGCTTCTTGAGCTGGAGAGTCCAGGGGAGGCGTTTCGCTCTCCATCATCTCCGAAGAAGATCCCCCGAAGATGAACTTTGTCGAGAAGGGCTGCAATCCGAACTACAACTTACAAGCATCGGTTATTTTCTTCGGAAGAAAGGTAGGATATCTTCACTATGAAGTACTTTTTGATTACTTACAGCTCGGTAGAGGGTTGATCCCCGTGCGGACACTGTGCGGCAAGAATGCCCTCCGAGGCAGGACCCTCTGGCAGAGATTTCTTCTCCTGTTTGGATACTTTAGTCCTGGATCTTCAGAGGTAGTACTCTTCCTTCCCCGGGGAGAGAGAATGTCATATTCTTCCCCGTGGTTATCCTCCCTCGCGGAGGTGCTCATTCCTTCGATTGAAATAGGTAGTGATGGAGGCCCGTTTTCGCCCTCTTTATTCCCCCCTTCATCTTCCTTTGAGGGCACTAGACAAGGTACTGTCTCAAGCATCTTTTCCAGCACCGGATTGTCCAAGCCCTCAGGAAGAGGGGCCGAACACCGGAT
The DNA here is from genome assembly GCA_963921465.1 of Triticum timopheevii. Taxonomy (NCBI): domain Eukaryota; kingdom Viridiplantae; phylum Streptophyta; class Magnoliopsida; order Poales; family Poaceae; genus Triticum; species Triticum timopheevii. The sequence goes on along the minus strand of OY997273.1, from coordinate 586,998,678 downwards.
CATCTTCGCCTTTGTTATCCAGTCCTGGTCAAAGAGCGATTCTTCAGAATGGTGTCATGATAAATAAAAGGACAGTGTGTTCGGCCATGGGATTACTTACTTGGGCTGCGGTGCAGTTGCTGCTCAGGCCCACGTCCTCGGTAGTGTCCGGAAACTCTATTTGGGGTCCGAAGAACGATTTGTACATCTCCTCATGCGTGATGCCGAGGAAATTCTAAATAGTGCGTGGTCCTTCCGGGTTGAAATCCCACATGCGGAGGGGCCGGCGTTTGCACGGCTGGACTCAACGAACCAGCATAACTTGCATTACCATAACCAGACTGAAATCTCCCTCGAAGAGATCTTGGATACGGCTCTGCAGTATTGGCACGTCCTTGGCTGGACCCCAGCTCAACCTCCTGCTGATCCATGACATCAGTTGTGGTGGAGGCCCCGAGCAAAAGGTGGGGGCAGCTACCCACTTGGCACTTCGGGGAGCTGTGACGTAAAAGCACTCCCGTTGCCACAATCCGGACACCTCTGGAAAGGAACCCTTTGGCCATGGAGCATCAGCAATTTTGCTTATTAGAGCACCTCCGCATGCTCCTACTGCCCCTCAACCATCTTCGGCTTCACATTGAAGGTATTGAGCCACAAGCCGAAGTGAGGGGTAATGCGGAGGAAGGCCTCACAAACGACAGTAAATGACGAGATGTGAAGAAGGGAATCCGGGGCCAGATCGTGAAAATCCAGCCCGTAATAGAACATAAGACCCCTAACAAAGGGATCCAGAGCGAGCCCTAGCCCTCAGAGGAAGTGGGAGACGAACACAATGCTCTCGTTGGGTTCGGGAGTAGGGACGACCTGCCCTCGGGCGGGCAGCCTATGCGAAATTTCGGCGGTCAGATATCTGGCCTCCCTCAACTTTTTGATATCCTCCTCCGTGACGGAGGAAGACATCCACCGGCCTTGAAGGCTGGATCCGGACATGATTGAAGGTCCAAAGCACCTGACCTGGGCTTTGGGTGTTAGAACTCGAGGCGGGGGAAGGATTCGATTGAGCACGGGAGGGAAAAAAGTAAAAGCCTTGTCTCTTTATAAAGAGGGTGAATATCAAGCGTCCTCCTCGTGGCCGTTTGGGACTTGCCTAAGATCTAGGAGTCCTAGGCACGGTTGGGTTACCCACGTTCGTATTAATGAGAATCCCGTAATAAAGGGAACACGATCTCTGCTTTGACAAGACATGTCAAGAAACCGTCTTGCGTTATGTGCGGGGCTGGTTAAAGAAAAATGGTTCAAATAATTACCGGGCCATGGCGTGATGTAATGCTGCCAAAACGTGTCAGCAGATTAGAGTTGTGGTAATATTATTCTCTCTACGGTGGTATGCGGAACTTATTTTGCAGGGTCGGACACTATCCTTGTATTCAAATTCTTCCCTGGTGTATTTGGAGGAGGAACCCGCCTTGTAATGCCGAAGACAACACTCCGCGCCGGACTCATCATCAATGAAGCCTGGTTCAGGGGCTACTGAGGGAGTCCTGGATTAGGGGGTCTCCGGACAGCCGGATTATATCCTTTGGCCGAACTGTTGGACTATGAAGATACAAATTGAAGACTTCGTCCCGTGTCCGGAGGGGACTCTACTTGGCATGGAGGGCAAGCTAGCCAATACGGATATGTATATCTCCTCCTTTGTAACCGACCTTGTGTAACCCTAGCCCCCTCCGGTGTCTATATAAACCAGAGGGTTTTAGTCCATAGGACAACATACAATCATACCATAGGCTAGCTTCTAGGGTTTAGTCTCTCCGATCTCGTGGTAGATCAACTCTTGTACTACTCATATTATCAAGAATAAATCAAGCAGGATGTAGGGTTTTACCTCCATCAAGAGGGCCCGAACCTGGGTAAAACATCATGTCCCCTGCCTCCTGTTACCATCTACCTTAGATGCACAGTTCAGGACCCCCTACCCGAGATCCGCCGGTTTTGACACCGACACTCGTTACAAATTATCCTATCACAAAACTATCTGTTACCACTTATTTCAGTACTTGCAGAGAATATCTTGCTGGAAACCGCTTATCATTTCCTTCTGCTCCTCGTTGGGTTTGACACTCTTACTTATCGAAAGGATTACGATAGATCCCCTATACTTGTGGGTCATCAAATACCAATTCCAACTGTAGTAAATTAGTATACAAATTTTCCTGGTCATCCTAATTTGTCAGAATTTTTGGAGTTATAGAAGTATTCGAAACATCCAGATTGCTACAGACTGTTCTGTTTTTGACAGATTTTGTTTTTCGCGTGTTGGTTGCTTATTTTGATGCATCTATGGCTAGTATCGGGGGGTATGGACCATAGAGAATTGGAACACAGTAGGTTTAACACCAATATAAATAAATAATGAGTTAATTACAGTAGCTTAAAGTGGTGGTTTATTTTCTTATACTAACGGAGCTCATGAGATTTTCTGTTGAGTTTTGTGTTGTGAAGTTTTCAAGTGAAAACCAACACATGCTCAAGAGGTAGCAATACTCTAGATGCACGCAGGAGTCGGTCGATGTGTGGAGTAATAGTAGTATATGCAGGCAGGATTCGGTCTACTTGACACAGACGTGATGCCTATATTTCATAATCATTGCCTTAGATATCGTCATAACTTTGCACTTTTCTATCAATTGCTCGACAGTAATTTGTTCACCCACTGTATTATTTGCTATCTTGAGAGAACCCTCTAGTGAAACCTATGCCCCTGGGGTCTATTTTCCATCATATAAGTTTCCGATCTACTATTTTTCAATCTTTTACTTTCCGATCTATAAACCAAAAAACCCAAAAATATTTACTTTATCTTTTGTTTAGTTTTATCTATCTCTGCCAGATCTCACTTTTGCAAGTGACCGTGAAGGGATTAATAACCCCTTTATCGCGTTGGGTGCAAGTGTTTGATTGTTTGTGTAGGTATTAGGTGATTTGTGCGTTGTCTCCTACTGGATTGATACCTTGGTTCTCTAACTGAGGGAAATACTTATCTCTACTTTGCTGCATCACCCTTTCCTCTTCAAGAGAAAAACCAACTGAAGCTCAAGAAGTAGCACCTATCAATTATGAATTTCCAAGATCAATACCACTAGCATTTTTGGACAAAGGTAGATTTTGTTGGCTCAAAATGAAGCATCAAGGGGATACAAGTACAATGAGCACACACCCAGTATTTGCATAGCTAGGATGCACACAACCAATAATACCAGTAGCAAATTACAAGATGAGTACCACTATCGTCGAAGCACAACTAGCATTTCACAAGATAAATACCTATCATCCAAGCATAACTATCAATTTACAAGATCAATACTATATGTACATACTAATAAAGGGAGGTGATATTCTTGGTTTGACCCATAATCATATTTTACAAAAGAAGTACATACTTTCATCTGCCATCCGATTTTTCGTCCATCCGGCTGTAGGTCAGATTGACTAGATGTATTGACTTGTCCCCTTACCGCTAACATGGTATTGCATATCATTTATTTATTAGTTACCTAGATCTTCGCACAATAGTTCCTCTCAATATTGTAACGCTCGTTAACATATGAAACATGCCCCGCTCCCCTCATCATGTTCTTGCCGTTTCAATATTCAGACGTGGAATGTAGCATGTTAAACATTAAATAAAGGCCAGTTATAAGTAACATGTACCACATTACCGATACATCATTCTAGAAACTGAACGACACTTATGGAGTGCAATTCCTATGCTCGATTTTTTTCTATTCCCTTGCCTCTAGCAGTGAATCAACATTAAAAATCATACTTTTCTTCTATTTCTGTCACATAAATCTAGCCTTGATGTATGCCCTTAAATTTCCACTTGACTTGAATTTTGAAATCATTCTGAATGACACTGTAACTTCATTTATCCACTCTCATTATTGTCATGACCCCCCCCCCCCCCAAAAAAAAAACACGTGAACCACCACACTTACCTTCTCCATGCTTTAGGCATGCCCATTTGCAGTTTGTAAAACATGGAAGGATTACATGTTTAGAATTGGATGCCACCTAAATACACATATCTTCTTATCATCACTAGAAAAAAGGACACATCCGTGACATTTTGGGCCGAACGAATTTTTTTTCTGTCATACATATGACACTTCTATGACGATAATTGTGACAAAACCCGGTATCATCATAGATGTGGTGAGCTCCTACTTCTATGACAAAAAATCATGACAGAAAATGGGCTTTTAGTCCTGGGCGGGCCGGAGACGCAGCTGCATGACATTCTTTGGGCCGTCCATGATGGATAAAACCATGGTAGAAGCGAGGGGGAGGAAAATTTCGGGGAGTTCCCGGTTACGGTGGGAGGTCCGGGGCCGAGTGATGCGCGCTTCTCTTGTACACTTACGCGCGTGTGTGCGAGGCATTGGCTCTAACTGAACCCGAGCGATTGCACTGCAGGCTACGCGTTACTTAACCCAAGCGATCGATTGATGGCTGTTAACTAAACCCGATCGAGCGATTCCTTTGCTACTGCTGCTAACTGAAGCCAATCGATGCTGCCTCTGGATGAACAGTGAGCGTTGCAGGGGGGGAGGGGTGGATGAACAGTTCCCGGTGGGGGTGGATGAACAGGACCTCGTGGTGTTGCCTCTGGATGAATAGGACCCTGATCGATCGAGCCGGTTAGGGCTGGATGAACAGGACCCCGTGGAGGGCTGGATGAACAGGACCACCCCGTGGAGGGCAGGATGAACACTAGATGGTGGAGGGCAGGATGAACAGTAGCCCGTGGAGGGGTGGTTGAACAGGAGCCCGTGGAGAGGGCTGGTTGAACAGTAGCCGGTGGAGTAGCGCGCGGTGGAGGCTGGATGAACAGGAGCCCGTGGATGAACAGTCGCAGGTGGAGGCTGGAGGAGGTCAATGATGGATGAACAGTAGCTCATGGAGGCTGGAGGGGGTCGACGGTGGAGATGAACAATATCCTGTGGAGTCCCGTTTTGCGGTACGCCACACCCCTCCCGATGAACAGGACCCCTGTTTCGACTGTAGTGCTCCAACACAAGTCTGTTTCATCCGTTTTGTGGTACGCCACACCCCTCCCGATCAACAGGATCCCTGTTTCGACCGTAGGAGGTCCGTTTCCTCCGTTTTGCGGTATGCCACACCCCTCCCAATGAACAGGATCCCGTTTCGAACGTGGCCGGTCAAACACAAGGCCGTTTCCTCCGTTCTGCGGTACGCCAAGCCTCGTTTCCAATGCCTGTTCCGTCCAAGCCCTCCTGATGAACACGACGGATTCCGTTGCCTCCCCATGAACACGACGCATTCTGTTGCCTCCCCATGAACACGACGACGACGCTGTTTCTCCGTTCCGACCCAGCCATGTACACGAGCCCTGGCCGTACGTATGCGCGAGTAGGCGTTCAAGACCCCGCCCGTATGTACACATACGTGGCCGTATTTTCTTTCTTGCACCCTGTCCGTTGTACGTACATGTACATGCTACCTGCGCTCCTCTACTACGACACGTGCGCGCCTCTACATCGACCAGTATATATGTACGTACACGTCCGCGACCAGAATGACAATGCTACGTACGCTTCGACCAGGTGGGTCCCGACTGTCAGGCACTTCCTTGCGTGCGAAGATGTAGCTGGTGGGTCCCAGCAGTCAGGGGGCGAAATACGGTGGCCCGTCCGGTGGGTCCCCGCTGTCAGGTGGAGGAATAGTTATTTTGCACATAATAAGGAGGCACTTCCTTGCTGCGGCCGTGGACCCAGTTGTCAGCCTCTCCACGTACAGTCCACGTCCGATGGAAGTCGTTCCTTGACCACGTTGACCACGCCGCGCCGAGAGCACCAGGGCGCTGGACGGCGGCGAGGCCTAGGAAGGGGACGACGCGGAGCCGGGGAAGACGCGACAGTGGATGCCCACGCGTAGAGGAGTATGAGGGTTCACTGGTTCGCTGTGGTGTGAGGCTGCCATCGCCGCAGAATAACAGGGGGTGTGGGTGAGTAGAGGGATGGCCTGGCCAGCGGTGGGAATAGTAGGGGGCGGTGAGGCCTCCGCTGCATCGCAGCCGGCCATGGGAGGCAGGAGCACGAGGCATGAACGGCGCTGGTTTGGGCGGCTGGAGCAAGAATTCCAGAGGTTGAAGAAGCACTTCGGCTATTGGATGGACATCGTACGGTCACTGGAGCTAGAATCGTGCATATTGACTAAGTTGACAAAGCCCTCCGTCCCCGTCAACTTAGTAGGCCCACAAGTCAGCCTCCCACCAAGGTGGGTCCCAGCTAGCAGGGGGTATTCATTTTTTTGAGCGTAATAAGGAGGCACGTCCTTGCGTGCGAAGATATAGCTAGTGGGTCCGAGCTGTCAGCGGCGGTAACATTTTTTTCACGAAATACAGAGGCCCTTTCGGTGGGTCCCTGATGTCAGGTGGAGGAATCATTATTTTGCGCTTAATAAGGAGGCATTTCCTTGCGTGCGGCCGTGGACCCAGCTGTCGGCCTCTCCACGTACAGTCCACTTCAGATGCATGTCGGTCGTTGACCACGTTGACCAGGCCGCGCTGAGAGCGCCAGGGCGGTGGACGACGGCGAGGCCTAGGATGGGAACGACACAGAGGCAGGGAACACTCGGCAGTTTTTTCCCACGCGGAGGGGAGTACGACTGTACGAGGGTTTACTGGTTCGTCTACCATCGCCGGAGAATAACAGCAGGTGTGGGTGAGTAGAGGGATGGCTAGGCCAGCGATGGGAGGACGGTGGGGCGGTGAGGCCTGCACGGCAGCATAGCCGGCCGCGGGGAGGAGGGAGCAGGCATTCCCGCTGGTGCTTGTTTGAGCGGCTGGAGCAGGAAGAGCAGAGATTGAAGAAGCACGACGGCCGTTCGATGGACATCCAACAGTCACTGCTTGTGCATCAACCTTTTTTTAGGAAAGCCTCAAATCTGTGGAAAACAGCATACAACCCATCTGCCATTATTTCTAATAATTTACAGTGCATTTGCTAATTCGTAAGGTTTTTTGGAGCCCATATTCTTTTTGTTAGCATTACAGCCCATATTATGGCCACGGCTAAAAAATTAACGAAACTTTGCATATTTCGGTGCGGTCCGAACTGTTTTTAATCCCGAAATTTCGACTCACATTCAAACTGATTTTAAAAAGAAATGTATATCAATATAAAATCCAACAAATTCTCCATGCATAAAAATTAATGTAATTTAAAATCTCGAAATAAAAAAAAAGATATTTTAAACTAATTGCCGGTTTGATGTGTTTTAGAAATGTACAACCCATTTCTCATTACTGATGGGCCATTTTCTCGGCCAGCCGAATGAAGCTCTCCTCGTCTTGAAAGATTTATAGCCCAACAGGCCTAACAAAGCGACTTACTTGGCAAATCACAAAAAAACTGGGTTGTGGCCGTGGACCCAGCTGTCAGCCTCTCCACGTACAGTACTCTTCCGACGGAAGTCGGTCGTTGACCACATTGACCACGCCGCGCCGAGAGCACCAAGGCGGTGGACGACGGCGAGGCCTAGGAAGGGGAAGACGCGGAGCCAGGGAAGACGCGGCAGTGGATGCCCACGCGGAGAGGAGTACGAGGGTTCACTGGTTCGGCTGCGGCGTGAGGCTGCCATCGCCGCAGAATAACAGGGGGTGTGGGTGAGTAGAGGGATAGCATGGGCCAGCGGTGGGAGTAGTAGGAGGCGGTGAGGCTGCCACGGCATCACAGCCAGCCACGAGAGGCAGGAGCACGCGGCACGACCGGCGCAGCTTTGGGCGGCTGGAGCAAGAAGACCAGAGGTTGAAGAAGCACTACGGCCGTTGGATGAACATCGTACGGTCACTGGAGCTAGAATCGTTCATATTGACTAAGTTGACAAAGCCCTCCATCCTTAGTAGGCCCACAAGTCAGCCTCCCACCAGATTGGGTCCCAGCTAGCAGGGGAGTATTCATTTTTCTGTGCGTAATAAGGAGGCACTTCTGGTGGGTCCAAGCTAACAGCGGGGGGGGGGGGGGACGTTTTTTTCATGGAATATGGTAGTCCGTCCGGTGGGTCCCAGCAGTCAGGGGCAAACGTTTTTTTCGTGAAATACGGTGGCCCGTCCGATGGGTCCCAGCAGTCAGGGGGGAAATGTTTTTTCCGTGTAATACTGGTGGCCCGTCCGGTGGGTCCCTACTGTCAAGTGGAGGAATAATTATTTTGCGCGTAATAAGGAGGCACTTCCTTGCGGCCGTCGTGGACCCAGCTGTCAGCCTCTCCACGTACAGTACTCTTCCGATGGAAGTCGGTCCTTGACCACATTGACCACGCCACGCCGAGAGCACCACGGCGGTGGACGACAGCGAGGCCTAGGAAGGGGATGACGCGGAGCCGAGGAAGACGCGGCAGTGGATGCCCACGCGGATAGGAGTACGAGGGTTCACTGGTTCGGCTGCGGTGTGAGGCTGCCACCGCCACAGAATAACAGGGGGAGTGGGTGAGTGGAGGGATGGCCTGGCCAGCGGTGGGAGTAGTATGGGGACGGTGAGGCCTCCGCGGCAGCACAGCCGGCCACGGGAGGCAGGAGCATGCGGCACGACCGGCGCTGCTTTGGGCGGCTGGGGCAAGAAGACTAGAGGTTGAAGGAGCACTACAGCCGTTGGATGGACATTGTTGACCACGCCGCGCCGAGAGCACCAGGGCGGTGGACGACGGCGAGGCCTACGAAGGGAACGACACAGAGCCGGGGAAGACACGACAGTGGCTGCCCACGCGGTGGAGAGTACGAGGGTTGACTAGTTTGGCTGCCGTCGTCGGAAAATAACAGGAGGTATGGGTGAGTAGAGGGATAGGCAGGCCAGGGATGCGAGTATGATGGGGCCATGAGGCCTTCCCGGCAGCACTGCAGGCCACGGGAGGCGGGAGCAGGCGGTTCCGACGGCGCTGGTTTGGGCGGCTGGGGCAGGAAGATCAGAGACTGAAGAAGCACGATTGCCGTTAGATTGACATCTAACGGTCTAACACTGGTAGAGTCGATTGTTGACTAAGTTTCTTTTTTGAGAAACCTTGTGTACGCATGAAATTAGTAGGCCCACAAGTCAGCCTCCAAATCTGTGGCAGACAACATAAAGCCCATTTGCTATTTTGTTATAATTTGCAGCCCATTTGCTAATTTTTAAGTAATTTATTACAGCCCATTTTCTGCCCGGGACCACGGTCAAAAAGTCCAACCTTTTTTGCATATTTCGGTGGAGTCCGAACTATTGTAATCCCGAAATGATAAACATTTTTTTAAGAACTTATTGATTTTCCAAAAAAATCGTTTTGTTTTTGTAAGCAAATAAGACGTGGGACAATTTAGTTGGTTTAAGGGAAAACCAGTGGTAAAAAAATCAGCGCTGGGTGGGGAAAAACAACAAAAATAAGGATGTAAATATGAAAAGGAAATTTTATGTGTTTTCAATATAATGATACGTGTATATCAACAAGTAAAACTGTAGGTAGAGAGAAAACGGATGTAGGACATGCGTTTCAAGAGGAAAATAGAACTGGGCTGTGCGTTTGATTCAGTAAAAAAACTGCCCGCGGATGTTGTAAGACAAAATATAACTAACGCTGGCGGGCCAGAGGCCCGTAGATACCTGCTGGATCTTTGCGCCCTGTTGTCATCATGGGCTGGGCCTGTTAAAAACAAAACAACCCTGGGCAATCTACAGCCCAGTTGAAACTTGCTCGACCTGAAAAAACAATATACGTGCTCAATAAACAAGAGAATTTTGCAAGTACAGACTGATAACTGGGATTCAGCACGGATATTGTTTTTTATCGTGATAATAAGTGCATGCACTTGTTTCTAAAAAATTGGAGAACTAGGAATTCGAACGGCGGGTGCTTATGCTACCCATCAAATAAAAATCAGGTGCCTGAAAATTTGTTTCGAAACAAATGATTCAGCTTTATATCCACGTCGACCCTCGGCATGATGGTTGGAAGCAAATGCAAGTTCATACCAAAAGATCGTTAACAACAATACCAACTTGCGGACGACAAGGTAGTACAACTACCAATACCAAACTAACTTATAATATTTTTACTCCTGGCCCTAGTGTTCGTCTGGTAGAAAATCTTGCAGAGGACCAACTCCCGCTCCTTCTCTTGCTCCAGGTCCCCGAGGTGGTACTGGTGCATCACCCAGTTGGTCCTCTGCTGGTCGAAGTTCTTGTTGGTGTGCAGCACCAGAACCTTTTTTGCTGCCCGTCTGCCGGCCGTTGACCATCACCGGCAAGGTATTGCCGGTCTTGTACCACATCGCGTGCATGCCGCACTCCGATTGTATCTTGCGACGCGTCCACGCGCCCCTTTTGAACGCCCTGGAATTTCGCTGGAAGAAATGCTTCCTTAGGCCACTCGGTGTGATACCTGCAGTATTGTGGAATACAGGTTTTAGTGTACCTAGTTGGCATTTTCATAACATCTTTGGCATGTTGCATTCACTTATTTCACTTTTTATTAACTGTCAAATTGTAATTGCTTCACCAGGTCTGCGTCTAAAAAGAAAAATAGAGCTATAAAGAAAGGAATATGTTTGTGCAAGTAGACGGTCGATCGGTGTCTTACCTGGAAGTTTCTCAGGTTGGGTGTAACATATGTCGTGCTCGCTGTCGATGGTTGGTGTGAACAAATCGATGAGAGACTGAAATCTCGCGCTGTCAGCACTCACTTTGGCCTCAAGGTTCTCGATCAGCTCCTGATCCATGAGATCGAACTTGACGCCAGCCGGCAGCACGGGCCAATCCTTCTTCGACTTGCATCGGTAATTCCAGTTATATGGTACTCAATGTATGATCAATCGACTCTTTTAAGTGAATGACGAAAGATTTCGACAGATAAGTGGTACTCCAAATCTGAAGTCCAGAATACCCGAACACGCCGCCGGGATTCTTGTGTCACCTCACGCGCATCGTGTTATCACGTCAATTCAATGTGTGGACATGATGCATAATTTGGCTAACGTATACTAGTACTGCTACTGTACTACTTACTAGTCGTATTTAGTGTCATAGTTTATACATAGGTTTAACTAACAAGTATGCACTTGAAGCCTAACTGATATATATATATATATGGCTTCTGCACATCATCTCCATCATCATTATCAGTACATCCTACGCATGTCAGTTAGGATGCACTTGATCCCAGGAAGGTATCTATCCTTCAAACCAGATGAGTGCTTCAAACTAACAACAGTACATAATATCCAACAAAAGAGGGTCGTGCTACAGCAGCAGAATACATGGCTCAGTCTAGATATCAGCACGAATCAAGTTGTGCATATTTGCTGTTGGCATGAACCACATCGCCGCATGTCGGGTTTGCAAAAGCCATCCATCGCATGGAAGCTTGATGCCTTTCACACACTGATGATTATCTGGCAACAAGCTGTGTCAACGAATCTCTGGATATGGTGATTCATGAAACCCATGGTATGATGTGTAAACACAGCCCCCCCCCCCTCGTGAATGGCAGTTGCATAGCACAGTAATCGTCGCCGGTGATATGATCGATGATTGGTTGGATGATCGGATAATTGAGCCCGAGGAACAAGGAGTGGTTGCCGAGGCTATAAACCCGCCTCCAGTTGAATATGCCTGGCCCAACGGAACTGTGATCTTTCTCGAACACGAAGCAGCCATAGCCATCAATGTCACGAACGCCCCATGCATTATACTACATGTGGTTTGATGTAATGGTTTGGTCAATTTGGTACGTGCGAATGAGCATCAAATGACCGCCGTCAGCTAAACGAGTGATAAACCACCACCCATCAGCTGGTATGATTCCAGGTCCTGGAATCATGAAGGCCAGCGCATTTGCGTCTGCTGCAACAATTCAAATTGGAGACCAAAAGGACAAAAATAAACAATCATGTTTAGAGTATGTGTGGAATTAAGATTATTATAACAGTGACACATATCATAGACAGAGAATTGCAATGCCATGGTCATAATCATACCCCAAGTTAAAAAAATAAGCCAATGGCTTTCATATTCTAGCAATATGTCATGGTTCAATCATCATGTAACAATGAGAGGAAAATAGCTATGACAGCGCCTAATCATATTCTACCATAGCACTTACTACTACTGTTCTCATATCAACTCTAAGCAATAACATGTGTTGTTATAAAAATCTTGTAAACGAGGGTAACATATAGCAATCATGATGTTATGCTCATAATATGTATTCTAACAATCATTAGATAACAATTGTTCTCATATCAACTCTAACAATAACATGTGTGGTCATAAAAATCTAGGAAATGAGAGGAACATATAGCAATGATGTGGTCATAGACATGCTATGCATTCTAAATTTGTATCAAATGAACAGGCAGTCGTATTCATAACGTAAAGATGAGATGAGATAGAACAATTACACGACGATAGATTCCACCAATATAGGTAGCCAATCTGTGCGTCGACCGCGTAAATGATGCCATCGTGCACTATAGCATCAGATAGAAATGTTTCCTCAATAGGATTGATGATGAGCTATAACCATGTATGGCGACCGGATTCCAGATAGACTAATCCCTTGTTGAACAAGGCAATGAGCTTGTAATCCATGTAGTCTTCTGATGGTGTGGGAACTTCACAGATTACAACTTTCTGCAAATAGAGGTCGAGCCAAAAGCTTGACGCGTCTCGTGCGTAGTAGGCAGGAGTGTCCGACGGGCCGCGAGGCTCGATGGCGGCGGTATCGAATGATGGAAGGGTGGTCTCTCGCTGGGTGTAGATATCCACGAGATGCCATGGACAACCGGTGTGGTGGATGAGGATGATCCAGTTGGCCTTCATGCCCGCCCAGTAGTGGCCTCGCATGAAGGACAAGTGGACGAGTAGTGGTAGCATGTCGAGGGGCACCACGGCAACCTCCGTAGGATCGTCAAGTCGGTGTCTAGGCCACCTGCGAGGATCGGGCATCAGCATGCTGGGTGTCTTGAAAAGAGCCGGCCGGTTGCAGACGAGTAGACGGTACAAAGACACCGAGCATGCGGCCAGACGGACAGTGCTGAGTAGGTCCATACGACTACAAATCTGCTCCAAGGGAACATCGGGCTGGGAATTCCAATCGCGGCTCTGCGTGTCAGTCAGTTCTGCCATTGGGGTTTTCGGTGCCTGCGAGCCAGCAGGGAAGTGGATTCGAGCGGGCGAGCGAAGAAGCTTCTCCTCATGTGGCTAAGCAGTGAGCAGGGGGATATGGTACGCGCGAGCTACCAAGGAAGATGGCACGGGCGGGCGAGCAGTGAGCGGGGGTAAATGGTGTGTGGCCGACGATGGGGAAGAGAGGAGGAAGAAGAAGAGAGGAGGAAGAAGAAGAGACTAGTTGAATAGTTCTCTCTAACCGAGATGGGGAATAAATGGATCGCGAGGACTTCCTTTCTACAGTATCCCTATGCCTCTACGCTCACTTCACTCATTTTGCTCCATACCTAGTCACTTGTTGAAATCTGTAGAAAGACAAATACTCCGTATTAGGGAACAGAGGGAGGCTTTTACTCCGTACTATTTGGGAACAGAGGGAGTATCACCATATGGAGGGAACAAAGGAAGCTTGAAATATGAACATGTCAATGGGAGGGAGTAAGCCCCATGCATTTATGTGTGCATGCAACATGCAACACTCACACATACACATGGACGCACGCAACACTCATGCACCCATGCGGCACACAACACACGGCGCAACACACACGCTCACGCTCAAGTGCTCAACCTACTCCCTACGTCCGTGAAAGACTATACATTTAGAGATTTACACATTGACCAGGGCATAATTAACGCCCAAAAGTAGCAGACTTATGTGTGCATGCAACCATTGAGATAAGAAGAATAAATGAAGGTCGTTGCATGCTGTAATTAAGGATAGACATGTAGCCTATACCTACAGCACAAGTTGGTGCATTAGTTAATCAATATAGATTTAGATTAAAGTCTAAACACATTGGAAGTGTAGATGTACATCATGTAGTACACTCTTTGTTGGAAGATCGAGGGAGGACACGTGCATGCACTCACATACATAGCCAGGGCGGTTCGTGCGCAAGGGTTGGACTCGTGTCGCGCCTACGTAAAGTTTTGTTTAACTGATTTCTTTGCTCTGCCAACTGACAGGTGGGACCCAAAAACCAGGTGACAATTTAACCAGTCAACAAAGTGCCACGTCGACTATGTGGCCGGTCAGTAGGGTGCAATATGGTGCTCTACGATGAGCTAGTGATCGCATAATCTCCGCAAAACTATATATAGTGACAGTAAAGAGCGTACTGTTACATACGTTGACCGCCAGTGTATTTTTCTCGTTTCAAATTAAGCCATATTAATCGGAAAGGACGCAGTATGGACTACTACTACTAGTACTAGTACTGCTTTGATGTGTCCCGTCAACTCGCCGAACGAGGAGAAGCTTGCTTACTATGCCTCTCCCTCGCCCACGCGCGCGGTGGTTCGCAGGACGAGAGAGAGGGTTTTGACTACAGCGCCCTCTCCCTCGCCCTGGCCCTCGTGGTGGATGTGCAGCAGTTCAATCAGTGTCAGATTGCCAGAAGCATATTGTACTGTAGTATCATCATTGTTGGACCTTCTGAAGAGGCGAAGAGCCAAGTGCAAGGTTCACACGAGTACAAACTGTTGAACCTCCCGAAGAGGAAAAGAGCCAAGCGCATGGTTTTATAGGAGTTGTCGTCCTAGCAGGCGTGTACTAGTACAACTATAGAGAGCGATGCTATTGTATGATGCCGCCACATCACGTATATCCAAAGCTGTGCCACCTTTTTTTCTCAAAGAGCATGTTGGAGCCCGTGCAACAACCACACAAGTTGCACGTACACATAACACATTTACTAATAATAAATTCTAAAGGACAAATGCCAGTATGCCACACAAGTTCATCTCCAACTCATGTGATAAATTTGTGCACGACTAGTCTACATATATTCACAGCGCTACCGTTCACAATTACCGTACTCCACTTACACGTTACAGATGGGCTACATGTCCTCCTCCAGGTTCCATTCCAAGGTGTTCTTCATGGATGGCATGATCCATAGCGGTGGGCAACGAGAATCATTGTCGCAGCTTTCTAGTCCGGTTCCACACAATGGAGACCCATCCAAGCTGAAGCGGCATAAATCAGGGATAGCGTGTCCCAGCATGTCGTTCATCCGGCGGTGCGCACTGAAGACACAACCATGCTTCATGAACGGAAGGCCTTCCGTGTCGTGCACGGAAGGTGGCATCCGCTTCACAATGGGGTAGCTGTCCCCGATGAAAAGCGAGTACTCTCCAAGACTGTTCCTCGGCACCCACGTAGCATCACGGGGGTCGAACTCGGCGCCGTTCATCTGGTACACATGGCATCCCAGATCTGGTCACATGGTGACGTACATCGTCAAGGTCCATGCATAATAATGCTGTGCTCAAATGTGGCGGTCAGTAATACTGTGCAGCAAATAGTACTACTCCGGTATAGAGGAAGTAAAATAATCGGCTTATTATATATAGCCACTCTTGGCTACATGGATGAGATAGTAAGACATGGAAAAACAAAAATGGTGGCAGCTAGTGGGTTCAAGTCTTAAAGGGCCTAGCTAGCTATACGCGTCCTCGAAGGTAAAAAGTACTCCTACTAGTACTACAAAGTATACTACTAGTACAACAATGAAAGAGAAGGCGAGAGGGTTAAAAAATGGAATACCTGGGTAGATGGTGACGGTCCGATCGTGGTAGATTATGTGACCATGTTGCACATCAATGGTACCATGGGTAACGACTGCTAAGATAGTTGATCCCAATATGCCAAAGTTAGCTACAAGGTTCCAGGTTAGACCAAATCGCGGATGCAAATGCACATCCAGGATCGGCGATCTTATTTTGATCGGGGGATGACTGGTCCCTGCAAAATATTGGAGTACCATCAGGGATGCAAATGATGGTTTGTGCATTCCGTTTGTAATCTCCCGTACCGTAGGATGTCAACCAGATGAAACAAGTCCCCTGGCTTGTCACCGCGAAGATGCGGCCTAGATGGCGCATGGCGTCTTCGAACATGTAGGGGTACAAATCTACCGCCGCTAACATGCGCCAGCCTCTGCCGTTACTGCCTCCTGCATTGATGGCAATCCTTATGTCGAACACCGCGATGAGATAGTAATCGTCGTAGTCGCATCGCTTTGTCGGCGGGTCCGCAATTGCTATCTTCTTCAATCTCATGTAGGCATCATCATACGTATTCTTGCCCAGCCAGTCTGGAAGGCCAATCCCAATGGTGGAGAAGGGGTCTACCGGAACGGCCGCACTACTGTGGATGTTGTGCAAAATGATGGTGGTATCCGGCCAGAGGTATGCAAGCTAATCTTCGTTGGCACTGACCCCGACCTATATATAAGATGGTGGGCAGCGGAGAAATTACGGGATGGAAATGGAATAACTAAGTACTACATGATCAAACTCCATTACTGACCTGCTCATCGGACAAAATCCGACTACCTCTCAACGTCGGCAACTCTAGTGGAGTCAATGTGCAACCATTGCCAGGGAGCGATGGACTGTTCGAAGGATTGTCCCATAGAAGAACCTTCTCCTCGAGGATGCATGGAAGACCAACAAGCATGGCCTGTTTAAGCAGTGTCTTGAAAAAGTTGGTGCAGGAAGCACCGAGTCTTGCGGCGGTGAGGACGTCGGAGCGGCATGCGATTTCTCCCACATGATCGTCGTCCAAGGTCTCCCAGCCCCGATGTGGAGGAGAACCGCCTAGCGAATCCATGGGAGCAGCGATGAAGTGCCTTCTCTTCGAGGGGAGGGGAACTGGCGAGGAGGAGATAAGAGCGTAGTAACCGCAGGGCCTCGTCCCTTCCAACTGTAGATCATTCCTCAGTGAAGGGGTGAGGCTATTATTTACTACTAGTACTCCCTCCGATTCTTTTTACTCTATGCATAAGAGCAGACCCGGATACCAAGGCAAGGGCTCGTTGCATGCTTTCTAGACGGAAATACCCCTGGCGCATGGATGGGAGGAGTTAGCAGCTATAAATTCCCCATGCAGCCCATTGGCTGTCCGCCCGCGTTCTCCTCTCTCTGCATGTTGCATGGGTGTCTCCCTCTCTCTCACATGACTGCATGCGGTGGTGCTGGCCTATGAGAATCTCGCGTGGAGATAGCAATCTTCTCTCCAGAAGATATTTTTTTTGAAATAAAGGGATTATGGAATGTTATGGGATTGCATTATACTGTAAATAATAGCACTAGTAAGAAATTTTTGGCACTAGGTAGTAGTTTTTGGCGTGGATTAAGAAATTTTGGGTATGTTTTTGCCATTTTTTGTACCCGCCAACTAGTGTCAAAAAACGTCTTACATTATGTGACGGAGGAGTACATACTCGTACTGTAGCAGTACTAGTACTATTTTTCTCAACTAGTAGTGCGATGTACTGTACTTCTAGTCTAGTCTAGTATAGTGCACCAGTTTTGAACTCTTGAATCTCAGGGCCAAGGAGCTACAGTTGGAAGTGGAGGGTACTACTATTCTCTAGAACCATCGCTGTACTATCAATGCAGGGGAAGTACACCTCCGTAGTGGCCTAGTGGGTACTCTCGGTGCTCTATTCAGCCGCTCCTCTCACGTAGCTGGCCTACTCAGCCGCTCCTCTCACGCACACACTAGCAGATTGTTTATCAGCGGCGGTTACTGTGGGGGGAGAACATTTGAGTTATTTGATACAGCGAGACTAGGCTTTTCGCTTCCATTTGTTGAGGTGTAATGGATCTCGTCGAACTTTGTTAGTAGTTCCTTCTTTATGAATGAGATGAAGCAAAGCTTTTGCCTCCGTTTCAAAAAAACACGGCAAGAGGAATTTCTTTTATAGTAGAGCCGATAATGGAGTGAAGTCCATTCATGCAACGCCACAAGCTACTCCCTCCATTCCAAAATAGATGACTCAACTTTGTACTAACTTTAGTACAAAGTTAGTGCAAAGTTGAGTCATCTATTTTGGAATGGAGGGAGTACATAGTAGTAGTAGAGCACTTTACGTACAGAGCCATATTGCACAGTTCCCAATGCCCCGCCAGGCTTTTCCGGCTCCTCGGGCTTAATTGGGAGGCGCTATTTTAAATATGCTACTAGCTGGAAGCTACAAGCGAGGTGCGGCTAGGGCGAGCACGCGAGCCACGGGATGCTGGGAAGGAAAACCCGTTCACATGGCTAGGCTATCCAGTGCACCCAGATTGTGGGGCCGCACGTCCATTTGACTTCAAAACTCAAACTACCCGTGTAAAATATTGGCTCGCAGCGAAGTGTAGTAGTACTACTTAAAAAAAAGGCCGCCGTGCATTCGGCCGGGATCGAACCCACAAAACAAGGTATACACTCCCGCGACCACTAGTAGTACTCGTTGGAGTACAACGCAACCTAGAATCGTCTTTTGTCGCTAGTAGTATGTACATTGTTCCTTACAAGAAACCCCTAAGAGCATGGTTAATAGTATAGCCAGTTGCTGGCTATAAGCCAGTGCCATGTCATCTACAGCCCATCTTATAGCCAACATGTAGTAGTAGTTTATTTCTTATAGCCCGCTGACTCAGCTCCATTGTACTTGCTCTAATAATGCAAGAAACCACTAAAATGCCAAGAAACTACTACCACTTGCATACGTGGCAGACTTAAGATAAGACTACCTTATCAACCATTGTACATGCTCTTACCAACAAAAATCCTCGAGTGACCTCCTACCTCCGGCCCGTCCACCTTGTCATCCTTGGCCATGGGAAGCAGCTACTGCTTCCGGCAGAAGGCGAGGCCAAAACCGCCGGCGGTGCGGAGCCCATGTTGCGGCAGCCCGGATGCCAGCTCCGTCTAGCGCTCGCGGCTGCTAGCTAGCCAAGATAGCTCCGTCCAGCTGCTTGTCTGCAAGGTTTGCTAGCTAGATTGGCAAGGCAGCGCGGCGGCTTGCTCGCGCGCGTCGCGCTAAGGCCAGCCATCTGGCTCGAGCGAAGGCCAGCGGTGGCTTGCTCGCTCATGAGTCACGCTCGGGCCAGCCTGCCAACCCGTGCGGAGGCCAGCGCGGCATCCGGCCCGTCTGGCGGAGCGACGGCCAATTCGCTCATCACCGGCGCCACCGACGAACACGCATCAGTATTGTTTGAAGTAATGTTCAGGAAAAATAATGATTTGAGGGGGAATAACAGGATAGAAGGTCAGATGTGGGTCCCTCGTGTCAACGTTCAAACAAAATGTGTTGGTTTAAGCTGCCTCGTCAGCACGAACATGTGGGCCAACCCTGTCATAAATGGGTTTAAACGAACCTAATCGGTAGGAGTACTAGGTAGTTTTTGGCGTGGATTAAGAAATTTTGGGTATGTTTTTTTCTATATTTTGTACAATAGATTCCTCCTAGGGCTGGTTGAAAGTGGTAGTTTTTTGTTAAATAATCTACATATTGTAAGTAGGAGTGAAAGTTAAGCTTTGGAAGCCAATAAGTAAGGCTAGTTACATAGTGCATATGTGTACATGATTGAAAGTAAATATAAACCATGAGTGACTAATATCTTGATGGAAAACTCGAAAGTATGGAATATTAGGAAAATAAATGCATGGTTGGAAATACTAGCAATGTTCATGTCCGTTGCAACAAATCATAATTAGAATAATACTTATTCACAAACTTTGTACAAACACTCTAATTTTGATATACATATGTCACTAGAGATATATTATGTTTCAATTAGAATATATTCCTTGGGCTGTTTTGGTGAGGTCAGGGAGGGATGTACTTGTTTTTAAGATACTAATTATGGGTTTTTCTGCAAATTGGTAGACAAGTGGGATGTTGGTGAGAAAAGGCAACAACTTACCTCACAATCGTTAGATGTAGATCTAACGGTCAAAAACGACGGATGGCAGACGCACCAGCATCACCAACTTAGTCTTGTGTAGGAGTACTAGCAAGATCCATGCATTGCACGGAACATCAAGATGCATTTTTTTATAAAACACTTGTTGTGATTGACCCTTGCGGGAGTAATCCCATGTGTAAAAACTAATGATATCTTGAGAAATATGAGATAAGGTGAATATGAGTGGGGTGTGGTGGTGGTTGGTGGTCAAACTGAGCGGAGGCATGGGGATTGACGACGCCGGCAGCGGCCACCAGGCCAGTTTGTTCCAGAGGCTTCCTTTCTTAATTGCTCAACAATGAGGTTTGTTGGAGATAAGGATGAACGAGGGAAGGCCTTGTCTGCAAATGTGGAGAGGGGTGCGGGTATCTTTTAGTTTAATTTCCATCCGTCTGATATAGATCGGACGGTCTATATTGCAAGATGGCACACGTACCATCATCGCCAACTCGGTTTTTTATAAGAGAAGATATATAAGTATGGAGATACAAACGTATTATCGACACTTGCTTCTGTAAACTAGAATCTACATTCTATTCAACGCCTTGGCATGTGGGGCCTTAGCACAATGACTTCTCGACTGTGTAAAACAAAGATTTTCCCATCGCCGACAAGGAGGGGTGACGGCGGCGTGCTTTTTAGCTTGCTCTAGTCCTAGTAGTCATACTGGGTGGTCTAAGCACGTGTAGATTTATTCTTTTTCACGTCTCGTGTTCGCCGTACTGCCACGACTGTTCATGAATAGATGGTAAGTTATTCACGGGGAAACCCTTGTTGAGCGTGTTTGCGAGAGAGAGAGTGTGTGTGTGTGCGTGTGTGATATGTTAGAGACTGAGGCAATGGTAACATGTTCTTTGTGTCTATGTGTGTGGAGGATAGAGAGAGACATGTACATGGGGCTTTGTGTTGTGTAACGTGGAGACACATATACATAATTAGAGAGTGAGTGTGTGAGATACACATGCAGACATGAGGAGAGATGAGGATCCAGGTAAATGGGTGTTTGTGCGTGTTTGTGTGTGTTTGTGCACGCGTTTGTGTGTGAGAGGGAGAGAGTGTATGTGGAGTAGAGAGACCACTGATGATGTAAACCTAGTATAAGGGAAGGAGGAATGGTGTGACATGTGTAGTAGCGAGTTAGCACGGGTGCGGGCGGGGGGAGCAGACTATTTGGAAGAGACATCAAGTGTGTGTGTGGGAGAGGGGTGTGAGAGCGACAAAAAGAGAAAGCTAGCGACGGAGAGAGAGAGAGAGAGGAAGAGAGGGGCGAGAGGGGTCGTTTGTGTCCATAAATGGCATATAGATAGGGAGACAATGTTGATGTTGTCCGAAATTAGCCTATGAACGGAGACGCAAGGGAAGCGAGTCATCATGTGTGTGATAGGGACTTCATGAGAGAGCTAGAATAGATGGTGTAGAGAACAATGTGTGAAATAGAGAACGATTATACATTAGGGAGCTATGCAAAGAGTCACAACATATATGTATACAGGGAAGGAGCTGGGGCGGGTCCGCATGTGGGAGAGATAGAAAGAGGAGAGTGGTGCACAAGGAGACGAAGTGTGCTTGTTTGCAGTGGGGGTGGTGTGTGAGGTGAGTGCGCGAGGACCACATAACTAGGGAGATAGACGTTTGGGGTGACGTTTTGTGTGTATGGGAAATATACACTCTACATAGTGCGTGTGCTTGGGTAAGAGAGATAGCGGGAGACCTAGAGAGTGAGGGAAGAGATGTGTGCATGCCCGAGAGACAAAGTGATAGAGACCTATGTTGGGGTCTGGACTTTACAAGAGGGAGGGGTGTTAATGTTCTCATGTGTTGGTGTTTGGGGGAGAGAACGACTTCTCTCTCTCTGCGTGTGTGTGTGTGTGTGTGCGTGTGTGTGTGGTGGGGGGGGGTTGACTTCAGATAAAGAGTGAGGTGTCTATATTTGAGGGACTTTAGCGTAATTGAGATATTGTGCACTCATGGTTGATAAATTTGTTTCATAGTTTGTACTATGAGATAACGATACTTTTGAACATGCGTGATATACCTTGATGTACCAGAATTACAAACCTAAGATTGGAATTTTGGAATTCGACTCCATCATTAGCTTTCGTAATTCATTTAAACGAAGGTACATTTTTAAGCAGGGATTTCGTGATTTCAAATTCATATATCAAACCTAGAGATATACACATACAGGCATGTTCAAACTTTATAATCATCCACTTTATTCATACACATACACATTTTTGCTTTTGTCATCATATTTAGGATAAACACATTTGGAATTTCATTTGGATTGGACCGTATGATGGTATTTTCTTGTAGTAGCTCAATGATCCATATTTGAATTGAATGGAAAATCTAAGTTTCGAGTTGGAGACATTGATTTTCAAAACTTACACCTTTTTTTGTGTGCAAAACAAACAAATTGTCGGCCATGATATCATAGTCGGCAGTACGAGAGCAGAATACTTATAATTTTAGGCGCCAAAAGCTTTCAAACTTCCCGCTCACAGCGAAATATCACGCGCCCGAAAGTTTAGCCCTGCGATATTCCTGTTTTACCCCTGCCACATGAACGGAAAAGGGCTGCTTTGGTAACTCCATTGTTTTCCCCTCTTTGCCCCCACATTCTTCCCCAGAGCCTCTACCCTTCCCCTCCCCATCCCCCCAACCACGGCAAGCCGCCGAATCTAGTCCTCCGTGAAAGTGTTAGTGATCGACTAGAGCGGGGTGAATAGGCGATTTTTATGAAAGTCTTCAAAACATGGAAGTTTCGAAGACAAACGATAGAAATAAACCTATTACCATGCAGCGAAAGGTAGGCTACCCTAGGAAAACCATAGTCAAGTATTCAATGGAGTGAAAGCACAATGACTCAGGTAGGATGATATTGTGAAGCCAATCAGAACAAGCAGTCACTTAGTGAAGACAAAAGATAAAGCAATCATACAATGACTTCACAAGGACCAACAATAAGTAAAGGGAAGGGAAGGATGAAATGAGTGACTCGTTGAAGACAATGATTTGTTGGACCAGTTCCAGTTGCTGTGACAATTGTACATCTGGTTAGGGAGGCTGAGATTCAACTCAGAAGACCTCGTCTTCACCTTATTCCCCTTGAGCTAAGGACACCCAGTCCTCGCCCAATCACTCTGGTAAGTCTTCAAGGTAGACTTCCAAACCTTCATAGACTTCGTTCACCGGTGATCCACAATGACTCTTGGATGCTCAGAACGCGACGCCTAACCGGCTGGAGGATTCACAGTCCTCAAGTGTAATAAGTCTTCACATCACACAGACATGAAGACTTAAGTGATGCCTAACACTCTTTGGCTCTGGGTGTTTAGGGCTTTATCCTCGCAAGGAATTCTCTCTCAAAGGCTCCGAGGTGGGTTGCTCTCAAACGACAAAAGCCGTGTACTAACTCTGAGCAGCCAACCGTTTATGGTTGTAGGGGGTGGGCTATTTTGTAGCCACTAGGCAACCCGACCTGATTTGTCCGAAATGACCCTTGGTCACTAAGGAACTGACACGTGTTCCAACGGTCAGATTTCAAACACACACGACAACTTTACTTGGGCTACAAGCAGCTGACTTATCCAACTCTGGACAAGATTTGCTCTCATAGTCTTCACTCGAAGACATAGGATTTTGGTTAAGCATCACTTCAGTCATTCTGACTGGTTCACTTGGACCCCACTTAACAGTACGGTGGTTCCTATGACTCAACAAAGAAGAAAAAGAACGACGAAAGAACTAAGTCTTCGCGCTCCATAGTCTTCATGCGATGTCTTCTCTTGTCATAGTCTTCAATGTGAATGTCTTCACATACCACCTTTGACTTCAATGTCTTCTTACATTTTTAGGGGTCATCTCTGGTAGGAAAACCGAATCAATGAGGGACTTCTACCTGTGTTATCCTGCAATTCTCACAAACACATTAGTCCCTCAACTAGGTTTGTCGTCAATACTCCAAAACCAACTAGGGGTGGCACTAGATACACTTACAATCTCCCCCTTTTTGGTGATTGATGACAAACTAGTTGAAGTTTTCAACGGGTAATAAAATATGTGAAATTGTAAAGGATATGTTATTGTCTTCATAAGTGGCAAAGGCTCCCCCTGAAGATGTGTATATAAGTAATTTTTTTGGTATGCAAATGCACATGGCAGGTTGTACTTGTGGAGATCCTCTTCAACTTATGATGACAATTCATCATGCATGAAAAGTATGTGAAGATTATGACATGCATAATGAAAAATGGACGTCTGCAAAATGATATAAGTGTGGAATTTATCGTCGCACATGCGGAATTTATCATCGCATCACAGAAAAGCAAATAAGTAGCAGACGACCATCGAGTTTGAGTGTTACAACTCAAGGAACCAAATGTATCAAAACGCGAGAGTTGTAAACACTAGGAAAAATATAAAACCACCGCCCATATGGACCCGCTTGAAGACTATCAAACTCATATGCTTCTCCCCCTTTTGTCAGTAAGGACCAAAAAGGTTTGAAGACATAGAGCACCTACTCATTCCCATGAGGAGTTGGTGAAGCAGCAGGGTCATCGGAGTTGGTTGGCGGTGCAGACGAACTTGGTGCAGTGGTGATTCGCGCCAAAGGTGGTGAAGTAGCATCGTCATCATCATCGATGACACGTGCATTCACTGTTGCAGTAGAGGAGGAGAACTCAGAGTCTTCAAGAGACGGAGTACGCCGCAGCAAGGTCCTTCTTGGAGGTGTTGAGTCAAACTTGAAGCGTTCAGAGAAACCATCCTCTTGAAGATCATCTTCAGACCACATAAGCGCCAGCCCTTTCCACGTACGCTGACAAGTTTCATGGGCGGCAAAGGCATTCTTGGTGGCAAGGTTGCGAATCCTGTTTACGCCCACCAAGAGGCTTTGCATTTGGTGCTTCAGCCAGTCATGATGCTTATCATGTTTCTGATGAAGGGCAACCAGAAGCTCTCGGTCATTGAGAACACGGGATCGCTTCTTGGGCCGTTGTGCATTGGTGCTTTCAGTGGCTTCAGTGAGGGCACGATGAGGTGCACGGGTAGTACCAGCCAGAGGATAAACACGAGTGACTGCTGGGTCGCCTTCAATGTGTAGAGAGAAACTTTGCTTATCAGCATTCTGAAGACTAAGGGGCTCCTTGGCAAGCTCTGGATAGATGGCTTCAACTGACATATCGACGTCAGGCAGAAAAATCCGATGATTGCGAGCAGAAGGCTGATAGGTGACAGCTGAGTGTAGTTTGATCAGATGCATAATCCATGGGGCGTAAAACTTCAATCCGGATGCAGCAAGTTGGCGGATAAAGAAATCTTGTGCATTGAAGCTTTTGCCGTGAAGAATATGGAAGACCAAAGTCTTCATTGCACCTTCCAGCTTTGCATGTGGAGAATGTCCTTTGATGGGCCAGAGAGTTCGCCTTATGATGTGATAGATAGTGCGTGGAAGATACTCAAGGTCTTCAACAAAGAACTCCTTAGGATATTCAGCATCTGGAGGCAAAGGCTTCATCATGCTAAGTGAGGGATTCCTAGATTAGGGGGTGTCCGGATAGCCGGACTATACCTTCAGCCGGACTCCTGGACTATGAAGATACAAGATTGAAGACTTCGTCCCGTGTCCGGAAGGGACTTTCCTTGGCGTGGAAGGCAAGCTTGGTGATACGAATATGTAGATCTCCTACCATTGTAACCGACTCTGTGTAACCCCAGCCCTATCCGGTGTCTATATAAACCGGAGAGTTTTAGTCCGTAGGACGAACAACAATCATACCATAGGCTAGCTTCTAGGGTTTAGCCTCTCTGATCTCGTGGTAGATCTACTCTTGTACTACCCATATCATCAATATTAATCAAGCAGGACGTAGGGTTTTACCTCCATCAAGAGGGCCCGAACCTGGGTAAAACTTCGTGTCCCCTGCATCCGACCTAGACGCACAGTTTGGGACCCCCTACCCGAGATCCGCCGGTTTTGACACCGACATTGGTGCTTTCATTGAGAGTTCCTCTGTGCCGTCGCCATCAGGAAGGATGCCTCATCCCGTCTTTAAAGACGGCACCGTTGCTAAGGGAGCTTTGGCTGTCGGCCAAACTCTCCGGCTAGGCGGTTTCCTTATGACCGCCTGTTCGGCTGCTGCGCCGACGATGACCTCTCGGGTCATCGAAAGCAATCTTCACGTCAGCTCGTAATTCGCCGAGCAGCTAGATCCAATGGAGCTCTCTTCCCTAAACGAGCTCTTGGATCGCTTCGCCGCCCTGGGAGTCGCTACGGATTACGACCAGATTGGATCTAAACCCGATCTGAGAGAGATTAACTCCCCCCAGGTCACCCATCATGTTGCCGTGGTTGAGGGACAGTGCAGCGACCCTTCATCTATCTTAAGGACTAGATATGTCCGGATTCCCGATCCCTCCAAGTCGGATACCCGCGGAGGGGAGGACATCACTCAAGACCTGAACTTAAAGTCAGGTGACGGGCTAGATTCATTGTACAGCATCCAAGAATCTAAACTTCCGAGTTCGGAAACTCCTTGGCGCCTGGGTCTCAGATTGGGTGAGGATTCGGATTTGATTCCGCCCACCCACCCGTACATAAGCGATCTATCCCAAATTAGGCAAGAGCCCGAAGAAATAGTACATCATTACTGGGCCAGATTCCTCCTGGTTATTAATAGGATAAAGGACTGTCGCGAGGAAGACGCAATTTTATTCTTCTACAATAATTGCACGGACAAGGGAATCCTCAACGCCATAAGTCACCGTGATATTACACGCTTCACTGACTTGGCGTCCATAGTACGAAAGTACTGTGCGATGGAAAGCGCCCGGAAAACCAAAATAAAATTTTGGGACAATCCGGCCGTGAATACAAACCCAGTCCGAAACAAAAGGGTGCATCATCGCCAGACACCCGGGTTTAATACCAAAAAGCAAAAGCCCTCTACAGGGCACGAAACCGTACTGGAAGGATGGCTTAATGGACCCTGTAAAATCCACAGTGCAGAGGGCGCCACACCAACTCACAGCCTCAGAGCATGTTGGATACTCCGGCAGGTGGCAAAAATTGGCGAAGATCTTCTAATTCCAGAAGCCACAGAAAGCCACCCCAGAGAAACCAGTACGGTATTAACAGTCTTCGAGACTTCCGCATCAAATAATATGCGAAAAAGAACACTCCGTGGCCTTGCCGAAGTCTACCAAGTAGCAACAATAAACCCATGGAGTGACACGGCTATTACTTTTAAAGCCAGTGATGAACCTAAATTCTGAACAGCCCGAGCACCAGCCGCATTGGTCCTCAGTCCAATAGTGGATGGCTTTCGTCTTACCAAGGTACTCATGGATGGCGGCAGCGGATTGAACCTCATTTATGAGGAAACCCTTCAAAAAATGGAAATAGACTGGAACCGCATTGAGCGAAGCAGAACAACCTTTAGAGGAATAATCCCCAGTCGGGAAGCGTGATGTACAGGAAAAATCACACTAGATGTGGTGTTCGGCACGCCGGATAATTACAGGTCCGAAGAGGTCACGTTCCAGGTGGCCCCGTTCAGTAGCGGATATCACTCTCTGCTAGGGCGGGAAGCGTTTACAGTCTTCCAAGCAATACCCCATTATGGGTACATGAAGCTCAAGATGCCCGGGCCTAATGGAATCATCACTCTCGTTAGTGATCCGGACATAGCACTCCGCGCCGAAAACAAGACAGCCGCACTGGCTCACAAGGCGCTATCCAAAGCCCTAGCGGCTGAGGAACTGACTGCGCTGCGCTCCACGGTAAATAGGTACGATGTGATACTCGATAAAAGATCAAAGTCCACCTCCTTTAAACCGGTGGACGAAATAGTCAAATTCCAGGTCCATCCAACGGACCCCAATAAAACAGCTTCTATCGGGGCACAGTTAAACCCAGATGTGGACGCCGCACTACGAGAGTTCCTACGAGAGAACTGGGACATTTTCGCCTGGCACCCTTTAGACATGCCAGGAATCCCACGCAGGCTGGCCAAACATAGCTTAAATATCCTAAAAGGATTCAAGCCAGTCAAACAGGCTCTTCGGCGTTTTTCCGAACCTAAGAGACAGGCCATGGGAGAGGAACTAGCCAAGCTATTGGAGGCCGGATTCATCAAAGACATAAAACATCCGGACTGGCTAGCAAACCTGGTGATGGTACCAAAGAAGGACAAATCCTGGCGCCTATGCGTTGATTTCAAAGACCTTAACAAAGCTTGCCCAAAGGATCCCTTCCCTCTCCCCCGCATCGATCAAATTATCGATGCTACCGCAGGACACGATTCGTTGTGTTTCCTCGACGCATACTCCGGCTACCATCAAATAAAGATGGCAGAGTCAGACCAAGCCGCAACGGCATTCATCATAACATACGGCCCATTCTGCTTCAACACAATGCCCTTCAGGCTCAAAAATGCCGGCGCAACATATCAGCGCATGATTCAGACATGTCTGGCAAACCAGATCGGCAAAATAGTGGAGGCATACATAGATGATGTTGTCATTAAAACAAGACATGTTGAATATCTAGTAGATGACTTGAGGCTAACATTCAGTAACCTCCGAACATACGACATCAAGCTCAACCCGGAAAAATGTGTTTTCGGCGTTCCAGCCGGAAAGCTCTTAGGCTTCATTGTATCCGGTAGAGGAACTGAAGCAAATCCAGCCAAGATCCGAGCTCTGTCACAATTGGATATACCGAAGGACCTCAAACAAATACAAAAATTAACCAGATGCGTGGCGGCTCTAAGCCGCTTTATCTCCCGCCTAGGAGAAAAGGCAGTACCCCTTTACCACCTCCTTCGGCGCACCAAACACTTCGAGTGGACGGATGCAGCCACGGCCGGACTCGACGAAATAAAAGCCATCTTGGCAAAAAAACCCAGTCCTGGCCGCGCCAAACATTGTCGAACCAATGCTATTATACATTGCAGCAACCCATCAGGTTGTAAACGCAGTGCTCGTCGTCGAACGAGAAACGGACGGACACAAATTCCCCCTTCAAAAGCCGGTCTATTACGTGTCCACTGTCCTTACTCCGTGCAAGTCACGGTACCCGCGTTATCAAAACATTGCGTACGCGGTATTTATGGCATCCTGGAAGCTGCGACACTACTTTCAAGAGTGTTCAATAACAATAGCCTCGGAAGTGCCACTTAACGATATTATAAACAACCGTGACGCGATGGGCCGGATTGCAAAATGGGCCATTGAGCTCCTCCCGTTTGACGTAACTTACAAGCCACGGCGAGCTATCAAGTCGCAAGTTTTGGCCGAATTCGTCGTAGAATGGACGGAGACCGAACTCCCTAAAGAGTACGACACATATTCAAACTGGGTCATGCACTTCGACGGCTCCAAAATGTTGGCCGGTCTAGGGGCTGGCGTAGTTTTGACGTCCCCCATAGGAGACACAGTTCAATACGTACTCCAGATAATGTACACAGACTCCAACAATGCAGCCGAATATGAGGCCCTTTTACATGGTCTCCGGATGGCAGTATCCATGGGCATTCAACGCCTAGAGGTGCGCGGGGACTCGAACCTCGCAATATCCCAAATAAACGGAGACTTTGATGCCAAAGATCCAAAAATGGCAGCTTATCGCAACGCCGTCCTAAAAATGTTCGCTCGGTTTGAAGGGCTCGAATTTCACCATATAGCCTGGGAAAATAATCAGGCGGCAGATGTCCTGGCACGCATCAGCGCAAAACACGATGTAGTCCCCCCCAACATCTTCCTGGAAAGGTTGTTCAAGCCATCCGTAGTATGGGAAGGGGAACCCGGCAATAACAGCCCGGACCCAACCGCACTGCCCGACACCGAACACTCTGACACAATTGGAGACTTTGCCAATGAAATAACACCTTCAGCCCATGTAATAATGGCCGTCATCGCCCCGTGGACAGAACCATTCCTCGCCTACCTTACCAGGTAGGAACTCCCTGAGGACCAAAATGAGTCACGCTGCATAGTGCGGCGATCTAAAGCCTATAAAGTCCATGAGGGAGAGCTTTATAAGAAAAGCACTACTGGAGTCCTTCAAAGGTGCATCTCCAAAGAGGAAGGGCAGAACCTCCTGGCTGAAATTCATGCCGGACTCGGCGGACATCACGCTGCAGCTCGGTCCCTTGTAAGCAAGGCCTTCCGTACAGGCTTTTATTGGCCGACGGCCCGGGCAGACGCCCAGGACTTAGTCCAACGATGCGTCGGTTGCCAGCTTTTTGCAAACCAAAGCCATATGCCACCCACCGCCCTCCAAACTATCCCCACCACTTGGCCCTTCGCGGTCTGGGGGCTTGACATGGTTGGACCCCTTAAAGGCGGAACCCACAAGAAAAAATACTTACTGGTCATGGTGGATAAGTTCACCAAATGGATAGAAGCCAAGCCTGTTAAGACGGCCGAATCCAGACCGGTGATAGACTTTATATCCGGGGTTGTACACCGTTACGGCGTCCCCCATAGCATCATCACTGATAACGGCGCGAACTTTACGGCCGATGAGGTAAAACTCTGGTGCAAAAACATGGGCATCAAGCTCGATTATGCTTCCGTCTATCACCCACAAACCAACGGCCAGGTCGAACGTGCAAATGGTCTTATCATGAGCGGCATCAAACCCAGATTAGTGCGATCCCTTAAGGAATCTAATACGCACTGGGTAGAGGAGCTCGACTCCGTACTCTGGGGGCTGCGGACCATGCCAAATCGCACCACCGGATACACACCATTCTTCATGGTGTATAGCGCAGAGGCAGTTTTGCCCTGCGACATAATTCATGACTCACCTCGAGTGCGCATGTACGAAGAAAGAGAAGCCGAGCTCGATTGGCAGGACAGTTTGGACGCCTTGGAGGAAGAGAGAGACGTGGCAAAAGCCCATTCTGCATTCTATCAACAGCAGGCTTGAAGATACCAAAGCAGAGAAGTACGGGCCAAAAATTACAACGTTGGCGAATTAGTTCTACGCCTTCCGGACAAGAAAAAAGATAAACTCAAGCCCAAGTGGGAAGGTCCCTTCATAATTGACCAAGTCCTGACTGGTGGAGCGTACCGCCTGCGAGATGCATCGGATAACCGACTCGAGCCGAACCCATGGAACACAGCCCGTCTCTGAAGATTCTATGCCTAGCACCGGACTCTGTGTTCGTCTCCTTCCTCTGTCCATTTTTTATATACTTTCTGTCTTACATTTCTCTTGTTCTCCTCTCTTTCTCTTATAGACTTCAAAGGCTCATAAAGTGACGCGCTATCCGCGCTCATTAAACCTGGGGGCTTCTTTAAACAGAAGCTTATCTATACGGGCTTCATGCCCAACACATGTGTCACACTTCCGCATGTACCTTTTATTCACCATTATATTCATCGATATGACTTAAGTTTTGGCCAAGCTGGGTTGCCTGGCTCCTGTGCTTACCCCTACATTCCCTATTGTTCAGCTAGGTGGTAAAGGGAGCACCTCTGCGATTGTTACTGCCGGGTCAGCCGGATGTGTACCTCAGACTGGGTGAAGCCGAAAGCTAGAATTCTTAAGGGAATATTCGGTCGGTGAACTAAAGATGATCTTTTCTTTCACTTATTTATCTATACGCCCCCAGATGTTTTTCATGCATCTCTTTTCGCAGAACGGACATGCACTTTAGGGCATGCCTCCCAGGGAAAGGAACCCCTAACGGGACTATTCTCCCTGGAAGATGTTTCTTACTAACCATGTAATATAACATAACTAGTTGGGCACTTGTCTGTTCAAGCACTAATGACCCCTACGCCTGGTCTCCATGCATACCCTAGTTCTTCTATAACCGCGAGGGTATTCGGACACACTCCGGACCGTTAGGTCCCGAGGTTGAAGCGAAAAGGTCGACCATGACAAACGATCTACAATCCGGCTAGAAGGCATTACACATGTCAATTAAAATTACATAGTCAATCTGACTGACTGTATTCCTCTTCAATACCATCTAACAGGCTATCTAGTTTACAGTCCTGTTGGGAATACTTTGTGGCCAACTCTACTTGGCCGTATACTAAGCTCACAGGGATCTCCTTCCCATCGGGCCCTACGGGTCCGACCTCGGCCATGTGGTTTGGGTCAGCCTTCGTGTACCGCGTCTTCACCATGGCCCAGGCCTCCTTGGCGCCTTGACGGCAGGCCGACATCTTCCACAATCAGAAGCACCTCCGCACTCCCTTCAGCTTCTCTACAAGCTCTCCAAGGCCTACGGGCATGGAGACGGATGGCCACAAGGCCTGGGCGACGCCTTGCATCACCTGCCGAACTCGCTCATGCAGTTGTGAGAGCTCGGGAAGAAGGTCACTCGTAGAACCGGGCATTTCCTCTGTAGGACGACCTGTTAGCATACCTACAGACATTACTCTGTTAGTCGACTTCCTCGCCGAACTCTTTTTTTCAAAGTTCGTTTAAGCACTTACTATATATGCCGCGTCGAAGCCGCTGATTCTCCTTCACGGAGTCCGATAGCTGGGCACGAACATCCTTCAGTTCAACGCCCAGCTTGGTGTTGGCATCTTGGAGATCGTTCTTCTCCCGCCTCACCTTTGTCAGCACGCTCTCACCAGCCTTTAGCTGGCGTCGGAGTTGTTGCACTTCCGGATTTAATCCGGCGCCATCTGCAATTTCATTTGTCAGATTTGCACCCACGCCGCACTTCGCAAAATACTTATCTTTAGAAGCGTATATTACCAGAGGGGGTCTCCTTGGGCTCCCCTGCTGCGGCTAATGCGGCCTCAAGTTGGGCTTTGCACTCTTCCAGCTCCTGGGACAGTAGGGTATTCTTTTCTGTAAGAACCTGCATAACAAATGATCCTTAAAACAATCATTCTAACTGTTTCAAGTCTCGGGGGCTACTGGTATATATATATATATATATATATATATATATATATATATATATATATATAATTACCAAAATTTTCTTACCCGTATGCCTTTCACATACTGCTCCGTGGCTCTGGCTAGACCATTTTGAGCGGCACGGAGGTACGCGTCTCCTGAATTGAAGGCATCCAATGCCTCTTGGGAGAAACAAGTGTCGCGAAGAACTGTCCGGCGATGCCTGTGGTTCATGGCACTCTCCACCTCGGAATTGGTGGCAGACAGCCTGTCCGCATCCTCCGTCGGAGGAGTGTCCGGTGCGCGCCTCGTGTTCGCCTCCGCTTCCAGACCAGGCTTTGGAGCTTGGCTGGTGGAGGCGCGATTGTCAGCCTCTCCGGATATAGTCCGGCGAGGTCTCTTCGTCCTGAAGAGAGCACGAGCGTTAATATGCCTCGAAGGAATAACACCTGGGAATAAGGCGGCGCGCTATACCTTTGCGCCGGTGCCTTAGTCCGGACCGCACTTCTTTTCAGCTCGGGGGGCCTTGCCGCCCCTCGTTGGCTAGTCGCCGCAGGCTCGGCCTCCCATCTCAAGGACCTCCCCTACAAAACACGGTTTTCATACGGCAATCGAAAACACGCGAGGACAGATCCCTTTTCAAAGTGCTGGGACTTCGGTCTCAATTACCTACGAGGCTGGGAGTAGCCCTGGATAATCGGCCATAATGGCCACCAAGGCATTGTCCTTGCTCAATTGATGAAACACTCCATCAATTAGCTCCACAGATAAGTCCGGATCCTCTTGAGAGGCCGGGTCGAGGGACTGTCTCGGATCCTCGGGTTGTGGAGGAGGGCTGTTTATTTCTTTAACAGCCTAGCGCAGTTCCTGCGTTGAAGTCGTTAGACTAAAAATTTAACAATGGGAATATAAAACGGATGGACAAGTAAAAGTGTCCACTTACCCAACTTGGGGGATTGTACATAGAAAATCCACCCCGTGGGTTGACACGGAGAAATTCCTCCTCTTCTCCCTTGTACAAAGCGGACAAGGTCTTTATTAGAGCGACAGCCGAATCCGGCCCCTTACGGCCGTAGCGGGTGGCGTCGTCCTCCCCGTTGAAGTCCCACATGGGGCAGCCTCCATACTGACGCGGCTGCACCCCTCGCATGATGCATGCGGCCATGACCCCGATCATGGTCAGTCCGGAATGAGCTAACAATCTTATCCGGCCCATCAGGTAAATGACGTCCCTGTCACTTTCCCTCTGAGGGCTCCATGGACACCATCTTAGGTGCTTCTTTAGGGGAGCACTGTCGAACTCAGGGAGGCCAATCCGGACAGGATCCAGCAGCGGGACATCCTCTATATAAAACCATTCCGAAGGCCAGTCCTTGGACGCCTTCTTTAGGGTTCCGGATAGATATCCGGTCCTGGCGATGCGCCACACTTCGGCTCTGCCCACTTGATATATCGACCCCTCCTTAAAGCGGGGCACAAGGCAGAATAGCCTTTTCTACAGCATGAAATGAGCCTCGCAGCCCAAAAACAGCTCGCAAAGGGCTACGAAGCCCGCGATATGCAATATGGAGGCAGGCGTGAGGTTGTGCAGCTGGAGGCCATAGAACTCCAGAAGCCCCCAGAGAAACGGGTGAATTGGAAATCCGAGCCCTCTTATTAAGTAAGGGGCAAGGCATACCCGCTCTCCTTTAGAGGGATTGGGGGCGCTCTCCGCTTGCTCTCCGCCATTATAGGTGGCAAGTCCGGCTCGAACCGGGACCATATAGGCCGGGGGGATCAATCCCTTGGTCTGGAGCTTCACTAGCTCGCTGTGCGGGATGGAGCACCTCTTCCAATCTCTAGGCTGAGGGCTGGAAGGGCGAGAGGAGGAGCTGTGGCGGCTGGCCATGATAGAATGGACCTCTATCGGATATGCTCCGATGAATACTCGCGGAAGGGAGAAGGTGTGGTTTGGATCTAAATCCTCGTCCCCTTAAATAGGCGGCTCATTCACGTGGCTAGGGGTGTAAATATAAAAAACACCCTGATTTTTCATATTCGTTTGACACGTGGAAAACAGCCATTATTGGGCATCGAAGCCAAGGAGCACTACATTTACAAGAAACCGGACACTATTCAACAGGTACACGGAATTTGGAGAAGAACCCGCCTTGCAATGTCGAAGACAATTTGCGCGCCGGACTCGTCATCATTGAAGCCTGGTTCAGGGGCTACTGAGGGAGTCCTAGATTAGGGGGTGTCCGGATAGCCGGACTATACCTTCGGTCGGACTGGTGGACTATGAAGATACAAGATTGAAGACTTCGTCCCGTGTCCGGAAGGGACTTTCCTTGGCGTGGAAGGCAAGCTTGGCGATACGGATATGTAGATCTCCTACCATTGTAACCGACTCTGTGTAACCCTAGCCCTCTCCGGTGTCTATATAAACCGGAGAGTTTTAGTCCATAGGACGAACAACAATCATACAATAGGCTAGCTTCTAGGGTTTAGCCTCTCTGATCTCGTGGTAGATCTACTCTTGTACTACCCATATCATCAATATTAATCAAGCAGGACGTAGGGTTTTACCTCCATCAAGAGGGCCCGAACCTGGGTAAAACTTCGTGTCCCCTGCCTCCTGTTACCATCCGACCTAGACGCATAGTTCGGCACCCCCTACCCGAGATCCGCCGGTTTTGACACCGACACTAAGCATCTGACTCATGTTGGGTTCAGGCTTGTGAAAAATGTTTCCATAGCAGCACTGTGAAGCTGACAACCAGGTTCATAAAGATCTCCTGGAGTGGGCAGTCCAGTGAGCTCAA
The DNA here is from genome assembly GCA_963921465.1 of Triticum timopheevii. Classification (NCBI taxonomy): domain Eukaryota; kingdom Viridiplantae; phylum Streptophyta; class Magnoliopsida; order Poales; family Poaceae; genus Triticum; species Triticum timopheevii. The sequence continues at coordinate 586,963,045 of OY997273.1, read as the reverse complement.
TGATATCAACGGCTTTGGCTTCGTGATGAACATTGCTTGTCATCCACTCAAGGACCCAAGTCTTCGGATCCTTGTTCTAGCCACGAATATGAAGAGTGGCATAGAATTGGAGCAGCAATTCTTCGTTCCAGTGCTCCTTGTCAGTGACGAACTGCAACAAACCACATTCTCTGAAGCAATCCAGCGCTTCTTCCAAATAGGGCAGACCAGTTATGGCGTCAGTGTCAAGACACATAAGGGGAAAATGCGACCTTGATTGTACAAGATGCATGAGTAATAACTGCGCTGTTTATAGCTCCAGAACTGGTCAAAAGATATTCTTGCCTTTGAGTAGGGGTTCTTTGCGCTATTGAAGAAGGTGTTGTGTGCTTTGAAGCCATTGACATTGAACGATCTGGGTGCAGATGCAGTGCCTGGAAACCTAGACAGCCTTGGCATTGGCTTCTGAACCTGAGGCATGCACTCGACGTGATAGTCAAATTGGGGACCAGCAACAGGTGGAGGAACAAGAGGAGGCCATTTGACAGTGATGAGCTGACCATAGTTGTATGCTTGCTCAATAGTATGTGGCCCTGGTGGTGGAACAGAAGCAGTGGCATCAACAGAGGCGTCAGGCTGCACATCTGTTGCAGGTGCATGATTGGCTTCATTGGCCTCTGGCACAGTGTTAGGTGCAGGCTCCACGGTGTCTTCAGCCATGACCACCTCATTGGCTTCAGTGGTGTTAGTGGTGGCAGCCTCAGGATTCTCAACCTCCACTTGAGGGGCTGGAGGGTCGGTCACGTTCTCCTCGAGAACAACATCTTGGTGAGACGGGGGTGTAGCAACTCTTGAAACTCTTGGGGCTTCTTCTTCATCTTCTTCTTCATCGGCTGATGCAGCCGGAACATCTTCAGCCATTTTGGCTTCGGATTCAGACACGTGCATTGTGGGAGTGACTTGGGGCCTTGGTCCTTTGCGAAGCCTGCGTAATGCGGGCGACGCTTGTGGAGATGGAGTGTGCTGGGCCACAAATTCATCATCATTTTGCACTGTTGGGGTAGTTTTCGGTTGGGGAGAGCTTGGAGTGTCTTGTCTCTATGGGTGATCAGCCCACGATGCATCCTGAGCAGTTGGCGTCAGAGGACGGCCAATGCTGATGAGTTCGCTGTGCGTGAGCACAGGCGATGATACCAGTTGGTGCTCGATCTGAGGAAGGACTTTATCATCTTCAACATTGTCATGGTGACCAATGTCTTCAGGAGCGGTGGGGTCAACTGCTGGAATGTCTTCAACTTCAGGAGCCTCTGTGGAAGCAGGCTCATGAACTATCATTCTTCATTCTTGATGCGAAGATTTAGGACGAGCAACCGAGATGGGCTCGACAACAAGGGGCTCTGTGGGAGCAGCCCGATCTTTCTTGGTTTTGCGCTTCTTCTTGGAGGGAGCGACATCAGAAGCTTCAGGATGTTTCCCCTTTCTGGCTTCAGCCTCGGCAGCCCTGGTCTTCTTTAATTCTAAAGCCATTGTGGGGACCTTAGGCTTCGAGCCTGTCATACTGGCTGGGAAGACAATGGGATGTGCTTCCTGCCTTGTTGCTTCGGGTTCGGCCACAGCTGGCTTCTTCTTCTTCGTTGCAGCCATCCTGGGATCGATGCCAGGACGCCCAAGAGCCTTGCGCTTTTTAGCTTCATTGTAGGCTTGCACGCACTTGTTAGCCAGACTCTTCATGCGCTCACAAGAACCTTTAGCTTCTTCGCGTTTCTTGAGAAAGGCTTCCTTGAGCTCGTGTAGCATAGTCTTGAAGTTCTTGACATCTTGCACGCTGAGCTTTGCCATGTGCTGCTTGAACTGAGCTTTCTCATAGTTGATCTTTTGCTTCAGTTCAACGATGCGCTAAGCTAGAGCTAGCTCAGAAGCAATGGCGCTAGTGAAAGCGATGCTGAGGCCAATTGGAAGTTGCAGATCATCAAAGCTGAGATTGGGGGTTTCAAACCACTCATCAATGAAGTTGTGGATGATTGCCACGTCAAAGAGAGGCAAATCATTGAAGATTTTTGCTTCTTCCTTGCTCTTAATCAGTTGCTCAAGAGCGTCATCTGCAAGATCTTCATCGCTGGACAGATCAATGGCGTCATTGCACAGAATAGCAGCAGCAGTCAGTGCCTGATCAGTATTCTTTCTCATCTCAGTCTTCTTGGAGATACGTGATAGATCTTCAGACTGCACACTGTCTTCAGGAGGTGCAGTAGCCAGTGGCTTCGCCCGTAAGATTTTTGGTGCTGAGGCAGACTTTGAAGCTTTAGGCTTCTTCGGTTTCTTTGGATTCAGCGGTGCAGGCGCTTCATTAAATTCAGCGTCATCTGCAGGCTCATCCACGGTTGTCCCTTGAACCATGATATGAGTGATGAGACCTTCCAGGTTGTAGAAGGGCCCAACAAGATTGGGTTCAGCTTCGCGTGTGCCATCAGCACAAGGAGCAGAGGGGCCTAGATTGAAGTCTAAGCCTCGTGACTTCTTCTTCTCTTTGGCCGAGTTCCTGGCAAACTGAAGGTTGTGCTTGAACAGATTATCATCGCGGCACCATAGTAATGAAGATGGGTCTGCATCCGCAGGCTGCAGTCCACGGACCATGCAAGGATAGAAGCCTTGTTCAAGGGCTTCAGCTCTGGACTTGGGTTGAAGATTTCTGTATAGAATGTATCCCCATGGTCGTTTGATGGCATTCTTCTCAGCATACTCCTGGGTCACGAACCTGTACTTGAACCACTGTTCTGCCCAATATCTTCGAATCCATTGGATTCGAGTTTTTCACTGATTGTAGTCCTCCTCTGGATCTGTCTTGTACAGCTCATAGAGGTCAGGAGGAAAATCTCTTGAGGTGTTGCCATGACGTTGTCTGCCACCCTTTCTTGTAGGTTTCTCTGGTGCCATGAAGCTTAAACTGAAGGGCTTCAACACGTTTAAAGGCTTCAAAGGCTTTCGCTTTCTAGTCAAACAGGAACTGGCTTCGGGAGAGTTAATGTGATGCTGTAAGAATTCTGCAAATGAATGCAGACTATGAGAACCAAGGGATTCTCCCACAGACATGTACCTGTGACAGCATTAAGGTGCAAGGGAAGGGGAAGAGGTCATATGCATTCTCAGAAGATTTTGAAGATAAATCAGTTTAGAAGACATTGACCTCATAGTGCAAAGACATTCACTCATAGATAGAGAGTTGGTTCCAGATTTGTACAAATCCATGAATAAGTACAAGTGAGGAATCTAACTACTTTGTGAAGCATAAGTGAACATACTAGGCATATTATGAGATGCAGTATGAAATAGATCCAACTTGTGTGAACAGAAACTGCTTGTAGTAGAAAGAGATGAATCTATAGGATCAAAGGGTCCGTAAAAAGGAAGTTTTATTTACCACATGAAGAACTGCTAGACGGAGTGGGAGAGGATACGATGGAGAAGACGATGTCCGCAGCCGGCGTGAAGACAGCATCAGTGAGGTCGCGGCAGCTAAGCGCTTCGTCGCCGGTGTCGTCGAGGGATAGCGGTGGCCCTAGGGTTTGTGCGAGAGTGGAAGAAAGGATAATGACTGTGGTGAGGCGTGTATTTATAGGGGCAGGGACGGCACAGTGTTATTACATAGGTGCCCCTAGCGATTCACATCTGAAGGACACGTGGCCATCATGCAACATATCGGAGGTTGTTCCATGTTCCCACGCATGCCTGGATTGTCGGGTGGTCGTTCCCACTTCTCTGGGTTTCAGGTGAAGGAATTAGCATTGAAAACGGACTTAATGTTTGTCTCTGTATCTTCTGCTGACTAGGACGCAGAGAAGACATTCGATAGTTTCAATAGAATGCATATGATTTGGACAGATAGAGATTGAGATAGAAAGCATAGAGAGATTAGGGTCCGATCACATTCACTTAGTTCAAAAGATTCAACAAGGAAGACGTAGCTATAAGTGAATGCTGTAGAGGACAGAACACTAGTATGTATATATCAGAAGACAATCAAGTCAACATAGTGAAGATAATCATGAAGACAAGTTGAAAATGAAGACAAACAGAATGTGAAGACATAGAACATGTAACGCCATGGGTAAAACACTTCAAACAGAAGAATTTTGTGGTGGCGTTACCCACCGTATAGGAAGTATTAGACCCAGACACGGCGCACAATTATCGTGGCGCTCCGAAGTCAAATTCCACGTTAATGTATTCACACTCAGAATGTAAGTCTTCATTGATTGAAGATATACATTACTTCGTGTGTTGCACATCTAAGTCATCAACATGCATAAGTGTTAGGATGTGTGCCTGATCACAGGACATTTGAGGATTCCAAGATATTTAGCTCACGCCGTAACTTGCAAAACCTCGTCTCATCCAAGGACTTGGTGAAGATATCTGCCAATTGCTCTTCAGTGTTGACGTGTATGATATCAATATCTTCCTTCACAACATGATCTCTGAGAAAGTGATGACAAATTTCAATGTGCTTTGTCTTTGAGTGCTGAACTGGGTTGTTGGCAATCTTATGGCGCTTTCGTTGTCGCAGTAGAGTGGTACTTGCTTCAGGTGAATGCCATAGTCTTTGAGTGTTTGCTTCATCCATAGAAGCTGAGAGCAGTAAGATCCAGCAGCAATGTATTCATATTCAGCAGTGGAGAGAGATACACAGTGCTGCTTCTTTGAAGACCAACATACAAGTGATCGTCCCAGAAAATGACATGTGCCTGATGTAGACTTGCAATCCACCTTGTCACCAACATAATCAGCATCCGAGAATCCAACTAGATCAAACTCTGAGCCCTTTGGATACCATAATCCTAGTGTTGGGGTGTGAGCCAAATATCTGAGAATTCACTTCACAGCTAAGTGATGCGATTCCTTTGGTGCCGCTTGGAACCGGGCACACATGCAAACACTAAGCATGATATCTGGCCTAGGTGCACATAAATAAAGCAAGGAACCAATCATGGAGTGGTATACCTTTTGATCGAACTCTTTACCATTGTCGTTGGGACCCAGATGATGTTTGGCTGGCATTGGCGTGGTGTAGCCTTTGCAATCTTGCATTCCAAATTTCTTCAGGCAATCTTTGAGGTATTTCTCTTGAGATATATAGATGTCGTTGCGTTGCTGACGTATTTGAAGACCAAGGAAGAACTTCAGCTCACCCATCATGGACATCTGATATTGCTCTTGCATCATATATCCAAACTCGTCAGTGTATTTCTGATTGGTGCAGCCGAAGATAATGTCATCCACATATATTTGGCACACAAACAGTTCACCATCATATGTCTTCGTGAAGAGAGTGGGGTTGAGGGAACCAGGTTTGAAGCCTTTGCTCTTCAGGAAGTCTTTGAGTGTGTCATACCAAGCCCTAGGGGCTTGTTTGAGGCCATACAGTGCCTTGTTGAGCTTGTACACCATATCAGGATGTTTTGGATCTTCAAAGCCAGGCGGTTGTGCAACATACACTTCTTCGTCAATCTTGCCATTGAGAAAAGCGCTCTTTACATCCATTTGATGCATAAGAATGTTATGATGATTTGCATAGGCCAGCAGTATGCGTATGGCTTCAAGTCTAGCCACAGGAGCAAATGTCTCATCGAAGTCAATCCCTTCAACTTGAGTATATCCTTGAGCAACGAGACGAGCTTTGTTTCTAACAACTTGACCATGCTCATCTTGCTTGTTGCGATATATCCATTTGGTGCCTATTATATTGTGCTTGCAAGGATCAGGACACTTAACCAGTTCCCATACATTATTCAGCTCAAACTGTTGAAGCTCTTCTTGCATAGCTTGAATCCATTCAGGTTCCATGAAGGCTTCATCAACTTTCTTGGGTTCAGATATTGAGACAAATGCAAAGTGCCCACAGAAATTTGCTAGTTGTGTTGCCCTTCAACGAGTGAGTGGACCTGGTGCATTGATGCTATCAATTATTCTCTCAATCTGTACTTCATTTGCAACACGAGGATGTACAGGATGAAGATTTTGCTCTTGCTGATCATTGTCATCGTTAGAAGGATTGTCTTCAGGCTGAGCATTGTCTTCAGGTTGATCATTTTCTTCAGGTTGATCAGGTGCGGAGATGATAAGTTCCTCTTCAGGCTGAGCTTCAGAAGGTATGATTTCTCCAGTTCCCATAAGTTTGATTGATTCACTTGATGAAACTTCATCTAGCACATTTGGCATGTGCTCTCTTTGCGAGCCGTTAGTCTCATCGAACCACACATCCACAGTTTCAACCACTTTATAGTGAAAGAGGTTGAAGACTCTGTAGAAGTGCAAATCCTTTCCATATCCAAGCATAAAACCTTCATGTGCTTTTGGTGCAAATTTTGAAGTGTGATGTGGATCCTTGATCCAGCACCTGGCACCAAATACTCTAAAGTAACTGACATTTGGCTTCTTGCCAGTAAGGAGCTCATAGGATGTCTTGTTCATAAGCTTGTGAAGATAAACACAGTTGATGATATGGCATGCAGTATCAATGGCTTCAGGCCAGAATTTTCTTGGAGTCTTGTATTCATCAAGCATCGTCCGAGCCATCTCAATAAGTGTTCTGTTCTTGCGTTCGACGATGCCATTCTGCTGTGGCGTGTACAGAGCTGAGAATTCATGTGTGATGCCCAAAGTATCAAGATATGTATCTAGGCCAGTGTTCTTGAATTCAGTGCCATTGTCACTTCTAATGTGCTTTATCTTGACGCCATAGTTGTTCATTGCTCGATTGGCGAAGCGTCTGAAGACATCCTGCACTTCAGTCTTGTAGAGGATTATATGCACCCAAGTATATCTAGAATAATCATCAACAATGACAAAGCCATAGAGACAAGCAGTAGTTGTAAGAGTTGAGTAATGAGTGGGACCAAAAAGATCCATGTGGAGCAGTTCGAAGGGTTGAGTCATTGTCATGATTGTCTTCGAGAGATGCTTGGCCCTCGTCATCTTTCCTGCTTCACAGGCACCGCATAAGTGATCCTTCTTGAACTTGACGCCCTCGATGCCTATGACATGCTTCTTTCTTGCAAGAGTGTGCAAGTTCCTCATGCCAGCATGCCCTAGCCTCCGATGCCAGAGCCAGCATTCTGAAACTTTTGCTAGAAGACATACGGCAAGCTGTGGTCCTGCTGAGAAATCTACCACGTACAAATCATCTTTCCGATACCCTTCAAACACTAGAGACTTGTCAGATTCCATTAGAACAAGGCAACGATATTTTCCAAACATCACAATAATGTTTAAATCGCAAAGCATTGAGACAGACATTAAGTTGAAACCAAGGGATTCAACAAGCATGACTTTATCCATGTGTTGATCCTTTGAGATTGCAACTCTACCTAGACCCAATACCTTACTTTTACCAGTGTCAATAAATGTGACGTGACTTTTGTCAGATGGACGTAAGGTTGAGTCCATCAGAAGGCTTCGCTTGCCAGTCATGTGATTGATACACCCACTATCAATAATCCATTATGAAGCAGCTGCTATCGTACCCTATATTGCAGTTAGGGGGATAGGCTTCACGAAGAGAATTGTGAAGCAAAAACATTTGATGAGCCAGTGGATTATGAAAGCTTAGATCGAGATTATGACTGGTAGGGCAAGTAGCAAGCAACTCAGGAACAAAGTACATAATAAGACCATTTGGGCATTTGATCTTGCGCCCTACAAGATGTTTAAGGTCCCCAGCAATAGCTTCAGATGATTTTGGTTTTCGGCTAGAGACCTTTCCCTGCAAAAGAGAGTTAAGCTTTCTTAGCCACACACATCTTCAAGGGTGGCTTCGAAGCAATGAGTCTAAGTGCAGCATCTGAGAACTTTGGCTTTGGAGCCCTAGCAAAAAGTCTTGCAGGTGGACAATAGTACTCATAAGAATAAGCAGAATAGTTCTTGGTCCTATGAACATGGCGGTTTGATGAAACGCGCTCATATTCACAGGCCTGAGTATGGTTTCCCTGCAAAAAATTTGCGTTAGTGCGACTCGGGTGAGTCCTCTGTCTATATGAAGCCTTTGGACCATATGAAGCCCGTGGTCTGGGTTTGTCTTCTTCACTTGTGGTGTCATGACGACATTCACAGGAAGATTCTCCAAACACATTTTCCGCACCCAGACCTTCTTCATAGGCGGCCCATTCCTGCAGTTAGTACCAATATACCTGGCAAACACTTCACCATTCTGATTCTTAAACAGTTTATAGTTTGCATCAAAGGATTCATCAATAACAATGGGATTAGCACAAGTGAAGCCAGACAGGGTGGATGGATCCACTGAAGGTCCCTTTGCAGCAACCCATGTGGTTTTGGGGTACTGCTCAGGTTTCCAGTAAGAGCCATCAGCATTCATTTTCCTTTCGAACCCAACACCCTCTTTCCTAGGGTTTCGGTTCAGGATCTGCCTTTTGAGGACATCACACAATGCCGATGCCCTTTGAGACTTTTGAACATCCCTATTTCAAGCAATGTCTTCAACCTAGCATTCTCATCAACAATAGCAGTGGCATCCTCAACTGTTGAAGATATTGCAACTGTTGGGGAACGTAGAAGAAATTCAAAATTTTCCTACGTGTCACCAAGATCTATCTATGGAGAAACCAGCAACGAGGGGAAGGAGAGCGCATCTACATACCCTTGTAGATCGCTAAGCGGAAGCGTTCAAGAGAACGGGGTTGATGGAGTCATACTCGTCATGATCCAAATCACCGGAGATCCTAGTGTCGACCGGACGGCGCCTCCGCGTTCAACACACGTACAGCCCAACGACGTCTCCCATGCCTTGATCCAGCAAGGAGAGAGGGAGAGTTTGAGGAAGACTCCATCCAGCAGCAGCACAACGGCGTGGTGGTGATGGAGGAGCATGGTGATCCAGCAGGGCTTCGCCAAGCACTGCGAGATATGAGGAGAAAGAGAGGGATAGGGCTGCGCCAAGAAAGAGAGGAACTCATGTATTTTGGGTAGCCCAAACCTCAACTATATATAGGGGGAGGGGAGGGGCTGCGCCCCCACCTAGGGTTCCCTCCCTAGGGGTGGCGGCAGCCCCCTAGAACCCATCTAAGGGCGGCCAAGGGGAGGGGAGAGGGGGAGGCGCACCAGGGTGGGCCTTAGGGCCCATCTGCCCTAGGGTTTGCCCCCTTCTCCTCTCCCTTGCGCCTTGGGCCTTGGTGGGGGGGCGCACCAGCCCACCTGGGGCTGGTCCCCTCCCACACTTGGCCCATGCAGCCCTCCGGGGCTTGTGGCCCCACTTGGTGGACCCCCGGGACCCTCCCAGTGGTCCCGGTACATTACCGATAAAACCCGATACTTTTCCGGTGACCAAAACAGGACTTCCCATATATAAATCCTTACCTCCGGACCATTCCGGAACTCCTCGTGACGTCCAGGATCTCATCCGGGACTCCGAACAACATTCGGTAACCACATACAAACTTCCTTTATAACCCTAGCGTCATCGAACCTTAAGTGTGTAGACCCTACGGGTTCGGGAGACACGCAGACATGACCGAGATGACTCTCCGGTCAATAACCAACACTGGGATCTGGATACCCATGTTGGCTCCCACATGTTCCACGATGATCTCATCAGATGAACCACGATGTCAAGGACTTAATCAATCCCGTATGCAATTCCCTTTGTCTATCGGTACGATACTTGCCCGAGATTCGATCGTCGGTATCCCGATACCTTGTTCAATATCGTTACCGGCAAGTCTCTTTACTCATTCCGTAACACATCATCCCGTGATCAACTCCTTGATCACATTGTGCACATTATGATGATGTCCTACCGAGTGGGCCCAGAGATACCTCTCCGTTTACACGGAGTGACAAATCCCAGTCTCGATTCGTGCCAACCCAACAGACACTTTCGGAGATACCTGTAGTGTACCTTTATAGCCACCCAGTTACGTTGTGACGTTTGGCACACCCAAAGCACTCCTACGGTATCCGGGAGTTGCACAATCTCATGGTCTAAGGAAATGATACTTGACATTAGAAAAGCTTTAGCATACGAACTACATGATCTTGTGCTAGGCTTAGGATTGGGTCTTGTCCATCACATCATTCTCCTAATGATGTGATCCCGTTATCGATGACATCAAATGTCCATGGTCAGGAAACCGTGACCATCTATTGATCAACGAGCTAGTCAACTAGAGGCTTACTAGGGACATGGTGTTGTCTATGTATCCACACATGTATCTGAGTTTCCTATCAATACAATTCTAGCATGGATAATAAACGATTATCATGAACAAGGAAATATAATAATAATCAATTTATTATTTCCTCTAGGGAATATTTCCAACAGTCTCCCACTTGCACTAGAGTCAATAATCCAGTTCACATTGATCTGTGATTAACACTCAAGAGTTTACTAGAGTCAATAATCTAGTTCACATTACCATGTGATTAACACTCGATGAGTTTTGGGTTTGATCATGTTATGCTTGTGAGAGATGTTATAGTCAACGGGTCTGAATCTTTCAGATCTGTGTGTGCTTTACAAATCTCTATGTCATCTCCTAGATGCAGCTACCACGTTCTATTTGGAGCTATTCCAAATAACTGTTCTACTATACGAATCTAGTCTACTACTCAGAATAATCTGGATTAGTGTCAAAGTCTGCATCGGCATAACCCTTTACGACGAACTCTTTTACCACCTCCATAATCGAGAAAATTCCTTAGTCCACTAGTTACTAAGGATAACTTTGACCGTTGTCCTGTGATCCATTCTTGGATCACTCTTGTACCCCTTGACTGACTCATGGCAAGGCACACTTCAGGTGTGGCATACGACATAGCATACTGTAGAGAGCCTATGAAAAAAGCATAGGGGACGACCTTCGTCCTTCCTCTTTCTTCCGCCGTGGTCGAGCTTTAAGTCTTAACTTCATACCTTACAACTCAGGCAATAACTCCTTCTTTGACTGATCCATCTTGAACACCTTCAAGATCATGTCAAGGTATGTGCTCATTTGAAAGTACCATTAAGCGTTTTGATCTATCCTTATAGATCTTGATGCTCAATGTTCAAGTAGCTTAATCCAGGCTTTCCATTGAAAAACACTTTTCAGATAACTCTGCATGCTTTCTAGAAATTCTACATCATTTCCGATCAACAATATGTTAACAACATATACTCATCAGAAATTCTATAGTGCTCCCACTCACTTCTTTGGAAATACAAGTTTCTCATAAACTTTGTATACACCCAAAACTTTGATCATCTCATCAAAGCATACATTCCAACTCCGAGATGCTTACTCCAGTCCTTAGAAGGATTGATGGAGCTTTGCATACTTGTTAGCATCTTTCAGGATTGACAAAACCTTCCGGTTGTATCACACACAACCTTTCCTCAAGAAAATCATCGAGGAAACAATGGGTTTTTGACATCCTATCTGCAAGATTTCATAAATAATGCAGTAATCGCTAATATAATTCCAACAGACTCTTAGCATCACTACGAGTGAGAAAGTCTCATCGTAGTCAACTCCTTGAACTTGTCGGAAAACATCTTAACGACAAGTCGAGCTTTCTTAATGGTGATACTTACCATCATTGTCTGTCTTCCTTTTAAAAATCCATATGTACCTAATAGCCTTACGACCATCAAGTAGTTCTTCCAAAGTCTACACTTTGTTTTCATATATGGATCCTCTCTCGGATTATATGGCCTCGAGCCATTTTGGAATCCAGGCCCACCATCGATTCTCCATAGCTCGTAGGTTCATTGTTGTCTAGCAACATGACTTCCAAGACAGGATTACGTACCACTCTAAAGTAGTACGCATCCTTGTCATCTCACGAGGTTTGGTAGTGACTTGATCTGAAGTTTCATGATCACTATCATAAGCTTCCATTTCAATTGGTGTAGGTGCCACAGGAACAACTCCCTGTGCCCTGGCACACACCAGTTGAAGAGACAGTTCAATAACCTCATCAAGTCTCCACCATCCTCCCACTTAATTCTTTCGAGAGAAACTTTTCCTCGAGAAAGGACCGATTCTAGAAGCAATCCCTTATTGCTTTCGGATCTGAGACAGGTGGTATACCCAACTATTTTGGGTGTCCTATGAAGATGCATTTATCCGCTTTGGGTTCGAGCTTATCAGTCTGAAACTTTTTCGCATAAGCATCGCAGCCCCAAACTTTTAAGAAATGACAGCTTAGGTTTCTCTAAACCATAGTTCATACGGTATCATCTCATCGGAATTACGTGGTGCCCTATTTAAAGTGAATGTGGTTGTCTCTAATGCCTAACCCATAAACTATCATGGTAATTCGATAAGAGACATCATGGTATGCATCATATCCAATAGGGTGCAGTTATGATGTTCGGACACACCATCACACTATGGTGTTCCGGGCTGTATTAGTTGTGAAACAATTTCCACAATGTCTTAATTCTGTGGCAAACTCGTAATTCAGATATTCATCTCTATGATCATATCATAGATATTTTATCCTCTTGTCACGACGATCTTTCAACTTCACCCTGAAATTACTTGAACCTTTCAATAATTCAGACTCGTGATTCATCAAGTAAATATACTCAACATCTACTCAAATTATCTGTGAAGTAAGAACATAACGATATCGACTACACGCCTCAGCACTCATTGGACTGCACACATCAAAATGTATTACTTCCAACAAGTTGCTTTCTAGTTCCATTTTACTGAAAACGAGGCTTTCAGTCATCTTGCCCATGTGGTATGATTTGCATGTCTCAAGTGGTTCAAAATCAAGTGAGTCCAAACGGTCCATTTGCATGGAGTTTCTTCATGCATATACACCAATAGACATGGTTCGCATGTCTCAAACTTTTCAAAAACGAGTGAGCCCAAAGATCCATCAACATGGAGCTTCTTCATGCGTTTTATACCGATATGACTTACGTGGCAGTGCCACAAGTAGGTGGTACTATCATTACTATCTTATATCTTTTGGCATGAACATGTGTATCACTACGATCGAGATTCAATAAACCATTCATTTTAGGTGCAAGACCATTGAAGGTATTATTCAAATAAACAAAGTAACCATTATTCTCCTTAAATGAATAACCGTATTGCGATAGACATAATCCAATCATGTCTATGCTCAACGCAAACACCAATCTCGATGGTAGAGGGAGCGTGCGATGCTTGATCACATCAAGCTTGGAAAAAACTTCCAACACATATCGCCAGCTCACCTTTAGCTAGTCTCCGTTTACTCCGCAGCCTTTTATTTCGAGTTTACTAATACTTAGCAACTGAACCGGTATCTAATACCATGGTGCTGCTAGGAGTACTAGTAAAGTACACATTAACACAATGTATATCCAATATACTTCTATCGACCTTGCCAGCCTTCTCATCTACCAAGTATCTAGGGTAATTCTGCTCCAGTGGTTGTTCCTCTTATTACAGAAGCACTTAGTCTCGGGTTTGGGTTCAACCTTGGGTTTCTTCACTAGAGCAGCAGCTGAATTGCTGTTTCATGCAGTATCCCTTCTTTCCCTTGCCCTTCTTGAAACTAGTGGTTTCACCAACCATCAACAATTGATGCTCCTTCTTGATTTCTACTTTTGTGGTGTCAAACATCGCGAATATCTCAAGGATCATCATATATGTCCCTGATATATTATAGTTCATCACGAAGCTCTAGTAGCTTGGTGGTAATGACTTCGGAGAAACATCACTTTCTCATCTGGAAGATCAACTCCCACTCGATTGAAATGATTGTTGTACTCAGACAATCTGAGCACAAGCTCAACAATTGAGCTTTTCTCCCTTAGTTTGCAGGCTAAGAAAATCGTCGGAGGTCTTATACCTCTTGATATGGGCACGAGCCTGAAATTCCAATTTCAGCCCTCGAAACATCTCATATGTTTCGCGACGTTTCAAAACGTCTTCGGTACCTCAACTCTAAACCGTTTAACTGAACTATCACATAGTTATCAAAATGTGTATGTCAGATGTTCGCAACATCCACAGACGACATTCGAGGTTCAACACACTGAGAGGTGCATTAAGGACATAAGCCTTCTATGAAGCAATGAGGACAATCCTTAGTTTACGGACCTAGTCCGCATAATTGCTACTATCAACTTTCAACTCATTTTCTCTAGGAACATATCTAAACAGTAGAACTGAAGCGCGAGCTACGACATAATTTGCGAATACCTTTTGACTATGTTCAGGATAATTAAGTTCATCTTATGAACTCCCACTCAGATAGACATCCCTCTAGTCATCTAAGTGATTGCATGATCCGAGTCAACTAGGTCGTGTCCGATCATCATGTGAGACGGACTAGTCATCATCGGTGAACATCTTCATGTTGAACGTATCTACCATACGACTCATGCTCGACCTTTCGGTCTCTTGTGTTCCGAGGCCATGTCTGTACATGCTAGGCTCGTTAAGTTAACCTAAGTGTTTCGCGTGTGTAAATCTGGCTTACACCTGTTGTATGTGAACGTAAGAATCTATCACACCCGATCATCATGTGGTGCTTCGAAACGACGAACTTTCGCAACGGTGCACAGTTAGGGGGAACACTTTCTTGAAATTTTAATGAGGGATCATCTTATTTACTACCGTCGTTCTAAGAAAATAAGATGTATAAACATGATAAACATCAAATGCAATCAAATAATAGTGACATGATATGGCCAATATCATATAGCTCCTTTGATCTCCATCTTGGGGCTCCATGATCATCTTGTCACCGGCATGACACCATGATCTCCATCATCATGATCTCCATCATCGTGTCTTCATGAAGTTGTCTCGCCAACTATTACTTCTACTACTACAGCTAACGGTTAGCAATAAAGTAAAGTAATTACATGACGTTTATGTTGACACGCAGCTCATAAAATAAATAAAGACAACTCCTATGGCTCCTGTCGGTTGTCATACTCATCGACATGCAAGTCGTGATTCCTATTACAAGAACATGATCAATCTCATACATCACATATCATTCATCACATTCTTCTTGGCCATATCACATCACATAGCATACCCTGCTAAAACAAGTTAGACGTCCTCTAATTGTTGTTTGCATGTTTTACGTGGCTGCTATGGGTTTCTAGCAAGAACGTTTCTTACCTACGCAAAAACCACAACGTGATATGCCAATTGCTATTTACCCTTCATAAGGACCCTTTTCATCGAATCCGATCCGACTAAAGTGGGAGAGACAGACACCCACTAGCCACCTTATGCAACTAGTGCATGTCAGTCGGTGGAACCAGTCTCACGTAAGAGTACGTGTAAGGTCGGTTCGGGCCGCTTCATCCCACAATGCCGCCGAATCAAGATTGGACTAGTAACGGTAAGCATATTGAACAAAATCAACGCCCACAACTACTTTGTGTTCTACTCGTGCATAGAATCTACGCAATAGACCTAGCTTTGATACCACTGTTGGGGAACGTAGCAGAAATTCAAAATTTTCCTACGTGTCACCAAGATCTATCTATGGAAAAACCAGCAACGAGGGGAAGGAGAGTGCATCTACATACCCTTGTAGATCGCTAAGCGGAAGCGTTCAAGAGGACGGGGTTGATGGAGTTGTACTCCTCGTGATCCAAATCACCGGAGATCCTAGTGCCGAACGGACGGCACCTCCGCGTTCAACACACATACAGCCCGACGACGTCTCCCATGCCTTGATCTAGCAAGGAGAGAGGGAGAGGTTGAGGAAGACTCCATCCAGCAGCAGCACAACGGCGTGGTGGTGATGGAGGAGCGTGGTGATCCAGCAGGGCTTCGCCAAGCACTGCGAGATATGAGGAGAAAGAGAGGGATAGGGCTGCGCCAAGAAAGAGAGGAACTCATGTGTTTTGGGTAGCCCAAACCTCAACTATATATAGGGGGAGGGGAGGGGCTGCGCCCCCACCTAGGGTACCCTCCCTAGGGGTGGCGGCAGCCCCCTAGAACCCATCTAGGGGCGGCCAAGGGGAGGGGAGAGGGGGAGGCGCACCAGGGTGGGCCTTAGGGCCCATCTGCCCTAGGGTTTGCCCCATTCTCCTCTCCCTTGCGCCTTGGGCCTTGGTGGGGGGGCGCACCAGCCCACCTAGGGCTGGTCCCCTCCCACACTTCGCCCATGCAGCCCTCCAGGGCTTGTGGCCCCACTTGGTGGACCCTCGGGACCCTCCCGGTGGTCCCGGTACGTTACCGATAAAACCCGAAACTTTTCCGGTGACCAAAACAGGACTTCCCATATATAAATCTTTACCTCCGGACCATTCCGGAACTCCTTGTGACGTCCGGGATCTCATCCGGGACTCCGAACAACATTTGTTAACCACATACAAACTTCCTTTATAACCCTAGCGTCATCGAACCTTAAGTGTGTAGACCCTACGGGTTCGGGAGACACGCAGACATGATCGAGATGACTCTCCGGTCAATAACCAACAGCGGGATCTGGATACACATGTTGGCTCCCACATGTTCCACGATGATCTCATCGGATGAACCCCGATGTCAAGGACTTAATCAATCTCGTATGCAATTCCCTTTGTCTATCGGTACGATACTTGCCCAAGATTCGATCATCGGTATCCCGATACCTTATTCAATCTCGTTACCGGCAAGTCTCTTTACTCGTTCCATAACACATCATCCCGTGATCAACTCCTTGATCACACTGTGCACATTATGATGATGTCCTACCGAGTGGGCCCAGAGATACCTCTTCGTTTACACGGAGTGACAAATCCCAGTCTCGATTCGTGCCAACCCAACAGACACTTTCGGAGATACCTGTAGTGTACCTTTATAGCCACCCAGTTACGTTGTGACGTTTGGCACACCCAAAGCACTCCTACGGTATCCGGGAGTTGCACAATCTCATGGTCTAAGGAAATGATACTTGACATTAGAAAAGCTTTAGCATACGAACTACATGATCTTGTGCTAGGCTTAGGATTGGGTCTTGTCCATCACATCATTCTCCTAATGATGTGATCCCGTTATCAATGACATCCAATGTCCATGGTCGGGAAACCGTGACCATCTATTGATCAACGAGCTAGTCAACTAGAGGCTTACTAGGGACATGGTGTTGTCTATGTATCCACACATGTATCTGAGTTTCCTATCAATACAATTCTAGCATTGATAATAAACGATTATCATGAACAAGGAAATATAATAATAATCAATTTATTATTGCCTCTAGGGCATATTTCCAACAGCAACAGTAGCAGCAGTAGAACATTCAGCAACAGAAGTAGCATTATCACGCTCAATGCATTTAAGACATGGTGGTTCAAATCCTTCCTGAGCGGAACTGATCTGTTTGGCGCGAAGTGACTCATTTTGCTTTTGAAGATCTTCATGAGCTGCTCTCAATTTTTCAAGGTCTTGCTTCCTTTGAAGATAATCATTGGAAAGCTTTTCATGAGATGTTGACAGCGTTTCATGACGACTTTCAAGTTCCTCATACTTAACATGAAGATTTTTTATGTCTTCAATTAAGTACTGAGATCGAGTCATTTCAGCGTCCAACAGGTCATCGCTTTTGTCTAATAGTTTTTGAATATGTTCCATAGCTTTCTGTTGTTCAGTTGCAATTTTAGCAAGTGTTTTGTAGCTGGGTTTGGACCACAATCAGAGTCATCTTCACTTGATGTTTGATAGTGAGTGGCGCGTGAGTTTACCTTGGCACCGCGTGCCATGAAGCAGTAGGTGGGAGTGGAGTCGTCCTTGTCATTAGCATCGGCGTTGGTGACATTGTCTTCAGTGTTGAAGATGGACTTGGCAACGTAGGCTGTAGCCAGACTTGCCACACCAGAATCGGACTCCTCCTCAGACTTCACCTCCGCGTCCTCAGTAGCGGACTCCTCCTCCGAATTCATTTCCTTGCCAACAAATGCACGAGCCTTGCCAGATGAGCTCTTCTTGTGTGATGAAGACTTTGAGGAAGACTTGGAAGAAGACTTTGAGTATTTCTTCTTCTTGTTGTCGTCAGAATCATACTCCTTGCTCTTCTTTTTCTTCTTGTTCTCATTGTCCCACTGCAGACACTCAGATATGTAGTGGCCAGGTTTCTTGCACTTGTGGCATGTTCTCTTCTTGTAGTCATGAGCAGAAGCTTCATCATTCCTTGAGCTTGATCTTGAGGACTTTCTGAAGCCTTTCTTCTTGGTGAATTTTTGGAACTTCTTCACAAGCATAGCAAGCTCCTTTCCAATGTCTTCGGGGTCATCAGAATTGCTGTCAGATTCTTCTTCAGATGAGGAGGCAACTTTTGCCTTCAAGGCACGAGTTCGCCCATAGTTGGGACCGTAGATATCTCTTTTCTCAGAAAGCTGAAACTCATGTGTGTTGAGCCTCTCAAGTATGTCAGACGGATCGAGTGTCTTGAAGTCAGGATATTCTTGAATCATCCGGGCTAGGGTGTCAAACGAGCTGTCAAGTGATCTCAGGAGTGTCTTGACAACTTCATGCTTGGTGATCTTAGTGGTGCCGCGGGCTTGAAGCTCATTTGTGATGTCAGTGAGTCGATCAAACGTGAGCTGAACATTCTCATTGTCATTTCTCTTGAAGCGGTTGAAGAGGTTGCGAAGGACACTGATTCTTTGATCTCTCTGGGTTGAGACACCTTCGTTGACCTTGGAGAGCCAGTCCTAGACTAGCTTAGATGTTTACAAAGCACTCACACGGCCATACTGTCCTTTGTTCAGATGACCAGAGATGATGTTCTTGGCAGTGGAGTCCAGTTGAACGAACTTCTTGACATCAGCAGCGGTGACACCTTCACCAGCCTTGGGAACACCATTCTTGATGACATACCATAGGTTGACATCAATGGCATGAAGATGCATGCGCATCTTATTCTTCCAGTAGGGATATGCAGTTCCATCAAAGACTGGGCACGCAGCGGAGACTTTGATTATCCCTGTAGTCGACATAGCTAAAACTCCAGGTGGTTAAACCGAATCACACATAACAAGGGAGTACCTTGCTCTGATACCAATTGAAAGTGCTGGTGATCGACTAGAGGGGGGTGAATAGGCGATTTTTATGAAAGTCTTCAAAACATGGAAGTTTCAAAGACAAACGATAGAAATAAACCTATTACCATACAGCAGAAGGTAGACTACCCTAGACAAACCATAGTCAAGTATTCAATGGAGTGAAAGCACGATGACTAATAGTAGCTAGGCAGTAAAGATCAGGTAGGAAGATATTGTGAAGCCAATCAGAACAAGCACTCACTCAGTGAAGACAAAAGATAAAACAATCATATAATGACTTCACAAGGACCAACAGTATGTAAAGGGAAGGGAAGGATGAAACCAGTGACTCGTTGAAGACAATGATTTGTTGGACCAGTTCCAGTTGCTGTGACAACTGTACGTCTGGTTAGGGAGGCTGAGATTCAACTCAGAAGACCTCGTCTTCACCTTATTCCCCTTGAGCTAAGGACACCCAGTCCTTGCCCAATCACTCTGGTAAGTCTTCAAGGTAGACTTCCAAACCTTCATAGACTTCGTTCACCGGCGATCCACAATGACTCTTGGATGCTCAGAATGCGACGCCTAACCGGCTGGAGGATTCACAGTCCTCAAGTGTAATAAGTCTTCAGATCACACAGACATGAAGACTTAAGTGATGCCTAACACTCTTTGGCTCTGGGTGTTTAGGGCTTTATCCTCGCAAGGAATTCTCTCTCAAAGGCTTCGAGGTGGGTTGCTCTCAAACGACAAAAGCCGTGTACTAACTCTGAGCAGCCAACCGTTTATGGTTGTAGGGGGTGGGCTATTTATAGCCACTAGGCAACCCGACCTGATTTGTCCGAAATGACCCTTGGTCACTAAGGAACTGACACGTGTTCCAACGGTCAGATTTCAAACACACACGGCAACTTTACTTGGGCTACAAGCAAAGCTGACTTATCCAACTCTGGACAAAATTTGCTCTCATAGTCTTCACTCGAAGACATAGGATTTTGGTTAAGCATCACTTCAGTCATTCTGACTGGTTCACTTGGACCCCACTTAACAGTACGGTGGTTCCTATGACTCAACAAAGAAGAAAAAGAACGACGAAAGAACTAAGTCTTCGCGCTCCATAGTCTTCATGCGATGTCTTCTCTTGTCATAGTCTTCAATGTGAATGTCTTCACATACCACCTTTGACTTCAATGTCTTCTTACATTTTTAGGGGTCATCTCTGGTAGGAAAACCGAATCAATGAGGGACTTCTACCTGTGTTATCCTGCAATTCTCACAAACACATTAGTCCCTCAACTAGGTTTGTCATCAATACTCCAAAACCAACTAGGGTGGCACTAGATGCACTTACACTCCGCCGCAGCGGTGGACCTCACACCCCGCTGGATCTACCTTACGCACCTTGGAACCCCCAACTGCCAACTCTCCACTTCACCGGAGCCGCTTCAGCGACTGGCTTGTCCACCGCTCCAGATCTCCTTGACCGCCATCATGGTCCACCGCACCGGATCTGCTTAACCGGCGCCCTCGTCCACCAGAGCGTAGGCCCTTCACTGACTCCCTCGTCCGCCCCTTCGCTGGCCCTTCATACAAGCCCTCGTCCGCCGCAACAGATCCGCCTCACCGAAAGCACTGTACAACGCGCATGCCAAAGCCTTCGTCCACTGCACCGGACCCGCTCCACGGACGCCATATTCAACTCCACCGGCCCCGCTTTACCGACGCCACAGCCTCATCAGGTTATTTCGATTTTTACTCCTTCGGTTTTTCTCTTTATCGTGCAACTGTTCACTTACCACAGATGAGCTTTCTTGTATGTCGACACGCGCCGCAACCATAGCACCGGAGCCGCTTCAGCGACGGCGACAGCCGGCCCAAACTCAACCGCAACACGAGCAACATCGATGATCCTTAGCTATCAAGTATGACAACGATACCCATACACCGCCGAGAATCAGGTACTATTATCCAACGGCCGGCGCCTACGTTCACTTTCCTAGCATAAGCACCGCACCTTTGAATTTCTTCAGTGCATCATTTAGTTTTTCATGAGACGCATTATTCTGCTTGCACCTGTAGGGCCATACTTCTGGCAGTGAACATGTTACATGTGCTAAATTACATACCAGTGCACATATAATTAATATGATTTAGTTTTGTTCTGATGCCACCTGTTGGTTCCATCAGACTGCTTAATGTTCTCTTTGCTTAATTACACATCAGCAAACTAGCATGTGGTTCCACTGCTTTTTGTTCGTTTTACCCTACATTTTCTGATGCTAGCTATTACATCACTGCTCCGAGCCTCTGTTCATTACTTGTTTGTGTGTTCTTGATCTTCCCAAATTGCATGACTAATTTGATGCTTCTATTAATTATGGAGCTGCCAACCCCATCAAGCAAAATATTTGTTCTTTTGGGGCTGGCACCTCGAACAAGCATAAAAATAGAGGGAAGCAGATATACTCCCTCCGATTCTATTTACTCTATGCATAACTCTTGACCCGCATACCAAGGAGGGCACTAGTTTAATTGTTCTGGACTAATTTGCCAATTAATTAGGGCAGAGGCACATGGGGCGGGGCACAAAAGGAAACCAGCGCTAGGAATCGGCAACACGTAGACTAATACGAGAAAACTAAGAAAAAGTTATACGCAAAGTAAAAAGAATCGAAGGGAGTATTGTTGTGTATGCACACACCCTTCTTTCATTAGTTTAGATGAACCATTGATGATCAATTCGTACCAGTGCATGCGATTAAAATTAATTTTACCTAAATAGATGGTGCAGAATAAACTACAACAACTAGATTTGCAACCACGGGATGCTGACGATATCTTCAAAGAACATTGCAACAGCAGCTAGGCTTCATAGCAACATATGGTAAGCCAGTGTGTTTTAGTACATGTGAAATGTAATGTGAGTAGGCTGCTTTCTAGGCTTGTGCCCTCAACGTGTAATCCTACCGAATTACAAATAGTTCAGTTGTCTGCTTGCTGTATTGCTTGATTCGAATGCTTATTTGTCGTTATGCTATACCTGAGTTGGCCAATATGTCAGCAGTGCCTGCTGTACTATCGTAAAGAAATGCATGCATATTTCATTTGAGTCCTTAACTTTTCCTCTCAACTTCATCACAAGACTGTCTTCGTAGTTTATATGAGGCCACACTGTTAAGTGCTTTCTCAGATTATTTAAACTGCTTAGATGCCTTGGCAACTTAAATATAGCGGTTGTACACTCCCTTTCAACTAGGGATGTCAACTGGGTCCGGTTTAATCCCGATTAAAGTCCACTAGTGGTATGATAGTTCAAAAGAGTTTTTTTTGAGGAAAATGAACTAGGGAGGTAGCAAAAACTAACTAGATGGGACTGGCGGATTTCGTTTATTTGCCACTTACATCCCTAGTTTCATCTTACCATTTTAATTTCTTTTTGGCTGATGCTGCTTCGAACCATTTAAATATAGTTTGCCATGCTCGGCAATAATTCCTCCGTCGTTTACCATGTAAGCTTATTGCCTGGATCATATGATAACTATCTCTTACTGATGTCCAGTGGAAACCTTTCAGGATGCCGTTCACACTAGGACACAATGTACAACCCCAGAATCTATTTGTGGAAGCAGTGCGCCATCCATGTTACCAGATGGTAGCAGTTCAGAGGCAACACCGCCGGAGAGCAGTCTAAGCACAGATATTATAGTGCTTGAGGCTCTACTAGAGGCAGAAAGAGATGGTGTGTCTGCCATGAATGAGGTAATATTTATCTTGAGGCTGGAAATTATGGAATTAGCGGCACGCATTATGCAAGCAACCCAAGAATGGGAGGAAGTAAGAATGTTGCATTTGAAGACGGAGGAGGTCCTGTTGTTTCTGCTATCTGAAGCCCAAGATAATCCCGGTTCTTCTTTAGCTAGATACCAGTTGAAATTTTCATTAGATTATTGTACTTGCATGTTGTGTCATGTCTCTGAATGGATTATGTTGCAAGACCCCCTATGTTGTCCATGTGTTGTAATGATCCGAATTTTTTAGGCGAGGTAATCCTCAGAACTTGTATGATTGACATAAGGTGAACAGTTTGTCGTGTGAGCATATTGTATTGGATGAAATAACTGTTTGACTCAGAGTGTATCCAACCTACTGAATTCGAAGATCATGGCATTTCTAAATCATAATCATATATAAAGGTGGAATAAATCTTTGTTGTGGTTTTGAAGAAATAAATAATAAAACGTATAATTATCTGTGGATATTCGTAATCGAATACAAATTGGATTTGAATTTAGTTTGCCAGGTCCTAGGGAAAACGTGAATGCTAATTCTCCCAAGTTTTGAACGAAGCAGCTAAACACCCACTATAATTTGTGGGCTGCTCGAAGCAAGTGTTTGCGAGATGGAAATTACTGTCTACCCCTGACACTTGACATCCTTATCGACAGGATTTACACTGCTGTCGATAGGGGTAGACTAGTAACTTCAATCAGACGTGATACGACAGCCTCTGAGCCCATTCAGACACGGTGGGCGCCAAGCGTGGGTGGCAAAACATATTTGATTCAAGCTCGTCCGAAAGACACGTGTCTCTTCCTCCATTTCCCCATTCATACACGGTGGGCGGCAAAACAAACTCTCCTCGTCCGAAATCGATGTAGGCTTATATTTTAAATAGGGGCAGATGTGTAACTTCCATCAGACGTGACACAATCTTCCTACCTGTCAGCCCCGTTCATACACCGTGGGCGCCAACCGTGGGCGGCAAAACACCCTCTCCTCGCCCGAAATCGATGTAGGCTAATATTTTAAATAGGGGCAGATGTGTAACTTCCATCAGATGTGACACAACCGCTCTACCTGTCAGCCCCGTTCATACACCATGGGCGCCAACCGTGGGCGGCAAAACACCCTCTCCTCGCCCGAAATAGTTACCGGCAAATATTTTTGAGATGCGAGATTACCGTCCTATCCCCCACCGACGGGATGTCCGAAATTTTAAACGATTTCTCTTCTAGTGAGCATGACCCTGCACTTTTCACTCATACATCTGACCGCGGTCGTACCTTGCTTCTTCTCTATGTTGATGATATGTTGATCACTAGAGATGATCAGAAGTACATTGCTTTTGTGAAGAAAAAGTTGAGTGAGCAATTCAAGATGTTAGATTGATTTTCTCTCAGTTATTTTCTGGGAATTGAGGTTGATCAAACTAATGATGGTTACTATCTCTCTCAGCATCGCTATACTCAGGATTTGATCTCACGCTCAAGTCTTACTAATACACACACTACCGCTACACCGAAGCACGTCCCAAAGTTTGAGATCCCCCTCCCCTCCATTTCCCCATTCATACACTGTCGGCGGCACGACAACCTCCGCACTGCGGCCAGCCTCCTCCGTCCGCCACCCCATCCTCCACCTTGCCGGAGCCGCTACCCCTACCCCGTCGTCCACTACAAGAGATGGACGTCTCTCATCCACGACGCTGGACCAGCATCCTTTCATTGCCTCCTCTTGCTTCATCGGCGCCGTCGTCCACCTTGCCGTTGCCGCTCCTATGACCGCCTCGTCCACGGCAACATGATATATCCCCCGACCTGGCCGCCTGCCGTCTAAAGTCTTCTTCCCTGCCGCCGACAGCCATCGCACCCACAGCACCCTCAACGTATCAGCATAGGCCTACACAGCGTCGCAAGAGAGGTGGTACTCTTCCATATGTGCTTAAGTTATTGATCTCACCCGGAAAATAGATCGTAATTTGTTTACTGTACTTTTCTTGTCCGTACCAAATCGTAGTGGCTAGTTGAAAGGAAACATTGGTTGCGAAGTAGCTTTGTCTGGTCTGCACCTTCAGATCCGCCATGGCACGAGCACTACACTCGTAAAGCTTATGGTTCCCCCCCTTTATATTCACTACCATCATCGTAGGTGCTTCGTGTCGTGCTAGCACTGCTCCTCAAGACCTCAACCCAAAGCTTACGTGTTGAAATACGAATCTGATATGATGCTCATATCACTAAAACAGAGAACGTTTAATTGGTCACCAAATGTTCCTATATTCGTTTCGAAAAGCATGTGCGCCACCCACTAGTCCAGCTACTTCCACTTTCCTGATTTTTCTCTTGATGCTTAGGGTTTTCCTCTTTTATCTACTCTACTATGATCCGCGTAGGTGCTTTATGTCGTACTAGCATTACTCCACCCTTCAAGCTAAACAACACAACACTCAGAATTCAAAAGCTTAGTTGTTCAAATATGATTGTGATATGATACTGATATTAGTTAACCGACACATTTAATTGGTTAGCTAAAGGTCCCACTTGAGTTTCCAAATGCATGTTGCGACATATAGAGAGACATCATAATTGCATTTCTTTGTCACTTGTTGACCGTACTTTCTTGTCCATACCAAATCTTAGTTGTTATTTCAAAGCAAACATCGGTTGCTAACTACCCTTTGCGCGGTTTGCAGCTTCAGATCTGCCATCCCACTGCCACAATCAACACTGTACTCATCATGCTTATGTTTTCCCCATTTTATGATGACCACAATCAGCCTACGTGGTTCGTGTCGTAATAGCACTGCTCCACCCATCGAGCTAAACAAGCTTAGTTGTACAAATTCATATCTGATATTATTGCTGATATTAGTAAAACTGAGAGATGTTTAATTGGTTAGCTAAATGTTCCTACTTTAGTTTCGAAATGCATGTGAGACACATATGGAGAGACTGGAAAGAATAGTATTTCTCTATGCGCTCTGGTTCATCATGGGTGGCCAACTGACATTGTATTAAAAGACTTGTAATATATTCAATCTGCTTGCTCTTCTGCTCTTCCTTAAGATGACACTCTTATCTTGCGGTCGACTGGTCAGGTTGAGTTTTTCTCCCTTAGTATATTTTGAATCTGTCAGGTCAGGTCGACTTATTCTTCTTTACTATATGTTGAAGTTATCATCTGCGAAGTGTCATCACTTCTGGAGCTCTCATATTTTGAGTAGTAGGCCACATTATATTAATGCACACAAGAAATTACAGCATGCATGGCATCTTTTAAAAGAATTGCAGAGATAGCATAAAGGGGTTTACAGGGAGGCAGTATTGGATTAGAATCACTTCTGCATTACAAAGAAAATCTCACTTGTTTTTATGTTTTCATGCATGTCGGATATTGAACATTATCAAAATGAATATGAGAATGGGCGTATGAGAGGAATATTGCGGAATGATCCACTGCCTAACAAACTTGGCATGGTGGAGGATTGCCTATCTTATTCACCCATCAAGGTGCTTGCTCTAACTTTGCAAAGTTGTATTGGTCGCACATATTTTGCTTCTGACCTCTTGCATTACTTCTACTTTGTTACACCATCTGCTTAGTTTAAGCATCATATATGAGTATATGCCATACCTATCCATTTTCCGTACCTATTCCATGTGTCGTCACACTATGTTTTTCTAGTCAAATGTTGTTCTTTCGTAATAGGTGTCCAAAAGGAAGAGGGTGAGTGCAGGTCGTCAAGGACTACAAACTAGGTATTTGGAAAAGGTAGTGATACCTGTTAAATCAGATAGATCAGCAGCCACAGAAAACACAGGCCCAACTCTACCACACTTTACCCCTACTCCAGTGGCCAAACCCCTATTAGAACTGCTGGGAGCCCAGCGTCAGGTACTGTCTATGATATCAATTCAAAATTTGAACTCCTACATTTCTGCTTGTGCCTTACCTTCTCTCTTGTATGAAAACTAATTTTAGATGAATCTCCTTGCTCAAAGGATCATACGATCTCAAAACAATAATGGGCTCTGCATTGCTCTTGTCAGTACCTCTCTCCCTTTTGCCTTGTAACACTGTACTTAATTAATTGCTATTTGATTATGTATCATCAGTCTGCACCTGAGCTTCATTATCCTCTGTTTCTTCCAATATTATTTGATCTATATTTACTCTTTGCAAAATGTAGAATAATGGCAACGCTTATAAAGAATTTTCTTTGGGGAATTTATTGAATTATCCTTCCATCAACATGGAGAAGGGCTTTATCCAGCCCGTGTTAACATGTAATGTAAGTTCATCCTTCTCAAGCCTTCAAACTTTGTTTTAGTATAGATTTGGATAGGCATCATTTCCTCCACTGTTGTTTGCTTTGCTGTTTACATCTGATTGGATGTTTGCAACAACTACCAATTTCAAATTGTAGTTGTAAAAACATGTTCCTTATGCAGAACAGATCCATTTATTTGCTTACATAATTGTGAAACCTGTTACGTGTCTCCTTATTTCTCTTTCAGACTCGTATCTCTTACGCCAGGCAGAACTTTAGGGAAGATAGTGAGCCAAACCATCTTGAGGACAGCGAGATGACCCCAAGGTCCTGTCTTGATGAAGACAGTGAGTTGAAGCTACTCACCAGCAGGTGTGAGACAACCTCTGTGCAGTCGCTGCCTCAATCAGTTCGACTTCTTCAGTCTCAACCTAAAGCGGAAAGGCTTGCTTCTGAAGGAAATATGCTCTAGAGGCAATAATAAAGTTATTATGTATTTCCTTATATCATGATAAATGTTTATTATTCATGCTAGAATTGTATTAACCGGAAACATAATACATGTGTGAATACATAGACAAACAAAGTGTCACTAGTATGCCTCTACTAGACTAGCTCGTTAGTCAAAGATGGTTATGTTTCCTAACCATGAACAAAGAGTTGTTATTTGATTAACGAGGTCACATCATTAGTTGAATGATCTGATTGACATGACCCATTCTATTAGCTTAGCACCCGATCGTTTAGTATGTTGCTATTGCTTTTCTTCATGACTTATACATGTTCCTATGACTATGAGATTATGCAACTCCCATTTACCGGAGGAACACTTTGGGTACTACCAAACGTCACAACGTAACTGGGTGATTATAAAGGAGTACTACAGGTGTCTCCAATGGTAGATGTTGGGTTGGCGTATTTCGAGATTAGGATTTGTCACTCCGATTGTCGGAGAGGTATCTCCGGGCCCTCTCGGTAATGCACATCACTTAAGCCTTGCAAGCATTGCAACTAATGAGTTAGTTGCGGGATGATGTATTATAGAACGATTAAAGAGACTTGCCGGTAACGAGATTGAACTAGGTATTGGATACCGACGATCGAATCTCGGGCAAGTAACATACCGATGACAAAGGGAACAACGTATGTTGTTATGCGGTCTGACCGATAAAGATCTTCGTAGAATATGTAGGAGCCAATATGGGCATCCAGGTCCCGCTATTGGTTATTGACCGGAGACGTGTCTCGGTCATGTCTACATTGTTCTCGAACCGTAGGGTCCGCACGCTTAACGTTACGATGATAGTTATTATGAGTTTATGCATTTTGATGTACCGAATGTTGTTCGGAGTCCCGGATGTGATCACGGACATGACGAGGAGTCTCGAAATGGTCGAGACATAAAGATTGATATATTGGAAGCCTATATTTGGACATCGGAAGTGTTCCGGGTGAAATCGGGAATTTTACCGGAATACCGGGAGGTTACCGGAACCCCCCGGGAGCCAAATGGGCCAACATGGGCCTTAGTGGAAAGGTGAAAGGGCTGCCCACATAGGGCTGCACGCCCCCCCTCCCCCTAGTCCTATTAGGACTAGGAGAAGGGGCCGGCCACCCTCTCTCTCCCCCCCCCTTTGGGGAGTCCTAGTTGGAATAGGATTGGAGGGGGGAGTCCTACTCCCGGTGGGAGTAGGACTCCTCCTGCGCCCTCTCCCTGGCCGGCGCACCTCTCCCCCTTGGCCCCTTTATATACGGGGGCAGGGGGCACCTCTAGAAAGACAAGTTGATCATTGTTGATCGTTCCTTAGCCATGTGCGGTGCCCCCTGCCACCAAATTCCACCTTGGTCATATCGTTGTAGAGCTTAGGCGAAGCCCTGCGTCGGTAGAACATCAAAATCGTCACCACACCGTCGTGCTGACGGAACTCTTCCTCGACGCTTTGCTAGATCGGAGCCCGAGGATCGTCATCGAGCTGAACGTGTGCTAAGAACTCGGAGGTGCCGGAGTAACGGTGCTTGGATCGGTCGGATCGGGAAGAAGACGTACGACTACTTCCTCTACGTTGTGTCAACGCTTCCGTTGCGATCTACAAGGGTACGTAGATCATACTCTCCCCTCGTTGCTATGCATCACCATGATCTTGCGTGTGCGTAGGAAATTTTTTGAAATTACTACGTTCCCCAACAGTGGTATCAGAGCCTAGGTTTTATGGTTTGATGTTAGTTGCACGAGTAGAACACAAGTGAGTTGTGGACGATACAAGTCATACTGCCTACCAGCATGTCATACTTTGGTTCGGCGGTATTGTTGGACGAGACGACCCGGACCAACCTTATGCGTACGCTTACGCGAGACCGGTTCCCTTGACGTGCTTTGCACATAGATGGCTTGCGGGCGATTGTCTCTCTAACTTTAGTTGAACCAAGTGTGGCTACGCCCGGTCCTTGAGAAGGTTAAAACGGAGTCTATTTGACAAACTGTCGTTGTGGTTTTGATGCGTAGGTGAGATGAGTTCTTGCTTAAGCCCGTAGCAGCCACGTAAAACTTGCAACAACAAAGTAGAGAACGTCTAACTTGTTTTTGCAGGGCATGTTGTGATGTGATATGGTCAATGCATGATGCTAAATTTTATTGTATGAGATGATCATGTTTTGTAACCGAGTTATCGGCAACTGGCAGGAGCCATATGGTTGTCGCTTTATTGTATGCAATGCAATCGCGATGTAATGCTTTACTTTATTACTAAGCGGTAGTGATAGTCGTGGAAGCATAAGATTGGCGAGACGACAACGATGCTATGATGGAGATCAAGGTGTCGCGCCGGTGACGATGGCGATCATGACGTTGCTTCGGAGATGGAGATCACAAGCACAAGATGATGATGGCCATATCATATCACTTATATTGATTGCATGTGATGTTTATCTTTTTTATGCATCTTATCTTGCTTTGATTGACAGTAGCATTATAAGATGATCTCTCACTAAATTATCAAGAAGTGTTCTCCCTGAGTATGCACCGTTGCCAAAGTTCGTCGTGCCCAGACACCACGTGATGATCGGGTGTGATAAGCTCTACGTCCATCTACAACGGGTGCAAGCCAGTTTTGCACACGCAGAATACTCAGGTTAAACTTGACGAGCCTAGCATATGCAGATATGGCCTCGGAACACGGAGACCGAAAGGTCGAGCGTGAATCATATAGAAGATATGATCAACATAACGATGTTCACCATTGAAAACTACTCCATCTCACGTGATGATCGGTTATGGTTTAGTTGATTTGGATCACGTGATCACTTAGAGGATTAGAGGGATATCTATCTAAGTGGGAGTTCTTAAGTAATTTGATTAACCGAACTTAAACTTATCATGAACTTAGTACCTGATAGTATCTTGCTTGTTTATGTTAATTGTAGCTAGATGGCTCGTGTTGTTGTTCCGTTGAATTTTAATGCGTTCCTTGAGAAAGCAAAGTTGAAAGATGATGGTAGCAATTACACGGACTGGGTCTGTAACTTGAGGATTATCCTCATTGCTGCACAGAAGAATTACGTCCTGGAAGCACCGCTGGGTGCCAGGCCTGCTGCTAGAGCAACACCAGAAGTTATGAACGTCTGGCAGAGCAAAGCTGATGACTACTCGATAGTTCAGTGTGCCATGCTTTACGGCTTAGAATCGGGACTTCAACGACGTTTTGAACGTCATGGAGCATATGAGATGTTCCAGGAGTTGAAGTTAATATTTCAAGCAAATGCCCGGATTGAGAGATATGAAGTCTCCAATAAGTTCTATAGCTGCAAGATGGAGGAGAACAGTTCTGTCAGTGAGCATATACTCAAAATGTCTGGGTATAATAATCACTTGATTCAATTGGGAGTTACTCTTCCGGATGATTGCGTCATTGACAGAATTCTCCAATCACTGCCACCAAGCTACAAGAGCTTCGTGATGAACTATAATATGCAAGGGATGAACAAGACTATTCCCGAGCTCTTCGCAATGCTGAAAGCTGCGGAGGTAGAAATCAAGAAGGAGCATCAAGTGTTGATGGTTAACAAAACCACTAGTTTCAAGAAAAAGGGCAAAGGGAAGAAGAAGGGGAACTTCAAGAAGAATGGCAAGCAAGTTGCTGCTCAAGAGAAGAAATCCAAGTCTGGACCTAAGCCTGAAACTGAGTGCTTCTACAGCAAGCAGACTGGTCACTGGAAGCGGAACTGCCTCAAGTATTTGGCGGATAAGAAGGATGGCAAGGTGAACAAAGGTATATGTGATATACATG